>OX359292.1:43539889-45939889 GCA_947179395.2 Pulicaria dysenterica | reverse complement strand
GCGAGTAGGGTCGTTAGAGAGGCTTATGAAAAACGCCTCAAAGACATCACCGAGGTTACTTGCATCATGCTTAGCACTATGAGCTCCGACTTGCAAAAGTCGATGGAGCACTTGAGTGCTTATGACATGATGCGCGAGTTGTCGGACATGTTCCAACAACAAGCCAAGCAAGAACGGTATGGTTGTCTCAACGACCTTCTCGGTTGCCGGTTGCATGAGGGCGGGAACGTGTCCCACCACGTTCTAAAGATGAAAGCGTTGGTGGAACGCCTCGAGAGGTTGGGATTTTCCATATCGAGAGAGATGGCGGTAGACTTGATTCTACGGTCTCTCCCACCGTCATATGATTAATTTGTTGTGAGTTATCATATGCACGGGATGGACAAATCCCTCATGGAATTGCATGGTATGCTGCGGACCGCTAAGTTCAACATGACCAAGCATAAGCCATCTACCTCCGTTCCCATCTTGGCCATCAAGGAGGGTGAGTCCAAGAAGAGGAAGAAATCGGCCTCTACCCCGAAAGGGAAAGGCAAGGGTAAGTTTGGGGCTCCCAAGCCGAACCCTGCCGCGGAGCCGAAGCTGAAGGGACTTATCCCTCAAGCTAAGACTCCGGAGGAGGCGATTTGCTTCTTCTGCGGGGTTAAAGGACACATGCGCCGGAGCTGCCCTAAGTACCTAGAGGGCCTGAAGAAGCTACGAGCTTCGGGAGCGGGCGCTTCTACTTCAGGTACGTTTGTGATTGAACTCCATCATACTTCTACATCTAATGGCTGGGTTTTAGATACCGGCTGTGGCATTCACATTTGTAATATGGTGCAGGTGCTAAAGGGAAGTAGAAGGCTGAGAGATGGGGAGCTGGAGCTAACAATGGGAAACAAAGAGGTTGTCCCGGTGTTAGAGAAAGGAAGTGTGGAGCTTACTTTCAAGACCGGCTTATCTATTATTTTGAAAGATGTATGCTATTCGCCGCTTGTGGCAAGAAACATTTTATCATTTTATGCTTTGTATGACGATGGATATTTGTTTAAATTTGAAAATGGTTTTATCTTATGCTTTAAAAATGATGTTTGTTATTTTAAAGCTTATCCATGTCGTGGTATATACGAAGTCGATGCCTACATAGAAAATAATAGAGCAATCATGAACATTGATTCTGGATCCAAAAATGGTTTGGATAAGTTTTCCTTATGGCATAGTCGTCTTGGCCATATAAACAAGAAACGCATCACCAAGCTCCAATCGGATGGGATCTTGGAATCCTTTGACCTTGGGTCAAATGAAGTATGCGAATCCTGTTTATTAGGAAAGATGACTAAGTCACCCTTTACCGGTGTGGGTGAAAGGGCTAAATGCTTGTTGGAAATAGTGCATACGGATGTATGCGGTCCGTTCAAGCATGTTACAAGGAACAACTCAAGATACTTCGTTACGTTTACTGATAATTTCAGTAGATATGGATATGTCTACTTGATTAGGCAAAAGTCTGAGGCCTTTGAGGTCTTTAAGACATTCCAAAACGAAGTCCAGAATCAATTGGGCAAGACTATCAAAGTACTCCGCTCCGATAGGGGAGGCGAGTACTTGAGCTCGGAGTTCCGTGATCATCTTGTTAGTTGTGGGATTATTTCGCAACTAACTCCTCCTAGGACGCCACAATTGAATGGTGTCGCCGAGCGGAGGAATCGGACATTATTAGATATGGTCCGGTCGATGATGAATCGCACGGAAGTACCCATAAGCTTTTGGGGGTACGCTCTCGAGTCGGCGGTGAGGATCCTTAACCTCGTACCGACAAAGAAGGTCCAAAAGACACCTTATGAGATGTGGCATGGAGTTGCTCCAAAGATCGCATATCTCAAGGTTTGGGGATGTCCTTCCTTCGTGAGACGAGAGGTAGAGGACAAACTCGAACCAAGGTCTGAAAGGTGTTACTTCATTGGGTATCCAACCGGAGGCATGGGATATACATTCTACAAACCTTCCGAAAACAAAGTGTTTATTGCGAAAAGGGCTGTGTTCCTTGAAAGGGAACTTATATCCATGCAATCGGGTAAGAGGTTTGATCTTGAAGAAATTCAAGAACCTAATGGGGAAGGGACAAGTGTCGGCACTAGCAATCAACCCGAAGTTGTTGAAACCGAGCAAGAAGATGCGTCGGTACCTGACAATGCACCATTAATTCCTCGTAGGTCTGGTAGACCACGTCAAGAGCCAGAGAGATATGGGTTTCTCATATATGAGGGCAATGACTTATTGGTGGATCATAATGAACTGACCAACTACCGGGAAGCCGTAGCGGGCACTGAGTCTGCTAGGTGGAGGGAAGCAATGGAGAGTGAGATGCAATCCATGTCGGATAACCAAGTTTGGGAATTGGTTGATCCTACACCCGGGTGTAAGACAGTGGGATGTAAATGGGTCTTCAAGAAGAAGACCGGCATGGATGGATCTGTAGATACCTTCAAAGCCCGACTGGTGGCTAAGGGTTTCACGCAAACTCATGGGATTGACTATGAGGAAACCTTTTCACCAGTGGCCAAGTTGAAGTCTATCCGAATACTCATGGCCATAACTGCGTTTTATGATTACGAAATATGGCAAATGGATGTAAAAACCGCCTTCCTTAACGGGAAGCTAAGTGAAGAGGTGTTTATGACACAACCCGAGGGTTTTGTACATCCTGAGTATCCGGATAGAGTCTGCAGGTTAAAGAAGTCTATTTATGGACTTAAACAAGCATCTCGTAGCTGGAACCTGTGCTTTGATGAGAAAATCAAAGAGTTTGGATTTTCGAAAAGCAAGGATGAACCATGCGTATATGTCAGGGCTAGTGGGAGCGCTGTAGTATTCCTTGTCCTATATGTAGATGATATTCTACTTATTTGAAACGACGTCCCAACCTTGAAAGAGGTTAAGACTTTTCTTGGGAGTTGTTTTTCTATGAAGGACTTGGGAGATGCGGCGTATATCTTTGGCATAAATATCTATAGAGATAGATCTAAAAGGCTAATAGGGCTTAGCCAAAGTGCATATGTCGACAAGGTCTTGAAGCGATTCAAGATGGAGGACTCTAAGAGGGGTAACACCCCTATGTTGCATGGAGTGACTTTGAGCAAGTCTCAATGTCCTAGTTCCAAAGAGGAACTTGACGTAATGAAGAGGGTTCCATATGCTTCGGCAGTGGGATCAATCATGTACGCCATGCTATGCCCTCGTCCTGATGTATCGTGTGCCTTGAGCATGACGAGTAGATATCAGGCTAATCCCGGGCAAGCCCATTAGACTGCGGTCAAGAACATTCTCAAGTATCTTCGGAGGACAAAGGAGATGTTCTTGGTATATGGTGGTAAGGAAGAGCTTAGAGTACATGGTTACTCTGACGCTAGCTTCCAAACTGATAAGGACGACTGCCAATCACAATCGGGGTTCGTGTTCCTTCTCAATGGTGGTGCTATAAGTTGGAGGAGCTCCAAGCAAGACACCGTAGCTGATTCAACTACCGAGTCGGAGTATATTGCGGCTAGTGAAGCAGCTAAAGAGGCGGTATGGATGAGGAAGTTCATCCAGGATCTTGGAGTAGTTCCTAGCATATCCGACCCTATTGAGATATTCTGTGACAATGAGGGTGCGGTGGCTTTAGCTAAGGAACCAAGGGCTCATAAGCGGATGAGGCACATTCCTCGCAAATACCACTTCATCATAGATGTTATTGAGAGTGGTGATATTGCCATCAGCAGAGTAGCATCGGAGGGTAATTTGGCTGATCCTTTCACTAAACCGTTGTCACAAGCTGTACATGATTCTCACACTAGAGATATAGGTGTTAGATTCGCAAGTGACTTGGTTTGAGTGTAATGTTTGGTTTATGTTTGATTTGTATTTGTACTTTGGGAACGCTAAGAAATATTGTATTTCATTCTATATTGATTATTAAATGTGATTTAATGATACGCCGAGGGAGAATATTTTATGAATCCTTACTGTGTTCCATCTTAGCATGTTTAATACTTCCCAGAATGATTTTCATTCTAAATGTCCACAGTCGGTCATTCTTCACGGGGAGGAAGTTTGAGATAAGACTGAGGGAAGTGGTTGGTCGCTATCTAATAATGGATTAGATAAAAGAGACGCAACACTTCGCCTGTGCTTGCAATGATCAAGTGACTGGACGACCCGAACCTGAACTTGCTTCATGGTTTCTGTCGCGAGTAAGTCAGGATGATAATATCATTTTGTCCTTAGACTGAAGATACATGTGTTCCAAAGCATGGATCTGCTTTGTCTTGATTGCTTTCAAACGCAGTTCGTAACTGGATGTTATAAAGGGAGCTTTTAGGTAAAGTATGGTGTATGTAGCGGAGCAATGTAGTCAAAGGGATTCGTTCCTCTAGTTTTAGAGAGATATCCTTGGGCCCCTCAATGATTGATCACTGACATAAAATGCATGGCCATGCTCAAGTTGCAATGATGTTTGATCGATTGCAACTAGATTTTGGGTCACCATCAATCGAGATCGAGAAACATAATCGTGAACGATCTGGAGATTGACATTTAACCATGTCTCGTGTTCACACGGATATCGCGAACGAAGGGATAAATGATCACTTATCTATAGGACCATTTCCTAACTGATTCTAGATTTGGTTTTTGACAAAAACCCATACTGACTTGGGGGCGGAGATGCCTTACTAGAGGCCGCTCTTTGTCTGTGGTTTGTGGGTACGGTGTGTCATGTGCAAGTGGGAGTTTGTTGGAGTATGCCCGCTGACACACGTATGCCATTTAGATCACTACCGATAATGTATGGGCCTATTGGGTCACACACTGGGGACCTTTCTCGACAGCCTAAAAGATGGAGGGACCAATGGTGTCAAAAATTGAAAGATTGATGTGCTAGCAAATAACACGACGCGGAGCACTTAAGGATACGCGATGTGGAGATTCCGCGGCGCGGAACCTTACGGACACGCGGCGCGGAATTTTGTCAGACTGCATGCAATGATTAGATTCTCCACCTCCACTCTTACCCAATGCATGTGGCTTTCTTCTGGAGAACTCTTGGCCGGCCTTGTGAGAGGAAGTGGCATCTCTGGGTTTATAAAATAACCCCATTTGCTTTTCATTCTATCGTTTTGCAAAAAAACTCACACCCACTTAGTCTTGAGAGAACTTTTAGAGTGTTCTTGTGAGTGCCAAGAGGAGATCCGAATTCCTGCGTATTGGTGGCTGTTCTTGTGGTGATTTCTACTGGAAGAAGATCATCCAAGCTTGCTAGTACAAGGAGAGAGGACAATACCCGGGGTGGACTTCATTAGAGGAAAGCTTCTTTGCTTTCTTGTCATCACCACCACATCTTCAAGTTGCTGGAGCTAAGGAGCAGGGTATAACCTCTTCTCTTTCTGTTTTGCATGTTGCTTAAGTTAGCTATAGAGTTTGGTCCATGGTTTGGGTTTTTATGCTTTGATTACTTGTACTTTATGCTTTGTATGTTGTACCTTGTTACTTCCGCTGTGTACATAGAACCCCAACAAAGAGAACTTATAGTCGTGGTTAACCTAAGTGTCTGGCTGGGGACCTCTTTAGGCCCATGATGAACAAGGAAGTGTAACTATCGTGCACAAGTGGAAGTCTGATAGATTCTGTGCAGGGATAGTGTACACGTGTCATCATATCCATGAACACTATGAGTCACTAAAGGGTCACACAGCTACACACCCAACTGTGTGAGAAAGAGATAATTAATAGTTAATTAATTATCGAGAGAAATAATAAATGGACGTTTATTATTAAAAAGGAGAGATTAAATATTAGGTAATATTTAATTATAATTTTTGGTTGGTAAATATTAATTAATAGTTAATTAATTAATATTAAACCGAACTAAAGGGTTTGTTTTGTCAATAGATCAAAGTTGTTGATCAACGAACCGGGCTTCGGGTCCAAGGGCCATGATCCATTTAAATTAGTATTTAAATGGATTAATCCCTTGTTTTTAACCTAATCACTTTTGCAATTAACAAAAAGAAAAAACAAAGACACACACACTCTCTCTCTCCCTTGCTCTCGGCCGATGGCACCACCACCACCCTACACGGTGGTCGACGGCGGTTCCCTGCGGCGGCATACGGTGGTCGACGGCTGCGCCCTGCGGTGGGAGTCCCCCTTTTCTCAGCGATCGAACCCTCCATTTGCGGCGAGGGTTCTCGATGACTATCGAGACACACTCCAAAGCCGGCGGCTTTTGGTGGTGTACACAGACTCGGGATCGGTTTCTCGGGTATTGTTCGTATAGGCGGTCTAGCAGCCTGTTCACGAGGTGAAGTTGCAGTGTATCCCCCTCTAGCAGTTCAGGGTATATTTTTACCCTATTTTAATACTGTTATGGACTTTTATACATATTATATCTGTTATAATTGTGATTGTTTGTTCTGTTTCCCCACCTGATCCAGTTGTGATCTTGGGATGGGATTTAAGTTAATATTATTCCACTATGTTTGTTGTACCCTGTAAATCCCAACATGATGATCATCTAAAAGAGTGTGGAATTGTTTCACAACTCACACCTCTGTATACGCCACAGTGGAATGGTGTGTCAAAAAGGAGGAACAGAACCTTGCTTTACATGGCTCGGTCAATGATGAATCAAACCACGTTACCAGTGTTTTTTTGGGGACACGCACTCAAGACGGCTGCTTTCATGCTAAAACGAGTTTCATTAAAGTTCACGGAGGATGAAAAGACACCGTTCAAGCATTGGATGGGTAAGAAGCCCAAATTGTCTTTCATTAAGTTTTAGGGTTGTGAGGCATTCGTTAAACGACCATTCTCGGATAAACTGAAATCCAAATCAGATAAATGTATCTTCGTGGGCTATCCTAAGGAAACCTTAGGATACTATTTCTATAACCCCCGATGAGAACAAATTTTTTGTTGCTCGGACCGGAAATTTTCTAGAGGATAAGTTTCTAAGTTTAGAAACAACCAAAAAAGAAATATACATTCATAAAATTGAGGAGTAAGAAGATATACCTCCGCCTTTTATGGAACCAGTAATTCAACAAAGAATAGCTAAATCCCAACCCGAGTCAGTGGTTGAGGAGGAAGTGCAAACACAAGACCTTCGCAGGTCCAGTAGGATTCGGATTGAGCTGGATAGGTATCTTTGATTTCTTATTGCTCAGGAAGAAGAGGATCTTCGTGAACCTACATCCTACATGGACGTTGTGTTAGGCAGTGAGTCTGACAAATGGTTAGATTCCATGAAGGCAGAGATCTAATCTACGTATGACAACCAAGTTTGGGAGTTAGTAGACTTTCCAAAACATAGTAAAGTTGTTGGCTACAAATGGGTCTTCAAGAAGAAGACAGACATGGAAGGAAAGGTGCATACCTTTAAAGCAAGGCTTGTTGCGAAAGGTTTCACTCAAACTCATGGAATTGATTATGGTGAAACTTTTTCGCCAGTAGCTATGCTTAAGTCTATTAGGATTCTAATGGCAATATCTGCATATTTCAATTATGAGGTATGGGAAATGGATGTCAAAACCACTTTCCTTAACGGGAAACTAAAAAAGGATGTGTATATGGCACAACCGGATGGTTTTAAGGATTCCAAGAATCCAAACAAGATATGCAAGTTACTTATATCCATTTATGGATTAAAGCAAGCATCTAGAAGTTGGAACTTTCACTTTTATGAGTGCATCAAAGAGTTTGGTTTTACCAAAAGCAAGTTCGAATCCTATGTTTAAACAAAATTCAATAGGAGCATAGCAATCTTCCTGGTCCTGTACGAGGATGACATACTGCTTATAGGAAACAACGTACCAGCATTACAAGGAGTAAAATTCTAGTTAAGTCAGTGTTTCTAGATGAAGGATGTAGGAGAAGCCACATATATACTTGGTATAAAGATCTTTAGAGATAGATGTAGGTGGCTGATCGGACTAGTCAAAGTACATACATCGATAAAGTCATAAAAAGATTTAATATGGCTGGATCAAAGAAAGGTTCCATCCCAATGAGATTTGCTGTACCTTTGAGCAAGGCTCAATGTCCTACTTCTCCGGTAGAGTAGAAGAGGATGAAGTCGATTCCTTACGTTTCGGCTGTAGGATCGATCATGTATGCCATGTTAGGTACTAGGCCCGATGTTGCTTACTCGATAAGCGTCACGAGTAGAAATCGGTGAAATATGGGTGAGAACCATTAGGTGGCTGTCAAGAACATTCTCAAGTACTTGATAAGGACAAAGGATATGTTCTTGGTCTTTGGAGGAAGCACATACATCATTACTGTGATTGGTTACACTGATGCTAGCTTCTTGACGGACAACGATGACTTTAGGTCGCAGTGAGGATTTGTATTTACCCTAAACAAAGGAGCCATATCTTGGAAAAGCCAGAAGCAAGATACGATAGCAGATTCCACTACAGAAGTTGAGTACATTGCAGCAAATGATGCAACAAAGGAAGAGGTCTGGCTGAAGAATTTTATCTCGGATCTTAGAGTTGTTGCTAGTATCTCTAGAGTGATTGATATTTTCTGTGATAGTATGGGAGCTTTAGCGCAAGAAAAAGAACCAAGAGATCATCAGCGGACCAGGCACGTACTTAGAAAGTATCACATCATCCGAGAGATAGTCAGAAGGGTAGATGTGAGGATATGCAAGATACCGACTGATGACAACATAGCTGGTCCGTTGACTAAGGCGCTGGCTAGAGAAAAGCATGAGAGGCATGCTAGTTCTATTGGAATGCACTACATTGGACCTACAAGCTATTTTTCAGTAATTAATTAAACCTATGGACAGAATTTAAAACCTATTATTATTTATTAAACATTTCAGAGTGATGGAATTAGGAGGTTTTACGTGATCGTTTTAATATTCTCCATTTTTAGCATATTTAACTTATCCATGATATAAAAGTCTTGTTATATCTAAATTTCTCCGTAGCTACTTGATTTAGTAGGAGCCGCATCAAGGAGATAACGCTATTATAAATACTTGATGGTGTATTCGTGTAGAGTATAAAAGCACAAGTTTGTGACCATGTATTTATAGATATTAGTTATGTGTACAAATATTGGAGGTGATCCACATCAAGCCAACATCATGGAGCCTTTGACATGAGTAAGCTTGATTGGTTGTCCTTAGACCTGAGATGTTTGGTTTGGGGCGCGGGGACGTCTATGTTTTAGGACGTTCAAACATCACGCCGTAACAAGGTGATTATAACGGGTGTATCTAGGTGCAGCGGAAGCCGTGTGCTTCAAGATGGGATTAGAACCTTCTCTTAAATGAGAAGAGATATATCAGGGCCCCTTGATGGTTAAGACTAAGCAAAATACATGGCGGCACTCGGATAGAATGATAGGTATCATTCGGTAACTCCTTACTAAAGTTAGTCGAGATCAGAGTCAAGAAACATAATATGGATTTTTCGAATAGATCAAGAGCTCCATGTCTAAAATCCAAATTAGGGATATCACGATGAAAGAGGAAAAGCCAGGTAATCCAGGAGGTGATTACAGAATCTGTTAACATAAGAGAACTTACAGTCGTGGTAAACCTAAGTGTCTCGTTGGGGACCTCCTTAGGGCAATGATAGATTATGTGCAGAGATAGTGTACACATGTCATCATATGTGAGCACTATGAGTTATTAAAGGGTCACACAGCTACACAACCAACTCGAACCAAGATAATGATATTATGTGTGTGGTGAAAATTAATAGTTAATTAATTATGAAGGAACTAAATAACTAATAGTTATTTATTATTAGGGAGATTAAATATTTAGTTAAATATTTAGTTATAATGTTTGGTTAACGTATATTAGTTTTGGAACACGGTATGGAGCAAAGCACAGCGGAAGCAAAAAAAAAAGTTTAAAAACCGTACAAAAACGGGTCCGTATCTTGTTCCAAAGTGAGAATCGTTCTACAAAACAAAATGCAACTAAAAACCAAAGGAGAGCAGAAAATACCTCCTTACCATTTCCAGAAATCGGCTGTAGCAAATGCAAGAACGGGATGAATCCGAGAACCCAAGTGTGTCCTCCTCTATTGCAAGATCCACACCAAGTTTCCAAGATCCCCGTATGCTAGTACCCCCTCCGGTGAACGTTCCTCACGACACCACCTTCAGGAACAGCCCTTAGATGGTCTCCTCTTGCACAAAGAACTCACACACCATTCAAGAACTCATAACCTTAGTGTATGTGTGTATATCTCATGAAGGTACCAAGAGAGATAAGTTCGAGAGAGAGAAAGAGAGAGTGAAGTATGTTGCATGTTCTATATCTGAATCAGACCACCAAAACTCGGTTTTGGCCAGATTCAAGCTATTATCTCATTGGACCAAATAATGGCCCAATTAGATAAAAGATTTTCATACAGACATGTCTTCACGGCCTCTCACGGCCCGTGAAAGAGCCCGTGAAGATAGATGCGCCACGACCGGCCATCGTCCTTCACGGCCCGTGCTGCGTTCGAGTGACTCGTGAGGGCGTCTCCTTCATGACCCCTCCACGACATCTCACGACCCGTGGAGACTCCACGAGCCGTATGATAGTCGTTGAGTCAAACGTGAGGGCAGTGTGCTTCACGACTCGTGGAGCATCCCTCACGGCCGTGAAGCTCCAAAATCAAACAATTTGATTTTTGGATCTTCTCTCTTTATCAGTAAGTTGTCGGGATCAATCCTTGGTGTGTGACACAATAGGCTCGCACTTCATCAGGAGTAACACCAATGTACTTGTGTCAGTGGGTAGACTCCAACAGACTCCCACTTGCACATGACACAACGTACCCAGAGGTATCACAGATAGGGAGCGGCCTCTAGCAAGGCATCCCTGCCCCCAAGTCAGTACGAGGTATGTCATCCAATAGACAAGTACCAATTCACAACCCAAAGGTTTGAAATGGCCCTATAGATAAGTAATCAATCATCCTTTTGTTCACGATATCCATGCGAAGGGGAGACATGGTTCTAAGTCATTCTCAGTCCTTCGCGATTATGTTTCTCGATCGAGATTGGTGGTGACCAAAATAAAAAAGTTGCAATCGATTACCCAAATCATTGCACACTCGAGCACAGCCATGCATTTTGGTGTCAGCGCCCAATCATCTAGGGGCCCAGGGATATCTCTCTAAACCGAGGAACAAATTCCTTTGACTACATTGCCCACCACAGTGATCATACTCTGCGCAGCTACTCCCTTTATAACAGCCAGTTATGGACTGCGTTTGAAAGAAACTAGAGCAAAGCAAACCAAAATGATGCAGTCACATGCATCTCCAGTATGAGGATGAACTGGTATTATCATCCTGAATCACTCATGACAAGTACCACAAAGTGAATTCAGGTATGGGTCGTCCAGTCACTTGAAACCCCTTTCAAGTACAGGCGAAGTATTGCGTCCCTTTGTCCCAATCACCATTGGACACTTGACCAATCACTTCCCTCAGCCTTCATTCAGACTTCCTTCCCTTATAGAATGACTGGCTGTGGACATTTAGAATGTATACACATTCAGGGAAGAGGTAAAACATGCAAAGTTGGAACACAATAAGGCTAACTGAGAGTACCCGCTACACGCGCATTACCAAACCCCTTTGATAATCGATACAAGCAGAAGCACAATATTGCTTAATGTTCCCAAGAGTAAAACATATCAAAACTATACTAAAACAAACTCAAGCCAAGTTCATGCAGACCTTAGTATGACATTCATCACTAGACTGCCACTATAGCTCAGTAAACGGACCATCCATAATGTCATCCGTGTGTACTCTGACATTGACCATATCCCACTACAACCAATCACTCATCAGGTGTGCGTTGATAGGATTACGATCATTAATCCAAGCCATTATACCTTTATTGTTTCAACGAACCCAATAAGGCAAACAACGATTGGTTTTATGATTTTCTGTGAATAATCCATCGTACTCTTATAGTTTTCATAAAGATCTCTATAGAGTCAGCGATGCTTGGTTCTCAGTGATCATATCCCTGCTACAACCAACCACTTCCAAAGTGTGCGTTGATGGGATTTTGATCATCTTGTCCAAGCAGTTATACCTTCATTGTTTCAAAAAGAACCCAATAAGGCAAACAATGCTGGTTCACAAAAATTAACGTGTATAAGCCATCGTACCATATTGACTCAAAAGAATCCAATAGATTCAACCATGCTTTACAAAACACGTAAATTAACAACACCATATTAAAAGATTGCAAACCCCAATCAAGATCGGCGGTTATCCTTTAAAGTAGAAGCCATCACAAGAGTAACAACTCACTTTAAGCTTCTTCTAATTACATCACCACAAGAACATATACTCATATTTCTTGTATTCCACAAAATTCTTTGAATATCCCATATTTATTATGGACGCATAATTCTCGATTTACGCTTGTTGCCAAGCTATATCAAGACATTATCTACAACACATAGTATGTTCTAGACATACCAAATAGGATTACAACAGCGCTCCCACTAGCTCTAGCATCTATCCAAGTTTCATCATTGCTTACTGAAAACTCAAACACTTGATTTTCTTAGCAAAGATTCCAAAACATAGATTTATTCTAAGCCCAAAAGGACTCCATATTTGTAGACTTCATAAGGATACTCAGGATGTAAAAGACCCTCGGATAGTATTGTGAACACTTCCTCATAAAATTCCTATAACGGAATGCGGTCTTTGTATCATACTGCCATAAAACGGCATAAGCATCCACTTAAACTTCAACATAACTACTGAGAGAATGTCTTCATATGATTCCTACCCAATGGTCAATCATCATGAAACCATTTCCTCTCAGTTAGTATTTGAAGTTATCTACAAACTTACTCATGCAGATCTCATTCCCAAAAGATCTATTTACACCATCAGGTCAAAACCTAGGTGTTGGATTAACTAAGTTCAAAACTTGAAAATCCAGCATGGAATATATCCTATGTTATTACATTCCTCTTCTTAGCAGACTCAAGGGCCCACTACAGTTTCCGGTAGTTGATGCATACAACACGTATCATCAATAAGTCATCGTCCTCAAATATAATAAATTATACTCTTCTGCTCTTATGATGACTCTTACCAGACATATGAAGAAGTAATAACTTTATGCTAGATACTCCAACATAGCCATGTTGAGTTTCAATCATCTCTGATTGAATGCTAGTGTCAACATCAGGTCTTTTATTTAAAACTCACGTTCTTCCACTGGAATGCTTCAGTTATTCCTTTCCATTTTCGAGCAACCAAACTCGGTTCCCAAAAGGATATGAAATGAATATCTGAAACCTAGAAGAACTATGTTAGCATCCTCTAAGTTCATCCATCTCCAGCTAAATGTAGACTGGATAACTTTAATCTATGATATAGACAAGCAAAGAACACTTTCTAGTCGAATCTCCTTAGATGCTAATTTGACCATCTTTGTTGATTTAATATAGGAACATTGCCCGTCATTACTCAAGTACACCCACTTAATAGGTTACTTAAATTTAAGCCATCGAATAGAATCATAACTAGTATGTTCCGTTTCTCCACTCAATGATGCATGTAAAACATGTATCCTAGGAGAAGTGAATTATGAGACATTCCCATAATTCTCATGATGGTAGAGAAATCTGGAGTCCACATGCTCAACATCATGCCGGATTTGAATAACTCAGTTCCTCTTGCCCTCTTTATCTTAAATTTGTTATAGGTGAGTCTAGAACACCTTTCAGGTTTCAGAAATTTATCTAGTAAATTAGATATACCCTTCCCTTCTACCATCATCGGTAAAGGTAACAAATCATACTTAGGTATTCCTTATGACTTTGCTTGATCGGTCCTCACACAAAAGTGCAAACGAAATCTAACAAGCCTTTATTCCTCTCACATTAACAAGTGAAGGATATGTTAGTTATTTAACCTTATAAGCAAGATTTACAATCAACAATTGACTCAAAGTCAAAAGATTCCAAGTTCCCAACCACATGGAGCTTGGTGATGCAAGTCTTGTTTATACGGTTAAATTAACTATTTCATAAGGATAACAATTCCATAATCATTCATAATCATTCCATTACTTCCTTAAGCAAAAGCTCAAGACATGAATAAACTTTAAAATAAATCTCTAAAACCCACAATTTCATAATTCAAAGTAATATTCATCGTCATCAAAGGCATAAAAGATACAATGCATCTTGCCACGCAGGGCGTAAGACAAAGATCTAAATGAAGTAATAGTATAGCTGGAAGGAATGGCAAGACTCTTCTTCCAATCCTTTTAGTTAGGGACAACCACCATGTTTCCCTCTCTAAGGTCCAACTCTCCATGCATCCATTACCTACTCCTGATAAACACCTACACTTTGCAACAAACAAGTTTGTGACAAACGTGAGCGTTTTGACTAGCGTTCAAAAACCAGTCTTTAGAAGTAGAAGATCAATGGAGTTTGATCATGAATATACCTGAAGATGATGAGCTAACGTTCTTCCGCTTTAGGATACTTAGCTCTTCTAGGCACTTAGGGCAGGCGTGACGGCGCCAATTTCCAATTTCTCCGTAAAAGTAGCAAACTACCCCATGTGGAACATCATCATGAGGCACAATCTCATTGTCCTCCGACTCCACAGTTGCGGATGGCATAGTTATACAAGGCTTTCCTTTTGAGGTCAGTTTCTCCTTCTTGCTTACTTGTTTCCTAGTAGCCATAGCGGATGTGGACGAGACACGATCCTTCTCAACCATGTAAGACTGAACAGTCTTCAGCATGTCTTGAAGTTCGATCAAGGATTTTTCCAAATTGTCTTTGTGATAGTTCTTGACAAACTTCTCATAAGATGCGGGCAGGGATTGGAGGATCATATCCACCTCAATCTCCCTCCCTATTGGAAGTCCAAGTCTCTCCAATTGGTCCATGCATCCCTTCATCATAAGGAAATGGACATTTACATCCTCACCTTCCTGCATCCTACAACCGACCAAAGCCTTTATACACTCAAACCGTTCTTGTCTAACCTGCTGTGGGAACATATCCTTTAGCAGGTTTATCATGTCATACGCACTCAATTGATTAAGCTGCTGACGCAACTCAAAGCTCATAGTCGATAACATGAGACAAGAAATATCTTGTGCATCTCTAACACGCTTTTCAAAAGCGTATCGAGTGGCCCCGTTCACGTTGGTAGCAGGTGGCTCTGGAAGACGCTCCTCAAGGACGTGCAACTTTGACTCGTGACGGAGGACAATCCTCAATACACGATACCAGTCAGCGAAGTTCACTCCTATGAGTCTCTCCCTTTCTAGGAATAATCGAAGTTTAATGTTTGGTGTGGTGTCGTTAATGTTTGCCATCTATATAAGAGTACACGTTTTAGTTAGTTTTGATATAATCCTCGTTAAAATAATTACCTAGCTGATTAAGAAAACCAAATTATCTTAACAAGGGCTAAAAACCTTATTTCACCCCAATCCATGACGGGTTTGCGCGGATCACTTCATGGAGCTATTTAGGCCGGTAAACGCTTTACCAATTGCAATATGAGATTACAACTCTTAGATACTTACGGGATCCTAGGTACTCAAAGCACCCATTTGGCATGTTTGATCCCTTCTCTCACCGATTCCTTATTAATCCACTTTGATAAGTCGGTATGGGCACGACAACTACCAAGGCGTTTTAATTCTTGGAATTATAAATCGACCGTCAAGATACACGGTGGTACTCTAGCCTAATGGCCGACTCGGCTAAGCTCGACAACCGACCCTTGAGAGTTGCCACACGCACCTTCCACACAGTTACGCAAAACCGACCTCGGCTAAGCTCGAAGACCGATCTTGTTTCACTAGATTCGGGTGGTGTCATCTTACGGGAGGCGAGTGATTTACATTTGAGAAAAACGGGTTTTAGTTTTTCAAGTAGTCTTGTGGTGCGCGAGGTTTGTAAACCAATTCAAAACTCTTGGTTTTATTATTTTGAAAAGTTTTCAAGCGAGCGAATAAACTAAATAACCACGGAAGAAACTAAACAAAACAACAACCACGCACAAGCAACATCTGGTAACATTCCCCTAAACCCTATGCGCCTTCCCCGTGAGCCAAACGAGGAAAGCAAGGCCAAACTAAGGACACAACCACTTGGCCCAGCTGGAAGTGCTCCCACTGAATCCGTCATCTCCAAAGAACCTCCGGATCCACCATAGCCGAGACGTCTCCTCCATGACTCTCGATGGTTGTCTTCGGTCTTCTTTTACAAATACATACAAATATTTAAAAGAAACGGCATGCAAGCCGCGAAATGCTAATCTAAGCTAATCTAACAATTACAGAGAAAAGCAATCGGCATGTAAGCCAAAATAAAGTTCAAAATACAAGACCGAATAAATTTAATTATTACAAACCAATTGTGGTACAAACCACCAAATGAATGAATAATTAAATACAACCAAACAACCAACACATAGGTCTAACGGGCAAGGTGTTAGCGGATCAAACAACAACCACAAACAAAAACACGGTGTGCCACAACAAAACCGTGTAAAATGTATCTCGATTAAGATTGTTCAAACCTTGCTAAACACTCAAGGCACAAAGTGAACAATCCTTGTACATATGCATTAGTACCTCAAATACTTTGAGCATATATATTCATATATAAACAATACAAGTATATGCATGTGTGCATTTCATGCCAAAAACCACCCAATACATATAAATGTATGAATCAAGACACATATGGGGCTTTTCAAAGTCCAAACAACTAGGACAGATTCTGGATAAAAAAGAATCGAAAAGGAGCTAAAACCGAAAATATTTTTCTTTTCCAAAAAGGACAAAAACACTGTTCACGACATCCTTCACGGCCCAGAAGCCTTTACGGCCTCTCACGGCCCGTGAAGCCTATGAGCTCCACGACCCTGACACAGTGAAAAACCTTCACGACCATCACCCCACAAGACTGGTCGTGAGCCTTCACGACCGTGAAGAACAAGTCTTCACGACCCATGAATACATTCTGGACAGAAAGTCCATTTTCGGTTTTCAAGCCAAAAAAGTGCAATTTGTTTGTAGATTTGGCTCTAATACCACTGTTGGAACACGGTATGGAGCAAAGCACAGCGGAAGCAAAAACAAAAGTTTAAAAACAGTACAAAAACGGGTCTGTATCATGTTCCAAAGTGAGAATCGTTCTACAAAACAAAATACAACTAAAAACCAAAGGAGAGCAGAAAATACCTCCTTACCATTTCCAGAAATCTGCTGTAGCAAATGCAAGAACGGGATGAATCCGAGAACCCAAGTGTGTCCTCCTCTATTGCATGATCCACACCAAGTTTCCAAGATCCCCGTATGCTAGTACCCCCTCGGGTGAACGTTCCTCACGACTCCACCTTCAGGAACAGCCCTTAGATGGTCTCCTCTTTCTCCAAGAACTCACACACCATTCAAGAATTCATAACCTTAGTGTATGTGTGTATATCTCATGAAGGTACCAAGAGAGAATAAGTTCTAGAGAGAGAGAGAGTGAAGTATGTTGCATGTTCTGTATCTGAATCAGACCACCAAAACTCGGTTTTGGCCGGATTCAAGCTATTATCTCAATAGACCAAAGAATGGCCCAATCAGATAAAAGATTTTCATGCAGACATGTCTTCACCGCCTCTCACGGCCCGTGAAGACAAATCCGCCACGACTGGCCATCGTCCTTCACGGCCCGTGCCGCGTTCGAGTGACTCGTGAGGGCGTCTCCTTCACGACCCCTCCACGACCTCTCACGACCCGTGGAGACTCCACGAGCTGTATGAGAGTCGTTGAGTCAAATGTGAGGGCAGTGGGCTTCATGACTCGTCGAGCAACCCTCACGGCCGTGAAGCTCCAAAATCAAACAATTTGATTTTTGGACCTTCTCTCTTTATCAGTAAGCTGTCGGGATCAATCCTTGGTGTGTGACCCAATAGGCTCGCACTTCATCAGCAGTAACACCAATGTACTTGTGTCAGTAGGCAGACTCCAACAATTAGTTAATTAGTCAATTAATTAATATTAATCAAACTTGAGGGTTGTTTTTTTGTATAAAGATTATAGTTGTAATCTTTGGACCAGGCTCATAGGCTTAAGGGCCTTAATCCACTTAATTAGTATATAAGGGGATTAAGGCTTGGAAATTAGTTAATTGAAATTAATTAACTTAAGCATTAAGAAAGACAAAACACACAACTCTCCTCTCTCCCTCTCTCCCATTCGGTGACCGAGAAAAGTACACCACCACCGCCAGTCGGCAGCAGTAGCGGCACCAAGGATAGCTCTCAGACAAACACCCCCTCTTGCAGTGAGTTTAGCTCTTGGCAGCCCTCGATAAGGGTTGTTGCGGCGCCGGTTTTTCGTGACACACACCGGGACGTGACAGCTTGTTGCGGATATCGTTTTAGGCGGTTTAACAGCCGGGTTCCCGGGTGAAGTAGCTGTGTATCCCCCTATAGTATCCCAAGGGTATATTTTATAATCCTTACTCTATATATGTTATATTAATTGTTAATACGGCTTTTTGTATGTTTTGTTCCCCTAGTTGATCCAGTTGTGATCTCTGGGATTGGGATTTGTTTATTTTCCACTGTGCATATTGTACCCATTAAGTCCCAACATAGAAAACTGTTGGTCCCTTGATGAGAATAACAACAAGCAACAGGTGTGTAAAAGGGGGGTTGAATACACTTTCTGCGGAAATTGAACAAATCAAATAAAAGTGTTACACAAAGTAAATCAAACCACAATCGAATGCTTTACTTTTCATTAATAAGAAGATGGTTACAGACTCTATCAAGTAAGAAAATCTTTATATGTAAACACCTAATATAAATCTCTCAATCTTTCAAACTTAGCTATCTATAATCAACTTATGATTTTAGATACTGATGACTCTCTAAACAGGATTTACACAGATTGATAACTTACCAATATCAAAACTAATGTGAGTATTCGAACACATGAATAGCTTGGAAATCTGTGAATATCTTGATCACGTTGAACTGACAAACAATGATTCAAGAATCGTAACACATACGGTGAGGTGAGGTTTTGGCTGTGCAACACTTGGTTGTTTTTCGTATCTGAGTCGTACCTCTAAACTTATCAGGAGATAAATATTTATAATCCTATTCCTATGGTTCCTAACAAACTGGACTAATCCTAATTTGCTAAGTAACTATCGAATAACTCGGAATCTTGAATCTTGAATCTTCTTATCTTGAGTCTTCAATCTTCAATCTTGATTTTGAAGTCTTCTTATCCTTCCCGTAGATATAGAGAGTTAAAACAGAATTTAAAACATATTCAAATTCTTTTAAACTGAGTTCATTAGTCAGGCTGAGTTACTCGGCTTAAAACTCATCAAGCTGAGTTCTTCGAGAACAAACCCGAAATTTAAACATGAACTAACATGTATAATTATTAACTCATCCTTAGAAGTCTAAAGAATTAACTAAAACATATTTAGTAACTCTATTGAGCTGACTCATGATACACGCTGAGTCGGTCAGCTTGAAACTCATCAAGCTGAAACTCAATATATATATCTTAGGTGATATACACAGCTTATCACACATAGTGATTATCTTACTAAGATATAGTCTAAGCTGGTCGAACATATGCTCAGTTTATACTCAGCTTATACTCAGTCTGAATCACTATAAATGTTCAGTCAGACTAAGCTTCATAATTCTGTTTAAGTTACATGTAGAACACATCATACAAACTTAACTTTGTCTCATCAAATCAAAACAGATGAGATCATTTTCCCAACACACTCCCCCTATTTAATGATGACAAAACCATCAAACAGTTATTAAGTTTGTTTAACAGAATTATGTTTTAAATCTTAAACTTATCAAGATTTTAAATTTGAACTAATCAAATATTAATTGAATTTATCAATTGTAATTGAACTTATAATTATAAGTGGAACAACCCAACTTTTAGTTGAAAACACCAATTAAATACATTAATGAATAAGAACTAATCAGTTATACATTTAAGCTGAACTTATCAGACTAATAATTATGAACATATCATAACATAGTTGAACATATCAAATTTATACTTGTATTAATTTAACTAATCATAATACAAAAATATTGATCACTTAGATCATGCACACATAGTGCTTACAAAAATTAGAATCAATCTAATTTATACAATAGAACTAATCTATTATCTTTTGAACTCAGGATGTAGAACCTCCCAAAGAATGATTTCTCTATTGATTTCTTCTAAGAGGCTTTCAGCTTCTGCATCCCCTCTGAGTTCTCTCTGTTGCATTTGATTGATCTTATTCAACTTATACTTTACGAAATTATTTGAGCTATCACCACAGCAACTTCTTATATGTATGGCATCCCTAGCTTTTAGATAACATATCTCACTCATCTTGATAAAGCTAGGATTGCCTGCCTGATCCTTAAACATGAATCCCTGAGCAGGTGTATCAATACCTTGGTTTTCTTTAAACTCTACACCTTCAGGTATCTCGAATAATCTCTCCCACTACAGACCAGGAACTGGAACATATCTCAGCTCCTCAGCTCTATTCATCAGCTTGGAAACTTCAGCAAAGATCTCTTTCTTAATTTGGCTTTTCTTGAACTTCTTGAGCATCATTAATATTCTCTGCCATTCTTGGTAACCCATCTTGTGAACAAATCTCAGGTCCATTCCCATTGTAGATTTATCATCAAATTCAAAATTGAGAATTTTGGCTCCATTTATTCTGCTCAAAGTCATGCCTCTAATCTCCTTACCGGTGCTCCTTCTGAAATAGCACTCTTGAATGTCCTCGTCTGTATATGGGATAGGATCAGGTTTCTGGCCAGTGTAGTCAGCCTCAGCCTGAGCCAAAACTTTTCTCTGTTTTTCTTTTTCTTGGTCCTTTGCCTCCTTCTCTCTTCTCTTTCTCAGTTCTTCAAGTGAAATGCCTAACTCATTGGCTTCCTCTTGCTCTAGCATTTCAATCATCAGCCTCGTGGCTTTCTCTTATTCTGTGTCTTCCTCGGCCTCAGAAACACTGTCAGCTTCAGGTTCAGATTCTACTATCTTTTGTCTCTTAGCTGCAGGTTCCTCTTTGTTTATTTCTAACTCCCCCTCAGCCTGAGTCTTCCTCTCTGCTCCTTTAGCTAGTACTAGTAGAGCTTCAGCTTCAGCTCTAACTAGCTCAGCTTCAGTATCAGCTTGAACCTTCTCCCCCTTTTTGTCATCATCAATAGGGGTCAAAGTCCTTTGTTGTTGGAGTGCAGCAACTGCAGAGGCAATCTCATGAACATACTTTGTCAGTTTCTCAAGTCTTTGATAAATTTGGCATTTGTGCTTCCTCTGCTTGACATGAAACAGCCTAAACTGAGCAGCAACATAATCTTTCAGCTGTTGGATGCTTGAGGAGGCCGTGTCAGTGTGAGGAGAGTCGTTGGATGTATCATCCGAAGGTTGGTGTTTACCTTCAACTTTATTTGCACCAGAGTCTGGACACTGTGAATTACCTTGGTTTGAAGATGAAACATTGACAGGTCGTGCGAGTGCGTGTGAGAAGTGAATAGAAGTAAAGGGGCTCGAAACGTGTAGTGTATGGGTTGGTGGTTGGCTTAGTGGGTTGGAGGGGGGTGATTGACCCTGGGTATTGGTCAAGTGTTCAATGTTACCTAAGTGTGTCTGCTTAGGCACATAAATGGGCTCTCCTATGGCACTAGAGAGTGTGGGCTGTGTAGACACCACACCCGGCTTAGGCTGTAGGGTTGAAATGAGCCTTGAGGTTGACACCTTAAGAGTAGGCGTCTCCCCCTCAACTTCTGCCTGTAGAGGGATCAAAGTGATCTCAGTTCCAGTGATGCCTTTAGGAGTGGCACCACCTATGGCAGTTTTACGTGTATAGGTGCGGATATTCTCCTTAGCAGCAGTGGGCATACTAGGGGTGGCTTCAAATTAGATTTGAATGGAAGGTGGAGGAGATGGGTTAGACTGGGTTGGGTTTACCTCAGCCTTATCTCCAAATATAGATGGAGAATAGTGAGAAGAGAGAGAAAGTGGAGAGGTTTTACCAGAAGTCGCTTAAGTGTGTTCTTGTTCAGGTTGAGTAGAGTGCCCAGCTTGAACTTCGGTATCAGCTTATGAAGCTCCCCCTTGATTGGATCCCTCAGCGTCACTATCTGAAGAAGCTGCCTAAGCTATCAGCAACATAGGATCACTCAGACCCTCTTGCTCGGGGAAGATGTCATTGTTGTACATCTTTGAGTTGAGTGCTAGGGTAGGGAACACATCCTGTCCAACTTCATAATGCTTTTCTCCCAACTCAGCTTCCACCACGAGGGACAGATACCGTATGAATGGTGTATGGAGATCCCTTGGTGTCTTTACCACTTGGGATTTGAGCTCGTTGAAGATGAGCATTGCATAGTCCAGGTTTCTGGCATGGTACATGTTGTAGTGCAGCTGCATCTTGAACTCATTCACCTGATCCAGGCCTCCAATCTTAGTTCCTAGTGAACGGATCACCGTGGACACCATGAAGCCCCAACCAGTAGGAAAAGTGGCCTTCTTTATAACACCCTCAGTCTGCGGGTGACCCATGCTGGGTAGGACTGACCTTGCCACTTGCCTAGTGAGAGCAGCGTCGAACACATCACTTGCAGGAAGTTGAAGAACATCCCTTAGCTGCTGCATAGTTATGACAACTGTTCTATCCCCATTTAGAACAGTGTCAGCGATCTCTCCCCTGTTCTGGTCATAGACGCAAGTGTACCAGAACTCCAATAAGTGATGTGGAACAATATGCAGAGGTGCTCCAGTAAAAGCCAATGCCAGAGGGCATTTTCGTATATAATTCACCCAGGCTTCATAGCCTCTGTTCCTCTTACGTTCAGGGATTGCCAAACATGCACGTTGATTGTTTACTCTAAGAACTGGCATCCCGTTGTTTTTGAACGTAGCACCTCTAAACATCCTTTCACTTAGATTTAGAATGATTCCGTCCATCGTCGAATAAAACTTAAGTAACACTAAGTAACTTCAAAAGTCGCACTGAGCGATTAGGGTTTTGTGAACGATGAAGCGAGGAATTTGCACTGAGCAATTTGTTGTTTGCAAAAGATATTTAAGGGAAGAAGAGGATTAGAATTGGGAATTGTAAGCGTAAACCTCTGAAAATCGGTTAGGGTCGTTATATATTGTTGGATTATGTGCAGAGATAATTAACGGTCATTTTGTATCCAATGTTAAAAGATACTAAAGGGTCACACTGCTACACACCCAATTCAGAACAGTTGGATTTCACCATAAGTCTGTGTGGAAATAATTAATCAGTTAGATTAATTATTAAAGAGATAAACGAATAATTAATCAGTAGTATCAATTATTGAGAGATATAAATAATTATTCAGTCTGGATTAATTATTAGAAACGAATAAATAATAAATAGTTATTTATTATTTAAAGGGAATTAAATATTAAGTTTTAATATTTAACGGACCAGTTATTTAATAGTTAATTAATTAACTAGTAAAGTCCAGGGGGTAAAAAAAGAGAAGAGTTGAAAGTTTAATTAAAACCAGTGGGCTTTTAATTAAACGGGCTTAGGTCCATTCTAATCCTTACATATATCCTTTAAGCATTAAGGATTAAGGAGGAGAAGCATACTACAAACCCTAGCCACCTCACTCACTCTCTCTCTCCCATTCTCGTCTCCCTCACGGTCGATCTCGACCTCGACCGTCGCACTCTCTCTCGGCCTCTCTCTCAAAGTCGAAATCGAAAAGAACCCCAAGGGTTCTGCAACTTTGGTAGTTCCACACACACACACACAAAGCTTTCGGGTTTTGTTGTTCGGGTGAATCCAGGAGCGGTCTAGCAGCCAGTTCAATCGGAGGTGCAGTGGTGGTGGACTATCTTTAGCAATCCCATTGTTTTTCTTATCAGGTATATTCCTCATAACCTTATATGTGGATTGTTATGCAAGAAACTATGTTGATCATGTAAGTTTAAAGATCCTAACCCTTTTTGGGGTTTAGAGGGTTGTGTTCAATCCAGTTCCGCTTTTAGGATTAAACCAGTAGAATCAAACCCAGGTTTGACCAGTTTGTGTCATTAGGTGGTTTGGTCAGGTTCAAAAACCCTTTAGTGGTATCAGAGCCTCGGCTCTATGATCCATAGTTTCTAGTTCTATCTGTTTCTAGATTTAAGGTTTTTGTTCTTGATCTTATTTTTTGTTATCATCTTTTTCAAAAATCAAGAAGGTATCAAAAAAGTTTGTTTTTGTTACCAGGTTAAATCCTATTAATCAAAAAGTTCAAATAGTTAGTTTGAATGGTTAAAAGGTTTATGATTTTTGAATACATAATAAGATTGATCAAGAATATTAAACAGTTTGTTTAATTAGTCAAACCTACATAATCTAGTTAATTGGTTTGTTTGATAGTTAATATGATCTTCTTCATCTTGTTTCTTCTCCTCAATTTTTAGAAAACCATAATGTGGTAAAAACAAGTTTTCTGTTTTTATCCAGATAATAAAAGGTTTGATTTTAACCAGTTAGGTTTAAACCAGGTTTGTGTTTAAAAGGTTAAAAATGATAAAACCTTTTATCTAAAACTTTATCTTAACCAGTATTTTTGAACTTTTGTTTAAAGAGGTTGAAATCAAGTTTTAGGATAATTAATTATTAATAAAACAAGTTTTTGTTAATATTAATAATTAATTGTTTTTTGGTTTTTGAATTAAACCCCAGTTTTTAATCAGTATATTAAAACAGTTAGTTTTAATAGGTTAAAAAGGATTTAAAATTATTGTTAAATCGGAAAACACAAACTGAAACCATGACCATAACTGTTAGCGGCGCTAAAATAGGTTTAGCGGCGCTAAGAGGAGTTAGTGGCGCTAAGCCCAGTAAACTGCGGCCCAGTGATATCGGCCCAAGATAGCGGCGTTAAGGCCATATGGGCCTCGTGACAGTCGTTAGCGGCGCTAAACCCTAGTGGGTTTCGGCCTAAAGGGTTTTGGCCCAAGGAAGTTTTTCGGTTCAAAAGGATCTCGGTCCAGTGGGTTCTCGGCCCAAGGAGGATCTCGGTCCAGTGGGTTCTCGGCCCAAGAGGATCTTGGCCCAGTGGGTCTCTCGGGTTGACGGGAGATATAAGCCCAAATTGTTTTTCGGATTAATACAAAAGGAATTATTAATTTTGGTTTTTAAAATTAATAAGGAGTTATATAAACTAGTGTTATATATTTTAATTAGTTTAGTTAAAATATATATTTTAAACTTTTATTTATTATGACTAGTTTAAGTCATTTTTGAATAAAGTCTAAAAGGATAAAGTTTATATAATATTAATGGAGAAACAAATAATATTTAAATGACCAAAAGGTTGTCGGTTTTAAGTTTTTGGAAAATTAGTAATAAAACTCGACGTGAGGTTTTCATTTAAGTTTTGAATAAAAATCAAGTTTTTAAGTTTTGTTGAAAAACTATTTTGGTCAAATAAATTAGAAGATCATAATTCTCATTTTTGGTTAATAGGTATTAATCAAAGGGTAAATGAGAAAGTTTAAACAAATCAGGTTGTGTGCTTAACAGCACAGTTAATTGTTTATATATTATAACTGCGTGGTTGACTTTTATATATAGTATTTATATATAATTGCGTGGTTGTGATACATATAGCTATAGTTTTTCCGACTTAGGACTCGTTTTTTTTTCTTATTCTTCTTTTATTTTGGTTTTTGGGAAGGCCTGCGTGCCAATTACAATCTCTTTCTTATTTGTAATATTGTACTGATTCGGGGAGGCCTACGTGCCACTTACAACCCCATTCAATATTGTATTTGTAATAGACTAGTAATAGTTTAATCCCTCAACCAAGATGATATCCAAGAAGGTGACAAGAAAAAGGTGTTCTCACACGAAGCACGGATACTTCGGGGAGGTGTCAAGGCTAGTGGGAGCAGCATGTCAAGAAAGGCGAATCCAAGTCACTTTGTCCTTAGGTTTGACCTTAGGATTAGTTGGCAAAACTATAGGGTTTTATATGTTTACTCTTATTATCTGCGTTGTTATGTTTTTTTATCTACTGCTTTTCATATAGATTTGCGATATTTATATGATGCTAAATAAAAAGAGATTTAATAATAGGCTATTATTAAACAGTGAAAAACCACGCACTTTATAACAAACTAGAATACGACTACAGGTTGCTAATCGTGTTAGTTAAATTCTATAAATTTAAAGTTTTGTCAAGGTTATAAGTTTGGAACTTATAAAGGCCGTTTTGTGCACCTAGTTTAGGTACACATATAAATCGTATTTTTTTAAAACATTTAGTTTTAAAATGTTCAAAAACTGGAAAATTAAGTTTTTAAACTTAATTATAAAACCCAAGAAAATCTTAGATCAGTGTGCTACCTGCCTAATGGTATACCCTTGCTGTTAAACATGTACTCGGGTGTCGGAAGTGCCCAAACCTTGGGCATCCGGGTTCAAACCATTGCGGGAAGGGGCATGAAAGATTCTGCGATAATCGGGAGTCCCGGACAGAATTCATGTTGTCTTAGGTGGTGCGATCTATTTTGGTGGTAATCGGGAGTCCCGGACCAAAAAGCACTAGAGTAGAGTTAAACATACTAGACTGGGTCTAAGTGCTCTACGAGGTTCTAGGAGTCGTATCAGTTAGGTACGATTGGTACAGGGTGTTACCTACCAGAAATAGCATGACTTGGCGGGAAGTGCCCAAACCTTGCGTCAAGTATGTGAAATATGGGTCCTAGGTCTAATATATATTATTTATGGGTTTGATGATATATAATTAGAAAGTTTATCTGCAATTACTAATAAAACCAAGGTTTTAATTTGTAGATGGCAACCAACGTTACTAGTACTAATAACCTCTCTCTCCGCTCTATCCTTGAGAAGGATAAGCTCACCAGGTCCAACTTTCTCACATGGGAGAGAAATCTCCGGATCGAGCTGAGGCACGAGAGAAAGTGGCATGTCATAGAACAACCTCTATGAAATCCTCCTGCCAGCAATGCCAGGGCAGAGGTCAGGGAGGCTTTTCAGAAGCTCTCCAATGATACCTTGGATGTTAGCTGCCTCATGCTTGCAACTATGAGTCTAGAGTTTCAATCAAGCATGATGGAAACTCCTGCCTATGACATGATCCGTCAGCTGAGGGACATGTTCAAGGAGCAAGCCCGCACGAAGCGTTATGATGCCACTAGGGCATTTAACTCGTGCAAGATGGCTAAGGGGACCTCAGACAGTGACCATGTCATGAAAATGAAAGGTTACATGGACCACCTAGAGAGACTTGGGCACCCAGTACTGTTACAACTAGCAACGGATACGATACTCAACTTGTTGTCAGATGACTATAAGCCTTTTATAGTCAACTACAACATGAACAACATGGAGACATCTGTGGCTGAGTTGCACTCCATGCTCAAGACAGCTGAGCAGAGTATCGGGACCAAGTCTAAGGACATTCTTATGGTGGGACATGGTGGACGTAAGAAGAGGAAGGGGCGCAACGGAAAGGGAAAGGGCAAGGCCCAGCCAAGCCAGAGTGCACCTAGGGCTAATAACGACAACAAGGGCAAGAAGCCGAAGCCAAACAAGGCAAGGACCGAGAATCGGTGCTTCAGGTCGGCGAGGCTTGACATTGGAAACGAGATTGTCCGAAAGGTCACGAGGCAGGAGACAAGTCTGGCTCCTCAGGTATTGCGTGATAAGCTTCTTTGTCACTTTCCACTTGTAAAAGTTTTTTACGAGTATTCTATCGTCTTGCAATCGTTTATTGCAGCAGGGGATGGAAAGTGATACGGCCCAGCATGAGGAGATCACACATGCAGCATGCGGATATTATTAATATTTACATTTCCTAGTTTATTAAACTCTTAAAGTTTATTTGAACAATTTTTATATTGTTGGTTTATGAATATTTTTGGGTTTATGGAAGTTTAATTATTTAGTTATATATCCGTGCACGTGTTCTTATTTTATGAATCATGATTAGTCCAGTTGTGACTAAAAGAATACCAATAAGTCAAGTCTTGACTTGATTGGTGATGTATTATAATCTTATGCTATGATTTGTTGTAGTTATATAAATGATGGCTCCACTTTTTCAAACGCTTAAATAAACAAGTATTGTTTATAAAATTAGATAGTTTTTCTAATTTAACAAGTGTTTAAGTTATTTATGAAAAGTGAATGTTCAAAGTCTTGAACTAAATAGAAATGATAGTTATTATTTCTAAGTGAAAATAGTTTTTGATAAAACATTTAAGGAAGTATAAAAATGATTATGGTAATCAAGGGAGTTTTATACTAAATGTTTTGGAAAGAAATTTAAAGTGCCTTCACAAGTGTTTTACACTCATGGCAAGTTTGATGAAACCACTTTCTGTAATTAGAAAGATGGATATGTAAAGATCCAAGTTCTTGGTTTCATAAAACGAATTTCTTGCAAAAACTAAGTTTTAAAACATGTGTTTGGAACACAAGTTTTAGGCATGGTAGTCAAGGATTGACTAAAGCCTAAAGGAATGTTTTAAATTAATGCACTTTTTCATAAAAGATAGTGGGAGCATCTGACTAATGAATTTGTCAAAGTTAATAAAAGTTTTTTTAACCAGTGTGATAAATACAAGTTTGAACTTCTAGAGTATGTAATTATCGGATGTTTTTAGAAGCTATCTAAAATAGTAAGTTCTTGAGAAAGAACTAATCCTAGGAATGCATGATTTATTGAGAGGTACTCGATAAAGATATCATTGCAAGTTTTTGAGTCAAGTTATGACTTAAACAATAAAAATTATGCTCATTAAGTTCAATAAGTCAGCTTAATTAAATGTTGTTGGTTGGTTAACGTTAGAAATGATAAAATAGGATGTTCTTTAACATTCTTAGTAGTGATATTAGATTAGTGTTGGCTTACACAGGGAATCTAATTTCAAGGTTCTTACAAGTAGGTGTAAGAAAGTTTTATCGTTTCAAATGGATAAATCTAGTAAGATTTAATTTATCTACAAATGTAATTAAAGTTTTATTTACAGGAAGGTTATTTTATAAAATCAGAAACTAAGGAGTTATTTTCCAGTTTTCTCCAAGTTTAAGGAATTTTATGAAATAAGTAAGTCTAGAATTGTTCTTAGGTTGCAAGAACGATTTCTAGCAAAACCAAGAAAGAGTACCTCTAGATACTAGTCTTGAGTTTTAGGTTTATTATCATATTATTTTTTGTTGTAACCTGTGATAAGTTACAATATAAAATAATAAGTAATTCAGATGGACACTGTGAATCGAGTCAATGAAATGGTAGAAATTATGCACCTTTATTTCAGGGTGGAATATGGAAGGGTGTAGAAATTAGTTTCATTGTTCTTCACAATTTTGTATGTTTTTGTTTAACCAGGAATAAATTAGGTTTATTCGAAACACTATCCGTGACTACTTATCTTGGTGGGAACCTTGATGGGGTAGATTCGATAGTTTATCGAATATAGCTGCAAACGGTTTTTGCGGAACAAAATTTACGGATATTCGTTAGGGTTACGAATATTGGATTGACCCACCGTGAAAAATACTTCGTGGATTCGTGTCAAAAGTATTTATCACATAGGTTATCCTTAAGCCTGAGGTTTTTGGTTTGGGATGCGGTAACTATTGTCTTCTTAGCGCGTTCTAACACCACGCCGTAACAGGGTGGTCATAAGGGGCGTGTCTAGATTCAGTGGGAGCCGTGTTGCCTAATGCAAATATGCAAGATGGTAATTGCACCTCCTTTTTAGGAGAGATATTTCCGGGCCCCTTGACTGATTATAGAAACTGGTAAGTGCACGGTCGTGCCCAAACGAACTGATGTGTTCTTTGTCATTTATCACGCAGTTTCGAAATCAAGTATGTCATGAACAAATTCTTGAGTCTCTGAGTTGACTTTTTCCATGCTAGTGCTCAAAATTGAAATATCGTGTTGCAAGGGAGAAACCTATATATATATATATATATATATATATATATATATATATATATATGCAAGTTTGTATATATAAAAACGTACCCATTCATAAACAGGGAGTTTATGATAGTTTTAGTTTATAAACAGTTAGTTTATAACAAATTACTTCTAAGCAGGTTGCTTATGAGGTTTTATCACAAGTTATTTTGGGGTATAAGAGTTCTTATAACCTAGTTATTCTAAGTGCTGGCTAGGGACCTCCTTAGGCTAACAATGTGCATAGATAATTAACGGGCATTTTGTATCCAATGTTATAAAAGACTAAAGGGTCACACTGCTACACACCCAATTCAGAACAGTTGGATTTCACCATAAGTCTGTGTGGAAATAATTAATCAGTTAGATTAATTATTAAAGAGATAAACGAATAATTAATCAATAGTATTAATTATTGAGAGATATAAATAATTATTCAGTCTGGATTAATTATTAGAAAGGAATAAATAATAAATAGCTATTTATTATTTAAAGGGAATTAAATATTAAGTTTTAATATTTAACGGACAAGTTAATTAATAGTTAATTAATTAACTAGTAAAGTCCAGGGGGTCAAAAAAGAGAAGAGTTGAAAGTTTAATTAAAACCAGTGGGCTTTTAATTAAACGGGCTTAGGTCCATTCTAATCCTTACATATATCCTTTAAGCATTAAGGATTAAGGAGGAGAAGCATAATACAAACCCTAGCCACCTCACTCTCTCTCTCTCTCGATCTCGTCTCCCTCACGGTCGATCTCGACCTCGACCGTCGCACTCTCTATCGGCCTCTCTCTCTCGAAGTCGAAATCGAAAAGAACCTCAAGGGTTCTGCAACTTTGGTAGTTCGACGCACACACACACACAAAGCTTTCGGGTTTTGTTGTTCGGGTGAATCCAGGAGCGGTCTAGCAGCCAGTTCAATCGGAGGTGCAGTAGTGGTGGACTATCTTTAGCAATCCCATTGTTTTTCTGATCAGGTATATTCCTCATAACCTTATATGTGGATTGTTATGCAAGAAACTATGTTGATCATGTAAGTTTAAACATCCTAACCCTTTTTGGGGTTTAGAGGGTCGTGTTCAATCCAGTTCCGCTTTTAGGATTGAACCAGTAGAATCAAACTCAGGTTTGACCAGTTTGTGTCATTAGGTGGTTTGGTCAGGTTCAAAAACCCTTCATATATACCTTTCCGAGGAGAGAGAGAAAAGTTACCGTTTGAAATCCCTTTTTGTCCGTTACATGTAACAAATTTACAACGCAATAGAACAGTGAATGAAACATATCATCTTCCAACGGATAACTTTATAGACTTATATTACTGACTTACAGTAATATCGCTTTTCACTTGTTATATTACACGATACATAATCAGCGTAACCGCAAAATGTGAGACAGACTCAACATAGTGCACAATGACTTAATCACATAGAGTAATTAAATCTAATTTTGGACATACCAAGCTGAGGAAACGAATCACTCAGCGTGAATCAAGCACTCAGCTAGACATCATCACTCAGCTTGAGATTGATACTCAGCTTGAGTTTTAGCACTCAGCTTGATTTTGAGCACTCAGCTCAGAATCAATGATGAAGTTATGTCTAATCTCAATATGCTTGGTTCTTGAGTGGAAGACTGGATTGTAAGTTATGGCTATAGCACTTTGGTTATCACAGAAGATAGGAGTTTTCTTGAAACTCATGCCAAAGTCTTGAAGCTGATACTGCATCCATAGAATATGAGCACAACAGCTTCCTCCTGCAACATATTCAGCTTCAGCAGTTGAAGTAGCCACTGAGTTCTGTTTCTTACTGGTCCAGCTTACTAACTTACCTCCAAGCAATTGACATCCTCCAGTTGTTGATTTTCTATCTAACTTGCACCCAGCATAGTCAGCATCTGAAAAACCAACTAACTCAAATCCAGAGTCCTTTGGATACCAAAGACCTAGATTTGGTGTACCTTTAAGGTACCTAAAGATCCTTTTCATAGCTTGAAGATGTGATTCTTTAGGATCTGCCTGATATCTTGCACAAACACATGTAGCAAACATGATATCAGGTCTACTAGCTGTCAAATAGAGCAATGAACCTATCATTCTTCTATAGGTAGACTGACACACATATTTACCATCTGAGTCTTTACTCAGTTTGACAGCAGGTGACATTGGTGTTTTCATGGTTGAACTTGAATCAAAACCATATTTCTTTATCAAATCAAGAACATACTTGCTTTGATTAATGAATATTCCATCAGGATTTTGTTGAATTTGAAGGCCTAAGAAATATGTCATCTCACCCATCATGCTCATCTTGTACTTTTGTGACATTATTTTGGAAAACCACTCACACAGAGATTCATTGGTAGAACCAAAGATAATATCATCCACATAGATTTGTACAAGAATCACCTGTCCTTTACTCTTTCTAATAAAGAGTGTCTTATCTATACTACCTCTGGTGAAATCCATTGATAGTAGATAAGTGGACAGAGTATCATACCAAGCTCTTGGAGCTTGTTTAAGGCCATACAAAGCCTTGTCCAACTTATAGACATGATGTGGAAACTTTGAACTTACAAAGCCAGGAGGTTGTTTCAAATAGACTTCCTCCTGAAGTTTTCCATTGAGGAAAGCACTCTTCACATCCATTTGATAGACTTTGAAGTCTTTATATGCTGCATATGCTAAGAACAGCCTTATGGCTTTAATTCAAGCAACAGGGGAAAAGGTTTCATCATAATCGATTCCTTATGGCTTTAATTCTAGTAACAGGGGCAAAGGTTTCATCATAATTCTAACTATCACTCCATCCTTGTCCATTTTATTTCTATAGACCCTCTTAGTGCCTATAACTGTATGATTTTTGGGGGCAGGAACAAGGTTCCAGACTTTGTTTCTCTCAAACTCATTTAATTCCTCTTGCATAGCTTCAATCCAATCTTCATCCTCTAAGGCTTCTTCAGTCTTCTTTGGTTCCATTTGAGATAGGAAACCAAAGTAAGCAGCATAGTTAGCTGTAGCCTTGGATCTGGTCATAACCTTTTCTTGGACATTTCCAATGACCTGGTCTTGAGGATGATCTTTGAGCAATTTGAATGTTGTAGTTGGAGAATCTGGTTCAGAATCTGAGTGATGTTGAGAGCCCTGAGGTGAACTTATCTCCTCAGTTTCAACAGCATCATTATCAACAAACTGTTGATCACCAAGATCTTCAGTCTGAGTAATTTCAGCTCCAAACGGATTGACGAACTCATCATCTTTCTCAGCTTGAGAATCCATTTGAGCATGTGACAATTTCTTGGATGGACACACATCATCATCACTATCATCTCCTATGACATACATAGGATTTGATAAGTTGGTTTCCTTAGGCCTTTCAAGCTCACTCAGACTGACCAAGTCAGCTTGACTTTTATCAGCTTGATCAAAACAGTCTTCATCAAAAGATACATGAATTGATTCTTCTATGGCCTTTCTCCTTGTATTATATATTCTATAAGACTTGGAGATTGAGTAATAACCAACAAATATTCCAAGATCAGCTTTAGGTTCCAACTTATGGAGCTGATCTCTTTGATTCAGCATATAGCATTTTGAACCAAAGATATGGAAATAACCTATATTGGGCTTTCTAGACTTCTACATCTCATATGAAGTCTTTCCATGTCTTTTGACAATGATTTATCTATTATGGGTATAGCAGGCTGTACTACCAGCTTCATCCCAGAAATAGAGTTTCAATCCTGCCTCACATAGCATTATCCTTGCAGCCTCAATTAAGATTCTATTTCTCCTTTCAGCAACTCCATTTTGTTGTGGAGTTCTGACAGATGAGAAATTTTGTAATATTCCTTTTTGTTCACAGAAGCTTTGAAGGGTAGAGTTTCTGAACTCAGTCCAATGATCACTTCTGAGTTGGTTTACAGACTTACCTTTCTGCAACTCTTCGTGTTTGATAAAAATGATTATCTCCAGGGCAACCTCACTTTTGGGTTTAAAGAATATTACCCAGGTGAATCTTGAGAACGCATCTACTATCACCAGTGTGTACTTCTTGCCACTTAGGCTTGGAGTACTTATGGGTCCAAACAAATCCATATGCAACATATGCAATGGGTCTGTTATTGAAATTTTTTTCTTTGATTTAAAGGACCCTTTATGGTGTTTCCCTTGTTCACAAGCTGAACACAATTTGTCTTTGACAAATGTGATCTTTGGTAATCCAGAGACTAACTCTTTATTGGATAGCATATTTATATTTTTAAAATTCAAATGTGATAATCGTTTATGCCACAACCAACTCAGCTTAGGAACAGATTGGGAATACAAGCAGGTTTCAGTATAGGGATCAGCAGAATTAAGATCAAGTAGATACACATCTCTTTCTCTTTTAGCTATTAATACAGGCTTTCCCTTAGCATTATATATTGTTCCTGCTTTCTTCCTAAAAGTAACTATATTGTCTTTATCACACAATTGACTGATACTAATCAGGTTGTGTTTGAGACCTTTGACATATGCAACTTTTTGAAAAGTGACCTTGCCAGCTTGCATTTTCCCATAGCCTTTAGTTCTTCCATGGGAGTTGTCTCCAAAAGTTACTTTAGGACCTTTATCTTCTTGGAAATCACTAAGAAGTCCTTTCCACCCGGTCATGTGCCTTGAGCATACACTATCCAAGTACCATTTACTTAAACCCTGCACATGATATAAAAACTAAAAACATTAGTTTTGTTTGGGAACCCACTTCTTGGTGGGTTCAGACGAGGAGCACTTAGCATCTTCATCTTGTTGAACTATCTGTTCAGCTTGAGCAGGAGTTGGGTCCTGTGTGGACTGATCAGTCTGTTCTTTTTCAGGCCTTGAGATTTCAGCATCACAGTCTTTAGCCTCATGACCTCTACTTCTGCACTTGTAGCATCTCCTTCTTCCAATTATTACAGGAGGTAAAGTGTCTAATAATCCTTGTGCGAACTTGCTCTCAGTCTTAGGATTATATGTGGTGGATAACTTTTCAACTTTCTTTGCAAGTTGATTCACGTGATGATCACTGACTTTGGACTTACCTTTATCAGGTCTTTGTTTGTTATCCTTTTGATTAGAAGTTTGACTAACAAACTTCTTTTCCATGACCTTGGACTTACCTTTGTCATGACTACTGTACTCACCAGTTTCAACAGGTTTGGACTTACCACTGTTGATCTTCTTGGACTTACCAAGATCTACAACTTTGTACTTACCATTGTTGTAATTTGACCTCTGACTTACAGTGGTCTTCCTATTCTTGTAACTTCTTTCCGAGCCAGATAGAGAATGTTGTCTTTTGAAAGGATTTGGATTAAGCCTTTCTATGACTGAAATTCTTTAAATAGGTTGAGTGCTTAATCTGTCCAACACAAACTTACTATGTTGTTTAGATGTTGAGCACTCATTTACATGATCTTTAGCCTTCACAAACATATTATCTTTAGCCTTCACAAACATATTGTATTTCAAGTTTAGATCATGTATTTTCTGTGAGGCTTACTTCTGAGACTCGATCAGTTGTCTATCCTCCTCAGAGTCTGTACTTGCTATCTCATCATCAGCTACATAAGCTGCTGTTTGATAGTCACCCCTAAGTACAGCTTTTACCTGTTTAGGAATTTGTTGGTTTATGCACTTTTCAGCAAGCTTTAATGACTTACACCAAGAGTCAGTGACCTTTTGAAGTTGGTCAACTTTGTCTTTAGCTTCGTGAAGTTCTTCACTTAGAAGTTTATTAATGTATCTTTGACATTCAAGATCACACTATGCTTTCTTACCAACATCGATAAGAGATTTGTTTTCCTTAATCTCATTCTTGAGTTTAGTTATCTCAGCTTTGAGGTCATTTTGAGACTTAAGGATGGTCTTGAAATCATTCAGCAGATAATCAAAAGCAAGACCCTTTTCCTCATCGGTGTAAGAGTTGAAATTACTAACCTTATACATGGAAGCAGGATCCCAATCACTGAGCTTGCTGTTCTCCTCAGCTTCCTTCATGTCAGCTTCAAAAGTTGACTCAGACAAACCATAATCAACCTCATCTATTTCCAACTCTTCATCTTCTTTAGCCATCAGACATACATCATCATCTGAGGTAGATGATTCTGTATCCCAGGTTTCAGCATATAATCCTTTTGCACTGGGTTTGTCTTCTGGCTTTCCGTTCTTGAGCTGAGTATATTTCTTCTTGTATTTGTCAGCTCTATAAGCATTCTTATCAACAATTGATGTTGATTCCACATTCTTTGATCTGCACTCAGCAGCAATATGTCCCTTCTTCTAACAGTTGAAGCACACAACATTCTTGGGATCAAAGGAACCCTTCCCTTTGCCCCTGTCAGATCTTCCCCTTTGAGCTCTTCTCAAACGTCTGGCTAACATTGCCATTTGCTCAGTGATATTTTGAACATCATCAGTATCACCTGAACCTGAGTCTGAGTGGTCAGCTTGAGATTCTGATTCAGTCTCAGATTCAACAACCAGTGTCTTGGAACTTTTCTTCTTTTTCTATGCAACCAATGCAACTTCATTTTTATCCAGAGACTCCTTGAGTTGTTGTTAAGAAGTTCTTCTGTGTTTAGTGATCTGTTCATGATTTAGCAAGAAACCATAAATGGAATGTAGGTTGTACACATGCAGTGTTCCTCCAGCCCTCAGTGCTGTAGTTACATCATTAAACTTTTCTGGTAACACATCCAGAAATTTCAGCACGAGTTCAGCCTCATCTTTCTTTACACCTACACTTAGTAGGTCATTTATCAAGCAGTGAAACCTTGTGAACAAATCTGGCAAGGTTCATTCTTCTTTGAAAAGAAGTTTTCATAAGATCTATTCAAGTGATTCTTCTTTTGCTGCTTGACCAGATCTGTGCCCTCATATGTAACACTTAGCGTATCCCAGATATCTTTTGCAGATTGACACCCAGTCACAGTACACAAGATTTCGTTCGTCAGGGCATTTTCCAGAACACTTTTTGCCTTGTCATCCAGATTGTAGAGTTTCCAATCTTCATCAGTCCAGGATGCAGCAAGATTTCTTGTTTCCTTTTCAGTTCTGCCAGGAGACGTATCACTGACAGTGGCAGGAATCTTGGGGATGATAGGTCCTTTTGTAATGACATCGAACATACGATTGTCAATGGACTTGAGGAATAGCATGGCTCTGAACTTCCACATAGGATAGTCAGATCCATCAAATATGGGACAGCCTTTGGCAGACATCTGTTGAAAGTTTGAAGTATTGTTGCTTGTAGACATTGTAAAATTTCTCAGAATCTTGAACTTTCAACTTATGAAATCGTTCAGCGTGCTCTGATACCAGTTGTTGGTCCCTTGATGAGAATAAGAACAAGCAACAGGTGTGTAAAAGGGGGGTTGAATACACTTTCTGTGGAAATTGAATAAATCAAATAAAAGTGTTACAAAAAGTAAATCAAACCACAATCGAATGCTTTGCTTTTCATTAATAAGAAGATGGTTACAGACTCTATCAAGTAAGAAAATCTTGATATGTAAACACCTAATATAAATCTCTCAATCTTTCAAACTTAGCTATCTATAATAAACTTATGATTATAGATACTGACGACTCTCTAAACAGGATTTACACAGATTGATAACTTACCAATATCACAACTAATGTGAATATTCGAACGCACGAATAGCTTTGCAATCTGTGAATATCTTGATCACGTTGAACTGATAAACAGTGATTCAAGAATCGTAACAAATACGGTGAGGTGAGGTTTTGGCTCTGCAACACTTAGTTGTTTTTCGTATCTAAGTCATACCTCTAAACTTATCAGGAGATAAGTATTTATAATCATGTTCCTACGGTTCCTAACAAACTGGACTAATCCTAATTTGCTAACTAACTATAGAATAACTTGGAATCTTGAATCTTGAATCTTCTTATCTTGAGTCTTCAATCTTCAATCTTGATTCTTAAGTCTTCTTATCCTTCCCGTAGATATAGAGAGTTAAAACAGAATTTAAAACATATTCAAATTCTTTTAAACTGACTTCTTTAGTCAGGCTGAGTTACTCAGCTTGAAACTCATCAAGCTGAGTTCTTCGAGAACAAACCCGAATTCAAACATGAACTAACATGTATAATTATTAACTCATCCTTAGAAGTCTAAAGAATTAACTAAAACATATTTAGTAACTCTATTGAACTGACTCATTATACACGCTGAGTCGCTCAGCCTGAAACTCATCAAGCTGAAACTCAATATATATATCTTAGGTGACATACATAGCTTATCACACATAGTGATAATCTTACTAAGATATAGTCTAAGCTGGTCGAACATATGCTCAGCTTATACTCAGCTTATACTCAGTCTGAGTCACTATAAATGTTCAGTCTGACTAAGCTTCATAATTCTGTTTAAGTTACATGTAGAACACATCATACAAACTTAACTTTGTCTCATCAAATCAAAACAGATGAGATCATTTTCCCAACAAAAACTTTCAGAACATAGATAATACATTTAAGTATCTACCATAAAATTTATAGAACCCAATTTTTTGGTTAAGGGTGTATGGAAGATACAAAAAGTCAATCCAAAATTTCAGAAAAACAAAGAGAAAATCTAAAACTATAAAAAGCTTAAAGAAGTAATTACACTAAAGGCTAAAAGAAATATATTCAAATCCTAAATGGACTCAAGTCTTTGAAACATAAGAGAATCACCTTTTTAATGCACTAGATATGTCCATCTCTATACTCTATCTACTTTGAGTTATAACAGAGTGATTTTGCACCTCAATTCCATGTAACTTATATGCTTTACATTAATTCTAGATTTTCCTATGAGCTTGTGAAATTTTTTATTCATCAAAGCATCAGGTGAGTACTCGTGGCCCCTTTTTCTTATATGTTTTCTCGGGGGGAAATGACACTCAAACTATTTCTATGTTTCTTATTCCGTGATGATTGATTACTTGTTTACATGTTTTTGGACCAATTATGTGATGTTTATGCGTTGTGAACCTTTGTTGTTGGTTATGACAATTGATGCCTATATTACAACTGAGCCAACTCTTTAGTGATAGGATTTGTATGCATAAGCGTTGAACCCTGATGCCACGACCAATGCCATGAGGCACTCATGGGTCACAACCTGTGAGGTCATGTAATCCAAGAGGTAATATAACCACAGTCGGGAGAATGGTTTCATAACTAGTTGAGTTATAAACCAGTAATTGTAAGTTATGGTTTTAACATACGGAGAGGATTAATTACCAAGTCAATTAATTAACAGGAAAATTTGTATTTATTAGTTAATAAATATATATTGTTAATAACATTCAAGATTAATAATTTAGGTTTAAATTATTATTTTGGATAAGTTAATTACTAATAAAGAAAATAATATATATATATATATATATATATATATATATATATATATATATATTCGGCCGAATATATGTATATATATAATGTATATTTTATATTATTAATATGGTGTTGAAGTTATTTGAATCAAAGATTAGGAAATACTTAAAGGTTTCCTAAACTAATCCTTATTTGATTATCTCTATAAATAAGGGTTAAGGATTTCTTTGATCAAGAAGTTAACACAATTTAAGACACAAAAAGAAAAACCTCTCCTCTCCCTCTTCTCTCCATTCGGCCGAATACCCTAAAGAATCTCAGGATCATATAAATGTTTTATTATTCTCAGGATCATATTTTTTATATCATACATACATACATCGAATATATATATATATATATATATATATATATATACACACACACATTGGTGATAAGCAAAGATCCTAATCCTTTAGGGTTTTTGGATTGTTTGTTATTCTGTTTCTGCTATATGAATAATAACTGCTTTCATCCTTGTGTTGGTCTAAACCAGTTTGAGTTTAGATCAGGATGACACATAGGAGGTGTATTATTATGTGATAAAACCCAACATCTAGCTCCAGCTGATTGGCGATAGGTTGAAAACCTAAGTGCAAATGTATTTTGAACATCGTGTTCGGAAATCTATGAATTCCTAATATATCTGAACGTTTATACTGTTGGGATTTCGTGGGCTAACAGCGGAAGCAAAGTACAAACAAAATAGCCCAAAGTACAACTCATCAAAGCACAAATCAAGAAATCCCAAAAGAGGACCAAACTCTATGTATAAGAAATGCAACATGTAAAAGGAAAGAGGTGGTTATACCTTTCTCCTTAGCTCCAGAAATGATCTTGTGGTTGTGTTGATGCTCCTCCAAGAACAAAAATGGATCTTCTATTGGGATGTACCCCGGGAACACGTCAAACCATAAGTGCTAGCAAGCCATTGTGGTACTTCACTTGAAAACAACTCTGGAAGAGCCACATATAGAGACCAAATCTGGAATCCTCTCTTGAAAAACTCTCTCTTGATCTTCTTAGCCTCAAAGAGAGTATTGTGTGTGTGTAACCAAAGAGAGAGAAAAAAGAATGAAGTGAAAATGAAATCACCCACCCTTAATCTGTTTCCAGACCTCACATAACCCCTCATGGCTGGCCAAATGCCTTTTGTGTTGTCACACACGCATTGGCTAGCTTGGGAGGTGATTTGACAAAAAGCACATGCAGCCGTAGCGGTACTAACAATTAGGGTTTAGCGGCGCTAACCCTTTAAGGTTAGCGGCGCTAACGCAGCCTGCCAGTGATTTGACACAAAGTACATGCAGCCGTAGCGACGCTAAACCTTAGGACTTAGCGGCACTAACCCTTAAAGTTAGAGGCGCTAACGTAGTCTGCGATGTCAACTTTTATCTTTTACCATTTTTGGTCCCTTTACTTTAGTTGCTGTCAGGTTTGACCCCGGTGTATGACCCAATAGCCCATACATCATCAGCATCGGTCTATATGGCGTACGTACATTAGTGGGCTTATTTCTAACAAACTCCCACTTGCACATAATGCACCATACCCATGTAACCACAGACAAAGAGCGGCCTCTAGCAAAGCATCAATGCCTCTAAGTCAGTATGGGTTCCGCCTCCTTGCAGAAAACCATAACCTACAAGAACGTAGTGGTCCTATAGGTAAGTGATCAAACATCCTTTTGTTCGTGATATCCTTGTGAACACGAGACATGGATTAATATGTCAATCTCCAGATCGTTCATGATTATGCTTCTCGATCTTGATTGGTGGTGACCAAAATTTAAGGACATATCTGATTCTTAATCAATATTCCTTTGCGCATGGCCATGCTAGTTTTGGTGTCAGCTCCCAATCATCGAGGGGCCCAGGGATATCTCTCATATCAGAGGAACAAATTCCGTTGACTGTACAATCCCATAGCATTCACCTTATCTTACTTAATTATTCCATTTATAATAGCCAGTTACGAACTACGTTTTGAAATAGCCAAAGTAAGAAAGTTTCAAGTAGGATCCTGTAAGGAACTAAGAGTTGCAATAATGGATTGCAATCGGTCAATGGTTGCCGGCCTAAATAGCTTTGCCACGTGATCCGAGGAAAACCCGTCACGGTGCAAGGTGAAATAAGGTTCTTAGCCTTTGTTAAAATAGTTGTTTTTCATTAAACATTTGGGGTAATTATTTTAACGAGGATTTCAATCAAACTAACCATATCTACTTTGATTTTTTAGATGGCATCAACTAGCACCAACCACACCACGTCAAACATATCCTTAAGAGTGTTTCTCGAGAAGGATAAACTCGATGGGACCAATTTTATGGATTGGTCACGGCAACTACGAATTGTCCTCCGTCATGAGGAAAAGTTGGCCACCATTGAGGAACCCATCCCCGAGGTCCCTGCATCCGACGCGAGTAGGGTCGTGAAAGAGGTGTATGAGAAACGCCTCAAAGACATCACCGAGGTTACTTGCCTCATGCTTAGCACTATGAGCTCCGACTTTCAAAAGTCGATGGAGCACTTGAGTGCTTATGACATGATGCGCGAGTTGTCGGACATGTTCCAACAACAAGCCAAGCAAGAACGGTATGGTTGTCTCAACGACCTTCTCGGTTGCCGGTTGCAAGAGGGCGGGAACGTGTCCCACCATGTTCTCAAGATGAAAGCATTGGTGGAACGCCTCGAGAGGTTGGTATTTGCCATCGCGAGAGAGATGGCGGTAGACTTGATTCTACGGTCTCTCCCATCGTCATATGATCAATTTGTTGTCACTTATCATATGTACGGGATGGATAAATCCCTCATGGAATTGCATGGTATGTTGTGGACCGCTGAGTCCAACATGACCAAGCAAAAGCCATCTACCTCCGTTCCCGTCTTGGCCATCAAGGAGGGTGAGTCCAAGAAGAGGAAGAAACCGGCCTCAACCCCGAAAGGGAAAGACAAGGGTAAGGTTGGGGCTCCCAAGCCGAACCCTGCCCCGGAGCCGAAGCCGAAGGGACCTATCCCTCAAGCTAAGACTCCGGAGGAGGCGATTTGCTTCTTCTGCGGGGCTAAGGGACACATGCGCCGGAGCTGCCCTAAGTACCTAGAAGGCCTAAAGAAGCTATGAGCTTCGGGAGCGGGCGCTTCTACTTCAGGTACGTTTGTGATTGAACTCCATCAAACTTCTACATCTAATGGCTGGGTTTTCGATACCGGTTGTGGCACTCACATTTGTAATATGGTGCAGGTGCTAAAGGGAAGTAGAAGGCTGAGAGATGGGGAGCTGGAGCTAACAATGGGAAACAAGGAGGTTGTCCCGTTGTTAGAGAAAGGAAGTGTGGAGCTTACTTTCAAGACCGGCTTTTCTATTATTTTAAAAGATGTATGCTATTCGCCGCTTGTGGCAAGAAACATTTTATCACTTTATGCTTTGTATGATGATGGATATTTGTTTAAATTTGAAAATGGTTTTATCTTATGCTTTAAAAATGATGTTTGTTATTTTAAAGCTTATCCATGTCGTTGTATATACAAAGCCGATGCATACATAGAAAATAATAGAGCAATCATGAACATTGATTCTGGATCCAAAAATGGTTTGGATAAGTTTTCCTTATGGCATAGCCGTCTTGGCCATATAAACAAGAAACGCATCACCAAGCTCCAATCGGATGGGATCTTGGAATCCTTTGACCTTGGGTCAAATGAAGCATGCGAATCTTGTTTATTAGGCAAGATGACTAAGTCACCCTTTACCGGTGTGGGTGAAAGGGCTAAATGCTTGTTAGAAATAGTGCATACGGATGTATGCGGTCCGTTGAAGCATGTTACAAGGAACAACTCAAGATACTTCGTTACATTTACTGATGATTTCAGTAGATATGGATATGTCTACTTGATTAGGAAAAAGTCTGAGGCCTTTGAGGTCTTTAAGACATTCCAAAATGAAGTCCAGAATCAATTGGGCAAGACCATCAAAGTACTTTGCTACGATAGGGGAGGCGAATACTTGAGCTCGGAGTTCCGTGATCATCTAGTTAGTTGTGGGATTATTTCACAACTAACTCCTCCTAGGACGCCACAATTGAATAGTGTTACCGAGCGGAGGAATCGGACATTGTTGGATATGGTCCGGTCGATGATGAGTCGCACGGAAGTACCCATAAGCTTTTGGGGGTACGCTCTCGAGTCGGCGGTTAGGATCCTTAACCTCGTACCGACAAAGAAGGTCCAAAAGACACCTTATGAGATGTGGCATGGAGTTGCTCCTAAGATCGCATATCTAAAAGTTTGGGGATGTCCTGCCTTCGTGAGACGAGAGGTAGAGGACAAACTCGAACCAAGGTCTGAAAGGTGTTACTTCATTGGGTATCTAACCGGAGGCATGGGATATTTATTCTACAAACCTTCCGAAAACAAAGTGTTTATCGCGAGAAGGGCTGTGTTCCTTGAAAGGGAACTGATATCCATGCAATCGGGTAAGAGGATTGATCTTGAAGAAATTCAAGAACCCAATGGGGAAGGGACAAGTGTCGGCACTAGCAATCAACCCGAAGTGGTTGAAACCGAGCAAGAGGACGCGTCGGTACCTGACAACGCTAGGTGGAGATATGGTTTTCTCATATCTGAGGGCAATGACTTATTGGTGGATCATGATGAACCGACCAATTACCGGGAAGCCATAGCGGGCACTGAGTCTGCTAGGTGGAGGGAAGCAATGGAGAGTGAGATGCAATCCATGTCGGATAACCAAGTATGGGAATTGGTTGATCCTACACCCGGGTGTAAGACAGTGGGATGTAAATGGGTCTTCAAGAAGAAGACCGACATGGATGGATCTGTAGATACCTTCAAAGCCCGACTGGTGGCTAAGGGTTTCACGGATCCAAAAATGATAGTCCATAATCAATTGGGCAAGACTATCAAAGTACTCCGCTCCGATAGGGGAGGCGAGTACTTGAGCTCGGAGTTCCGTGATCATCTTGTTAGTTGTGGGATTATTTCGCAACTAACTCCTCCTAGGACGCCACAATTGAATGGTGTCGCCGAGCGGAGGAATCGGACATTATTAGATATGGTCCGGTCGATGATGAATCGCACGGAAGTACCCATAAGCTTTTGGGGGTACGCTCTCGAGTCGGCGGTGAGGATCCTTAACCTCGTACCGACAAAGAAGGTCCAAAAGACACCTTATGAGATGTGGCATGGAGTTGCTCCAAAGATCGCATATCTCAAGGTTTGGGGATGTCCTTCCTTCGTGAGACGAGAGGTAGAGGACAAACTCAAACCAAGGTCTGAAAGGTGTTACTTCATTGGGTATCCAACCGGAGGCATGGGATATACATTCTACAAACCTTCCGAAAACAAAGTGTTTATTGCGAAAAGGGCTGTGTTCCTTGAAAGGGAACTTATATCCATGCAATCGGGTAAGAGGTTTGATCTTGAAGAAATTCAAGAACCTAATGGGGAAGGGACAAGTGTCGGCACTAGCAATCAACCCGAAGTTGTTGAAACCGAGCAAGAAGATGCGTCGGTACCTGACAATGCACCATTAATTCCTCGTAGGTCTGGTAGACCACGTCAAGAGCCAGAGAGATATGGGTTTCTCATATATGAGGGCAATGACTTATTGGTGGATCATAATGAACTGACCAACTACCGGGAAGCCGTAGCGGGCACTGAGTCTGCTAGGTGGAGGGAAGCAATGGAGAGTGAGATGCAATCCATGTCGGATAACCAAGTTTGGGAATTGGTTGATCCTACACCCGGGTGTAAGACAGTGGGATGTAAATGGGTCTTCAAGAAGAAGACCGGCATGGATGGATCTGTAGATACCTTCAAAGCCCGACTGGTGGCTAAGGGTTTCACGCAAACTCATGGGATTGACTATGAGGAAACCTTTTCACCAGTGGCCATGTTGAAGTCTATCCGAATACTCATGGCCATAACTGCGTTTTATGATTACGAGATATGGCAAATGGATGTAAAAACCGCCTTCTTTAACGGGAAGCTAGGTGAAGAGGTGTTTATGACACAACCCGAGGGTTTTGTACATCCTGAGTATCATGATAGAGTCTGCAAGTTAAAGAAGTCTATTTATGGACTTAAGCAAGCATCTCGTAGCTGGAACCTGTGCTTTGATGAGAAAATCAAAGAGTTTGGATTTTTGAAAAACAAGGATGAACCATGCGTACATGTCAGGGCTAGTGGGACCGCTGTAGTATTCCTTGTCCTATACGTAGATGATATTCTACTTATTGGAAACGACGTCCCAACCTTGAAAGAGGTTAAGACTTTTCTTAGGAGTTGTTTCTCTATGAAGGACTTGGGAGATGCGGTGTATATCTTGGGCATAAAGATCTATAGAGATAGATCTAAAAGGCTAATAGGGCTTAGCCAAAGTGCATATGTTGACAAGGTCTTGAAGCAATTCAAGATGGAGGACTGTAAGACGGGTAACACCCCTATGTTGCATGGAGTGACTTTGAGCAAGTCTCAATGTCCTAGTTCCAAAGAGGAACTTGACGTAATGAAGAGGCTTCCGTATGCTTCGGCAGTAGGATCAATCATGTACGACATGCTATGCACTCGTCCTGATGTATCGTGTGCCTTGAGCATGACGGGTATATATCTGGCTAATCCCGGGCAAGCCCATTGGACTGCGGTTAAGAACATTCTCAAGTATCTTCAGAGGACAAAGGAGATCTTCTTAGTATATGGTGGTAAGGAAGAGCTTAGAGTACATGGTTACTCTGACGCTAGCTTCCAAACTGATAAGGACGACTGCCGATCACAATCGGGGTTCGTGTTCCTTCTCAATGGTGGTGCTATAAGTTGGAGGAGCTCCAAGCAAGACACTTTAGCTGATTCAACTACCGAGTCGGAGTACATTGCGGCTAGTGAAGCAGCTAAAGAGGCGGTATGGATGAGGAAGTTCATCCAAGACCTTGGAGTGGTTCCTAGCATATCCGACCCTATTGAGATCTTCTGTGACAATGAGGGTACGGTGGCTTTAGCTAAGGAACCAAGGGCTTATAAGCGGACGAGGCACATTCCTCGCAAATATCACTTCATCAGAGATGTTATTGAGAGTGGTGATATTGCCATCAACAGAGTAGCATCGGAGGGCAATTTGGCTGATCCGTTCACTAAACCGTTGTCACAAGCTGTACATGATTCACACACTAGAGATATAGGTGTTAGATTCGCTAGTGACTTGGTTTGAGTGTAATATTTGGTTTATGTTTGATTTGTACTTGTACTTTGGGAACCCTAAGCAGTATTGTATTTCATTCTATATTGATTATTAAATGTGATTTAATGATACGCCGAGGGCGAATATTTTATGAATCCTTACTGTGTTCCATCTTAGCATGTTTAATACTTCCCAGAATGTTTTTTTTCATTCTAAATGTCCACATTCGGTCATTCTTCAAGGGGAGGAAGTTTGAGATAATGCTGAGGGAAGTGGTTGGTCGCTATCTAATAATGAATTAGATAAAAGAGACGAAACACTTCGCCTGTGCTTGTAATGGTCAAGTGACTGGACGAACCACACCTGAACTTACTTCATGGTTTCTGTCACAAGTAAGTCAGGATGATAATATCATTTTATCCTTAGATTAGAGATACATGTGTTCCAAACAATGGATCTGCTTTGCTTTGATTGCTTTCAAACGCAGTTCGTAACTTGCTGTTATAAAGGGAGCTTTTAGGTAAAGTATGGTGTATGTGGCGGAGCAATGTAGTCAAAGGGATTCGTTCCTCTAGTTTTAGAGAGATATCCTTGGGCCCCTCGATGATTGAGCGCTGACGTAAAATGCATGGCCATGCTCAAGTTGCAATGATGTTTGATCGATTGCAACTAGATTTTGGGTCACCATCAATCGAGATCGAGAAACATAATCATGAACGATCTGGAGATTGACATTTAACCATGTCTCGTGTGTTGGGATTTCAAGAACACGCAACGGAAGCGAGAACATCATAAAAACATGCATACAAGTGTTCAAAGCAATGAAATCCCAAGCATGGATCTACTCTATGTAACAAATAGCAATTAAACAAGAGAGTTAGAGAGTTATACCAGCTCCTAAGCTCCAATGATCTCGTGATGGTGGCTGAAATGTTGTAGAAGCAAGGAACTCCTTCTTCTTGTTCTTGTCTTCTCTCGATATCACAAACCGGGCACAAGTCCAACTTCAAGTGCTAGCTAGCTTGAGAGAAAACTTCCTCCAGGAAACTTCACTCAAGAACAGAAAATAAGACCTCTAGAACCCTTGTTCTCTTGTTAACCAAATCACCAAGCTAGGTATCAAGTATAAGAGAAGTATGTGTGCATGAGAGAGATGTTGACCAAGAGAGATAAAGGCTCCAGGCTTTTTGCCTTATATAGACCACCATGAAGCCATTTCATCTCCCCTTTGCCGGCCAAGATTGATCTAGAATCTCTTCCCCATTGGCTACAAGTGGAGGTGACTTGTACATAAAGTCCATGCAGGTTTAGCGGCGCTAACCAAGAGTTAGCGGCGCTAAACCTTAACTCGTAGCGGCGCTAACGCGGCCTGACTTCGATTAGACATAAAGCACATGCAGCCTTAGCAGCGCTAACATTTAACAGTTAGCGGCGCTAACTCGTTAAGTTAGCGGCGCTAACGTGGCCTGCATTGCCAACTTCCACTTTTGCCATCTTTGGTCCCTCTACCTTATTTGCTGTCATGTTAGACCCCGGTTTGTGACCCTTATAGGCTCATACATCATCGGCAGTGCTTTAAGGCGTACATATATTATCGGGCAGATTCTAACAAACTCCCACTTGCTCATAATATACTGTACCTAGGCAAGCACAAACAAAGAGCGGCCTCTAGCAAAGCATCAATGCCCCCAAGTCTGTATGAGTTCTGAATACCTGCAGAAAACCATCATACTAAAGTAGTGGTCCTAGATAAGTGATCTTAGACATCCTTTTGTTCGCGATATCCTTGTGAATACGAGACATGGATTAATAAATGTCAATCTCCAGATCGTTCACGATTATGTTTCTCGATCTTGATTGGTGGTAACCAAAAGGTAAGGACATATCTGATTCTCAATCAATAGTCCTTGTGCATGGCCATGCAATATTTTGGCGTCAGCTCCCAATCATCGAGGGGCCCAGGGATATCTCTCATACAGGAGGAACAAATCCCTTTGACTGCATAATCCCATACCATACCTCTTGACTTACCTAGTCATTCCCTTTATCATAGCCATTTACGAACTGCTTTTGAAAATGGCTAAAGCAAGTAAGAACTATGATATAGCGATTCATACATCTCGGGTCTGAGGATGTAAGATTTTATCATCCCAAGTTACTCGTGACTATAATCCATGAAGTATACTTGGGTGTGGGTCTTCCCGTCACTTGAAACTCCTTTCAAGCACAGGTTACTGTTGCGTTTCATGCATTCAATCCTTGATTAATGCATAACCAACACCTAACCTCAGCCTTATTTCAAACTTCCTTCCCTTGAAGAATGACTGACTGTGGAAATTTAGAATGTATAAACATTCTGGGAAGTGGTTAAACATGCTAAGATGGAACACAGTAAAGTCTTATGAATGTAACCGAATCACTCGCATATCGAAACAAGCATAATTACAATACTGTCTGTATCGTTCCCAAAATAAATTAATACATATCAAATAAACTAATATATACAAATCAAGCCAAATCGCTAGCAAATCTTACACCTATCCCTCTAGTGTGAGATTCATGAGCTGCTTGCGGTAACGGCTTAGTGAATGGATCTGCCAAGTTTCCATTCGATGCTACTCTGCTAATGATGACTTCACCACTTTCAATTACATCCCGAATAAAGTGGTATTTGCGCGAAATGTGTCTTGTCCTCTTGTGACCTCTTGGTTCCTTTGCCAAAGCCACCGCACCCTCATTGTCACAAAAGATCTCAATAGGGTCAGCGATGCTTGGAACCACTTGTAGATCTTGGATGAATTTCTTCATCCACACGGCTTCTTTTGCTGCTTCACTGACCGCAATGTACTCCGATTCGGTTGTCGAATCAGCCACCGTGTCTTGTTTTGAGCTCCTCCAGCTGACAGCACCACCATTTAACAGGAACACAAACCCCGATTGAGATCGGCAGTCATCCCTGTCAGTTTGGAAGCTAGCGTCCGAGTAACCCTTTACTCTTAGCTCTTCTTCCCCACCATATACCAAGAACATCTCTTTTGTACGTCTCAAGTACTTAAGAATGTTCTTCACTGCCCTCCAGTGAGGTTCTCCTGGGTTCGCCTGATATCTACTAGTCATACATGACGCATCAGGACGAGTGCATAGCATGGCGTACATGATCGAGCCCACAGCCGAAGCATATGGTACTCGCTTCATTACTTCTATCTCCTCCTTGGAGGTAGGACATTGAGTTTTACTCAAAGTCAAACCATGCAACATAGGGAGGTTTCCTTTCTTGGATTCCTCCATCTTAAAGCGTCTCATGACCTTTTCTATGTATGCACTTTGAGAAAGCCCTAATAACCTTCTTGATCTATCTCTATAGATCTTTATACCCAGAATACAGCTCACATCGCCTAGGTCCTTCATTGAAAAGCAATTCCCTAGCGAAGCTTTGACACTTCTTAAGCTTGGGATATGATTTCCAATAAGTAGAATATCATCTACATATAGAACCAAGAAGACTATGGTGCTCCCACTAGCCCTGACATATACGCAAGGTTCATCTTTACTCTTTGAAAAACCAAACTCTTTGATTTTCTCATCAAAGCAAAGATTCCAGCTTCGAGATGCTTGCTTAAGTCCATAAATGGACTTCATAAGCTTACAAACCTTGTTTGGATACTTTGGATGTTCAAAACCGTCAGGCTGTCTCATATACACCTCCTCATTAAGCTTCCCGTTAAGGAAGGCGGTCTTTACATCCATTTGCCAAATTTCATAATCATGAAACGCAGCAATGGCAAGTAGTATCCTGATTGACTTCAACATGGCCACTGGGGAGAAGGTTTCATCATAATCAATTCCTTGCGTCTGAGTGAAACCCTTCGCCACCAGTCGGGCTTTGAAGATATCCAAGGTTCCATCTATGCCGGGTTTCTTCTTAAAAACCCATTTACACCCGACGGGTTTAATCCCTGGTGTAGGATCAACCAGTTCCCAAACCTGGTTATCCGACATAGATTGCATCTCGCTCTCCATTGCCTTCCTCCATTGAGCAGACTCAGGGCCTGCCATGGCTTCCTTGTAGCTGGTGGGATCATCATGATCCACCAATAACTAATTGCCCTCAGATATGAGAAACCCATATCTCTCTGGCTCAAAACGAGTCCTACTGGAACGCCTAGGAGTAGACGTTGCAAGAGTGTCAGGTACCGCAACTTTATCTTGCTTGGTATTTTGGCTAGTGCCAACCTCAAGTCCCTTATGGGCCGACCCTTGATCTTCCTCAAGGTCAACTTCCTTACTGCCATGTTTGGATAGCAACTCCCTTTCAAGGAAGAATGCCCTTCGAGCAACAAATACCTTGTTCTCTGAAGGTTTATAAAATAAATATCCAACACCGTTAGGAGGATATCCGATAAAATAACACCTTTCTGAACGAGGTTCAAGTTTGTCTTCAGCCTCACGTCTCACGTAGGCTTGACAACCCCAAACTCGTAGGTATGAAAGTGTCGGTTTCTTACCGCCGTTTTAGCAACTTTCTTGGTTGGTGCGAGGTTAAGGATTCTTACCGCCGTTTCTAAGGCATATCCCCAGAAACTAATAGGTACCTCTGCTCGACACATCATGGACCTTACCATATCAAGCAAAGTCCGGTTCCTCCTCTCAGCGACCCCATTTAACTGTGGAGTCCTCGGAGGTGTTAATTGTGAAACAATTCCACAATTTTTAAGATGATCGACGAATTCGGTACTAAGATACTCTCCACCTCTATCAGACCGGAGTATCTTTATAGTCTTGCCCAACTGATTCTGAACTTCGTTTTGGAATGTCTTGAACACCTCAAAGGTTTCATTCTTGTGTTTAACAAGATAGACATACCCGTACCTACTATAATCATCTATAAAGGTTACGAAGTATCTTGAATTATTCCTTGTGACATGCTTGAAAGGTCCACATACATCCGTATGGATTATGTCTAAAAGGTCCTTTCCCCTCTCACTTGTTCCCGTGAAGGGTGCTTTTGTCATTTTGCCCAATAAGCAAGATTCGCATACTTCATTTGATCCTTGATCAAATGATTCCAAGATCCCATCCACTTGGAGCTTGGTGATACGAGTCTTGTTTATATGGCCAAGACGACTATGCCACATGGAATATTTATCCAAACCATTTTTGGAGTCATAATCAATATTCATGATAGATTGTCTTGATTCAATGTATGCATTTGCCTCATATATGCCATGACATGGTAAAGCTTTAAAATACTCAACTTCATTTTTAAAACAAATGATTGTACCACTTACAAATTTAAAATCAAAACCATCGTCATACAGTTTGTGAAAAGAAATAATGTTTCTAGCCACATAGGGCGAATAGCATACATCCTTTAACAAAATAGAAAAACCGGTCTTGAATGAAAGCTTCAAATCTCCTTTAGCTTCCACTGGGACAACCTCTGAGTTTCCCATGACAAGATCCAGTTCTCCCCGCTCCAAGCTCCTACTTTCCCTTAGCACCTGCACCATATTACATATGTGAGTGCCACAGCCAGTATCCAATACCCAGCCTTTAGAAGTAGAAGTATGGTGGAGTTCTATCATGAACGTACCTGACGTATCCGGACCTGATAAGCTCATTGCCTTGAGCTTGTTGAGTTCCTCCAGGTACTTTGGGCAGGTACGGCGGTAATGACCCTTGCCCCCGCAGAAAAAGCACTCCGCATCCTCCGGAGCTTTGGCTTGGGGAAGCTTCCCTTTGCCCTTGCCTTCGGAGGCCGGGTTAGGCTTGGCCCCGCCAACCTTTCCCTTACCCTTCCTTTTAGAGGAAGAGGCGGCCTTCTTCTTCGTGATGCGGCCTTCCCGGATGGCGAGAACATGAGAGGTGGAGGATGATGGCTTGTTCTTGGTCATGCTAGACTCAGCGGTCTTCAACATACCATGAAGTTCCATCAAGGTTTTATCCATGCTGTGCATATGATAACTCATAACGAACTGATCGTATGCACCGGGCAGGGATTGGAGGATTAAATCAACCGCCATCTCCCTCCCGATGGTAAAACCTAACTTCTCCATGCGCTCAATGTTTGCTTTCATACGCAACACATGCGCGCTCACGTTCCCACCCTCTTGCATCTTGCAAGCAAGGGTTGTCTTGAGGCACTCGTACCTCTCTTGCCTCGCCTGCTGCTGGAACATGTCCTTTAGCTGCACGAGCAAGTCGTAAGCACTAAGATGATCCATTTGCTTTTGCAAATCCTGGTTCATCGTGCTCAACATGAGGCACGTGACTTCCTCAGTCTCCTTGAGGCGTTTTTCATACGCCTCACGGATAGCCCTTGTTGCACCGGCAGGAGGTGCCTCGGGGAGGGGTTCCTCTACGGTATGCAACTTTCCTTCATAGCGTAAGACCAACCTCAGTTGTCTATGCTAATCCATGAAATTGCTACCATCGAGTTTCTCCTTTTCAAGGAAAACCCTAAGAGAAACGTTGGTGGTGGTGTTTGTTGCGCTTGTTGATGCCATCTAAAATTTGCAAAGTAGATATTAGTTATTATGATATTTTATCTTGTTTAATAATTTACCCAATAAGAATTAGTTAAACAAGGCTAAGAACCGTATTTCATCCTACCATGTGACGGGGTTACCGCGGATCACATGATAAAACTATTTAGGTCGGCAACCATTTTGCCAATTGGAATCTCCATCGCAATCCTTAGCACATGCGGGATCCTATGACATCCAATGGTCGTTTGGCATGTTTGATCCCTTCTTGCACCAATTTTAAGTCTTGAAATTTTGGTTAACTCGTGCTAAGCTCGACAATTAACCAAGATTTCAAACCTAAAATTGCAAATCGTCCGTCAAGACATACGGTAACAAATCCACCAAAATTGGCTCGTGCTAAGCTCGACAACCAAAGTTGTGAATTTGCCACACTCACCTTCCACACAGTTTCATGAGAATTGGCTCGTGCTAAGCTCGACAACCAAATCTCATAAGACTAGATTCGGGTGGTATCGACTTACGGATGGTGCATGATTTACGTTTTGTGGAAAAACGGGCCTTTTGTTTCCGGTTTGGTTTTGATTAACTTATTAGTGACAAATCCTATTTTCACTAGGTGGGTTAATCAATGTATGTGATCGCGCGCGAGAGGAAACCAATTTTATCAAAAACTCTTGTGATTTTATTAATTTTATCAAAAATTTTCTAGCATGCGAAACCTACAATCCATGCATAGAATAATAAAATCACATCACACGCAATATACAACATAGTCGGTAATTCTTGCCAAAAAAAAAAAAACCTATGCGTTCCTCCCGTGAGCCAAAACGGGAAGAACTCGGTCAATCTAAGGGACAAAACAATATTGACGCGAGCTCCCACTAGAACCACCATCGCCATCGGATTTCTTTGGCTTCTAAGGGCTCCATGCTCCATCTTGTTTTGCCTCCTCTTGTGTCTTCATCCCTCCATCATACAATACATAATACAATAGAAAATAAATGGCATACAAGCCACATAATTTTCCTATTTATCTAATACTTGTACATGGATGAATGAAATGGCATGCAAGCCACAAATTATTACAATCAATCTGAATTTAATAAATTTACAGCCTCAAATGTGGATTAAAACCACCAAATTGCATGCACAACACAATACAACCAAATGGGCCAAGGCAAGATTACCAACTCATGTTAACACATACAACCAAACTAATCATGCTACTACTGGAACAACATGAAAAACATCTTTGGAACAAATTTCCAGAAGGTACAAGTGCTAAAAAAATCCCGAGAGTTAAGCTGTTTTATTCAAAATTTCGAAAAACAATTTCCAGTAGCGTTAGCGCCGCTAACTCTAGGATAGCGCCGCTAACCCTAACGGCAGAATACAAACACTTTGATTTCGGGTTTTTCAAGCCACCAAGTGCTATTCTAACATAGAGGTGGCTCTGATACCACTGTTGGGATTTCAAGAACACGCAACGGAAGCGAGAACATCATAAAAACATGCATACAAGTGTTCAAAGCAATGAAATCCCAAGCATGGATCTACTCTATGTAACAAATAGCAATTAAACAAGAGAGTTAGAGAGTTATACCAGCTCCTAAGCTCCAATGATCTCGTGATGGTGGCTGAAATGTTGTAGAAGCAAGGAACTCCTTCTTCTTGTTCTTGTCTTCTCTCGAAATCACAAACCGGGCACAAGTCCAACTTCAAGTGCTAGCTAGCTTGAGAGAAAACTTCCTCCAGGAAACTTCACTCAAGGACAGAAAATAAGACCTCTGGAACCCTTGTTCTCTTGTTAACCAAATCACCAAGCTAGGTATCAAGTATAAGAGAAGTATGTGTGCTTGAGAGAGATGTTGACCAAGAGAGATAAAGGCTCCAGGCTTTTTGCCTTATATAGACCACCATGAAGCCATTTCATCTCCCCTTTGCCGGCCAAGATTGATCTAGAATCTCTTCCCCATTGGCTACAAGTGGAGGTGACTTGTACATAAAGTCCATGCAGGTTTAGCGGCGCTAACCAAGAGTTAGCGGCGCTAAACCTTAACCCGTAGCGGCGCTAACGCGGCCTGACTTCGATTAGACATAAAGCACATGCAGCCTTAGCGGCGCTAACATTTAACAGGTAGCGGCGCTAACTCGTTAAGTTAGCGGCGCTAACGTGGCCTGCATTGCCAACTTCCACTTTTGCCATCTTTGGTCCCTCTACCTTATTTGCTGTCATGTTAGACCCCGGTTTGTGACCCTTAGAGGCTCATACATCATCGGCAGTGCTTTAAGGCGTACATATATTATCGGGCAGATTCTAACATCGTGTTCACACGGATATCGCGAACGAAGGGATAAATGATCACTTATCTATAGGACCATTTTGTAACTGATTCTGGATTTGGTTTTTGACAAAAACACATACTGACTTGGGGGCAGACATGCCTTACTAGAGGCCGCTCTCGGTTTGTGGTCTTAGGGTACGGTGTGTCATGTGCAAGTGGAAGTTTGTTGGAGTATGCCCACTGACGCATGTACGCCACAAGTATCACTACCGATAATGTATGGGCCTATTGGGTCACACACCGGGGAACTATCTCGACAGCCTAATAAGTGGAGGGACCAATGGTGTCAAAATGGAAAAGTTGGTGAGGAGGCAAATTACGCGACGCGGAATTGTTAAGCTTACGCGACGGGGTGTTTCCACGGCGCGGAAGTTGACGAACCCGCGGCGCGTAATTCTGACAGACTGCATGCAACTTTAAGTCATTTCAAGCTGCATGCATGTCCAATGCATGTCCGACTTTTCTTGGAGAGAGAGGCCGGCCAGGGGAACTCAAGGGGCATTTGGGAGTCTTTAAAAGAAACCCTCTTCTCTTGCCTTTTATCCTTTTGCCAAAAACCACAAACATACACTTAGTTAGATACTTTTAGAGTGTGTGTTTTTTCTCCAGAGGAAGCCTTCTTTGGTGTTCTTGTCTTCATCTCTTCATCAACTAGTTACTGGAGCTAAGGAGCAGGGTATAATCTCTATTCCTTCTCTTTTTCATGTTTCTTAAGTTAGCTATAGAGTTTGGTCCATGGTTTGGGGTTTTATGCTTTGTTCTCTTGTACTCTATGCTTTGTTTGTTGTACCTTTGTGCTTCCGCTGTGTTCATAGAACCCCAATAGTCATATCCTCAATGTTACCGAAGTCTACAACAGGATTAATGACACTTATGATCATTAGAGTCGATATGCCTCAATGTAACCGAAGTTCACAATAGGGTTACTGACACTCATGTTTATTAGAGTCGACATACCCTCAATGTTACCGAAGTACACAATAGGGTCAATGACACTCATTGGAATTTAAATGTCGTATCTACACCACATATTTTTATATCCAAGACGTCGATTAAATCGACAGTCTTATTAGTATAGATTGTATTGCAGTAAAACTTACTCAAGACAACTCTATTTTCGTCGATCATCAAGAACATACTTCAGTATTTCTTAAATTTTAGAATCCACTTTACTTCATATTCATATTTATACTCGTAGAACAATAATTCCATCAATAGGTTGAAAACAACCCTAAATTAGGACATTATCTTCACTTGAGTATACTTTACTAGAAACACATAAAGCTCCCACTAGCCCTGACAAGTTTATCTGGCTTAATCTATGCCTTTTAGAAACCTCATCCCTTTGACTTTCTCGTAAAGCAAGACTACAGCCATAAGATGCAAAATTTGTCGACTTCAGTCATGGACACAACTTGGGTATAACGGATATGTAAGACCTCGGAACATGTTTCAAACATTTCCTCAACTTAATCCTGTGAAGGATCTAGGTCTTCTTATTTCCTTGTGAACTTACTTGTTTCCCCAAAGCGACAACAATAGTTCACATAATCCAGACTTAATCTTACGTCCAAGTGAACTAACTTGTTTCCGCAAGGTGACAACAATATTTCACTTTATCCAAGTCATCTTCAACATAGCCACTAGAACATGTTTCCATATCATCAACATGAAACACTTTGTCTCTAGTCGGTATTTGAAGTTGTCTATGATTGCATATATGTTATTCCCTAAACCCTTCTTGGATAACACCTTTGGTGTGGGATTAACCCAAGTCAATTACTTGGTTGCAGCAAATAGGTTATGTTTGCCATTCCCTTCTTATATTCACTAGTGAACTCTGGGTCCCACTATGTTTCCGATGAATGGTGACATCACAATGATTCACCATCAAGCTTCTGTTACTAAAATATGACAACATCATATCTAAACAGCCTTCTTGACTTCCATCAGATTTTAAAGAAGCAATGGATATTGTCAGGTTTTACCAGCATCTCAATGCTGATTAAGTGCTAGTGTCAACATTAGGTATTTTATTTAAGTTTTACATTCTTCCACTGGAATGCTATTGGATATTGTCTTCTTCCTTTTTAGCAACCAAACATGGTTCCCATAAAGTTTCAAGAAACAAATACCCAAAACTCAGATGAACTACTTAAATATATATAGGCATCAACTTAATTTATAATTCATCCATCTCCCACTAAATGTAGACTGGATAATTTTAAGTTATGAGATTGACAAGAAAAGAACTCTTTCTAGTCAAATTCTCATTGGATGCTTAGGTGACCATCATGTTGGGTTTTTGTTGGGAAAATGATCTCATCGGTTAAGATTTGATGAGACAAAGTTAAGTTTGTAAGATGTGTTCTACGTATAACCTAAACATAATTATGAAGCTTAGTCAGACTGAACACTTATAGTGTTTCAGACTGAGTATAAGCTGAATGTAAACTGAGCATGTGTTCGACCAGTTTATATTATACCTTAGTTAAATTATTAATGTGTTTGATAATCTGTGTGTGTCACATAAGGTATATATCGAGTATTCAGCTTGATGTGTTTCAAGCTGAGTGACTCAGCTCAGAAGCAGAGTCAGCTCGACAGAGTTACTAAACTTGTTTTATTTAACTCTTTGGACTTCTAAGGATGAGTTAATAATTATACGTGTTAGTTCATGTTTGAATTCGGGTTTGTTCTCGAAGAACTCAGCTTGATGAGTTTCAAGCTGAGTAACTCAGCCTGACTAAAGAAGTCAGTTTAAAAGAATTTAAATGTGTTTTAAATTCTGTTTTAACTCTCTATATCCACGGCGCGGATAAGAAGACTCCAGAATCAAGATTGAAGATTGAAGACTCAAGATAAGAAGATTCAAGATTCAAGATTCCGAGTTATCCGATAGTTAGTTAGCAAATTAGGATTAGTCCAGTTTGTTAGGAACCGTAGCAACAAGATTATAAATACTTATCTCCAGATAAGTTTAGAGGTACGACTACGACAACGACTACGATTCTGATAAGAATTGCAGAGCCGAAAACCTCACCTCACCGTATGTGTTACGATTCTTGAATCACTGTTTGTCAGTTCAACGTGATCAAGAAACTCACAGATTTCCAGATCATTCGTGTGTTCGAATTGTCACATAACTTGTGATATTGGTAAGTAATCATTAGTTGATTCAATCTGTGAAAAATCCTGTTTAGAGATTCGTCAGTATCTATAATCATAAGTTGATTATAGATAGCTAAGTTTGAGAGATTGAGAGATTTATATTAGGTGATTATATTTCAAGAGTTTCTTACTTGATAGTTATTGTAATCTGTCAGGATCGGATATAGATTATATCAAATAACAAGAACTAACTTTTGAATAACAAATCAAAGTTGAATAAAAGTTAATATTTAACTATGATCACAATCAACTAAGAAGTTGCGGAATCACACTTAATTGATTAAAGAAGATTTTGAACACAAAGAGATTCAATCAAACAGTAATTTTATTAATCAACGAGAATGATTACAATAGCAAACTTCACCCCCAATCTAACTTATTATGTTAGACGAAGAACACAGATTGTTCTTAGGTTTCAACGAGAAACTTAGAGGCTTAGCACTATTCAGAAAGCAAACTTACAACTTGAAGAATGAATGCAAAAATATAATCAATGAGTACGTACAAATTATAAATTCTAATCTAGCATTTATATACTCCTTGATCTTCCTTGATTTGCTGACAGTTAGGTAATCTTCTATCTTCTGAGATAATCTTGATGATCTTCAAAGTATTTCGAGATATCTTCAAAGATAGGGTTTTTCCATATTTAGCTCAACAGAAACTGTTTAATGAATACAACAGTTCTTGGTTCTTCTAACATTCTTCAGCTTCAAGGTCTTCAAACAGTTGTAGTAGTTTGTAATAACAATTCTGAACTCTATATAACAGCTTTAAAGTTCACAGCAACTGTTGGTTACAACTGTCTTCACAATTTCCACTAACAGTTCTAAAATGTTTCTTCAACACTTCTTCTAACAGTTTTGAACTGTTTTCCCAACACTCATTAACAGTCTTAACAGTTTTGATATTTGCATGTATAACAGTTTCAATGACTTAGCCAATTTCCCAACAATCTCCCCCTAACTTAAAGTATTGAACAATACACTTAAGTTGTTTGTTTTAAGGGTTCAATCATAGACAAATTAACATAAGTAAAGAATATATTTATCATTGAATGCAAAATCAAACTGTTATAATCAAAAATTCAAAAGATAGAAAAATTACGTTTTCTTTGATCTCAGAGATTCAAGTCTATCTTTGAATTTCTGAAGTAGCTCATCCCTTACTTTAGCTGGACCATAAAACTTGGCTTTCAATAAGTATTGGAGCTTGATCTGACCATGTTCGACGAAATCCATGTCAAACCATTCAGTAATTGCATTTTCCATTACCATGGAATATACCCTTGGCTTAGCATACACTTTAACAGATTGAATTAGAAAAGTTTCATCAGCCATCAGTATTGACATTATTTTCTTTGGGTTGCAAATACTTGTCAAATGTCTCATCAATAACTTAATTAGAGGTTGCTCAGATCCTCCATAATGCCTTGTTCCATACTCATACAATTCTTGTATGTCCCGCCTAGTAATACTATCAATCATTTGTAAATAGCCTGTAAACTGTTCAATCTGATCATTCTCCCTTACAATGATTATACCTTCCTTTCCAGTATCAAACCTGACAACATCAAACTTCCATTCTTTAATGTGAGACTTCTGGCCAAAATGTTCTTTGACAAACTTGTTAACACCTTTTTCAACATCGACCAAGAGCCTATCTTGAATGATAGTTTTAACCATTTTAGCTTTGATGGTTTGATCTGTTTGGGTTGGTTGGACAGCTTTGGACTTTTGGGGTTTGGATTGTAGAGGTTGAGACTTCTTCTCAGTTACTGACTTAGGAAGTTGAGGTTGTTTCTTTTTCACAATTCTTTTTCTTTTAACTCCCTTAGCAGCCTTTTCTTGTTTTTCTTCCTCATCAATCTGAGCTGTGATCTCATCAGCTAGCTTATTTGCTATTTCAAAATCAGTCTGTTCTTGTTGTTGAAGATCAGCAGCTAACCTCTGAGCACATTCAAAATCCCTTTCTTCTTGTTGTTGTTTTATTAATTTTAGCTTTGGAAGCTCAACAACAATCTCCTTTCCATTTCCTTGTACCTCTTGTACTGGCTTTTCAACAACCTTTTCTACAATATGAATTCCTTTGAATCCAGGCCTTGGCTTAATAGGTTTTAACTTTGCACATTTGCCTTCAAGCCATCCATCATCAATCTTTTGTTTCATTTGGAATTCATTGCAGTTCATCATTTGAGCACCCACTTTCACCAAATATTCTTGTTTTACCTTGGGCCATGACTTGTAAACCTCAGTTGTTGGATTATCACCAGACAAAATTATTGTATTAATCAGCACTCTATCCACTGCTGATAGCTTCTCTTCAACTGTTGATACACTGGGTGCAACTGTTACTTCATCTACTGCAGCTGTTTGTTCTGGCACTTCAGCAGCTGTTGGTAATGAACTCTCCCCCTCTTTGATTGGAACAGTTGAAGGGGGTCTTGCAGCAGCTGTCAACTGTTGTAGTACTTGATCATGCAGTTTTAGCACCTCATTAGCATGCTTCAAACTATTGGTCAAAACCTTAATTTGTTGATCTTGTTGAAGAATCCTTTTGTTTTGTAAGGCAATCTTCTTTTTGAGATGTATATATGCAGCAAAGAAAGGTGCAATGTTGGAATCCGTTATTGTTTGGTGTTTCATTCTAGCCTCAATGTCAGCCAGTGTTGCCACTATTAACATATCATTGACAGATAAAACTGGTGGTTCACTCAATTAAGATTCCACACCAGTACCCCTCTTTTCTTGGTACTGGGGATTTCCAGAAACTGTTTGACCAGCCTCTGTTGCCGTGGCTGAGGTCTTAGTTATGTTAACCCTGACCTGTTCACCCCTTGCGGGTAAAACAGTAGGATCAGCCTCAAATACCACATGATCACCCTCTAATGGAGTGATCACCTCCTCATTGTGCCTGGGAGACAGCACAAGGGGTTCCCTTTCGATATTCTGCACAGGTGAATGCACCTATGCAGGGTTAACAGTTTCAGTTTCATGAACTTTGGTGGAAGGAGCACCAACAGTTCTTTTCCTCTTCTTTTGAAATATTTTTAGTGCAGAGGCTTGTGTTTTAGCTCGTTCAAAGGAAGCAGAAGGGATTATTTGAGTATCGTGAGCTGTGGGTTCCAGAGGTGGTGGTGTAGCAATAAGTTGGGCTTCATGCTCACCCCTGGCAGCTCTGTTTCTTGAAAGAAACTCCATCATTGCAGAGAGTGGTGGAGTTATGGCACCTGAGAAATTCTTCCCATTAACCATCAACTTGCTCAATGTAGAGGCCACATGAGCAGAGGGAATTAAGACCCTCTTGTGTGCTTTAAGATTTGGCATAAAAAAGTTTAGCAAAACTTGCATAAATCGTGGGTACATAAAAAAGAGACCATATTTGGTTTCTAGATGCTTTACCATTCCATTAAAGATCATTTTTGAGAAATTAAAAGCTCTGTTGTTGTCTAAACAAATGAGTGTGAGAGCAATGTTGCTCCCAAATTCATTCCAGCCAGTTCTCTAAGGGCTCATGCACTGCTGGAGAGTATGGATAATGTACTTCCAGTGCAAGCAAAATTGCCCTTTGTAGAAGGTGCCCTTTCCCCTAGGGCCCTCATATCCCAACTTTACGAGTTCAGCATAAATAAACTCAAGTGATACAGAATCAGAATACTCACCATCCTGATCATTCAGTTGTAGTTGTTGGCTTATTATGCTTTCAGAGATGGAGACAGTGATATCATCCACCATAGAGTCGATCCATTTCACTCCATTTTCTTCCCTTAATGAGGCATTTTTCCAGAACTGATCAATATGAGAGAGGTAAATGGTGGGGTTGACCGTAAGAGCATGGTGGAGTGTGGAGAGTGAGAGGTAGTCAATCACATCATGGAAAGCACCGAGATGATCGGGTTTGGACAAATATGCGAGCATGTTGTGTTCCTTTACGAATGGAAGGGGAGACATTTTGATTTCGATCGCTGAGAGTTGTTGAGAGATTAGGGTTTGTTTCTGATCGAAGTTTGTTTTGGACGTGTGAGTTGCTTGGTAAGGAGGGAATTGCCTTATATATGTTTCGAATGTTGAATGCAATTCAAAGTTTCCAAAATTCTGCAAAGACCAAAACACCCTTTAATAGCTTAACAGTTGACGGACAAAATGAACTAATAGTTGAAGAACTGTTTTCATAAGATGTAACAACTGTTATTTAAAAGTTAACTTCCTTTTGTTTGATCATTTATTTGGATTAACAGTTGTTTAGTGTTTACAACTGTTCTCATTTCTCCCCCTTAGTTGACGATGTAGGACCGGCTGGGGGATGGGGTTCTAAACTAAACTAAAACACCCTAATGCTAGGACTGATCTAGGATGAGAAATAGTGCGGAATTTCTATTTCCCAAACCTCCTAAGGATTCTAAGATCTGCTTAGGTGTCCGGCACACAGTAACACTAAGAAACACACAGAGTAGAAACAAGAACAAGCTCTAAGAACTCACACAGAGATGCTTAAGGCTGCCCTTGGATTCGGATTAAACACACAGTATTCGTTTACGAGGTTTAAAGTCGCGATTTAGTAGGCTTAAAGTCGTATAAGGTCAATTACGAAGGCTCCCGGTTGATTACTCGATTGATTCGTAGGTTACCCGCTTGATTCGTCGATACCCCGCGAACTTTCTCGATTCCCCACGCTAATGCGGGGTTAAGCTCTATTTATAGAGTAATTAATTCACTACGCACGTAATGTATCACACTTTGTACGAAGTGTGTCCAGTACGCACGTACTGGTTAGTTTAATAATAATTAATTTCATTTTAACCGACCTAATCACTACGTGCGTAGTGAGCTCCACAGACTTAAACTTCCAAACACACATCAACACATGATTAAGTACTTGTAAGCTTAAGATAATCACATAGAATCACTAAGAATGTATAAACATGCAAACCATTAATCAAAACACATCTGAATTAACATTTCAAGTAAACATATATATATTGGATTTATAAGAACTAGGGATTTACAATTTTACACCAACAAACTCCCCCTAAGACCTAGTTCTATCAACAAAACTTGCACTAAGCAAAATTTACACAAAGTAAACAAAACTGACAATCTAGCTATCACACAGTTGTAGACTTTACTTCTTCAGATCCAACATAGATGTCAAATGCAAAGCAAATTCTGACGACTTTTTGAAACTGCAACGCTAACTCCATATATTGATGCTTGTGCAGAATTGGGTTGTAGTACAGAACAGTTATATCGTCCTTGCCAAAATTCCTGATCCACATAGGATCGAATACTTTCACCGTTTCACCCCCTAACAGGTTGTCGTCTAGAACGATTACTGCCTCTGTTGTTTTCTCGTTGAAGTACCACCATTTGAACCTTGCGCTCCACCCAGTACGCATGATCCTTAATGGCAATTTTTTTCATACAACGGGGAGCTTTACAGTTAAGCACTTTGAATCTCCTCCATGTCAGTGGGTCAATCTTGGTTGGATGGGTCTTGACCCCCGGTATGTAAGGCTTTAAATTCTTCCATCCGAATTGAGCCTCACGCTTTACCAGCGTTTCGAACCATTTTGCCATACTGTTATCATCACAATCCAAAAGAGGCAGACGAGCGAGTTGTCGAATATCGTAGAATGGCAGAGTCTGTATATCGTTTGCCTTCTGGAAGTACTCAACTCCTCTTTCCCTTTTGATTGCATAAACATTGAATTCAGGCATGAAACACCAACCTACAATCTCACCATCCGTTTTCTTCCCCAGTGTTTGATAAAACTTTGAGTATTCTGGAGAGCTTTCGGATTTCTTTTCTTTCCCAGCTTGACGAGCCAAGAATCTTTGATACTTTCTTCTTCTTTGGACTTCCTATCACCAAGATATTTCTCCAAGTCAAAGTCAACCTCAACCTGTTCGCGAGCTTCAGCTCTTCGATTAACTTCATCAGCATTTGCATTTCTAAACAGCTCAGCAAAATCAGGCAGATCAGCTTCTTGTTGACTCGGATAATGCTGTTCAGTTTCGTCTTCTACTTCCATTTCATCTGTATCAAATATGGGTTCTTGTTCAGCCCGAGGTGGTGGCACAGAGCTTTCATCCACCTCTTTAAAAATGACATCCTCAATTGGTATTTGTAAAAGTTCGGCGATTTGCTCCTTAGTCAGGAATGGAAGAATCTCCCCTTCCTCTGCATCGTATTCATTCTGAGGAACAATTCGCCCTTCAACACTTAGTAGGCGAGACGATTGAGGAATATCAGCTTTCAAAGGCTGAACGATTAATGGATCTTCACACAGAAATAAGAAATCATAAACATTTGTAAGTTAACATAACCATTTCATTTCACAAAGATAAAATAGATATTTCATTACATAAGTTCATCATTCACACAAAGTACATCAATAAAAATTAATTACAAAGTCACACAGACTATAATCAACCTTGCTCATAGCCAGAATAAGTACCAGCTTGTTCAGATTTAGCGGCTTCCTTCAATCTGAGCACCTCCTCATCCTGCTTTTCAACATGATCTTTCAACCGTTTGAATTCAGAGGTATATTCAAGCAGGATTTGCTCCATCATCTCGTTTTTCTTGACAAGCTCGCTGATTATCAAAGATCTTTCCTCATTACTCTTTTCTAAGCTTTCAATCCTCTCAGCATCTCTTTTCAACAAGTCCTCCACCTGCGCATCCCTTTTTAGCAGATTTTCTATTTGAGCATCCTTCTCGATCAGTTTCTGCTTGACTTCTGCCAGCTCCAGCTTTCTTTTACTTTCATCTTTGATCATCTCCAGCATGTAGCCTTGGAGTCTGTTTAGGTTTGCTTCCATGGTTAGGGTAGGCAGCTGGGACCTGGTCTGAGATGAGCCTTCAGCACCTTGAGCAGGAGTGGTGACTGGAGCGGCTGTTGCTGTGGAGGGTTTTACAATGATTTCTGAAGAAGCAATCAGCGGCTTGAACTTATAACCCTTTTTCTTCTTTTTCTCTGGCTCATCAACTACAGCCTTTTCCTTCCTTTTCCTACTCACCTCATCCTCATCTGCCTCGAAAAAATCATCGACGTTGATATCATCCAGGCTTCCTGGGATAGCCTCTCCCCCTGTGGGATCACGGACTTCTTGACTTTGAATTTCGGCCTCCTCATCCTCATCTTCCGAGATGATCTCAATATTCTCCACCTGAGAGGTTGAACCCTCATTCCTCCACAAGTGTTTTCGTTCTGGAGCCTGGTAGTCTTGGTTGCCAAGATGACAGATCAAGCGTCTCTTAGGAGGAATAGAGTTACCAATATATCGACTCATCTGTCTTACAGTCTGATCATTCATATGCTTCAACTTTATTCGATCACTATCCTCTTTTATCAACCCCTGAACTTGTGTATCAATGACCATCTGTACAAACCTGGGGTACATCAGGAACTGTCCCTCTTTCTTAGACAGGTTTTCTTTCATGCAATTGAAGATCGCCCTGGAGATGTTAAATCTGACGTTCAGTACCAGAGCAACGAATAAATGAGAGAAAGTTTGGTTTAGCTGATCATGGCATGTTCTCCGCGGCCCCAAACAATGAGAAATGACGTGCATCAGGTAACGATACGGGGGGCAGAACTTGGTTTTGTATATTGATTCATTATGGATCTTATTAAACAGCCCTTTACTCGGCAGCTGTTCAGAGCAATTGGGTCGGCTAAGTCATCCCCGAGTTCAAGCAACTCATTCAATACCCTTTCTGAAACAAACACCGGTTGTTTCTACACCTCCCCTCGAATCCCACCCAGGGATTCATCATATACAGCAGTGTTCCAGAGTTCCTGCTGATGTGGAGCATATGCTGTGCAGGCTGTTGTAATGGCTTTATAGATCCGCGACCTTGTCAGGTAATCGATGATTTCGTCACAATCCCTGGTCAGTTTACTTTTTGTCACACAGGCCCGGATATTGTGCATATCCCCTGCTTTCAAGTCTGCCTTTGTCTGGCTGCCAGATGCGATCTGAGCCACACTTTGAGTTGATGAACTTTCAATTTGAGCAGGTTCCATTACTTAAAATCTGCGAACAGAACATTTAGCCCGTTAGTGAGAAACATTCAACAGACCGGAACACACAGTTAAAATCTGTAGATTAAAATAAACGCTCGTTTCAAAATTGACATTCTACCACGTGCGAAATGACCATCATTACGCTCGTGATGAGAAGTCTACGTGCGAAGTGGTTGGAAGTACTAAACTTTAATTTTAATTAAAAAACGATTCACTTCGCACGTGATGTGCGCAGCACGCACGGATTGAAATTCACTTCGTGCGGCTGAACCTCATCGGCTTCATCGTCCCCACAGTTGAGTACGTGCGAGGTGAATCCCACTTCGTGCGATCTGGCCTTCACTTCGCACGGCCAATCATCAACATCGAAGAACAGTTTGACGATGTGTTTGACTCAAAACCCTCGATTTTCAGTGTATTTGTCTCGATTAAGTGGCTAGAAGTCATCTAACTAAGTCCACTAAGGTTCCTTTTCACTTAAATCTAACAAATTAACACGTGTAGATCTCAAATCTCAGTTTTAAAGGTTATTTGACTTTCGAACACAAAATCGGCTATAACTCCAGATCTAACCGTTGGATTGAGACGAAAATTATACCAGAATGTTCACAAAGCAAAGGCGTTCAACAATCGTGGATCGAAAAACTCTTTTCTCACAGGAATCAAAATCACAAACGAGAGAGAATGCAAGTATACTGTAGAGAATATGAACGCGTACTGAATAACACGCACGGGACGAGTATATATACCCTGTTCCACTTCGTGCGAAGTGGTTTCACTTCGCATGACGTTATCCAACAAGGTCATACGAAGTGACTCACCATTTCGCACGTAGTGATGCTTACCTCGTGCGAGTTGGATCTCACTTCGCACACATCAACCCATTTCGCACGGCCTGCTCATTCACTCCGCACGGATTGATTCACTTCGTGTGAGCTCACTTCTTCACATAGAGTTAGCCTTTTTCTCAATGATCCTGTACTCAGCACACAGCTGTTAGTAACTTCAATGCAGATAAAAACATTTAAGCACATGCAAACACAAGAAATTATATATATATAGAAAATAAACAGGAAACAAAAATTTTTGTATTTTTCTGATAATAAAGAAAATGAAAATGCAGAAGTAACTATTAACGAATTAAATCCTAAAGAACAGAATTAAAAAAAATAAGAAAATTGTAGGAATAAAATTACTGAAATTAAATCTTTTTATGAGAAGGTTCCAAGATGGAATCAGTACCAGCACATCTATACTTAGTAGTCATTCATTTCAGAACCTTGGACATAAACATATTCTCTCAAACTCTGTCTGTCAACCTAACTTTCCTCAGATCATGACAGATTTTGTTTCAACATTTTCAGATTATCTAAACTGGATACACGGTTAAGACTATCTCTTTCAAAATCTCACAGTATTTTGATTCACTCAGTAGGTGCACAACTTGATTACCCAACCACCATGCTTATGTGCTTTGTGATTTTGTCAACGCATTTTATGCTCTTTGACATGGAGGTCAATTTTTCACCTCTTCTGATAATTTTGTTGAGCTTTTGTCACTGCATTTTATGCTCTTTGACAATTCAACATTGATAGATCAATGTATCTATTTTTTTTGACATCTTAGATTGGGGTCAATTTTTCACCCTCTTTTACATATAGCTCAATGTCATTTAACACATTAGACATGGTAACAGGTGTGTGCATCAAACTAAGTCATTCTCAACTGTTATTGACTTATAGACCTGGAATGTCTCGATAGCTTAAATCTATGATTGATTTTCACATGCATAACCATTTATCAGTCTAGACTTTCCTTATATGTCTTACACACTATCTGTTTCTTATCTGATTCAACTAGATTTTCAGACAGTTTTCTCAAAAGTATGTACATGCCTTCAGTCCTAATTTTACTAGACGACTTTGTATTGAGAACCAGTGTGCCATCACTCTCCATCTAGGTTGGATCAACTTCTCCATTTTTTTTTTTTTTTTTTTTGTAAGTTTTCTGATTTTTTTGTATTTTCTAAGTTTTCTGATTTTTTTGTATTTTCTAAGTTTTCTGAACTATCTCCCCCTAAACTACTAAACAATCTAAAAAACTAAGAAAATAGAAACGCAGAAGCACACAGGAAATAAACACAAAGACAAAAGAACAATTTAGTCACACAGAAAATAGACACACAGTCACAAATACCTCACACTTGATTATAGCGGTTGACACCCTTCACATAGAAGAAAGAATTAGAACGCATTAGGAACCCAAGCCCGAATAGTCATGGGTTTCCCGTCTTCTCCAATCACTGGAAGTTTCATCCAAGTTCCAGTCTTCTCAACAGCATTGCTGAACCTGTCACTTGAATCCTTAGGCATTTGAACACACAGTTTGTTAGTCCACTTAGAAGTCTGATTGAGCGAAGATTTTCTTTTGCTAACAACTTCGGGATTTTTAGATTTTCTTATGGTATCCCCGTTTGTCCTTTGATGCTGAACTGGAAGAGTTGAGTTTTGATTGTTTTTAGTAAACGTTTTATTCTTTTGAAAAGTCTCAACTTTCCTGTTACATCGCTGATGTGGCTGCTGATCACACTCGTAACTGAGGTGACCAGGTCTCCTGCACACATAGCAAATCCTGTCTGGATATTACTTTACAGGACCTTTCGACATCCTTTGAGATCGATACCCTAACCCTTGATGTTTGGGTAATAGTTTGACCTCTTGGTACGGACGGGTATCAGGAGACTTTACACCCTCCTTTTCAAATTTCCAAAGGGCATCGCGGATACGATGCATCAACGGATCTTTCACATTAGAACTTGCCAACAGTTCTCTTATGCCTGGTTCAGCCTTTTTAATTTCTTCTTGCTGAACCTCATTCTTCTGAGGCTCACCCACATTCTCGTGTAACTTTAAATCCTCTTTTGGGATTGATGCAGAAGATTCATCAACCTTTGTGAGTAGTGGGTCAGATTCAGAGTGAACATCATCATTCACCAGTTGATTTAACACTGGTGGTGGACATTTAGAGTATAACTTCTTGTTCTTTTCTGAATCAGTACCTTGACCTCTCTGATCAATTATGTACTCAAATAAGTAAGAAGACGTGGAATAACTTTTGAGTTTTTGACTCAGAGTCTCATAATCGACCTTTGAAGTAGCAAGGTCTCGTTTCAGCTTATCAATCTCATTTATGTAAAACACTATAGCATCCTGTTTATTTAACAGAGCCACACCTAGTTCATGCACCTGTTTGCCTAAACTTTCATTCTTTTCTTTCAACTGTTTTTCTCTTTCTTTTATCAACAGGTTTTTATCTAACTTAGATGTGAGCTCTGAAATTGTAGACATTAGGAACACTATCTGTTTTACATAATCATTACAAGAACCACAAGGTAAGCCAAAATTACATACCTTTTCCTCGGATGATTGACCACAACTGCACACCTTTTGGTTTGACTCATTGGCACGAACTTTCACTGGTGTCTTTTCTGTAGCTGGAACCGAGGCTGGTTCATCATCAATGCTGGCAATTGATTCTTCCTCACTTGAGTAACTTTCTGTCTCGGATTGAGAATCTTCGTTCAACACATGAACATTTGCCACATTAATATCAGCTCCATCATTCCCAAATTGTACTGACCAGTCAATTCCCTCGTCCTTTTGAACAACTGCCATTGCCTTAGCCGGTTTTGGAGTTGATTCAGACTTTATGGTTGAAGAGGAAGATGATCTACTGCCAGGACTGGTTTTGAAAGGATACTTCGGTCACACACTCTTCGGCTTATCACATTCTCGCGCGAAATGACCTTTTTCACCGCAGTTATAGCATGTTACCGCAGACTTATCAAAACCGAGTGTGGTATCCTTTGTAGCTGATATTTGCTTCCCTGTTCTTTTCTCATATGCTCTTGCCCTCCTGACTAAGTTAGCATATGACCAGAGGATATCTTGTCTCTCCATCTCATCGTCATCAATCTGCTCATAATCCTCTTGAGTCAGATGAGCATTACCAATCTTCCTCTTCAGTAGATCATCATAAGAGGAGACTAGCGCACTTAGCATGCTCATATGTGCTTTTACTTCATCTGCGTTCCCATACTTGAAATGCTCGACATTGAATCCAGAAGTAGACACAGTATAGGATGGCCCAGAAGATGAGGCTTCAGGTGTAGATCTGCCAGAATCATTTACATTACTCACATAGGCAGATTGTAAGGGGGCATTTGAAGAAGTGGATGACGATACAGGTGTTCCAGAGTAGTAGAGAGAAGGATTTTGTTGATAACCGGACATGGAATCCAAATTTTGTTCCTCCTGCTCTTGCTCTTTCAACTTTGTGATGAAATCATTTAGATCCATCCCGTCAAAACCACCACTGTTCTTCAGTATCATAATATATGGCCGCCAGCTCTTGGGCAAGGCTTTTGCCAAAATTTCCACCTGCTGCTTCTCTGGAACAGTAACACCCAGACTGTCCAGTTCACTAAGAAGATGATTATATCTTGTAATGAGAGAAGGAATTTTTTCATCTCTAGTAGCCATGAAATGATCTAATTCCTTTCTCAATTGACTTGCTTTCAATTCCTTGAGGGCGGCATTTCCCTCATTTCTCTTCTCTAGTGCTCTCCACAGGCTGTGGGAAGTTCTATATCTTCTGAATTGATGGAAGATCTCATTTGGAATCGCCTGGATTAATTTAGCATAGGCCTTCTTCTCTGCATCATGACTGCTCTTCTGTTCAACAGTCATTCCATCATATGGGGTTTCAATATTTCCCTCCCCCTTGGGAACCATATAATCGGTGCTTATTGCTCTCCGAAGTCTACAGTCAAGGCCATCGAGGAATATTTCGAACCTAGGCTTCCACATAGGATAGTCTTCCATGGTCAACAGTTTAGGTACTTTATTGGCACTCCCCATTTCACTATCTAATAATAAGTTGTTTAAAACTATTGTTTGTTTTGATGCCATTTCAGTAATCAAGAGCTGAGAACACACAGACTGAAATTAGTATTTGATAGACCACACAGATTCAATACGCACGGAGTGGGAAGGCACTTCGCACGAACACACAGCACAACGCACGAAGCACACAGTAATACGCACGAAGTAGAAGACCTACGTACGGACTGACACAAAGACACACAGACCTTACTACGCACGAACTGAGACAGTAGTACGCACGGACTGAGCTTACTACGCACGGAGACCACGATGAAGTAAAATAACACACAGATTCAACACGCACGTACTGGAGGCACTGCGCACGCGTTGGGAATCTACTACGTACGGAATGAACACACAGTCAATCGAAGAGTCTAGAAGATCCACGACACACTACGCACGTACTAAGCTTACTACGCACACACTGGAAGCTCACTACGCACGGTTAAAAATCAAGTTGTTGACGTAAAAACCGACCCTTTTTAACGCAAAACGACCTATTTTCGACCGAAAAACCGATTAAACACGACGAAAAGGACAAAACACACAGGCCTAATCGACACCTAGATCACGAAACCTAAGGAAAAGTGATCAATCAAAGCACAAGGCTCTGATACTACTTTGTAGGACCGGCTGGGGGATGGGGTTCTAAACTAAACTAAAACACCCTAATGCTAGGACTTATCTAGGATGAGAAATAGTGCGGAATTTCTATTTCCCAAACCTCCTAAGGATTCTAAGATCTGCTTAGGTGTCCGGCACACAGTAACACTAAGAAACACACAGAGTAGAAACAAGAACAAGCTCTAAGAACTCACACAGAGATGCTTAAGGCTGCCCTTGGATTCGGATTAAACACACAGTATTCGTTTACGAGGTTTAAAGTCGCGATTTAGTAGGCTTAAAGTCGTATAAGGTCAATTACGAAGGCTCCCGGTTGATTACTCGATTGATTCGTAGGTTACCCGCTTGATTCATCGATACCCCGCGAACTTTCTCGATTCCCCACGCTAATGCGGGGTTAAGCTCTATTTATAGAGTAATTAATTCACTACGCACGTAATGTATCACACTTCGTACGAAGTGTGTCCAGTACGCACGTACTTGTTAGTTTAATAATAATTAATTTCATTTTAACCGACCTAATCACTACGTGCGTAGTGAGCTCCACAGACTTAAACTTCCAAACACACATCAACACATGATTAAGTACTTGTAAGCTTAAGATAATCACATAGAATCACTAAGAATGTATAAACATGCAAACCATTAATCAAAACACATTTGAATTAACATTTCAAGTAAACATGTATATATTAGATTGATAAGAACTAGGGATTTACAATTTTGCACCAACAGACGAATTTCTCCCCCTCAGTTGCACATGGACTTTGCCTAACAGTTGTGGAAGCCATATACTAACAGTTGAAAACTGTTAGTATTTATTGAAACAGAATTGTGCAACTGTCAAACAAACTTTAGCTCATATATATCAAATGCTGAAGCAACAATAACAAACCATTAGTGAACACAGTCATCAACATAAGATGTATTTTATTCATGATAATCACAATTGAGCTACAATAATTTTGAGAAAACAATACTGTCTTTTGCTATAGATCTAAACACAGCTTATATTAACTGTCTTAACTCCGAGATCTACATTTGACATATTATCGTTAACATTTTGTATCAACAAATCTGAACTTTAAGGGAAAACAATCATCGTCACATTCTTTCTCGTGAATGTCTTCATTATTTAAGAATCGAGTTCAGAATAGCCTCTACAGTGCCGCCATATCCTTACTGAGAAGCCTGTCGTCAAAGAATGGTCATGTAATGCACAAGCCATTGTTGGTACTGCTTATCTAATTGTGCAAGGCCGTCTCGTAGGTGTGGGAGAACAATGATCTACACCGTAAGTGTAGACAACTTTCTCCGTGAACAGAAAAACAGTTGACATGCCTTAAACAATTTTCAAAACTTAAAACCCACCAATGGGTGTGCAGTAGACCTTCTCATCATATGCACCACCAGAGACGATTGTCATAATATGCCTCGTGGGATGATGGTGAATGAGACCAATTCAACATCAGTGGAACTAGTCATCTATTACAATGACTTCCACTGCCTCATTATCCGAGGCCCTCTGGTGGTTATGAGTATTATTTCTTCGAACATTGAACCACACTACGGAGTTTGTAGTGCCTGCCAGGTGCAAGATGAATCTTAGACAGCATGGTGTAGGCAATTCATGGAAGAGAGTGAAATTTTCAAAATCACCTCTTATACGAATATGGTCAATTGGTTTATTTGGCCTACGTGGATCTGGATGCTGGGTCAAGATGAACTCCTCGGGTTCATCATCCATTTCAAGAACACATGATGAGTATTGCCAAAGCTCATGCATTCTTACAAATGGGGCAGGGATGGTTACATAACTTTGTCTAACATTAATTTCTTTGAAGTTTATGAGAAAGAAGTTAGTAGCCATTTGCAGAGAGAAGTTTGTGCAAATGTAGGTGTGATGTGTGAAGAATGGATGCAAGGCTATTTATAGATAAACTGGGGAGCATTAATGTCCATTAATAACCATTAATGACCATTAATGTCCATTAATTTCCATTAATAGCATGCAGTGACTTGTCATATCAAATTCACAACACTACAAAATAGAGTGACTCACCTTTATCAGTCTGGAATTGTTCTCAATAAAGTATTTACCTTTACCACATATCAAGGACATTCACGGGTTTGAAAAACTGTTTGTGGAATAGGTAACCATGTATGTCCAAAACTGGTTTGGGATTTGCACTTTTACTTTTCCCTGTACACTTAAAATCAACAGTTGTTAGATAACAATACTAACAGTTGCAAACTGTTAGTGTGAAAAACATGGAGTAATGAACAACTGTTAGTCCAAGTTAATCATTCCAATGTTTGAGATCAAAAAGTTGAATCTGCTCACATCAAATGCTTTAGTAAACAGATTAGCTAATTGATCATCAGTATGGACTTTCATAACTTGGATTAATTTCTTTTCATTGCAGTCTCTTATGAAGTGAAATCTGATTTCAATGTGCTTGGTTTTAGAATGCTTCACTGGATTATTAACTATGCTAATAGCACTGGTGTTATCAACATAAATTGGAGTATTCAAGAAAGACAAACCATAATCCAGAAGCTGATTTTGGATCCATAGAACCTGTGAACAGCAGCTTGATGCAGCAATATATTCAGCCTCAGCTGTTGAGGTTGAAACTGTTGTTTGTTTCTTGCATTGCCATGAAACCAGCCTTGATCCAAAGAATTGACATCCTCCAGAGGTTGATTTTCTGTCCACATTGGCTCCACCATAGTTACTATCAGAATATGCCACCAAATCAAAAGGTGAATCTTTAGGATACCAAAGTCCCAATTTTGGTTGGCCTTTGAGGTATCTAAAGATCCTCTTCACAGCAAACAGGTGTGACATCTTTGGACTGCATTGAAACCTGGCATAAACACAAACAGTAAACATTATATCAGGTCTAGAAGCAGTTAACTACATTAATGAACCTATCATTGACCTATATAGATGTATGTCTACATCCTCCCCCTCAACATCTGCTCCCAACTGTTTGTGTGTCTCCATTGGAGTACTTGCCAGCTTCACATCTTGATAGCCAAACTTGTCCAATATGTCTTTGACATACTTAGATTGGCTTAGAAAAATACCAGTGGGCTTCTGTTTGACTTGTAATCCCAAGAAAAATGTGAGTTCACCCATTGAACTCATCTGAAACCTTTTGTGCATAATGACTTCAAATTCTTTGCACAAGCAGTCATCAGTGGATCCAAAGATTATATCATCAACATAGATTTGAACAAGCAAAATCTCTGTTTTAAAAATCTTTGTAAACAATGTTTTGTCAATTGTGCCTCTCTTAAAACCATTCTCAAGAAGGTAGGATGATAATGTCTCATACCAAGCTCTAGGAGCTTGATGTAGTCCATATAGAGCTTTATCCAACCTATATACCCTGTCAGGGTACTTTGAGTCTTCAAAGCCAGGGGGTTGACATACATATACCTCCTCATCAATAGTTCCATAGAGAAAAGCAGACTTGACATCCATTTGATACACCTTAAATCCTTTGAAGCTTGCAAAGGCAAGAAATAGTCTAATGGCTTCAATCCTTGCAACAGGTGCAAAGACATCATCATAGTCTATTCCTTCCTCTTGTGTATAGCCTTGTGCAACCAGTCTTGCCTTATTCTTGATTACAATCCCTCTTTCATCTTCCTTGTTTCTGAACACCCACTTGGTGCCAATTACTCTTTTGCCTCTTGGAAGCTCAACCAACTTCCAAACTTGCTGAATTTGAAATTATAAGAGCTCCTCTTGCATTGCTTCCACCCATGAAGGGTCTTTCAATGCCTCAATTGCTTTCTTTGGTTCTATTTGAGATAGAAAGCAAGCATTCACATCAAATTGGGCAAGATCCACACCACTGTTTTCATTTTGCAGCATATTCCTTGTTCTGATAGGAGTGGTTGGATCACCAATTATTTGTGATATTGGATGATTCTTGTGAACTCTTGATGTAGGAATGTTTTCTTCAGTCAGTTCATTCCCTAGATTAGACAGATCAAACTCACATTCACTTGAATTTTCAGGAGTATCACACACTTGATCAGCAACTGTTTGGGATGCAGAGTCAGTGTGTTGTTGAGGATCATGAGATTCCATGTCCTTTGAAGATTCAGCATCAATCAATGGATCAACAGCATTGGAGAACTCTTGTTGAAGCATAGGATTCACAACAAAGTGTTCAGTAACTTTGTTTGAACCAACAGTTGTTGGTTTTGTGCTAACAGTTTCAGAACTGTTTGGGCTGTTGGAAACTGTTTGTTGATTTTCACCAACAGTTGTTGGGGTACCTGCAGCTGTTTCAGTAGAATACTCAAAAGAAAGAGATTTAGACAATGCATCAATATCAAATAACCAATCAGGTCCATTACCTGCAATATTGATCCTATTCTCATTGAAAGAGACATTCATACTCTCTTCTATGATTCTAGTGACATTGTTAAAAACTCTATAAGCTTTACTTTGAGTGGAGTATCCTACAAAGAAACCTTCTTCAGCCTTACTCTCAAACTTTCCTAATTGTGATTTGGTATTAAGGATAGTGCAAGGACAACCAAATGGTTTGAAGAAGTTGATTAAAGGTTTTCTCTTGAGGAACAACTCATAAGGAGTTTTCCCTTTAGACTTGACTACTTGTACTCTATTCTGAACATAGCAGGCAGTGTTCACTGCTTCTGCCCAGAATGTCATTGGAAGCCTAGAATCAGCTAACATGGATCTAGCAGCCTCTATCAAAGTCCTATTCCTTCTCTTAGCAACTCCATTCTGTTGGGGAGTCCTAGGGGCACTAAACTGTCTTTCAATACCTTTATTTTCACAAAAACTGTTTAGCTCATAGTTCTTAAATTCAGAACCATTGTTAGATATAATGACTTTCACCTTCAAATCAGATTGATTTTCAATTTTAAGAATAAGTGACTTAACTAACTCAGCAGTTTCATCCTTAGTTCTAAGAAATTGAACCCATGTGAACCTGGTGAAATCATCAACTACGACTAAACAATATGCTTTCTTCCCAATACTCACCACAGATGTAGGACCAAAAAGATCCATATGTAACAATTGTAAAGGTGCAGTAATGGAAGAAACTTCTTTGGTCTTATAAGAAGTTTTGTGTTGCTTGCCTTTGAGACAAGCTACACAATGATCATCACATGAGAATTCTTTTTGGGGCAAACCTCTTACCAAACTGTTTTTAGCAAACAAGTTCATGGTTTTAAAATTCATGTGACACATCCTTCTATGCCAAATGGCAGACTCATCATGAGATGCCTTTGAGAGTAAACAGCTTAACACATTCTGTTTAGCAATCTTTTGTGTATCTAGACAGTATACATTATCTTTTCTAGGTGTTCTCAAAAGAACATCCTTCTCATTTAGTTTAAAATCTTTTGAAAGAATAATGCATTCTGAATCTGTAAATAAAACTTTGTTTCCATTGCCACAGATTTGAGATACACTTAATAGATTGTACTTAAGCTGTTCAACAAAGAAAACATCATTAAATGTAAGTGTACCTGCCTCAACAGCTCCTTTACCTGTGATTTTTCCTCCCTTAGCATTTCCTTCAAATGCTACAAATCCACCATTGATGCTTCTAAAATCCTTCAAACAGTATGGATTTCCAGTCATGTGCCTTGAGCATCCACTATCCACATGCCAGATAGATCCATGATTGGCCCTATGAATGCTCTGCACAAATAAAATCAGTTAGTAGCAGGAAGTACCCAGGCCATGCAGGTCTTGGGTACACCATTTAAGTCATAGTACTTAAACAGAGTTTGATTCTTTTTTATTTCATCCAAATTAGATTTCTCTAATTTGTGTGAGGAATACTTTGTAAGAACATGTGGTTCCCAACTGTTGTGATTAACAGTGGATACCTTTGAACAAACAGCTGGTGGAGTTGGTAAAACAGATGAATCAACTTGTGATTCCTTTTGATTTTCAGTTTGAAGAACAGTTTTACCCTCTCCAGAATCAGTTTGTTTTTTAATTTTCATCCAAGCCAAACCAACAGTTTTTGGTTTTGTTAAAACAGTTTTGGAACTGTTAGTTGGTTTGGATGTAACAGTTGTAGAACTGTTTGCCTGTTTTGGTTTAACAGTTTTAGAACTGCTATTTTGTTTTGTCTTAACAGTTTTAGTACTGTTATTTTGTCTTTTGGGACTTTTGTTTTGAGTGCCATTGGTCTGTGGGTTATAGTAACAATCTTGAACTAAATGATTAGATCTCCCACAGATGTAGCACTTTTTGGTTTTCACAATAGGTAAACCAGTTCTTTGTGACTAGAATTGGTTCCTATTTCTTTGATTTCCTCTAACAGCTGCAGATTGAGGAAACTTTTGGACACCATGCTTTTGGCATGTGCATGCAGACATTTCAGTATGCCTTTTCTTAGACTTGGGTTTAGCCTGAGATTTTGGAGCTTCCATCTTCTTCTTTGCATACACAACCTCACCAACTTTCTCCTTTCCTTTGGCTTTTGTACTAACAGTTGGGCTTTTTGGCTTAGAACTGTTTGGGTTCTTGTTAGAACTGTTAGTGTAAAGATGGGGATTATTGGCAACAGTTGTGAAACATTTTATGGTTTGGATAGCTTTTGAAGGTGTTGGCTCAGTGGTGAGGGGTTCTGTGGATGCTTTTACAAACACCACAGGCTTGAAAGATGGTTTAGTGGGTATGGGTTCACAACAGATGTGATTTTCATATGGAATCACCTCATCTTTCTTCACAACTCCCTCATCATCACTTACTTCCTCTACAAATCCTTCCTCATCACTTTCAAATGGTGGATTAGCTGACTTCAGTTCCTCTGGTAATGATTCATTAACATACCTATCAGCTACATCAGACATGGGAGTTATGTAGTTGTGATTTTATGGAGGTGGGGTTTCCTTATATCCAAGTCCAGTTTTCACCTTGTCTCTCACTTGAGATTGTAGCAGAGTCTCAAGCTTAAGGTTTGCAGCCTTGAACATTCCAAGATCAATGTCCACACCCTCCAATTTCTTTGTGAGTTCATCCACCTTGCTTTCTTTTTCCGCCAATTTCTTTTTCAGACTATCAATCTCATCTTGAAACTGCTCTTTCTCCCACTTATGATATTTTCTATCATAGTCCATTTGCAGTTCATTAGCCTGATAGTCTTTAATTTTCTTTTCAAGATCTTCTATCACAGTAGTATACTCATACCTTCTCTCCTCCATTCTACTTAGAGCAGCACATACTTTCTTATTGTGCTCTCTAAACCTCTTAACAATAGCTCTACATTCACCAGTACATAGTTTAGAAGATACATGTATGTCCTCAGACTCTGGTGAATCCATCTTGATGGAGGAGTCAGTCAATGCCATCAAAGCTTTATTGTTTGTAGCCCCTTCTGCTTGATCACTCCAATCAAACCCATGGCCTTCTTGTGAGACCAATGCTGAGGAGGTTTGATTCTGAGTTGGCCTCAGACCTTGATTCTGGACTTGTCCACCAGATCTGCATTCTCTTACAAAGTGGCCAAGCTGTTGACATTTGAAGCATCTCACCTTTGACTTGTCAAATCCAGCCTTGCCATCAGCTCTGAAATTCATGTTTTGCCTTCCAGTCCTTTTGATGAACCTCTTGGCTCTAATAGTAAGCATGGCCATCTGCCATTTGAGATCCATCTCCTCAAGATCATCAGGGTGCACTTGTTCAAGATCCTCTTTGGTGAGGGTTGAATATGCATGGCTGGCAAGAAAAGCTTCAAGAACAGCATCAGGAGTGTTCACATCTAGTCCAACAGTAGAACTAGTATCTGCACAATTTTCAAAAGAGTTAGTTAAAGAATGGTTTGATTCCATACCTGAGGATGACAGGAGAGCAGCATTGTGGCTAGGAACAACAGTTTTTCTTTTTCCCTCTATCTCTCCCTCAAACACTATCAAACTATTATAAAGATCATCTAACTCTATGTCTTCAAGAGAATCCTTAGTCCTCCATTGTGCAGCAAACACAGTCCATTCATCACCTAGAGACCTAAGAAACTTTCTATTTATCTCATCTTGATCAAGCCTAACCTTAGCACTCTCCAGTTGGCTCACCAGTTTGTAAAACCTATCAAAGATTTGGGTGATACTCTCATTCTTCCCACTGGTGAAGTTCTTATAGGCTTTCTTTAACAGATCTCTTTGGTTTCTTTTCGAACTAGCATTCCCAGCAAACCTCTTCTCCAGAGCATTCCAAAGCTCATGAGCATCATCAAATTTCTTGAATTGATGTTGATACTCATTGGGAATTGCAATCTGGAGGATGCTGAGAGCTTTCATCTCAATCATTCTCTCTTTCTTTTCAGCATATGTCTTTGGTGGTGGCTTCTTCTTTTGTTTTCCATTCTCATCCAAATCAATGGGGTTAGTGGGAACAGTTTCAATGATTTGCCAAACAGCATAGTCCATTAGTTGGACATGCTGCTTGATTCTTAGTTTCCACATCTCAAAATCAGATGGTTTGAGCATGGGAACACGAATGTTGGACCCAGACCCATTGTTATCAGAAGAACCTCCCGAATCCATTGAAACAAATTGATTGAAAAACAGTTCTGAAAAATAAAGCAAAGTGATGCAAAAACCTTCAACTGGTGATCAAAGGAACCTTAATGATAAGGCTCTGATACCACTTGTCAGGATCGGATATAGATTATATCAAATAACAAGAACTAACTTTTGAATAACAAATCAAAGTTGAATATAAGTTAATCTTTAACTATGATCACAATCAACTAAGAAGTTGCGGAATCACACTTAATTGATTAAAGAAGATTTTGAACACAAAGAGTTTCAATCAAACAGTAATTTTATTAATCAACGAGAATGATTACAATAGCAAACTTCACCCCCAATCTAACTTATTATGTTAGACGAAGAACACAGATTGTTCTTAGGTTTCAACGAGAAACTTAGAGGCTTAGCACTATTCAGAAAGCAAACTTACAACTTGAAGAATGAATGCAAAAATATAATCAATGAGTACGTACAAATTATAAATTCTAATCTAGCATTTATATACTCCTTGATCTTCCTTGATTTGCTGACAGTTAGGTAATCTTCTATCTTCTGAGATAATCTTGATGATCTTCAAAGTATTTCGAGATATCTTCAAAGATAGGGTTTTTCCATATTTAGCTCAACAGAAACTGTTTAATGAATACAACAATTCTTGGTTCTTCTAACAGTCTTCAGCTTCAAGGTCTTCAAACAGTTGTAGTAGTTTGTACTAACAGTTCTGAACTCTATATAACAGCTTTAAAGTTCACAGCAACTGTTGGTTACAACTGTCTTCACAATTTCCACTAACAGTTCTAAAATGTTTCTTCAACACTTCTTCTAACAGTTTTGAACTGTTTTCCCAACACTCATTAATAGTCTTAACAGTTTTGATATTTGCATGTATAACAGTTTCAATGACTTAGCCAATTTCCCAACATAATCATCTTCTTATTTAAAGCTTTGTAATCATCTTCATATTAATAAAAGCATTCGACTAGTTGTGGTTTGATTTACTGTGTGTAACACTTTTATTTGATTTGTTCAATTTCCGCAGAAAGTGTATTCAACCCCCCTTCTACACACTATTGCTTGTTGTTATTCTCACCAAGGGACCAACAGTTTTTAGATTGAGGACTTGGTTCAAAAAATTAATGTATACAGATTACATTAAATACATGTTTTAGGCCTGCCTTTCACCTGATCATCAACAAAGATATCCGGTTTTCTTTAATGTGACACCATGTTCAAATGTGTCTCTTAGAGAAAACGAATTATGGGTTAAACCCATGATCCATTTCATATTTAAACCAATATAGATAAGAAAACTTAGCATCTTTACTGGATCTAAGAGTTTGATATCTATATGTCCTTACTGATTCTTAGTTTTTTTTTAGGTTAGTTCCGAACACCACTAGGTTTCAGACACAAGCCTTTTCTCTAGTAAACATTCTCTCAACAACTATCATAAAGATGGTGATGGAGAATTTTACTAGTGTCACTCTAAATGACATACTTGAACGTATTATCCACACAAGTGTGATCAAAATCCAACAAGTTATAATCCTTCCTACCAACACTGGTGAAGGATTTCTTAATCACCCTAGTCCAATAAACAATATTTATATCTTTCATTTAGCCTGAGGCTAAACTTTTACAAAGATCCTAACCATATGGATCTAAGTGATGTAAATGTTGTTTACTTGGTCAAGTTTGATTATGCCATAGAGCTCATATATCCAAACCACTTTTGGATCCAAGAATCAATTATTCATGATTGCATTATTACTTATAACAAGTCTTTATGTATGCTATGATATGGATAAGTTTTGATAAAATCATCACAAAAACAATTTTTCAAAATGTTTCAATTCTAAGTCATATCCATCGTCATCAAATGTGTATTTGAGCACCATAAATGGTCAAAAATAACACATAAGCATAGACATGGATCGAATTTGAAATGAAACCATCAAAAAGAAAAATCTTTTCATAAAATACAAGATACAAAAAACGTCCATCATCTCCAAAAGAACATACAATAAAGCAAGTCTTGCCAAGCAGGGCATAAATACAAAAGTAATAATTAATCCGGAAATAATGGTGAGATCAACACTCTCAATTCTCTTGTAGAAGACAATCAACAAAATTTCTTCTTCAGAGATCCGGTTCTTCAAGCTCTTCCTTCTTGCAACGAACAGACCTACACTTTGCAACAAAAATAAATCTGTGACAAACGTGAGTCTTATAGCTCGGGTAAACAACCCAGCTTATTAAGGAATAGCAATGAAGTATAATCATGAATGTACCTTAAGTAGGAAAATTAACTCTCTCTTTTCTAAGAAGTTTTATATCCTCTCAGCATGAAGGGCAGGCATGACGGCCCCAATCCCCAAATCTTCCGCAGAAGTAGCAAACCACCCCTTGTTGAATCTCCTTAGGCACATCATCAATGTACATAGACTCAAAACTTGAAGCAAGCTTAGATATTCCAACTTCTTCTGATGGGATCGATTTCTTCTTCCTCATATCAAGAACGGGAGTGGATGAGGATGATGCATGCTTGGACATGTTAGATTCAACATCCTTCAACATTCCATGCAATTCATCTATATATATTTCCTTTGCATACATATGATAGTTCTTGACAAACTTTTCATATGATGCGGGCGGAAACTGAAGTATGAAATTCACACCAAGCTCCCTCCCTACAGGAAATCCCAGCCTTTCCATTTGGTCCATGCTTGGTTTAAAAAAGCGCGCCTGAGGCGTTCTGATGCGCGAAGCGTTGCAAGGCGTTGCCTCAAACGCATCCCGTATGTGATGTGATGCATTTTCCATGATGCGATGTGAGGCGCTGTGATGCGTTGCGATGCGTGAGGCGTACGCTTTTTGCGCATCATGTAGTTTGGGCTTTCTTTTATATTCTAGCTACTTTAAAGGGCTGTTTTAAAGGACAATTGAGTTAACTTTTATGTGAAGTGAGCCAATTATAAAGAAAAATGTTTTTTAATCATAACTTAAACTCCTAAAGTCCACCTCAAGTTCTTCCTACCATAGTTATTGTCTCCTACAATAGTCAAAGTTTCCTTCTAAACCTGAACTAAATTAATTTATCAAGTATGTTATGTGGAATTAAATTATAAGTATTCTCTTAATACTGGACGCCTCGGGTACATGATGCAAGCGCATCATGCATCACGCATCACGCCTCGGCTTCCAAACCCTTAATGCCTCAGAGCACTTCACGCTTTTTCAAACTAAGGGTCCATGTATGATTTCATCTTCAAAACATGGGCACTAACACTCCCGCCTTCCCGCATCTTACAACCGGCTAGACTCTTAACACACTCATAATGTTCTTGCCTAACTTGCTGTTGAAATTTATCCTTCAGCTTGTTAATCATATCATACACAGTCGTGTGCTAAAATTTCACTAGATTCGGGTGGTGTCATCTTTTGGATGGCGCTAGATTTACGTTTTATGAAAACGGGCTTTTGTTTCCGGTTTGGTTACAGATTAACTTGTTTAGTGACAAAACCTATTTCAACTAGGTGAGTTAATCTTGTATGTGAGCGCTCGCGAGAGTTGCAAACCATTTTTACTAAACCTCTTGTGATTTTATTAATTTCGAAAAATTATCTAGCATGCGAATCCTAAGCAAACCATGCAAGAATAATAAAATCACATCACACGCATATAAACGAAATAAATTGGTAACCCTTGCCAAAAATTCCTATGCGTTCTTCCCGTGAGCCAAAATGTGTAGAACATGATCAAACTAAGGGACAAAAGGACTCCGATGCGAGCTCCCACTAGAACCGCCATCTCCATTGGATTTCACCGGCTTCTATGGTCATCCTCCATCTCCTTTTGACACCCTTTTGTGTGTCTTCATCTAAATTGTACAATACATACAATAGAAATTGAAATGGCGTACAAGCCACAATAATTTCCTATTTATCTATTTGTTGGTCCCGTATTATACGGATGAAGCAATGCTAGAGAGTTAATGTGTGTGTTTGTATGTGTAAACGGTAGAGAGAAAGAGAGCCGAGAGCTAAGAGAGAGAACACACAAGAGTTTAGAAATATGCAAGGCTTAACATTGAAATGTGGGGGAAATGCCTTTATATAGCATTTCCCCAACTTTGAGTAATTACATATTACACCCCTCACTTTAATATTTCTAACAATCTCCCCCTAAGTGAGGTGTGTAATCATTCACAACAAATAAATACATTAATTTATTCGTATGCCGATTTGTTGCGAATGCCGAATGCCACTTGTTCCTCTGAGTCACTAGACCAGTCAGACATCTTGGCATGGGGCTGCTCATAAGGTATTTCACCTTCTTCAAGATCACTTGGCCTCGGTTCAGATTGTTGCTGAGGTACGTAAAGTACAATTTGTTTGTCAGCATTTTCCTTTTGTTGTCGTTCATAAACTTCATCGGCCATTTGTTGTTGTTTGTGTTGACTTCCGGACCCAGTTGAACTTGTACCTTTAGATAAGTATGAAGTAACGAGTGGGACAGGCACAGTAGTAACAACTGGAGGGAGCAGACATGTATTTTCTCCTTTTCTCCCCCTCGGGTTGATCATCCGGATCCTGATCATCCCGTCTCCGCTTACTCCCCTGAGCCTGAGCCTGACAGGTTGTTTCTAGGCTAGTCAGCCTGTCTGTGACTTTTGATAGGGAGGTGTAGAAACCTTTGGTGATCCCATCAATCTTTCTGTTTACATCTTCATGAAACTCTTGAAAGTCATCCATGGAGATTCCCAATGGACGCTGTTCGTTGCAAAGAGTAGTCAGAAGGTCTTGATCATGTGCATATTCTGGCCTTTGCTCTAGAAGTCTAACATACAGCATGCTTTTTAAAGCATCTATAGACATTGTGGCAGGATCATGTTGTAATTGAGGCTCTGGAACTGGAGGACGGGCAGCAAGAAGTGTTTCAATTCGGTTTAGCTGCTCAGCTTGGGCCTTGGAAGCTTGCTCTATCCGATCCAACTTTTGATTTCTCATCTGCAGTTGTTGGTGGATTGGTGACACGGCTTGTTGAATATGATGTTGAAGTTCTGCACGTGTAACAAACCCGGAATCACTCAGATTACCGGTTGAGGTACCTGCCACAGAGGCAGAACCACCTACTGGAGCAGCATGGATGTAGGCTCCAGCAGGATTTACTTCTAATCCTCAGGTTGAATGAGAGAGTTAGGGGTGACAGAACTAGTTTCAACAGATAGGCTAAGAGATGGAGAAGTGACTGGAATGTCATGCTCTGGGGCTATAATGGCCCTACAAATGATAGGAATGGTGGTTGTTGGAGCAGTTGAAGTCAAAGGAATGACCAGACCACCAGGTTGTGAAATGACCTGAGTAGGTTGAACGGGGTGAGTCTGGTCGGGAGAGGTGGTAAGTGGATCAGTAAGTTTCATGAAAGAGGGGGTACTTTCTGCTGGTTGGTCAATGGGGTGCTCAGGGGTGCCCATGGGAGATATAACAGTTTCAAAGGCAGGGGCACCTCCTGGATGAGATGCAGACTCATCGGATGAAGGTTTAGAACTGGAAGACTCGGTGAAAATGAGTCCAAGCTCTTCCATAATGGTTTGGTTGCGGGTTAGTTGAGAAAGAGTTTGTATAATGGCTTGAATGGTGGCGGGATCATATGCATCCCCTCCCTCTCTACTCTCAACACCTTCACCTTCTTCACCACCCCTCTCAACATTTTCTCTCTCCACTCCCCTCTCAGCATCTGCCATAGATAGCTGAGTCCTAACCTCTATATTCTCACCTGGTGCTACTCCTCCCTAGGCAGGTATGGCCGGTTCTGGCACAACCATGGGAGGTATTCCTACACTCTCCCTATAACTCTTAACAATATCATTCTGCTCACAAAGATCTAAGAGAGATACAGGGAAGGGTCTTGGAACTGGTAGAGTAGCAGGAGTGGCAGGTTTAATGTATTGAAAGAGTTTAGGAGTTATAGAGGGTAGACCTGCTCAGCGGGGAATGTCAGCATTCCTGTCCATCACATATTGTATTATCATCGGAAGGAAGCGATGGTATGGCAGCAGGTTAGCATCCTTCTTCTTTTGGGAATTCTTCCTTTGCATAGATGCTTTGATGTCTTGGAAGAGAAGGAATGCATAATCCACATGCATGTGAGTTGCAGCTGCTACAAAGATTTTGAGTTGATATTCCGTTGGGAATTCGTAGCCAGAATGCTTTGGAGTGAGACACCTCTGAAGCACCGTCATGAAAGTGTTATACTTTGGATGCAAGCTGGTGCGCTTGAGAGAACACTTGTGAAATTTGAATCGCGTGAATGAAGAATGGTAACGGTTGGGGTAACTTGTAGTTGTGTAAAAAGACACGTGTCAAGCCCTGATTGGTTGTTAAAGCGGTTAAAATTGCGGCTGATAGAAGTGTGGATGCGACTGATAAATGTTTTCAATCGCATGCGATTCACACTGTGGTGTGTTAATCGCATGCGATTCAGCTTGGGTGTTGGAATTATGTGCATCCGAATCGCGTGTGATTAACACTAGCTGATTCAATCGCGTGCGATTCAACCTAACTTAATCGCGTGCGATTCACACTAACTTAATCCGAATCGCATGCTATTCAACCTTAGTCAAACTATCATGCGAATCACCCTATTTTCCTGAATCGCATTTGTTTGAGTATGCTATTCACCTTGTATGCGATTGAAGGGTATTTCATTTTTCTTTGGTAATCGCTTGCGATTGAGGAATAGACTTTGTTTTCCCATGCGATTGACCCTTGACTTAGAAAATTATTAGTGATTTGACAAAAATTAATCCCATGCGATTGATAGAATCTGATTGGCTTTAATAGTCCTTAACACTTGAAAATTTTCTTATCAACTTCAAAGTATCTGGAATGTTGAGTTTAAAAAAATTTATATTCCAAGATCATATGTTTGAAATTGTTTATGTTGACACACTCCCCCTCGATTGTTGCCTTTGATTTTGGAAAGTGTGTCACATGTGAATTTCTCCCCCTACACATGTGCACGATGTGTATTCACTTTCTCCCCCTACACATTTGCACATGTGTACAACTCCTTAGCTCCCCCTTTGTATGTGTATCAGACATCTGCGCAGAGATACATGTGTAGAAGATCCAAAGGCTTGGCTGTGCTAAATGCTTGCTTTGATTTATGCGAAGCCTTCTTCATTTTTCCTTTCTCGCAGTCAGCACACAGATGAACCTTGTTGAATCTTAGTTTGGGTATTCCTCTCACCAAGGCACCGGTGACCAGTTTATTTATATTTTGAAAATTCAGGTGAGAGAGTTTTCTGTGCCAAAGTCAGTAAGATCATTGGAGGCTTCCGACAGAAGACACACAGATGTAGGAGAGTCATACTTCTCCAGTTCTATGGAATACAGGTTGGAGTTCCTGGAACCTGCAAGCAGCTCGTCACCGGTTTCTGTGATCACAGAGCATTTGTTCTTCTTGAACACAACTACCAAGTCCTTGTCACAGAATTGACCGATGCTAAATAGATTATGACCCAAACCTTCTACATAGGAGACTCTCTTGTTTTTTATATGTTTCCTTTCAATGTCTCCGTACCCCATTATTGGTGCAACATTGTCGTTCCCAAAACGTACATTCCCGGAGTACTTAGGAACATAATTCCTGAGAAGACTTTTGTTGCCGGTCATATGTTTGGTACAGCCGGAGTCAAGGTACCACAAGTGAGGCACCTGCAAAAAGAGAATAAATCACGTTTAGGTCCCCATATAGGAATGGGTCCTTGATTGTTAGTCCCTAGAATTGATTGAACAATGATGTTGTCTGCTTGTGGTGGTAAAACTTCTACTGATCTATTCTTGAGTACCCACGTGGGTTTAATCTGTTGACGTGAAGGAATAGATTTGGAAGAAATTGGTTGAGAAGAAAGTTTCTTTACCACTGTTGGTTTGACAGTTGATGGAATCAGAGGTTTTGGATTCGGTAGAGTTGCGGAAGCTTTATGTTTGCGAATCCATGGTTGCGAGGAATTCTTAAGAATTCTCTATGGCCTCGGTGCATCAACTTGCTTTTGCTGAACTGGAGCACTGCGATTAGTAGGTTTTGCGATTCGTTGGATGGATGATGGTTTGGGTTTTGAAGGTTTGGAGATTTTGGAGGGGGAATTACGAGAACGCTTTTGAGAATGCAAGTGTTTTTCCTGTGCAATCCAAGTCCTTTTAAATGCTTCATAGCCCTGCCGTCGGTAGACTTCTAGTTCCTTGATCGTGAGCAATCGTTTGGATTTGTTTAGACGTTTAAGTGCATGTGATTGACGAGTGGTGATCCACTGATGAATGATGTGTCCTTTTGAGTTTAAAAATGGGACACAGACTTGATTAGCATAAAAATCAGTCCAATCAGCACATGGCTTAATGCCTAAAGATTTTCGCAATTAATCATAACAACAATTAAATTCACAGTGTCCATGAGTACAACCATCACTCATACAAAACATGGTAGAAGCAGTTTTTTCTTGTGAACCGGAATGATTACAAACAGACTCAAACATCAAAACGTTTTCACAGACAGGTTTCAAATTTGAACACCTCCTAGTGGATCTAGGAATTGCTCTTTTCCATGATGGATTTATTTCACACTTCTTGTTTCCAACCTTCTTCACATCTGCAGCAGAGGGTAAAAGATTAGAATGAAGTCGTGGTCGACAGGCTGCAGCTCGTGATGATTCAGGTACGTCTAAGTGTACATGAGAAAGGGGATTGGAAGTGGACATTTGCTTTGGTTTGTAAATCTGTTTAAGCTTAAGATTTATCATGGATGACTTATTAACAGATTTTATCTCAGTTTTGACATTTTGAGAAGATGTAGACACATGTTTGGAACCTTCAATTCGTTCATCGAATATGGTTCCCTGTGGTGAGAAGGTAAATGGAGTGGGTGGTTGCAGTGCAGTTTCGACCTTTTTGATTCGTTCAAGCAATTCAAAATTTTCTTTGCACAAGTCGTCAATGATCTTCCCATCAAGATTGAATACTGTTTGGAGACGCTTGTGGAGGATGGCGTTTTCTTGAACTAGTGGAGAGGGTTCAGATTTGGTTTCTGATTGGAAGGCTGTGGTAAGGTCATCTTGAACTAGATGAGTGAAGCAAAACTCCTGTAAGGTTTGAAACCTTTGCTGTAATTCCTTGTGGGGAATGTATTCAACAGTGGGCTTTGGTGAAATAGGAGAGTAGAGTTCTTCATCAGAATAAACAGAAGATGAAACATCAGTATCAGATGATGACGTGAGACAGGTGAGGTATGAGTCATTGAGATCAGAGTAGTCAAATGGAATTGCAGTTCTAAGATTAAGGGTTCGTTTGACATTTTCTTCAATACGTTCCTCTTTTTGACCAATAAAAACCATCCGTTGGGTAAGGCCTAAGCCAAATAGATCAGCATTATATAATTGTTTGGACGTAATCTTGCTCAATTTGAAGCCCAGCCCATCGAACTTCCATTTGGAGAAAGGACGTTCCTTTTCTTTGTATTGAGAGATGGTCCTTTCACTTTGATCACGTTTGGACAGAAGATACTCAAGTTCATTGATTCTGGAGTAAAGAGTACTTAGGTCATCCCTAAGTTCATTTTTAAGAATTTCAGAATCCTTTTCAGCACATGCACATTCTGCTTTAAGATCTAATATGGTGGTATTTGTGCTATTAGTTAACTCTAAGAATTCAGATTCTTTAGCAGCTAATTGGATCTTAATGCTAATTAAGTCGTTATCTAACTGCTTAATTATTGTTTGTGCCTCTATACCCTTGTTATGTGAAAAATCTTCTAGAACTTGATTTCTAGTGGTTAACTCTATTACCTGATTTTCTAACTCTTTCATTCGGATTAATATGGTTTGTATGTCTTCATGTTTAAAACCCATATTATAGTTAGAGTTAGAATATACCTTCTCGCTTTCTGTACCAATGGACATCATCTCATTTGGACTTGACATGATTAGTGATGTTTGTGAGAAATGATCGTTCACTTGCACGATGGTTTGATTGTTCGAAAAATTGACCTGATTTTAAAGTGATTTGAATGATTGATTAACGAACTAAGTCTTTTGAATTTCAATTTTGAATTAGATCTTAAAAAGATTAAATTCAACTTTGAACTAACTAGACTTGAGGTAATGTAATTCACCTTTGAATTTGATTTGATTTAAATTAAATTCAATTATGAATTAGATTGTTTAGTTAAGTTCAATTGTCTTAACGTTCTTTATGTCAAGTTCAAAGAGTCAATCACTTGTCCAAGTCTTAGGAATGTCACTGTTTGATTTTGTCTTATCGAATGCGAATAGATCCAATTGAGTGCGATTGAGTAAATTCCTTGAAAACAAGTGGGCAGAGCAAGGACTTAGTATCGATTAATAAGATAACCAATCGAATGCGAATCAATCCTGTTGCATCACACACTTGGGAAATAAAACTGTTAGTCCTGACAATCAAATGCGATTGTCAATTGAGTGAGTGAATAGCACAGAAATAAGTCAAGATTCGATCGCGTGCGATTATATATGTAACTTAGAAAACTTTCAATCGCGTGCGAATTAATAAGGAAATTAACAAGCTTTCAATCGCGAGCGAATCAATAAGTTGAAACTTAAAACCTTTCAATCGCTTGCGATTAAAGTGTTGGAACTTTGAGGACTTTCAATTCGCGTGCGATTCCTTAAGGAATAAGCCGGCTGATAGGGTATCAACACTAAGATCCGGCTGATAGAATATCAAGTGTGAATCGCGTGCGAATGCTTAAGAAAATCAGGCTGATATAGTATCAACACTTAGTTCCCTGTGATACTCTATAAGCCGCACAACCCAATCGCGTGTGATAGGGGATCCGGTTGATAGAGTATGAAGTGTCCTTTTCAAATCAGATTGCCATACCTTAAACAGTGTCTAACCACTTGTACTTGATTGGTATGGCAAGTACTTGATTTTCCTTGTACAACAATTAATCTATTATGAATTTATAATTAAATAAATTACAAAATACGATTCTTTCTTCTTCAAGTTGTACTTTCAGGCCAAGAACACCATAAATGCTTAAATACCCAGAAAATTTAATGTTGAAAAAGTGGGTATTTAATGACCTTCTTGACTTAATGCTTATAAAAACACTCACAGTTTGTGTTTTTCTTCAAGGAATGTTTTGTAAACTTTGTAAGGCTACCAAAACAACTCAAAGGAAGGTTAATGAAGATGTAGTTTATACCTTTAACGAGTTCTACCTTTATAAGTCGTTTGAACTTGAGTTTTTCTTGAAGAAAACTGTCGTTCTTGAGCCTTTTGTAAAACCGAGAGCCTTTTCTTCTTGAAAGCTTGAATACTTCGAGATTTTGTTCCCTTCTTTCGAACAATCACGAGCCAAAAACAAGTTTGGCTCTGATACCAATTGTTGGTCCCGTATTATACGGATGAAGCAATGCTAGAGAGTTAATGTGTGTGTTTGTATGTGTAAACGGTAGAGAGAAAGAGAGCCGAGAGCTAAGAGAGAGAACACACAAGAGTTTAGAAATATACAAGGCTTAACATTGAAATGTGGGGGAAATGCCTTTATATAGCATTTCCCCAACTTTGAGTAATTACATATTACACCCCTCACTTTAATATTTCTAACACTATTACAATTACAGGATGAATGAAATGGCATGCAAGCGACAATATTATTACAAATATATCAATTTTAATAAATATTACAGCCATATGTGATATAAAATCACCAAATGCATCCAAACACGCAAAGTCAACCACAAGGTCAAAGGCAAGGTTTACCAATTTCAAATCAACCACATACGACCAAACATAACAAAATGGTAACAAAATTACCAAATACTAATCTGGAAAAAATTTCCAGAATCATAAAAGACCAAAAATTCCCGAGACCAAAACTGTTTTTAACTTCAAACCAAAATCTGTAACAGCGCGTTAGTGCTGCTAAGATTAGGAGTTAGCGCCGCTAACTCGAGGTTAGTGCCGCTAACCCGGTTCGAACAGAAAACAAACATTTCGATTTCGGGATTTTTCACGCCACCATGTGCAAATCTAACATAGAGGTGGCTCTGATACCACTGTTGGGATTTCGTGGGCTAACAGCGGAAGCAAAGTACAAACAAAATAGCCCAAAGTACAACTCATCAAAGCACAAATCAAGAAATCCCAAAAGAGGACCAAACTCTATGTATAAGAAATGCAACATGTAAAAGGAAAGAGGTGGTTATACCTTTCTCCTTAGCTCCAGAAATGATCTTGTGGTTGTGTCGATGCTCCTCCAAGAACAAAAACGGATCTTCTATTGGGATGTACCCCGGTAACACGTCAAACCACAAGTGCTAGCAAGCCATTGTGGTACTTCACTTGAAAACCACTCTGGAACAGCCACATATAGAGACCAAATCTAGAATCCTGTCTAGAAAAACTCTCTCTTGATCTTCTTAGCTTCAAAGAGAGTATTGTGTGTGTGTAACCAAAGAAAGAGAAAAAGAATGAAGTGAAAATGAAATCACCTACCCTTAATCTGTTTCCAGACCTCACATAACCCCTCATGACCGGACAAATGCCTTTTGTGTTGTCACACAAGCATTGGCTAGCTTGGGAGGTGATTTGACAAAAAGCACATGCAGCCGTAGCGGCACTAACCCTTAGGGTTTAGCGGCGATAACCCTTTAAGGTTAGCGGCGCTAACCCGGCCTGCCAGTGATTTGACACAAAGTACATGCAGCCGTAGCGGCGCTAAACCTTAGGACTTAGCGGCGCTAACCCTTAAAGTTAGCGGCGTTAACATGGTCTGCGATGTCAACTTTTGCCTTTTGCTATTTTTGGTCCCTTTACTTTAGTTGCTGTCAGGTTTGACCCCGGTGAATGACCCAATAGGCCCATATATCATCAGCAGCGGTCTATATGGCGTACGTACATTAGTGGGCATATTTCTAACATATACGTGCATAATGGTCCTTCTTAAATGCTACACACGACAACTATGTTTTACTCTTAAACCTGCGAGCTCAGCAAATTTATGTTGACCTTTTTGAGTGTTCATTTTCAGGTAACGACAATAACAACGCTAAAGGAGTCTAGAGTTATCTAGTCTGGCCTTAGCAAGTCTTTGGAAATTTTTACTTGTTAGCTTGATACTGCTTTCAAATAACTTGGATTATTATCCTTTTTGGTACAAATATTTTTTATTGATTACTTTGGGCTTGTTGCCTCAAATACTCATCCCGGGTTATGGGAACAGCTATTAGGTGTTTAATTTTGCTGACTATGTTTGTCGTGGATTTGACTAACCATAGCACAAGTCTCCACTTGTGGCGGGGATATATGAAACGTTGGTTTGTTTACATCTAGTAAGTTCTCTATTCCTATATTAATGCATTATGACAATCCTCTCCGTCGCACCTCATGTTTCCGCCAAGGCGGGGTGTGACAATCTCTCTTTGGGAATCACGGGTCGATGAATCCCCGCTCCAGTTCCTTCACGGATGTGACTAGCGTACTCCGCAAGTGACAAAGTGGCAAGGTTCTCCGCCATCTTCCGAAGACGTTCTCTCTCGCATTTAAGTCGTAAAATTCGGTCAAATTCATGTTCCGGCTCCTCAAACGGTTAGAAAGGCTCAGATGTCAAAGTAGAGGACATAAACTACCCTAAAACCTAAGAGGTGTCTAAGAAATAGTAGGCACTACCCTAAATAGGCAAGGAAAAAATAGGAAACAAAGAACGAATAAAAACGTAAATTGGATGCCTCGCGACACTTAGGTGGACGCGCTGCAATCTATAGGCAAAAAGTGTAATTCGCTTCCTTTTGAGCCGAAACTCGCGAGAAAGCTCGTTTACCACTAAATCAGTATAATCAAATGAAATAAAACCGTTCCCCATCAACAACGCCAAAAATTAGGACTCGTCCTAAAGTGGAAGTAGATGAGATCATATCATTCAGGAGAGCACTTGCTGAGAGGGACCAGCTACACCGTCAAAGGGATGAAGAGATCCGCTAGCTCAGAATTGTGAGGCACTCGGTCGTCATGATCCAGACAGCGGACTAATGGCACCATGTGCTCGAGCATGTAGCGACGAGTCGTCCCCGCTACGTACCACACGGCCGTCCAGAGCCTATTCCTATAGGGCGTGAGGACCCTTATGAGAGACTAAGTGTGGCAGGTCATGGAGAGAATCACAATATCCATCAACTTCGAAACTAGGTCGGCATGCTACGGGAAAGACTGAACCTCCAAGAAAGAGAGCAAATGTAGCAAGGTCTTTCTCAAGATTCAAGAGTTAGACAAGATGCATAAGGCTCAAGGACAATAACTTAAAAGGTTAGGAAAAGCTACAGAGGATTCCGATTAGGATCGATCAAAGTAGTCTATCTAGGATTAGGGATGTTTTCTATTATTATTTTATTGATTAGGAACTATCAGTGAATGTTGTTAGGTTTAAAGTCTTGAGACTATTATAAATAAAAGACAAATTCAGTACTTATCGATTTTCTTATTAACTTATAACTAATGCTATGCAATGTGCAGTTTTTGGTGATACCATACATTCATGCAAATCCCTTAAATGGCTATGTGCATACCTATATGTTTATTTCATATGTGTTGGTTATAGATAAACGGAAGGTCTGAGTGAACACTATGAATAATTATGCATGATCAAGATCATATAGACTTAAAACTTTTGATCTAGCTTTATAGCATATTCTTGTTTGATTGTTGCTTTTAGAGTAGGGTCAATAATTCGAATGACTATGTGATCTATTGTTATGCATGGTTGGGTGTTCACAAATGCTCGAACCTGTAGGATATAGTAATCGATCTAAGTTGGTGGATCAGGATGATTAGTGGTGCATTAAGAGAAGTTGTGATAAGTATGGATGTATTGCGCCTGATCACCGCCATGCACACATACCTAGCGCAAGGACACTTAATGTATCACAAAGAATCATACAAAAAAACTAAGGTTAGGGTACACTTAGGTGCGTGTCAGACCAATAGGTAGAACAAGAAGAGGCTATTATCCATATATATATGATTAAAAGCAACAAACTACCATGTATATATCGTACAAGATGAGTCGAGAAACTGGAAATGCCCAGAATAACAAGAAGAGAGCTGGGGTAGGAACCAGATTTTAGGTGGCTAATCCTACCAAGGAATATGCAGGTCATGTACCAAAGTGCACTAATTGCAACTTCCACCATTACCAGAACATGTCGTATCATTCTTGCACAACCTGTAACAGATTGGGACACTATGCTAAGGATTGTAGGAGTGGGGCAAGGATAGTAGCACCAGTTAATGTAGTGAATCCAACCGGAAACCGTGTGGTGTGTTATGAGTATGGTGGAACTGATCACTACAGGAATGCATGCCCAAGACTAAACTAAGCACCTGGTTGAGGAGGAATTCGCCCAAACCAAATGTTGGCCATCGAGGAAAATCGTAATTAGGATAACAACGGAAACCAAGCTCATGGGAGAGCATTTGTAATTGGTAACAACGAAGCTCGCCAGGACCCTAATATTATCACGGGGACTTTCTCTCTTAATGATCTCTATGCTACTCTATTGTTTGATTCTGGCGCTGATTTCAACTTTATTTCCACTGATTCGTACCTTTATTAAATGTAAAGCTTAGTAGACTGGAAACTAGTTATATGATTGAGATAGCAAATGGGAAAAGGGTAGAAATCAATAAAATCATTTGTGGGTGTAATTTGATATTAAAGGGTTACAAAATTTCCATAGATTTAATACCTTTCGGGCATGGGAGTTTTGATGTTATTGTGGGGATGGACTGGTTATCGGGTCTGAAAGCTGAAGTAGTGTACCATGAGAAAATAGTTCGTATACCCTTGACGAATGAAGAAGTACTAGAGGTCCGTGGTGAACGGCCTGAGGAAAATTTGAGTCATCTCAAGAGTGCTACTATAGATGAGAAGAAAGTGGAATATATCCCCGTTGTGCGAGAATTTCCTAATAGAGGATCTAACGGGTTTACCCCCTACTCGGAAAGTGGAATTTGGCATCAACTTAATCCCTGTAGTGACCCCAATCGCAAGACTGACTTAACGGTTTGCACCATCAGAATTGTAGTAGTTATCTAACCAACTCAAGAAACTTCAAGACAAAGGATTCATTCGACCTAGCCATTCACCTTGGGGAGCACCTGTCCTATTTGTCAAGAAAGATGGTTCATTTCAAATGTGCATCGACTACCGTTAGCTGAACAAACTAACTATCAAGAACTGGTATCCGTTCCCTGGAATTGATGACTTGTTCGACCAATTACAAGGCTCGTGTTATTTCTCCAAGATGGACCATCGTTCCAACTACCATCAATTGAGGGTGCGCGAGACTGATATTCCAAAGACTGCTTTTAGAATTCACTATCGACATTTTGAGTTCACGGTTATGCCTTTCGGGTTAACTAACGCACTAGCAGTGTTAATGGATTTAATGAACCGAGTGTATAAGCCATTTTTGGACAATTTTGTTATTTTCTTCATCGATGATATTTTTTTCTATTCTAAGTCTAAGGAGGGACATGAGAGGCATCTACGGTTAATAATGGAACTACTTAGGAATGAGAAATTATTCGCCAAATTTTCAAAATGCGAATTTGCAGGATGTTCACTTTCTTGGTCATGTGGTTAATAGTGACGGCATACATGTGGACCCCATTAAGATTGAGGCTATAAAGAAATGGAGAATACCTAAACCCCATCAGAGATCCCTTCACTCATAAGATTGGCAAGTTACTACCGTCAGTTCATCAAGAATTTATCAAAGATTGTCAAGTCTCTCACTCTACTAACTCAGAAGGACACGAAGTTTGATTGGAACGAAGAACAAGAAGAAGTGTTTCATACAATGAAGGATAGGCTGTGTAATGCTCAAATTCTGACCCTTCCCGATGGGCCAGATGACTTTGTAGTTTATTGCAATGCGTCAAATAAGAGCCTTGGATGTGTATTGATGCTGAGGGGAAAAGTAATTGTATACGCATCACGACAACTAAAGATTCACGAGAGGAATTATACCACACATGATATAGAGCTGGGCGCTATAGTATTTGCACTCAAAAGTTGGAGGCAATATTTATATGGGACGAAAAGTGTTATTTACACCGATCACAAGAGCTTACAACATATTTTTAAAGGAGTTAAACATGCGGTAGAGGCATTGGATTAAACTTTTCAGTGATTATGACTATGAGATTCGCTACCACCCGGGTAAGGCTAACATGGTAGCTGATGTTTTAAGTAGGAAAGAGAGGGTCAAGTCAAGGAGAGTACGGGCTATGAGCATGAAGATTCAATCGGGTATCAAAGGGAAGATACTTGAAGCTCAAAAAGAAGAAACCAAAGACTTAAATGCTCCAAATGAGATGTTGCATAGGTTAGAATAACAATTGGAGAAAAGGGAAGACAGTGGATTTTACCTTATGGAACGAATTTGGGTGCTACTGACGGGAGATGTGAGGACCCTGATCATGGACGAAGCCTACACAACAAAGTAATATGTCTACCCAGGAGTGGATAAGATGTATTATGACCTGAGAGATTTGTATTGGTGTCCTGGAATAAAAAAGGACATAGCCAAGTGTCTTACCTTCTCAAAAGTAAAGGCCGAACACCAAAAACCTTCAGGATTATTTAAACAACCAGAGATTCCTGAGTGGAAGTGGGAAAATATAACTATGGATTTCATTACAAAACTGCCCAGAACTAGTGGTGGGCACGTGAAAAGACCCATTTTTTAAAAGAACTTCATTAAATAAGTTTCAATAAGAGCTTGATCAATAAAGATATACAAAAGTAAAGATCGAATTAAGTTACAAAAGTTTGCAAAATATTATGAAGCTTTGATACATCAAAACTATAAATGTTCAAAAGACGCGGAAGTTAAACATGATTTAGGATCCATCTCTAAATGTTCAAACCATCGGAGTCTTGCCCTTATATTTTCCTGAAGTACCAAAAAATATTTAAATATACAAACGATAAGCAAAAGCTTAGTGAGCATACTTAACTACTAACTGTACACATAAATATGTTGTTCTAACTGCTGACAAGGGTGGATCCAATAACAAATATTGGATCCCTACTACAAGTTTGGCGCCAAGACAACTTTCAATGCTCAAAGAGCGCTTACGGGTTTGGATCAACGCATAGCATAAAGCATAACGCATACATACAATCATCTAAAGTGAGAAGATAAGTACACTCACCTTAGTATTAAGTATGGTACAAATAACAGCCCAAATACTGCCTATTAGTTCACTGTATACGTCAACAAATTAGACCTACAAGTAATATACAAGTAATATATTTGTAAATATAAATTTTTATAAATTAATAGGCTAGGAACACCCGAGGCATGGCTGTGTCTTCCCTAGGCATGGTTGTGCCTTCTTCAGGCATGGCTATACCTTTTGTTAAGATACATCCATGGCTTTTCACAGGCATCCCTGTGCTTTCTTCAGGCATGGCTATGCTTTTTCCTCACGCACGCCCATGCCTTTTACAGGAACGCCCGTGCCTAATTCAAAAAGCATGGGGTGTACCATTTGAGCTAGGGTTTGGCACCGGATGATAGGCACGCCCGTACTTCTCCCTGGCACACCCGTGCCCTTCCTAAAACAGCACCAACTCGTCTAGAACAGTGGTTTTCGACCAAAAACCCTTTTTTTCTTCAAATTCGATTTAGTTGCTACTAATAGCGTATCATAACACTAATAACAACCTATGTGGTTGTTTTTTAGCATTAGATCAACAATCTACACACTAATCATAATAAAAACACACTTGAAACCAAGAAATTGAACTAATCAATAGTTAATTACAAGTTCTAACACTAATATACCTCAAATGCAACTTCAATCCTCACTAATCTGTAACATGCAAGTTGAAATTCAGATTTCAGGAAGTTGAAATAAATATCTAATAGGATTTGTGTACATATCCGTCGAACCCTGATGACAGGTCCAATGCCATGAGGCACTCAAAGGTCACACCTGTGAGGGCATGTAATCTAAGAAGTATTGATACCACATATGTGAGAATGGTTTTGTAACTAGTTAAGTTACAAACTAGTAAATGTAAGTTATGGTTTTAACTTACGGAGAGGATTAATCACCAAGTTGATTAATTAATAGAGAAATATATATTTATTTGTTAATAGATATATATTGTTAATTAATGATATTCAAGATTAATAATTTAAGTTTAAATTATTATTTTGGATAAGAATTTATTAATGATTAATAAAGAAAAATAATATATATATATATATATATATATATAATGTATATTTTATATTATTAATATTAATTAGTAGCTTGGTGATTGAGTTGTTTAAATCAAAGATTAGAAAATGTTTAAAGATTACCTAAACTAATCCTTATTCTATTTTCACTATAAATAGGAATTAAGGTTCTTTGATTTAAGGTTAACACATTAAAAAACAAAAAACAAAAACACTCTCCCTCTCTCCCTATCTTAGTCGTCGGCCGAGAAGAGTAAACCCAAGAACCAAGGTTCGGTTCTTGGTGATCACAATTACAAGTGGTGTGTTCGTGGTTTGTGGTTGCTACCCTTCTAGCAGGATCTTTTCTTGCTTCATTACGAGTGGATCCTATCTTGAGCAACCCTAGGTAAAGATCAAATGTATAACTATAGATCTTCTTCTTGTTCTTGATGATATATGTCGATTCAATATATATATATATATATATATATATAGTTTATGCTTTGATCATGATTGTATCAATATGAATGTTATCCTGCGTTTGATCTTAATCATATTATGACTTTGTATATACATACATACTTGTCGATTTATATATATACATTGATGATAAACAAAGATCCTAATCCTTTAGGGTTTTTAGGTGGTTGATCATTCAAGTTCCGCTTATATGAATGATTGATCAGTTTTTTGTTCTTGAGTCGGTCTAACTAGATTGAGTTAGATCAGGATGACTCGAGAAGGTGTATTATTATGTGATAAAACCCAACAGTGGTATTAGAGGTTCGGCTCGTTTATCACAATGTATTTGTATTGTTTGATCTATTTTTGTTCTTGTATATGTATGTATGATCGAAAATAGGGATTAACAAGTTTGTTAATCCCAGTTTATTCAAACAGTTAGTTTTGAATATTAATAGTTTTATGGTTTTAATCTTTAATCAGTTAGGTTTAACCGGTTAAAAGAATTAAAATTGTAAACGGTGTTTTATTTTTCGTTCATGTGTATATATGTATATTCGAAAAATATAGGGATTAACCGTTTTTGTTAATCTCAATTTATAAGATTTAATATTCGAACAGTTAGTTTTGAATATTTAAAGATTTTATAGTTTTTTAATTTTTAAACCAGACAGGTTAAATTAGTTAGGTTTATCCGGTTAAAGAGTTAAAACTATAAAACTTTATTTTTCGTTCATGTATATATGTTTGTATATATATCGTTTTTAAATAATAGAAATATTAATCAGTTTGGTTAATATTGTTTTAAAGTTTTTAATCTAAAGTAGTTTAGTTTTGGATTAAAAGATAAACTTTAAAGTTTTGTTAAAATCCTAGATTTTATCAACAAGTTTATGTTAAGAAGGATATTGAAAGTTTAAATTTTTTAAAACAAGTTTTTGTTTTAATAATGAAAGTTTAAACTTTAATGGATAAAGGATTTCTAGTTTTAATTTCGATATATATATATATATATATATATATATATATAATTGTTCATGTCGTATTATTATTCTGTTCTTTTTATTGTAATCGGAAAGGTCTCTGGAATATCACCGGACCACCGACGCCAGCCCCAGTGCGGCGACGGCCCAGCAGCGGTGGCCGAGGAGGTGGTGACGATCCGGAGGTGGTGGCCCAATAAAGGCAGCCCAGCTGCGGCTAGTCCTCGGCTCAAACAACGACAGCCCAAGCTGGTCGCGTCGCGACCCAGCACATCGCGGCCCATGTGATTTTCGGCCAAGGAGCATGCCTAGGCCCAAGCCGGGACCCCTTTGCGGCGGTCCGGCAGCCCAAGTGGGTTTGGCCCAGGTTGGGTCGACCGGGTGAGTTCTTTGGTTAATTTTATATTAAAGCCCAAATTATTTCCTTTTTATTCTTAAACTAAATTATTTGTAATTTGTTGTTTTTAGAACTTAAATATTTTGTTTAAATTATATTGGGCTTATAAAAATTGTTTTAAAACTTATTTGGCTTCTTGGCCCAGTTAGGGTTAACCGAGAATGGGTTTCGGCCCATAGGCCTTGCGTTATAAATAACGTTTATTTATAAGACGCGTAATTCGGAATAATTAAATAATACAAGATTATATATATGTATTAATTTTATGGATTTAAAATTGATATATTTATATAAATATGGTTACATGATTATTTTAACTAATTAAGTTAAAATAAAGGATTTATTATATTTTTGGATTAAAATATAATAATTAACCATAATGGTGTATTATTGAAAAAGTAAAACAAGGAAAATTTTAATCAATTAGGTGTTTTATGATTAAAACACATTTGGTGTAATAATTATTATACCAATAGTCTATAATTGATTAAAGGATGACAAAGTTTTTGTCATACTTCTCGTCTCAATTAATAGTTTAATTAATTGAGATGTAACGAGAAAGGTTTATGGATCAAGAATGTATGTATGTATGTTGCTTGCTGTTGGGAAAATGATCTCATCAGTTAAGATTTGATGAGACAAAGTTAAGTTTGTAAGATGTGTTCTACGTATAACTTAAACAGAATTATGAAGCTTAGTCAGACTGAACACTTATAGTGTTTCAGACTGAGTATAAGCTGAATGTAAATTGAGCATATGTTCGACCAGTTTATACTATACCTTAGTTAAATTATTAATGTGTTTGATAATCTGTGTATGTCACATAAGGTATATATCGAGTATTCAGCTTGATGTGTTTCAAGCTGAGTGACTCAGCTCAGAAGCAGAGTCAACTCGACAGAGTTACTAAATTTGTTTTATTTAACTCTTTGGACTTCTAAGGATGACTTAATAATTATACGTGTTAGTTCATGTTTGAATTCGGGTTTGTTCTCGAAGAACTCAGCTTGATGAGTTTCAAGCTGAGTAACTCAGCCTGACTAAAGAAGTCAGTTTAAAAGATTTTAAATGTGTTTTAAATTCTGTTTTAACTCTCTATATCTATAGCGCAGATAAGAAGACTCCAGAATCAAGATTGAAGATTGAAGACTCAAGATAGAAGATTCAAGATTCAATATTCCGAGTTATCCGATAGTTAGTTAGAAAATTAGGTTTAGTCCAATTTGTTAGGAACCGTAGAAACAGGATTATAAATACTTATCTTCTGATAAGTTTAGAGGTACGATTCTGATACAAATTACAGAGCCAAAACCTCACCTCACCGTATGTGTTACGATTCTTGAATCATTGTTTGTAAGTTCAACGTGATCAAGAAACTCACAGATTGCCAGATCATTCGTGTGTTCGAATTGTCACATCAGTTGTGATATTGGTAAGTAATCATTAGTTGATTCAATCTGTGAAAAATCCTGTTTAGAGAGTCGTCAGTACCTATAATCATAAGTTCATTATAGATAGCTAAGTTTGAGAGATTGAGAGATTTATATTAGGTGATTATATATCAAGAGTTGCTTACTTGATAGTTACTGTAATCATCTTCTTATTTAAAGCATTGTAATCATCTTCATATTAATAAAAGCATTCGACTAGTTGTGGTTTGATTTACTGTGTGTAACACTTTTATTTGATTTGTTCAGAAAGTGTATTCAACCCCCCTTCTACACACCTGTTGCTTGCTGTTATTCTCACCAAGGGACCAACAACTAGTATCAGAGCAGGCTGAACGATTTCATAAGTTGAAAGTTCAAGATTCTGAGAAAGTTCAAAATGTCTACAAGCAATAATCTTTCATACTTTCCACAGATGTCTGCCAAAGGCTGTCCCATATTTGATGGATCTGACTATCCTATGTGGAAGTTCAGAGTCATGATATTCCTCAAGTCCATTGACATTCGTATGTTCGATGTCATTACAAAAGGACCTATCATCCCCAAGATTCCTGCTACTGTCAGTGATACGTCTCCTGGCAAAACTGAAAAGGAAACAAGAAAGCCTATTGCATCCTGGACTGATGAAGATTGGAAACTCTTCAATCTGGATGACAAGGCAAAAAGTGTTTTGGCAAATGCCCTGACAAATGAAATCTTGCGCACTGTGACTGGGTGTCAATCAGCAAAAGATATTTGGGACACACTGAGTGTTACTTATGAGGGCACGGATCTGGTCAAGCAACATAAGAGAAGTCATTTGAATAGATCTTATGAAAACTTCTTTTCAAAGAAGAATGAAACCTTGTCAGATTTGTTCACAAGGTTTCACTGCTTGATAAATGACCTACTAAGTGTGGGTGTAAAGAAAGATGACGCTGAACTTGTGCTGAAATTTCTAGATGTGTTACCAGAAAGGTTTAACGATGTAACTACAGCACTGAGGGCTGGAGGAATACTGCATGTGTACAACCTACAGTCTATTTATGGGTTCTTGCTAAATCATGAACAGATCACTGAACACAAGAGAACTTCTCAACAACAACTCAAGGAGTCTTTGGATAAGAATGAAGTTGCATTGGTTGCACAGAAAAAGAAGAAAAGTTCCAAGACGCTAGTTGTTGAATCTGAGACTGAGTCAGAATCTCAAGCTGGCCACTCAGACTCAGACTCAAGTGATACTGATGATGTTCAGAATATCACTGAGCAAATGGCAATGTTAGCCGGACGTTTGAGAAGAGCTCAAAGGGGAAGAGGAAGATCTGACAGGGGCAAAGGGAAAAGTTCCTTTGATCCCAAGAATACTGTGTGCTTCAACTGTCAGAAGAAGGGACATATTGCTGCTGAGTGCAGATCAAAGAAGGTGGAATCAACATCAGTTGTTGATAAGAATTCTTACAGAGCTGATAAATACAAGAAGAAATATACTCAGCTCAAGAAAGGAAAGCCAGAAGACAAACCCAGTGCAAAAGGACTATATGCTGAAACCTGGGATACAAAATCATCTACCTTAGATGATGATGTATGTCTGATGGCTCAAGAAGATGAAGAGTTGGAGATAGATGAGGTTGATTATGGTTTGTCCGAGTCAAATTTTGAAGTTGACATGAAGGAAGTTGAGGAAAACAGCAAGCTTAGTGATTGGGATCCTGCTTCCATGTATAAGGTCAGTAATTTCAACTCTTATACTGATGAGGAAAAGGGTCTTGCTTTTGATTATCTGCTGAATGATTTCAAGACCGTCCTTAAGTCTCAAAATGACCTCAAACATGAGATAACTAAACTCAAGAATGAGATTAAGGAAAATAATTCTCTCATTGATGTTGGTAAGAAAGCACAATGTGATCTTGAATGTCAAAGACACATTAATAAACTTCTAAGTGAAGAACTTCAGGAAGCTAAAGACAAAGCTGACCAACTTCAAAAGGTCACTGAGTCTTGGTGTAAGTAATCAAAGCTTGCTGAAAAGTGCATAAACCAACAAATACCTAAACAGGTAAAGGCTGTACTTGGAGGTGACTATCAAATAGCAGCTTATGTAGCTGATGATGAGATAGCAAGTACAGACTCTGAGGAGGATAGACTACTGATTGAGTCTCAGAAGTCAGCCTCAGAGAAGAAACATGGTCAAAACCTTAAATACAATATGTTTGTAAAGGCTAAAGATCATGGAGAGGAGTGCTCAACATCCAAACAGCATGGTAAGTCTGTGCTAGACAGATTAAGCATTCAGCCTATTCAAGGAACTTCAGTCATAGAAAGGCTTAATCCAAATCCTTTCAAAAGACAACATTCTCTATCTGGCTCGGAGAAAAGTTACAAGAATAGAAAGACCACTGTAAGTCAGAGGTCAAAGTACAACAATGGTAAGTCCAAAGTTGTAGATCTTGGTAAGTCCAAGAAGATCAACAGTGGTAAGTCCAAACCTGTTGAAACTGGTGAGTCCAGCAGTCATGACAAAGGTAAGTCCAAAGTCATGGAAAAGAAGGTTGTTAGTCAATTTTCTCATCAAAAGGATAACAAACAGAGATCTGACAAAGGTAAGTCCAAAGTCAGTGATCACCAGATGAATCAACTGGCTAAGAAAGTTGAAAAGTTATCCACAACATATAATCCTAAAACTGAGAGTAAGTTCTCACAAGGATTATTGGACACTCTACCTCCTGTAATCATTGGAAGAAGGAGATGCTACAAGTGCAGAAGTAGAGGTCATGAGGCTAAGGACTATGATGCAGAAAACTCAAGGCCTGAACAAGAACAAGTTGATCAGCCCACACAGGACTCAGCTCCTGCTCAAGCTGAATAGTCAGTTCAACAAGATGGAGATGCTAAGTGCTCCTCATCTAAACCCACCAAGAAGTGGGTTCCCAAACAAAACTAATGTGTTTAGTTTTCATCTCATGTGTAGGGTTCAAGTAAATGGTACTTGGATAGTGGATGCTCAAGGCACATGACTGGGTGGAAAGGACTTCTTAGTGATTTCCAAGAAGATGAAGGTCCTAAAGTAACATTTGGTGACAACTCCCATGGAAGAACAAAAGTCTATGGGAAGATGCAAGCTGGCAAAGTTACATTCCAAAGAGTTGCATATGTCAAAGGTCTCAAACACAACCTGATTAGTATCAGTCAATTGTGTGATGAAGACAATATAGTTACTTTTAGGAAGAAAGCAGGAACGATCTATAATGCTAAGGGAAAGCCTGTATTAATAGCTAAAAGAGAAAGAGATGTGTATCTTCTTGATCTTAATTCTGCTGATCCCTATAATGAAACCTGCTTGTATTCCCATTCTGTTCCTAAGCTGAGTTGGTTATGGCATAAACGTTTATCTCATCTAAACTTTAAAAATATAAAAATGCTGTCCAATAAAGAGTTAGTCTCTGGATTACCAAAGATCACATTTGTCAAAGACAAATTGTGCTCAGCTTGTGAACAAAGGAAACACCATAAAGGGTCTTTTAAGTCAAAGAAAAATTTTTCAATAACAAACCCACTGCATATGGTGCATATTTATCTGTTTGGACCCATAAGTACTCCAAGCCTGAGTGGCAAGAAGTACACACTGGTGATAGTAGATGAGTTCTCACGATTCACCTGGGTAATATTCCTTAAAGCCAAAAGTGAGGCTGCCCTGGAGATAATCAGTTTTATCAAACAGGAAGAGTTGCAAAAAGCTTTGTCTGTAAAGCAACTAAGATGTGATCATGGGACTGAGTTCAGGAACTCTACCCTTGAAAGCTTCTGTGAACAAAAGGGAATATTACAAAATTTCTCATCTGTCAGAACTCCACAACAGAATGGAGTTGCTGAAAGGAGAAATAGAACCCTAATTGAGGCTGCTAGTACAATGCTATATGAGGCAGGATTGAAACTCTATTTTTGGGATGAAGCTGTCAGTACAGCCTGCTATACTCAAAATAGATCAATCATTGTCAAAAGACATGGAAAGACATCTTATGAGATGTATAAGTCTAGAAAGCCCAATATAGGTTATTTCCATATCTTTGGTTCAAAATGCTATGTTTTGAATCAAAGAGATCAGCTCCATAAGTTGGAACCTAAAGCTGATCTTGGAATATTCCTTAGTTATTCCTCAATCTCCAAGTCTTATAGAATATATAATACAAGGAGAAAGGCCATAGAAGAGTCAATTCATGTCTCTTTCGATGAAGAATGTGTTGATCAAGCTGATAAGAGTCAAGCTAACTTGGTCAGTCTGAGTGAGCTTGAAAGGCCTAAGGAAACCAACTTATCAAATCCTATGTATGTCATAGGAGATGATAGTGATGATGATGTGTGTTCATCAAAGAAATCATCACAAACTCCAAGGGATTCTCAAGCTGAGAAGGATGATGAGTTCATCAACCCCTTTGGAGCTGAAGTCACTCAGACTGAGAATCTTAGTGATCATCAGTCTGTTGACAATGCTGCTATTGAGACTGAGGATGTGTGTTCACCTCAGAGCTCTCAACATCACTCAGATTCAGAACCAGATTCTCCAACTACAACATTTAAATTCCTCAAAGATCATCCTCAAGATCAAATCATTGGACATGTCCAAGAAAAGGTCATGACCAGATCCAAGGCCACAGCTAACTATGTTGCTCACTTTGGCTTCATATCTCAAATGGAACCAAAGAAGACTGAAGAAGCGTTAGAAGATGAGGACTAGATTGAACCTATGCAAGAGGAACTAAATGAGTTTGAGAGAAATAAGGTCTGGAATCTTGTCCCTGTCCCCAAAGATCATACAATTATAGGCACTAAGTAGGTCTATAGAAACAAAATGGACAAGGATGGAGTGATAGTTAGGAACAAAGCCAGGCTGGTAGCACAAGGGTACAAGCAAGAGGAAGGAATCGATTATGATGAGACCTTTGCCCCTGTTGCTAGAATTGAAGCCATAAGGTTGTTCCTGGCTTATGCAGCATATAAAGACTTCAAAGTCTATCAGATGGATGTGAAGAGTGCCTTCCTTAATGGAAAACTTCAGGAGGAAGTCTATGTGAAACAACCTCCTGGCTTTGTAAGTTCAAAGTTTCCACATCATGTCTATAAGTTAGACAAGGCTTTGTATGGTCTTAAACAAGCTCCAAGAGCTTGGTATGATACACTGTCCACTTATCTACTATCCATGAATTTCACCAGAGGTAGTATAGATAAGACACTATTTATTAAAAAGAGTAAAGGACAGTTGATTCTTGTACAAATTTATGTGGATGACATCATTTTTTGTTCTACCAATGAATCTCTGTGTGAGTGGTTCTCCAAAATAATGTCACAAAAGTACAAGATGAGTATGATAGGTGAGATGACATATTTCCTAGGCCTGCAAATACATCAAAAGCCTGATGGAATTTTCATCAATCAGAGCAAGTATGTTCTTGATTTGATAAAGAAATATGGTTTTGATTCTAGTTCAACCATGAGAACACCCATGTCACCAGCTGTCTATTTGAGTAAAGACTCAGATGGAAAGTCTGTGTGTCAGTCTACCTATAGAGGAATGATAGGTTCATTACTCTATTTGATAGCTAGTAGACCTGATATTATGTTTGCTACATGTGTTTGTGCACGATATCAGGCAGATCCTAAAGAATCACATCTTCAAGCTGTGAAAATGATCTTTAGGTACCTTAAAGGTACACCAAATCTAGGTCTTTAGTATCCAAAGTACTCTGGATTTGAGTTAGTTGGTTTTTCAGATGCTGACTATGTTGGGTGCAAGTTAGACAGAAAATCAACTACTGGAGGATGTCAAATGCTTGGAGGGAAGTTAGTCAGCTGGACTAGTAAGAAACAGAACTCACTGGCTACTTCAACTGCTGAAGCTGAGTATGTTGCAGCAGGAAGTTGTTGTGCTCAAATCCTTTGGATGCAGCATCAGCTTCAGGACTTTAGTATGAGTTTCAAGAAAACTCCTATCTTCTGTGATAACCAAAGTGCAATAGCCATCACTTACAATTCAGTATTCCATTCAAGAACCAAGCACATTGAAATTCGACATCACTTCATCAGGGACGTCGTGGAAAAAGGTAAAGTTGACATTAAATTTATTTCCACTGATGAGCAACTAGCATATATATTTACTAAACCACTTGATGAGAAGAGGTTTATGTATCTGCTAAGTAACTTGGATATGCTAAACCCCTAGCTAAGTGTCTAGAATCCGAGTCTTCAGTTTGACAAAGACTAAGTGTCTTAAGCTGAGTGCACAGTTTATGAATAAATTTTCATAAACTAAATCTTATCAAGCTGAACAATGAGTTCTTTTGTTTGGTGAGCTCCAAACACACTTCAACTAGTTAGTGTAGTTATGATACAGTTTGAGTCAGTCTCAAACATAAATGACTAAGTGTCACTGAGTCTGAGCTATGTGCTTAACTCAGACTGTGTGATTGGCTCACACGTTTGGTTGGTTCCAAACATTCTTTAACTACTCAGTGTGGTTAAAAGGTTCGTTTGAGTCAGTCTCAGAAGAAATTGACTTAGTGTCATTACCCATGAGTTGTGTGCTCTACTCAAGCTGAGTTTCATTCTCAAGCTGAGTGCACATTTCAAGCTGAGTGCTTGAATCAAGCTGAGTGCTTGAGTTAAACTGAGTAATATGTTTCCTCAGCTTGGTGTGTCTAAACTCATGTGTTATTTACTAAGTGTGATTAATTCATGACCACTGCATATTTGAGTCAGTCTCAAATCGCATATTATACTAAATTGTGTATAGGTATGATACATCAGTGTATATAATCTTATTGTAAGTCAATATTATTATATTACATTAGTATCCGTTGGAAGATGATTAGTTCTACCCGTTTACTGTTACATCAAAATTTTACGGCGTAACGGATAAAAAGGGGGATTTCTAACTGTAACTTTTCTCTCTCCTTGGAAAGGTATATATACCGATCAAGTTCGGATTAGAGGGTTTACGCTTACAATCCAGACTTCTCACCCTCTCAAATACCTTCCCTCTTCTTTGCTAAGTGCAAATTTTCAGTTCTATCGATCTTAAAAACCTAAGTCGCTCAGTGCGCAATCGACAATCGCTAAGTGCGAATTCAGTAGTAATTACTCTGTGTAATCAAATATTTCATCGATGGAAGGAACCATTTTAGTTCTTGGTGATCGAATGGTCAGAGGTGCTATGTTTAAAAACAACGGATTTCCGCTGATAAAAATAAACAATCAGCGCGCCTGTCTTGCTATTCCTCCAAGGAAACAAGGCAGAGGATATGAACAATGGGTCAATTACATCCGTAAATGCCCATTGACTTTTGCGTTCACTGGAGCACCTCTCCATGTGGTTCCTCAGCACCTCCCTGAATTTTGATATACGTGCACCTACGACCAAATCAATGATGCAATCTGAGGTACAGTGCTAAATGGAGAGAGGAATATCACCCTCATGGTTAACAGGCTAAGGGAGATTCTTCGTCTTCCTCAACATGATGAATTCGAGCCTGCTGTGATGAGACAAGTGGCAAGGTCTGTTCTGCCATAGATGGGTCACCCTCAAACTGAAGGGGTGATCAAGAAGGCCACTTTCCCAACCAGATGGGGTTTTATGGTGTCCACTATGATTCGTTCACTTGGTACAAAGGTTGGAGGACTAAACCAGATCAATGAGTTCGAGATGCAGCTATTGTACAACATGTTCTTTGGATGAAATCTCGATTTTGCACAGATCATCTTCAACGAGCTCAAGGTCCCAGTGATAAAGGCCACAAAACACCTTCATGTACCTTTCATAAGGTACTTGTCCTTAGCATTTGAAGCTGAGCTAGGGACAGCACTCTACTAAGCCAATCAGGAGCTGTCGCTGGTTCTAACACTCAGCCCCAAGATGTTCAACAACGACATATTCCCAGAGCAAGAGGGACTGAGTGAGCCCATGCTGTTATTTGCTGAGGCTTCGTCTTCTGAGAGTGAAGCTGAGGGATCGAATCAAGGGGGAGCTTCTCAATCTGACACTGAGGATCAAGATGAGCACTCTGCTCAGACTGAACCAGCTCATACAGAAGCTGCTTCAGGTAAAACCTCTCCACTTTCACTTTCTTCTCATTTCTCTCCATCTACATTTGGAGATATGACTGCAGTAAACCCAACTCAGTCTAACCCATCTCCTTCACCTTCTTTCCATCATAAATCCCACTCTTAAGCCACCCCTAGTTTGCCCACTGCTGTTAGGGAGAATATCCTAACATACCAACGAAAAACTGCCATAGGTGGTGCCACTCCTAAAGGCATCACTGGAGTTGAGATCACACTGATCCCTCCACAGGCAGGAGTTGAGGGGGAGACGCCTTCTCTTAAGGTGTCAACCTCAAGGCTCATTCAAACCCAACAGCCTCAACCGGGTGTGGTGTCTACTCAGCCCACACTCACTCTAGCCATGGGAGAGCCTACTACTGTGCCTGAGCAGACACACTCAGGTTACATTGAAAGAATGACCAATCCCAATCACCCCCCACTACCCAAATTAGCCAACCATCAACCCAAACACTACACGTCTCGAGCCCAATAACTTCTCTTCACTTCTCACACCCTCTTGCACGACCTGCCAATGATTCATCTTCAAACCAGGATGAATTACAGGGTCCAAACTCTGGTGCAAATGAGTTTGAAGGTATATACCAACCTTCGGATGATGCACCTAACAACTATTCTCTAAATAAACCTGCCTCCTCAGGCATCCAGCAACTGAAGGACTATGTTGCTGCTCAGTTTGATCTCTTTCACCTCAAGCAGAAGAAGTATAAAGGAAAAATCTATCAACGGCTTGAAAGACTGTCAAAGAATGTCAAGGACATTGCCTCTGAGGTTGCTGCCCTTCAACAAAAAAGGACCTCTTCCCCTATTGCTGATGACAAAAAGAGGGAGAAAGTTCAAGCTGAAGCTGACGCTGAATAGATCCAAGCTGAGGCTGAAGCATTACTTGTGCTGGCCAAAGGAGCAGAGAGGCAAGCTCAGACTGAGGGGGAGTCAGAAATGAACAAAGAGGAACCTGCAGCTAAAAAGTAAAAAGTGATAGAATATGAATCTGAAGCTGACAGTGTTTCTGAAAGTGAAGAGGAAAAAGATACAAGGGAGATGATTGAAATGATTGAACTAGAGGAATCCAATGAGTTGGGCATTTCTCTTGAAGAGCTGAGAAAGAGAAAAGAGAAGGAAGTAAAAGACAAAGAAAAAGAAAAAGAAAGAAAAGCTTTGGCACAAGCTGAAGCTACTTACACTGGTCCAAGACCTGATCCTATTCCCTACTCAGATGCAGAACTGCAAGAATGTTACTTTCGAAGGAGCTTCATCAAAGAGATCAGAGGATTGACATTGAGCAGAGCAAATGGAGCCATCATTCTCACTTTTGAGCTAAGTGAAAAATCAACTATGGGAGTGGACCTGAGGTATGTTTACATGATGGGTTACATTGAATGGCAAAGAATAATGATGCTGCTCAGGAAGTTCAAACGAAGCCAAATCAAACAAGAAATTCAGTCTGAGGTCTCCAAGTTGATTGCTAGAGCTGAAAAAGTAAGGTATGTCCCGGTTTCTGGTCTGCAGTGGGAGAATTTGTTCGACATGCCTGTAGGAGTAGAATTCAGAGAAAATCAAAGTATCAACACTCCTATTCAAGGTTTCATGTTTAAGGATCTGGCAGGTATTCCTAGTTTTATTAAGCTAAATGAAGTTTGCTATCTAAAAGTTGAGGATGCCTTAAGAATAAGAAACTGTTGTGGTAATGAGGAGTCAAATAAGTTAATAAAGTATAGGCTGAACAAAATCATTAGAGTACAACAGAAGGAACTTCAGGGAAACGATGAAGCTGAAAGATTGTTAGATGAGATAAATAAAGAGATCATCATCTGGGAGCTTCTACATCCTGAGTTCATCAGATAAATTAGATTAGTTCTATTGAAAATATTAGATTAGTTCTAATATTTTTGTAAGCACTATGTGTGCATGATCTAAGTGATCAACAACTTTTGTATTATGGTTAGTTCAATTAATACAAGTATAAAGTTTGATATGTTTAACTGTGTTGTGATGTGTTCCTATTCATAAGTCTGATAAGTTCAGCAAAAATGAATAACAGATAAGTTCTTATTCATTTATGTAATTAGTTGGTGTGTTCAACTCAAAAGTTGGTGTGTTCCAATTTTAATTTATAGGTTCAATTAAAATTGATATGTTCAATAAATATTTGATCAGTTCAAATAATAAAATCTTAATAAGTTTGAGATTTAAAACATAATTCTGTTAAACAAACTTAAGAACTGTTTGATGGTTTTGTCATCATCAAATAGGGGGAGTTTGTTGGGAAAATGATCTCATCAGTTAAGATTTGATGAGACAAAGTTAAGTTTGTAAGACGTGTTCTACGTATAACTTAAACAGAATTATGAAGCTTAGTCAGACTGAACACTTATAGTGTTTCAGACTGAGTATAAGCTGAATGTAAACTGAGCATATGTTCGACCAGTTTATACTATACCTTAGTTAAATTATTAATGTGTTTGATAATCTGTGTATGTCACATAAGGTATATATCGAGTATTCAGCTTGATGTGTTTCAAGCTGAGTGACTCAGCTCTGAAGCAGAGTCAGCTCGACAGAGTTACTAAATTTGTTTTATTTAACTCTTTGGACTTCTAAGGATAAGTTAATAATTATACGTGTTAGTTCATGTTTGAATTCGGGTTTGTTCTCGAAGAACTCAGCTTGATGAGTTTCAAGCTGAGTAACTCAGCCTGACTAAAGAAGTCAGTTTAAAAGAATTTAAATGTGTTTTAAATTCTGTTTTAACTCTCTATATCTACGGCGCGGATAAGAAGACTCCAGAATCAAGATTGAAGATTGAAGACTCAAGATAGAAGATTCAAGATTCAAGATTCCTAGTTATCCGATAGTTAGTTAGCAAATTAGGTTTAGTCCAATTTGTTAGGAACCGTAGCAACAGGATTATAAATACTTATCTCCTGATAAGTTTAGAGGTACGATTCTGATACAAATTACAGAGCCAAAACCTCACCTCACCGTATGTGTTATGATTCTTGAATCATTGTTTGTAAGTTCAACGTGATCAAGAAACTCACAGATTTCCAGATCATTCGTGTGTTCAAATTGTCACATCAGTTGTGATATTGGTAAGTAATCATTAGTTGATTCAATCTGTGAAAAACCCTGTTTAGAGAGTCGTCAGTATCTATAATCATAAGTTGATTATAGATAACTAAGTTTGAGAAATTGAGAGATTTATATTAGGTGATTATATATCAAGAGTTGCTTACTTGATAGTCCTCCATGGTTAGCAATTTCGGCACTTTGTTGATACTGCCCATTTCTGTTTCTAGTAGAAGGTTGTTTAAGGCAGTGGTTTGTTTAGAGGCCATTTGAATTGATGTAATGAACCAAGGCAGCAAACACACAGATTCGGATTGGATTTGAAAAGCACACAGGAAAACACGGAGTAAAATTTGATAGAAAAAGGTCACACAGAACTGCACAGAAAAGCACAGCGCACGAAGACGGAAAAGCACAGTACAGTACGTGCGAACTGGCTTTACCACGCACGTACTGGAGAACACACCACGCACGGACAGACGGACTGACAAACTACGCGCGGACTGACTCACTACGCGCGGACTGATTCACCACGCGCGAACTGACGGACCACTACGCGCGAGGCAGAAACTAACAAACGAAGGATCTAGAACACACAGGCACAGTTCGTGCGAACTGAGGTCAGTACGCACGAGGTGGGGTTTCACTACGCACGGTCGAAACTCAAAGAGCCTAAACGTAAAAACTTGACCTTTTTAACGCAAAAGGACCTATTTTCCGACCTATTTTCGGTAAAAAGTGACGCAAGGGGGCACACACAGGCCTAAAGAAACACCTAGATCGACTTAATCCTAAGGAAAAGTGATCAATCAAAGCACAAGGCTCTGATACCACTTTGTAGGACCGGGGGCGGGGGTCTATTACTAAACACACCCTGATGCTAGGACTGATCTAGGACGTGAAATATCGCGGAATTATATTTCACGAACCTCCTAAGGATCTATGATCTGCTTAGGTGTCCGGCACACAGAAGTGACACAAAGAAAGAGTAGAAAAACTGACACACAGTACCACACAGAGATGCTTTGGCTGCCTTGGAATTCGAGAATTATCACTTAGTTCGCGAGTTTCAAGGGTATATGTACGATTACGAAGGCTCACGAAGTGTCCTGGATGATTGTTTTTCGTTAATGAGGGGTTAATCACTATTTATAGTGAGTTTTACGCGTTTTCGAATGACACAGTTCACTTCGCGCGAACTGACATTCACTTCGCGCGAAGTGACATCCACTTCTTGCGAAGTGACATCCACTTCTTGCGAAGTGACTTCCACTTCTTGCGAAGTGACTTTCACTTCTTGCGAAGTGACTTTCACTTCTTGCGAAGTGAATTTCCTTATGACTAAACTTCCAAATACAAACCAAACCATGATTAAATACTTGTAAGCTTTTCATAAACACATAGTATCACTTAGAATGTATAAACATGCAAACCATTAATCAAAACACATTTAATTAATACCACATGAATATACTTTATTGATACGAACTAGGGATTCACAAAATATGCACCAACAAACTCCCCCTAAGACCTAGTTCTATCAATAACCATTTCACTATGTAAACATTCACAAAGCAAAGTTCACTAAGCAACAAATTCACACAGTAAAATGCACACAACAGAATGCAAAACGAATACCTTTCGTCATGCCCTTACCTGCACTACGCACGATGTGAGCTGTAATTCGTGCTTAGTGGGGTTCCATCTCACATGTAATGAGTTTCTCATCTGTGAACCTTAATTACTGTTAGTACTGCACTCAGCAATAAACTGTCAGTAACTTCAAGATCACTTATAAACAATTAAGCATAACACATCAAAGTGAGATGAAGGAAATGTAAAAAGAACAAACTCCCCCTAATCAAAACACTAAGAATGATTAAGAACATACTAGAACTCTTTTTGTATTTTTCTAAACACAAACGGGATAAAAATGCAAACATAAGAAATTATAAATAAAGAAAATAGACATACCAAAAGAAATAAGAAACACACCAAAAATCTTTTTGTATTTTTCTGATTATAAAGAAAATGAAAATGCAGAAGTAAACTATTAACAAATTAAATCCTAAAGAACAGAAATTAAAATACTAAGAAAATTGCAGGAATAAAATTACTGAAATTAAATCTTTTTGTGAGAAGGTTCCAAAATGGAATCAGTACCAGCTCATCGATACTCAGTAGTCATTTATTTCAGAACCTTGGACATAAACATATTCTCTCAAACTCTGTCTGTCAACCTAACTTTCCTCAGATAATGACAGATTTTGTTTCAACATTTTCAGATTATCTAGACTGGATACACGGTTAAGGCTATCTCTTTCAAAGTCTCACAATGTTTTGACTTACTCAGTAGAATGCACAACTTGATTACCCAACCACCATGCTTATGTGCTTTGTGATTTTGTCAACGCATTTTATGCTCTTTGACATGGAGGTCAATTTTTCACCTCTCTAGACATTTTTCTTGCTGAGCTTTTGTCAATGCATTTTATGCTCTTTAACAATTTAACACTAATAGATCAATGTAGCTTTTGTCACTGCATTTTATGCTCTTTGACAATTTAACATTGATAGATCAATGTATCTATTTCTTTTGACATCTTAGATTGGGGTCAATTTTTCACCCTCTTTTACATTTTGCTCATTGTCATCTAAGCACATTTGGCATGGTAACAGGTGTGTGCACCAGACTAAGTTAGTCTCAACTGATATTGACTTGTAGACTTGGAATGTCTCGATAGCTTAAATCTATGATTGATTTTCACATGCATAACCATTTATCAGCCTAGACTTTCCTTATATGTCTTACACACTATCTGTTTCTTATCTGATTCAATTAGATTTTCAGACAGTTTTCTCAAGAATATGTACATGCCTTCAGTCCTAATTTTACTAGACGTACTTTGTATTGAAAGCCAGTGTACCATCATTTTCCATTTGAGTTGGATCAACTTCTCATTTTTGTTTTTCTGATTTTTTTGTATTTTCTAAGTTTTCTGATTTTTTTTGTATTTTCTAAGTTTTCTGATTTTTTTGTATTTTCTAAGTTTTCTGAACTATCTCCCCCTAAAATACTAAAGAAACTAAAAACTAAGAAAATAGAAATGCAACGACACAGACAATAAGCACAAAGAAAATAAAATGATAAAGACACACAGTCATAGAAACCTTAACCTGGACTATTTCGGTTGACACCCTTCACTTAGAAGAAAGAGTTAGACAACATTAGGAACCCAAGCCCGGATGGTCATGGGTTTCACGTCTTCTCCAACCACTGGAAGTTTCATCCATGTTCCAGTCTTGATGATCCTGTCACTTGATTCCTTGGACATTTGAACACACAGTTTGTTAGTCCACTTAGGAATCCTTTGATGCTGAAAAGGAAGAGTTGAGTTTTGATGATTTTTAAGAAACGTTTTATTTTCTTGCAAAATCTCAACTTTCTTGTTACAACTTTGATGTGCCTTCTTATCACACTTGTAACTAAGGTGACCAGGTCTCCTGCACACATAGCAGACCCTTTCTGGGTATTGCTTCACAGAGCCTTTCGTTACCTCTTGAGGCTGATATCCTAACCCTTGATGTTTGGATAGTTGTTTGACCTCTTGGTATGGACGGGTATCAGGAGACTTTACACCCTCCTTTTCAAATTTCCGAAGTGCATTATGGATACGATGCATCAACGGTCCTTGCACATAGGAACTGTCCAACAGTTCTCTAATGCCTGGTTCAGCCTTTTTGGTAACCTCTTGCTGAACCTCATTCTTCTGAGGCTTACCCACATCCTCATGTAACGTTAAATCCTCATTTGAGGTTGATGCAGAAGATTCATCAACCTTTGTGAGTAGTGGGTCAGCTTCAGAATGGACATCATCGTTCACCAGTTGATTTAACACTGGTGGTGGACATTTTGAATATACGTTTTTGTCCTTTTCTGAATCGGTACCTTGACCTCTCTGATCGATTATGTACTCAAAAAGATAAGAAGACGTGGAATAGCTTTTGAGTTTTTGACTCAGAGTCTCATAATCGACCTTTGAGGTAGCAAGGTCCCGTTTCAGCTTATCGATTTCGTTTATGTAAAACACGATAGCATCTTGTTTATTTAACAGAGCCACACCTAGTTCATTAACCTGTTTACCTAGACTTTCATTCTTTTCTTTTAATTGATTTTCTCTTCCTTTGATCAACAGGTTATTATCTAACTTAGATGTGAGATCTGAAATAGTAGACTTTAAGAACACTATCTGTTTTACATAGTCATCACACGAACCACAAGGTAATCCAAAGGTACATACCTGATCCGCAGACGGTTGACCACAGCTGCACACCTTTAGATTTGACTCTTTGGCAGGGACATTCACTGGTGTCTCTTCTGCAGCTGGTGTCGAGGCTGGTTCATCATCATTGCTGGCACTTGATTCTTCTTCACTTGAATAGCTTTCGGTCTCGGATGAAGAATCTTCGTTCAACACATGAACGTTCGCCAAGTTGATGTCAGCATCAGCATTCCCGAACTATACAGACCAATCCACTCCCTCATCTCTTTGAAAAACCGCCATAGCCTTAGTCGGTGTTGGAGTTGCTTCAGATTTTATGGTTGTGGAGGTAGATGATCTGCTGCCAGAACCAGTTTTGAATGGATACCTCGGTCCCGAATTCTTCGGCTTTTCACATTCACGCGCGAAGTGACCCTTTTCACCACAGTTATAGTAGGTCACAGCAGATTTATCAAAGCCGAGTTTGGTATCCTTGGTTGCTGATATTGACTTTCCCGTTCTTCGCTCATAAGCTTTTGCCCTTCTCACTAAGTTGGCATACGACCAGAGGATATCTTGTCTCTCCATCTCATCCTCGTCGATCTGGTCATAGTCCTCTTGAGTCATATGAGCATTACCAATCTTCCCCTTCAGTAGATCATCATAAGAGGAGACTAGTGCACTTAGCATGCTCATATGTGTCTTAACCTCATCTGTACTTCCATACTTGAAGTGTTCGACATTAAGTCTGGAGGAAGATGCAGTATAAGATGGCCCAGAGGATGAAGCATCAGAGGTAGATCTGCCAGATTCATTCACGTTGGTCACATAGGCAGACTGTAGGGGGGCATGTGAAGAGGTAGATGACGAGACAGGTGTTCCGGAGTAGTAGAGTGAGGGGTTCTGTTGATAACTAGACATAGAATCCAGATTTAGTTCCTCCTGCTCCTGCTCCTTTAACTTGGTGATGAAATCATTAAGGTCCATCCCGTCAAAACCGTTACCATTCTTGAGTATCATGATGAATGGCCGCCAACTCTTGGGCAAAGCATTCGCCAAGATCTCTACTTGCTGCTTCTCTGGAACAGTAACACCCAGACTGTCCAGTTCACTTAGAAGGTGGTTGTATCTTGTAATAAGGGAAGGAATCTTCTCATCTCTTGTAGCCGTGAAATGGTCTAATTCCTTCCTTAATTGACTTGCTTTAAGTTCTTTCAGAGCAGCGTTTCCCTCATTCCTCTTCTCAAGAGCTCTCCATAGACTGTAGGAAGTTCGATACCTCCTAAACTGGTGGAAGATGTCGTTGGGGATGGCCTGAATCAGTTGAGCATAGGCTTTCTTTTCAGCATTGTAACTGGTCTGCTGTTCGACCATCATTTTATCGTAAGGGGTTTCGATATTTCCCTCCCCTTTTGGAACCATATACTCAACATTCATGGCTCTCCGCAATCTACAATCGACCCCATCTAGAAAAATTTTCGAATCTGGGCTTCCACATAGGATAGTCCTCCATGGTTAGCAATTTCGGCACTTTGTTGATACTGCCCATTTCTGTTTCTAGTAGAAGGTTGTTTAAGGCAGTGGTTTGTTTAGAGGCCATTTGAATTGATGTAATGAACCAAGGCAGCAAACACACAGATTCGGATTGGATTTGAAAAGCACACAGGAAAACACGGAGTAAAATTTGATAGAAAAAGGTCACACAGAACTGCACAGAAAAGCACAGCGCACGAAGACGGAAAAGCACAGTACAGTACGTGCGAACTGGCTTTACCACGCACGTACTGGAGAACACACCACGCACGGACAGACGGACTGACAAACTACGCGCGGACTGACTCACTACGCGCGGACTGATTCACCACGCGCGAACTGACGGACCACTACGCGCGAGGCAGAAACTAACAAACGAAGGATCTAGAACACACAGGCACAGTTCGTGCGAACTGAGGTCAGTACGCACGAGGTGGGGTTTCACTACGCACGGTCGAAACTCAAAGAGCCTAAACGTAAAAACTTGACCTTTTTAACGCAAAAGGACCTATTTTCCGACCTATTTTCGGTAAAAAGTGACGCAAGGGGGCACACACAGGCCTAAAGAAACACCTAGATCGACTTAATCCTAAGGAAAAGTGATCAATCAAAGCACAAGGCTCTGATACCACTTTGTAGGACCGGGGGCGGGGGTCTATTACTAAACACACCCTGATGCTAGGACTGATCTAGGACGTGAAATATCGCGGAATTATATTTCACGAACCTCCTAAGGATCTATGATCTGCTTAGGTGTCCGGCACACAGAAGTGACACAAAGAAAGAGTAGAAAAACTGACACACAGTACCACACAGAGATGCTTTGGCTGCCTTGGAATTCGAGAATTATCACTTAGTTCGCGAGTTTCAAGGGTATATGTACGATTACGAAGGCTCACGAAGTGTCCTGGATGATTGTTTTTCGTTAATGAGGGGTTAATCACTATTTATAGTGAGTTTTACGCGTTTTCGAATGACACAGTTCACTTCGCGCGAACTGACATTCACTTCGCGCGAAGTGACATCCACTTCTTGCGAAGTGACTTTCACTTCTTGCAAAGTGAATTTCCTTATGACTAAACTTCCAAATACAAACCAAACCATGATTAAATACTTGTAAGCTTTTCATAAACACATAGTATCACTTAGAATGTATAAACATGCAAACCATTAATCAAAACACATTTAATTAATACCACATGAATATACTTTATTGATACGAACTAGGGATTCACAAAATATGCACCAACAATAAAAGCATTCGACTAGTTGTGGTTTGATTTACTGTGTGTAACACTTTTATTTGATTTGTTCAATTTCCGCAGAAAGTGTATTCAACCCCCCTTCTACACACCTGTTGCTTGTTGTTATTCTCACCAAGGGACCAACACTTGCATTATTTATTGTTTATATTTAATGTATGGCTGTTTATTTATATATTGTTTGTTTATAAATGATAGAATGGGTTTGACTTGTATACTAAGTCGCATTAGTATCATTAAGTTGCGTTTGCAATTTTTTACATGACAACTGCAAAGGCTTGACTTAAACAAGTCAACAGTATATTCTTGTTATGGTTGGACATGTAGGTTATAGCTTTTGCCAACTTAGACCTGTGGTTGTGTTTTTACTTTCTTTCTTTATTTTGGTTTTGGAGAGGCCTGCGTGCCACTTACAACCCATTTTACAATCTAAAAGTAATAGATTAGAATATGTTTGTATCTAGTTTAGTTTTGATAGGATTTGTGTGCATAACCGCCGAACCCTAATGCCACGACCAATGCCATGAGGCACTCAAGGGTTACACCTGTGAGGGCATGTAATCGAAGAGGTAATATAACCGTAGTCGGGAGAATGGTTTCATAACTAGTTGAGTTATAAACCGGTAATTGTAAGTTATGGTTTTAACTTACGGAGATGATTAATTACCAAGTCAATTAATTAACCGGAAAATATGTATTTATTAGTTAATAAATATATATTGTTAATAACATTCAAGATCAATAATTTAGGTTTAAATTATTATTTTGGATAAGTTAAATATTAATAAAGAAAATAAAATATGTATATATATATATATATATATATATATATATTTGGCCGAATATATGTAAATATATATAATGTATATTTTATATTATTAATATTAATTAGTGACTTGGTGTTTAAGTTATTTGAATCAAAGATTAGGAAATACTTAAAGGTTTCCTAAACTAATCCTTATTTGATTATCTCTATAAATAAGGGTTAAGGATTTCTTTGATCAAGAAGTTAACACAAATTAAGACACAAAAAGAAAAACCTCTCCTCTCCCTCTTATCTCCATTCGGCCGAATACCCCAAGGAAAAAGGGGGTTTCGGTTTTTTTTTGCTAAAACTCGATCACAAGGATCGTATGATCGTGGTTCGTGGTACTACCCTTCTAGCGGGATCTTGTCTTGCTTCATCACGGGTGGTTCATAGCTTGAGCAATCTAGGAAAAAGTTAAAGAGGTATAACCTATCCTAATCATCTTCTTATTCCTCTTAATCGATCATGATATATATATATATATATATATATATATATATATATATATATATATATATATATATATATATATATATATATATATATATATATATATAGGGTATGGTTAAACAAAGAATCTCTCTTAAACATAGAACCTAAAGAACCACCCTCGTGATGACATGTGGCATTTTGATTAGGGGCAAAACTGGAAATTTGGAAGAAAAAAAAGACTCACGCGCCACCAGCACCACCACCAGCCAACTAAGAGAAAAAAAAAAGAAAAAACCTCATTCAACTTTAAATCATCATAGCTTATTCGTTTTTAAGAATTTTAGCAAAAAAATTATATCAATAGATTCAGTTTTTCGTCTTCTTTCAAACAAGACCAGGCTTGATATATATTTGAATTTTTTTTTCAAAATGCAAAAAATTCAGAATTTGCATTTTCGTCTGGGTTTCACTCATGAATGCTAAATGCAAAAAATGTAAAATGCAAATTATCGAAGATGCATGTCAAGCAGATGCTTCCAAAATGCAAATTATGAAAATGCAAAATGCAACCCACTATAATTCAATTAAAATGCAGCTCAAAATGCAAAATTACATATTCAAAACCCAAAATACAAAATACATACGCAACACTAAAATGCAACCCAAAATGCAAATTACATATTCATAACCAAAAATACAAAATTCCATATACAACGCTACAGTGCAAAATTTCCAGAAATACAAAATGAAAAATAATACTACAAAAAAATTGCAAATGAAAATACTCTGCAATTGGTTGAGAGCTTTAGCGACAATTTCAAGAAACCAATTAAAATGAAGAACCACCGCCACCGAACTAATCACACCAAATAGATCTCAAATTAATTCATCTGTATTTTCACAAATCTGATGCAATGAAAATGCAGCCTAAAATGCAAAATTACATATTTAAACTCAAAATGCAAAATACAGATATGAATTTGATACCAGAATGATAGCCAAACGCCCAAAATGCAAAATACAGATACGAAGATGATACCCAAATGAAGATCATAACCAAAATGACATGTTTTGAATATATTTTTTTGAAAATGAAAAAAAAACAAAAATTCAGATGACTCATGAAAGAAATAAAAGAACTAATGCAACAAAGAGAGTCAAAATTCAAAATGCAAAATGTAAAATACACAAATGCAAAATTCAAAGAAGTTAAATTTGACATGAATTCAGAAGCTCCAAGTTTGTAACACTTTTCACAAGTATTTGAAGTCCATAATCATGATTTCACTATACAAATTAATTTAACTTCTTTGAATTATGATTCATCAGTTGATCATTTTGATAATTAGGCTTCTTTGCCACAACCCCTTTTAAGATTCACAAATTAATTATTTTGATCCTAAATGATTATAAAATCAGAATCACACAAACAATCTAAATTAATAATCCTACCAAACACCCTGTATATTATGGGAATTAATATGCTCCAACATAGTAACATAACTATCTATGTGCATACTTGCTGCTACAATTAGAATAAAAAAATCAATCACCTTGAGCTTCAACCTCGAATACTGTGATGCAATCAAATACAACAAACCCAAAAAACAGTGGGTGGAATAAACTCACTAAAGTTAGCTTCGATGTCATCAAAAGATAAAGTAGCATTATTTACCATTAAAACAACATTTGCAGTCACCCCAAAAGTCATCAAACAGAAGAGACAGGAGAAAGCATGGAAGCCCAAAACTAATTCATGGCATCCACCGGTTTTGGAAACAAAGAACTAAAAAGGAGAATCATAGGGTTTGCATTTACTTCTCATGGCCAGCAACTCAGATGTGAGCAAAGATGTAGAGGAAAGCATCACTGCGCAGCAACTCATATGGTGGCAGGAGAAAACAAAAGATGGTGGTGCAGGTCATAGGCGGCGGCACACTCGTTCTAGTCGTCAATCGGTCGGAGGTTCATGTAACTGCTCTCCAAAAGAGAGATGCGGGTTATCGTGCATACTCGTTCCAGCCGTAAAATCGCATGAAGTCGACGGTGGTTTGTCGATGGAGAAGATCGCCGGAAATTGGTCAAGATCGCCGGAAGTTGGACAACAGAGAGAAAAGTAGAAATAGAAATCTTAACTTTGAAAATGACAATGGAAGAAAGTGTGCAGGGGATTATGACAGAGAGTATAATTTTTCATTTCCAAATATACCCTTTAATATATATAAAAGCGCGTGAGAAAGGCTTTTGACCATATATATGTCTCTCATTTAATCTTAGCCATACAAAGTTATAATCCAATGGTTATGATGAGTTATTTAGGTTCTCTGGTTAAGAAATGGTTCTTTATTGATCTTTTTTCTATATATATACAAGTTTTGTATATTGTTCTTGTACATCTCATGTTCTTGATTGATTGTATGATAATATAAATGTTTTATTATTATATATATATACACACATTGGTGATAAACAAAGATCCTAATCCTTTAGGGTTTTTGGATTTTTTGTTATTCTGCTTCCACTATATGAATAATAATTGCTTTCATCCTTGATTTGGTCTAAACCAATTTGAGTTTAGATCAGGATGACACATAGGAGGTGTATAATTATGTGATAAAACCCAACAGTGGTATCAGAGCCTCGGCTCAGTTTATCACAATGTGTATGGGATTTGATCTGTTATATTTGTTCTTGTATATATATATATATATATATATACATATATATGTATATATATATATACATATATATATATATATATGTATATATATATATATATATATGTATATATATGTATATATATATATGTATATATATATATGTATATATATATATATATATATATATATGTATATATATATATACATATATGCATGTTCGAAAATTAGGGATTAACAAATCTGTTAATCTCAGTTTATTATTATTCAAACAATTAGTTTTGAATATTAATGGTTTTATGGTTTTAATCTTTAATCAGTAAGGTTGAATCAGTTAGGTTTAACCGGTTAAGGAATTAAAACTATAAACAGATTTGTTGTTTTCCATTCATGTATATATGTTGATATATATGTATTCGAAAAAAATATAGAGATTAACAAGTTTCAGTTTATCTCAGTTTATAAGTGTTATAGTTTTTAATTTTTAATCAGAAAGGTTAAATCAGTTAGGTTTGACCGGTTAAAAAATTAAAACCATAAAGGATTATTTTTCGTTTATATGATTATATGTTTATATATTGATTTTTAGATTACATAAATATTAATCAGTTTGGTTAATATTGTTTTTAACGTTTTTAATCTAAACTAGTTTAGTTTTAGATTAAAGAATAAACTTTAACGTTATGAAATCCTAATTATCTGTGTTGATAAGGATATTTAAAGTTTGAATCATTTGAAACAAGTTTTGTTTTTTAATGATAAAGGTTTAAACTTTAAATAAATTAGAATTTCTACAGGTTAATTTTGATACATATATATATATATATATATATATACATATTGTTCATATTATTCCCGAATTAATTGTGATTGGAAATTATCACCGGAAACCACCAAGGACTACCAACGGCAGCCCTGTAGTGGCGGCCCAGAATGGTAATGGACCGAATGTGGTAGCCCAGTTGTGACAGCCCAGGAGCGATGGCCCAGGATAGATCGCTACGCGATCAGACTGGTCACGACCCAGCTATGGGCTCGGCCCAACGGCGTCCCAGGCCCAAGCCAAGGCCCCTTTGTTGCGGCCCGATAGGGTTCGGCCTAGGTTAGGTCGGCCCAGATGGTTCTTTGATTAATTTTCGCATTAAAGCCCAATAGAAAAAAAAATTAACTTATATGGTTCTTTAATTAAATCTTTTAATTAGTTGTTTTAAGAACTCGCTTTTTGTAATTGGGCTTATGAACATTATTGTAAAACTTGTTGGGCTTCTCGGCCCAGTTAGGGACAACCGAGAACGGGCTCTTGAACCATATTCTATTATAAATACCGTTTGTAGTTTATAACATATAATTCAGAATAATTAATAATACAAGATTATATATATTAATTTTATGGACTTAGAGTATATATATATATATATATATATATATATATATATATATATATATATATAATTTATGGTTAAAGGGTTATTTTAACTAGTTAAGTTAAAATAAAGGATTATTATATTTTTGGATTAAAATATAATATTTAACCGTAATAATTGTATTATTGTTGAACAAAGTAAACAAGGATAAGTTTAATCAATTAGTGTTTTTGAGTTAAAACACATTTGGTGTAAAATTTATTATGTCAATAGTTTATTTAATTGATTAAAAAGGATTGACAAAGTTTTTGTCAAGTTTTTTCTCGTCTCGAGTAATAGCTTAATTAATTGAGAGGTAACAAGAAAAAGTTTATAGATCAACGGTACATGTATGTATGTATGTTGTTTACTATTTATTGTTAATGCATGGTTGTTTATATATTGCTTTATATATATATAAATGTAGAATGGGTGTGACTTGTATACTAAGTCGCATTAGTATTGTTAAGTCGCATTTGTAGTTTTTACATGTCAACTACAAATGTTTGACTTAAACAAGTTAACAGTATATTCTTGTTGTGGTTGGATATGTAAGTTATAGGTTTTGCCAACTTAGACCTGTGGTTGTGTTTTTTGCTTTATTTCTTTATTTTGGTTTTGGGGAGGTCTGCGTGCCACTTACAACCCCTTTTACAATGTAAACGTAATAGATTAGAATTAATTTGTATCTAGTTCAGTTTGTTGTAACCAAAACCAAAGACGAAGACTTTTTCAAAGACGAACGAACAAGACGGAATTGCTCAAGTCTAGACTAGAGGTGTCAAAGTAAGTGGGAGCAAGGAGACAAAGCACAAGATCCAGCCACGGATCTATTTAGTATAGTTTGTCCTTAGTTGACCCCTTAGGACATAGTTAGCAAAACTATAACAGTTTATTATCTGCGTGGTTGTGCTTTATTTTATGATATTATGCGACTATAAAATTAAACTAGGAGGTTAATAATGGATTTTATTAATCAAAGGTAAAACCACGAATATGATAAAATTGGTTTATGACAACACTTTTATAAAATTAAATATTTTATGATTGTCGTATCTGCATTTTAAAACAGTTTTTTTTAAGATAGTTTTATCATAAGACGTATTTTGTACGTAGTTCAAGGTATACTAAGATATATGGATTTTAAAACAGTTAGTTTTAAAATGGTTTTACAAAACTGGAATCAAGTTTTTTCAAACTTGGATAAAACCCACTAAAATCTTATACCAGTAGTGCTACCCAACTAGTGGTACACCTCTCTGCTACCTGCACCTACTGTGTGTTGTCGTGCCTAAACCGTGCACACCGGGATTCAAACCGATGTGGGGAGGGGGTGAAAGACTTTGCGATTCCCAGATGTGACGGGCCAGAGTTCACCCCGTATTTTGGTGATTCCCTTATGTGAAGGGCCCAAATTGCGTTTAGTGTAGAGATAGACATACATAGATATTTTTGTCTAAAGATCTTTACAAGGTCTAGGAGTCGTATCAAGTTAGATACGATTGGTAAATGAACCTACCTACCAGAAATAGCACGGGGTCGGTGTTGTCATGCCCAAACCGTGCACCGACACGTGTGAAATATGGATCCTAGGGCTAATACTTATCATTTAAGGGTTTTTATCGATTTGTATTGGAAAAGTCTATTGTGTGTTACTAATTGAACCATTTAATTAAAATTGTAGATGGCAAACATATCCAACACTAACAACCTCTCACTCCGTTCCATCCTTGAGAAGGATAAGCTCACCGGACCTAACTTCCTCAACTGGAAGCGCAATCTGCGGATAGTGCTCAGGCATGAGAGGAAGTTGTATATCCTGGAGGAGCCGGTGGGAAATGCCCCAGCCAATAACGCAAGAGTTGATGTTAGGGAGGCTAGCGTGTCAATGACGCGCTAGATGTAAGCTGCCTCATGCTCGCAATGATGAGTCCAGAGTTGTAGACGAGCATGATGGAAACCTCGGGTTACGACATGATCCGTCAGTTGAGTGACATGTTTCAAGAGCAGGCTCATTAAAAATGTTACGATGTCATAAAGGCTCTTAACACTAGCAAGGGCTAGGGGTACTTCGCATGAAAATGAAAGGGTACATGGACCACTTAGAAAGGATACCGTTGCAGCTGACAACGGATATGATACTCAACTCGTTATCTGATGACTATAACCCTTTCATAGTCAACTACAACATGAACAACATGGAGAAATCCATAGTTGAGCTTCATTCGATGCTCAAGACAGCTGAGTCTAATATGGGTAACAAGTACAAGGATATTCTCATGATAGACAACTGGAGTGGTAAAAAGAGGAAGGGGCGCAACAGAAGGGGCAAGGGTAAAACCGAGCCAGGTCCAACTGTACCCAAGGCAAAGACAAGTGGCAATGGCAAGGGCAAGGGCAAAGGCAAGGGCAAGAAATTCAAACTGAACAAAGCAAGAGCCGAGAACCGGTGCTTTAACTGCGGTGAGATTGGCCACTACAAGGCTAACTGCGCGAAGCGTCACGAGGGTGATGGAAATACCACAGGTAACTTCGATGTCTAACTTCAATATTTGCTTTCAACTTATTTTATAAGTGGTGTTTTATATTTGCGATCGTTTATTGCAATAGATCAATAGAAGCAAAAGATGCCAAGGAATGCAAGGGATCCCACGTGATGAAACAAGGATATAAATGATTCATAGCTTATTATTTTATTTCGTATTTCAAGATGTAATGAACTTTTTGAAATATTGCTTTTAAAAAAATATATTAATGAATTATTGGTTGGTATATCCTTGCACATGTGTTATGATTATATCTAGTCAAGTTTGACTAGAGGTTGTTAACAAGTCAATGTCTTTGACTTATTAGTATTTGATACTTATGCATTAATTATTGCCATTAAGATATATTAATATTAATTACTCAATTAAACTTATGGAATTACTTAAATCAACACAGTTATTGTTGTAGATTAGAAGGTTTATCTAATCAAGTAATTATAAGTATTTATGAAAACAAGTTCAAAGTTTTGAACCAATATTACACACTTGAAATAATAGTTATTATTTTTGGGAATGTGTTTAAGGATAAAACATTCATGAGTATGATTATAATAGTTATTGTAATCAAGAGCACTCATATGTTTTAAATAAGAATCCATACAAGTATGTTACACTTCTAGTAGTGTAAAGTCTCGAGAAACCAATTTCCGTAATAGGAAATAATAGATATGTGGAAAATCCAAGTTTAAGGTTTCGTCGACTTTAAGATTCTTATTCGAAATCTAAGTTTTAGATTTATACTTAAAATCAGTATTTTGACTCATGCGTCAAGTTTTACCAAGCCAATAAGGTATTTTAAGTAATACTATGTTTTCGTAATAGTCGAGAGCAATTGACCAACGCAAAGGTGTTTATCAAGTTTTTAATAAACTAAGATATATATTCGCGTAGAAGCTAATAAGTGTTTAATAACACATTAGTTATTAGCTTGTTGAATTTCAAGAACGTATATAATTCGAATGATGGGATTTTGAGGATTCAAAATAGTCCACGTGCTAGGAGTAGTCCCAGGACGTCATAATTATATATTAAAATTCGATGTCACCAATATTAATATATAAAAGAGTTAAGTGTTGAAAATAATAAACAGTATATTAGATAAGTGTTCATACACTGGGTATCTAATTTTGTTTACGGGTTAATAAAAACAAAGGATTTATTATTTTAGTCTATTTTTTGGGATAGAAAGGTTTTATACATCTACAATGTAACTGAGTCTAGTTACGGGATAATTTTATATATTCAGGAACAAGGAGTTGATCCAGTTCTCCAAGTTCAGGGAATATAATTAAAAAGACTAGAGTTGTTTTCCGATGTTTGTGGAAAACAACTTATCTAGCAAAGCAAGTGGGAGAACTAGTTAAGTGCATACTTGTTTTGGTTCATAGTAACATTGTAGTTTCAAGTTGTGATCCGTGATAAATCCACTTAAACCAACATAGTAACACAAATAGGCGCGGTGAATTGAGACGATGTATCAGTATTAATTATGTACTATATTCTAGAAGGGTGAATATGGATAGTACATTATTAATCCCAATACTCTTCACAGATTTTGTATGTTTTGGTAATATCCGTGCATAAAAGTTTAATATTCAAAATCTTGTCCGTGACTACATATCTTGGTGGGAACCTCGATTAGGGAGATATTAACGTCATCGTAATCCTTGGTGGAGATTCATAGTGATTGAAGATAGCTTCTAGGAAGTGTAGGCCAAGGATGTATGGATATTCACCAGGGGTGTGAATATTGGATAGTGACATCGTGAAGAATACGGATATACATACATACATGTCGATTTATATATATACATTGATGATAAACAAAGATACTAACCCTTTAGGGTTTTTGGGTGGTTGATCATTCAAGTTCCGCTTATATGAATAATTGATCAGTTTTTCATTCTTAAGTCAGTCTAACCAGATTGAGTTAGATCAGGATTACTTGAGAAGGTGTATTATTATGTGATAAAACCCACTAATATCCATCCCTTCTCTTCAAGTGTTTAGGTGCAGATGGTCTCAAATTTCTAATTTATGACATATATAATAGCTACTTTGCTCAATTGACAAATCTAGCCCTTGAACTTAATTCTTGTTGCGTTATTACCATATTTAGTCCCTCAAGTTTGTTTCTAGCATGTTAAACATAATATAAAATTTAGAAATTTCCATAAATTGTATATAAAGTAATAAACACTATTTCTAACCTCGGGGTGTTATAACTCTTCCCCACTTGGAAGATTTCGTCCCCGAAATCTAGCTAAAAAGTTGTGGATATTCCTTCACCGTCTCTTCCTCAGGTTCTCATGTACACTCAGAACCCTTTCTGTGTTGTCATTGTACTTTCACCAGTCCAATCTGCTTGTTTCGTAGCTTTTTAATTTTCGTCTCGAGTATTACAATTGGCTGCTTAACATAGTTCAACTCTCGTCAATGATTACTTCATCTAGTGGTACATAGGTTGACTCTTCTGCTAAACACTTCCTTAAATGAGACACATGGAAGGTATTATAAATTTTTGACAGTTCTTCGGGTAGTTCTAATATGTACGCAACCTTCCCGGCATGCTGGATTATCCTAAACGGACCAATGAATCTGGGGCTCAGCTTTCCTCTATTTCTGAATAGTATGATTCCAAACGGACCAATGAATCTAGGGCTCAGCTTTCCTCTCTTTCTGAATAGTATGATTCCCTTCCATGGTGAGACTTTTAATAGTACAAAATCTCCAACCCGAAACTCTAATGGCGATCTCCTCATAATCAAGAAAAACTTAATCGTTTATAATTGTTTTGATAAACAAATCATAAACTAACACACAAAGGTCATTCATTATATGTTGACATACCCATTAAAGTGTCAATCTTTAATTGTTTAAACCTAGGATTGGTCAATCACTACTCAAAATTACCTATTGATCCTAGATAATCAAGATTCAAGTTCAATAAAGAGATTGATGTTCTACTTTATTAAAAGTTAGATTGTAAACAACTAAAAACATATTCTAAAACATATATAATTAATTGATTAAGCAATACTAGATCAATACATGACAAAAAGCATCCAAATTTGTGAAAGTATTCAACTTTACAAAGGATCAATCTCCTCTAGAGAGGAAAATAGAAGAACTAGCCTAGCATGAATGCATGATCATAAAAGAGCTCTCGAAATCATGAATAAATAAGAACATGAAGAAAAGGAATGGATAAACCATAAAACTGGTATGATTTCAAGCCTTGATATTCAGTTTAGCCTCCAATCTACAAGCCAATGCTCCCTAACTCCTCTCGAATGCTTCACGGGTGTTTTCAGGTAGTTAAGGGTGTTTGGAGTGGGATAGATTGTTGGGGTTCATGGTTCATCACAGCGGAAGCTGCAAGTACAAAATCAGAATTTTACAAACAAAAACAAACCACAAAAAGGAACCCCAAGCTGTGTACCAATCTCTACAACAAGAAATGCAACTTAAAAGAAAGGGAGAAGAGAGTATACCCCTGATGTCTCTAGTTGTTGGTGTCGATCACGAATCCAAGCAAGTGACAAGCTCCTGTTTGACTATCGAAGTCCACCCCGGGAAAAACGGTGATCTTGATGTACTAGCATCCCTTGAGCATTCCTTCCCTTATGAAGAATGCTTTCTGGAACAACAACCAAAGAACTCCAGGAACTCTCACTTAGATTCTCTCTTACAACTCACAAGAACAACCACTTGAGGCTTCTTATGTGTGTGTATTTTCACCAAGAACAACTAGAGAGAAAATGAGAGATTGCATGTGTTTTTATGAACCTCTTCTGCCCCCTCGAACTCCCAAGGCCTGCCATAAAGAAATCCAAGCCATCCACATGCATTGGTGGAGAGTGGAGGTGAAAGGAATAAAGTTGTAATCTGTCAGATGGGTTAGCGCCGCTAACCGCCCAAGCTTAGCGCTGCTAACCACTTAAGGTTAGCGCCGCTAACGCGGCACGGTTAGCGACAACAAGGTTAGCGTCGCTAACCCTGACAGGATCACCAACCATCTTTAATTATTCATTTCTAACCCTTCTTTTAGGTTGTTGTCAAGATCAACCCCCAGCGTTTGACCCGATAGGCCCATACATCATCGGTAGTGATCAATTGGCGTACGTGTGTCAGTGGGCATACTCCAACAGACTCCCACTTGCACATGACATACTGTACCCAAAGCATCATAGACAAGGAGCTGCCTCTAGTAAGACATCCTGCCCCCAAGTCAGTATGGGTTTTGTCTTCACAAAAACCAAACTGCAGCCTGTGTGAAATGGTCCTATTGATAAGGGATCAAACATCCTTTTGTTCGCGATATCCATGTGAACACGAGACATGGTACTTAGTCATTCTCCGTTCGTTTACGATTATGTTTCCGGATTGAGATTAGTGGTGACCAAAACATACAAGTTGCAATCAGATTCTTTAATCATTGCACACTTGAGCACGTCCATGCATTTGGTGTCAGCGACCAATCATCGAGGGGCCCAGGGATATCTCTCTAAACAGAGGAACAAATTCCTTTGATTACATTTCCCACCACAGTGATCATACTTTGCCCAGCTGCTCCCTTTATAACAACCAGTTACGGACTGCGTTTGAAAACAACTAGAGCAAAGCAAACCAAAGTGATGCAGACACATGTATCTCCAGTATGAGGATGAACTGATATTATCATCCTGGTTTACTCATGACGAGTACCATAAAGTAAAATCAGGTGTGGGTCGTCCAGTCACTTGAACACTTCAAGTACAGGTGAAGTATTGCGTCCCTGTATCCCAATCGATCATAAATCATTGGACACTTGACCAATCGCTTCCCTCAGTCTTAGTTCAGACTTCCTTCCCATGAAGAATAACCGACTGTGGACATTTAGAATGTTAAAACACTCAGGGAAGAGGTAAAACATGCTAAGTTGGAACACAATAAGGCTTACTGAGAGTACCCGCTACACGCGCATTACCAAATCCTCATTTGATAATCGATACAAGCAGAAGCACAATATTGCTTAACGTTCCCAAAAGAAATGTATATCAAAACATTACTTAAACGAACTTAAGCCAAGTATATGCAGGCCCAAGTCTTATGATAATCACTAACCCGCTACTATAGCTTAGTGAACGGATCCGCCACCATGCTCTCCATGTGTACTCTGATAATGATCGTATCCCCACTCCAACCAACCACTTCCAAAGTGTGCGTTGATGGGATTATGATCATTTGTCCAAGCCGTTATACTTTCATTGTCTCAAGGAATCCAATAAGACAAACAACGCTTGGATCTAAAATTGTTATGTGCATGAGCCATCATACTCTCATAGTTTTCATAATGATCTCTATAGAGTTATTGATGCTCTAAGAATAAAATCTTATCTACTTAAGCCATCGTACTCTCATAGTTTTCATAAAGATCTCTATAGAATCACCAATGCTTTAAAATAAAATCTTATGTGATCAAGCTATCGTACTCTCATAGTTTTCATGAAGATCTCTATAGAGTCACCAATGCTTTAAGAATCACATTTAATAACGACACAATGTTTGTAGGATCACGAACACAAATCGAATTGGCGATTATCCTTAAAACATAAACTATCACTCAGAGTAATTATTTACTCTCATATCTTTTGATCAACAAAAACATACCTTAATATTTCTTGTACTTTACAAATTGCTTAGTTTATCCTTAACGGACGTATAATTCTTGATTCAAACTTACAGCCAAACATGATCAAGACATTATCTCCATTATTAAATATGTCCAAGACATATTACATAGGATAACAACAGCCCTCCCACTAGCTCTGGCATCCATCCAAGTTTCATCATTGCTCATTGAAAACTCAACTGCTTGATTTTCATAGCAAAACACGAAACTTAGATGTTTGTTGAAGTTCAAGGCAACCCTTTTCTATGTTTTGTAGATTTTAGAAGGATACCTTAGATGTAAAGCACCTTCGGACAGTGTTACAAGCACTTCCTCATTGAATTCCTTTGATGGAATCTGGTCTTTGCATCATTTTGCCATGAAATGGCGTAAGTGTCCGTGTAAACTTCAACATAACTACTGGAAGAATGTCTTCATATGATACCTTCCACATGGTCAATCATCATGAAACCAATTCTAACCAGTCAGCATTTGAAGTTATCTACAAACTAATCCATGCAGATCTTATATCCAAAAGATCTATATACACCTTACTGGTCTCATCTAGGTGTTGGATTATCCAAGCTCATCCTTGAAATCCAGCATGGATTATATCTTATTTCATTACCTTTTTCTTTATCTTAGTAGACTCGTGGCCCACTACAGATTCCGGTAATTGATACATACATTATGTATTATCAACAAGTCATCGTCCTCAGGTATATAATACATTTCCGGCCTTATGATGACTTTTACCAGACTTATCAAGAGGTAATGTCATAATGCCAAGTACTTCAACATTGCCATGTTAAGTTCCAATCATTCCTGATTGAATGCTAGTGTCAACATCAGGTCATTATTTAAAACACACGTTCTTCCACTGGAATGCTTCAGTTGTTCATTTCCCTTTTCGAGCAACTCACCTCAGTTCTCAAAAAGGTTATGGAAAGAACATCTAAAACAAAGAAGAACCTATTAAATGTATTAGCATCTTTTAAAGTTCATCAATCTCCCACTAGATGTATACTAGATGACTTTAGTTCATGAGATAGACAAGCAAAGTTTTCTTTCTAGTCTAACCTCCATGGTTGCTAATTTGACCATCTTTGTTGTAATATAGGAACATTGCCCGTCATAACTCAAGTACACCCATCTGACAGGTTACTTAAGTTTAAGCCATCAAATGTAATCGTAACTAGTATGTTCCGTTTCTCCACTTGGCGATCCATGTAAAACACGTATCCTAGGAGAAGTGAATTATGAGACATTCCCATAATTCTTATGATAAACAAGGAATCTATTATATCTCAACATCTCATAAGATTTGAGTATTTTAGTTCCCTTTTGCCCTCTTTTGTTATGAATTTATTACGGGTGAGTTTTGAATACCTGTCAGGTTTCAAACACTTTTCTAATACCCTTTTCTTCTACCATCATTGGTAAAGGTAACAAATTATACTTAGTTAATCCTTATGACTTTGTTTGATTGCCCCTTACACAAAAGTGCAAGCGTAGTCCAACAAACCTTTATTCCTCCCACATTAATTAGTGAAGGACATCATAGTTATTTAACTTTATAAGCAAGATTCAACATCAACTAATAGCTCGAAGCTAAAAGATTCCAAGTTCCTTTCCACATGGTCCTTGGTGATGTTAGTCTTGTTTATATGGTTAAATCACCTATGTTATAAGGATAACTAATCAATAAACACTCATGATCATATTATTACTTCTTAAGCAAAGGCTTATTTTATATGCCTCGACATGAATAAACTTTGAAATAAATTTCTAAAACCCACAATAACATAATTCAAAGTAATATTCATCGTCATCAATAGCATAAAAGATACAATGCTTCTTGCCACGCAGGGCGTAAAACATCTATCTAATGAAGTAATAATTTAGCCGGTAGGAATGACAAGATCAACTCTTCCAATCCTTCTAGTAAGAGACAAGCACTTATGCTTCCCTTCACTTCTTCCAGCTTTCCATGCATCATCAGCCTACTTCAGATAAACACCTACACTTTGCAACAAACAAGTTTGTAACAAACGTGAGTGCTTTGACTAGCGTTCAAAAAACCCAGTCTATTGAAGTAGAAGATAAATGGAGTATAATCATGAATGTACCTGAAGTCGAGGAGCTAACGTTCTTCCACTTTAGGATAATTAGCTCATTCAGGCACATAGGGCAGGCGTGACGGCGTCAATTTCCAATTGCCCCACAAAACTAGCCAACTACCCCGAGTGGAACGTTATCTTGAGGCACAATCTCATTTCCCTCAACTTCCACGGTTATGGTAGGCTTAGTCAAACCAAGCTTTCCATTGGAGGTCAGTTTCTTCTTCTTGTGTTTTTGTTTCCCAGTAGCCTAGCAGGTGTGGATGAGATTAGGTTACACTTGGCCATGTTCAACTCAGCAGCCTTTAACATGCCATGTAGCTCACTTAAGGACCAATCCATATTGTCTTCGAGATATTCCATGAAAAACTTCTCATAAGACGTGGGCAGGGATTGGAGAATCAAATTCACCATCAGTTCCCTCCCTATGGGAAATCCAAGTCTCTCCATTTGGTCCATGTACGCCTTCATCTTAAGGACATGAACACTTACATCCCCGCCTTCCTGCATCCTACAACCGACTAAAGCCTTGACATACTCAAAAAGTTCTTGTCTAACCTGCTGTGGGAACATGTCCTTTAGCTGGTTAATCATGACGTACGCACTCAAATGCTTGAGTTGCTTCCACAGCTCACAGCTCATAGTCGACAACATGAGACAAGAAACATCTTGTGTATCTCTGACACGCTTTTCCCATGCGTATCTTGTGGCCCAGCTCGCATTGGTAGCAGGTGGCTCCGGAAGAGGTTCCTCAAGGACATGTAACTTTGACTCGTGTTGAAGGACAATCCTTAACACACGATACCAGTCAACGAAGTTCACTCCTATGAGTCTCTCCTTTTCCAGGAACAAACGAAATGATAGTTTTGATGTAGCGTCGTTAAGATTTGCCATCTAAAATAAGAGTACAAGTTTTAGTAAGTTTCGATATAATCCTCGTTAAAATAATTACCCACTTGATTTAAGAAAACCAAATTATCTTAACAAGGGCTAAGAACCTCAAAATACCCCAATCCATGACGGGTTTGCCGCGGATCACTTCATGGAGCTATTTTAGGCAGGTAAACAATTTACCAATTGCAATCCGGGATCGCAACTCTTAGGCACTTGCGGGATCCTAGGTACTCATAGCACCCATTTGGCATGTTTGATCCCTCCACACCAATTCCTCATTAATACACTTTGATAGCTCGGCTAAAGCTCGACAACTACCATTGCGTTTAAGTCTTGGAATTTGTAAATCGTCCGTCAAGATACACGGTGGTACTCTAGCCCAATGGCCGGCTCGGCTAGAGCTCGACAACCGACCTTGCGAGTTGCCACACGCGCCTTCCACACAGTTACGCAAAATCGATCTCGGCTAGAGCTCGACGACCAATCTTGTTTCACTAGATTTGGGCAGTGTCATCTTACGGGTGGTGTGAGATTTACTTTTGAAAAACGGGTTTTTGTTTCTCCGGTTAAAACACTTTTAACCAATTCTTGTCTATGTGGCGCGCGGAGTTTGTAAACCAATTTAAAAACTCTTTGATTTTATTATTTTGAAAAAATTTCTAGCATGCGAAGATCCTAAACATCCATGCAAGAAAAAGTACAAAATAAAATCAACCACGCATGTAATATAATCCGGTAACGAGCCAATCCTATGCGCCTTGCCCGTGAGCCAACGGGCAAGACTAAGTCATCTAAGGACTAGACCGAATGACTCGATGTGTGCTTCTCCCACTTGATCCATCGCGTCTCCTACCGACCTTCGGATCCAAGTATGCCAAGACACCCTCCAATGGTTCTTCTTGGTTGCTTCGGTTCTCCTTTTACAATTTACAAATTTAAAAGAAATGGCATGCAAGCCACAATTTCTATTCTAAGCTAATTCTACAAATTACAAAGAATATGAAATCGGCATGCAAGCCGTTAAATATACAAACCGAATGAATAGATTAATTATTACAAACCATTGTGGTACAAACCACCAAATGAATAAATACATTAATCTAAAACCAACCAAACACATCACATAGGTCTTCTGGCTCATAAATGTTACCGGATGCACATACTACAACCACATACAAGAAATCACAAACTACACATGGTGTGCCACACAAAACCATGTAAATCTAATATGTCTTGGTTAAGATTATCTAATCACTCAAGGCAATAATAATCCTATGTACATATGCATTAGGAACCTTAAACAAGTCAAAATTCCATAGTCATATATACACAATGTAAGTATATATGCAATTAACCATTTTCATGCCAAAATGTTAATCCACATATAAATACACCAATCAAGACATAAGGCAACTTAATAAAAAACACACAACAATACTGGAATAAAATTCCAGAAAGAACAAGTAGGTCAATCGATCCAACAAAATTGATTTTAGGCAAAAATGCATTTTGCCTGACGGGTTAGCGCCGCTAACTATAAAAGTTAGCGCCGTTAACTCAAGTTTAGCGCCGCTATCGCGAGACGGCTTAGCGGCCGCTACGGACAGGTTAGTGCCGCTAACATGGAAAAGTTAGCGCCTCTAAACCCCGGACAGAACCAAAAATCACATTTTTCGGATTTTCAAAGCCACATAGTGCAAATCTAGTGTAGAGGTGGCTCTGATACCACTGTTGGGGTTCGTGGTTCATCACAGGGGAAGCATGCAAGTACAAAATCGGAATTTTACAAACAAAAACAAACCACAAAAAGGAATCCCAAGTTGTGTACCAATCTCTACAACAAGAAATGCAACTTAAAAGAAAGGGAGAAGAGAGTATACCCCTGATGTCTCTGGTTGTTGGTGTCGATCACGAATCCAAGCAAGTGACAAGCTCCTCTTTGACTATCGAAGTCCACCCCGGGAAAAACGGTGATCTTGATGTACTAGCATCCCTTGAGCATTCCTTCCCTTATGAAGAATGCTTTCTGGAACAACAACCAAAGAACTCCAGGAACTCTCACTTAGATTCTCTCTTACAACTCACAAGAACAACCACTTGAGGCTTCTTATGTGTGTGTATTTTCACCAAGAACAACTAGAGAGAAAATGAGAGATTGCATGTGTTTTTATGAACCTCTTCTGCCCCCTGGAACTCCCAAGGCCGGCCATAAAGAAATCCAAGCCATCCATATGCATTGGTGGAGAGTGGAGGTGAAAGGAATAAAGTTGTAATCTGTCAGATGGGTTAGCGCCGCTAACCGCCCAAGCTTAGCACCGCTAACCACTTAAGGTTAGCGCCGCTAACGCGGCACGGTTAGCGACAGCATGTTTGCGTCGCTAACCCTGACAGGATCACCAACCATCTTTAATTATTCATTTTTAACCCTCCTTTTAGGTTGTTGTCAAGATCAACCCACGGCGTGTGACCCGATAGGCCCATACATCATCGGTAGTGATCAATTGGCGTACGTGTGTCAGTGGGCATACTTCAACATAGATTTCCCAAAACCGAATGAGATAAAGCCTATTTGTAGTTGAGCTAAACTGCGGGATCGCATCACGATCTTCGGTGTTCACCCGCTATCTGGACTCTTAATTTACAATTTGAATCTCGCCCTTATCTACAAGGACGTGTAGCGTCCTGCAGACGTGTCACGATCTACTAAATTTCCACCAATTTTGTATTTATTCTTGATTTTTCATCTTTATAAGATTCAACTTCTATTGCGTTGTAACTATTAGCCTGAAATAGATAAACAAATGTAAATAGTACATTTGACATAATTTGAACAATATTAGGCTAAAATTACCCGGTTACCACGTAAAATACATAGTTAAGTAGAAGCGATATCAATTACCAAACATGATTAACTTTTTTCTTTTACTTTTTATTCATTACTCATTAATTAAACATTATTTAAAAAGTAAAGTAAATACACATCCAAACACCCCTATAGTTGTTCCCCTTGAATGCCCATCTCAACAACTACAACCATCGGTCTATTGAAACCAATAATCTTAAAACAAAACCCAAAACTTTACATGAAAGTCAGATAATTAAACAAACAAACAAAAACCCTAAAACAAACCACACATCAATTTCAAAGAAATGGGAGAGAAACCCCCAATCTACAACAGTGGTGATCGTTCGATGTAGTAGCTGTGATGTTCGTGTGATGGTAGCTATGCAAAGTAACGCAACGATGCGTTTGAAGGTGGTTTGGTGTCCGATAGTTCTAAACTCTCGTATCTGGAATAAAATCGGTAACCCCACACTAGCTCTACAAGCAGATCCATAAATCTCATGAAAAAGAAAATAAAATAAGGAGGAGGAGAAGAGTTTGCTGGTGGTGATATCCGGTAACGATGGTCTTGAGAGAGAAGAAAGGGGTGGTGGCCGGCGGTGTTGAAGAGAGGAGAAAGAGGTTGCGAGTGGTGGCAATGTGTTTGCGTGGGTGTTGGCCGGAGGTCTTGAAGAGAAAAGGGGGTTGTAGTGGTGGCCGGCAGTCTTGAAGAGAGAGGCCATGGTGGTGGTGGCTTCCAACGTCGACGTTAAAGAAATAGAGAGCCGAGGGAGAGAACTTGAGTGTTAAGGCCTAAGGGGATATAGAGAGAGAGATTGAGAGATGTAGGGAGAGAGAGAGAGAGAGAGATAAAATTGGTGTTTGGAAATAAAATATAAAAGAAAAGTTTAAGTAATCTATGTTTGGTAACTAGCATAATATATAATTGACGAAATACTATTTGCCTAACAGTCATACTTAACTGAAGTTAGTGTAAATGACAAAAAGTGAAACAGAATAACAACCACGATGACAATTTTCATAATTTAAAAGTTAAAGACTAAAAGTGAACATTTGTGACAACCACAGGGACAATTTATATAATTAACTCTTAATTTAATAAGAAGTATATATGTATTAGTCAATGCATATATAGTATTAATTAAAATATTAGAAAATTGATTAATGATTTTAGTTTAAATCATTAAATTTTCGGTTTGTATTTATTTATTAAACGATTTTTAATATATGTGTTTGTGTATTTTGCCGAAAAATACATATGTATTTCTACATATAAATAAAAGACTAATTTGGATAGTCTATATTAGACAATTTTAACCGTTTGTTTTTGTAAAATTACATCTCACCCGCTAATTTTGTAACACCCGGCCGACGCCTACCGGTCTCATACCGGCGCTATCAACTCCGGCGTGTCAGGTCTGCAGCCCAATACACCCCAACCCTTCCCTCTGATATCATACCAGAGTAGGTTGTTGGTGAGACTTGAACCCAAGACCTCACCCTTTAATACCACTCCTACCAGAGTGATATCACCAATCATCTCACCCACTAATTTTGTAACACCCGGCCGATGCCTACCGGTCTCATACCGGCGCTATCAACTCCGGCGTGTCAGGTCTGCAGCCCAATACACCCCAACCCTTCCCTCTGATATCATACCAGAATAGGTTGTTGGTGAGACTTGAACCCAAGACCTCACCCTTTAATACCACTCCTACCAGAGTGATATCACCAATTTTGGTGATATCACTCTGGTAGGAGTGGTATTAAAGGGTGAGGTCTTGGGTTCAAGTCTCACCAACAACCTATTCTGGTATGATATCAGAGGGAAGGGTTGGGGTGTATTGGGCTGCAGACCTGACACGCCGGAGTTGATAGCGCCGGTATGAGACCGGTAGGCGTCGGCCGGGGTGTTACAAAAAAGTACAGCTCAATTGGTGATATCACTCTGGAAGGAGTGGTATAAAAGGTCATGGGTTCAAACCATGGCAACAACCTACTCTGGATCTGGGATCAGAGGGAAGGGTTGGGGTGTATTGGGCTGCAGACCTGACACGCCGGAGTTAGTAGCCCGGTATGAGACCGGTAGGCGCCGGCCGGGTGTTACAAATTTCAATTCAAAATTCAATTTGACTTTGATTTAGAACTAAAAGTTCTTCAATTTAAATCAAAATTATTATATTTTAATTATATAACCTTCTTAAATCTTAAAATACCATATTTCTCACCTTAATTTATAAATATCATGTTTAACCCTTGTAACATTTCAGAATATCATATTTAACCAAATTTTTAGTTTATCATTTTAAAATATTATTTAATCATTTTAAACTTTTTTTAATATAAACTATAAATATTTAATCTTATTGCTTATAATTGTAATGATAATGATTAATGACTTGTACAACAAATACAATGACATCTATTCGTATTATGATGCTACATTTCTACCATCATAGATGTTTTCTCGCATCGACACTTCCATCGCCGGTCTTGTTGTTAATGCGTCACCATATTTTTAAACTCTCATTTTTTGTGTTTTATAATTATTTAATATTTTCTATTAACATTTAATAATTATTATGTTTTTAAAACCTACCCGTATACACAAAAGTTTAATTTAACTTTATATATAAACCGTCTAAATTCAAATAAATAAAAAGAAATTTCAAAATCCAAAAACTTATTACATAAGTTATATCTTTTATATGTATACGATATCATACCCTCTGTTAGATAAGATTATCAAATTTGTATAAATAGATAATATCCTATGGAAAAAGCATAAGCCATCTAAGAGCTTCTTGTGTTTATTCGGCACAACCCAGACCCATAGGGTTTCAGGGTTTTTTTTTTTGCTTCATCGACACACATACACATTCAATCCAAGGTTCATAATTGTTTGTTAGTTTGTTTAACCGGCTAGAAGAAGAAGCTTGTTTGGTAATATCACAAAATGGACATTCTTAGCATAATTCTTGATTAAAGTGTGAAGAATAGACTAGATTATCTTTGGGGTTTTGAAGTTTTAATTTTGGTTTTAGTTTTAAAGCTTCCACAATTTGATTTACATATAAATATTGGATTTTTATAACAACGATTAAGTTTTTCGTTAAACTCATGTGATTCGGTTTGTGTTCACAAGGTTGTTTTGACTGTTAAAATCAACCGAATTTGCCTTCCGTAATCTATAAATATCATATTTATTTTTCTATAACATTTTAAAATATTATATTTAACAAAATTCTTATTTTTATCATTTTAAATTCTTTTTAATAATAACCAATCAAAACTTGACCTTATTGCCAATAACTGTAAGTCTACAATAATAATTAGCGATAACTTGTACACAAAATACAAGTACGTCTTTTTGTATTATTATAACACGTTTGTGCTGGCACGTTTGCCATTCCCTTGCGTTATCATTTCCAGTTTTCCATCAATCGTCAAGTGTGTGGACATTGTCTCTCACCATTGTTCTATATTATCATTTCTTATACGCTTTATAATTATTTAATATATTTTATTAATATTTAAATTTACTAAAAAATTAATAAACAAGCATTTGAGATTTTCTTCTAATATTTTTTGGAAGTCCAACAACTAGAAGTATTAAAAATAAAATTTTGCAAACTTTCACTAGCCTTTACCGCCACAACCTTAAAACACTTCCCTCCCTTTGATTAAATTATTATAAACATAAACCGCGCTAAAACAAACCTCTCTTTTTCACCATCAAAATTTTCAAATACTCCCGCTCCCGCTCCCACTCACCCTCTCCCTTACTTCAACAGTTCCCTTCTCAGATCTCTTCTTCCCAAGCTTTCAATCTGCAAATTACGCCTCAAATTTGCGAAATGGGAAAGCAAACTAGATCCAAGAAACCAGATGGTGCAATTGGCAAAGGGAAAGTAACTCCAGTTCAAGTTGCCTTCATTGTTGATAGGTATCTCTCCGATAACAATTTTGTTCGAACTCGATCTACTTTTCGCACCGAAGCTTCGCTTCTGATATCCAAATCACCCGTTAACGAGGTACCCTTTTCACCGATTTTTGATTTTGTGTTGGTAATTGTTGGATTTCCTTTTATGGGATTGGAATTTGAGTGTGAGAATGTTTGTGCAGGCGCCGAAGAGTTTGTTGACGTTGGGGGATATGTTGGACGAGTATATCTGTTTAAAGGAGCAGAAAGTTATTATGAATCAAGAGAAAAATAGATTGGAACAGGAGAAACTTCGGGTGCAAACGTTGTTACGAGGAATGCAAGAAGCAATGAATGCTTATAATGGCGCCGGAGCTTCTTCTTCTGCTTCTGCAGCTGCTCATCTGCCATCGCCGATGGTTATGCCTGCTCTGCCGGCGGGGAATACTTTGGCGTCCCCTGCAGGTAACACTTTTCACCCGTTGTTATCGAATTATTACAGTTCATATGATGCTGTACAATATGAATCTGAAATCAGACTTGGTTGCCTTAATTTCGTGTCTGTTTGCCCTCATTGATTTGTTTTAATGAAATTAGGGTTTTATACTTTGTTTCCAACTGTTCATATGTGATTTCCTTATTTGAATCCTTGCAAAGAGATAATGAGAATGGTCAAAATGGTTCTCTGTGAAGATCTTACGGTGGTTCCAATTCATTTATGCTCAAGTTAAATTCAACTCAAAAACCAGTATTATTGAGCTAAAATGGCTTTACTAAAAGACATAGATCATCATTTCAGTAAAAATTTGACAGAATGTTTAGTTAGTCAATTCGATCCAACCTATTTTGACTATCCTAAATCAACTTGGCAGCTTAATCTGGCCATTACAGTATTTCTAAGATCCAATATTTGCTGAAAATTTTTTGATGGTCTCATGTTAAAGGGACTGTTAATTTTCTATGAAATGTGATAATGAATGCTTTATAATTGTGGTATTTTCAGCGAGTTTTCCGGTGTACAACACTCCGGTCATGATGTCAACATCTCGGCCTTCGAACTCCGTGTCTGAAACAACAAATTTCTCAACACCAACCACAAGCCAACCAAATTTAAAGAGAAGAAAGAATTTCAAAGATGAATCTTGTGGTCCGCTAGCTTCTTCAAAGCGAACCCGCAATCAACCTTCAGTGAGCCAACTCAAATCATCTACCAAACCTATATTGCGATCTGCAGCAGCATCAAATAATCAACAAACGTTATTGCAAATGACTGCAGTTCCGTCAAGTAATCAAGAAACTGCACCAAATAAATCGTCACCAGTTCAAGGTTCTAGCGTAGCCAAATGTCTGTTCAATCCTGGTCCTCAAACACCTTCACCTTCTCCAACTGACAAATCTGTCTCACCAGTTGATAACCAGACTCCACCTTCAAGTAACAAGAAAACTGTGACACCCCAACAATTTACGTCGACTAATCGTACTGTTATCACCTCTGAGACAATTCATGTGAGTCCTATGAAGCAAGTATCTTACTATTCAATCGAGAGGAATCATTGCATTTCATCACCAATGAAAACAAGCTCAAAAAGGTTCAGCACTCGAGATCATGTCAAAGGAAGGTTGGACTTTGATGGTTCTGAAATGGGGGCAGGGATGTTGACTTCTGATGAGAATTCAGGGTCTCCTTCTGAAGATGATGCTTTCGACTTTGACTTGCCTAATTTAGACTGTTTAGGATCAGATTTTAATCTCACTGATTTGTTGGGTGATTTTGATCTTGATGGTTTTTGCCAGCCAGATAATGGATCATCTCCAGAGTCTCTTTCAGGGTAAGACCAAAAACTGTTTTTTCCCCCTTTTTTTAGTCAATTGATTCATTCCAGTATTGGAAACCAATTCTAACCCTTTTTTGTTTTCTCTTTTAAATGATAAATTATTAGATCACCAGACACAATGGTGGATGGTAGCACAGGTGATCATGAGCTTCTCTCAGGAGTGTCTTCTACCGTGACAGAGATCCGATCTGAGCAAGATATGAATATGCCAGGTAACAGATTATTACTAAATGAATCTTTTATGTCTTACAAGAAATCAAATGTTTTCTAAAATGGTTGCTGATTAAAACAGGGCCTAATTCTGTGACATCTGTGAAGTCTATTACAAAATGCATCAAAGTATTTAGTCCTGGTATGTCCGCGATTCTCACTGGTTTTTCTTTCTCGCAACGGATTACATTTGAGTTACTAACTGATTATGCTTTGTGTACAGTTAAAAGTCGTAGCTCTACTGGATTATATAATGAGACTTGTGATGCAGATCAAGTGGTTTAACAAGAACAGCTGATATTTTGCTAACATGGTGCCAGTATACTACTTACAGCCATTATATGGTGTTATGAATCTGATACAACATTATACTGTAAGAGTTGTAATATTTCTTGAGATTAGACTGATCAACTAATGTAACAATCTGATCTTTGAGTGAATCTCATTATGTATTCCCAATGACCTTGTTAACAGAAGAGTTGACTTTGGTGTAACTTGTTTAGTTGACTTTAAAAGATTAATACAACAGTTATTTGTTCAATTTATGATGTTTTAACCTAGTTTTAATATATGTCTAGCATATTGAAAATTACCTACATGGCTACATTATATATATGAAGACCATTTGATATTGAGGCTCAAATAATGACCAATAATTACATTATATCAAGTCTATTGATTAATTTCTTACGAAAAGTGACCTCGTAACGTAGTTAATATTTAATAAGGATCTTTGACTACTTAACTCATAGTCAATTGGTTTTGAGTTGAACTCTACAAACTTACATGATATGACATCAGAGCAAAGTCCACCTATGACCAGTCATATGTCACATGGACTTCATGTAACTCATAAATATTAATGTGTTAGGTATGGAAAAAAAAAAGCAGCCGCACGTGAGGGGCCATGTTGAATAATGTCCCGTATCAGATGAAAAGTGAACATGTATTTTGTTTAATAAGGGTTATTAGGTACTCGACTCAACCAATTTTTGAGTTGAAACTCTACAAACGTACATGGTAATAGAGTAAGGTTCACCGGGTGGTTGGTCAAAGGCCACACGGACGCTATGTAACTCATAAGTATTCATGTGTGGGGTGAAAATAAAGAAAGAACATCACACGTGAGGGGGCATGTTGAGTAATTTCTCTATTCGGACGAGAAGTGACTTTGTAATTTGCTTAATAAGGGTCATGCACTACTCCACCCATAGACAATTGGTTTTGAGTTTGAATCACACACACTTACTAAAGGAACACTATGCATGTATTTATACCCAAGATAAAGGCGGAAGCATGTGTTTTAAAACAAGTTTTGGGTAACAAAGAACATGTATCTTTCTCCCAACATGATCTTAACTACAAAATAATATAGCAACAACAACAAAGGAAGAAGAAAAAGAGTTATACCCTTGATGTCTGAGATGGAAATGAAGTTGAGGATGAAAAAGAGCTCAAAGTTTAAGTTCCTTTACAGAAAAGTCCACACCAAGTTACCGAGTTCCTCCCTTTGCTATAGGCCTTGATCTTGAACACTTCACGAAAGCTCCAAGAATTCTGGAATAGCCACACAATGATACCTCTTGCACTTGATTATGAACACCAACTAAACCTTATATGAGTTCTAGTGTGTTTATGTGCAAATGATCTCAATTTGGCAAAAGGTTTTCAAAGAGAAAGAGTTAGTCCTTTTAAAGACACTCCAAGAAGTCCAGATGACTCCTGAGTCGGCCACAAAGGCACTCATTCATTGGACCAATACAAAGGTCCAATAAAATTAAGGTATCATTTGAACTTTAGCCTTCAAGGGCTCTCACGGGATGTGAAGCGGCCATGAAGGGTGCCCCCACGACTCCTTACCTGGCTCGTGTAGGGATTCTCTTCACGACCGCTTCACGATGCGTGAAAGTTGACAGAAACCCTAATTTAATTTCTCTATCTCATTTGTTTGTGTTGTCGGGAACTACCCTTGGCGTGTGACTCGATAAGCTCGTACCTCATTAGTAGTGATACTAATATACATGTATTGGTGGGCAGACACCAACACTTACATGATATCAGGACAAGGTTCACTAGTAGTTGGTCAAACGCCACACGAAATTCACGTAACACATTAGTATCCACATGTTCGACGTAAAAAAAATGTCACTCGCGAGGGGACGTGTTGAGGAATGTCTCACATCAGACACAAAGTGACTTTATGACGTGATTAATGAGTAGTTGAACTACTTCACTCATAGCCAATTGATTTTGAGTTGGAACCCCACAAACTTACAAAGACCAATATTACTTTATAATATATAAATTTTAATGTATATAATGGTAGTATGGTAGTGCTATGATCTCTTGATCTAGTCTCAAAACAATCAAGATCAATTGATATTGTTTTTTGAAGTAGGATTGTAAGATCAATCGCATGATTGTGGATCCTAAAACTACTAGTTCTATTTCCATGAATCCTAAGAACATGGGGTGTACCCATGCTTGAGTATCCCATGCTTCACGTCACGTCAACAACACATCAGCATAACACATCCCATGTTTCAGCCTTGTTTAAACACTAGTACTACCTACGTTTTGCACGCTTTAAACCTTTTTGTATTTTAAATTAATTATATATTATTTTATATATTATTTATTATTATGAAATTAAATATAAAATTATAAAATTAGATTATAAAAATAAAATAAGAATAATAACTAATTTTCATTAAAACAATAAAAGAGTACATAAAAGAATTACAACTAATAAAAGAACATCAACCATTTATTTTTTATCCATATTTTTCTCTAATAGCGTCTTTTGCTCGTTGAACAATCTCGAGATCCTTGCCTTTTAAACCTTCATCGGATTGTTTTAAAAATTGTAACGTTTCTCGGAATTCTTTTCCTTCTTCTAAACGTAGCTTCCTTTCTTTATGCTCAAGAAGCCTCGTGTTATACTCTTCCATTGAAGAACTTCATAAGCTGCCGGAATTTTAAGTAACTGGTTAACTCCTTGAGAAATTAAACTTCCGTTAAAAGACGAAGTTGGTTGACGATTTTCTGATGGAGATGAGATTGGGGTGTTTGAAGAGGACTCCATTTTTGAATGAGAGAAAGTGTAAAAAATGTAGGAGATTTATAAAATGTAAAGAATATAGAGAGAAAGAGTAGAAGTGTGGTGTAAAATGGTTAAGAAATGAGGTATTCTTATATAAAGTGGGCAATTTTTATTTATATATTTATTTTTTGTAGTTAACGGTCAAATGACCGTTTGAACTCTCTCTCTCTCTCTCTCATACTCGATTGTCTCTCTCTTTCTCTCTCTACTCAGCATTGAAATGTTGCTATAACTTCAAAATCTCGGTACTGATCATAGGGAGTGGTGTTCCCTCTCGTTACCGAGGGGACACATCAGCTCGCCGAAGACTTGCCAAGGTACTAACCACCAGGCTAGCAGAACCCATGCTTTATAAATTTGATGCCTTCTATATAAATACAATTTTGATGCATTTATTAAAAACTCCATTATGAACAGTAAAACCGGCACAGTTTAAGTGTTGACAAATGTTATATATTTATAATTTTGATCCAACATTTGGTTTTTGTCTTATTGACAATGGTAGATGGTGCTAGGGTGGTGGTAGACAGTGACATGGGATGGTAGGTTGTGGTGAGACAATGGTATAAGTATTCATTAATTCTTATTGTATAATAATTAGTAATTTTTTAGTGTTTAATTATTCATAGATAACATGTAAATGAATAAAACTTGAAAATAAAAAATAAATTTAAAACAGAAGGATATTTTAAGTTTTTTAAGTTAATTTAGACGCATATTACAACAAGATCGAAACATAAAGACCAATATTGTAATTCTTCAAACATAAGGAATAAAACATATAACTTTTACTAAATTTAGGGAGTAAAATTGTAACTAGCTTAATTGATTTCATATTTGAAAGAAAAATCCGAAAATTGAGAAGCAAACAAGTGATTTGCCATTTGGCGATGACTTGGAATGGTTCTATAGTTGACTTGACGACGTAACTAACTGCAATAGTAACACGTGGACCTGAAAAGTAAGTGTTGTCCATAACGACGTGGATTCTTAAACGCATATATTGACCTTTCACCGGCCACCTAATTCTAATTCTAGGTTCTTTTTTTCTAAACTAAACGGCTTCAAGCCTAGAACTTCTTTCTTCATAAATTCCTGACAATAATAAATAAATATTGACGTCATATTTATATATTTTTTAATTTAAGTGTCGTCATTCTTATTTAATATATATTAAAAAATGGTTTATAATTTTATTATTCTATTTCAGAGTTATTTCTATCAATCACCCATTTTATTTTCTTCAGTTAATTACTTATGAATAAGTTGTTTATACTTACTAATAATTAAGTATATAAATTTATATAATTTTATGACTATCTAAGTAAACACGTTTACTAGTTACATTTAATTAAAATATTTAAATTAGATTTCAAATAAGTTTAAAAAAAACTAATGATGATGTTATGTAAAAAAAATTTATTTCTAAATGCTCTACCACTAGTTTAATAGATATTATATCTATGTGTATGTTTAATAATTGTTTAATACATATGTTAGTATTCTTTAATTACATAAATATTTCAATTTTAATTAAATCATCTTTGTATTTGTACAAGACATGTTAAGCTAATAAGTCTTAAAAAAATACGATGTTTTGATATATCTTAGCTTAAATTATATTGCGTTAAGATTTAATCATAACGAAGCACGAATTAAAAAAAATCCTACAAAGGTGCAATTATACCTAATTAGTGACTTCTAATTTGTTCTAGAAGTTCATTCAACATCTTTACATTTTATAAATAATATATCAAGTTTTTTTGTATACCATGTTAAGTGATGTTAACTTGCAACTTCTCTCAAATGAAAAAAAGGGTTATATAGAATCTAATTTACATTTTGAATTCTAATTTTTTATTATTTTAATGATTAACTTGTTATGACAGTTTGTTTTTTCTTTAGATCTACTATAACATCTTAATGACTTAATTAAATGTACTAATTTTTTTAAGGGTAAAATAAAAGAACATATCAGGCAATGAGCTTGGGTATGGTTATTATTTTCGTCTAAGTGACTCAAACTATTATAAACTAGCATTGCACCCGTGCAATACGGCGGTAACAATAATAGTTTATGTTCGACAACATGTTTGCTTTAAAAAATAGGGTATGGTATGTGTGAAATGCGGTGTTAGTCAACCTATCAATGTTTTTTCTCCTTTTTCTGATTTATTACTTTTTTCACAATCAACCATTTCATTAGTTGTTAACATAGTTTTTGAAAAAGAATTAAAAATTATTATTAAATAATTAGAGAAAAATATATTGTAGCCTTAAAATTGTATTGATATAAGTAATTTAGCCAAAATTAGATAATTTAAATAGTTGTTGTGATGTTTAATGATTTATTTAAGTAGTCTGAAACTTTTTAAAAAAGAGAAAATTAAGTGTTTTATAATGTAGTATAGATAGACTTCTAGCAAGATGCTACAAAGTAAAGATACAAGTGACAACTATCTCAAAATACAAAACAATGAAAAGCATCAACACCGCTTATTATGACTATCACAACTATACATACCTATGTTTACACCAAAAGGAGATCCAAGCTAAAAGCCTTTGATGCTTTTAAGTATAATTCGCCTATCAGATCACCACGACCTCAGCCGAAACATCATTCCCGAGTCACCCACAAAACAGTTTAATGGATCACAACCCCAATATCATACAAATTCAAATCTATATTTTTCCCACTCCTATGATTTATCCAAAAGAAGACAATGGCTTGTATATAACTCGCACTTCACCCATGATGTATCATGGACTTGTTCTTAAATAAGAGAGAGAAACCGTCTTGCAATTAATCAAGTTAGCCATGCCGACCAGCTAAAAACATCATAAATTCTCGTTATAGTGAGAGCGCACGTTCATGGCAGACCATTTATATATTTTACCAAAAGCACTACTTATCTAAACGACTAACATAATGATTAATGTTACCATCACCCCTCCAGGAAGAGCTTGACTCTATTGTGAAGTTAATAATTATCTTCATGTCACTCTTTTTAATGATCTGAAAGAAAGAAGCTACAACTCATGATGTCTATGAATCTTAAATCCTTTTCGTGATATCAAGAATTTTTTGTCTATTCAACTTGACAGTGAGCTCGATCTATATAATGTTATACTTGACCATTTCTCAATAGTATTGTGATGCGTCAAGCCAATATTATCTTAAACATCAACTCTCATCCATTGATGAAAAACACATAGTCACCTACATGAGTGATAGGCTTATACATACAAATATATAGGGGCTAATACTAACATGATTGAAATATCGGGAATTTGATGCCTAAAGGTGTAAAGAGAATTGTTGTTTGTGTATAAATATGAATGGGGTATAATAGACGAAGTTTAAAAATGAATAATCGTCAACGTCCTATTCTAGCTCTCGAGTTCCTACTATCATGAACAAATATGTTATAGACTTATAGGGGCATAGTCACTCGATCTAAATCTCTCTGACGCTCCGGTCAACGAACACCATTAAGAGGAGGTGCATGTATATTGTGTATTTGTGTAGGATGGAAGTTAAATATGCCTACTTGTGTCTAAAGATGAGGAACAACTACTTATAAGTCCTTGAGGTATACCATGATCATAGCATTAAGACATCTATGCCTAATTGACTTAGGAGCCACCGGTTAAGGCCAAAGTGAAGGAGGTGTTGAGTTTGAGAAAAGATGTTCCAAATTGATGGTTGAGTTTGATGATAACATTGCCATGGGAACTAATTGGTGTTTGAGTTTGATGATAATATTGTACTGGGAACGGGCACTACTACAAAAATGACTTACAGTCCCCTCATTCAAACCCGATTATGATAATAACACCAAAAAACCTGAGCTAAAAGATATGCTTCTGGGTAAAAATTAGTGCAGCGAGATTCCACCCCAGTTTTTAATTTAAAAACTGGGTCAGCAACTTTTAACCCCCCTTGCTTAGTAAAAAACCGGAACTGAAAGGGGTGACTGGCATGCCGGAATTAATTTTGTGGGATTCAACCCCAGTTTTTTAACATTAAACCATGTACAAAGATAGATGTTAAGATAGCTAGAGAGGATTTAAGCTTGGTATTTCAAAACAATCGGGACTAAAAGTTTTAAAACTTTTAAACCCGATTAATAGCACCTTCTAAAAATTTCATTTCGCCCGACCAAATTTGTTCCCCCTCTTTCTATTTTCCCAAACCGTGCTTTATGCTTATTCACCTTCTCCCTCCGTCATTCTCTTTGAGTCTCTACGTTCACCACTCACGACACACCAACAACCATGGTCTTCGTTTACTGCTCACGACAACACCACTACAACCACTGTCTTAAGTCAACAACACCACCACTGCTCCTTCGATTGAAGTGGTTAAATGGAAAGTTTCCTATTTTTGTTCTTATCCACCTTCAATTAAAGTAGGTTTGTGAATTTTATAAATCTCTAATCTGTTGTTTGGTTCTAATTTGATTATGTTTCTATTTCTGAAATCATTTTCATGGCTCTAATTTGATTATCTTTTTGATTTGACTATCCCTAAATCTACGTATGTTTTTGTTCGAGTGATTTGAAGGTTTCTTTTTGACCATGTTGAAGCTTTTGAAATATAAAGCTTTCTTGGTAAATTCTTTGTCCCAGTTTCTTTTTTCTTTCTTGATGAAGGTTTTGAATGCCTAAAGTCTCTGCTGTACGAAGGTTACCGAAGGTTTTAACCTTCTTGGTCCCAATTTCATAATTTGGTTGTAAATGACCAAGTATGTCAAGTAAATTATATTATACTCCACTCTAAAAAAGTAAAATTCACTTTACTCTACTCATTTTCGGACGTTTCTTATTGGATTATTTATTTACATTCGATCCAAGTTATATATATATACAAACACGTGTGTGTGTTATACATACATATATATACTAATATACATATACATATATATACTAATATACATATATATATATATATATATATATATATATATATATATATATATATATATATATATATATATATATATATATATATATATATATATACTATAAGAAAAACGCGATTTCGTTACACAAAAAATGTGTGACAATATGCATATAGTCACACTTGCTTTTTCAACGAATGTGTGACCAAAGGTCATCTGACCATAGGTCGTAAATGTGTGATCATATGCTTTTTAAAGTCAAGTAAATATGTATTTCGTGTGACTATTGTTCATGTAATGGCCACATGAATTTAATTTTTGTGTTTAGTTTTGTAATATGCAGTCACATAGATGTAATTATAACTTGACCAAAAGTGTTAAAATGTGTGAACATATGCTTTTTAAAGTCAAGTAAATGTGTATTTCATGTGACTATTGTTCACCCAATGGACACATGAATTTAATATTTGTGTGACGTGTTGTAATATTCAGTCACACAAAATATTTTATTTTTCAGTAGTTAGTCACTTAGTGGTAATTAAAAAGTGACCAAATGTGTTAAAAAGTGTGACCATATGCTTTTTAAAGTTAATTAAATGTGTATTTCATGTGACTATTGTTCACCCAATGGTCACATGAATTTAATATTTGTCTGACGTTTTGTAATATTCAATCACACAAGGCATTTTATTTTTGAGGATTTAGTCACATAGTTGTAATTAAAAAGTGACCAAATATGTTAAAAAGTGTGAGCATATGCTTTTTATAGTCAAGTAAATGTGTATTTCGTGTGATTATTGTTCACTCAATGGTCACATGAATTTAATATCTGTGTGGCATTTCGTAATATTCAGACACACAACGCATTTTATTTTTGAGGATTTAGTCACATAGATGTAATTAAAAAGTGACCAAAAGTGTTAACATGTGTGACCATATGCTTTGTAAAGTCAAGTAAATGTGTATTTCGTGTGATTATTGTTCACCCAATGGTCACATGAATGTAATGTTTGTGTGGCGTTTTATAAATTCAGACAAACAACGCATTTTATTTTTGAGGATTTAGTCACATAGATGTAATTAAAAAGTGACTAAAAGTGTTAACTTGTGTGACCATATGCTTTGTAAAGTCAAGTAAATGTGTATTTCGTGTTACTATTGTTCACCCAATGGTCACATGAATGTAATGTGTGTATGTGACGTTTTTTAATATTCAGTCACACAATGCATTTTGTTTTTGAGGATTTAGTCACATAGATGTAATTAAAAAGTGACCAAAAGTGTTAAAATGTGTGACAATATGTTTTTTAAAGTCAAGTAAATGTGTATTTCGTGTGACTATTGTTCACCCAATGGTCACATGAATTTAATTTTTGTGTGGCGTTGTCTAATATTTAGTCACACAAGGCATTTTGTTTTTGAGAATTTAGTCACATAGATGTAATTAAAAAGTGACCAAAATTGTTAAAATGTGCGACAATATGTTTTTTTGAGTCAAGTAAATGTGTATTTCGTGTGACTATTGTTCACCCAATGGTCACATGAATTTAATTTTTGTGTGGCGTTTTGTGATATTTAGTCACACAACATATTTTATTTTTGAGGATTTAGTCACATACAATTATTCAAAAAGTGTCTAAAAGTGTTAATAAGTGTGACCATATGCTTTTTAAAGTGAAGTATATGTGTATTTTGTGTGATTATTGTTCATCCAATGGCCACATGAATTTTATGTTTGTGTGGCGTTTTGTAATATTTAGTCACACAACGAATTAAGCAAACAGTGGCCGAAAGTGTTAATAAGTGTGACCATATTATGTGAGGGTACCTTTTAGTCACATTTAAAGAGATCAATAATTTGTGTCACGGTATGAAGTTATATATATATAACAAAAGAAAAAACACAAAACTAATTCGAATTACATAATAAAATTGAAATGTATATAAGTAAACCAAATACATAATCGGAATGTAATTAAATTGTATACTATCATAGTTTTAACGAGTTATACATGTAAAAATCACATAATTAAAGTCTTTTTATACTTCAAGTTGGCCGTCGCTATCTTTTGCATGGTATCAGTAGTCACATAAATACCTTTGCGCTTTTTTTGTAATTAGGTGCACCAACGTTCTCATCAATCTTTTCTACGGTAGTTGGTGGTGTAATTACCTGTAAGAAATAAAATCAGCATGTATTAAACATTGCATTAAATATGAAGAATAATATATGTAGCTAGGTTGATAAAAATAGATGTATGTTTGTACCTTTTCATAAAAAATAACTTAATCCGTTAGCCATTCGTAAAATCCACCTACTGCATCGTTGACTGTTTGAAACCATTCTTCACAACGTCCGGTATGCATGCTGTTGGGTTTTACAGATCACAATTCTAACATGAGTTTGTTAGATTGTGTGCAGAGATAGATAACACGTGTAATCGTGTCCAATACTATTTGACACTAAAGGATCACACTGCTACACACCCGTTTAGAACTTTTGGTTTTTACCATGTCGTGTGTAAAAATAATTAATTAGTTAATTAATTATTGAGAAGGAAAATAATAATAGTTATTTATTATTTTAAAACGGAAATTAATATTTAAGTTTAAATATTAATTGGATAAATTAATTAATAGTTATTAATTAATTAGAAATGTCAAAGGGTATATTATGTAATTAAGTGATAGTCTAATTAAAGTTGGGCTTTAATTAAACGGGCTTGAGCCTTATTGAAGTTTATAATATAAATAACCTTTTAAGGTTTAAGGAATCATACGGATTAACACAAGTTGCAAAAAGATAACCCTAGCCCCTCTCCTTCTCTCCCTCTGCGTCGAACTCAACAAGGACCCCGGGGGTTCTCGGCTTTTGCGATCGACGATACACACACACACACACACGCAAGCCTCGCGTGTTCGAGTTTGGTGATATCCTCAGGCGGTCTAGCAGCCCGTTCGAGGTGGTGCAGTAGCGGTGTTCTACCTTTAGCTATCTGGATTGAGGTTTCAAGATTACTGCTGAAAGGTATAATTTTTATTCCCTACTAGCTTTTAGTTTTTGTACTAGTTAGATGAGATCACTGGAGGGGGTTTTGTTTTATTCCGCTGTGTATGCTATATGATATGTTTTTATACCCTACAAAACCCTTCAGTGGTATCAGAGCCACTTCTAACCTCGTAGGGAACAGGTTAGGTTTCTTCTTATTCTGATGAAAAAGGGTTTGTTTTATCAAGAAAAGGTTTTTAATTTTCCAGGATAATAAAAATCAAGTTTTGATTTTTATTGGATAAATTAATTGCTTTTTGATAAAAGGATTGATTAGATTTAATTTTAGTTAAATTTGTTAAATCTATTGTTGTTATTTGCGCAAAATTGTAAACCGAAACACCACCATCATTGGCGGCGGCCTCAGGTGGCGGCGGTCGGTCCGGCGGCAGCGTCCCAGTCCGAGGGCGCTGCTAGTCGACGGCGGTCCCAGGGCAGGCGGCGGTCACTTATCGCAGGTGGCTGGCGAGGGTCGGCGGCTAGGGCTGCGGCGGTGGCGTGGTGCGGCTTCGGCCCAGAAACCACGGCCCAAGGCCGGCCCAGCTGCGGCTTGGCCCAAGAGGGCTACGGCCCAGACCTTTTGGTTTTTTCGGCCCTGTTTTTTGGGCTCTGACCCAGTACTAAATATTTGGCCAAGTTCGCGGCTCGGATATTTGCGGTCAATGTAAAAATTAAAATACAATTGTTAATTGTTAATTTGCGGCTCGGATATCGCTTCTGACCATTTCCGTTCAGAACCGGGTCTTTAAATACAAGATACAAACATTGCAACCAGTTCAAATGATAATGATCTAGATTTTATGTTTGATATCTTTCACTCAGAATCTAATCCTGTTCCAATTGTTTCCAGGACTGAACCCGTTCTTCAAGACAGTGTTACTCTTACTCCTCCAACGGTAACAACATCAAATCCATTTATTGATTTTCCTCTTGAAGTTACAACTTCTGGTTCTGTTACATGTCCTGCAGAGGTCACTCCAAATATGGAATTTGAGAGTCCTCCTATCTTCGATTCAGATCCAAATCTGTCTCCAGAAGCTGAGGAACAATTACCTTCGGAAATCTTCTTTCCTTCGGCTTCAACTCCCAACGACCCTAAATGGACGAAAAACCATCCTACAGATCAAATTATTGGCAATCCCAATGATGGTGTTCGAACAAGATCTGCAACGGCAAATGAGTGTTTGTATTCAAATTTTTTGAGTATAATTGAACCCACAAAGGTCTTGGATGCACTAGATGATCCAGATTGGGTTATCGCCATGCAAGAAGAACTGAATCAATTTGATAGACTTGCAGTCTGGCGATTAGTGACACTTCCGTATGGGAAATCTGTTGTCGGAACAAAGTGGATATTAAAAAATAAACGGGATTCTGATGGTGTAGTTGTCCGAAACAAAGCTCGACTTGTATCCAAAGGCTATAATCAACAAGAAGGCATCGACTTTGATGACACGTTTGCTCCAGTCGCAAGAATTGAAGCCATACGTCTTTTTCTAGTATATGCTGCAAGTCGGCGTTTCAAAGTTTATCAGATGGATGTGAAGACTGCTTTTCTAAATGGTATACTTAAGGAAGAAGTGTATGTCTCACAACCTGAAGGATTTGTTAACCCTCGACACCCCAATCATGTATATATTTTGGATAAGGCATTGTATGGTCTAAAACAAGCACCTCGAGCTTGGTATGATGTCCTGTCCAAATATCTTCTTCAGGAGGGTTACACCAAAGGTACATCTGACACTACGTTATTCATAAAGGCCAGAGGCAAAGATAAGGTTTTAGTGCAAATCTATGTTGATGACATTATCTTTGGCTCAACCAACCCCAAGTATAGTGATGAATTCGTAAAGACAATGGCGAATAGATTTCAGATGAGCATGATGGGGGAAATGTCCTTTTTCCTTGGTCTTCAAGTAAAGCAACTAGCAATGGTATTTTTATCAGTCAATCAAAGTACATCAAATACTTGCTCAAAAAGTATGACATGCTCACCTGCTCAGCACTGTCAACTCCTATGGCTGCCAAAACAAAGTTATCTGCTGATCTAGCTGGTTCAACTGTAGATCAGAAGACATATAGGGGGATGATAGGTTCATTACTGTACTTGACGGCGAGCAGACCCGACATTATGTTTTCAACTTTCTTATGTGCTCGATTCCAGGCCAATACCAAAGAGTCGCATCTACTAGCAGTCAAGCGGATTTTTCGATATCTCAAAGGAACTATGGACCTAGGTTTGTGGTATCCTCGAGACTTAAATCTTGATTTGCATGCGTACTATGATTCCGACTATGCTGGGTGCATGATAGATCGAAAGAGTACATCTGGCAGTGCGCATTTCTTGGGGGATCGTTTAGTCTTGGGCTTCGAAGAAACAAAACTGTGTATCTACATCCACTGCTGAAGCTGAATATGTTGCAGCTGCAATGTGTTGTTCGCAATGTTTGTGGATCCGGACACAACTATCAGATTTTTACCTACAGTATGACAAGATTCCTCTGTTCTGTGACTCGCAATCTGCCATTGCCATTTCATGTAATCCGGTACACCATTCTAAAACCAAACACATTGACATCAGATATCACTTTATTAAGGATAATGTGGAAAAAGGAATCATTGAACTTCAGTATGTTCATACTGATAATCAGTTGGCTGACTTATTTACTAAACCATTGGACGAATCTCGTTTCAATGATCTAGTCTCTAAGCTTGGCATGCTTAATATGCAAGTATGACATACTCCTTATACTTTTTCCTTATCCTTTATTTTTGGTTTGTGAATTGGTATTACACAGTTTGTTCGTGTTGCAGGTCTTTATTCAAGAAAATAAGGGAGAGTGTCTATATCTTTACACATACTGCATATGTGTAGGGGAGATATATAGACATTTTAGAATACATGACTTTTTGTCTCTCACTCAATCTATATATTTGAAAACCCTTACAATTTTGATGCACAGATTGAAGGGGAGTTTTTCCTTTGTATTTTACACATAAAGAAAATAGAAAATTAAAAAGAAAATAGGAAATTATAAAGAAAATAGGATATTAAAAAGAAAAAAAAATTGAAAATTTGGAAAAATAAAATTACAAGTCACAAATGCGATGGTTGACAAATGGACCGCATTCGAATTATTGATGTGATTCGTGAAAAGGCTATTCGCATGCGAATCCCACATTCGCATGCAATTCATTGAAGTTCCAGGTGGCCTCAAATGGAATCACAATCGCATGCGATCCTCACAATCACAATTCAGTGCTCAATTGATTTGACGCGTTCGCATGCGAATCTCATCCATATGCGAATGATCAGTTACCCTAGAATACATTCGCATGCAAATCCTTCACTAAGTTACATTCGCATGCGAATCCTTCACTAAGTTACATTCGCATGCGAATCTCTTCACAGTTACCAAGGGGTTACTGTTACCGCCTTAAAAGGACCAATCAGCAGCTGCCACGTGTCTTGGGCACAGTTACTTTTCGCATTCCACTTTCCTACTTCATCTTCCCCAGGTCCTCATTTTCTTTTTTCACCATTAACGATCTCTGTTCTCTCTCTCCTACAATTGCAACCGAACCCTATCAAAATTTATAATTCTTACATCATTCGAACCGTACGAGTAAGGTGAACAATCCTTTCGGTGAAATTTCATTAATTTCAAATCTTAATCGAGTTTTTCAACAAAAACAGTTCGAATGTTCGAGGGTTTTCACGGACTGAAATTTTAAGTTTTGACAATCTCCTTGACCTCGATTGCTACAGTTGCTTTGGTCAATGTTTCTTAGATTTTCACGAGGGTTCTGGATCTTCAAACAAAATTTTAAAATTCTAACTTTTGTTTTCGTGTTCATCGCAGTCATGAGTATACACTACAAATTCGAATTTTGGTCTTTTACTAGGTGTTAGGGACACTTTTTGCCTATACCTTAGTATAATAAAATTATTCGTATACATGAAATCATTGTTTTTTGAAGACCAATTTTCATTTTTCACTCATTGAAACAGGGTTTACACAATGAACATATGAGAGTTAGGGTTTTTTCTTCAAAATTTCAAAAGTTATTTTTTAAGGTGTCTTTGGTCAAAATGTGTCAACTTAGTATCAAAAGGACGAGTTTGATCTAAGTTTTGATCATTTTTCATGAGTACTTAAGCTTGTTACTGTTAACTTGTATTTCAGATTTAACCTGCTTGAGTGTTTTGTGCAGATAAATGGCTAACATGGAAGGTGACTCCACATCACATGTTCATTCTGTGGCTCCTAGCCAGCCTGCCCAAAACCCAAAACCCAAAACCCGATGAGCTTTTAATGCCTAGGGCAAAATTACTATTTGTCACATCTCATGAAAACAACCAGTTTATAGACCTAGCCACCCTGAAAAACCCTAACCACCCAATTCTTACTGAAATCCTTCGTGTCCATCCTCTGAATCATGTCCTTACCTATAACCCTGCTACAACTAGTACTCATGTCCCTGAAGTATATGCTCAACAGTTTTGGCAAACTTGTTTTATACATACCAGTCTCACTAGCACTGTTTCTATTCGAGCAGATGTTGATGAGTTCACAATTTCGGTCACAGTTGCTAGACTTAGAGAGATTTTTCAACTTCCCTCTACTGACAGTCGTCCACCAGCAGTCGACTTTGAGGATATTCCTGATGAGGATACTTGCTTAGCTGCCATTCAATCCTTTGGTTACTCTGGTCCATTGGAAAAGAAAAGCCAATTTAGGAGAAACATTTTGCACCCAATGTATAACATGTTCATGACAATCTTGCAGAAATGCTTAACTGCCAAACACACGGGATATGAGCATTTAACAGAAAATCAAATGCGGACTTTTGTTGCTGCTGGCAATCACCTCCATGTGGATTATGCTCAATTACTCTTCAATGATCTCAAAATCACAATTACACAAAAAAACAGTTTGAAGAAGGCAGCGGCCAAATTCTTACCTTATCTGAGATTCATTCCGATGATCATTCAGCACGTCATGGATGAAAACCTTGAAATTCCTCGCCGAGTAGGTTCGCCTTCTATTGCTCCAAAAGCTTTTAATGTCATTAAACCTACTATTCCTGATCCACTGCCTGTTCCTCAACCCTTTCCCGTGTGACTGCTGGATCTGTGTGAGCAGAATGACGTAGTAGTCAGTTATAGGGAGAGTGTAGGGATTCCTCCCCTGGTTAGACCAGAGCCGGTCCTACCTACCCAGGGAGAAGTAGCACCACGTGAGGAAATAGAGGATAGGACTCAGTTATCTACGGGAGATGCTGAGAGGGCTGTGCAGAGAGAAAATCTTGAGAGGGGTGGTGAAGTTGGTGAGGTGGATACACATAGAGAGGGAGTAGATACTTTTGATCCAGCTGATATTCTTGATTATGTTGAGTCTTTGACTGTTCCTGCTAATGATCAATCTGATGCATCCATTGAACAAATAAATCTTTCTAGCTCAGATTCTGAAGGTACTACTTCTGTGTCAAACACTGTCACCACTCCTCCTGTTCAACTTATATCATCTCCTGTCCGCACCCCAGACATACCAATTGCGAATACTTCAGAGAGTACCCCTTCATATATGAGACTAACTGATCCTCTTGAACATTCTCCTATTGTCAGTACTCCTATGTCAACTGCCTATGTCACTCCCATAGCTCAAACTTCTGTCAATCAGGCAAATCTTAACATCATACTGACTCCAACTCCATCCAGAGTAATAGTTCCTCAGTACACTCCAATCATTCAAATTGCATATGAACATGATCATGTACCATCTTTTGAAATTGCTTCTGTTTCCACTGACACTTCACCATTATCTCCAAATCAGTATGCTGGTTATGTTAATGAAGAAGAAGATGATGTGAGTAGTAGTCATGTGAGAAAAGAAAATGAGAGAGTTGAGAGTTCACCACACCAAGAAAGCCGGGCAACCACATCTACTATTAGACCTGACACTGTTAGGTCTGATATTGAAATAGACACGGCTATCCCAACCGTGCACATTAAAACCCCACTCAGCCACTTAGCAGGTCCTCAAAGACCATCTATTTCATTGCACAGGGATTTTGCACATAATCTACGACCATCTCCCTCGGAGATGGGACGTATTGAAACTAGAGGACAGCTTCCCTCGTCCTCGCCCAGTCTTTCAGAGCACATTGATTATCCGCAGATATCCGCATTTCTTGATAAACACAAAGACACAATTGAAGCACTGGTTACACTGATCAAAAGTGTTCCCGGAACATCTCTAGGTAATACTATTGATAGTATTATTCTAGGATGGGATGGAAATCCTACTGGAGTCAACCCCACAACAGCTCCTTTAGGTGGGCCAGCCTCTGTGGCAGGACCCTCAACGGGTATCTCCCGTGATACCCGGTTTGTTACACAGTACGAACTTCACGATGCAATTAACCAGGCTGTGGCACCCTTGCAGTCTAAACTCAATAGCATTGAATCAAAGCTTTACAGGTGGTTTTATGATATTAATGCAAAATTCTCTGAGATCTCTGACAGGCTTCGAGATGTGGATGTTGCTTGTAAAACTCAAGCAGGTACACAAAAGAGGAGACGTGACGATCCTGATCCAGATGATCGCCCCGAGGGGGAGAAACGGAGAAGGATGTACATGAGTTCGAAGGATATTGTATCATTCACTCCGTCGAGTCAACATTTTACAGGAGAAGGGGGAAGTGGAGGTCAAGATAGGGATACTCAGGCCGATGATGTTCTTAAAAAACAGACGGTTACCTTTGAACAGAGGTCTAATGTAAATGAAGAGGGGGAGATAGAACTAAATAGTGAACAAAATGAAGAGATAACTCTTGAATCGGATACAGAGAATGTACAGGATTGGTATGGTGATGCTGGGATTGAAATGGAAGCTAATGAAAGTTCAGATGAAATTGATAAAGAAATTGATGAGTATGTTACATCTGTAACAAATCCTGAAACTCAATATACACAAGTTGGTAGAAGGTTTGAGGATTATCTAGAACCAGCTGAGATTGAGAAACGAAGAAAAAAGAAGCAAAAGATGACAAGAGCTAAAAAGAAAACTTTTGATGTTTCAAAAGTTCTAAGTGGGGTAAACTTTGAAGTCCATTCTGTTTTTCCACCCCCAACAGGACAGTTTCAAACATCTGCTGCATATCTACTTAGACAAAAACAACAAGAGGAAGCAGCCAGAGAGTTTGTCAGAAATACTGAATGGCCAGTGCCGCGAAATGTATATGTGCCTCCTGCTTCTTCAGTGTATACAGGTACTCCGTCTCTTGATAGAAGCAACATGTTTACAAGACTTGCAAGATTAAATCCAATCTGGAGGGATTATTCAGTGAATGATCCATATCTCGAAGACAGAATTCAAGAAATTTATGTGAATGAAATTGAAACAAAGACACCTCCAGAGTTGAGACATTTGAATGAAAGTCAAGTAATAAGATATCAACACATGTTGGAAAGGTTCAGAAATCCAAAAGAGCAGATCATCTCAGAATATCCAATAACTAAACTTCTCAATATCTAAAGTGATGATGGATTTAGTCATACCAATGTTTGGTTCGAAGTAGAAAGGGCAAATGGTCAGAAGTTTACATTCAATGAGGCAGATCTAAGATATATTCAACTTCATGACATCAACTTCATCTATTTGTACCTGTCAGAAAAACAAGGAAAGAAACCAAATGAGGTGTTTGGCCGTTCTGCACTGAGGAAGTATATGAGAAAGTTAATGGAGTTCATTGAAGAACATGATATGCAACTGACAGCTGAAAATAATCTTGAAAAAGTTAATGTGCTGAAACCTCAACAGATCCATCCTAACTTGGATCAGATGGATTTATTAACTATAGTTGATGCTGACCACAAGTTCTTCAACGGTGAACCAGGTGTCGTCTTCAGAAATTCAAGAAAAGAGAAAACATTTGTTCGTATGTGTGATCTCTTGGGTTATTCAGATGGCACACTGAGAATCTTATACAATAGTCTTGAAATGAAGAACGCAAATGCTGGAGCTTCTATCACTGAAAAAGAGAGACAGAGTGTTTGGCTTCACATTGACAAAGTTAAGAAAACACTGGAGAGCAGGAGGATCATCCGTAAATGGCAAAGTTATTTTGTATTACGCAATGCTGTTCCATGATTGTTTTATCGTTAAGTAATCTAAACTTTTGTAATAGGCACACTCCTCACTTAGGGGGAGATTGTTAGAACTCAAAAAGTGAGGGTGTGTTATGTAACTTTCCCAAGGCTATATATGGCCTTGGTGGGATTTTCAATATAAGCTTTGCATTCATATTTTCACAAATATCAAGGTGTTTGTGTGTGTTCTAATCTGCCAATTCGCATTGCTTCATCCTAAACGGACAAACAGTTTTTGATTAATTATCAAGTATAAAACTTAAAATATATATTTATTGCAAATAACAGAAAAACAATTATGGGATTTTAACAGGTAGTTAAAATCAGTACTTTCATCAAGATGAATAATTAGAAATCAGTTGCTTTTAGTTCATGTATTAGTTTATACATGTTTGGGATGCCATAGCCAAGCCCTAGACCTTGTGGATTGTTTTTATTTACTGCACTTGTGGTTGTATTGGTTTTTCTATTCTATGGTGTGGGGAGGCCTGCGTGCCACTTACAACCCCTATTCTATTTTGTAAAAGTATTAGATTAGCGGGCCTGCGTGCCTTTGAATATCTTGTAATTTTTTGTTTCTAGTTTTTAGATGTTAGAATAGAATTGTATAGAAATAGAATAGATTTGAAGCTGATACAAAGGAGCAAGGAGCAAGGAGCAAGGAGCAGGATTAGATGCTGGAGCCAATGGGAGCTTCAGAATGCCATGCCATATATGTTGTTTTTCCACTTAGGTTTTTGACCATCGAGTTTTTCGTGTTGCTCACGAAATCGACATTAGTTAAGGGCAAGGCTAAGGCATAGTTTGTTTGTGGTTGTTTTATTTCTTTACATATTATATATATGCATGGTTGTGATTTTCAAGATGAAATAAAACAAGGGTTTTAATAATAGATAATTATTAAACAGTCGTTTTTTAAAAAAAAATTGGCAAAAAGTTTTTTCTCGTAAAAAACTTTTGAAATCCTTTTTAGAAAAATCTTAGATCAGTGTGCTACCCACCTAATGGTACACCTTTCCTGTTAAACGGTACTCGGGTGTCGGAAGTGACCAAACCTTGGGCATTCGGGTTCAAACCATTGCGGGGGAGGGTGTGAAAGACTCTGCGATAATCGGGAGTCCCGGCCAGAGTTCACACTGTCTGAGGTGGTGCGATCTATTTTGGTGATAATCGGGAGTCCCGGCCCAAAATGCACTAGAGGGACTAAAACATGCACGGTTCTTGTAGCCGATGTCCCGTGGATCTAGGAGTCGTGTCCAGGTTGGATACGACTGGTATAGGTTTACCTACCAGAAATAGCATTGTCCCGGTAGGAAGTGCCCAAACCTTGCATCGGGAAATGTGAAATATGGATCCTAGTCTAATAATTTATTTTTAAAAGGTAATAATTATTAGAAGATATAATCATATTACTGAATCGATTTTATCTTTTCTTTTTCTGTAGATGTCTATATTATCTGTTATTCCGTTTTATTATCATAAGGAATCTCTAAGCCTCATCGTCGGCAAGTGGAAGCTTTCAGGTCCAAACTTTGCTGTTTGGAAGATGCATCTAAAGAATGTTTTGGATGCACAGGGAAAGCTTCACATCATAGAGACATTGCCTCCAGAACGACCAGGGGTAGATGCCCAGGATAGTGAGTATGATGCTTACTATCAGTATTTGGCTGACGAATCTGACGTTATGTCAATTCTCGTTCTCACAGCTTCATCCGAGTTTACGGATGATCTCCGGGAGAAGTCATCTTATGAGGTCGTTTAGGGACTGGAGCGTAAGTTCATGTACAATGAAAGAATATGTCGTATCTTGCTGCTGAAGGAAATTATTTCAGCGAAAATGAAAGAAAACCAGCCGATTAGCGATCATCTCATTAACATGAGAAGGCTCTTGGATTGCTATGAAAGTTTTGGGTCAAAATCAAAACCACATGAGTTAGTTATGCTATTGTTTGGTTCTTTGTTGGACCATTACCAGAGAAGGGTAATGTACGTCCTCGGTAATTTTGAGATGACCGTCGCGGAGCTGCACGAGATCCTTATGTGCATCAGCGATGAGTTGAATCCAAAGTAGCTAGAGTCAACAGTTGTGGACCTTATGCAGGAAGATGACTGGTTGGAAGAGCTTGGAGAAATTTGTTGCCCAGACTGTGACAGCAAGGATTCATGCGAGCACTCACTCGACATAGATCAGCAGGACATTGGTTCGCCCAATGACTCAGGTATCTTTATGATAGATTGTCTTATTAATTCTTATGAATCATGGGTATTGGATACCGGATGTGGTCATCACATATGCAATCATTTGCAGGGATTCAAGAGAAGTAGCAAGTTAAGACAAGGAGATATGAACCTGCTGGTAGGCGGAGGCTCCATGGTTGGTGCTGAAGCTGTAGGAACATATTGCCTTATTTGCCTTCGGGCATGGTCTTAGAACTAGAACCTTGTAATTATGTTCCTAGACTAATCAATAATGTTATCTCGTTTGATTTGCTTATAGACTGTGGTTTTAACTATGTTATGAATAGCAAAGTGTTTTCTTGTTTTAAAAATGATGTTTTATATTTTAAAGCTATTCCACAAAATGGTCTATATACACTTAATCTAGATAACGATGATAAAAACATATATCATATAAGTAAAAGATCCAAGAGTAACTTGAATCAGACTTATCTATGGCATTGTCGTTTAGGACATATAAACGAGAAACGCATAGAGAAGCTCCGAGATGACGGAATTCTAGAACCATTTGACTTGGAGTCATATGACTTTTGCAGCCTTTCAACAGTGAGAATGAAAGGACTAGTGAGTTACTGGGTATAATACACACAGATGTGTGTGGACCCTTTACTCCAGATGCTAAAGGAGGATACCTGTACTTCATTACCTTTACTGACAACTTCAGTAGGTTCGGTTATGTCTATCTCATGAGACTTAAATCAGAAAGTTTTGACAAGTTGAAACAATTTCAGAATGAAGTACAGAATCAGCTGGACAAGAAGATAAAGCTGCTTCGGCCCGACCGAGGTGGTGAATATCTAAGTCAGGAATTCGACGATCATTTGAAGCAATGAGGGATTGTTTCACAACTCACACCTCCGTATACGCCTCAGATGAATGGTGTATCAGAAAGGAGGAATCATACATTGCTTGACATGGTACGATCAATGATGAGTCGGAGTTCATTTCCTTTGTCGTTTTGGGGGCACACACTCGAGACAGCGGCCTTCATGCTGAATCGGGTTCTGACTAAATCGGTTGAAAAGACACCGTTCGAGGTATGGACGGGGAAAAAGCCCAAAATATCTTTTCTCAAGGTTTGGGGAAGTGAGGTGTATGTTAAGCGAACATTCACGGATAAACTCAATTCCAAATCAGATAAGTGTATCTTCGTGGGTTATCCCAAGGAAACCATGGGATACTATTTCCATAACCCAGATGAGAACAAAGTTTTTGTTGCTCGTAAAGGGGTGTTCTTGGAATAGAAGTTTCTAAACTCAGAAACTCCAAGAAAAGAAATAGAGCTTCAAGAGATTGAAGAGGAAGAGATAACACCACCACCTATAATCGAACCCGTGGTTCAACAGAGAATTGTTGAATCTCAACCCGAGCCTGTGGTTGAGAAGGAAGTGCAAACACAAGACCTTTGCAGATCTAGTAGGCCTCGTCATGAGCCAGATAGGTATCTAGGATTCCTTGTTGCTCAGGACGAAGGGGATCTTTTAGAACCCACCACCTACCAAGATGTTGTCTCAGGTTTAGAATCTGAGAAATGGCTAGAAGCCATGAAGGCAGAGATGCAATCCATGTTTGACAACCAAGTTTGGAAGTTAGTGGATTTACCTCAACACAGCAAAGCTGTTGGGTGCAAATGGGTCTTCAAGAAGAAGACCGACATGGATGGAAAGGTGCATACCTTTACAGCTAGGCTAGTGGCAAAAGGTTTCACGCAAACTCATGGTGTTGACTATGATGAAACTTTTTCCCCAGTAGCAATGCTTAAGACTATTAGAATTCTCATGGCCATATCAGTATATTTTGATTATGGGATATGGCAGATGAATGTCAAAACCGCCTTCCTTAACGGAAAGTTGACAGAGGACGTATATATGGTACAACCGGATGGTTTTGCGGATCCAAAGAACCCTAATAAGGTATGCAAGTTGCTAAAATCCATTTATGGGTTAAATCAAGCATCTAGAAGCTGGAACTTACACTTCGATGAGCGTATCAAAGAATTTGGTTTTACCAAAAGTGAGTTCGAGTCGTGTGTTTACACTAAATTCAGTGAGAGCGCGGTAACCTTCCTAGTCTTGTATGTGGATGACATACTGCTAATAGGAAACAGTATACCAGTGTTACAAGGAGTAAAATCCTGGTTGGGTAAATGTTTTCACATAAAAGACTTGGGAGAAGCTTCTTATACACTAGGTATAAAGATATATAGAAATAGATATAAGCGGCTTATCAGACTTAGTCAAAGTACATACATAGACAAAGTCGGGAAAAGATTCAAGATGGATGAATCCAAGAAAGGATTTATTCCTATGCAATCTGGCGCGATTTTGAGCAAGGCTCAGTGTCCTGTGTCTAGTCAAGATCAGGTCAAGATGAAATTGATTCCATATGCTTCGGCAATAGGGTCAATTATGTATGCCATGCTATGTACTAGGCCCGAGCAGATATCAGCAAAATCCTGGTGAAGCTCATTGGGTAGCTATCAAGAATATTCTCAAGTACCTGAGAAGGACAAAAGACATATTACTAGTTTATGGAGGTTCAATGGATGAGATCAGTGTAACTGGTTACACTGATGCAAGTTTCCAGACCGACAGAGACGACTTTAGGTCACAATAAGGATCTATCTTTACCCTAAACAGAGGACCCATATCTTGGAAAAGTCAGAAGCAAGATACAATAGCAGATTCGACTACAGAGGTAGAGTATATTGCGTCAAGTAATGCAGCAAAGGAAGCTGTCTGGCTGAAGAATTTTATCTCGGATCTTAGAGTTGTTGCCAGTATCTCTAGACCGATTGATATATTCTGTGACAACTCAGGGGCTGTGGCGCAAGCTAAAGAGCCAAGAGATCATCAGCGGACTAGGCATGTACTCAGGAAATATCACCTTTTCCGAGAGATTATTGGAAGAGATGATATTCGACTGCAAAAGATACCGACGGACGACAACGTTGCTGACCCGTTGACGAAGCCGCTAGCTTGAGCTAAGCATGAGAGACATGCGAGTTCTATAGGAATGCAGTGCTTAGAACATAGCAGCTAGTTCAAGTTTTTGATTATTACTATAGAGGTAACTTGAAACTCTTTTATTATGTATTTACATTTCATGGGCTTGAAATAGGAGGTATTTACATAATTGTTTCTTGTTGTCTATTATTAGCATGTTTTAACCTATCCATGACAAGTCAAGTGATGAATTGTCTAAATGCCCATAGCTACTTAATGTAGTGGGAGCTACATTAGGGAGGTAACGCTATTATGGATATTTGATGATTTATTCAGGAATGAATAAAAGCACAAGGTTGTGACCAAATATTCATAGATATTTATCAGAAGATAAATATTGGGAGTGATCCGCATCGAGTTTACTTCATGGAGCGTCATCATAAGTAAACTTGATAGATTGTCCTTAGACCTGAGATATTTGGTTTGGGGCATGGTAACTTCTGTACTTTAGCGTGTACTAACGTCACGCCGTAACAGGGTGATCATAAGGGGCATGTCTAGGTGCAACGGAAGCTGTGTGCTCAAATTGCAAATAGTCAAGATGGGATTTGCAGCTACTACTTTTAGGAGAGATATTTCTGGGCCCCTCGACGGTTATGACTACTGAAAATGCGTGGCCGCGCTCGGTTAGACTGATAGGTTTCATTCGGTAAACCGTAACTGTAGAGTGTCGAGACCAGAGTCGAGAAAATCTGAGTATTTAGAATAAGATCCTTGCTCCATGTCTAATACTCACATTACGGAATATCGCGATGCAAAAGGAAAAGCCTAGAAAATCCAAGGGGTGAATTATATCTCTAGATGTAAGAGATCTCATAGTCTAGTTAACCTAAGTGTCTGGCTAGGGACCTCCTTAGGCCAACGGTGTACAAGAAGTGTTACTTATCTTGCACAAGTGGGAGTCTATTAGATTGTGTGTAGAGATAGATAACACGTGTAATCGTGTCCAATACTATGTGACACTGAAGGATCATACTGCTACACACCCATTTAGAACCTTTTGGATTTTACCATGTCGTGTGTAAGAATAACTAATTAGTTAATTAATTATTGAGAAGGAAAATAATAATAGTTATTTATTATTTTAAAAGGGAAATTAATATTTAAGTTTAAATATTAATTGGACCAATTAATTAATAGTTATTAATTAATTAGAAAGGTCAAAGGGTATATTATGCAATTAAGTGATAGAAAGGTCAAAGGGTATATTATGCAATTAAGTGATAGTTTAATAAAAGTTGGGCTTTAATTAAACGGGCTTGAGCCTTAATGAGGTTTATAATATAAATAACCTTTTTAGACCTAAGGAATCATAAGGATTAACACAAGTTGAAAAAAGATAACCCTAGCCCCTCTCATTCTCTCCCTCTGCGTCGAACTCAACAAGGACCCCGGGGGTTCTCGGCTTTTGCGATCGACGATACACACACACACGCAAGCCTCGTGTGTTCGAGTTTGGTGATATCCTCAGGCGGTCTAGCAGCCCGTTCGAGGTGGTGCAGTAGCGGTGTTCTAACTTTAGCTATCTGGATTGAGGTTTCAAGATTACTGCGGAAAGGTATAATTTTTATTCCCTACTAGCTTTTAGTTTCTGTACGAGTTAGATGAGATAACTGGAGGGAGTTTTGTTTTATTCCGCTGTGCATGTTATATGATATGTTTTTATACCCTACAAAACCCTTCAGAGTTATCCTGATTCACAACCAAACTGGTTTGAACCAACTCAGAATTGAACAAATATATATTCAATTATTATTTATAAAGCGGAAAGAAAATAATAAACTTAATCCTCAAAAACCCTAAAGGATTAATGATCTTGGTTTATTACAAGTGTGTATATCATATATATAGATTTCGATATATGTAAGTGTGTACATATAGTAATCATCGAAAATCATACAACCATAATGTAACACTATACTTTTTAATTAACATAAAACTGCGTGCAGAAGCTTAATTAACATAAGTTAAATAAAATCTTCATCTGGTTTTACATGTATAAAATTGCCACTACAGTGTTATTTACAAAATCAACTCTATACAAAATATTAGACATCAGAGTAGTGGTCTGTCCATATTCCCAGCCTTCACATTTATAAACTCACCAATACAAATATGCAAAATATGATAGTGGGGAATTAGCACAAAGCTAAGTGAGGGAACATATATCTAAACATATACAAGGCAAACATGCCTAAACACGAAGCTCATATCACCAAGAGAACCAGCGGTGTTGCAAGCACCTACAACCAAGGTCGGCCAAAACCAAGGTTTACCGATAGTCCTGCTAACATGGACAACAGTACTAGCTCCCTTGAATACAACAAATGCATATCAAGATCTAATACTGTGTATCCCTAAGCAACAGGTCCAGCCGAAATTCCACGAAGCTGATCTCCGAAACAACATGTATACATATTAAACAAGACATACAGTCCAATGAGCAAAGTTACAATCAGGATATCATATCCTGTATATCCGAAGATATAAATCCACTCACCACAGTCTGCACAACTGTAGTATACTCAGGTGACTAACTCACTGAGTCTTCTCAGTTTCTTAGAAAAGGTAAACACAAGTCAGCATTGATTTCAGTATACTGATTTACAATAAGTAATACAATTATTCAAAAATTACATGTATATATACATAATACATATAACATATATATATTCAATCCTTATGAAATGATCTTATTTATTAGAAAATCCCAATTCTTCTTCAAAACCGAATAAGATACCATACGGTTTCTCTGCCATGCGGATTTCATATCACAAGTCCAATTCCGATCAGAGTGTTAAGGAAAATGTCTAAGTCTCAAATTCCGGATGGATCATTCTGTTTCATCAATATAGGCCCAATTCCGGTCAAAGAGTTGGGGAAAAAGTTCAAACTCCAAATCCCGGATGAGTCATGTGGAATCATCATAATTCCGGATCAATTTCACAATTCCGAATAAGCAAGGGCAATCTCATGCGGTATTGTACGAATCCCGGATGGTATGCGGATTTCCTCTTAAACTCCGGATATGTTCATAATTCCGTATAAGCTAAGGCAATCCGATCAAAGTTATGGCAAAGTCATCCGGTTTCTTATGAATTCCGATTAAACATGTGGGTTTAGTCCAATTCTGTATAATATAATCTTTATAAAGCAAAGGCATAAACATTCGGTATTTGATACATACGGATTCTTGATCAATTCCGGATACTTCATTCGGATTCTTAATCATTCCCGGATAACTTATGCGGAATTCTCAAAATCCGCATGATTCAAGGGATAAATTCCGATTGCTTCAAGTTCTTGAACAATTTTGATTCTAACTTCAATTCTGATCTATATTTATCCATACATTATGATCTATGTTTCCAAAAATCATTATAAACATACAATGAACATTAATTCACATAATTCTCTAGCATGCAATCATTCTATCATCATCAATTAATTCAAGAAACATGCGGAATTTATATCATTTCTATAAAACCGAATACAAATAACAATTAAAAACTATCAATCAGTGATCTAACCTTCTGGATTAGGTAAATCAGAATTTCAAACAATATTTGCAAGATAGAAAGATGAAGATGAATCCTCTTTGTTCTACCCTTCGGCCGAGAGCATACAAGAAAACACACACATACACACAATGTTTCCAATTTGCATGTAATGGTGGGTGTGGTTGATGTTAGTGGAGGTTAAGTGTCCAACATAGGACACATCACTATGTACTAACTCAAATCAATTTAATTAATCACATTTTCTAAATTAAATTAATTCACATTTAAATATCATATATTAATAAACAAATAATAACAAGAATTGATAATTAAAGTCATTTAATCAAAACATAAATCTTAAGATTAAATACTAATTACCTCATTAATCTAGGCCGGTAAAGAGGGTGTTACAAATCTCTCCCCCTTAAGAAGATTCCGTCCTCGGAATCTCATCGCGCTCGAACAGGGAAGGGTATCGACTCCTCATATCTGCTTCGGTTTCCCAAGTCAGGTCATACCCTAGACTATGCTTCCACCTGACCAAAACCATTGGTATCTGTTTCTTTCTTAGCTTTATCACTTTACAATCAAGTAACTCAACTGGTTCCTCAATTAGCCTCTGTGTTGAATCCACACGTAGATCTTGTATCGGAAGAACCTGGGTCTGATCCTCTACGTTGCACTTTCTCAGATAACACACGTTGAAAGTATCATGAATTCCAGCTAACTCATCAGGAAGATCTAAAGCAACTGTCTGATCGTTAACCACTCGTTTAATTCTGAAAGGACCAGTGTAACGGGGAGCTAACTTCCCGCGTTTACCAAAACGAATAACTCCCTTCCACGGAGATACTTTTAGGTAAACCTTTTCTCCTTCCACAAATGATACCGGTCGACGATGAGGATCTACATACATTTTCTGTCGATCACTGGAAGCTTTTAATTTTTCTCTGGCAATAGCAACCTTATTAGCTGTCATCTGTACTATATCTGGCCCTGCGAATTACTTTTCCCCTGCTTCTAACCAACAAGTCAGAGTTCTACAAGGACGACCATATAACATTTCATACGGAGGCATTCCTATACTAGAGTGATAGGAATTCTTGGAAGTTTAGTTACAAAATCATATCGTGATCTCTCTGAGTTCTTGGAAGTTTAGTTACAAAATCCATCGTAATATGATCCCACTTCCACTCGGGTATTTCCAACTGTTTCAAAGATCCATATGGTTTCTGATGCTCAGTTTTAACTTGTGCACATATGTGACATGTTTCAACAAAACGCGCAATATCCATTTTCATGGTCGGCTACTAGTAAGGAATTTTCAAACCGTGATACATTTTCGTACTACCCCGATGTATCGACAATCTAGATTTATAAGCTTCATTCAAAATCAACTCCCTCAGATTACCGAACTTGGGTACCCAAACACGTTTATGATAAACCTTCAAACCACGTGAGTCAATAGTTAATTCATGTTGTCGTTTAACCATAAGTTCATCCTTTAAGTTTTCATCCTTCAAAGCTTCAAGTTGAGCGGCTAGAAGTTGATCCACTAAATTTGATTTGATTTCCAATCGCATAAACCTCACTGTTTCCGAGGATCCTTTTCGACTAAGTGCATCCGCAACTACATTAGCTTTACCCGGATGATATTGAATATCACAATCATAATCTTTGATCAATTCCAACCAACGACGTTGTCTCATGTTTAATTCCTTCCAAGTGAAAACATACTGTAGACTTTTATCATCTGTGCAAATCGTACACTTGGTTCCGTACAGATAATGTCTCCACAGTTTCAACGCAAATATCACAGCAGCCAATTCTAAGTCATGTGTTGGGTAATTTCGTTCGTTCGGTTTCAAATGTCTCGAAGCATAAGCAATTACCTTACCCCTCTGCATCGGAACACATCCAAACCCGGCGTGAGAGGCATCACAGTAAACCTAAAAGTCTTCTGAACCCTCCGGTAACGATAGGACAGGAGCTTGACACAACAGTTGTTTCAGAGTCTAAAATGCATCTTCTTGAGCTGTACCCCACTGAAACTGAACGTATTTTCGAGTTAGTTTGGTCAAAGGACCGGCAAGCTTAGAGAAATCTTTGATAAACCGTCGGTAGTAACCCGCCAATCCCAGAAAACTCTTAATTTCTGTTGGTGTTTTCGGAGCATTCCAGTTCATCACCGCTTCAATCTTGGACGGATCCACCTTGATACCATCTTTACAAATTACATGCCCTAAAAATTGAACTTCGCGCAACCAAAATTCACATTTCGAAAACTTAGCATATAATTTGTTTTTCTTTAAAATTTCCAGAACCTGTCTCAAGTACTGATCATGTTCATCCTCCGTTTTAGAGTACACTAAAATGTCATCGATAAACAAAATTACAAATTTGCCTAAGAATGGTCGGCAGACGCGGTTCATTAAATCCATAAATACCGCAGGAGCATTCGTTAATCCAAACGGCATCACAAGAAATTCATAATGACCATACCGAGTACGAAAAGCTGTCTTTGGTATATCCTCCTCAGCCATTCTCACCTGATGGTATCCATATCTCAAATCAATTTTTGATAAGTAAGAAGCCCCTTGCAACTGATCAAACAAATCGTCAATTCTGGGAAACGGATACTTATTCTTGATGGTTCTCTTATTCAACTTTCTGTAATCGATGCACATTCGAAGGGTCCCATCTTTCTTTTTCACAAATAGCACAGGTGCACCCCAAGGCGAAGAACTCGGACGAATAAACCCTTTATCCAACAGTTCCTGGATCTGAGTCATCATCTACCGAATCTCTAAAGGAGCTAGACGATAAGGAGCCTTCACAATAGGGGTAGTGCCAGGTATCAAATCAATCTTATACTCTACCTCACGGACAGGTGGCAATCCCGGTAGATCATCTTGGAATACTTCCGGATATTCAGACACAACTCGAACATTGGTAACCGGTTTCTTCTCCTTCTTTGCATCAATCGCATAAGCCAGATAAGACGCACACCCTTTGATTAGAAATATTCTAGCTTTCTTAAACGAGATGATAGGAAGAGAAGATTGAGCTCTATCCCTATGAGCCACGACATGCGACCCGTCAGCCAAGGGAATAATAATGAGTTTCTTATGACACTGAATACTAGCTTTGTGGTGACTTAACCAATCCATGCCTAGTACTAAGTCAAACCCTTGTATAGGCATTAACAAACAGTCTACACTTTCTGCGAAAATTGAACAAATCAAAATAAAGTGTTACACTAAGTAAATCAAACCACAATCTAATGCTTTGCTTTTCATTAATAAGAAGATGATTACAGACTCTATCAAGTAAGCAACTCTTGATATGTAAACACCTAATATAAATCTCTCAATATTTCAAACTTAGCTATATATAATCAACTTATGATTATAGATACTGACGACTCTCTAAATAGGATTTAATCACAAATTGAAAACTTACCAATCTCACAACTAATGTGAGTATTCGAACACACGAATAGCTTAGCAATCTGTGAATCTCTTGATCACGTTGAACTGACAAATAGTGATTCAAGAATCGTAACACATACGATTGAGGTGAGGTATTTGGCTCTGCAACACTTAGTTGTGATCGTCGTTGTAGTCGTACCTGAGTCGTACCTCTAAACTTATCAGGAGATAAGTATTTATAATCATGTTCCTACGGTTCCTAACAAACTAAGACTCAGCCTAATTTGCTAAGTAACTATCGGATAACTCAGAATCTTGAATCTTGAATCTTTTTATCTTGAGTCTTCAATCTTCAATCTTGATTCTGGAGTCTTCTTATCTTTCCTGTAGATATAGAGAGTTAAAAGATAAATTTAAAACATATTTAAATTTTCTTTAAGCTGACTTCTTGCTCGGACTGAGTTACTCAGCTTGAAACTCATCAAGCTGAGTTCTTCGAGAATAAACTCGAAAACCAACATTAACTAACACGTATATTAATAAACTCATCCTTAGAAGTCCTAAGAGTTAGCTAGAACATAATTATCAACTCTGTTGTGCTGACTCAGTATATACGCTGAGTCACTCAGCTTGAAACTCATCAAGCTGAAAGCTCAATATATCTTAGGTGACACACACAACTTATCAAACACATTGATAATATTACTAAGATATAGTCTAAGCAGGTCGAACATCTACTAAGCTGATACTCAGCTTATACTCAGTCTGAATCACTATAAGTGTTCAGTCTGACTAAGCTTCATAATTCTGTTTAAGTTGTATTTAGAACTTATCTTACAAACTTAACTTTGTCTCATCAAATCTTAATTCATGAGATCATTTATCCAACAAACTCCCCTTATTTGATGATGACAAAACCATCAAACAGTTCTCAAGTTTATTTAACAGAATTATGTTTTAAATCTCAAACTTATTAAGATTTTATTTTTGAACTAATCAAATTTTAATTGAACATATCAATTTTTTAATTGAACTTATCAATTATAAGTGGAACATACCAACTTTAAGTAGAACAAACCAACTAATTATATCAATGAATAAGAACTAATCATTTAATCATTAAGCTGAACTTATCAGACTAATAATTATGAACATATCATAATACAGTTGAACATATCAAACAAATATTTGTATTAATTGAACATATCATAATACAAATTTTTTTGATCACATAGATCATGCACACTTAGTGCTTACAAAAATAGAACTAATCTTATTTTTACAATAGAACTAATCTATTCAGAATGCAGCTCTTCAAACTCCTTGATCTTCTTGTTGATTTCTTCAAGGATTTCTTGCAAATTAGGCAAGTGTCGAAGCTGATCCTTTTGAGATCTGATTGCTCTGTTTATTTTGTATCTGAACCTTGCAGTTTGTTTAGTCTTTTACACAATTTGTCTCAGAGCAAACACTTGAGATACCCCACATGTGTATATGTTTGCATCAGACTGGAAGCATTGTTCTCCATTTCTATCCAGGTATATGAATCCTTTCTCAGGCTTTTCCACATAGGTGTTTTATTTGAAATTCAAGCCTTCAGGAAGATTTAGAGTGTACTTATCTGCTTTTGCTAATCCAGCTGGCTTTTTCAACTTGTCCTTCCCCATTTTGTGAAAGGAAGTCAGTAGGGTTACAATCTCAAACCTGGGTATGAGTTTCATCAAATCAGCTCTTGCAAGTAGCCTCAACAGTTCATCTTTAACTTGACTTCTGGCAGAGGACTTTTCCATCTGCTTGATAAGTACGGCCACTTGCTTCCATTCTTCATATCCCAGTCTATGAAGTTGATTCAGCTCCAAAGAAGATGTTTCACCATCTTTTAAGACAATCTTCATAATGATGTTCCCTTGAGCTGAACTCAACATTAGTGAATTTACTTGAGAGGAGAAGTAGGTCCTTGTATAACACTGAGTTATATCTTCCCGTTCAGGTTGATCCATGACAGGAAGATCTTCTACTTCTTCCTCTTTGGGCACAATTGGCAGTCTGAGTTTGGCTAGATCCTCATTCTGCTTTCTGATATGCTCAGCCCATACTTGTTCTCTTCTCCTTTTCTCATCTACTAACACAGCTTGAACATCTATTTGTCTTCTTCTTAACTCGTTGATTGACATCCCAAGCCAATCAGCATCTTCTTGTTCCATTCTCCTCACGGCCATCAGTGAAGCTCTTTCTTGTAAAGTCATTTTGTCAGTAGAGTCTTCATCTGAGGCTGATGATTCACTGAGAATCATTTTTCTTCTTTTCTGCTGAGGGGGTTCTGACTCTTCTGAGCTGATCACTGCTGGTCTCTTGCCTTTTGCTTTTTCAGTCAGCTCAACTTCTTTTCTATTTCTGTCTCCCCCTCAATCTGTTCTGCTCCCTTTGCCAATAGTAGTTGAGTATCAGCTTTGACTGACTCGGCTTCAGCATCTTGAAACTTCTCCCCCTTTTTGTCATCATCAATAGGGTTTGAAGTCCTTTCTTGGAGTGCAGCAACTGCAGATTTCAAGTTTAACACCTCCTCATCTAGAGAATCCAAAATCATGATCATTTCCTTCTTGGTCTATATTCTCTTGAGGTGCAGCTTGTCAAACTGACATTTAAAGAAATTCATCAAGTCATCCAAGTCAGCCTGAGAGGGTTGGAATTTGGGTGCCTCATCCAAGGGTTGGTGTATACCCTCAAACTCATTTGCACCAGAGTTTGGACCCTATGAATCACCTTGGTATGAAGATGAAACATTGACAGGTCGTGCTTGTGAGTGTGAGAAGTGAAGAGAAGTAATGGAGCTCAAAACGTAAAATGTATGGGTAGGTAGTTGGCTAATTGATTTGGAGGGGGGTGATTGACCCTGGGGATTGGTTATTTCTTCAATGTGACCTGAGTAGACACCACACCCGGCTTAGACTGTAGGGTTGAAATGAGCCTCGAGGTTGACACCTTAAGAGTAGGCGTCTCCCCCTTAACTCCTGCCTGGGGAGGGATCAGTGTGATCTCAGCTCCACGGATGCCTTTAGGAGTGGCACCACATTTGGCAGTTTTCCTGGTGTATGTTTGGATATTCTCCCTAGCAGCAGTGGGCATACTAGGGGTGGCTTCAGAGTAGGATTTAAGATGAACAGAAGGTGGAGGAGATGGGTTAGACTGGGTTAGGTTTACCACAACCTTATCTCCAAATGTAGACGGAGAATAATGAGAAGAGAGAGAAAGTGGAGAGGTCTTACCAGAAGCAGAGTACTCATCTTGAACCTCTGTGTTAGCTCGGGAAGTTCCCCCTTGATTGGATTCCTCTTCTTCACTTTCAGAAGAAGCTGCCTCAACTATCAGGAGCATTGGTGCACTCAGACCCTCTTGCTCTGGGAAGATGTCATTATTGAACATCTTAGAGCTGAGTGTAGGAAACAGGAACACATCCTGATCAGCTTCATATAGTGCTGTCCCCAGCTCGGCTTCAAATGCCAAGGACATGTACCTTATGAAAGGTACATGAATATCCCTTGTGGTCTTCATCACTTAGACCCTGAGTTCGTTGAAGATGAGCTGATCATAATCCAAATTGCGTGCAAAGTATATGTTGTACAGCAGCTGCATCTCGAACTCGTTGACCTGGACTAATCCTCCAACCTTGGTACCAAGTGAACGGATCATTGTGGACACCATGAAACCCCAACTGGTTGGAAATGTGGCCTTTTTGATTACACCCTCTGTCTGCGGATGTCCCATTCTAAGTAGGACAGACCTAGCCACCTGTATCATCACCGCAGGCTCGAACTTATCAGATTGAGGGAATTGAAGAATCTCCCTTAGCCTGTCTACGGTGAGAGTAATCATACTCTCTCCATTCAGCACTGTGCCCCGGATTTTGTCATTGTTTTGGTCGTAGACACACATATACCAAAACTCGAGCAGATGCTGAGGAACCACATGTAAAGGTGCTCCAGTGAAAGCAAAATCCAATGGGCATTTACGAATATAGTTTACCCATGGTTTGTATCCTCTGTTAATTTTGCGTTGAGGGATTGCAAGGCAGGCACGCTGATTGTTGATTTTGATCAGCGGCAATCCGTTGTTCTTGAACGCAGCACCCCTTACCATTGTGTCACTGAGATTCAGAATGATTCCATCCATATTTGAATTTAGAAGATTACACGAAGTAACTGTTTTATTCGCGCTGAGCAATTTAAGTCGCACAGAGCGATATTAGATTCGCACTGAGCGATTTAGGGTTTCGTGATCGATGAAACGAGGAATTGCACTGAGAAATATGTGGTTGTTTGCGAAGGGTATTGTAGAAGGTGAGAAGTCAGATTTGTAAGCGTAAACTTCTCTAAACTGGTTATGATCGATATATATACCTTTCTGAGGAGAGAGAAAAGTTACCGTTAGAATCCCATTTTTATCCGTTACGCCGGAAAAATTACGGCTTGATGTAACAGTAAGAGGGTAGAAATACATCATCTTCCAACGGATACAAGTGTAAAATAATATTAGTGACCTACACAAATATTATTAACACTGTTGTATTACACCAATACCAAATTAGTATAATACGCGATTTGAGACTTACTCAAATACGTAGAGACACATGAATCAGTCACACTTAGTAATTAAAACATGGTTTTGGACACACCAAGTCTGCGAAAGCTTATTACTCAGTTTATGTCAAGCACTCAGCTTGATTCAAGCACTCAACTTGATTTGAGCACTCAGCTTGAGTAGAGCACACAGCTCAGGATTAACGACACTCAGTCATGAATGTTTAAGACTAACTTAAACATGTAATTTAGCTACACTAAGTAGGTAAAATATGTTTGGAACTTACCAAACATGTGAACTAATCACACAGTTTGAGTTAAGAACATAGCTCAGACTCAATGACACTTAGTCATTTATGTTTGAGACTAACTCAAACTATATCATAACTACACTAAGCAGTTAAAATATGTTTGGAACTCACCAAACATGTGAACTAATCACACAGTTTGAGTTAAGCACATAGCTCAGACTCAATGACACTTAGTCATTTATGTTTGAGACTGACTCAAACTATTTCATAACTACACTAAGCAGTTAAAATATGTTTGGAACTCACCAAACGTGTGAACTAATCACGCAGTTTGAGTTAAGCACATAGCTCAAACTCAATGACACTTAGTCATTTATGTTTGAGACTGACTCAAACTATATCATAACTACACTAAGCAGTTAAAATATGTTTGGAACTCACCAAACGTGTGAACTCATCATTCAGCTTGGCAGGTTATACAGTTTATGAAAACTTATCTATAAACTGTGCACTCAGCTTAAGACACTTAGTCTCTGTCAAACTGAAAACTCAGATTCTAGACACTTAGCTAGGGGTTGAGCATACCCAATTCACTTAGCAGATACATAAACCTCTTCTCATCAAGTGGTTTAGTAAAGATATTTGCTAATTGGTCATCAGTGGAGATAAATTTAATGTCAACTTTACCTTTTTCCACGATATCCCTGATGAAGTGATGTCTAATTTAAATGTGCTTGGTTCTTGAGTGGAAAACTGGATTGTAAGTTATGGCTATAGCACTTTGGTTATCACAAAAGATAGGAGTTTTCTTGAAACTCATACCAAAGTCTTGAAGCTGATGCTGCATCCATAGGATTTGAGCACAACAGCTTCCTGCTGCAACATATTCAGCTTCGGCAGTTGAAGTAGCCACTGAGTTCTGTTTCTTACTTGTCCAGCTTACTAACTTCCCACCAAGCAGTTGACATCCTCCTGTTGTTGATTTTCTATCTAACTTGCACCCAGCATAGTCAGCATCTGAAAAACTAACTAACTCAAACCCAGAGTCCTTTGGATACCAAAGACCTAGATTTGGAGTACCTCTAAGGTACCTAAAGATCCTTTTCACAACTTGAAGATGTAATTCTTTAGGATCTGCCTGATATCTTGCACAAAAACATGTAGCAAACATGATATCAGGTCTACTAGCTGTTAAATAGAGTAACGAACCTATCATTCCTCTATAGGTAGACTGACACACAGACTTACCATCTGAGTCTTTACTCAGCTTGACAGCTAGTGACATGGGTGTTTTCATGGTTGAACTAGAATCAAAACCATATTTCTTAATCAAATCAAGAACATACTTGCTTTGATTGATGAATATTCTATCAGGCTTTTGTTGAATTTGTAAACCCAGGAAATATGTCATCTCACCCATCATGCTCATCTTGTACTTTTGTGACATTATTTTGGAGAACCATTCACACAGAGTTTCATTTGTAGAACCAAAAATAATATCATCTACATAGATCTGTACAAGAATCACCTGTCCTTTACTCTTTTTGATAAAGAGTGTCTTATCTATACTACCTCTGGTGAAATCCATTGATAGTAGATAGTTGGACAGTATATCATACCAAGCTCTTGGAGCTTGTTTGAGACCATACAAAGCCTTGTCTAACTTATAGACATGATGTGGAAACTTTAAATGAACAAAGCCAGGAGGTTGTTTCACATAGACTTCCTCCTGAAGTTTTCCATTAAGGAAAACACTTTTCACATCTATTTGATAGACTTTGAAGTTTTTATATGCTGCATAGGCCAGGAACAACCTTATGGCTTCAATTCTAGTAACATGGGCAAAGGTCTCATCATAATCGATTCCTTCCTCTTGCTTATACCCTTGTACCACCAGCCTGGCTTTGTTCCTAACTATCACCCCATCCTTGTCCATTTTATTCCTATAGACCCACTTAGTGCCTATAATTGAATGATCTTTAGGGGTAGGGATAAGGCTCCAGACCTTATTTCTCTCAAACTCATTCAATTCCTCTTGCATAGCTTCAATCCAATCCTCATCTTCTAAGGCTTCTTCAGTCTTCTTTGGTTCCATTTGAGATAGAAAACCAAAGTGAGTAGCGTAATTAGCTGTAGCCTTGGATCTGGTCATGACCCTTTCTTGGACATTTCCAATGATTTGATCTTGAGGATGATCTTTAAGGAATTTGAATGTTGTAGTTGGAGAGTCTGGTTCTAGACTTGAGTGATGTAGAGAGCTCTGAGGTGAGTACACATCCTTAGTTTCAATAGCAGCATTGTCAACAAACTGATGATCACTGAGATCCTCAGTCTGAGAGACTTCAGCTCCAAAGGGGTTGAAGAACTCATCATCCTTCTCAGCTTGAGAATCCCTTGGAGTTTGTGATGATTTCTTTGATGAACACACATCATCATCACTATCATCTCCCATGACATACATAGGATTTGATATATTGGTTTCCTCAGCCTTTTCAAGCTCACTCAGACTCACCAAGTCAGCTTGCTTTTTCTCAGCTTGATCAAGACTGTCTTCATCAAATGAGACATGAACTGATTCTTCTATGGCCTTTCTCCTAGTGTTATACATTCTGTATGATTTGGAGATTGAGGAATAACCAACGAATATTCCAGGATCAGCTTTGGGTTCCAACTTATGGAGTTGATCTCTTTGTTTCAACACATAGCATTTTGAACCAAAGACATGGAAATAACATATATTGGGCTTTCTAGACTTATACATCTCATATGATGTTTTACCATGTCTTTTGACAATGATTGATCTATTTTGAGTATAACAGGCTGTACTGACAGCTTTATCCTAAAAATAGAGTTTCAATCCTGCCTCACACAACATTGTTCTAGTAGCCTCAATTAGGGTTCTATTTCACCTCTCAGCAACTCCATTTTGATGAGTAGTTTTGACAGATGAGAAATTTTGTAATATTCTCTTTTGTTCACAGAAGCTTTCAAGGGTAGAGTTTCTGAACTCAGTCCCATGATCACTTCTGAGTTGCTTTACAGACTTACCTTTCTGTAACTCTTCCTGTTTGATAAAACTTATTATCTCCAGAGCAACCTCACTTTTGACTTTAAGGAATATTACCCAGGTGAATCGTGAGAACTCATATACTATCACCAGTGTGTACTTCTTGCCATTTAGGCTGGGAGTACTTATGGGTCCAAACAGATCCATATGCAACATATGAAGTGGGTCTGTTATTGAAAATTTTTTCTTTGATTTAAAGGACCCTTTATGGTGTTTCCCTTGTTCACAAGCTGAACACATTTTGTCCTTGACAAATGTGATCTTTGGTAATCCAGAGACTAACTCTTTATTGGATAGCATATTTATATTTTTAAAATTCAAATGTGATAATCGTATATGCCACAACCAACTCAGCTTAGGAACAGATTGGGAATACAAGCAGATTTCAGTATAGGGATCAGCAGAATTAAGATCAAGTAGATATACATCTCTTTCTATTTTAGCTACTAATACAGGCTTTCCCTTAGCATTATATATTGTTCCTGCTTTCTTCCTAAAAGTAACTATATTGTCTTCATAACACAACTGGCGGATACTAATCAGATTGTGTTTGAGACCCTTGACATAAGCAACCTTCTGGAAAGTGACCTTGCCATCATGCATCTTCCCATAGCCTTTAGTTCTTCCATGGGAGTTGTCACCAAAAGTTACTTTAGGACCTTCATCTTCCTGGAAATCACTAAGAAGTCCTTTCCACCCAGTCATGTGCCTTGAGCATCCACTATCCAACTACCATTTACTTGAACCCTGCACATGATATAAAAACTAAACACATTAGTTTTTTTTGGGAACCCACTTCTTGGTGGGTTCTGATGAGGAGCACTTAGCATCTCCATCTTGTTGAACTGACTGTTCAGCTTGAGCAGGAGCTGAGTCCTGTGTAGGCTGATAACCTTGTTCTTGTTCAGGCCTCGAGATTTCAACATCACAATCCTTAGCCTCATGACCTCTACTTCTGCACTTGTAGCATTTCCTTCTTCTAATGATTACAAGAGGTAGAGTGTCCAATAACCCTTGTGAGAACTTGCTCTCAGTCTTAGGATTAAATGTAGTGGATAACTTTTCAACTTTCTTTGCAAGTTGATTCACTTGATGCTTACTGACTTTGGACTTACCTTTGTCAGATCGTTGTTTGTTATCCTTTTGATTAGAAGCTTGACCAACAAACTTCTTTTCAATGACCTTGGACTCACCTTTGTCATGCTTACTGGACTCACAAGTTTCAACAGGTTTGGACTTACCACTGTTGATCTTCTTGGACTTACGAAGATCCACAACTTTGGACTTACCATTGTTGTGATTAGACCTCTGAATTACAGTGGTCTTCCTATTCTTGTAACTACTCTCCGAGACAGATAGAGAATGTTGTCTTTTGAAAGGATTTGGGTTAAGCCTTTCCACAACTGAAGTTATTTGAATAGGCTGAGTGTCTAATCTGTCCAGCACAGACTTACCATGCTGTTTGGATGTTGAGCACTCATTTCCATGATCTTTAGCCTTTACAAACATATTGTATTTAAGGTTTTGATTATGTTTCTTCTCTGAGGCTGACTTCTGAGACTCAATCAGTTGTCTATCCTCCTTAGAGTCTGTACTTGCTATCTCATCATCAGCTACATAAGCTGCAGTTTGATAGTCACCTCCAAGTACAACTTGTACCTCTTTAGGAATTTGTTGGTTTATGCACTTTTCAGCAAGCTTTGATGACTTACCCCAAGACTCAGTGACCTTTTGAAGTTGGTCAGCTTTGACTTTAGCTTCCTGAAGTTCTTCACTTAGAAGTTTATTAATGTGTCTTTGACATTCAAGATCACACTGTGCTTTCTTACCAACATCAATGAGAGATTGATTTTCCTTAATCTCATTCTTCAGTTTAGCTATCTCAACTTTGAGGTCCTTTTGAGACTTAAGGATGGTATTGAAATCATTCAACAAATAATCGAAGGCAAGACCCTTTTCTTCATCGGTGTAAGAGTTTAAATTACTAACCTTGTACATGGAAGCAGGATTCCAATCACGAAGCTTGCTGTTTTCCTTAACTTCCTTCATGTCGGCTTCAAAAGTTGACTCGGACAAACCATAATCAACTTCGTCAATTTCAAACTCTTCATCTTCTTGAGCTATTAGACAAACATCATCATCATCTGAGGTAGATGATTCTGTATCCCAGGTTTCAGCGTAAAGTCCTTTGTCTTCTGGCTTTGCTTTCTTGAGCTGAGTATATTTCTATTTATACTTATCAGCCCTGTAAGCATTCTTATCAGCAACTGATGCTGATTCTTCCTTCTTTAATCTGCACTCTGCAGCAATGTGTCCCTTCTTCTGATAGTTGAAGCACACAACCTTCTTGGGATCAAAGGAACTCTTCCCTTTGCCTCTGTCAGATCTTCCTCTTCCCCGTTGAGCTCTTCTCAAACATCTGGCCAACATAGCCATCTGCTCAGTGATAGTCTAAACATCATCAGTATCACCTGAGTCTGAGTCTGAGTGGTCAGCTTGAGATTCCGACTCAGTCTCAGATTCAACAACTAAAGCCTTGGAGCTTTTCTTCTTTTTCTGTGCAACTAATGCAATTTCTGCTTTATCCAAGGACTCCTTAAGTTGTTGTTGAAAAGTTCTCTTGTGCTCTGTGATCTGTTCATGATTGAGCAAGAACCCATAGATAGACTGTAGGTTGTATACATGCAGTGTTCCTCCAGCCCTCAGTGCTGTGGTTACTTCATTGAACCTTTCTGGTAACACATCCAAAAATTTCAGCACAAGTTCAACCTCATCTTTCTTCACGCCTACACTTAGCAGGTCATTTATCAAGCAGTGAAACCTTGTAAACAAATCAGGCAAAGTTTCATTCTTCTTCCAAAAGAAGTTTTCATAGGATCTGTTTAGATGACTCTTCTTTTGCTGCTTGACCAGATCAGTGCCCTCATATGTAATACTCAGTGTATCCCAGATCTCTTTTGCAGTTTGACACCCAGTCACTGTATGCAAGATCTCGTTGGTCAGGGCATTTTCTAAAACACTCTTTGCCTTGTCATCCAGATTGTACAGTTTCCAATCTTCATCAGTCCAGGATGCAGTATGCTTTCTCATATCCTTTTCAGATTTGCCAGGAACCGCATCCCTGACAGTTGCAGGAATCTTGGGGATAATGGGTCCTTTTGTGATGGCATCGTACATACGATTGTCAATAAACTTGAAGAATAACATGGCTCTGAACTTCCACATAGGATAGTTAGATCCATCGAATATGGGACAACCTTTGGCAGACATCTGTGGAAAGTTTGAAGAATTGTTGCTTGTAGACATTGTAAACTTTCTCAGAATCTTGAACTTTCAACTCATGAAATCGTTCAGCCTGCTCTGGTACTAGTTGTTGGTCCCTTGGTGAGAATAACAACAAGCAACAGATGTGTAGAAGGGGGGTTGAATACACTTTTGTGGAAATTGAACAAATCAAAATAAAGTGTTACACTAAGTAAATCAAACCACAATCGAATGCTTTGATTTTCATTAATAAGAAGATGATTACAGACTCTATCAAGTAAGCAACTCTTGATATGTAAACACCTAATATAAATCTCTCAATATTTCAAACTTAGCTATATATTATAAACTTATGATTATAGAAACTGACGACTCTCTAAACAGGATTTAATCACAGATTGAAAACTTACCAATCTCACAACTAATGTGAGTATTCGAACACACGAATAGCTTGGCAATCTGTGAATCTCTTGATCACGTTGAACTGACAAAGAGTGATTCAAGAATCGTAACACATATGATTGAGGTGAGGTATTTGGCTCTGCAACACTTAGTTGTGATCATTGTTGTAGTCGTACCTGAGTCGTACCTCTAAACTTATCAGGAGATAAGTATTTATAATCCTGTTCCTACGGTTCCTAACAAACTAAGACTCAGCCTAATTTGCTAACTAACTATCGCATAACTCGGAATCTTGAATCTTGAATCTTCTTATCTTGAGTCTTCAATCTTCAATCTTGATTCTGGAGTCTTCTTATCCTTCCCGTAGATATAGAGAGTTAAAAGATAAATTTAAAACATATTTAAATTTTCTTTAAGTTGACTTCTTGCTCGGACTAAGTTACTCAGCTTGAAACTCATCAAGCTGAGTTCTTCGAGAACAAACTCGAAAACCAACATTAACTAACACGTATATTAATAAACTCATCCTTAGAAGTCCTAAGAGTTAGCTAGAACGTATTTAGCAACTCTGTTGAGCTGACTCAGTATATACGCCGAGTCACTCAGCTTGAAACTCATCAAGCTGAAAGCTCAATATATCTTAGGTGAAACACACAGCTTATCAAACACATTGATAATATTACTAAGATATAGTCTAAGCTAGTCGGACATATGCTCAACTTATACTCAGCTTATACTAAGTCTGAATCACTATAAGTGTTCAGTATGACTAAGCTTCATAATTCTTTTTAAGTTGTATTTAGAACTTATCTGACAAACCTAACTTTGTCTCATCAAATCTTAACTGATGAGATCATTTTCCCAACACTTACGCTTCTGACCTGTATAAGACGATCCCCCGACAGTGGCTACCCCTTGCCCCGTCCCCGTTGACTTTTGCTTTATGCAAGCTCCGGCTCGATGACCCTCATCAAAACAGTTCCAGCAAACATTTACCTTGACCCTACAAGCAGACGGTTCGTGACCAATTTCACCGCATCTTATGCATCGACGTGTCTGCGGTGTACACGGACCGGTGTGACGTGACTTACAAGTTCCACACCAAGGTTTATTCTGATTCGATCCCGAACCCTTGGATCTCTGATCTCCTCTGTTCTGGTTGTTCTGCCATTTTTCTTTGTTTTGATTCCCACTATGATTCCCACCAGACTTGTGAGAGGATCCCTTCTCACGGTTCATCTTCTCCCTAGCTCTTACGTCTCCTTTAGTACCTCTGGCTATTGTGAACGCTTGAACTAATGATGTTGCCATCCAAGTGTTACCCCGATATTCAGGCAACAAGGCTTGCACAAAATGTTCAATCTGTGCAGGTTCATCAGGTACCCATTGTTTAGCGAACCTCAAAGTTTCATTGAATTTGGTAACTAGCTCATCAACAGACATCTTGTCATTTTGTGCCAAATCCATGAATTCTCTCTTCACCTTAGCCAAATCAAACGCGTTATAGAAATGTTCACAAAACTTGCTCTGAAACTGTTCCCAAGTTACGGAGTTCAAAGTTTCTCTTGATAAATGTGCAGTTAAAGAATCCCACCAAGTTTCAGCTTGACCCTTTAACCTTCGTGTAGCAAACTTCACTCTCTGGGACTCCTCGCAATTGCAGGCATCCAATGCCTTAACTGTCTCTCTCAGCCAGCTCAAGGTAACATTAGAATCGAAGCTTCCAGAATACTCCGGCGGTTGACAATCCATGAAGTCTTTGTACTGACACCTCGGCTTATAACTTCCCTGAGGTAGATACCAAGGAATAAAGATGTTCTGGGACTGTGGTTGATGAGGTTGGTTACCTTGTGAAATGGACACATAAGGCAAAGTTCCAAAAGGTGTTGACACTGTGCTAAATGGTGTGGCGGTGTATACAGGAGGTGGTATGGGTTGTGTAAACACAATTGATTCTCTAGGCATGTGAATTGTCTGGGTTTGCTGAGAACACTGAGATTGTTGTTGTTGCTGCTCCAATTGCTAAACCTGGTCTCTCAGAGTTTGCAAAGTATCCTCCAACTGTAACACATAATCTTGTTGGTCAGATTCACCGTTATGAGAAGTACCAGCTCGGTGATGTTGTTCATTAGCTGCAGTGGAGGACTGGTTGTTGTTTCTTCTGGGGGACGCAGGGGTAGTTGTCTGGTTCACGTTGTCAACCATATTCTGTGTCACACACAACATTTCACCAGTTGTTAGATTTAACCCGTTAGTATAATCACACTAACTACCCTCAAAGCTACACTACTAATTACCCATTTTGGGAATATTGGACTGACCAGAGCCTTGGTTCGAGTATTGCACAAAATCACCAATACAAATCCTCAAAGTGCTCAGATACCAATTTGTAACACTGTAATTTTTATTTAATATAAAATTGCGTGCGGAAGCTTAATTAACATAATTACATATTAACATAAGTTAAATAAAATCTTCATCTGGTTTTACATGTATAAAATTTCCACTACAGTGTTATTTAAAAATAGGATTTATACAAAATATTATACATCCGAGTAGTGGTCTGTCCATATTCCCAACCTTCACATTCAGAAACTCACCAAAATAAATCTGCAAAATATGATAGTGGGGAATTAGCACAAAGCTAAGTGAGGGAACATATATCTAAACATATACAAGGCAAACAGGCCCAAACGCAAAGCTCATATCACCAAGAGAACCGGCGGTGTTACAAGCACCTACAACCAAGGTCGGCCAAAACCAAGGTTTACCGATAGCCCTGCTAACATGGACAACAGTACTAGCTCTCTTGAATACAACAAATGCATATCAAGATCTAATACTGTGTATCCCTAAGCAACAGGCTTAGTCGAAATTCCACGACGCTGATATCCGAAACAATATGTATACATATTAAACAAGACATACAGTCCAATGAGCAAAGTTACAATCAGGATATCATATCCTGTATATCCGAAGATATAAATCCACTCACTATAGTCTGCACAGCTGTAGTATACTCAGGTGACTAACTCGCTGAGTCTTCTCAGTTCCTGAGAAAAGGTAAACATAAGTCAGTATAGATTTCAGTATACTAATTTACAATAAGTAATACACTTATTCATACATTACATGTATATATACATAATACATATAAAATACATATATATATATATATACAATCCTTATCACATGATCTCATTTATTAGAAAATCCCAATTCTTCTTCAAAACAGAATAAGATACCATACGGTTTCTCCGCCATGCGGATTTCATAACACAAGTCCAATTCCGATCAGAGTGTTAAGGAAAATGTCTAAGTCTCAAATTCCGGAAGGATTATTCGGTTTCATCAATATAGGCCCAATTCCGGTCAAAGTGTTGGGGAAATAGTTCAAACTCCAAATTCCGGATGAGTCATGCTGAATCATCATAATTCCGGATCAATTTCACAATTCCGAACAAGCAAGGGCAATCTCATGCGGTATTGTACGAATCCCGGATGGTATGCGGATTTCCTCTTAAATTCCGGATAAGTTCATAATTCCATATAAGATGATGGTCCCTTTAACTAATAAAGAATGAAACATTGCTTAGATGATTATCTTGTTTGTATTTGTGTGTGTGTGTTTGGTTTAGAGAGAGAGAGCTGAGAGCTAGAGAGTTCACAAACACAAGGAGTAGAATAATGCAAAGCTTAATTTAGAAAGAGTGGGGAAAATGCCTTTTATAGCATTTGCCCAAGTTACAATAATTACATATTTGTACCCTCACTTTTCACAATCTAACGTTCTCCCCCTAAGTGAGGTGTGCATTGATTCACAACAAAGAAATAAATAGATATATTCATAAGCTGATTTGTTACGAATCCCAAAAGCCACTTGCCACTTGCGTACTTGCCTTCTGTTAGACAGTGTAGTCTTCATCTGTTCTATAGCACAATAGGCCTGAGCATGTTGTTCATAAGTGTAGGCCTCACGGTTATCCTATACCTTCTGATGAATCTTATGATGAAGGATTTTCAAGGTGCCGTCTGAGTAGGACATCAGCTCATCAAGCCTGATGAAGATCTTTTCACCTTTAGTGTTCTTGGACACGACTCCTCGTTCACCCTTGAAGCTTTCAAGCCCTTCATCAATAACAGTCAACTCTTCAAGCTTTTCTAAATCTGGATGGCTCTGGTCAGGCTTCAAGAGATTGATTTTCCTGTAATTGTTCTCAGCTCCGAGTTGCAAATCATGCTCCTCCATAAATTCCATCAGATTTCTTAAGTACTTCATCAAAGCAACTCTCCCAAGTTGTTCTTCCACTTTCCTCTTTTCTGAGTGAGGGTGTCAAAAATAAAGCTAATGTCTTCAACTTTAACAAATCTGAGATCTGCTTCGGTGAGGAAGTATGATTGGTTGTTTGCTCTTTTGACATGAAATATGGCATACTTTATTTCGAAGGTGGTTTGAGTATAGACATTGATGAGTTCAACAATCGGGTACTCTGATTTGATCTCTTCTGGATTTGTCATGGATTGTGTGAGGATGTGTTCATATCTTCTTCTTTGTTTGTCATCCATGTTTCGCAACTCGGGGGGAATAACCTGTATTGGTTCACTGCTGTATATGTCTGATATTCTTTCTTCAAGATTGGTAGCATTGACATAATACCTTTTCCATAACGGTTGCAGGCCTGCACTTCTAGTAATCATGTTGTTCGCATCCAGACTTGGATCTTCACGATACACTGGAGGAGAAGGTGGCACTATAAAGTTTGGTGGCAAGGGCCATTCTGATTCTCTTCTTACTTTCTCAGCTGCTTCTCTCTGTCTGTTTCTTTCCAATACGTCTGCAGCTAATTCTTGAAATTGACCACGAGGAGGAGGAAAGCTTTCATGAACTTCAATATTAACACCACTGAGAACCCTGGACACGTCGAAGGTAGTTTTCTTCTTTTTAAGTTTCCTTCTAGCTTCCCTTCTCCAGATTGCTGCCCATTCTTTCCTTTTTGCTGCAATCTCTCTTTCATTGAAATTTTCTTCAAATCTGTACACTATTCTGGGGGAAGCTGGACGTGTGGTTTCTTTCACATATTAATCTATGTCTTTGAACATGTCACGAATTTCAGGATCCTCAGGTTACTCCTCTGGTTGAGTTTCTTCTGTTTGATCCAAATCGAATTCATTGAATATACCAAACCGAAGCCCTTCTTCTTGAGCAGTACTGCTTTCTCCCTCATGCCTGATTGGTGATGTGGACATATACTCATATAGATCATCCATTTCATATTCTGAGTTTGTGAATAGTTCAAACATCTCGGCGTGGGACAGCTTATGAGGTATTTCACCTTCCTCAAGATCTATTGGCCTCGGTTCAGATTGTTGCTGAGATACATAAAGTACAATTTGGTTGTCAGCATTGTCGCGTTGTAGTTGTTCATGTACTTCATCGGCCAATTGTTTTTGTTTCTGCTACTGGCTAGAACTAGTACCTGCAGATAATAAAGAGCTTAAAGGAGTAACTGGTACAGTTGCCTTTGCAGCTAAGAGGGAGAAGATATGTACAATCTTCTTCTTTTCTCCCCCTCGGGTTGATCATCTGGATCCTGATCATCCCGTCTCCTCCTGCCACTCTGTGCCTGAGCCTGACAAGTTTGTTCAAGAATAGTCAGCCGATCAGTAACCTTTTCCATGTGAGTGTAGAACCCTCTGGTTACCCCATCAATCTTGCTGTTAACATCTTCATGAAACTCTTGAAAATCATCCAAGGAGATTCCCTGTGGACGTTTTTCGTTGCGAAGAGTTGTCAGAAGGTGTTGATCATGAACTGATTCGGGCCTTTGTTCAAGAAGTTTGACATACAGAAGGCTCTTCAAAGCATCCACTGACATGGTTGCTGGATCAGGTTGTGGCTGAGGCTCAGGAGTTGCAGGTCTCGTAGCAAGGAGTGCTTCAATCCTATCCAAATTTTGATTTTTATATGTGAGTTGTTGTTGGAGAGGTGCCACGGCCTGTTGCATAGTTTCCTATAATTCAGCACGTGTAACAAACCCGGAATCACGAAGACTTACGGTTGAAGTACCAGCCACAGAGGCAGTACCAACTACTGGAGCAGCTGGGATGTAGGCTCTAGCAAGATTTCCTTCCAATCCTCGAATGGCACCTTGAGAGGTACCACCTCTGGAAGTTGAGGAGACTTGTTGGACGTACAAGCTCAGTACATCAATTGTATCCCTGTGTTGGTCAAGATAAGCGGAGATCCGCAGTATATCGAATTGTGCATTGAATGGAGTCGAGGACGAGGGAGGCGGTCCTCTATATTCAATAGGTGTAACTCCCGATTGGGGTCGACCTAGAGCATGTGCTATAGCCCTGTGCAATCAAGACGGTGCCTGTTGAGAGACACCGTAGTAGCTTGGTGGGGTTGAAAACTGCACGGGTGGGTTAACCGCGACTTGTTCAATATGGGACCCAACAATGTCAGGTCCCATAGTAGATGTGGCTACCCGGCTTTCTGGGGTGAGGGGTCCCTCAGCACTCTCTTTTTCTTTTCTCACCTCCTCGTTTTCACTCACGCTTCTTACTATATAACTATCTCCTTCTTCACCACTACCAGGACCGTACCCTGCATATCTATTTAGGGATAGTAAGGAATCTGGGGTGACATATCCGGTTTCAACAGACAAATCCTTAGAAGGAGTAACAACAGGCATGTCATGGCCTGGAGCTACTATAGCAGTTTGAACAACGGGAATGTCGGGAGTTTGGGTATTAGGGTTCAGGTGTATGACCAGACCACCAGGTTGAGGAATGACTTGATTAGGTTGAACAGTGTGGGTTTGGTCAGGATAGGTAGTATGTGGGTCAGTTAGTTTCATGAATGAAGGGGTGCTATCGGCTGGTTGGTCAATGGGTATGTCAGGGGTGCCCAAAGAAGAGTGGACATGTTCAAAGGCAGGGTCACCACCTGGATGGGAAGTATACTCAGCATGAGAAGATTGGGAACTGGATGACTCAGAAGTGTCAAAACCAAGTTCTTCAAGTACAGCTTTAGTTCGGGTGGTTTGAGAAATAGAACGGACAATTATTTGAATGGTGGTGGGATCATGAGCATCCCATCCCTCTCTATTTTCTCCACCTTCACCTTCTTCTCCACCCCTCTCTTCAGAATTTTCTGTCTACTCGACCCACTCAGCATCTCCCATAGATGGCTAAGTCCTAGATGCTATTACCTCACCTAGTACTACACCTCCTTGGGTAGGTATGGCCGGTGCTGGCACAAGCAGAGGAGGTAGTCCTAAACTCTCCATATAACTCACAACAACATCATTTTGCTCACATAAGTTTAGGAGTGATATAGGGAATGATTGTGGAACAGGTACATTGGCAGGAGTTGCAAGTTTTATATAAACAAAGAGTTTAGAGTTCACAGAAGGTAAACCTGCCCTGCGAGGAATGTCAGCATTTTGATCCATCAGGTACTGGACAATCATGGGCAGAAGTCTTTGGTACGGCAGGAAGTTAGCATCCTTCTTTTTCTGGGAATTTTTCCTTAGCATAGTTGCTTTGATATCTTGAAAGAGCAGGAATGCATAATCTACATGCAGGTGATTGGCAGCCGTGATGCTCAGTAGGAAATTCATACCCAGAGTGCTTGGGAGTGAGACACCGTTTAAGCACCGTCATAAAAGTATTGTACTTGGGATGTAGGTTGGTGCGTTTGAATTGATTCTTTCAGGTGAGCTCTCCATCATATCCCATTGCACTGATTACAACAAGACACGTCTCCTCATCCGGGATTTCATCAAAAGCTATTGCAGGAGGTCTGTTGTCAGCCCTTGGAAGTCTGAAGATTGTTCTGAGGTGATTGACATGTATATTGATTGTATATTCATCAACCTCAGCATGAATGACCTCATTCCCCCTATCATTAGTACGTACATCACACGTCTTCCAGAATTGTTGAACATATAGCTCAGGGACATGTGTGCCAGTGGTGGAGGGATTATATGTCAGGAGGTGGTTTAGAGGATGAGTCTTTAAGAGTTCAGTAACAATGGGGTAGGTAGGGTTTTTCACTTTAGTAAGGTCAACATAGTGGTTGCTGTCATGGGTCTTAGAGTTTAGAAACTCTGCTTGGGGCATGATCTCCTCCGGTTGAAGTACAATTTGTGCCATCTTGTCTGCACAGATAAATAAACAGTTAAGACAAAGATATAGAGATATGCAAGAAGATCTCATTCAACAATGAATTGTGATCAACCTTCAGTGAATGAGTCAAAGTTGACCACTTTTGACCAAAACTATCAAATTTGAAAAATGTCATAATACCCTAACTCTGAAACCATCATTGTGTACACGATGATTTTAAGTATAAAAAAGTTGTTATAATACTTTCAATATGTCTATTAGATAGTAACAAACAACTTTGTAGTACTTGAGTATAGTCCAAAAACCATCATAACACCCTCTTTAGAACCAAAAAGTGTGTTTTAAGTTCAAGTTCATACACCTCAAGAACACAAAGAACACTTTTCGAGATTTTTGAAATATTTTTCCATCAAAGTGTTCCCCATATGTTCAAAACCCCCATCGCAAACTTGGATTGATCAAACAAGTTTGTTTCGTGTCCCAAAAGTCCATCCAAAGTCACGAAAGTGTCCATCGCTAGTGGCTGTTTTAGGGCCAAAAATCACCATTTTAACTCAAAATTTTCAAAATGTAAATGGTACAAGTTGTTACCTATATGATCACGAGTGTTTTGAGATAAAACTTGCAAATTTTGGCAGCATAACGGGAGAGTTCGTATTTTCAAGTAACCAAAATGAGAGAGAACTTAAGTGATTTTTCAAATTTGATTGCGTGAATGGACAGGTGAGAGATGGGACAGTTATAAAGTGAAAGGGCCACGTGTCGTGCACTGATTGGACCAAACGTGGGAAAAAACCCGGCTGATAGGGGCAATCACATGGTAAGTTTACGCGGCTTATAGAGCCATGCGATTGGCCTCGAAATGAAGCAGAAATGCTAACACTTGGTGAATCGCATGCGATTCCCTTTAGTTTTGTCAATCGCATGCTATTGACACTTGATTCATAGGACACTGATGGTCTATGGCATGCGATTGATACTTGGTCATGGTTTACTGATGGTCAATCGCATGCGATTGAGGCATAGTTAAAAGTTGTTACCTATATGATCACAACAGCTTATTGATGTAATAAGGGGAACCCCAATGAGATTAACCCCAACTCAATCACATATCTTTGCACCAACCATTGATTCACTTCTTACACATACTAGTGCACTGCCTGTCAATACTAGTGGTATAAAAGTTGGTCCCTTGTATGAGAATAACAACAAGCAACAAGTGTGTAGAAGGGGGGTTGAATACACTTTCTGCGGAAATTGAACAAATCAAATAAAAGTGTCACACACAGTAAGTCAAATCACAATCAATCGAATGCTTTTATTAAGAAGATGATTACAATGCTTTAAATAAGAAGATGATTACAATGATTATCAAGTAAGCAACTCTTGATATATAACCACCTAATATAAATCTATCAATCTCTCAAACTTAGCTATCTATAATCAACTTATGATTATAGATACTGACGACTCTCTAAACAGGATTTACACAGATTTATAACTTACCAATATCACAACTGATATGATAGTTCGAACACACGAACACCTTGGCAATCTGTGAGTTTCTTGATCACATTGAACTTACAAACTGTAATCAAGATTCGTAACACATACGGTGAGGTGAGGTTTTGGCTCTGCAACACTTAGTTGTTTTTCTAAGTCGTAGTTGTACCTGAGTCGTACCTCTAAACTTATCAGGAGATAAGTATTTATAATCTTGTTGCTACGGTTCCTAACAAACTGGACTAATCCTAATTTGCTAACTAACTATCGGATAACTCGGAATCTTGAATCTTGAATCTTCTTATCTTGAGTCTTCAATTTTCAATCTTGATTCTGAAGTCTTTTTATCCTTGCCGTAGATATAGAGAGATAAAAGATAAATTTAAAACAAATTTAAATTATCTTAAGCTGACTTCCTTAGTCGGGCTGAGTTACTCAGCTTGAAACTCATCAAGCTGAGTTCTTCGAGAACACACTAAAAAACAAACATGGACTAACATGTATAGTTCTTAACTAATCCTCAGAAGTCCAGAGAGTTAACTGAAACATATTTAGTAACTTCTATTGAGCTGACTCAATATACACGCTGAGTCGCTCAGCTTGAAACTTATCAAGCTGAATACTCAATATATATATCTTAGGTGACATACACAGCTTATCAAACACATTGATAATCTTACTAAGATATAGCCTAAGCTGATCAAACATATGTACAGCTTACACTCAGCTTATACTCAGTCAGAATCACTATGACTGTTCAGTCTGACTAAGCTTTATAATTCTGTTTAAGTTATATGTAGAACATATCTTACAAACTTAACTTTGTCTCATCAAATCTTAACTGATGAGATCATTTTCCCAACAATAAACCAACCATTGGTACATGGCACACTATTTGTTCCTAGTGATCTTAGACTTACATACCAAAGTCTAAGTGAGGGACCACAATCCATTCCTCATATTGGCACTTCTCATCAATCAATCCCTGTTCAACCTACTCCCTCTACCTCAACTGATCCCTCTCCTCAAATCCTTCAAAACCTACTATCTCTAAAAAGATGGATAGTCTTCAAGCCTCCTTCACCTCCTTCCAAACTAAAACAGAAACTAAACTATCCCTTCTCACCCATGAAGTTGAGTCACTAAAAGCAAACCAATCCCAACCCCAACCCACCCCTGACCAAGTTGATCTAACTCCAATTCTTACTAAATTGGATCAACTGTTATCCAAATCCTTTACTTCCACTCCTACCCCTTCACCTACAATTTCTACACAAACCATTTCCTCTCTAAACCAAACCATTTCAAACCTTCTCACCCAACTTCACAAAATTTAACCTACCCCTCCTTCTATTTCTGTTACCATCCCTTACTCAATTCTTATAGTACCTACCCTTCTAAGAACCATAGATGATGAGGTCACAAAGTTAAGTCACTATTTTAGGCAGAAGCACATGGATACTCTCAAAGAGTTTACTAATGTGACTGATGCTATCAATAGGCTTAGACCTCTCACCTCCGCTTCTCAACCATTCTTCTCACCTATACCTTCCCATGTCAGATCATCTCCTCCACCTTTTACTCAACCTCCTATCCCTACTACCTCTCCTTCACCCTCTACCATACCTCCCTTCTCCACTACTTCCTTTCCTTTTCTATTTCCTACCACTACTCCAACTGCTCCTGCTAAACCTACTGTCTCTTTTCCTACCTTTGCTGATGACAAAAGGGGGAGGAGTCAGACCTATCTTCAAGCTTATCACTAGCTTCTGTCAGAGCAGCTTGTGCTGCAGTCACATCTGAAGTGGAAGCTGACAAGGCAGCAGCAGATGCAGCAGCCCTCAATGAAGCAGAAACTCAAAGACAATCAAGTGCTGAGGGGTAGAATCAATCTAAGGGGGAGCAACCTGCTCAAGATGAGCAAATGCCTAAGGGAAGGCTGAAACAAAAAGCCAGAAGGAAGAGTGCTAAAAAGTCAAGGCAAGGTGAATCCTGTGCCCCAATCAAAGTTCCATCAGAAGATTCTGATGATGATGGTGAAGATGACATGCCTCTGTCCTCTCTGCACAACTTGAAAAAGCAAGGTCTCTCCTTCTCTCAAGCTCCACAAGTCCAATCAACTCCTTCTGTGCAACAAAGTTAACCAACTCCCAGCAGTACATCAAGTAGAAAAAGAAAGAAAATCATGTCTGCTAAGGAGATTGAAGAAGAAGAAAGGAAAGAGGAAGAACTTCTAAAGCAAGATGATAATCTGATGGAGTTAAGGAAACTTGCTGCAATACTTGGTGATTCTGTTGATGATATCCTCAAGGCAAAAGAAAGACACCAAAACTTTACAACTCCTGAAGATCTTGCTGCTATCATTGGTGCCACTGATGAAGAGCTGAGAGAGATACAAGAAGAAGAGATGGTCATGTTGTCTTCTCAAGCTCATCTAGTTCAAGCAACACCACAGCAAGACGATTCCTCTGTCAATAAAGCTCCCAAAAGAGGAAGAACTCACAAATAATCTATCCAAGCTCTCCTCAATACAGATTTTGTCAGCACTAAAAAGCCAACCAGAATGCAATCTGAGGAGTTCTGGAAAAACAAAGAGATCTTAACAGATAGGAAGAATCCAAACATGATCTCTAGAATCACTCCATACAGAGGTACTGAAAATGATCATTACATTAGAGTTGTAAGAAGGGATGAGTATAACACTTATGAAGATATTCATCAAGAACACTGCAAGTTGTTCTCCTTCTTTGAGATTATTGAGATCATGTACCTCCTCCTCAAGTCCAAAAGTGAAATTTCCCTCAGGTTCATCAAACAATTTGACTACCGGATCAAACAGACTGTATGCTACAAAGTTTTCACTTATGATCAGTTTGTTTCACATGTTCAAGTGATAGAGGATGCTCTGAAGAAGACATCAAAATCCTTTGTTACTGTTGAACAAATCATTCTCAACCCAGATCATCCATTCCTTACTGCTTATGAGAACTTAAACACAACCCTTCCTCCTAACACCACTCCTGAGATGTTTAAGTACATTATTGAACCTGAAAGGGGGATGTTCTTCAAGAACAGAATGGGTGAATGGAAGTTCTTAAGAGAATCTGAGTTAGGAAAAGCTCAACCAGAATTCATCTTTCATGATATTCAATCAACAAGGGATATGACTGGAATTGACTACTTTGAACAACTGCTGAGATCAAGAGCTGAACAAATTGTGGCTACAAATCCTCAAATCAAGAGAGTTGATGTCAAAGAAGAATCTTGGTGGGATGGCAACTGATACTTCATAACTAGATTAGTTGTAATTTCAAATTCCTAGAATAGTTCAAATTCTGTAACTTAGCTTAAATCTTAGTATAGTGGCTCTGTACAAATTATGTTGTAGTTACTTGTTTTGTAATCAAGCTTGAAACTTTGATCATGGACTACTTAGCTAAACTGCTAGTATAGATGATTCTTAGTAGATAGCTCACCTAGTGTAAATATAGAAAATTAAAAATCCTAAAACAGAAAAAGGATAAAAAGATACCACAAAAACAGAAAAATGGTACTTCATAAATGAAAAGATTCCCAAAAACAGAATTTCAAGGGAACATATTTTAAAGAGTTACCAAAAACAGATAGCTAGGTAACCAAAATGCACTTAAAAGTTTTGTCTTTACAAATCCGAGTCAAACTGATTCTTCTTAAACAAGATAAGGTTTTGTCATAATCAAATAGGGGGAGATTGTTGGGGAGATAGAGATATAAAACCATAATCAAACATGTCTATTATTTAAAATAGGATTTGATGCTAACAAAATCATATATTCAGTTTTGTACTTGGATCAATGAAAAATGTGTGTTGTTTTTCTTGGTAGACTTAAAGAAATTTCTAAGTAAGAAATGTCAGCTGAAGAACTAAAGTGTCAGCTGAACACTGAGTATCAGCCAAAGGACCAGCTTTAGGAAGATCAGCTAAGAAGAAATGACAAGTCAAGAAGCATCAGTTAAACAACTACAAAGAATCAACTGATGGTCCAAAACCATCAGCTGAGGGTTCCTTCATGATCAGCTGAGCAGTCAAGGATCAACTGAGTCATTCAATCTGATCAGTTGATGCCTCCTATCAATCAGATAAGCTATTATTTACTTATTCAATCTTTTCTCTATCAGCTTATCACTCTCAATGATCATCTGAGCCATTTGGATCTACTGATCATAAAGGTTGATTAGCCTACATAGTTACACTAGAGTTTGTGTTATCATCTTAGCAATTCTGATCAGCTGAGCAAACCTCGGTATCTGAGTCTTTCACATTTATCCTTAGCCGAGCAAAAATATGTTTGCAGTTTAGTGTCTGTTAGTTGAGTCACTTTACAGTATCTCAGTTAATAGTTTTTCAATGTAATATTTTCTTAAGTCAAAGGCAGAACATATGTTATTCTATTATGCCTTAGATCTTTTTTTGTAAAAGTACTTAGCACTTTTTTGGATCTGCATAAGACACAAAAAGGATATATTTTTATCCTCTGGAAAATGAGAAAGATACTTTAGAAGAGAATATCTTGAAGATATACTTCAACAACTAAAGAATGGCCGGCAATTCTATACTTGGTTAAGTCAAGTCTTTAAGAAGCATGATGTTGATAAAAGTACAAGCTTGGAAAGAGAAGTTTACTCTCCCAAGACATAAAGGTAGTACTTTAATAATATAATAATAGATAACGAGATTTGACTTTACCAGATAGTACATTCACTTTACACACTTTCTGTATAAAGTGAACTTACTTTCTACCCACTAACTGTATCTATTATAATATTATTAAATCAAGTACATTTGTCTCTTTCTACACTCCATCAACCCGGACACCACCTTGCTTATATATACTCTTGCGTGAAAACATGTTAAGTATCCGATTTGATAAGTTGAGCACAGTCATCTCATTAGTTGAGTGTGTATAAGAGTTAGCATATTTCTAGTTGTGTAAAACAAACTTGTTCATGTGTTGAACTTTTTAGACATAAGTTGTTTAAGAATAGATTAGTCTATGTGTTAGACAAAATTAGTTGCCACCTTTTGTTGAACTAGATTTTCCGCATCTAGTTTATGTAATTCTTGATTTCAATCAATAAGAATTATATAAAATTAAATCGTGTGTCTTTAATCTTAAAAATCTAAAGTTTGTATTCAATCCCCCCCTGTACAAACATTTGTTGTTGTAGTGTCCATTCGGGACCAACAATTACAGATTATGAACAAGGCGTGTTGAGATTGAGCTCACAAGGCTCGAGTTTGGCGTGACTATTTTAGATTAAGCTTGATTGTGTTTGATAGCTTGAGGAACGTTAAAGATGCATGCTTGGCTTCATAACAAATATGATTCAACTAGCTCAAGTTTGGCTCGAAAGCTCGCCTATTTACATAACGTAATAAACAAATTTATTCCAATTAATTTAAAAGGTATATTAAATAAAAAATGATACGCTTTCAGAAGTGTATACAGATTATAAAAATTGATTATAATAAAAAAGGATCTTACATAAGTTTACCTTATAAAATTTGTCAATAGTAACATTTATAAATCAATTTTGTATATAGTTACACATCTATCCATCTATATCTATATACTATATAAAGCGCGAAACCCTTGAAGAGATTTACTATATAATGAGCTCGACTTATTATATTTCGTTCAAGATTTAAACTCGAATTTGTTAAAGTTTGACACATTTACAGCCAGGGGCGGACCTATATAGGTTCCAGCAGTGGTACGTGCCACCGGTCAATTTTGCAAGCGTAGTAGAAATATTCGACTTTTTTGAGCCGGTTACCAGTCATATTTTTAGGTGGTACCAATGATTTTTTCATGCCACAAAAACTCAATGAAAAATAAGGTTTTTTATAAAAAAATGATAAATTATAGTTCAATATTTAATTTATACTTTTAAAATGCTCTAATTTACTTTAAGAATAACAATTTAATTAATAAAGCTTTAATAAATTGTGTTTTGTTTTAGATTTTAGTCATGATATACCGGAAAAAAAACTGAAACGTTATTAACCCGACCTGATTAACCGGAAACCCGAAAAAAAAACATAACAACACCCGTAATCTTAATTGATCTTATTTTAACCGTTATATGATGGTACGTACCGGTTCTTAAAAGTCCTGGGTCGGCTCCTGTTTAAAGTGAAAGGTTTATTTAAAAAATAAAAGTTATCTGAATATTTTAATAATAACTATCTAACAAGTCATCACGTAGCTAGACACGATGGCTTTTCTGGTCGTTATTTACAAGAACAAAGTTGTATTCTCCAAGCTCATAATAAATTAATAATTACTTTCATGCCGGCTGAACATTTAGCAACACCTTTGATTTAAAGGCGGAAACATCTAGATAATTAGCATAGTTCTCTATTCCAATCTTAGTCAATGTCAATTTAAGAATACCATACCATAAGGAATAAAACAATAAGTACATGTATGGTAACCCTAATTTTTTTAGAAATTGAATTATTAATTATAAACGAATTATATATAAGAAATTATAAAAATAAAAATTAATTAAAAGTATATTAGAGCGACACATTTTTTGAAATAAAGAATAATTACAAAATAAAAAGGGACCACATTTTTTGCGACGATATAATGTTATAGAGGTGACGGGTATTAGCAATGACAGTTTTAGCGACGACACCGGAGTTATAGCGTTAAAATAATTGAAGCAACTTAACAGCAGCTATATGTCATGCTAATATATATTATTTGCGGCGACTATTTGGTGTATTAGTAGTGACTTATGTGACTACTAAAAACTTGTTTTCTATCAGTGATTTTGAAATTTTAAGTAACTTTAAACGGTTAATGGATATATAAGGTAAAACATATAGTAAATAATGAGTTTTGTTCAATAAAGTCCATATAAAAAACATAGTCATGAAATTTCAATATTTAATCATATGTGATTCGGTACACAATCACATATGATTGTAACAGCATCACATGTTAATTATCAAAATGTCACTCTGTCCAAAATTTTAAAATTCAATCTGAACCATTGATGATGCTGCTCCAAAGTCTTATATTAGTTCCTCAAAACAATGAATTAATTATGAACTATATTGAATATTTTTCAGTAAATAATATTATATTTATGGTATTCGTGTAAGATACATTTGCGTTCTCTTTATAGTTTTTGAAAAGGTTTATTTTTCTAAACTTTTATACCTAGTTAAGGTTTTGCCGTTCAAGATTTAGAGAAAAACTATTTAAACCCTTAAGGTTATTAATATACATTTTTTTTCTGATTGATCCTGGGCCATGTATGCTTAGTGTTCTTGTTAATTGTTAGTAATTTCAATGTAATTCTAAGAAGTTTTTCTTTTACTTTGTAATAAAAAGTTTAACAGATTTATAGATTTTTTATATCTTATTACATTTCGGAATTTAAAGTAACATTTATAAGTTATCAAAGGGATAGTCATATTGTGGGTTAACGGGATATAAATTACATTTATATCTTATAGTCGGTTAAAAAAGTAAACTATAATAGTGAGAGCTAATCAGTTATGTTGAGGTCAAATGGTAATGTAATGAAGTAATTGGTTTCCTAACCCAAACATCTTAGGTAAAGTAACAAAGTTGGTGTCCTAACCCAAACGTTTTAGTTTATACTAAAAGTTAAAAGGACCAAAATGGGAATTCGACAAAAGTGTAAGGGGACTAGAAACTTCTTAAAATCACGTCACTGTGAAGAAAATATGGGCCAAGATAGATAGTCATGATCGAAGACAATAACTACGCGTCCCGCCGTATCTTCATTTTCTTTCCTATTTTTAAACGCGGCTTCCGTCAACTTATTCATTATCAACCTCCTGGCCTCACCTCTACCCCTTTATATATATGTATATCTATATCTTTATATATATGCACCTACACATTCACATTCTCTTCAGAAAACACAAATATTAACACTTAGCCATCCTATAAATCCACGAATTTTTAACAAAAAATATGTCTTCTCCAATGTTGTTGTCTTTGGTTCTCTTCTTTGCTTCATCCCTCTTCTTTCATGGAGCTCTAGGTATGATTTTATAACTTTATAGATGTGTTATCGTCCATTAAAGCTTCTTATTTGATATCTCTACTACATATATTTGAACTTGAATGCTATAACATAAGAAATATATATGATGTTAACGATATGTTTGTTTTATTATATGGTTTTAGTTTCAGGGGAGATCGTATGCGAGGATTTGCCGACAGAGGTTTGCTCCTTTTCGATTTCGTCATCTGGGAAGAGATGTTTGTTGGAGAATTATGAGAACAAGAATGGGAAAACAGGTTATCAATGCAGAACATCTGAAGTGGTGGTGGAGAAGATGGCTGAGTATATAGAGACAGATGAATGTGTCAAAGCTTGTAGTGTCGATAGAAGCTCGGTCGGGATTTCTTCTGATACCTTACTCGAGTCGAAATCCGTCTCCAAGATTTGCTCCCCAGCTTGCTACACAAACTGCCCCAATATCGTTGATCTTTACTTCAACTTGGCCGCTGGAGAAGGTAAAGAAAAACCCATTTTTTTGACATAATCTACACCTACTTCCATAACGAGAATTTAACACATAGCCTCAAAGAGGAAAAATAAAACACATTAAAAATACTTTATATCGCTAGACAAAGGCTTTTTAGTAACTCATTATTTCATTTTTTATGTTTACAAAATTTGTTTAGAATGAGTAAAACTATGTCAAAGTTTTTGTTACTTGTAGACCAAGAAAAGTGGTCAATATGTTACCAAGTCAAAATCTATGGTTACATTTGAATGGGTCATATCAGCAACCATGACCAAAATAATGTCTAAGAATTTATTTGTGTAATTAATAAATATGTTTATTATCTGCAGGTGTATATTTGCCTGACTTGTGTGAGAAGCAACGGAGCAACCCTCACCGAGCCATGATCGAGCTTCTAAGCTCCGGTGCAGCCGCTGGTCCGGTGGCTAGCGAAAACCTTGGCGGTCTTACTGGTGCTCCAGCTCCAGCTTCCATATAAAGCTAGCAATCATACGTTTGTTTTTCGAGTCTTTTTTTTTATTTTTTAATTTTGTTTCTTTTAGTTTTTTGGAATTTGTTGTAGAGGAGATGGAGAAATAAGTGATGGATTAGAGTTAGAAGAAGTATCTTTGTTATATATATACATACATATTTATATATATATGAAATTTCTTTTTATTTCTTTTTTACTTTTAAATATGCTTATGAATTGATCTAAAATATAAGAATCTCACATTCTGTGTGCGATAGAATATTAATTAATGTCATATTTGTAACTGAACCTAACATTAAATTATCGTAATTTGATTGAAAGTTATACTTATATAACATTGTTACAATGATAATAGTCTTCGCGATGTTGGCATTAGTTCTAGATGACATGTAGAAAAGAAGTTTTAATTAGCTGAAAATTTTCTATTAGCTTAGGCTATACAATTAATCTTTTTAATATTAACCGATATTAGCCGTGAAACTAGACTAACAAACATATTCTTAAATTTTCTAAAAGAGAAAAAAAAAGAATTGAAAGGAAATACTTAAAGATGATGTTTTTAAGTTTTACAGTTAATTACTGATTTGGTTCATGTGGTTTACACTTTATTATTGGTTCAGTCCATAGTTTTGAAAAAGTACATGAATGGTCCCTACTGTATCAAACTTGTTACCTATAATGGTCTTTCAACCATTAAAGATAACGGCTTCGCTGTCAAACTTTTGAAAATGACCATTTTGCCCTTTTGCAACATTACGAGCTAAGTCCTTGTGGTTTTCAAATAGTTTCGCATTTAGTCTTTTAACCTTTTTTTATAAATAATTTACCATATTAACCTAAACATTTATTTTTATATTTTATAAGATTTTGTTTAATAATTTACTATATATATTTATGTAATAGTAATTATTATATTTATTTTTACTATTATTATCATTATCTTATTTTTGTATCTTTAATATGGATAGTTAACATGTTATTGTGCGTCAACTTTTCGTAAATTAATGTTATAATACACTATTATATATTACGCTTACATTTTTTTACCATTTTTCGACGATTAACATTATTTTTGCCACTCCATTCATATTTATTTATAGCAATCAATAAAAACTAGAATAAAATGTATGTAAATACTTGCACACTTAGACCACATGTAGTAGGAGCCGGAGCTCGTTATCGACGACGAGCTGAATAATCCTTTCACGTCCCATATGTCATGTGCTCGTCATCCTCGTGACAATTTTTAACGATGGATAATATTTTAACAATAGTCACATGCACACACACACACACACACACACACACACACACACATATATATATATATATATATATATATATCAATTTTATATTTTCTCATAAGAAAGAAAATAAAAAAAATCCTGGTTTTTTTATTGATTATCTTGGGCTACATATTTCAGACCAGAACAAGTGAATCACATTTTTATTAATCTTAAGAATGACTAATGTATATGTTGTGTTAATATATTTATTTACCTTAAATTTGACCAAATAGTTCGTCAAGACAAATTCAGTCAACTAATTTTGAAGTGTGTAATTGTTTTAAGACTATATTTATTTACTGAAATTGATGCAACTAATCAATAGAAATCACATCTATTAATCGCGTTGTTTAATTCTTTTTAATTCTTAGAAATAATTAATCATGTATTTAAATTCTCAATTAAGCGTAATATATAATTATGTATTATAACACTAATTTATGAAACGTTGATGTACAATAACAGGGTATAACTATTCATATTAAAGATACTAAAATAAAATAATGATAATAATAGTTTAAATAAATATAATAATTACTAAAAAAATCTTATCAAATTTACTATATAATATTTTATATTAATAAAAAATAAAAATAATGTTAATCGTTGAAGTGGTAAAAAATGTAAGTGTAATATATAATAGTGTATTATAACACTAAATACGAAACTATTTGAAAACCACAGACACTTAGTTTGTAATGTTGCAAAAGGGCAAAATGGTCATTTTCAAAAGTTTGACAGCCAAGCCGTTATTTTTAATGGTTGAAGGACCATTTAGGTACCAAGTTTGTGTTGGTCCCTTGGTGAGAGTATCAACAAGCAAATAATTTGTAGAAGGGGGGTTGAATACACTTTCTGCGGAAAATTGAACAAATCAATAAAAAGTGTTACACAAATCAAACCACATGAAACCGAATGCTTTCATTAATAAGAAGATGATTACAGGAACAATCAAGTAAGCAACACTTGATATGTAAACACCTAATGTAAATCAAATCTCTCAATCTCTCAAACGTTGCTATCTATAATCAACTTATGATTATAGATACAAACTTACTCTCTAAACAGGATTTATTCACGGACTGAATACTTACCAACTTCACAACAGATGTGAAGATCGAACACACGAACAATGTTGGCAATTTGTGAATTTCTTGATCACGTTGAACTTACAAACAGTGTATCAAGACTCGTAACACATACGATGGTTAGGTTGAGGTGAGATAATTTGAGGTACCTCTAAAATTATCAGCAGATAAGTATTTATAACCCTGTTCCTACGGATCCTAACAAACTAGAACTTATCCTAATCTGCTAACAAACTAACGGATAACTCGGAATCTTGAATCTTGAGTCTTGAATCTTCAATCTTGATTCTGACGTCTTCTTATCAATGCCGTATATATAGAGAGTAAAAGGAATCTAAAACATATTTAAATTCTCTTAAACTGACTACTTTAGTCGGGCTGAGTTACTCAGCTTGAAACTCATCAAGCTGAGTCCTTCGAGAACAAACTCTAAATCAAACATGTACTAACATGTATAATGACTAACTCATCCTTAGAAGTCATAAGAGTTAGCTAGAACTTACTTAGCAACTCAGATGAGCTGACTCTGTCTATAAGCTGAGTCACTCAGCTCGAAACGCATCAAGCTAAATACTCAACCTATACCTTAGGTGACACACACAACTTATCAAACATATTGATAAACTAAATAAGATATAATCTAAGCTGATCAACTATATGCTCAGCTTATACTCAGCTTATGCTCAGTCTGAAACACTATAAGTGCTCAGTCTGATCAAGCTTCATAATTCTGTTTAAGTTGTATTTAGAACATATATTACAAACTTAACTTTGACTCATCAAATCTCAACTGATAAGATCATTTGACCAACAAACTCCCCTATTTGACGATGACAAAACCATCAAACAGTTCTTAAGTTTGTTGAACAGAATTATGTTTCAAATTTTAAACTTACTAAGATTTTATTTTTGAACTAATCAAATATTAATTGAACTTATCAATTTAAATTGAAATTATCAGTTATAAGTTGAACATACCAACCAATCATAACAATGAACACGAACTAATCAAATTGTTCATTCAAGCTGAACTCATCAGACTAATAAATATGAACATATCATAAACAGTGGAACATGTCAAACTAATAATTGTATTCATTAAATTGAACATATCAGAATACAAAATTTTGATCACTTAGATCATGCACACTTAGTGCTTACATATTAGTAGAACTAATCTAATAATTACAAATAGAACTAATCTATTACAAAAATTATCTTTTGAACTCTGGATGCATAACTTCCCAAAGTATGATTTCTCTGTTGATTTCTTCTAACACCATTTCAGCTTCTGCATCTCCCCTGAGTTCCTTTTGTTGCATGCCGATGATCTTATTCAGCTTGTATCTCACAAAATGATTTGTGCTATCATCACCACATCAACTCCTTATTCTTAAGGCATCCTTAGCCTTCAAATAACATATCTCTGAAAGCTTTATGAAGCTAGGATTGCCTGCCTGATCCTTAAACATAAATCCATGAACTAGTGTCTCTGTAACTTGATTTTCTTTAAAGGTCACACCTTCAGGTATCTTAAATAAGCTCTCCCATTGCAGACCAGGAACTGGAACACATCTAAGCTCCCTAACTCTAGAAATCATCTTGGAGACTTCAATTGTAATGTCTTGCTTGATCTGATTCTTTTTGAATTTCTTGAGCATCATAACTATTCTTTTTCACTCAATGTGCCCATCCTGTGAACATACCTCAGGTTCATTCCCACTTTTGACTTATCATCGAATTGGAAGGTTAGAATGATGGCTCCATTTACTCTGCTCAGAGTCATGCTCTTGATTTCCTTACTGGTGCTTCTTCTGAAGTAGCATTCCTGGATGTCTGCATCTGTATACGGGATTGGATCAGGCCTTGGACCAGAATAATCAGCTTCAGCTTGAGCTAAAGCTTTTCTCTCTTTTTCTCTTTCTTGGTCCCTCACTTCCTTTTCTTTCCTCTTTTTCAGCTCAGCAATAGATATCCCAAGCTCATCAGCTTCCTCTTGCTCGATCATTTCAATCATTAGCCTCGTAGCTTTCTCTTCCTCAGTTTCAGAAACACTGTCAGCTTCAGATTCAGATTCTACCACTTTTCGTCTTTTAGTTGCAGGTTACTCTTGATGGGGTTTAAGGAACACAGCGGAAGCAATAGTACAACTATAAAAGCACAAAGTACAAGTGTTCAAAGCATAAAACCCCATAGATGGACCAAGCTCTATAACCAATATTTGCAACATGTAAAAGAGAAGGAAAGTGAGGTATACCCTTAATGAAATGCTGGAACAAAGAAGAGGAAGAATATGATGACCGTAGCTCCTCTCTATTGTTGATCCACCCCGGGTTTCCTCAATCCACAAGTACTAGCTTGCTTAGATGAACTTCAAAGACTTGAATCCACCACAAGAACAGCAACTCACTTTCAACTTCTAGGTATTATGAACTCACACTCAATGAAAACACTCTAAAAGCCCTTGCTAAGTGTGTATATGTGAGAACTACCAAAAGAATAGAAGGCAAGACCAAAGAAGGACTTTTATAAACACAAATATGCCAATTCATCTCCCCATAACGGGCCAACATAGAGTGGGAAACTAGAACATGCATTGGCTACAAGTGGAGGTGGAAAACACAATGATTGCATGCAGTCTGACTGACGATCGCACCGCGATCTACTAATGAAATCGAGGCACCATCTACCCACAAGATCGAGCTACGATCCCACAAGTAGATCGAGGTGCGATCTTCGCCTGCATACCAACCCTTTCCACTTTGACACTTTTAGTCCCTCAACTGAGGTTGCTGTTAGGATTGATCCCCGGCGTGTGACCCAATAGGCCCATACTATATCGGTAGTGATCTAAATGGCGTACGTGCGTAAGTGGGCATACTCCAACACACTCCCACTTGCACATGACACACTGTACCTATAAACCACAGACAAAGAGCAGCCTCTAGTAAGGCATCTCTGCCCCCAACTAGTATGGGTTTTGTCATCTAGAGCAAAAACCAAATCCAGAATCAGTTACGAAATGGTCCTATAGATAAATGATCATTATCCCTTCGTTCGCGATATCCGTGTGACACGAGACATGGTTAAATGTCAATCTCTAGATCGTTCACGATTATGTTTCTCTATCTCGATTGATGGTGACCCAAAATCTAGTTGCAATCAATTAAATATCATTGCAACTCGAGCATGGCCATGCATTTTACGTCAGCGCTCAATCATCGAGGGGCCCATAGGTATCTCTCTAATACTAGAGGAACGAATCTCTTTGACTACATTCCTTCACAACATACACCATACTTTACCTAAAGGCTCCCTTTATAACAGCCAGTTACGAACTGTGTTTGAAAGCAATCAAGGCAAAGCAGATCCATGCTTTGGAACACATGTATCACCAGTCTAAGGACAAAATGATATTATCATCCTGAATTACTTGTGACAAAAACCATGAAGTAAGTTCAGGTGTGGGTCGTCCAGTCACTTGACCATTGCAAGCACAAGCGAAGTGTTACGTCTCTTTTATCTAATCCACTATTAGATAGCGACCAACCATATCCCTCAGTCTTATCTCAAACTTCCTCCCCACGAAGAATGACCGACTGTAGACATTTAGAATGTAAAAGGCATTATTGGAAGTATTAAACATGCTAAGATGGAACACAGTAAGGATTCATAAAATATTAGCCCTCGGCGTATCATTAAATCACATTTAATAATCAATATAGTATGAAATACAATATTGCTTAATGTTGCCAAAAAACAAGTACAAATCAAACAAAAACCAAATATTACACTCAAACCAAGTTACTAGCGAATCTAACACCTATCGATCTAGTGTGAGAATCATGTACAGCTTGTGACAACGGTTTAGTGAAAGGATCGGCCAAATTGCCTTCCGATGCTACTCTGATGATGGCAATTTCACCACTCTCTATAACATCTCTGATGAAGAGGCATTTTCGAGGAATGTGCCTCGTCTGCTTATGATCCCTTGGTTCCTTAGCTAGAGCAACCGCACCACCCTCATTGTCACAGAAGATCTCAATAGGGTCGGATATGCTAGGAACCACTCCAAGGTCTTGGATGAACTTCCTCATCCATACCGCCTCTTTAGCTGCTTCACTAGTCGCAATGTACTCCGACTCGGTAGTTGAATCAGCTACGGTGTCTTGCTTGGAGCTCCCCCAACTTATAGCACCACCATTTAGAAGGAACACGAACCCCGATTGTGATCGGCAGTCGTCCTTATCCGTTTGGAAGTTGGCGTCAGAGTAACCTAGTACTCTAAGCTCTTCCCCACCACCATAAACTAAGAACATCTCCTTTGTCCTCCGAAGATATTTGAGAATGTTCTTAACCGCAGTCCAATGGGCTTGCCCGGGGTTAGCCTGATATCTACTCGTCATGCTCAAGGCAAACGATACATCAGGACGAGTGCATAGCATGATGTACATGATTGATCCTATTGCTGAAGCATACGGGACCCCCTTCATTACGTATAGTTCCTCCTTAGAACTAGGACATTGAGCCTTGCTCAACGTCACTCCATGCAACATAGGGGTGTTACCCCTTTTTGAGTCCTCCATCTTGAATCGCTTCATGACCTTGTCGACATATGCACTTTGGATAAGCCCAAGTAACTTCTTGGATCTATCTCTATAGATCTTAATGCCCAAGATATATGCTACTTGAAGGGTTTTGATCTGACCAAACCACCTTATGATACAAACTGGTCAAGTCCTGGGTTTGATTCTACTGGTTCAATCCTAAAGCGGAAACAGATTGAACACAACCCTCTAAACCCCAAAAGGGTTAGGATCTTACTAATGATCATATCAGTTTCTTAACAACAATCTAGAGAAAAGGTTTAGAAAAACAATACCTGCTTGATCTTGGGAATGCTAAAGTTAGACCACCACTACTGCACCACCAATGAACTGGCTGCTAGACCGCTCCTGGAATTACCCGAAAGTCAAAAACGCAATCTTGCGTGTGTGTGTGGTGTTCGCCGATCACCAAAAGCCGTTTTTTTTTTGCCTTTTTCCTTGTTCGACGCAAAAGAGAGAGAGCCGAGAGAGAGAGATCGACGAGAGAGAGATCGACGAGAGGGAGAGGATGGAGGCTAGGGTTTTTCTTTTCTTTCTAACTTGAATGCCCTTAATAATCAAATGAGCCTTATCTAGGTTTAAATACTTAAACCTTATTCAAAGCACAAGCCCGTTCAATTAAAGTCCATGACTTTAATTGAAGTTTCATTCTTCTCACTTTAACCCCCCAGACTTTACTAGTTAATTAATTAACTATTAATTAACTGGTCCGTTAAATATTAAACTTAATATTTAATTTCCTTTTAAATAATAAATGACTATTTATTATTTCTTTTCTTTCTAATAATTAATTCAACTGATTAATTATTTATTTTTCTCTCTAATAATTAATCCATATGATTAATTATTTCCACACAAAATTATGGTAAATTCCAACTGTTCTAATTTGGGTTTGTAACAGTGTGACCCTTTAGTCTCTTATAACATTGGATACAATGTGCCCATTAATTATCTCTGAACATAATCCAATAGACTCCCACTTGTGCAAGATAAGTAATAGTTAATGTACATTGTTGGCCTAAGGAGGTCCCTAGCCAGACACTTAGGATAACCAGGTCATAAAAACTCTTATACCCTAAAGAAAACTTGTGATAATGTAAACTCTCACAAAACAACTGTTTTTATGAGCAATCTATCATGAACTAAATGTTCATGAATCAGCTATCATAAATACCTGTTTAAGAATGGGTACATTTATTATAGGTATGTCCCTTGCAGCGCGATATTTCAATTTTGAGCATGAGCATGGAGAGTGACAACTCAAAATCTCAAGAACTATGTTCATGACATACTTGATCTCAAAACTGCGTGATAAACGACAACGAACAGATCAGTTCGTTTGGGCACAACCATGCACTTACCAGTTTCTCTAATCAGTCAAGGGGCCCATAAATATCTCTCCTAAAAAAGAGGTGCAAATACCATCTTGCATATTTGCATTTGGAAATACGGCTCCCACTGAATCTAGATACGCCCCTTATGACCACCCTGTTACGGCGTGGCGTTAGGACGCACTAAGAAGACAATAGTTACCGCATCCCAAACAAAATACCTCAGGTTTAAGGATAACCTATGTGATAAATACTTTTGACACAAATGCACGAAGTATTTTTCACGGTGGGTCAATCCAATATTCGTAACCCTAACGAATATCCGTAAATTTTGGTCCGCAAAAGACTTTCGCAGCTATATTCGATATACCTTCGAATCTACCCCAAAATTACGATGACTTTACAACCCTATCAAGGTTCCCACAAAGATAAGTAGTCACGGATAATGTTTTGAATAAACCAAGTTTATTCCTGGATGGACTAAAACATACAAAATGGTGAAGAACAATGAAACTAATTTCTGCACCCTCCATATTCTACTCTGGAATAAAGATGCATAATTTCTACCATTTCATTGACTCAATTCACATCGTTTATCTGAATTACTTTATTATTTTAGAGTGTAACTTATCACGGATTACAGAGAAAATAATATGCGTATAAACCTAAAACTCAAGACTAGTACTTAAGGTACTCCTTCTTCGTTTTGCTAGAAACCGGTTTCGCTACTAAAAAACCAATTCTAGACTTACTTATTTTATAAATTCCTTAAACTTGGAGAACTGGAAATAACTCCAAAATTTCTGAGTTTATAAAATAATCCCCTTGTAATTAAAAACTTTAATTACACTTGTAGATGTGATAAATCTTACTAGATTCATATCCCCATTTTGAAATGATAAATCCATTTACACATACTTGTAAACATAAAATTAGATTCCCAGTGTACACTAACACTTATCTAATTTTATCACTAAGGACATCGAAAAATATCCTATTTTATCATCTCTAACGTTAATCAACTACCAACATTAATTATTTTGACCTTTTGAATCATATATAATTCTTTTTAAGTCATAACTTGACTTAAAACTTGCAATGACATCCTTATTGAGAACCTTTCAATAAGTCATGCATTCCTCGGATAAGTTTCCTTTCAAGAACTTTTATTTTAGATCACTTCTGAAATCATCTGACAATTATGTAATTTAAAAGTTCATACTTGTATTTATCATACTAGTTAGATCAATCCTTGATAACTTGATAAATACACTAGTTAAGGTGCTCCCACTATCTTTTATGAAAAAGTGCATTCCTTTAAGACACCCCTTTAGACTTAGTCAATCCTTGACTAATATGCCTAAAACTTATGTTTTAAACACCTGTTCTTAAAGTTTAGTTTTTGTAAGAAATTTAATAGTTTTATGAAACTAAAAACTTGGATTTCCCATGAATCCCTCTTTTCAGTTACGGAAAGTGGTTTCATTAAACCCAACACGATTACAAGTATGAAACACTTGTAAAGGTATTTTAAATTTCTTTACTTAAAACATTTAGTATAAAAGAACCTTGATCATAATAACTATTACAATCACTTTATACTTTCTTAAATGTTTTATCCAAAAACCTTTTATCTAGAAATAATAACTATTATTTCTTAACTTATCATGCTCAATACTTTACCATTCATCTTTCATAAAATCCTTGAATACTTGTAAATTAGAAAGTGTTGGGAAAATAATCTCGTCAGTTAAGATTGGATGAGACAAAATTAAGTTTGTAAGATGTGTTTTACGTATAACTTAAACAGAATTATGAAGCTTAGTCAGACTGAACACTCATAGTGATTCAGACTGAGTATAAGTTGAGTATAAGCTAAGCATATGTTAGACCAGTTTATACTACACCTTAGTTAGTTTATTAATATGTTTAATAAGCTGTGTATGTCACATAAGGTATATATCGAGTATTCAGCTTGATGTGTTTCAAGCTGAGTGACTCAGCTCAAAAGCAGAATCAGCTCGACAGAGTTGCTAAATATGTTTTAGTTAACTAGTTAGACTTCTAAGGACGAGTTTATCAATATACGTGTTAGTTCATGTATGTATTCGGGTTTGTTCTTGAAGAACTCAGCTTGATGAGTCTCAAGCTGACTAAAGAAGTCAGTTTAAAGATAATTTAAATATGTTTTAAATTTATCTTTTATATCTCAATATCTACGGAACGGATAAGAAGACTTTAGAATAAAGATTGAAGATTGAAGACTCAAGATAAAAAGATTCAAGATTCAAGATTCCGAGTTATCCGATAGTTAGTTAGCAAATTAGGATTAGTCCAGTTTGTTAGGAACCGTAGCAACAGGATTATAAATACTTATCTCCTGATAAGTTTAGAGGAGCGACTACGACTCAAAGAAAACAACTTAGTGTTGCAGAGCCAAATACCTCACCTCACCGTATGTGTTACGATTCTTGAATCACTGTTTGTAAGTTCAACGTGATCAAGAAACTCACAGATTGCCAACCTATTCGTGTGTTCGAATTTTCACATCAGTTGTGATATTGGTAAGTAATCATTAGTTGATTCAATCTGTGTAAATCATGTTTAGAGAGTCGTCAGTATCTATAATCATAAGTTGACTATAGATAGCTAAGTTTGAGAGATTGAGAGATTTATATTAGGTGGTTATATATCAAGAGTTGCTTACTTGATAGTTATTGTAATCATCTTCTTATTCAAAGCATTATAATCATCTTCATATTAATAAAAACATTCGACTAATTGTGGATTGATTTACTGTGTGTAACACTTTTATTTGATTTGTTCAATTTCCGCAGAAAGTGTATTCAACCCTCCTTCTACACACCTATTGCTTGTTGTTATTCTCACTGAGGGACCAACAGAAAGGCTTTCTAATTTCATAAACACAACTTGTTTATCTAAGTATTTATATATTGAGAATTAAGTAACTACAACAATTATTGCATAAGATCATTATGAATCACCTATTAAGTCAAAACTTGACTTATTAGTACCCTTTAGTCACAACTGGACTAACTTGATTCATTAAAAAACACACGTGCACGGATATAAGCAAAATAATCCAAAGTTTCAAATATTAAACCATAAGTGTCAAACCAATAGTTTTGAATAAAAACAAGCAACCAATATCCAAAAAAATTAAATAAGTTTAATAGCTAAAAAACATGAATTATTAAAATATCCGCAAAAGCACGTGAGATCTCGAGTACTGGGTTGCTTAACTTTCCATCTCCTCCTACAATAAACGATTGCAAGATGTTAGAATACTTGTAATAACTTTACAAGTGGAAAGTGACAAAGAAGCTAATCACACGATACTTGAGGAGCCAGACTTGCCTCCTGCCTCGTGAGCCTTTGGACAATCTCTCTTCCAATGTCCGGCCTCGCCGCACTTGAAGCACCGATTCTCGGTTCTTGCATTGTTTGGTTTTGGCTTCTTGCCCTTGTTGTTGTCACTAGCCCTGGGTGCATTCTGGCTGGGCTGGGTTTTACCCTTTCCCTTTCCGTTGCGCCCCTTCCTCTTCTTATAACCGCCATTGCCCACCATGAGGACGTCCTTAGACTTGGTCCCAATACTCTGCTCCGCTGTCTTAAGCATAGAGTGCAACTCAGCCACAGATTTCTCCATGTTATTCATGTTGTAGTTGTTGGTACCTTGGGGAGAATAACAACAAGCAACAGATGTGTAGAAGGGGGGTTGAATACACTTTCTGCGGAAATTGAACAAATCAAAATAAAGTGTTACACATAGTAAATCAAACCACAATCGAATGTTTTACTTTTCATTAATAAGAAGATGATTAAAAACTCTATCAAGTAAGAAAATCTTGATATGTAAACACCTAATATAAATCTCTCAATCTTTCAAACTTAGCTATCTATAATAAACTTATGATTATAGATACTGACGACTTTCTAAACAGGATTTGATAACAGATTGAAAACTTACCAATCTCACAACTAATGTGATTATTCGAACACACGAATAGCTTGGCAATCTGTGAATATCTTGATCAAGTTGAACTGACAAACAATGATTCAAGAATCGTAACACATACGGTTGAGGTGAGGTATTTGGCTCTGGAACACTTAGTCGTAATCGTCGTTGTAGTCATACCTCTAAAGTTATCAGGATGATAAGTATTTATGTTGGGAAAATGATCTCGTCAGTTAAGATTTGATGAGACAAAGTTAAGTTTGTAAGATGTGTTCTACGTATAACTTAAAAAGAATTATGAAGCTTAGTCAGACTCAACACTCATAGTGATTCAGACTGAGTATAAGCTGAGTATAAGCTAAGCATATGTTCGACCAGTTTATACTACACCTTAGTTAGTTTATTAATATGTTTAATAAGCTGTGTATGTCACATAAGGTATATATCGAGTATTCAGCTTGATGTGTTTCAAGCTGAGTGACTCAGTTCAAAGGCAGAGTCAGCTCGACAGAGTTGCTAAATATGTTTTAATTAACTAGTTAGACTTCTAAGAATGAGTTTATCAATATACGTGTTAGTTCATGTATGTATTCGGGTTTGTTCTCAAAGAACTCAACTTGATGAGTTTCAAGCTGAGTAACTCAGCCTGACTAAAGAATTCAGTTTAAAGATAATATAAATATCTTTTAAATTTATCTTTTATCTCTCTATATCTACGGAAAGGATAAGAAGACTTTAGAATCAAGATTGAAGATTGAAGACTCAAGATAAGAAGATTCAAGATTCAAGATTCCGAGTTATCCGATAGTTAGTTAGCAAATTAGGATTAGTCCAGTTTGTTAGGAACCGTAGCAATAGGATTATAAATACTTATCTCCTGATAAGTTTAGAGGTACGACTACGACTCAAAGAAAACAACTAAGTGTTGCAGAGCCAAAACCTCACCTCACAGTATGTGTTACAATTCTTGAATCACTGTTTGTAAGTTCAACATGATCAAGAAACTCACAGATTGCCAAACTATTCGTGTGTTCGAATTTTCACATCAGTTGTGATATTGGTAAGTAATCATTAGTTGATTCAATCTGTGTAAATCCTGTTTAGAGAGTCGTCAGTATCTATAATCATAAGTTGACTATAGATAGCTAAGTTTGAGAGATTGAGAGATTTATATTAGGTGGTTATATATCAAGAGTTGCTTACTTGATAGTTATTGTAATCATCTTCTTATTCAAAACATTGTAATCATCTTCATATTAATAAAAGGATTCGACTAATTGTGGTTTGATTTACTATGTGTAACACTTTTATTGGATTTGTTCAATTTCCGCAGAAAGTGTATTCAACCCCCCTTCTACACACCTGTTGCTTGTTGTTATTCTCACCAAGGGACCAACAACTGGTATCAGAGCAGGCTGAACGATTTCATAAGTTGAAAGTTCAAGATTCTGAGAAAGTTTACAATGTCTACAAGCAACAATTCTTCAAACTTTCCACATATGTCTGCCAAAGGTTGTCCCATATTTGATGGATCTGATTATACTATGTGAAAGTTCAGAGCCATGCTATTCCTCAAGTCCATTGACATTCGTATGTTCGATGTCATTACAAAAGGACCCATCATCCCCAAGATTCCTGTTACTGTCAGTGATACATCTCTTGGCAAAACTGAAAAGGAAACAAGAAAGCCTATTGCATCCTGGACTGATGAAGATTGGAAACTCTTCAATCTGGATGACAAGGCAAAAAGTGTTCTGGCAAATGCCCTGACCAACGAAATCTTGCGTACTCTGACTGGGTGTCAATCAGCAAAAGATATTTCGGACACACTGAGTGTTACATATGAGGGCACGGATCTGGTCAAGCAGCATAAGAAAATTCATTTGAATAGATCTTATGAAAACTTCTTTTCAAAGAAGAATGAAACCTTGTCAGATTTGTTCACAAGGTTTCACTACTTGATAAATGACCTACTAAGTATGGGTGTAAAGAAAGATGAAGCTGAACTTGTGCTCAAATTTCTGGATGTGTTACCAGAGAGGTTTAACGATGTAACTACAGCACTGAGGGCTGGACGAACACTGCATGTGTACAACCTACAGTCCATTTATGGGTTCTTGCTAAATCATGAACAGATCACTGAACACAAGAGAACTTCTCAAGAACAACTCAAGGAGTCTTTGGATAAGAATGAAGTTGCATTGGTTGCACAGAAATAGAAGAAAAGTTCCAAGACACTAATTGTTGAATCTGAGACTGAGTCAGAATCTCAAGCTGACCACTTAGACTCAGACTCAAGTGATACTGATGATGTTCAGAATATCACTGAGCAAACGGCAATGTTAGCCAGACGTTTGAGAAGAGCTCAAAGGGGAAGAGGAAGATCTGACAGGGGCAAAGGGAAGAGTTCCTTTGATCCCAAGAATGTTGTGTGCTTCAACTGTTAGAAGAAGGGACATATTGCTGCTGAGTGCAGATCAGAGAAGGTGAAATCAACATCAGTTGTTGATAAGAATGCTTACAGAGCTGATAAATACAAGAAGAAATATACTCAACTCAAGAAAGGAAAGCCAGAAGACAAACCCATTGCAAAAGGATTATATGCTGAAACCTGGGATACTGAATCATCTACCTCAGATGATGATGTATGTCTGATGGCTCAAGAAGATGAAGAGTTGGAAATAGATGAGGTTGATTATGGTTTGTCCGAGTCAACTTTTGAAGCTGACATGAAGGAAGCTGAGGAAAACAGCAAGCTTAGTGATTGGGATCCTGCTTCCATGTATAAGGTCAGTAATTTCAACTCTTACACTTATGAGGAAAAGGGTCTTGCTTTTGATTATCTGATGAATGATTTCAAGACCATCCTTAAGTCTCAAAATGACCTCAAAGACGAGATAACTAAACTCAAGAATGAGATTAAGGAAAATAAGTCTCTCATTGATGTTGGTAAGAAAGCACAATGTGATCTTGAATGTCAAAGACACATTAATAAACTTCTAAGTGAAGAACTTCAGGAAGCTAAAGACAAAGCTGACCAACTTCAAAAGGTCACTGAGTCTTGGTGTAAGTCATCAAAGCTTGCTAAAAAGTGCATAAACCAACAAATTCCTAAACAGGTAAAGGCTGTACTTGGAGGTGACTATCAAACAACAGCTTATGTAGCTGATGATGAGATAGCAAGTACAGACTCTAAGGAGGATAGACTACTGATTGAGTGTCAGAAGTCAGCCTCAGAGAAGAAACATGGTCAAAACCTTAAATACAATATGTTTGTAAAGGCTAATGATCATGGAGAAGAGTGCTCAACATCCAAACAACATGGTAAGTCTGTGCTGGACAGATTAAGCACTCAGCCTATTCAAAGAACTTCAGTCAAAGAAAGGCTTAATCCAAATCCTTTCAAAAGACAACATTCTCTATCTGGCTCGGAGAGAAGTTACAAGAATAGGAAGACCACTGTAAGTCAGAGGTCAAATCACAACAATGGTAAGTCCAAAGTTGTAGATCTTGGTAAGTTCAAGAAGATCAACAGTGGTAAGTCCAAACCTGTTGAAACTGGTGAGTTTAGTGGTCATGACAAAGGTAAGTCCAAGGTCATGGAAAAGAAGATTGTTTGTCAAACTTTTAATCAAATGGATAACAAGCAAAGACCTGACAAAGGTAAGTCCAAAGTCAGCGATCATCATGTGAATCAACTTGCAAAGAAAGTTGAAAAGTTATCCACCACATATAATCCTAAGTCTGAGAGCAAGTTCTCACAAGAATTATTAGACACTCTACCTCCTGTAATCATTGGAAGAAGGAGATGCTACAAGTGCATAAGTAAAGGTCATAAGGCTAAGGACTGTGATGCAGAAATCTCAAGGCCTGAACAAGAACAAGCTGATCAGCTCCTGCTCAAGCTGAACAGTCAGTTCAACAAGATGGAGATGCTAAGTGCTCCTCATCTGAACCCACCAAGAAGTGGGTTCCCAAACAAAACTAATGTGTTTAGTTTTCATATCATGTGCATGGTTCAAGTAAATGGTACTTGGATAGTGGATGCTCAAGGCACATGACAGGGTGGAAAGGACTTCTTAGTGATTTCCAAGAAGATGAAGGTCCTAAATAAAATTTGGAGACAACTCGCATGGAAGGACTAAAGGCTATGGGAAGATGCAAGTTGGCAAAGTCACTTTCCAGAGAGTTGCATATGTCAAAGGTCTCAAGCACAACCTGATTAGTATCAGTCAATTGTGTGATGAAGACAATATAGTTAATTTTAGGAAGAAAGCAAGAACAATCTATAATGCTAAGGGAAAGCCTGTATTAATAGCTAAAAGAGAAAGAGATGTGTATCTACTTGATCTTAATTCTGCTGATCCCTGTGATGAAACCTGCTTGTATTCCCATTCTGTTCCTAAGCTGAGTTGGTTATGGCATAAACGTTTATCTCATCTAAACTTTAAAAATATAAATATGTTGTCCAATAAAGAGTTAGTCTCTGGATTACCAAAGATTACATTTGTCAAAGACAAATTGTGCTTAGCTTGTGAACAAGGGAAACACCATAAAGGGTCTTTTAAGTCAAAACAAAATTTTTCAATAACAGACCCATTGCATATGTTGCATATGGATTTGTTTGGACCCATAAGGACTCCAAGCCTAAGTGGCAAGAAGTACACACTGGTGATAGTAGATGAGTTCTCAAGATTCACTTGGGTAATATTCCTTAAAGCCAAAAGTGAGGCTGCCCTGGAGATAATCAGTAAACAGGAAGAGTTGCAGAAAGGTTTGTCTGTGAAGTAACTCAGAAGTGATCATGGGACTGAGTTCAGAAACTCTACCCTTGAAAGCTTCTGTGAACAAAAGGGAATATTACAAAATTTCTTATCTGTCAGAACTCCCCAACAAAATGGAGTTGCTGAAAGGAGAAATAGAACCTTAATTGAGGCTGCTAGAACAATGCTATGTGAGGCAGGATTGAAACTCTATTTCTGGGATGAAGCTGTTAGTACAGCCTGCTATACCCAGAATAGGTCAATCATTGTCAAAAGACATGGAAAGACTTCATATGAGATGTATAAGTCTAGAAAGCCCGATATAGGTTATTTCCATATCTTTGGTTCAAAATGCTTTGTGCTGAATCAAAGAGATCAGCTCCATAAGTTGGAACCTAAAGCTAATCTTGGAATATTCATTGGTTATTCCTCAATCTCCAAGTCTTATAGAATATATAATACAAGGAGAAAAGCCATAGAAGAATCAATTCATGTCTCATCTGATGAAGACAGTTTTGATCAAGTTGATAAAAGTCAAGCTGACTTAGTCAGTCCGAGTTAGCTTGAAAGGCCTAAGGAAACCAACTTATCAAATCCTATGTATGTCATAGGAGATGATAGTGATGATGATGTGTGTTAATCAAAGAAATCATCACAAACTCCAAAGGATTCTCAAGCTGAGAAAGATGATGAGTTCATCAACCCCTTTGGAGCTGAAGTCGCTTAGACTGAAGATTTTGGTGATCGACAGTTTGTTGACAATGCTGCTGTTGAGACTGAGGAGATAAGTTCACCTCAGGAATCTCAACATCACTCAGATTCTGAACCAGACTCTCCAACTACAACATTCAAATTCCTCAAAGATCATCCTCAGGAGCAGATCATTGGAAATTTCCAAGAAAGAGTCATGACCAGATCTAAGGCTACAACTAACTATGCCGCGTACTTTGGTTTCCTATCTCAAATGGAACCAAAGAAGACTGAAGAAGCCTTAGAGGATAAGGATTTGATTGAAGCTATGCAAGAGGAATTAAATGAGTTTGAGAGAAATAATGTCTGGAAACTTGTCCCAGCCCCCAAAGATCATTCAATTATAGGCACTAAGTGGGTCTATAGAAATAAAATGGACAAGGATGGAGTGATAGTTAGGAACAAAGCCAGGCTGGTAGCACAAGGGTATAAACAAGAAGAAGGAATTGATTATGATGAGACCTTTGCCCCTGTTGCTAGAATTGAAGCCATAAGGTTGTTCTTAGCTTATGCAGCATATAAAGACTTCAAAGTCTATCAGATGGATGTGAAGAGTGCCTTCCTTAAAGGAAAACTTTAGGAGGAAGTCTATGTGAAACAACCTCCTGGCTTTGTAAGTTTAAAGTTTCCACATCATGTCTATAAGTTGGACAAGGCTTTGTATGGTCTTAAACAAGCTCCAAGAGCTTGGTACGATACTCTGTCCACTTAACTACTATCAATGGATTTCACCAGAGGTAGTATAGATAAGACACTTTATTAAAAAGAGTAAAGGACAAGTGATTCTTGTACAAATATATGTGGATGACATTATCTTTGGTTCTACCAATGAATCTCTGTGTGAGTGGTTTTCTAAAATAATGTCACAAAAGTACAAGATGAGCATGATGGGTGAGATGTCATACTTCCTAGGCCTACAAATTCAACAAAAGCCTGATGGAATACTCATCAATCAAAGCAAGTATGTTCTTGATTTGATAAAGAAATATGGTTTTGATTCTAGTTCAACCATGAAAACACCCATGTCACCAGTTGTCAAGCTGAGTAAAGACTCAGATGGTAAGTCCGTGTGTCAGTCTACCTATAGAGGAATGATAGGTTCGTTACTCTATTTGACAGCTAGTAGACCTGATATCATGTTTGCTACATGTGTCTATGCAAGATATCAGGCAGATCCTAATGAATCACATCTTCAAGCTGTGAAAAGGATCTGTAGGTACCTTAAAGGTACACCAAATCTAGGACTTTGGTATCCAAAGGACTCTGGATTGGAGTTAGTTGGCTTTTTAGATGCTGACTATGCTGGGTCCAAGTTAGATAGAAAATCAACTACTGGAGGATGTCAAATGCTTGGAGGGAAGTTAGTCAGCTGGACTAGTAAGAAACAGAACTCAGTGGCTACTTCAACTGCTGAAGCTGAATATGTTGCAGCAGGGAGCTGTTGTGCTCAAATCCTTTGGATGCAACATCAGCTTCAAGACTTTGGCATGCGTTTCAAGAAAACTCCTATCTTCTGTGATAACCAAAGTGCTATAGCCATCACTTACAATCTAGTCTTCCACTCACGAACCAAGCACATTGAAATTCGACATCACTTCATCAGGGACATCGTGGAAAAAGGTAAAGTTGACATTAAATTTATTTCCACTGATGACCAATTAGCAGATATCTTTACTAAACCACTTGATGAAAATTGGTTTATGTATCTGCTAAGTAAATTGGGTATGTTTAACCCTTAGCTAATTGTCTAGAATCTGAGTTTTCAGTTTGACAAAGACTAAGTGTCTTAAGCTGAGTGCACAATTTGTAAATAAGTTTTCATAAACTGAATAATCTGTCAAGCTGAATACTGAGTTCATATGTTTGGTGAGTTCCAAACACACTTTAACTACTCAGTGTAGTTATAATTTAAGTTTGAGTTAGTCTCAAACAAAAATGACTAAGTGTCATTGGTGTCTGAGCTATGTGCTTAACTCAAGCTGTGTGATTGGTTCGCACGTTTGGTGAGTTCCAAACATCTTTTAAACTACTCAGTGTAGTTAGAAACAAGTTTGAGTCAGTCTCAAACGAAAATGACTATGTGTCATTTAGTCTGAGTTGTGTGCTCTACTCAAGCTGAGTACCAATCTCAAGCTGAGTACTCACCTCAAGCTGAGTGCTTGAATCAAGCTGAGTGCTTGACATAAACTAAGTAATCAGTTTACTCAGTCTTGGTCTGTCCAAAACCAGGTGTTAATCACTAAATGTTATTAATTCATGTGTATATGCGTATTTGAGTAAGTCTCAAATTGAGTATTATACTAATTCGGTATTGGTGTAATACGACAGTGTTAATAATATGTGCAAGTCACTAATATTATTTTACACTTGTATCCGTTGGAAGACGATGTGTTTCTGCCTCTAACTGTTACATCTAGCCATAATTCTTACGGTGTAACGGATAAAAAAGGGGATTTCAACGGTAACTTTTCTCTCTCCTAAGAAAGGTATATATACAGATCATAACTAGTTTAGAGAAGTTTACGCTTACAAATCTGACTTCTCATCTTCTCAACTACCTTTCGCAAACACTTCCATTGCTTAGTGCATACGTCTGATTCAATACCCTACTTTGCTAAGTGCAATTCTTTAAACCGCTCAGTGCGAATTTCCAATTACTCAGTGTAATTAACCCAACATGGACGGAATCACGTTAGTTCTCAGTGATCAGATGATTCGAGGTGCTCAGTTTAAGAACCATGGAGCGCCGTTGATTAAAATCAACAATCAACGGGCCTGCCTTGCAATTCCTCCGAGAAAACAAGGCAGAGGTTATGAAGCCTGGGTTACTTATATTCATAAATGCCCCCTGGCATTCGCCTTCTGTGGCTCACCCCTTCACATCGTTCCTCAACATCTACTAGAGTTCTGGTACACCTGTACTTACGACTAGAACAGGGGAGAGATAACTGGGACTGTTCTAAATGGCGATAGAACAGTAACCCTTTTAGTGCAGCGTCTAAGGAATGTTCTTCGACTCCCTCCTTCTGATGAGTTCGATCCGGCTGTCACAAGGCAAGTGGCTAGGTTTGTCCTACCTCGATTGGGTCACCCACAGACAGAGGATGTCATCAAGAAGGCCACTTTTCCAACCAGTTGGGGCTTCATGGTTTCAACAGTGATTCGTTCACTAGGGACTAAGGTTGGAGGACTGGACCAGGTAAATGAGTTCGAAATGCAGCTGCTGTACAATATTTACTTCAACAGAAATCTGGACTATGCTCTGCTTTTCTTCAATGAACTGAAGGTCCAAGTGATGAAGACCACAAGGGATCTTCATGTACCATTTATAAGGTACCTGTCCTTGGCAATTGAAGCCGAGCTGGGGACAACACTCTATGAAGCTGATCAGGATGTGTTTCTGTTTCCTATACTCAGCTCCAAGATGTTCAACAATGACATCTTCCCAGAGCAAGAGGGTCTGAGTGAGCCCATGCTCCAAATAGCTGAGGCAGCCTCATCTGAAAGTGAAGCAGAGGGACCGACTCAAGGGGGAGCTTCCCACGCCGAGACCGACGTTCAAGCTGAGCACTCTGCTCAGGCTGAACCAGAACATATTGAAGCTGCTTCTGGTAAGACCTCTCCACTTTCTCTCTCTTCTCACTATTCTCCATCTACCATTGGAGATAAGACTGCAGTGCAACCAACTCAGTCTAACCCGTCTCCTCCACCTTCATTCCATTTACAATCCCACTCTGAAGCCACCCCTACTATGCCCACTGCTGCTAGGGAGAATATCCAAACCTACCAAAGAAAAATTGTCATATGTGGTGCCACTCCTAAAGGCATCACTGGAGCTGCGATCACATTGATCCCTCCACAGTCAGGAGTTGAGGGGGAGACGCCTAATCTTAAGGTGTCAACCTCAAGGCTCATATCACCCCAACAACCTATACCGGGTGTGGTGTCTACTCAGCCCACACTTACTCGAGCCATGGGAGAGCCTATTACTATGCCTGAGCAGACATACTCAGGTTACATTGAAAGAATGACCAATCCATAGGGTCAATCACCCCCTTCCAACCCAATTAGCCAACCACCAACCCATACAGTTAACGTTTCGAACCCCATTACTTCTCTTCACTTCTCACACCCTATTGCACGACCTGTCAATGTTTCATCTTCCAACCAAGGTGATTCACAGGGTCCAAACTCTGGTGCAAATGAGTTTGAAGGTAGACAACAACCTTTGGATGATGCACCCAAATTCTAACCCTCTCAAGCTGACTTGGACGACTTTATGAACTTTTTCAAAAGTCAGTTTGACAAGCTGCACCTCCAGAGAAAACACGACAAGAAGAACATGCTAATGATCTTGGATTCTCTAGAGGAAGATGTACAGCAGTTAAAATCTGCAGTGGCTGCCCTACGATAACAAAGGACTTCAAACCCTGTTGATGATGACAAAAAGGGGGTGAAGGTTCCAGAAGCTGAAGCTGAGTTTGTTCAAGCTGAAGCTTTACTACTATTGGCAAAGGGAGCAGATCAAGTTGAGGGGGAGAAAGAAATGGAAATAGAAGCTGGGCTGACTGAAAAGGCTAAAGGAAAGAGACCTGTAGTAGTCAGCTCGGATGAATCAGAACCCCTCCTGCAGAAAAGAAGAAGAGTGATTCTTAGTGAATCATCAGCCTCAGATGAAGACTCTGCTGACAAAATGACTCTACAAGAAAGAGCTTCACTGATGGCAGCAAGGAGAATGGCAAGAGAGGATGCTGACCAGCTTGGGATCTCGGTTGAAGAGTAAAGAAGAAGACAAGTAGATGCTCAAGCTGTGTTAGCTGATGAGAAAGCACTACGAGAACAGAACTGGGCTGAGCAAATCAGAAAGCAGAATGAGGAATTAGCAAAACTCAGACTGCCAATCGTGCCCAAGGAAGAAGAAGAGGAACTTCCTATCCAAGATCAAACTGAGGAAGAAGATATAACTCAATGTTATGAAAAACTGTACTTCTCTTCTCAGATTGATTGACTCAAGTTGAATTCAGTTCAAGGGATCATCATCATGGAGTTCGTCTTAAAGAATGGTGAAACACCTTCTCTAGAGCTGAATCAACTTCATAAGCTAGGTTATGAAGAGTGGAAGCAAGTAGCTATTCTTATCAAGTAGATGGAAAAGTCCTTTGCAAGGAATCAAGTCAAAGATGAAATTCTAAGAATACTTGCTAAGGCTGATGCGATGCAAATCATACCCAGATCAGAGATAGCTACCCTACTGACTTCCTTTCACAAAATAGGAAAGGATAAACTGAAAAAGCCAGCTGGTTTAGCAAAAGAAAACAAGGACAGTCTTGCTCTTCTTGAAGGCATGGAGTTTCAAGAGAATACATATGTTGAAAAGCCTCAGAAATGGTTCATGTAGTTGGACATAAATGGTGAAAAATGCTTCCAGGCTGATGCATCAATTTATACATGTGGGGTATCTCAAGTATTTGCTCTGAGACAAATTGTTGAAAAGACTGAACAAACTGCAAGGTTCAGATACAGACTAAACAGAGCAATACGATCACAAAAGGATCAGCTTCAACATTTACCTAACCTGCAAGAAATCCTTGAAGAAATTAACAAGGAGATAAAGGAATTTGAAGAGCTGCATCTTCAATAGATTAGTTCTATTGTAAATTAGATTAGTTCTAATTTTTGTAAGAACTATGTGTGCCTGATCTAAGTGATCAATCTTTTGTATTATGATCAGTTCAATTAATACAAGTATAAAGTTTGATATGTTCAACTGTGTTGTGATGTGTTCATATTTATAAGTCTGATAAGTTCAACAAAATGAATAACTGATAAGTTCTTATTCATTAATGTAATTAGTTGGTTTGTTCAACTTAAAATTTGGTGTGTTCCACTTACAATTGATAAGTTCAATTAAAATTTGATTAGTTCAAATTTAAAATCTTGATAAGTTTAAGATTTACAACATAATTCTGTGAAACAAACTTAATAACTGTTTGATGGTTTTGTCATCATCAAATAGGGGAGTTTGTTGGGAAAATGATCTCGTGAGTTAAGATTTGATGAGACAAAGTTAAGTTTGTAAGATGTGTTCTACGTATAACTTAAACAAAATTATGAAGCTTAGTCAGACTGAACACTCATAGTGATTCAGACTGAGTATAAGCTGAGTATAAGCTAAGCATATGTTAGACCAGTTTATACTACACCTTAGTTAGTTTATTACTATGTTTAATAAGTTGTGTATGTCACATAAGGTATATATCGAGTATTAAGCTTGATGTGTTTCAAGCTGAGTGACTCAGCTAAAAGGCAGAGTCAGCTCGACAGAGTTGCTAAATATGTTTTAGTTAATTAGTTAGACTTCTAAGGATGAGTTTATCAATATACGTGTTAGTTCATGTATGTATTCGGGTTTGTTCTCAAAGAACTCATCTTGATGAGTTTCAAGCTGAGTAACTCAGCCTGACTAAAGAAGTCAGTTTAAAGATAATTTAAATATGTTTTAAATTTATCTTTTATATCTCAATATCTACGAAACGGATAAGAAGACTTTAGAATAAAGATTGAAGATTGAAGACTCAAGATAAAAAGATTCAAGATTCAAGATTCCGAGTTATCCGATAGTTAGTTAGCAAATTAGGATTAGTCCAGTTTGTTAGGAACCGTAGCAACAGGATTATAAATACTTATCTCCTATAACTTTAGAGGTACGACTACGACTCAAATAAAACAACTAAGTGTTGCAAAACCAAAACCTCGCCTCACCGTATGTGTTACGATTCTTGAATCACTGTTTGTAAGTTCAACATGATCAAGAAACACACAGATTGCCAAACTATTCGTGTGTTCGAATTTTCACATCAGTTATGATATTGGTAAGTAATCATTAGTTGATTCAATCTGTGTAAATCCTGTTTAGAAGGTCGTCAGTATCTATAATCATAAGTTGATTATAGATATCTAAGTTTGAGAGATTGAGAGATTTATATTAGGTGGTTATATATCAAGAGTTGCTTACTTGATAGTTATTGTAATCATCTTCTTATTCAAAGCATTGTAATCATCTTCATAGTAATAAAAGCATTCGACTAATTGTGGTTTGATTTACTGTATGTAACACTTTTATTGGATTTGTTCAATTTCCGCAGAAAGTGTATTCAACCCCCCTTCTACACACCTGTTGCTTGTTGTTATTCTCACCAAGGGACCAACATTTTATAATTCTGTTCCTACGGTTCCTAGCAAACTGGACTAATCCTAATTTGCTAACTAACTACCGGATAACACGGAATCTTTAATCTTGAATCTTTTTATCTTGACTCTTCAATCTTCAATCTTGATTCAGGAGTCTTCTTATCCTTCCCGTAGATATAGAGAGTTAAAAAAAGATAAATTTAAAACATATTTAAATTTTCTTTGGGCTGACTTCTTACGCGGACTGAGTTACTCAGCTTGAAACTTATCAAGCTAAGTTGTTCGAGGACAAACTCGAAAACTAACATGAACTAACACATATATTAATAAAGTCATCCTTAGAAGTCCTAGGAGTTAGCTAGAAGTTATTTAGCAACTCTGTTGAGCTGACTCAGTATATACGCTGAGTCATTCAGCTTGAAACACATCAAGCTGAAAGCTCAATATATATCTTAGGTGACATACACAACTTATCAAACATATTGATAATCCTACTAAGATATAGTATAAGCTGATCGAACATATGCTCAGCTTATATTCAGCTTATGCTCAGTCTGAAACACTATAAGTGTTCAGTCTGATCAAGACTCATAATTCTGTTTAAGTTATATCTAGAACACATCTAACAAACTTAACTTTGTCTCATCAAATCTCAACTGGTGAGGTCATCTTCCCAACAAACTCCTCCTATTTGATGATGACAAAACCATCAAACAGTTCTTAAGTTTGTTTAACAGAATTATGTTTTAAATCTCAAACTTATTAAGATTTTACATTTGAACTAATCAAATATTGATTGAACATATCAATTTTAATTGAACAAATCAATTATAAGTGGAACATATCAACTTTAAGTTGAACACACCAACTAAATACATTAATGAATAAGAACTAATCAACTATTCATTCAAGCTGAACTTATCAGACTAATAATTATGAACATATCATAACACAGTTGAACATATCAAACTCATACTTGTATTAATTGAACATATCATAATACAAATTTTTTTACCACTCAGATCATGCACACTTAGTGCTTACAAAATTAGAACTAATCTAATTTATACAATAGAACTAATCTATTATCTTTTGAACTCAGGATGTAGAACCTCCCAAAGAATAATTTCTCTGTTGATTTCTTCTAGGAGGCTTTTAGCTTCTGCATCCCCTCTGAGTTCTCTCTGTTGAATTATGATGATCTTATTCAGCTTATACTTTATGAAATGATTTGAGCTATCACCAAAGCAACTTCTTATATGTATGGCATCCCTAGCTTTTAGATAACATATCTCACTCAGCTTGATAAAGCTAGGACTGCCTGCCTGATCCTTAAACATGAATCCCTGAACAGGTGTATCAATACTTTGGTTTTCTTTATACTTTACACCTTCAGGTATCTCGAATAAGCTTTTCCACTGCAGACCAGGAACTGGAACATATCTCAGCTCCTTAGCTCTATTAATCATCTTAGAAACTTCAGCAAAGATCTCTTGCTTGATTTGGCATTTCTTGAACTTCTTGAGAATCATTAATATTCTCTGCCATTCTTGGTAACCCATCCTGTGAACAAATCTCAAGTCCATTCCCATTGTAGATTTATCATCAAATTCAAAATTGAGAATGATGGCTCCATTTATTCTGCTCAAAGTTATGCCTCTGATCTCCTTGCTGGAGCTCCTTCTGAAATAGCACTCTTGAATGTCCTCGTCTGTATACGGGATAGGATCAGGTTTCGGACCAGTGTAGTCAGCCTCAGCCTGAGCCAAAGCTTTTCTTTGTTTTTCTTTTTCTTGGTCCTTTGCCTCCTTCTCTTTTCTCTATTTCTTTCTCCCCCTCAATATGATCTGCTCCCTTTGTCAATAGTAGTAGAGCTTCAGCTTGGACCGACTCAACTTCAGCCTTTTGAACATTTTCCCCCTTTTTGTCATCATCAACAGGGGTTGAAGTCGTTTGTTGTTGAAGGGCAGCAACATCAGATTTCAAACGAAGCACCTCCTCATCCAAAGAATCTAGAATCATCAGCATATTCTTCTTAGTTTTCTTTCTCTTGAGGTGCAAGGTATCAAACTGACCTTTAAAGAATTTCATTAAATCATCCAGGTCAGCTTGAGAGAGTTGGAACTTAGGTGCATCATCTAAGGCTTTGGTGTATACCCTCAAACTCATTTGCACCAGAGTTTGGACCCTGTGATTCATCTTGGTGTTGAGATGAAACATTGACAGGTCTCGACAATCGACCTTGCGAGTTGCCACACAAGCCTTCCACATAGCTCATGCAAAGGAAATCTCGGCTAGAGCTCGACGATCAACCCTTACACGGCTAGATTCAGGCGGTGTCATCTTATGGGTGGTGTGCGATTTACATTTAGAAAACGGGATTTAGTTTTCCGGTTAAAAACCCATTTTGAGTTTGATTAACAAAAGTGACAATAACCTAACGTTTTCACTAATCGGATACTTAACCAATGTTAAATCCGTTTGTTAATCAAGTGAGCGCGCGAGAGTTGTTAAACTAATTTTAAAACTCTTGGGTTTAATTGTTTATCAAAAATTGTCTAGCATGCAATAGTCCTACAACTCATGCATAAACAATATAATAAAACCATCACACGCATACAACAAGTTAGTAACCATGCCCCTAAAACCTATGCGTTTTCCCGTGAGTCACTACGGGAAAACAAAGTCATCTAAGGACCAAATTCCTTGACTTCGGATGTGCTCCCACTAAACCCGCTACCTCCATTGGGCCTCCTGGATTCGTGTTCGCCAAGACGTCACTCCATAGACTCCCGATGGTTGCTCCAAATTACAATTTACATAGAAAAAGGAAATAAATGGCATGCAAGCCACAACTCCTATCTTCTAGTACAATTACATAATATGGAATATTTAAAAGGCATGCAAGACACATATACAAAATTACATACCAAATAAATAAATTTAATTATTACAAACAATGTGACATAAAGTCACCAAATAAATAATTAAAACACAACCAAACGTCCACAAGGTCTAGGGCATATCTATGGTTACCAATATCACAAGAACAACGAACAAGTTCACTAATGAACAACATGGTGTGCCACACAAAACCATGTAAACTTATGCATAATGGTTAAGATTATTTAAATCACTCAAGGAACAAAATAATCCAATGTACTTATGCATTAGTAACACCAAACCATTTTTGATGAAACATATTCATAAATACATAATGTAAGTATATGCAATTACCTCTTTCATGCCAAAATGATAATATACATATAAATACACCAACCATTATACAAGGCAACTTCAAAAACCAAATTTTAATTTCTAGACAAAAATCCAGAAACTAAAATTTAATGCCAAAAACACAAAAATAATATTTCTTTAAATTAAAAGTAAAAAAAAATAGAATCTGTCCAGTTGAGTTCCGCGCCGCGTACCAACAAGTGGTCCGCGCCGCGTAAACCTTCTGGACAGAAAACAAAACTAATTTTTGGGTTTTTCAGGCCACCATGTGCAAATATAGTATAGAGGTGGCTCTGATACCACTGTTGGGGTTTCAGGAACGCAACGGAAGGAAAGAAACAAACATGCAATGACAAATGTACAAACATTTAAAGCATAAAAACCCCAAAATTGGACCAAACTCTATTACTAGTATTTGCAACATGTAAAAGGAAGTAAAAAGAGATTATACCCTTGGTGATCCCCTGGATTCAAGTGGAGGAAGATGAAGATGACTAGAAGCTCAATCGAACTCCACTCTATTGTTGATCCACCCCGGGTTTCCACAATCCACTTGTACGAGCAAGCTTGTGTGGACTTCAAAGCCTTGAATCCACAGCAAGAACAACAATTTCCCCTCTTTTCCTGGACAAAGACCTCACATGCACTATAATATGAAGAAAAACTGACTAAGTGCCATGTAGGTGTGAAAGTGTCAAAAGGATTAAATGGCAAGGCAAAGAGAGGATTTTTATAAACTTAAATATGCCTTTTTCTCTCCTCTAGACCGGCCAACATGCTGCCTAAAAGAAGGCCATGCATTGTCTAGAAAAGGAGGTGGAGACAAAGTGATTAAATGCTGTCAGACACGATTCTACGCTGCGTACCTGTAAGTTTCCGCGCCGCGTACCCTAAGGTATTCCGCGCCGCAGACATCGCCTGCACACCAACCCTTTCCACTTTGACACTTTTAGTCCCTCAACTTGTATTACTGTCAGGATTGATCCCCGGCGTGTGACCCAATAGGCACATACTATGTTGGCATTGATCCAAATGGATTACGTGCGTCAGTGGGCATACTCCAACATATAGGAGTGGCACCACCTTTGGCAATTTTTCTCGTGTAGGTTTGGATTTTCTCCCTAGTAGCAGTGGGCATACTAAGGGTGGTTTTAGAGTGTGATTTAAGATGGATAAAAGGTAGAGGAGATGGGTTAGACTGAGTTGGGTTTACTATAGTCTTGTCTCTAGAAGTGGATGGAGAATAGTGAGAAAAAGAAGAAAGTGGAGAGACCTTACCAGTGGTAGCTTCAATGTTGGCTGGCTCAGCCTGAGTAGAGTGCTCAGCTTGAACCTCTAGATCAGGAACACATACTGATCAGCTTCGTAGAGTGCCATCCCCAGCTCGGCTTCAAATGCCAAGGACAGGTACCTTATGAAAGGTACATGAAGATCCCTTGTAGTCTTCATCACTTGGACCCTGAGTTCGTTGAAGATAAGCTGAGCATAGTCTAAATTCCTCGCAAAGTACATGTTGTACAGCAGCTGCATCTCGAACTCGTTGACTTGGTCCAGTCCTCCAACCTTGGTTCCCAGTGAACGAATCACTGTTGACACCATAAAACCCCAACTAGTTGGAAAAGTGGCCTTTTTAATAACACCCTCTGTTTGCGGGTGACCCATTATGGGTAGGACAGACCTAGCCACCTGCCTCGTGACGTCCAGATCGAACTTATCAGATTGAGGGAGTTGAAGAATGTCCCTTAGCCGCTGCACGGAAAGAACAACTGTTCTATCGCCATTGAGAACAGTCCCTGTAATCTGTCCCCTGTTCTGGTCGTAATTAAAATTATACCAGAACTCCAAAAGGTTTTGAGGAACAATGTGGAGTGGTGCACCACAGAAGGCGAATGCCAGGGGGTATTTACGGATGTAATCCACCCATATTTCATATCCTCTGCCTTGTTTCCTTAGAGGAATTGCAGCACTACCCGTTGATTGTTGATTTTGATCAACGGCACTCCATTGTTCATAAACTGAGCACCTCGAACCATTTGATCACCGAGAACTAATGTGATTCCTTCCATTGTATAATTACACTGAGTAATAGGTTGAAAAGAACTGAGCAACTTAGAATTCGCACTGAGCGGGCCGAAAACTTCACTTATCAATTTAGGGTTATGAAGATGAACGGAAGAATGCACTGAGCAATAGAGGTGTTTGCGAAAGGTATGTTAGAAGATGAAAAGTCACATTTTTAGGCGTAAACTTCTCTAAACCGGTTATGATTGGTATATATACCTTTCTGAGGAGAGAGAAAAGTCTGTTGGAGTCTGCCCACTGACACAAGTACATTGGTGTTACTGCTGATGAAGTGCGAGCCTATTGGGTCACACACCAAGGATTGATCCCGACAGCTTACTGATAAAGAGAGAAGGTCCAAAAATCAAATAGTTTGATTTTGGGACTTCACGGCCGTGAGGGTGCTTCACGGGTCGTGAAGCCCAGTGCCCTCACGTTTGACTCAACGACTCTCATATGGCTCGTGGAGTCTTCACGGGTCGTGAGAGGTCGTGAAGGTGTCGTAGAGGTTGACGCCCTCACGAGTTACTCGATGCGGCACGGGCCGTGAAGGACTATGGCCAGTCGTGGTGCATTATGTCTTCATGGGATCTTCACGGACCGTGAGAGGCCGTGAAGGACTGTCTGCATGAAATCGTTATTTCTGATTGGGCCATCTTGTGGTCCAATGGGAATACACTTTTAACTCCGGCCAAAAGAGGGTCTTTGTGGTCTGGAACAGATGAGAAGATGCAACTTCACTCTCTATCTCTCTAGAAAAGTTCTCTCTTGGTACCTTCATGTAATACACACACTAAGTTATTTTTACTTGAGTGTTGTGAGGATTTTGGGTGTAAGATGAGAAGCTTGTGGGCTGTTACAGAAGATGGAATCATTGTGGATGTCCATTTAATGAATTGCTAGCACTTTGGGGTAAAGCAAACTTGGTGTGGATCATGCAATAGAGAAGGATTCACTTGAGTTATTGTCAGGATCGGATATAGATTATATCAAATAACAAGAACTAACTTTTGAATAACAAATCAAAGTTGAATAAAAGTTAATCTTTAACTATGATCACAATCAACTAAGAAGTTGCGGAATCACACTTAATTGATTAAAGAAGATTTTGAACACAAAGAGATTCAATCAAACAGTAATTTTATTAATCAATGAGAATGATTACAATAGCAAACTTCACCCCCAATCTAACTTATTATGTTAGACGAAGAACACAGATTGTTCTTAGGTTTCAACGAGTAACTTAGAGGCTTAGCACTATTCAAAAAGCAAATTACAACTTGAAGAATGAATGCAAAAATATAATCAATTAGTACGTACAAATTATGAATTCTAATCTAGCATTTATATACTCCTTGATCTTCCTTGATTTGCTGACAGTTAGGTAATCTTCTATCTTCTGAGATAATCTTGACGATCTTCAAAGTATTTCGAGATATCTTCAAAGATAGGGTTTTTCCATATTTAGCTCAACCGAAACTGTTTAATGAATACAACAGTTCTTGGTTCTTCTAACAGTCTTCAGCTTCAAGGTCTTCAAACAGTTGTAGTAGTTTGTACTAACAGTTCTGAACTCTATATAACAGCTTTAAAGTTCACAGCAACTGTTGGTTACAACTGTCTTCACAATTTTCACTAACAGTTCTAAACTGTTTCTTCAACACTTCTTCTAACAGTTTTGAATTGTTTTCCCAACATTCATTAACAGTCTTAACAGTTTTGATATTTGCATGTATAACAGTTTCAATGACTTAGCCAATTTCCCAACAATCTCCCCCTAACTTAAAGTATTGAACAATACACTTAAGTTGTTTGTTTTAAGGGTTCAATCATAGACAAATTAACATAAGTAAAGAATATATTTATCATTGAATGCAAAATCAAACTGTTATAATCAAAAATTCAAAAGATAGAAAAATTACGTTTTCTTTGATCTCAGAGATTCAAGTCTATCTTTGAATTTCTGAAGTAGCTCATCCCTTACTTTAGCTGGACCATAGAACTTGGCTTTCAATAAGTATTGGAGCTTGATCTGACCATGTTCGACGAAATCCATGTCAAACCATTCAGTAATTGCATTTTCCATTACCATGGAGTATACCCTTGGCTTAACATACACTTTAACGGATTGAATTGGAAAAGTTTCATCAGCCATCAGTATTGACATTATTTTCTTTGGGTTGCAAATACTTGTCAAATGTCTTATCAATAACTTAATTAGAGGTTGCTCAGATCATCCATAATTTGTAAGTAGCCTGTAAACTGTTCAATCTGATCATTCTCCCTTACAATGATTATACCTTCCTTTCTAGTATCAAACCGGACAACATCAAACTTCCATTCTTTAATGTGAGACTTCTGGCCAAAATGTTCTTTTACAAACTTGTTAACACCTTTTTCAACATCGACCAAGAGCCTATCTTGAATGATAGTTTTAACCATTTTAGCTTTGATGGTTTGATCTGTTTGGGTTGGTTGGACAGCTTTGGACTTTTGGGGTTTGGATTGTAGAGGTTGAGACTTCTTCTCAGTTACTGACTTAGGAAGTTGAGGTTGTTTCTTTTTCACAATTCTTTTTCTTTTAACTCCCTTAGCAGCCTTTTCTTGTTTTTCTTCCTCATCAATCTGAGCTGTGATCTCATCAGCTAGCTTCTTTGCTATTTCAAAATCAGTCTGTTCTTGTTGTTGAAGATCAGCAGCTAACCTCTAAGCACATTCAAAATCCCTTTCTTCTTGTTGTTGTTTTGTTAATTTTAGCTTTGGAAGCTCAACAACAATCTCCTTTCCCTTTCCTTGTACCTCTTGTGCTGGCTTTTCAACAACCTTTTCTACAATATGAATTCCTTTGAATCCAGGCTTTGGCTTAATAGGTTTTAACTTTGCACATTTTCCTTCAAGCCATCCATCATCAATCTTTTGTTTCATTTGGAATTCATTGCAGTTCATCATTTGAGCACCCACTTTCACCAAATATTCTTGTTTTACCGTGGGCCATGACTTGTAAACCTCAGTTGTTGGATAATCACCAGACAAAATTATTGTATTAATCAGCACTCTATCCACTGCTGATAGCTTCTCTTCAACTGTTGATTCACTGGGTGCAACTGTTAGTTCATCCACTGCAGCTGTTTGTTCTGGCACTTCAGCAACTGTTGGTAATGAACTATCCCCCTCTTTGATTGGAACAGTTGAAGGGGGTCTTGCAGCAGCTGTCAACTGTTGTAGTACTTGATCATGCAGTTTTAGCACCTCATTAGCATGCTTCAAACTGTTGGTCAAAACCTTAATTTGCTGATCTTGTTGAAGAATCCTTTTGTTTTGTAAGGCAATCTTCTTTTTGAGTTGTATATATGCAGCAAAGAAGGGTGCAATGTTGGAATCCGTCATTGCTTGGTGTTGCATTCTAGCCTCAATGTCAGCTAGTGTTGCCACTATTAACATATCATTGACAGATAAAACTGGTGGTTCACTCAATTGAGATTCCACACTAGTACCCCTCTTTTCTTGGTTCTGGGGATTTCCAGAAACTGTTTGACCAGCCTCTGTTGCCGTGGCTGAGGTCTTAGTTATGTTAACCCTGTCCTGTTCACCCCTTGCGGATAAAACAGTAGGATCAGCCTCAAATACCACATGATCACCCTCTAATGGAGTGATCACCTCCTCATTGTGCCTGGGAGACAGCACAAGGGGTTCCCTTTCGATATTCTGCACAGGTGAATGCACCTGTGCAGGGTTAACAGTTTCAGTTTCATGAACTTTGGTGGAAGGAGCACCAACAGTTCTTTTCCTCTTCTTTTGAAATATTTTTAGTGCAGGGGCTTGTGTTGTAGCTCGTTCAAAGGAAGCAGAAGGGATTATTTGAGTATCGTGAGCTGTGGGTTCCAGAGGTGGTGGTGTAGCAATAAGTTGGGCTTCATGCTCACTTCTGGCAGCTCTGTTTCTTGAAAGAAACTCCACCATTGCAGAGAGTGGTGGAGTTATGGCACCAGAGAAATTCTTCCCATTAACCATCAACTTGCTCAATGTGGAGGCCACATGAGCAGAGGGAATTAGGACCCTCTTGTGTGCTTTAAGATTTGGCATAAAAAAGTTTAACAAAACTTGCAAAAATCGCGGGTACATCAAAAAGAGACCATATTTGGTTTCTAGATGCTTTACCATTCCATTAAAGATCATTTTTGAGAAATTAAAAGCTCTGTTGTTGGCTAGACAAATGAGTGCGAGAGCAATGTTGCTCCCAAATTCATTCCAGCCAGTTCTCTTAGGGCTCATGCACTGCTGGAGAGTATGGATAATGTACTTCCAGTGCGAGCAAAATTGCCCTTTGTAGAAGGTGCCCTTTCCCCTAGGGCCCTCATATCCAAACTTTACGAGTTCAGAATAAATAAACTCAAGTGATACAGAATCAGAATACTCACCATCCTGATCTTTCAGTTGTAGTTGTTGGCTTATTATGCTTTCAGAGATGGAGACAGTGATATCATCCACCATAGAGTCGATCCATTTCACTCCATTTTCTTCCCTTAATGAGGCATTTTTCCAGAACTGATCAATATGAGAGAGGTAAATGGTGGGGTTGACAGTAAGAGCATGTTGGAGAGTAGAGAGTGAGAGGTAATCAATCACATCATGGAAAGCACCGAGATGATCGGGTTTGGACAAATATGCTAGCATGTTGTGTTCCTTTACGAATGGAAGGGGAGACATTTTGATTTCGATCGCTGAGAGTTGTTGAGAGATTAGGGTTTGTTTCTGATCGAAGTTCGTTTTGGACGTGTGAGTTGCTTGGTAAGGAGGGAGTTGCCTTATATATGTTTCGAATGTTGAATGCAATTCAAAGTTTCCAAAATTCAGCAAAGACCAAAACACCCTTTAATAGCTTAACAGTTGACGGACAAAATGGACTTTCAGTTGTTTAGTGTTTACAACTGTTCTCATAAGATGTAACAACTGTTATTTAAAAGTTAACTCCCTTTTGTTTGATCATTTATTTGGATTTTCAGTTGTTTAGTGTTTACAACTGTTCTCATTTCTCCCCCTTAGTTGAGGAATTTCTCCCCCTCAGTTGCACTTGGATTTTGCCTAACAGTTGTGGAAGCCATATACTAACAGTTGAAAACTGTTAGTATTTATTGAAACAGAATTGTGCAACTGTCAAACAAACTTTAGCTCATATATATCAAATGCTGAAGCAACAATAACAAACCATTAGTGAACACAGTCATCAACATAAGATGTATTCTATTCATGATAATCACAATTGAGCTACACAAATTTTGAGAAAACAATACTGTCTTTTGCTATAGATCTAAACACATCTTATATTAACTGTCTTAACTCCGAGATCTACATTTGACAAATTATCGTTAACATTTTGTATCAACAAATCTGAACTTTAAGGGAAAACAATCATCATCACATTCTTTCTCGTGAATGTCTTCATTATTTAAGAATCTAGTTCAGAATAGCCTCTACAGTGCCGCCATAGCCTTACTAAGAAGCCTGTCTTCAAAGAATGGTCATGTAATGCACAAGCCATTGTTGGTACTACTTATCTAATTGTGAAAGGCCGTCTCGTAGGTGTGGGAGAACAATGATCTACACCGTAAGTGTAGACAACTTTCTCCGTTAACAGAGACGATTGTCATAATTTGCCTCTTGGGATGATGGTGATTGAGACCAATTCAACATCAGTGGAACTAGTCATCTATGACAATGACTTCCACTGCCTCATCATCCGAGGCCCTCTAGTGGTTATAAGTATTATTTCTTCGAACATTAAACCACACTACGGAGTTTGTAGTGCCTGCCAGGTTCAAGACGAATCTTAGACAACATGGTGTAGGCAATTCATGGAAGAGAGTGAAATTTTCAAAATCACCTCTTATACGAATATGATCAATTGGTTTATTTGGCCTATGTGGATCTGGATGCTGGGTCAAGATGAACTCCTCAGGTTCATCATCCATTTCAAGAACACATGATGAGTATTGCCAAAGCTCATGCATTCTTACAAATGGGGCAGGAATGGTTACATAACTTTGTCTAACATTAATTTCTTTGAAGTTTATGAGAAAGAAGTTAGTAGCCATTTGCAGAGAGAAGTTTGTGCAAATGTAGGTGTGATTTGTAAAGAATGGATGCAAGGCTATTTATAGATAAACTGGGGAGCATTAATGTCCATTAATAACTATTAATGACCATTAATGTCCAGTAATTTCCATTAATAGCATGCAGTGACTTGTCATATCAAATTCACAACACTACAAAATAGAGTGACTCACCTTTATCAGTCTGAAACTGTTCTCAATAAAGTATTTACCTTTACCACATATCAAGGACATTCACGGGTTGAAAAAACTGTTTGTGGAATAGGTAACCATGTATGTCCAAAACTGGTTTGGGATTTGCACTTTTACTTTTTCCTGAACACTTAAAATCAACAGTTGTTAGATAACAATACTAACAGCTGCAAACTGTTAGCGTGAAAAACATGGAGTAATGAACAACTGTTAGTCCAAGTTAATCATTCCAATGTTGGAAATCAAAAAGTTGAATCTGCTCACATCAAAAGCCTTAGTGAACAAATCAGCTAATTGATCATCAGTATGGATTTTCATAACTTGGATTAATCTCTTTTCATTGCAGTCTCTTATGAAGTGAAATCTGATTTCAATGTGCTTGGTTTTAGAATGCTTCACTGGATTATTAACTATGCTAATAGCACTGGTGTTATCAACATAAATTGGAGTATTCAAGAAAGACAAACCATAATCCAGAAGCTGATTTTGGATCCATAGAACCTGTAAACAGCAGCTTGATGCAGCAATATATTCAGCCTCAGCTGTTGAGGTTGAAACTGTTGTTTGTTTCTTGCATTGCCATGAAACCAGCCTTGATCCAAAGAATTGACATCCTCAAGAGGTTGATTTTCTGTCCACATTGGCTCCACCATAGTCACTATCAGAATATGCCACCAAATCAAAAGGTGAATCTTTAGGATACCAAAGTCCCAATTTTGGTTGGCCTTTGAGGTATCTAAAGATCCTCTTCACAGCAAACAGGTGTGACACCTTTGGACTGCATTGAAACCTGGCACAAACACAAACAGCAAACATTATATCAAGTCTAGAAGCAGTTAAGTACATTAATGAACCTATCATTGACCTATATAGTGTTGGGATTTCGTGGGCTCACAGCGGAAGCAAGGTACAAACAAAATAGCCCAATGTACAAGCAATCAAAGCATAAAAACCGAAATCCCTCAAATGGACCAAACTCTATGTTCAAGAAATGCAACTTGAAAAGAAAGAGGTTATACCTTTCTCCTTAGCTCCAGTAATCTTCAATCGTGGTGATGATCCTCCAATAACGAAAACCGGATCTTCTATTGGGATATACCCCGGGAACAAGCCAAACCACGAGTGCTAGCAAGCCATTGCGATACTTCACTATGAAAACCACAATGGAACAGCAACTAGAAGACCAAAAACTCTGGAGTACTCTCTATAATCTCACTTGGTCATAGTAGCACCAAAGAGAAAAGTGTGTGTGTTTTATTAGAGAGAAAAAGAGCAAAGGAACTTCAAAACAAAATGAAGTCTCACATCAACTTCTGCCTCCAGCTTCGATTTTAACCACAAAGACCGGCCAAAGTGCGTTCCTAGGTGTACACCACGCATTGGCCAGCTTGGGAGGTAATTTGACATAAAGCCCATGCAGCCGTAGCGGCGCTAACTCTTAGGGTTTAGCGGCGCTAACCCCTTAAAGTTAGCGGCGCTAACGCGGCCTGCCAGGGATATGACACAAAGTACATGCAGCCGTAGCGGCGCTAATTCTTAGGACTTAGCGGCGCTAACCCTTTATAGTTAGCGGCGCTAACGCGGCCTGCGATGTCAACTTTTGTCTTTTGTCATAATTGGTCCCTAAACTTAAGTTGCTGTCAGGTTTGACCCCGGTGTATGACCCAATAGGCCCATACATCATCAGCAGCGGTTTTATATGACGTACGTGCATTAGTGGGCATATCTCTAACATATAGATGTATGTCTACATCCTCCCCCTCAACATCTGCTCCCAACTGTTTGTGTGTCTCCATTGGAGTACTTGCCAGCTTCACATCTTGATAGCCAAACTTGTCCAATATGTCTTTGACATACTTAGATTGGCTTAGAAAAATACCAGTGGGCTTCTGTTTGACTTGTAATCCCAAGAAAAATTTGAGTTCACCTATTGAACTCATCTGAAACCTTTTGTGCATAATGACTTCAAATTCTTTGCACAAGCTGTCATCAGTGGATCCAAAGATTATATCATTAACATAGATTTGAACAAGCAAAATCTCTGTTTTAACAATCTTTGTAAACAATGTTTTGTCAATTGTGCCTCTCTTATAACCATTCTCAAGAAGGTAGGATGATAATGTCTCATACCAAGCTCTAGGAGCTTGATGTAGTCCATATAGAGCTTTATCCAACCTATATACCCTGTCAGGGTACTTTGAGTCTTCAAAGCCAGGGGGTTGACACACATATACCTCCTCATCAATAGTTCCATAGAGAAAAGCAGACTTGACATCCATTTGATACACCTTAAATCCTTTGAAGCTTGCAAAGGCAAGAAATAGTCTAATGGCTTCAATACTTGCAACAGGTGCAAAGACATCATCCTAGTCTATTCCTTCCTCTTGTGTATAGCCTTGTGCAACCAATCTTGCGTTATTCTTGATTACAATCCCTCTTTCATCTTTCTTGTTTCTGAACACCCACTTGGTGCCAATTACTCTTTTGCCTCTTGGAAGCTCAACCAACTTCCAAACTTGCTGAACTTGAAATTGTAAGAGCTCCTCTTGCATTGCTTCCACCCATGAAGGGTCTTTCAATGCCTCAATTGCTTTCTTTGGTTCTATTTGAGATAGAAAGCAAGCATTCACATCAAATTGGGCAAGATCCACACCACTGTTTTCATTTTGCAGCATATTCCTTGTTCTGATAGGAGTGGTTGGATCACCAATTATTTGTGATATTGGATGATTCTTTTGAACTCTTGATGTAGGAATGTTTTCTTCAGTCAGTTCATTCCCTAGATTAGACAGATCAAACTCACATTCACTTGAATTTTCAGCAATATCACACACTTGATCAGCAACTGTTTGGGATGCAGAGTCAGTGTGTTGTTGAGGATCATGAGATTCCATGTCCTTTGAAGATTCAGCATCAATCAATGGATCAACAGCATTGGAGAACTCTTGTTGAAGCATAGGAATCACAACAAAGTGTTCAGTAACTTTGTTTGAACCAACAGTTGTTGGTTTTGTGCTAAAAGTTTCAGAACTGTTTGGGCTGTTGGAAACTGTTTGTTGATTTTCACCAACAGTTGTTGGGGTACCTGCAGCTGTTTCAGTATAATACTCAAAAGAAAGAGATTTAGACAATGCATCAATATCAAATAACCAATCAGGTCCATTACCTGCAATATTGATCCTATTCTCATTGAAAGAGACATTCATACTCTCTTCTATGATTCTAGTGACATTGTTAAAAACTCTATAAGCTTTACTTTGAGTGGAGTATCCTACAAACAAACCTTCTTCAGCCTTACTCTCAAACTTGCCAAATTGTGATTTGGTATTAAGAATAGTGCAAGGACAACCAAATGGTTTGAAGAAGTTGATTAAAGGTTTTCTCTTGAGGAACAACTCATAAGGAGTTTTCCCTTTGGACTTGACTACTTGTACTCTATTCTGAACATAGCAGGCAGTGTTCACTGCTTCTGCCCAGAATGTCATTGGGAGCCTAGAATCAGCTAACATGGATCTAGCAGCCTCTATCAAAGTCCTATTCCTTCTCTCAGCAACTCCATTCTGTTGGGGAGTCCTAGGGGCACTAAACTGTCTTTCAATACCTTTACTTTCACAAAAACTGTTTAGCTCATAGTTCTTAAATTCAGAACCATTGTCAGATCTAATGACTTTCACCTTCAAATCAGATTGATTTTCAATTTTAAGAATATGTGACTTAACTAACTCAGCAGTTTCATCCTTAGTTCTAAGAAATTGAACCCATGTGAACCTGGTGAAATCATCAACTATGACTAAACAATATGCTTTCTTCCCTATACTCACCACAGATGTAGGACCAAAAAGATCCATATGTAACAATTGTAAAGGTGCAGTATTGGAAGAAACTTCTTTGGTCTTATAAGAAGTTTTGTGTTGCTTGCCTTTGAGACAGGCTACACAATGATCATCACATGAGAATTCTTTTTGGGGCAAACCTCTTACCAAACTGTTTTTAGCTAACAAGTTCATGGTTTTAAAATTCATGTGACACATCCTTCTATGCCAAATGGCAGACTCATCATGAGATGCCTTTGAGAGTAAACAACTTAACACATTCTATTTAGCAATCTTGTGTGTATCTAGACAGTATACATTATATTTTCTAGGTGTTCTCAAAAGAACATCCTTCTCATTTAGTTTAAAATCCTTTGAAAGAATAATGCATTCTGAATCTGTAAACAAAACTTTGTTTCCATTGTCACAGATTTGAGATACACTTAACAGATTGTACTTAAGCTGTTCAACAAAGAAAACATCATTAAATGTAAGTGTACCTGCCTCAACAGCTCCTTTACCTGTGATTTTTCCTCCCTTAGCATTTCCTCCAAATGCTACAAATCCACCATTGATGATTCTGAAATCCTTCAAACAGTGTGGATTTCCAGTCATGTGCCTTGAGCATCCACTATCCACATGCCAGATAGATCCATGATTGGACCTATGAATGCTCTGCACAAATAAAATCACTTAGTAGCAGGAAGTACCCAGGCCATGCAGGTCTTGGGTATACCATTTAAGTCATAGTCTTTAAACCGAGTTTGGTTCTTTTTGATTTCATCCAAATTAGATTTCTCTAATTTGTGTGAGGAATACTTTGTAAGAACATGTCGTTTCCAACTGTTGTGATTGACAGTGGATACTTTTGAACAAACAGCTGGTGGAGTTGGTAAAACAGATGAATCAACTTGTGATTCCTTTTGATTTTCAGTTTGAAGAACAGTTTTACCCTATCCAGAATCAGTTTGTTTTTGTATTTTCATCCAAGCCAAACCAACAGTTTTTGGTTTTGTTAAAACAGTTTTGGAACTGTTAGTTGGTTTGGATGTAACAGTTGTAGAACTGTTTGCCTGTTTTGGTTTAACAGTTTTAGAACTGCTATTTTGCTTTGACTTAACAGTTTTAGTACTGTTATTTTGTCTTTTGGGACTTTTGTTTTGAGTGCCATTGGTCTGTGGGTTATAGTAACAATCTTGAACTAAATGATTAGATCTCCCACAGATGTAGAACTTTTTGGTTTTCACAATAGGTAAACCAGTTCTTTGTGACCAGAATTGGTTCCTATTTCTTTGATTTCCTCTAACAGCTGCAGATTGAGGAAACTTTTGGACACCATGCTTTTGGCATGTGCATGCAGACATTTCAGTATGCCTGTTCTTAGACTTGGGTTTAGCCTGAGATTTTGGAGCTTCCATCTTCTTCTTTGTATACACAACCTCACCAACTTTCTCCTTTCCTTTGGCTTTTGTACTAACAGTTGGGCTTTTTGGCTTAAAACTGTGTGGGTTCTTGTTAGAACTGTTAGTGTAAAGATGGGGATTATTGGCAACTGTTGTGAAACTTTTTATGGTTTGGATAGCTTTTGAAGGTGTTGGCTCAGTGGTGAGGGGTTCTGTGGATGCTTTTACAAACATCACAGGCTTGAAAGATGGTTTAGTGGGTATGGGTTCACAACAGATGTGATTTTCATATGGAATCACCTCATCTTTCTTCACAACTCCCTCATCATCACTTACTTCCTCCACAAATCCTTCCTCATCACTTTCAAATGGTGGATTAGCTGACTTCAGTTCCTCTGGTAATGATTCATTAACATACCTATCAGCTACATCAGACATGGGAGTTATGTAGTTGTGATTGTATGGAGGTGGGGTTTCCTTATATCCAAGTCCAGTTTTCACCTTGTCTCTCACTTGAGATTGTAGCAGAGTCTCAAGCTTAAGGTTTGCAGCCTTGAACATTCCAAGATCAATGTCCACGCCCTCTAATTTCTTTGTGAGTTCATCCACCTTGCTTTCTTTTTCCGCCAATTTCCTTTTCAGACTATCAATCTCATCTTGAAACTGCTCTTTCTCCCACTTATGATATTTTCTATCATAGTCCATTTGCAGTTCATTAGCCTGATAGTCTTTAATTTTCTTTTCAATATCTTATATCACAGCAGTATACTCATACCTTCTCTCCTCCATTCTACTTAGAGCAGCACATACTTTCTTATTGTGCTCTCTAAACCTCTTAACAATAGCTCTACATTCACCAGGACATAGTTTAGAAGATACCTGTATGTCCTCAGACTCTGGTGAATCCATCTTGATGGAGGAGTTAGTCAATGCCATGAAAGCTTTATTGTTTGTAGCCTCTTCTGCTTGATCACTCCAATCAAACCCATGGCCTTCTTGTGAGACCAATGCTGAGGAGGTTTGATTCTGAGTTAGCCTCTGACCTTGATTCTGGACTTGTCCACCAGATCTGCATTCTCTTGCAAAGTGGCCAAGCTGTTGACATTTGAAGCATCTCACCTTTGACTTGTCAAATCCAGCCTTGCCATCAGCTCTGAAATTCATGTTTTGCCTTCCAGTCCTTTTGATGAACCTCTTGGCTCTAACAGTAAGCATGGCCATCTGCCATTTGAGATCCATCTCCTCAAGATCATCAGGGTGCACTTGTTCAAGATCCTCATTGGTGAGGGTTGAATGTGCATGGCTGGCAAGAAAAGCTTCAAGGACAGCATCTGGAGTGTTCACAACTAGTCCAACAGCAGAACTAGTACCTGCACAATTTTCAAAAGAGTTAGTTAAAGAATGGTTTGATTCCATACCTGAGGATGACAGGAGAGCAGCATTGAGGCTAGGAACAACAGTTTTTCTTTTTCCCTCTATCTTTCCCTCAAACACTATCAAACTATTATAGAGATCATCTAACTCTATGTCTTCAAGAGAATCCTTGGTTCTCCATTGTGCAGCAAACACAGTCCATTCATCACCTAGAGACCTAAGAAACTTTCTATTTATCTCATCTTGATCAAGCCTAACCTTAGCACTCTCCAGTTGGCTCACCAGTTTGTAAAACCTATCAAAGATTTGGGTGATAATATCATTCTTCCCACTGGTGAAGTTCTCATAGGCTTGCTTTAACAGATCTCTTTAGTTTCTTTTGGAACTAGCATTCCCAGCAAACCTCTTCTCCAGAGCATTCCACAGTTCATGAGCATCATCAAATTCTTGAATTGATGTTGATACTCATTGGGAATTGTAATCTGGAGGATGGTGAGAGCTTTCATCTCAATCATTCTCTCCTTATTTTCAGCATTTGTCTTTGGTGGTGGCTTCTTCTTTGGTTTTCCATTCTCATCCAGATCAATGGGGTTAGTGGGAACAGTTTCAATGATTTGCCAAACAGCATAGTCCATTAGTTGGACATGCTGCTTGATTCTTAGTTTCCACATCTCAAAATCAGATGGTTTGAGCATGGGAACACGAATGTTGGACCCAGACCCATTGTTATCAGAAGAACCTCCCGAATCCATTGAAACAAATTGATTGAAAAACAGTTTTGAAAAATAAAGCACTTGTCAGGATCGGATATATATTATATCAAATAACAAGAACTAACTTTTGAATAACAAATCAAAGTTGAATAAAAGTTAATCTTTAACTATGATCACAATCAACTAAGAAGTTGCGGAATCACACTTAATTGATTAAAGAAGATTTTGAACACAAAGAGATTCAATCAAACAATAATTTTATTAATCAATGAGAATGATTACAATAGCAAACTTCACCCCCAATCTAACTTATTATGTTAGACGAAGAACACAGATTGTTCTTAGGTTTCAACGAGAAACTTAGAGGCTTAGCACTATTCAGAAAGCAAATTACAACTTGAAGAATGAATGCAAAAATATAATCAATGAGTATGTACAAATTATGAATTCTAATCTAGCATTTATATACTCCTTGATCTTCCTTGATTTGCTGACAGTTAGGTAATCTTCTATCTTCTGAGATAATCTTGATGATCTTCAAAGTATTTCGAGATATCTTCAAAGATAGGGTTTTTCCATATTTAGCTCAACCGAAACTGTTTAATGAATACAACAGTTCTTGGTTCTTCTAACAGTCTTCAGCTTCAAGGTCTTCAAACAGTTGTAGTAGTTTGTACTAACAGTTCTGAACTCTATATAACAGCTTTAAAGTTCACAGCAACTGTTGGTTACAACTGTCTTCACAATTTTCACTAACAGTTCTAAACTGTTTCTTCAACACTTCTTCTAACAGTTTTGAACTGTTTTCCCAACATTCATTAACAGTCTTAACAGTTTTGATATTTGCATGTATAACAGTTTCAATGACTTAGCCAATTTCCCAACAGTTATTGGTTGTCCCGACTTGGATTTGCTACAGCCGATTTTGAGCTTGCTAATGGAGGTATAATTATGTCCTTCTTATTTTCTTTAGATGCAATTTTTGTTTTGTAGAAGATCATCACTTTGGAACATGTATGCACCCGATTGTGTTCGTTTTTTAGACTTTTTTTTTTTTGCTTCCGCTGTGCTTGTGCTCCATACCGTGTTCCAACAGTGGTATCAGAGCAAAATCTACAAACAAATTGCACTTTCTTGGCTTGAAAACCGAAAATGGACATTATGTCCAGAATGTCTTCACGGGTCGTGAAGACTTGTTCTTCACGGTCGTGAAGACTTGTTCTTCACGGTCGTGAAGACTTGTTCTTCACGGTCGTGAAGACTTGTTCTTCACGGTCGTGAAGGCTCACCACCAGTCTCGTGGGGTGTTGGTCGTGAAGGGTTTTTCACTGTGTCAGAGTCGTGGAGCTCATGGGATTCACGGGCCGTGACAGGCCGTGAAGGCTTCTGGGCCGTGAAGGATGTTGTGAACAGTGTTTTTGGTCCTTTTTGTAAAAGAAAAATAATTTTTCGGTTTTAGCTCCTTGTGATTCTGTTTTTTCAGAATCTGTCCTTGTTGTTTGGACTTAAAAAGCCCCATAATTTCCTAACTCGCATACTTATATGTATCGGGCGGTTTTGGCATGATGACGCGCACATGCATATACTTGTGTTGTGTATGTATGAATATGGTTTTTCAAAGTGTTTGGGATTCCAAATGCATACGTACAAGATTTGTTCACTTGTGCCTTGAGTGTTTTAGGTTGTTTAGGAACAAATCTGGTTGGGATATTTCTACACGGTTTTGTTGTGGCACACCGTGTTTTTGTTTGTGGTTGGATTTTGATCCGGTAACGCCTTGCCCATTAGACCTATGCATTGGTTGTTTGGTTGTATTTGATTATTCATTCATTTGGTGGTTTGTACCACAATTGGTTTGAAATAATTAAATTTATTCGGTCTTGAATTTTGTACTTTATTATGGCTTGCATGCCGATTGCTTTTCTCTGTAATTGTTAGATTAGCTTAGATTAGCATTCCGCGGCTTGCACGCCGTTTTCTTTTCAAATATTTGTATGTATTTGTAAAAGAAGCCCGAAGACAACCATCGAGAGTCGTGGAGGAGATGTCTCGGCTATGGTGGATCCGGAGGTTCTTTGGAGATGACGGATTCTGTGAGAGCACTTCCAGCTGGGCCAAGTGGTTGTGTCCTTAGTTTGGCCTTGCTTTCGTCGTTTGGCTCACGGGGAAGGCGCATAGGGTTTAGGGGCATGTTACCGGATGTTGCTTATGCATGGTTGTTGTTTTGTTTATTTTCTTGCGTGGTTGTTTAGTTTCTTCGCTCGCTTGAAAATTTTCCAAAATAATAAAACCAAGAGTTTTGAATTGGTTTACAAACCTCGCGTGCCACAAGACCACTTGAAAAACTAAAACCCGTTTTTCTCAAATGTAAATCACTCGCCTCCCGTAAGATGACACCACCCGAATCTAGTGAAACAAGATCGGTCGTCGAGCTCTAGCCGAGGTCGGTTTTGCGTAACTGTGTGGAAGGTGCGTGTGGAAACTCGCAAGGGTCGGTTGTCGAGCTTTAGCTGAGCCGATCATTGGGCTAGAGTACCACCGTGTATCTTAATGGTCGATTTACAATTCCAAGACTTAATACGCCTTGGTAGTTGTGGAGCTCTAGCCGATCTATCAAAGCGGATTAATGAGGAATCGGTGAGGGAATGGATCAAACATGAAAAACAAATGCTTTGAGTATCGGTGGATCCCGCAAGTGTCTAAGAGTTGTAATCTCAGATTGCAATTGGTAAAGCGTTTACCGTCCTAAATAGCTCCATGAAGTGATCCGCGGCAAACCCGTCATGGATTGGGGTGAAATAAGGTTCTTAGCCCTTGTTACGATAATTTGGTTTTCTTAATCAGCTGGGTAATTATTTTAACGAGGATTATGTCAAAACTAACTAAAACGTGTACTCTTTTATAGATGGCAAACATTAACGACACCACACCAAACTTTAAACTTCGATTATTCCTAGAAAGGGAAAGACTCATAGGAGTGAACTTCGCTGAATAAAAGTTAATCTTTAACTATGATCACAATCAACTAAGAAGTTGCGGAATCACACTTAATTGATTAAAGAAGATTTTGAACACAAAGAGATTCAATCAAACAGTAATTTTATTAATCAATGAGAACGATTACAATAGCAAACTTCACCCCCAATCTAACTTATTATGTTAGACGAAGAACACAGATTGTTCTTAGGTTTCAACGAGAAACTTAGAGGCTTAGCACTATTCAGAAAGCAAATTACAACTTGAAGAATGAATGCAAAAATATAATCAATGAGTACGTACAAATTATGAATTCTAATCTAGTATATATATACTCCTTGATCTTCCTTGATTTGCTGACAGTTAGGTAATCTTCCATCTTCTGAGATAATCTTGATGATCTTCAAAGTATTTCGAGATATCTTCAAAGATAGGGTTTTTCCATATTTAGCTCAACCGAAACTGTTTAATGAATACAACAGTTCTTGGTTCTTCTAACAGTCTTCAGCTTCAAGATCTTCAAACAGTTGTAGTAGTTTGTACTAACAGTTCTGAACTCTATATAACAGCTTTAAATTTCACAGCAACTGTTGGTTACAACTGTCTTCACAATTTCTACTAACAGTTCTAAACTGTTTCTTCAACACTTCTTCTAACAGTTTTGAACTGTTTTCTCAACACTTATTAACAATCTTAACATTTTCGATATTTGCATGTATAACAGTTTCAATGACTTAGCTAATTTCCCAACAATCTCCCCCTAACTTAAAGTATTGAACAATACACTTAAGTTGTTTGTTTTAAGGGTTCAATCATAGACAAATTAACATAAGTAAAGAACATATTTATCATTGAATGCAAAATCAAACTGTTATAATCAAAAATTAAAAAGATAGAAAAATTACTTTTTCTTTGATCTCAGAGATTCAAGTCTATCTTTGAATTTCTGAAGTAGCTCATCCCTTACTTTAGCTGGACCATAGAACTTGGATTTCACTAAGTATTGAAGCTTGATCTGACCATGTTCGACAAAATCCATTTCAAACCGTTCAGTAATTGCATTTTCCATTACCATGGAGTATACCCTTGGCTTAACATGCACTTTAACAGATTGAATTGGAAAAGTTTCGTCAGCCATCAGTATTGACATTATTTTCTTTGGGTTGCAAATACTTGTCAAATGTCTCATCAATAACTTAATTAGAGGTTGCTCAGATCCTCCATAATGCCTTGTTCCATACTCATACAGTTCTTGTATGTCCCGCCTAGTAATACTATCCATCATTTGTAAGTAGCCTGTAAACTGTTCAATCTGATTATTCTCCCTTACAATGATTATACCTTCCTTTCCAGTATCAAACCTGACAACATCAAACTTCCATTCTTTAATGTGAGACTTCTGGCCAAGATGTTCTTTTACAAACTTGTTAACACCTTTTTCAATATCAACCAAGAGCCTATCTTGAATGATAGTTTTAACCATTTTAGCTTTGATGGTTTGATCTGTTTGGGTTGGTAGGACAGTTTTGGACTTTTGGGGTTTGGATTGTAGAGGTTGAGATTTCTTCTCAGATACTGACTTAGGAGGTTGAGGTTGTTTCTTTTTCACAATTATTTTCCTTTTAACTCCCTTAGCAGCCTTTTCTTGTTTTTCTTCCTCATCAATCTGAGCTGTGATCTCATCAGCTAGCTTCTTTGCTACTTCAAAATCTTTCAATTCTTGTTCCCTTTGCTCAGCTGCTAGCCTTAATGCAAATTCATGATCACGCTCTTCTTGTTGTTGTTTTGAAAGCTTGAGCTTAGTACTAGCAACAACAACTTCCTTACCTTTGCCTAGAACAGGGGGCAACTTGGATTCTTTCTTTCCTTCCAGGATGACTATGCCTTTAAACCCTTTCTTTGGTGGTAAAGATTCTAACGTAGCAACCTTTCCATCAAGCCATCCATCATCTATTTTCTGTGCCATTCTAGAAGAACTTATTCCCAGATATTGAGCACTTATATCAACCAAGTAGTTCTGCTTAACTTTTGACCAAGATTTGAAAGTCTCAGTGCTTGGAACATTTGCAGTTGATACCATCCTGTTGATTAGTACCCTATCAGCACTTGAGAGCTGTTCTTCTTCTTCTTTATTATCAGTTTGAACACTTGCAACTGTTTGTTCACTTGGTGCAACTGTTGTGCCTTCAACTGCAACTGTTTGTGTACTAGATGCAATTTTTAGTTCATCCACTGCAGCTGTTTGTTCTGGCACTTCAGCAACTGTTGGTAATGAACTCTCTCCCTCTTTGATTGGAACAGTTGAAGGAGGTCTTGCAGCAGCTGTCAACTGTTGTAGTACTTGATCATGCAGTTTTAGCATCTCATTAGCATGCTTCAAACTGTTGGTCAAAACCTTAATTTGCTGATCTTGTTGAAGAATCCTTTTGTTTTGTAAGGCAATCTTCTTTTTGAGTTGTATATATGCAGCAAAGAAGGGTGCACTGTTGGAATCCGCCATTGCTTGGTGTTGCATTCTAGCCTCAATGTCAGCCAGTGTTGCCACTGTTAACATATCATTGACAGATAAAACTGGTGGTTCACTTAATTGAGATTCCACACCAGTACCCCTATTTTCTTGGTACTGGGGATTTCCAGAAACTGTTTGACCAGCCTCTGTTACCGTGGCTGAGGTCTTAGTTATGTTAACCCTGTCCTGTTCACCCCTTGCGGGTAAAACAGTAGGATCAGCCTCACATACCACATGATCACCCTCTAATGGAGTGATCACCTCCTCATTGTGCCTGGGAGACAGCACAAGGGGTTCCCTTTCGATATTCTGCATAGGTGAATGCACCTGTGCAGGGTTAACAGTTTTAGTTTCATGAACTTTGGTAGAAGGAGCACCAACAGTTCTTTTCCTCTTCTTTCGAAATATTTTTAGTACAGGGGCTTGTGTTGTAGCTCGTTCAAAGGAAGCAGAAGGGATTATTTGAGTATCGTGAGCTATGGGTTCCAGAGGTGGTGGTGTAGCAATAAGTTGGGCTTCATGCTCACCCCTGGCAGCTCTGTTTCTTGAAAGAAACTCCATCATTGCAGAGAGTGGTGAAGTTATGGCACCTGAGAAATTCTTCCCATTAACCATCAACTTGCTCAATGTGGAGGCCACATAAGCAGAGGGAATTAGGACCCTCTTGTGTGCTTTAATATTTGGCATAAAAGAGTTTAGCAAAATTTGCACAAATCGCGGGTACATCAAAAAGAGACCATATTTCGTTTCTAGATGCTTTACCATTCCATTAAAGATCATTTTTGAGAAATTAAAAGCTCTGTTGTTGGCTAAACAAATGAGTGCGAGAGCAATGTTGCTCCCAAATTCATTCCAGCCAGTTCTCTTAGGGCTCATGCACTGCTGGAGAGTATGGATAATGTACTTCCAGTGCGAGCAAAATTGCCCTTTGTAGAAGGTGCCCTTTCCCTTAGGGCCCTCATAACCCAACTTTACGAGTTCGGCGTAAATAAACTCAAGTGATACAGAATCAGAATACTCACCATCCTGATCATTCAGTTGTAGTTGTTGGCTTATTATGCTTTCAGAGATGGAGACAGTGATATCATCCACCATAGAATCAATCCATTTCACTCCATTTTCTTCCCTTAATGAGGCATTTTTCCAGAACTGATCAATATGAGAGAGGTAAATGGTGGGGTTGACCGTAAGAGCATGGTGGAGTGTGGAGAGTGAGAAGTAGTCAATCACATCATGGAAAGCACCGAGATGATCTGGTTTGGACAAATATGCGAGCATGTTGTGTTCCTTTACGAATGGAAGGGGAGACATTTTGATTTCGATCGCTGAGAGTTGTTGAGAGATTAGGGTTTGTTTCTGATCAAAGTTCGTTTTGGACGTGTGAGTTGCTTGGTAAGGAGGTAATTGCCTTATATATGTTTCGAATGTTGAATGCAATCCAAAGTTTCCAAAATTCTGCAAAGACCAAAACACCCTTTAATAGGTTAACAGTTGACAGATAAAAAGAACTAACAGTTGAGGAACTGTTTTCATAAGATGTAAATGAACTAACAGTTGAAGAACTGTTTTCATAAGATGTAACAACTGTTATTTAAAAGTTAGCTCCCTTTTGTTTGATCATTTGTTTGGATTAACAGTTGTTTAGTGTTTACAACTGTTCTCATTTCTCCCCCTTAATTGACGAATTTCTCCCCCTCAGTTGCACATGGACTTTGCCTAACAGTTGTGGAAGCCATATACTAACAGTTGAAGACTGTTAGTATTTATTGAAACAAAATTGTGCAACTGTCAAACAAACTTTAGCTCATATATATCAAATGCTGAAGCAACAATAACAAATCATTAGTGAACACAGTCATCAACATAAGATGTATTTTATTCATGATAATCACAATTGAGCTACAATAATTTTGAGAAAACAATACTGTCTTTTGCTATAGATCTAAACACAGCTTATATTAACTGTCTTAACTCCGAGATCTACATTTGACAAATTATCGTTAACAAATCTGAACTTTAAGGGAAGACAATCATCATCACATTCTTTCTCGTGAATGTCTTCATTATTTAAGAATCGAGTTCAGAATAGCCTCTACAGTGCCGCCATAGCCTTACTGAGAAGCCTGTCTTCAAAGAATGGTCATGTAATGCACAAGCCATTGTTGGTACTGCTTATCTAATTGTGCAAGGCCGTCTCGTAGGTGTGGGAGAACAATGATCTACACCGTAAGTGTAGACAACTTTCTCCGTTAACAGAAAAACAGTTGACACGCCTTAAACAATTTTTAAAACATAAAACCCACCAATGGGTGTGCAGTAGACCTTCTCATCATATGCACCACCAAAGACGATTGTCATAATTTGCCTCGTGGGAAGATGGTGAATGATACCAATTCAACATCAGTGGAACTAGTCATCTATTACAATGACTTCCACTGCCTCATCATCCGAGGCCCTCTGGTGGTTATGAGTATTATTTCTTTGAACATTGAACCACACTACGGAGTTTGTAGTGCCTGCCAGGTTCAAGACGAATCTTAGACAACATGGTGTAGGCAATTCATGGAAGAGAGTGAAAATTTCAAAATCACCTCTTATACGAATATGATCAATTGGTTTATTTGGCCTACGTGAATCAGGATGTTGTGTCAAGGTGAACCTATTTCGATCATCATGCATCTCAAGAACACATGATGAGTATTGCCAAAGCTGATGCATTCTTACAAATGGGGCAGGAATGGTTACATAACTTTGTCTAACATTAATTTCTTTGAAGTTTATGAGAAAGAAGTTAGTAGCCATTTGCAGAGGGAAGTTTGGGCAAATGTAGGTGTGATTTGTGAAGAATGGATGCAAGGCTATTTATAGATAAACTGGGGAGCATTAATGTCCATTAATAACCATTAATGACCATTAATGTCCAGTAATTTCTATTAATAGCATGCAATGACTTGTCATATCAAATTCACAACACTACAAAATAGAGTGACTCACCTTTATCAGTCTGGAACTATTCTCAATAAAGTATTTACCTTTACCACATAGCAAGGACATTCACGGGTTTGAAGAACTTTTTGTGGAATAGGTAACCATGTATGTCCAAAACTGGTTTGGAATTTGCACTTTTACTTTTCCCTGAACACTTAAAGTCAACAGTTGTTAGATAACAATACTAACAGTTGCAAACTGTTAGCGTGAAAAACATGGAGTAATGAACAAGTGTTAGTCCAAGTTAATCATTCCAATATTTGAGATCAAAAAGTTGAATATGCTCACATCAAATGCTTTAGTAAACAGATCAGCTAATTGATCATCAGTATGGACTTTCATAACTTGGATTAAATTCTTTTCGTTGCAGTCTCTTATGAAGTGAATCTGATTTCAATGTGCTTGGTTGTAGAATGCTTCACTGGATTATTAACTATGCTAATAGCACTGGTGTTATCAACATAAATTGGAGTATTCAAGAAAGACAAACCATAATCCAGAAGCTGATTTTGGATCCATAGAACCTGTGAACAGCAGCTTGATGCAGCAATATATTCAGCCTCAGCTGTTGAGATTGAAACTGTTGTTTGTTTCTTGCATTGCCATGAAACCAGCCTTGATCCAAAGAATTGACATCCTCCAGAGGTTGATTTTCTGTCCACATTGGCTCCACCATAGTCACTATCAGAATATGCCACCAAATCAAAAGGTGAATCTTTAGGATACCAAAGTCCCAATTTTGGTTGGCCTTTGAGGTATCTAAAGATCCCCTTCACAGCAAACAAGTGTGACATCTTTGGACTGCATTGAAACCTGGCACAAACACAAACAACAAACATTATATCAGGTCTAGAAGCAGTTAAGTATATTAATGAACCAATCATTGACCTATAGAGGTGTATATCTACATCCTCCCCCTCAACATCTGCTCCCAACTGTTTGTGTGTCTCCATAGGAGTACTTGCCAGCTTCACATCTTGATAGCAAAACTTGTCCAATATGTCTTTGACATACTTAGATTGGCTTAGAAAAATACTAGTGGGCTTCTGTTTGACTTGTAATCCCAAGAAAAATGTGAGTTCACCTATTGAACTCATCTGAAACCTTTTGTGCATGATGACTTCAAATTCTTTGCACAAGCTGTCATCAGTGGATCCAAAGATTATATCATCAACATAGATTTGAACAAGCAAAATCTCTGTTTTAACAATCTTTGTAAACAATGTTTTGTCGATTGTGCCTCTCTTAAAACCATTCTCAAGGAGATAGGATGATAGTGTCTCATACCAAGCTCTAGGAGCCTGATGCAGTCCATATACAGCTTTATCCAACCTATATACCCTGTCAAGGTACTTTGAGTCTTCAAAGCCAGGAGGTTGACACACATATACCTCCTCATCAATAGTTCCATAGACAAAAGCACACTTGACATCCATTTGATACACCTTAAATCCTTTGAAGCTTGCAAAGGCAAGAAATAGTCTAATGGCTTCAATCCTTGCAACAGGTGCAAAGACATCATCATAGTATATTCCTTCCTCTTGTGTATAACCTTGTGCAACCAGTCTTGCCTTATTCTTGATTACAATCCCTCTTTCATCTTTCTTCTTTCTGAACACCCACTTGGTGCCAATTACTCTTTTGCCTCTTGGAATCTCAACCAACTTCCAAACTTGTTGAATTTGAAATTGTAAGAGCTCCTCTTGCATTGCTTCCACCCATGAAGGGTCTTTCAATGCCTCAATTGCTTTCTTCGGTTCTATTTGAGATAGAAAGCAAGCATTCACATCAAATTGGGCAAGATCCACACCACTGTTTTCATTTTGCAGCATATTCCTTGTTCTGATAGGAGTGGTTGGATCACCAATTATTTGTGATATTGGATGATTCTTGTGAACTCTTGATGTAGGAATGTTTTCTTCAGTCAGTTCATTCCCTAGATTTGACAGATCAAACTCACATTCACTTGAATTTTCAGCAGTATCACACACTTGATTAGCAACTGTTTGGGCTGCAGAGTCAGTGTGTTGTTGAGGATCATGGAATTCCATGTCCTTTGAAGGTTCAGTATCAATCAATGGATCAACAGCTTTGGGGAACTCTTGTTGAAGCATAGGAATCACAAAAAAGTGTTCAGTAACTTTGTTTGAACCAACAGTTGTTGGTTTTGTGCTAACAGTTTCAGAACTGTTTGGGCTGTTGGAAACTGTTTTTTGATTTTCACCAACAGTTGTTGGGGTACCTGCAGCTGTTTCAGTAGAATACTCAAAAGAAAGAGATTTAGACAATGCATCAATATCAAATAACCAATCAGGTCCATTTCCTGCAATATTGATCCTATTCTCATTGAAAGAGACATTCATACTCTCTTCTATGATTCTAGTGACATTGTTAAATACTCGATAAGTTTTACTTTGAGTGGAGTATCCTACAAAGAAACCTTCTTCAGCCTTACTCTCAAACTTGCCTAATTGTGATTTGGTATTAAGGATAGTGCAAGGACAGCCAAATGGTTTGAAGTAGTTGATTAAAGGTTTTCTCTTGAGGAACAACTCCTAAGGAGTTTTCTCTTTGGACTTGACTACTTGTACTCTATTCTGAACATAGCAGGCAGTGTTCACTGCTTCTGCCCAGAATGTCATTGGGAGCCTAGAATCAGCTAACATGGATCTAGCAGCCTCTATCAAAGTCCTATTCCTTCTCTCAGCAACTCCATTCTGTTGGGGAGTCCTAGGGGCACTAAACTGTCTTTCAATACCTTTACTTTCACAAAAACTGTTTAGCTCATAGTTCTTAAATTCAGAACCATTGTCAGATCTAATGACTTTCACCTTCAAATCAGATTGATTTTCAATTTTAAGAATAAGTGACTTAACTAACTCAGCAGTTTCATCCTTAGTTCTAAGAAATTGAACCCATGTGAACCTGGTGAAATCATCAACTATGACTAAACAATATGCTTTCTTCCCTATACTCACCACAGATGTAGGACCAAAAAGATCCATATGTAACAATTGTAAAGGTGCAGTAATAGAAGAAACTTCTTTGGTCTTATAAGAAGTTTTGTGTTGCTTGCCTTTGAGACAGGCTACACAATGATCATCACATGAGAATTCTTTTTGGGGCAAACCTCTTACCAAACTGTTTTTAGCTAACAAGTTCATGGTTTTAAAATTCATGTGACACATCCTTCTATGCCAAATGGCAGACTCATCATGAGATGCCTTTGAGAGTAAACAGCTTAACACATTCTGTTTAGCAATCTTTTGTGTATCTAGACAGTATACATTATCTTTTCTAGGTGTTCTCAAAAGAACATCCTTCTCATTTAGTTTAAAATCTTTTGAAAGAATAATGCATTCTGAATCTGTAAACAAAACTTTGTTTCCATTGTCACAGATTTGAGATACACTTAACAGATTGTACTTAAGCTGTTCAACAAAGAAAACATCATTAAATGTAAGTGTACCTGCCTCAACAGCTCCTTTACCTGTGATTTTTCCTCCTTTAGCATTTCCTCCAAATGCTACAAATCCACCATTGATGCTTCTGAAATCCTTCAAACAGTGTGGATTTCCAGTCATGTGCCTTGAGCATCCACTATCCACATGCCAGATAGTTCCATGATTGGCCCTATGAATGCTCTACACAAATAAAATCAGTTAGTAGCAGGAAGTACCCAGGCCATGCAGGACTTGGGTACAACATTTAAGTCATAGTACTTAAACAGAGTTTGGTTCTTTTTGATTTCATCCAAATTAGATTTTTCTAATTTGTGTGAGGAATACTTTGTAAGAACATGTGGTTCCCAACTGTTGTGATTAACAGTGGATACCTTGAACAAACAGCTGGTGGAGTTGGTAAAACAGATGAATCAACTTGTGATTCCTTTTGATTTTCAGTTTGAAGAACAGTTTTACCCTCTCCAGAATCAGTTTGTTTTTGACTTTTCATCCAAGCCAAACCAACAGTTTTTGGTTTTGTTAAAACAGTTTTGGAACTGTTAGTTGGTTTGGATGTAACAGTTGTAGAACTGTTTGCCTGTTTTTGGTTAACAGTTTTAGATATGCTATTTTGCTTTGACTTAACAGTTTTAGTACTGTTATTTTGTCTTTTGAGACTTTTGTTTTGAGTGCCATTGGTCTGTGGGTTATAGTACCAATCTTGAACTAAATGATTAGATCTCCCACAGATGTAGCACTTTTTGATTTTCACAATAGGTAAACCAGTTCTTTGTGACCAGAATTGGTTCCTATTTCTTTGATTTCCTCGAATAGCTGCAGATTGAGGAAACTTTTGGACACCATGCTTTTGGCATATGCATGCAGACATTTCAGTATGCCTGTTCTTAGACTTGGGTTTAGCCTGAGATTTTGGAGCTTCCATCTTCTTCTTTGCATACACAACCTCACCAACTTTCTCCTTTCCTTTGACTTTTGTACTAACAGTTGGGCTTTTTGGCTTAGAACTGTTTGGGTTCTTTTTAGAACTATTAGTGTAAAGATGGGGATTATTGGCAACAGTTGTGAAACTTTTTATGGTTTAGATAGCTTTTGAAGGTGTTGGCTCAGTAGTGAGAGGTTCTGTGGATGCTTTTACAAACACCACACGCTTGAAAGATGGTTTAGTGGGTATGGGTTCACAACAGATGTGATTTTCATATGGAATCACCTCATCTTTCTTCACAACTCCCTCATCATCACTTACTTCCTCCACAAATCCTTCCTCATCACATTCAAATGGTGGATTAGCTGACTTCAGTTCCTCTGGTAATGATTCATTAACATACCTATCAGCTACATCGGACATGGGAGTTATGTAGTTGTGATTGTATGGAGGTGGGGTTTCCTTATATCCAAGTCCAGTTTTCACCTTGTCTCTCACTTGAGATTGTAGCAGAGTTTCAAGCTTACGGATTGTAGCCTTGAACATTCCAAGATCAATGTCCACACCCTCCAATTTCTTTGTGAGTTCATCCACCTTGCTTTCTTTTTCCACCAATTTCCTTTTCAGACTATCAATCTCATCTTGAAACTGCTCTTTCTCCCACTTATGATATTTTCTATCATAGTCCATTTGCAGTTCATTAGCCTGATAGTCTTTAATTTTCTTTTCAAGATCTTCTATTACAGCAGTATACTCATACCTTCTCTCCTCCATTTTACTTAGAGCAGCACATACTTTCTTATTGTGCTCTCTAAACCTCTTAACAATAGCTCTACATTCACCAGGACATAGTTTAGAAGATACCTGTATGTCCTCAGATTCTAGTGAATCTATCTTGATGGAGGAGTCAGTCAATGCCATCAAAGCTTTATTGTTTGTAGCCTCTTCTGCTTGATCACTCCAATCAAACCCATGGCCTTCTTGTGAGACCAATGCTGAGGAGGTTTGATTCTGAGTTGGCCTCTGACCTTGATTTTGGACTTGTCCACCAGATCTGCATTCTCTTGCAAAGTGGCCAAGTTGTTGACATTTGAATCATCTCACCTTTGACTTGTCAAATCCAGCCTTGCCATCAGCTTTGAAATTCATGTTTTGGCTTCCAGTCCTTTTGATGAACCTCTTGGCTCTAACAGTAAGCATGGCCATCTGCCATTTGAGATCCATCTCCTCAAGATCATCAGGGTGCACTTGTTCAAGATCCTCATTGGTGAGGGTTGAATGTGCATGGCTGGCAAGAAAAGCTTCAAGGACAGCATCTGGAGTGTTCACAACTAGTCCAACAGCAGAACTAGTACCTGCACAATTTTCAAAAGAGTTAGTTAAAGAATGGTTTGATTCCATACCTGAGGATGACAGGAGAGCAGCATTGAGGCTAGGAACAACAATTTTTCTTTTTCCCTCTATCTTTCCCTCAAACACTATCAAACTATTATAGAGATCATCTAACTCTATGTCTTCAAGAGAATCCTTGGTTCTCCATTGTGCAGCAAACACAGTCCATTCATCACCTAGAGACCTAAGAAACTTTCTATTTATCTCATCTTGATCAAGCCTAACCTTAGCACTCTCCAGTTGGCTCACCAGTTTGTAAAACCTATCAAAGATTTGGGTGATAATCTCATTCTTCCCACTGGCGAAGTTCTCATAGGCTTGCTTTAACAGATCTCTTTGGTTTCTTTTGGAACTAGCATTCCCAGCAAACCTCTTCTCCAGAGCATTCCACAGTTCATGAGCATCATCAAATTCTTGAATTGATGTTGATACTCATTGGGAATTGTAATCTGGAGGATGGTGAGAGCTTTCATCTCAATCATTCTTTCCTTCTTTTCAGCATCTGTCTTTGGTGGTGGCTTCTTCTTTGGTTTTCCATTCTCATCCAGATCAATGGGGTTAGTGAGAACAGTTTCAATGATTTGCCAAACAGCATAGTCCATTAGTTGGACATGCTGCTTGATTCTTAGTTTCCACATCTCAAAATCAGATGGTTTGAGCATGGGAACACGAATGTTGGACCCAGACCCATTGTTATCAGAAGAACCTCCCGAATCCATTGAAACAAATTGATTGAAAACAGTTTTGAAAAATAAAGCAAAGTGATGCAAAAACCTTCAACTGGTGATCAAAGGAACCTTAATGATAAGTCTCTGATACCACTTGTCAGGATCGGATATAGATTATATCAAATAACAAGAACTAACTTTTAAATAACAAATCAAAGTTGAATAAAAGTTAATCTTTAACTATGATCACAATCAACTAAGAAGTTGCGGAATCACACTTAATTGATTAAAGAAGATTTTGAACACAAAGAGATTCAATCAAACAGTAATTTTATTAATCAACGAGAATGATTACAATAGCAAACTTCACCCCCAATCTAACTTATTATGTTAGACGAAGAACACAGATTGTTCTTAGGTTTCAACGAGAAACTTAGAGGCTTAGCACTATTCAGAAAGCAAATTACAACTTGAAGAATGAATGCAAAAATATAATCAATGAGTACGTACAAATTATAAATTCTAATCTAGCATTTATATACTCATTGATCTTCCTTGATTTGCTGACAGTTAGGTAATCTTCTATCTTCTGAGATAATCTTGATGATCTTCAAAGTATTTCGAGATATCTTCAAAGATAGGGTTTTTCCATATTTAGCTCAACCGAAACTGTTTAATGAATACAACAGTTCTTGGTTCTTCTAACAGTCTTCAGCTTCAAGATCTTCAAACAGTTGTAGTAGTTTGTACTAACAGTTCTGAACTCTATATAACAGCTTTAAAGTTCACAGCAACTGTTGGTTACAAATGTCTTCACAATTTTCACTAACAGTTCTAAACTGTTTCTTCAACACTTCTTCTAACAGTTTTGAACTGTTTTCCCAACACTTATTAACAGTCTTAACAGTTTTGATATTTGCATCTATAACAGTTTCAATGACTTAGCCAATTTCCCAACACAAACAAAGTTACTGAACACTTTGTTGTGATTCCTATGCTTCAACAAGAGTTCTCCAATGCAGAATCTTCAAAGGACATGGAATCTCATGATCCTCAACAACACACTTACTCTGCATCCTAAACAGTTGCTGATCAAGTGTGTGATACTGCTGAAAATTCAAGTGAATGTGAGTTTGATCTGTCTAATCTAGGGAATGAACTGACTGAAGAAAACATTCCTACATCAAGAGTTCACAAGAATCATCCAATATCACAAATAATTGGTGATCCAACCACTCCTATTAGAACAAGGAATATGTTGCAAAATGAAAACAGTGGTGTGGATCTTGCCCAATTTGATGTGAATGCTTGCTTTCTATCTCAAATAGAACCAAAGAAAGCAATTGAGGCATTGAAAGACCCTTCATGGGTGGAAGCAATGCAAGAGGAGCTCTTACAATTTCAAATTCAGCAAGTTTGGAAGTTGGTTGAGCTTCCAAGAGGCAAAAGAGTAATTGGCACCAAGTGGGTGTTTAGAAACAAGAAAGATGAAAGAGGGATTGTAATCAAGAATAAGGCAAGAGTGGTTGCACAAGGCTATACACAAGAGGAAGGAATAGACTATGATGATGTCTTTGCACCTGTTGCAAGGATTTAAGCCATTAGACTATTTCTTGCCTTTGCAAGCTTCAAAGGATTTAAGGTGTATCAAATGGATGTCAAGTCTGCTTTTCTCTATGGAACTATTGATGAGGAGGTATATCTGTGTCAACCCCCTGGATTTGAAGACTCAAAGTACCCTGACAGGGTATATAGGTTGGATAAAGCTCTATATGGACTACATCAAGCTCCTAGAGCTTGGTATGAGACATTATCATCCTACCTTCTTGAGAATGGTTTTAAGAGAGGCACAATTGACAAAACATTGTTTACAAAGATTGTTAAAACAGAGATTTTGCTTGTTCAAATCTATGTTGATGATATAATCTTTGGATCCACTGATGACAGCTTGTGCAAAGAATTTGAAGTCATTATGCACAAAAGGTTTCAGATGAGTTCAATGGGTGAACTCACATTTTTCTTGGGATTACAAGTCAAACAGAAGCCCACTGGTATTTTTCTAAGCCAATCTAAGTATGTCAAAGACATATTGGACAAGTTTGGCTATCAAGATGTGAAGCTGGCAAGTACTCCAATGGAGACACACAAACAGTTGGGAGCAGATGTTGAGGGGGAGGATGTAGATATACACCTCTATAGGTCAATGATTGGTTCATTAATGTACTTAACTGCTTCTAGACCTGATATAATGTTTGTTGTTTGTGTTTGTGCCAGGTTTCAATGCAGTCCAAAGATGTCACACTTGTTTGCTGTGAAGGGGATCTTTAGATACCTCAAAGGCCAACCAAAATTGGGACTTTGGTATCCTAAAGATTCACCTTTTGATTTGGTGGCATATTCTGATAGTGACTATGGTGGAGCCAATGTGGACAGAAAATCAACCTCTGGAGGATGTCAATTCTTTGGATCAAGGCTGGTTTCATGGCAATGCAAGGAACAAACAACAGTTTCAACCTCAACGGCTGAGGCTGAATATATTGCTGCATCAAGCTGTTGTTCACAGGTTCTATGGATCCAAAATCAGCTTCTAGATTATGGTTTGTCTTTCTTGAATACTCCAATTTATGTTGATAACACCAGTGCTATTAGCATAGTTAATAATCCAGTGAAGCATTCTAAAACCAAGCACATTGAAATCAGATTTCACTTCATAAGAGATTGCAATGAAAAGAAATTAATCCAAGTTATGAAAGTCCATATTGATGATCAATTAGCTGATCTGTTTACTAAAGCATTTGATGTGAGCAGATTCAACTTTTTGATCTCAAACATTGGAATGATTAACTTGGACTAACAGTTGTTCATTACTCCATGTTTTTCACGCTAACAGTTTGCAACTATTAGTATTGTTATCTAACAACTGTTGATTTTAAGTGTTCAGGGAAAAGTAAAAGTGCAAATCCCAAACCAATTTTGGACATACATGGTTACCTATTCCACAAACAGTTTTTCAAACCCGTGAATGTCCTTGATATGTGGTAAAGGTAAATACTTTATTGAGAACAGTTCCAGACTGATAAAGGTGAGTCACTCTATTTTGTAGTGTTGTGAATTTGATATGACAAGTCACTGCATGCTATTAATGGAAATTACTGGACATTAATGGTCATTAATGGTTATTAATAGACATTAATGCTCCCCAGTTTATCTATAAATAGCCTTGCATCCACTCTTCACAAATCACACCTACATTTGCACAAACTTCTCTCTGCAAATGGCTACTAACTTCTTTCTCATAAACTTCAAAGAAATTAATGTTAGACAAAGTTATGTAACCATTCCTGCTCCATTTGTAAGAATGCATGAGCTTTGGCAATCCTCATCATGTGTTCTTGACATGGATGATGAACCTGAGGAGTTCATCTTGACCCAGCATCCAGATCGACGTAGGCCAAATAAACCAATTGATCATATTCGTATAAGAGGTGATTTTGAAAATTTCACTCTCTTCCATGAATTGCCTACACCATGTTGTCTAAGATTCGTCTTGAACCTGGCAGGCACTATAAACTCCGTAGTGTGGTTCAATGTTAAAAGAAATAATACTCATAACCACCAGAGGGCCTCGGATGATGAGGCAGTGGAAGTCATTGTAATAGATGACGAGTTCCACTGATGTTGAATTGGTCTCATTCACCATCATCCCACGAGGCAAATTATGACAATCGTCTCTGGTGGTGCATATGATGAGAAGGTCTACTGCACACCCATTGGTGGGTTTTATGTTTTGAAAATTGTTTAAGGCATGTCAACTGTTTTTCTGTTAACGGAGAAAGTTGTCTACACTTACGGTGTAGATCATTGTTCTCCCACACCTACGAGATGGCCTTGCACAATTAGATAAGCAGTACCAACAATGGCTTGTGCATTATATGACCATTCTTTGATGACAGGCTTCTCAGTAAGGCTATGGCGGCACTGTAGAGGCTATTCTGAACTCGATTCTTAAATAATGAAGACATTCACGAGAAAGAATGTGATGACGATTGTTTTCCCTTAAAGTTCAGATTTGTTGATACAAAATGTTAACGATAATTTGTCAAATGTAGATCTCGGAGTTAAGACAGTTCATATAAGCTGTGTTTAGATCTATAGCAAAAGACAGTATTGTTTTCTCATAATTATGGTAGCTCAATTGTGATTATCATGAATAAAATACATCTTATGTTGATGACTGTGTTCACTAATGGTTTGTTATTGTTGCTTCAGCATTTGATATATATGAGCTAAAGTTTGTTTGACAGTTGCACAATTCTGTTTCAATAAATACTAACAGTTTTCAACTGTTAGTATATGGCTTCCACAACTGTTAGGCAAACTCCATGTGCAACTGAGGGGGAGAAATTCGTCAACTAAGGGGGAGAAATGAGAACAGTTGTAAACACTAAACAACTGTTAATCCAAATAAATGATCAAACAAAAGGGAGTTAACTTTTAAATAACAGTTGTTACATCTTATGAAAACAGTTCTTCAACTGTTAGTTCATTTTGTCCGTCAACTGTTAAGCTATTAAAGGGTGTTTTGGTCTTTGCAGAATTTTGGAAACTTTGAATTGCATTCAACATTTGAAACATATATAAGGAAATTCCCTCCTTACCAAGCAACTCACTCGTCCAAAACGAACTTTGATCAGAAACAAACCCTAATCTCTCAACAACTCTCAGCGATCGAAATCAAAATGTCTCCCCTTCCATTTGTAAAGGAACACAACATGCTCGCATATTTGTCCAAACCCGATCATCTCGGTGCTTTCCATGATGTGATTGACTACCTCTCACTCTCCACACTCCACCATGCTCTTACGGTCAACCCCACCATTTACCTCTCTCATATTGATCAGTTCTGGAAAAATGCCTCATTAAGGGAAGAAAATTGAGTGAAATGGATCGACTCTATGGTGGATGATATCACTGTCTCCATCTCTGAAAGCATAATAAGCCAACAACTACAACTGAATGATCAGGATGGTGAGTATTCTGATTCTGTATCACTTGAGTTTATTTATGCTGAACTCGTAAAGTTGGGATATGAGGGCCCTAGGGGAAAGGGCACCTTCTACAAAGGGCAATTTTGCTCGCACTGGAAGTACATTATCCATACTCTCCAACAGTGCATGAGCCCTAAGAGAACTGGCTGGAATGAATTTGGGAGCAACATTGCTCTCGCACTCATTTGTTTAGCCAACAACAGAGATTTTAATTTCTCAAAAATGATCTTTAATGGAATGGTAAAGCATCTAGAAACCAAATATGGTCTCTTTTTGATGTACCCGTGATTTGTGCAAGTTTTGCTAAACTTTTTTATGCCAAATCTTAAAGCACACAAGAGGGTCCTAATTCCCTCTGCTCATGTGGCCTCCACATTGAGCAAGTTGATGGTTAATGGGAAGAATTTCTCAGGTGTCATAACTCCACCACTCTCTGCAATGATGGAGTTTCTTTCAAGAAACAGAGCTGCTAGGGGTGAGCATGAAGCCCAACTTATTGCTACACCACCACCTCTGGAACCCACAGCTCACGATACTCAAATTATCCCTTCTGCTTCCTTTGAACGAGCTACAACACAAGCCCCTGCACTAAAAATATTTCAAAAGAAGAGGAAAAGAACTGTTGGTGCTCCTTCCACCAAAGTTCATGAAACTGAAACTGTTAACCCTGCACAGGTGCATTCACCTGTGCAGAATATCGAAAGGGAACCCCTTGTGCTGTCTCCCAGGCACAATGAGGAGGTGATCACTCCATTAGAGGGTGATCATGTGGTATTTGAGGCTGATCCTACTGTTTTACCCGCAAGGGGTGAACAGGACAGGGTTAACATAACTAAGACCTCAGCCACGGCAACAGAGGCTGGTCAAACAGTTTCTGGAAATCCCCAGTACCAAGAAAAGAGGGGTACTGGTGTGGAATCTCAATTTAGTGAACCACCAGTTTTATCTGTCAATGATATGTTAACAGTGGGAACACTGGTTGATATTAAGGCTAGAATACAACACCAAGCAATGACGGATTCCAACATTGCACCCTTCTTTGCTGCATATATACAACTCAAAAAGAAGATTGCCTTACAAAACAAAAGGATTCTTCAACAAGATCAGCAAATTAAGGTTTTGACCAACAGTTTGAAGCATGCTAATGAGGTGCTAAAATTGCATGATCAAGTACTACAACAGTTGACAGCTGCTGCAAGACCCCCTTCAACTGTTCCAATCAAAGAGGGGGAGAGTTCATTACCAACAGTTGCTGAAGTGCCAGAACAAACAGCTGCAGTGGATGAACTAACAATTGCACCCAGTGTATCAACAGTTGAAGAGAAGCTATCAGCAGTGGATAGAGTGTTGATTAATACAATAATTTTGTCTGGTGATTATCCAACAACTGAGGTTTACAAGTCATGGCCCAAGGTAAAACAAGAATATTTGGTGAAAGTGGGTGCTCAAATGATGAACTGCAATGAATTCCAAATGAAACAAAAGATTGATGATGGATGGCTTGAAGGCAAATGTGCAAAGTTAAAACCTATAAAGCCAAAGCCTGGATTCAAAGGAATTCATATTGTAGAAAAGGTTGTTAAAAAGCCAGTACAAGAGGTACAAGGAAAGGGAAAGGAGATTGTTGTTGAGCTTCCAAAGCTAAAATTAACAAAACAACAACAAGAAGAAAGGGATTTTGAATGTGCTCAGAGGTTAGCTGCTGATCTTCAACAACAAGAATAGACTGATTTTGAAATAGCAAAGAAGCTAGCTGATGAGATCACAGCTCAGATTGATGAGGAAGAAAAACAAGAAAAGGCTGCTAAGGGAGTTAAAAGAAAAAGAATTGTGAAAAAGAAACAACCTCAACTTCCTAAGTCAGTAACTGAGAAGAAGTCTCAACCTCTACAATCCAAACCCCAAAAGTCCAAAGATGTCCAACCAACCCAAACAGATCAAACCATCAAAGCTAAAATGGTTAAAACTATCATTCAAGATAGGCTCTTGGTCGATGTTGAAAAAGGTGTTAACAAGTTTGTAAAAGAACATTTTGGCCAGAAGTCTCACATTAATGAATGGAAGTTTGATGTTGTCAGGTTTGATACTGGAAAGGAAGGTATAATCATTGTAAGGGAGAATGATCAGATTGAACAGTTTACAGGCTACTTACAAATGATGGATAGTATTACTAGGCGTGACATACAAGAATTGTATGAGTATGGAACAAGGCATTATGGAGGATCTGAGCAACCTCTAATTAAGTTATTGATGAGACATTTGACAAGTATTTGCAACCCAAAGAAAATAATGTCAATACTGATGGCTGATGAAACTTTTCCAATTCAATATGTTAAAGTGTATGTTAAGCCAAGGGTACTCCATGGTAATGGAAAATGCAATTACTGAATGGTTTGACATGGATTTCATCGAACATTGTCAGATCAAGCTCCAATACTTATTGAAAGCCAAGTTCTATGGTCCAGCTAAAGTAAGGGATGAGCTACTTCAGAAATTCAAAGATAGACTTGAATCTCTGAGATCAAAGAAAACGTAATTTTTCTATCTTTTGAATTTTTGATTATAACAGTTTGATTTTGCATTCAATGATAAATATATTCTTTACTTATGTTAATTTGTCTATGATTGAACCCTTAAAACAAACAACTTAAGTGTATTGTTCAATACTTTAAGTTAGGGGGAGATTGTTGGGAAATTGGCTAAGTCATTGAAACTGTTATACATGCAAATATCAAAACTGTTAAGACTGTTAATATGTGTTGGGAAAACAGTTCAAAACTGTTAGAAGAAGTGTTGAAGAAACAGTTTAGAACTGTTAGTGGAAATTGTGAAGACAGTTGTCACCAACAGTTGCTGTGAACTTTAAAGCTGTTATATAGAGTTCAGAACTGTTAGTACAAACTACTACAACTGTTTGAAGACCTTGAAGCTGAAGACTGTTAGAAGAACCAAGAACTGTTGTATTCATTAAACAGTTTCGGTTAAGCTAAATATGGAAAAACCCTATCTTTGAAGATATCTCGAAATACTTTTAAGATCATCAAGATTATCTCAGAAGATAGAAGATTACCTAACTGTCTGCAAATCAAAGAAGATCAAGGAGTATATAAATGCTAGATTAGAATTTATAATTTGTACGTACTCATTGATTATATTTTTGCATTCATTCTTCAAGTTGTAATTTGCTTTCTGAATAGTGCTAAGCCTCTAAGTTTCTCGTTGAAACCTAAGAACAATCTGTGTTCTTCGTCTAACATAATAAGTTAGATTGGGGGTGAAGTTTGCTATTGTAATCATTCTCATTGATTAATAAAATTACTGTTTGATTGAATCTCTTTGTGTTCAAAATCTTCTTTAATCAATTAAGTGTGATTCCGCAACTTCTTAGTTGATTGTGATCATAGTTAAAGATTAACTTTTATTCAACTTTGATTTGTTATTCAAAAGTTAGTTCTTGTTATTTGATATAATCTATATCCGATCCTGACAGATTATGATGAAACCTTTGCCCCTGTTGCAAGACTTGAAGCCATAAGACTGTTTTTAGCTTATGCTGCCTTCAAAGACTTTAAAGTTTTCCAAATGGATTTTAAGAGTGCTTTCCTCAATGGTGAACTGAAGGAAGAGGTGTATGTCAAACAATCTCCAGGTTTTGAGGATGCCAGCAAACCTGACCATGTATACTTCTTAAACAAAGCTTTGTATGGTCTAAAACAAGCACCAAGAGTCTAGTATGATACCCTCTCTTCTTTTCTAATTAACAAAGGCTTTATAAGAGGAAGCATAGATAGCACTTTGTTTATAAGGAAATTCAAAGGTGATGTGATACTTGTACAGATATATGTAGATGATATAATATTTGGGTCTACAAATTTGGATCTTTGCAAAAAGTTTTCTAAACTCATGTCTGATAATTATCAGATGAGCATGATGGGTGAACTAAACTATTTTCTTGGACTACAAATTAGACAAGAAGTTGATGGAATTTTCATTCATCAAACAAAGTATGTAAATGACTTACTTAAGAAATTTGGGTTTGAAAATTGTTCTTCAATGAAAACACCCATGTCCACTACCTTAAAGCTTGGAAAGGACACTGATGGTAAATCAGTGAACATTACAGCTTATAGAGGCATGATAGGGTCTCTTTTATATCTCATTGCAAGTAGACCAGATATTATGTTTTCAACATGTCTCTGTGCTAGATATCAAGCAGATCCCAAAGAATCTCACTTAGCTGAAGTTAAAAGGATTTTCAGGTATCTCAAAGGAACTCCTAATCTAGGTCTTTGGTATCCCAAAGATTCTGATTTTGAGTTAGTTGGATACACTGATTCTGATTTTGCAGGTTGCACACTAGACAGAAAAAGTACATCTGGTGGTTGTCAACTGTTAAGTGGAAGATTAGTCAGCTGGTCAAGCAAGAAACATAACTCAGTTTCAACTTCAATAGCTGAAGCAGAATACATTGCTGCTGGAAGCTGTTGTGCTCAACTTTTGTGGCTGTAGAATCAACTACTTGATTATGACATACAGTTTGAAAACTCACCAATTCTGTGTGACAACACTGGTGCCATTTCTATCTCTAACAATCCTGTTTTGCATTCTAAGGCCAAGCATATTGAAATCATACATCATTTTCTTAGAGATAATGTGCAAAAAAAGAAAGTTTCAATGCTTTACATAAGTACTGATTTTCAATTAGCTGATCTTTTTACAAAACCTTTGGATGAGTCTCGGTTCAACTTCCTAATATCCAAACTTGGCATGTTAAATTTGTAACATTTCCCTTTCTTAGGTAGATAATTTTGTGTGAGAAAATAATTCAATTCGTGTGTAAAATGAAGTACTTATCTAAGCTTCTTTGTCTTATTAATGGAGAATCAGCTAATGATATTTTGTCAGTTGACAATCATCAGCTGATACTAGACCTCAGTTGATCAACCTTCAGCTAAGACTTAGACGCTCAGCTAAGTGCATTCATTAGCTGACACTTATTTTTGACTCAACAAGGATCAGCTGACACCTTATTCAGTCAGCTGATGATTCTCAGAGTTAAAATTCTTGTGTCCCCACACTTATTTTATTAATTTATCATTTGTAGCTAATATGTTAACTAGGTATTTAATTTCATTTAATTGTCGGTTAGTTGTCTGTGTATTTATTAACAATTCCGTGTATCACCTTTTTGCAGATGTGACAGTTACTTTTTCAAAAAGATATTGTGATAGATTAGATTTCCAAGAAAGATATAAAGATGTTTTGAGCGGTTTTTCATTTCTTACACTTTTAAAATTCTCAAAACTCTCATTCTCCGAATCCCTTCTCTTTCACTACTTTCAAGTAACTGTATCGTCGTGTTCTCAAGCTCTGCAACAATGGTGATGTTCAACCCTACTGAGGTTCCCAATGCTATTTCAGGTGAGAATGTTACTCCTAACTCTCTCTTCACCATTACCCCAAATAATATCATAATCAACACCGACATACCTCAATCCAAGGCAAATCAGGGATTTGAACCCATTGTTAACTTCTTAAAAGCACATCCCCTGTTTCCCTGCCTTTCAACTCATCCTCTGTTTATCTTCCCTAATATTATTGGGGAGATGTGGTACACTGCCAGATACCATCCAAACAATCAAACCATTACTTGCACTATCTTAAACAACCAAACACCCATTGTCATCTCTGTTAAAACCCTCAGACAAGCATTATCCATACCCAACTTTGCACCATTCCAACCCTTTGCTACTGCTGAACAAACCTTGGAGGTTCTGCCACTGATTGGCTACAATGAACCTAGCTCTCATGGTAGATACAAGCTATCAGTTTTAGGTCACCCCTGGAAGTACTTGGCTGGTGTCATCATTAGATGTTTTGGTCATAAATCAGGGAGCCATGATTTACTGAATCAGACTGAGCTTATGGTTCTTCATGCTCTGGTGACTGGAAGGAATGTAGATTTTGCTCAGATTATCTTTACTGAGATGGTGGATAAGATAACTTTGGGAACTGTCAAAAAGACAACAAGGACCCATGTGCCTTATATCAGATTTCTTAGTTTGATAGCTCTACAAACGTTGCAGTGGGAGGCATATACACATCTGAATGTTACACATAACACAATGCCAATCCCACAGATGGGTCAAAAAGTGTTTCACTTGATCAGAGATGATGCTGGTCCTGTAATCACTCCTGAGATGCAGGAGTTAATTGATGATGGAGAGGATGTTGTTTTGGAAAATGTGGCTCATGATTCTGAGTCCCCTGATGTTATAACTGAGGAAGTGGCTCAATATGTTACTCATGATGAAGCCATATTTGAAGGAGAAAATTTAGATGAAGTGAATGTTGATGAACCTGTAAAAGGTAATGATTCAAGTGATGGTACTGATCCTGATAATGGTGATGGTGATGATGATAGTGATGGTGCTAATGGCCATGTTGGTGATACTGGTGGATTTTACATGGGAGATGAGCCTTATCATTCTGGTTCTACTTCATCCAGTCAACATGGACTACCATTACAAATGTTTCCCTCTAGTTCAATTACTTCAAGGAGGTCTGGGCACCTAAGCACTCATGAAAGTGAAGAAGAATCTGATGATTATTTTCCCAGTAGGACTCTTGGAGGCACAGTTGCATATCCCAACCCTGATCAACAACAAGGATCAAGTGACTCTGTTCATAGAGCACTAAGTGGTGAAGATGAAGAAGTCTCTGATGCTGAAGAGGTCTCTGATAAGCTGGTGGAGCTCATAGAGATCAACAAAGCAAAACGCATCTCAGGTATACCTTTATCACTCCCCGAGGACACTCATTTGGTAATCCCAACCTGTGAGAACCCATCCTCAACTCCAGTTGCAACACCCCCACAAATGCCAAGCTCTAGTGTACTCCCAACAATCACTAGTTCTACTACCTCCTACACCCATACTGAATCAAGGTCACAAGAGCTTGTGCCTTTGTCACAAGTATCTGAGGTAGTGTTATCCACACCTCTGACCACAACTCCTACAGCTACCTCTTATGTTGAGGGGGAGCTTATGGATGTTGCTTTAACCCAACTGCCAGTGGATGTGCCCTCACAAAAGGTCATATTCGTAAATATGGGACTCCTGCAATCTGGATCACCCTCCCAACAGGGTGATGCCATTGAAAGACAGACCTCCTCCCAAGGTCACACTGTGTCTACACCCACATTGAGTCTACCCATGCCCTTAGTAAGTTCACAACAACTTACTACTGAAATAAGGGATACCCCAATGAGTGCAATCCTCACTTACACTCACAGACTTGCACCTATGTTTGATTTACTTCTAACACATACTATTGCACTGCCTGTCAATATTAGTGGTATAAACCAACCATTGGTACATGGTACAATTTCTGCTCCCAGTGATCTTAGGCCTATACACCAAGGTCTAAGTGAGGGACCTCAATCTATTCCTGTTCTAAGCACAATCTCTCAATCAACTCCCATACAACCCTTTCCCTCAATCTCTTCTGAACCCTCCCCCCAAATACTTCAAACCCTCCTATCTATCTCTCAAAAGATGGATAGCCTTCAAGCCTCCTTTACCTTTTTTCAAACCCAAACAGAAACTCAAATCTCTCATCTAACCCAAGAGGTTGAGTCACTAAAAGCTACCCAATCCCAACCCAAACCCACCCCTACCCCAGTTGATCTGTCACCCATTCTTCATAAATTGGATAAACTCTTATCCCAAACTTCTCACCCTGCATCAACTCCTTAACCTCCTATTTCCAACCATATCATTTCTTCCTTAAACCAAACCATCTCTAATCTTCTTTCCCCACTCCACATCTTAAGACCTTCCCCTCCCAACATTTCTGAAACCATACCTGACTCTCTTCTTAGAGTCCCTTCTCTTCTCCAAACCATAACTACTGACCTCAAACACTTAAACAACTACTCCATCCAAAAGCACAGTGAAACCCTTAAGGAATTCACCAATATCAATGATGCTATCCTAAGCCTGAGGAGACATCCATCCTTCACCCAACCTCCTATCCCCACTACCTCTCCTTCAACTTCAACTATCCCTCCCTCTACCCCCACTCCTTCTCTATCTACTTATTCTTTTATCCCGCCGTCTGTTGCCAAGCCATATGACAACTTTCCTTTTTCATTTGCTGATGACAAAAAGGGGGAGAAGTCAGTTAGAGAACCTTCACCAGAAACAATCAGAGCAGCTGTTGATGCATATATAACTGAGGTTCAGGCTATGCAAGCAGAGGATGCATCTGCCCCCAATGAAACAGAAACTTAAAGACAATCAGATGTTGAGGGGGAGAATCAATCTGAGGGGGAGCAACCTGCTCAAGATGAGCAGAGGCCAAAAAGGAGACTTAAACAAATGGCTAGAAGGAAGAGTGCTAAAAAGCCCAGGCAAGATGAATCTTGTGCACCAATCAATGTGCCATCAGAAGATTCTGATAATGATGATGATGAAGATAGGATGCCTCTGTCCTCTCTGCTAAACTTGAAAAAGCAGAGTCTCTCCACTCAAGCTCCACCAGTCCAAACTTCCTCTCCAGTACAATCAAGTCAACCAACTCCTAGCAGCTCAAGAAGAAAAGGAAAGAAGATAATGTCAGCTGAGGAGATTGAAGAGGAAGAAAAGAGAGAGGAAGAATTACAGAAAAATGAGGAAAACCTCAAAGAGTTCAGTGATCTGGCTGTTTCCCTGGGCACAACAATTGAAGAAGTCATAAAAGCCAGGAAAAGGCACCAAGAGGACTTAACTCCTACTGAGGATATTGCTGCTGCAGTTGGTGTTACAGATGATGAGATAAGGGAAATACAAGAAGAAGAAATGATCTTAGTGTCATCTCAAGCTCCTCAAGAACAACAACCACCACTGCAAAGTGCCCTTCTACCAAGAAAGCTCTCAAAGGAGGAAAGACTCACAAGGAAACCATTCAAGCATTGCTCAACTTCAACTTTGGAAGCACTGCTCAGCAAACTGAAAGGCAATCCAAGGAGTTCTTGGAAAATAGAGAAAACTTGGTAAACAGAAGATGTGCAGACATCATTTCAATGGTTACTCCTTACAGAGGTACTGATGAAGGTCCTTATCTCAGAGTAGTGAGAAGATATGAAAGAAAAACTTATGAAGATACTTATCTATATCACTGCAAACTACTCTCCTTCTTTGAGATGATTGAGATCCTGTACCATCTCCTTAAGTCCAAGAGTGAGATAGTCCAGAGGTTCATTGCTAAATTTGAATACTGGATCAGAATGTCAGTATACAACAGACTATTCACTCATGATCAATTTGTTGCTCATGTTCAAGCAATTGAGGATGCCTTCAAGAAGACTTCTAAAGCCTTTGTTGCTGCTGAACAAATCATTCTCAATCCTGATCATCCCTATCTTCCTGCTTATGAGAATCTGAATACTGCTCTTCCTCCCAATACACATCCTGAAATGTTCAGGTATATAACTGAACCTGAAAGAGGAATGTTCTTCATGAACAGAGTTGGCAATTGGAGATTTCTGAGAGAATCTGAGATAGGGAAAGCTCAAAAAGAACTGATATTTCAGGCTGTAATAGCTACTAGAGACTTGACAGGAAATGAGCACTTTGAACAATTGATAAGATCAAGAGCTGATCAACTTCTAGCTGAAAATCCACATATCAGAACTCTTGAAGTCAAAGAAGAACCCTGGTGGGAATGAAGACCACACTTCATAACTAGACTAGTTGTATTTTTTAATTCCTAGAATAGTTTTACTTCTGTACTTAGTTTAACTCTTAGTTAGATTACATTGTACAAACTCTGATGTAAATACTTTGTTTTGTAATCAAGCTTGAAACTTTGATCATGGACTACTTAGCTAAAACGCTAGTATAGATGACTCTTAGTAAATATCTCACATAGTGTAAATAAAGAAAATATAAAAATCCTAAAAACAGAAAAAGGATGAAAGATACCACAAAAACAGAACGTGGTACTTCATAAATGAAAAGATTCCCAAAAACAGAGTATCAGGGAACACATATTAAAGAGTTACCAAAAACAGATAGCTAGGTAACCAAAATGCACTTAAAAGTTTTATCTTTACAAATCCGAGTCAAACTGATTCTTCTTAAACAGTTAAGGTTTTGTCATCATCAAATAGGGTGAGATTGTTGGGGAGATAGCAATATCAAACCTAAATCAAACCGTCAAAAAGCATCAGCTAAGGATCTACAATGGATCAGCTGATGGTCCAAAACCATCAGCTGAGGAAAGTTTCAAGATCAGCTGAGCTATCAAGGATCAGCTGACACAATCATATTGATCAGCTGATGCCTCCCATCTGTCTTCATAAGCTGATCATACTCAAACGATTAGCTGAGCCCTTGAGATCAGCTGACAGTTTAGTTTGATCAGTTTATTAGCTATACTCTGATTTGTATTGTTAGCTGAGCAATTCAATCAGCTGAGCAAATCTAGTCAGCTGAGTCTTTCACATTTATCATTAGCTGAGCAAAATTACATTTGCAGTTCATTGTCTGTTAGCTGAGTTATTATTCTATATCTCAGTTAATAGCTTTTCTATGTAATATTTTCTTTAGTCAAAGGCAAAACATGTGTTGTTCTTATTATGCCTTAGATCTTTTTTTGTAAAAGTACTTAGCACTTTTTGTAACTGCAAAAAACCAAAAAGGATAGATCTTTGTCCTCTGGAAAATGAGAAAGATACTTTAGAAAAGAAGATCTCGAAGATATGCTTCAACAACTAAGTATGGATGGCAACTCTATACTTGGTTAAGTCAAATCTTCAGAAAGCATGGTGTTGATTAAAGCACAAGCATGAAAGGAGAAGTTTACTTTTCCAAGATATAAAGGTAGTACTTTAATAATATAATAATAGATAGTGGGTATACTCATTACTGAAAAGTATGTTCACTTTACACACTTTGTGTATAAAGTTAACTTACTTTTCACCCACTAACTTTATTTATTATAATATTATTAAACCAAGTACCTTTGTCTCGTTCTTCTCTTCATCAACCCGGACACCCTTGCTTATAAATACTCATGCATGGAAACATGCTAAGTATGCGAATAGATAGTTGAATACTGAAATCTCATTTGTTGAGAATTAGAAGAGTTAGTATTTTACTTTCAGTATAACAAACTTGTTCATGTGTTGAACATCTTAGACATAAGTTGTTTAAGATTAGCTTAGTCTATGTGTTAGACTAATTTAGTTGTCACCTTTTATTGAACTTAGATTTTCCACATCTAGTTCATGTAATTCTTGATTCACATCAATAAGAATTATATAAAAGTAAACCGTGTGTCTCATAAATTTTAAATTGCTAATGTTTGTATTCAACTCCCCCTTCTACAAACATTTGTTGTTGTAGTATCTATTCGGGACCAACAATATTAATGGTGGTGGTTGTTTTCTGGTGGTGATTGGGTGGTAGATGGTGGTGGTTCAGTGGTAATGGTGATGAACACATTAATTATGTATTAACATATAATTAACCTAATTAACATGTATTATGTTATTTTAATATATATTACTAATATTTAAATAAGTAAATCTTAAAATAATATAATAAAATTAAAAGAAAGTGGTAGAACCGTCTTTTCAAGTGACCAAGGACTAGCTATCAGTGTGATAAAATGCTTAGTTCAAGGATTCCTAGTATAATAAACGTAGTTTAGGGACTTTAGGTGTTATAAATGAGATAGTTAAGGGACCAAATATGTAATTAACTCTAAAAATAAATCATCTAGTGGCTTATTAAATACGGATATTTCGGTAAAAATCAAATCTCGTTAAATAATGACTCATACATCCGAACACAATTCACAATTAAATAAATATATAAATGACAAAAATAATGTTATAATTAACGAGTTATTGATGATGTTATAATAGAATGGTTCACGTATGAAAACAGTACGTTATGATGTTAATCTATTTATGAAATACATAATTAACAATTAATAATTTCATAATTAATAGGCCTAGTTCTTTCTACCGGTGCTTATTTCAATGTCATCATCAATATATTACTATATGTGCGTAACACACGCATAGACAGCGTGTGTTAAGAAACAACAGTCTGGATAGACGGCTTACTTGCCATTTTGTTGCACCATCTTCCATTCGATCTCATGATTCTTTTTCTAATCCATAAATGGTATTGGGGACCCTAATATATTATTTAATTAATAATAATTTTTTAAAACAAGTGATTAATCAAAGCTAACAACTACAAGCATTTGTCAACAGAAGGTGCTTAGAGGTGGAAGGTTCAACAGCAGCATCATTAATAAAACTTATTCAAACCTTTGAAAGTTCATCTTTCACATGTTCTTCACGCTATCCATGGAAATCTTTTAGTTTCTTACCATTTATTATATTTTAAGCTTCAAGTTTGTGTATATATATAGACCTATCATGGCATTTAAAATCTACTCATTTACTTGACAATCCAACAAGGGTTTCAATTCATACATTCTTGTTTCATTGTTTTTGACTTGTAATGGCACCGAGCCCGGTGTTTAGACTTGGATTCGTCTTAGCTTTTCTCTCTTTGTGTTTTTGGACAACTTCTGCTGATATCGTGGAGACTTCATTTCACGTAATTAGCTTAGCTACTCGATCTTTCTTAATTATTTCAATCGATTCGTTCAATTAGTTCAAGTAATCAATGAACTAAAATGTTATTCTCAACATGCAGGTGAAGAATCTAACAACGGCTCGTTTATGCCAAAATCTAGCCGTTGCAGCCGTTAATGGAAGCATTCCCGGACCAACGTTAAGGGCTAAAGAGGGTGACACCGTAATTGTTCATGTCTTTAACAAGTCTCCATACAACCTTACTATTCATTGGTATATTTTTCTTCTTATGGAAACAATTGATAGTATCAAATTAAGTAGGTATATGTCAAATCAATAGATTTAATTAGCTATGATTTTAATTAATTTATACAGGCATGGGGTTTTCCAAAAGCAAAGTCAATGGTCAGATGGACCTGAATTTGTGACTCAGTGCCCAATCCGGCCCGGTGGAAACTATACTTACAGGTTTAATCTCACCGGGCAGGTGGGCACACTTTGGTGGCATGCACACTCCGGATGGCTCCGAGCAACTGTCTATGGTGCTCTAATCATTCGCCCGCGAGATGGACAAAATTACCCTTTCGTTAAACCCTATCGCGAAGATACAATTATGTTAGGTACTTATAAATGTCTTTTCTTGATTATTAATTACATAATAACATTAATAATATTATGATTTGATAAAACATTGATCATTTTTCAGGAGAATGGTGGAATACTAACCCTATTGATGTTGAGAATGCTGCACTAGTTAATGGATCTTCACCTGTTAACGCTGATGCTTATACCATCAATGGCTGGCCTGGTGATCTGTTTAATTCCTGCACTTCAGGCAGTAAGTAACAAGATAAGAATTTAACATTTTGGCGATATGATGATATATTTTTATAGCTAACTTTTGCGAGTAATAACAAGTGTATGTTTGCCTTTGAACCAGAAACATACAGGCTAGACGTAGTGCAGGGACAAACCTATCTCTTACGAATCATCAACTCTGCACTCAATACTCAGTTCTTTTTCAAGATAGCGAACCACAACATGACGGTCGTTGGGGTCGATGCAGCCTACACGAACCCATTCCCAACGGATGTAGTCGTGGTTGGCCCAGGCCAGACCACTGACGTTCTGGTGACAGCTAACCAGTCAGCAGGATTATATTACATGGCAGCTCATCCCTATGCTAGTGCCGCAGGTGTTCCCTTCAACGTAAACGTCACTACCGCTATCCTAGCTTACGCAAATGCCACCCAAACAACCCCAATTCTTCCGGTTCTACCACTCAATAATGACACAACAACAGCCTTCAGGTTTTCGAGCAATTTAACCGGGCTAGTCACAAGCCCCTTCTGGTCTCCTGTTCCACAAACCGTTGATGAAAACATGTTTATAACCATTGGACTCGGGTTATCAGTTTGTGGTTCGAACCAAACGTGTGGAGGGATATTTGGGCAACGAATGGCTGCAAGCATGAACAATGTTTCGTTTGCATTACCCACAAGAACGTCACTTTTGGAAGCTTTTTTCAGAAACGTTAGTGGGGTTTATACGACTGATTTCCCCGATCAACCACCGTTGGTATTCGATTATGTAAACGTTAACAATAGTTTTAACCAGACTCTTATGATGACACCCAAGTTAACAAGTGTGAAGCAAGTGAAGTATAATTCGACGGTTCAGGTTGTGTTTCAGAACACAGCCTTGGTTGGTATTGAAAATCATCCCATGCATTTGCATGGATTCAACTTTTACGTTTTAGCTCAAGGGTTCGGAAACTATAATCCAAATACCGACTCCGGAAAATTCAATTTGGTGAACCCACAAGAACGGAATACGCTTGGAGTTCCCGTCGGCGGTTGGGCTGTAATCAGATTCCGAGCAAATAATCCAGGTAGATTCATTGTCATCATTTGACTTTTACAATCGATCGATCTTGACCAATTTTTATAATTTTTTATTTGATTGACAATTTCTTAACCTTATCTACCATATTCATTTCAACACGCATCTTGCTGGAAATTATACAGATTAAAATACAAAAATCTTATTATTTTATAACAATTAGAACTATACGTGTGGTTATATAATAATGTGGAGATGGATTTATATGTATTTTCAGGTGTGTGGTTTATACACTGTCATTTGGATGTGCATTTGCCATGGGGTTTGGGCACAGCTTTCGTTGTGGAGAACGGCGGTACACCGGAAACCACTCTGCCGCCACCGCCTGCTGACTTCCCTAAATGCTAGATGAAACAAACTTAACGCTGGAGAAAATAAAGCCGATGTCGATCAATTGTTTATAAAAAGGAATTTGTAATACATACATGTATACATTAATATTAATATTCGGTATAATTTGTTGTATTAATTGATAAGGTGTACTTTGATTCTTTTTTAAATATATGATTTGTGAGATTATTAATTCTATTAGTATGATTGTAACGTAAAACTTTTGGATTATATTAAGAGTAACTTACGTTGTTAGTGATTTATATATACTTTTTTTCGATACATATATTTGAATTTCTTTAATTTTTTTAAGTAACGCTACTAATCATTTCTTTAAAGTTTTTGCTCTCAAATTAAAGTTTAAGCTAATTGCCGTTAGTCTATATCCTTTCGTTCCTTAATGTCTTGTCATGAGAGTAAAAGGTTTTTATACATTTCAATATATTTTATATTGAATCCCCCACCTACCCTCTCCCAACCCCAAATTTCCAAACCCCCCATCCACTCTTTTCCTACCGACACCTAACCCTCTATTTGTGAAATTCCGCATCCATGTGTGGAAGACGACATTAACAAACATTCTTTGTACCGCATCCATGTGTGAAAGACGACATTAACAAACATTCTCTGTAAAAAGATATCACAGTATATTTAGACTCTCTTTCTCTTGTATACAAAACATTGTAATATTAATTAATTATAGTTTTTAATATAAATCATACACTTATATATATCATAATAACAGGATTCAGTTACCTATAAAAAATTTGCATTTGATAGCTAACAAAGTGTACACAGAAACGAGAAAAGTAAAAAGTTACTATAAACATATATATTATCATATCAAAGGTCATTATAAACAATTTTGTTGATTGTATTATATCTAAGTTATTGATATATCACTATTATTTATTATATAAAATAACAAAAAAACTATAAGATAAAAAAAATATAATAGCATCAATTTGATTAAAAATTAAATTTTCTTATAAAATAAACAGAAATGTGAAAACAAAAAAGGTACTATAAAGACATTATCAAATCAAACGTCATTATAAACAATTTTGTTTATTGTATTATTTCTTAACTAGTTTAAATACCCGTGAAACACACGGGATGGTTTAAAAAAGTAATAAATATTACACACTAATAAACGATATTAAATAATTACAAAACATGAAAAAATGAGAGTTCAGAAAAATGACGACGGATGATGTCAATTCCAAAAGACATGATCAAATTTCTTGTAACATGTTAATAAATGCATAAATTTAGTGAAAAGAATAAAATCAATAAAAAACCAAACTTAAATAATATAATTACAAATAGAAAAAATTATGTAACACCAGTTTTCACGAGCTTAAATTTAGTGTCAATTTAAACTTTTTAAACATAATTACCAAAAGGTTGCAGCGGAAGTAATCACCAGTTACAAAAGATTAGTGTTGTTATCTGATTTGGCAATATAAAATACAACAAAATATGCCAAGTCCAAAACCAATAAGTGTTACAGTCTAATACCGACCATCGGATCACATTCATAAGAATAACAGAGTGTTCCGCACACGATAAATATACACCAAGGACTACCCAACATGCGCCCACCTCACTATGCCTTAAAAACATCACCTGCGAAAAAGTTAAATCATGCACCGTTAGCTACAACTAGCTACTGAGCACATATTTCACATAAGCATCAATAAGCATGCTTTCACATCACGGCAAGGCACACAAAGCTAAGCTATCACATAGCGGTGTGCCGACATGTCAGCAGGGTCAAATCTCGCGAGATAGCTATTCCGGCTCAACGACCCAAAGTGGGGAATCAGTCACAACGAAAAAACCCGACCGTCCAAAACCTAAGTGGATAACAACACACAAGGCATGAACTTCTGAAGCTCCCACTAGCTCTAGCATCCAATCCTGCTCCTTGCTCCTTGCTCCTTGTATTAGCTTCAAAAAACTATTCTATTTATTCTATTCTATAACTAAAAACTAAAAAAAATTAAAAATTACATCATGATCCAAGGCCCGCAGGCCCGCTAATCTAGTACTTTTACAAAATAGAATAGGGGTTGTAAGTGACACACATGCCTCCCCATACCATAGAATAGAATAAACAAACACAATCACAAGAGCAATAAATAAAAACAATTCACAAGGTCTAGGGCTCGGCTATGGCATCCCAAACATGTACTAAACTAATAAATGAAAATAAAAACAACTAATTTCTAATTATTCACCTTGATGAAATCCTGATTTTAACAACCTATCAAAATCACCTATATTGTATCCTTGTTACTTGGAAAGTATATTTTAAGTTTCATACTTGATAATTAATTAAAAAACTCAAAATAATATTTTAAACTCGAAGTTAAAAACGATAAGTGTATTCAAACTTCATATTGACCACAAATACCCGTAACACGAGTTGGGCCAAATATGTAAACTTGGGCCGAAACCCTTTTGGGCCGATCACGCAGCCGGCCCGGTTGGGCCATGGCATCTGGCCAAAGCCACGCCACGCCACCTCCGCCTTGCCACGCCGCCGACCACCGCCCTGGTGGCATCGATCGACAACCGCCGCCACGCCTGGGCCGTCGTCGACCAGCTACCGCCGCTGCCTGGGCCACCGCCGATCAGCGACTGCCGCCACCGGGGCTGCTGCCGTTGTCGCCACCGGCGATGGTGGTGGTTCCGTGTTTCTTTTCTTTGCGCAAGTAACAATAACAATAAATAATTACAGATTTAATCAAACTATTAAATCTATCAACTTTTCATCAAAAACTAATTAATAATCCAACATAAATCAAAACATGATTTCTATTATCCTCGATAATCAAAAAGCCTTTTTCTTGATAAAACAAACCTATTTCATCAGAATAAAAAGAAACCTAAGTAGTTCCCTACGAGACTAGAAGTGACTCTGATACCACTGAAGGGTTTTGTAGGGTATAAAAACAGGTAATAATATCACGCAGCGGAATAACACTCAAAACCCCCTCCAGTGATCTCATCTATCTCGTACAAGAAACTTAAACAAAGTAGAGGATAAAAATATACCTTTATGATCAATGTTGAAACTAGAATGCTAAAGGTATAACACCACTACTGCAACACCTCGAATGAGCTGCTAGACCGCTATTGGACTTCACCAAACGATCAAAATCGCGTCCTTGTGTGAGTTTGCAATCGCCGATCGCACCCTAGGGTTGCCTTGAGTTCGGCCGTCGATGAGAGAGGGAGGAGGGAGCAGCCAGGGTTTTTTCTTGTTGCAATGTTATCTCTTATGTGATTCCTTAGGATTAATAAGATATTTATATGTAAACCTTATTAAGCCCAAGCCCGTTTAATTAAAGTCCAAAATTAATTAAACTATTAGCTTATTGCAAAACATACCCTTGGATCTTCTAATTAATTATTAATTATTAATTAACTAGTCCAATTAATATTTAAACTAAATATTAATTTCTCCTTTTAAATAATAAATAACTTTTATTATTTTCTCTCTTAATAATTAATTAACTAATTAATTATTTCCACACATAACTTGGTAAAATCCAAGTGGTTATAATTGGGTGTGTAGCAGTGTGATCCTTTAGTGTGTTATTGCATTGGACAGGATGACACGTGTTATCTATCTGTGCACACAATGTAACAAGGAGTACCTAATGTTGGGTTTTATAGGTCACAATTTACACTTGAGTTATAATGATTCATAAACAAACTGGTTTGAACCAACTCAGAATTGTATATAATCAAAACAGTTATTATTCATAAAAGCCGAAACATAATAATAAACTTAATCCTAAAACCCTAAAGGATTAAAGATCTTTTGTTTACCACATGGGTATATATCCATTATATGTATTTCGAAAATCATGAAGGCATACTGTTAGATTATAAAAAGTGAGGGTACAATATGGAATTATTGTAAACTTGGGCAAATGCCATAAAAGGCATTTGCCCTTCACATTTCAATCTAAGCTTTGCATTTCAACATATCTTGTGTTTGTGTTCTCTCTCAATAGCTCTCGGCTCTCTATCTCTTACCAATTACACACATAAACACACACTAGAAAGATTATCATCTAGCATTGCTTCATCCGTAGTATAATACGGGACCATCAATTGGTATCAGAGCCATACTTGTTTTTGGCTCGTGATTGTTCGATAACAACAAGTAAAAAACTCGCAGATTTCAAGCTCAAGATGAAGAACAAGCATCCGGGTTCTACAAAGCATACAACCACAAGGTTTGTTCAAGAATGGTGCGAGTTCAAACATTTCCCGAAGATAGAATACATTTAAGGTATAAAACACTACTTTTTCTATCATCTTTCCGGGTTTGTTAGAAGGTTTCTACTGTTTTATTAGGCTTTCTTGAAGAATACTTCAAAACTGAGTGGTGTTTTTAAAGGAAAAAGTCCAATAGTTCATTAAATGGTCGACTTTATGGCATTTAATTTTCTGGAAATTAAGCATTTATGGTGTTCTTGTGGTTTAAAAACAGAATTGAAGAAGAAGAATTCATTTTTAATTAAAAAAAATCATTTATTCTTCAAAGTATAAGTGTAGAACAAGGAAACTCAAGTACTACCCATACCAATCATGGTACAAGTGGGTAGTCATCATAAGGGGTAAGGCAATCAGATCTGATTGTAACATATCTAAGTCTATAAGCCGGATAGTGGTCAATGCGATTAGCAGGGTGATACGGCTTATAGTTCTTAGAAAGTTGATATTTGACCAAGTGTTACTCAGTGCTATCAGCCGCGTAGGATCAATCACATGCGATTGGAAGGTTTAAAGTGCTATCTGTTAGAATATGCCCACTGATGCGAGTACACCGTTTAAATCACTACCGATGATGTATGGGCCTATTGGGTCATACACCGGGGTCATACCTAAAAATAACCAAAGTAAAGGGACCAAAATTGACAAAAGACAAAAGTTGACATCGCAGGTCGCGATAGCGCCGCTAACGTTAAGGGTATAGTGCCGCTAAACCTTAAGGGTTAGCGCCGCTAAGGCTACATATACTTTGTGTCATGTCACTTGGCAGGCCGCGTTAGCGCCGCTAACTTTAAGGGTTAGCGCCGCTAAACCTTAAAGGTTAGCGCCACTATGGCGGCATGTGCCTTTTTGTCAAATCACCTCTAGACTTATCCAAAGCATGAAGGCTTCATGATGGGGTCTTGGCCGGCCTTGGTCATACCAAGTGGTCTCTGGATGTTTATAAAAGACCTCTCTTGAACCTCATTTGAGATTTGGCCATTCATACATTTACCACATTCTCTTAAGTGCTTTCAAGACTTAGAGAGATCTAGAGAGAAAAGGTTCCAGAAAATACACTGTTGGTTGTTGTTCTCTGGTGGTTTTCTAGAGAGAAGAATCACAAAGGAGCTTGCTAGCACAAGAGGGTGATGTGTTACCGGGGTACCACCTAATAGTTGATTCGTTTTTGGAGCAAGAAGGAAGATCATCATCAACACATTCATTTTCTGGAGCTTAGGAGACTGGTATAACCTTTTCTCCTTTTATCTTTGTTGCATTTCTTTACATAGAGTATGATCCATGTATGGGATTTCATGTTTTATGCCTTGCATGTTTGATTTATAGGATTTTTAGTTGTTTCTTGCTTCTGTTGCGTGCACTTGAAATCCCAACAGTGGTATCAGAGCCACCTCTATGTTAGTTATGCACATGGTGGCCTGAAAAACCCGGAATAAAAAATGTTTGTTTTCTGTCGAACAGGGGTTAGCGGCGCTAACTCTTATTAGTTAGCGGCGCTATCGTCGCTGAAACAGTTTTTGTTCTTGGTTAAAAACTGTTTATGGTCTCGGGTTTTTGGCATTATTTTGAGCTTCTGGAATTTTAATTTTGTTATTAATATGTATTATTCTAGTAGCTATTATATATATTTGGTTGTATGTGGATATATAAGTTGGTAACCTTGCCTAGACCATTTGGTTGTTTGTGTGTATTTGGATGCTTGTATGGTTGTATTTTTATTCTTATGATAAATTTGTAATAAGAATGTGGCTTGCATGCCATTTCATTCATCCATGTAATTGTAATAGATAAATAGGAATTTTGTGGCTTGCATGCTATTTCTATTATATTGTATGTATTACTTTTGATGGATGATGACACACAAGATGGGCTGAAAGAAGATGGAGCATGGTGTCCATGAAGATAGCGGCGTTAGCTAATAAGAAGATGGGCTAAAATCCAATGGAGATAGCGGCGTTAGTTGGAGCTTGCATCGAAGATTTTGTCCCTTAGTATTGACCAAGTTCTTTCCGTTTTGGCTCACTGGAAGAACGCATAGGTTTTATGGCAAGGGTTACCAATTATAGTATTTTATGCGTGTGATGTGATTTTGTATGCATGGATTGATTAGGATTCGCATGCTAGATAGTTTTTCGAAAATTAACAAAATCACAAGAGATTTGCTAAAAATGGTTTATAACTCTCTTGCGCGCTCACATACAAGATTAACCCACCTAGTGAAATTAGGATTTGTCACTAACAAGTTAATCTAAAACCAAACTGGAAACAAAAGCCCGTCTTTCCACAAAACGTAAATCATGCACCATCCGTAAGACGATACCACCTGAATCTAGTCTTATGAGATTTGGTTGTCGAGCATAGCACGAGCCAATTCCCATAAAACTGTGTGGAAGGTGAGTGTGGCGAATTCACAATTTTGATTGTCGAGCTTAGCACGAGCCAACTTTGGTGAGTTTGTTATCGTATGTCTTGATGGACGATATGCAATTTTAGGTTTGAAATCTTGGTTAATTGTCGAGCTTAGCACGAGTTAACCAAAATTTCAAGACTAAAAATTGGTGCAAGAAGGGATCAAACATGCCAAACGACCATTGGATGTAGTAGGATCCTGCAAGGCGCTAAGGATTGCAATAGAGATTGCAATTGGAAAAATGGTTGCCGACCTAAATAGTTTTATCATGTGATCCGCCCCGTCACATGGTGGGATGAAATACAGTTCTTAGCCTTGTTAAAAGTTAATTTGTTATGGGTAAATTATTTTAACAAGATAAAATATCAAACTAACTAAAATATACTTTGCAATTTTTAGATGGCATCAACAAGCGCAAACACCACCACCAGTAACGTTTCTCTACGAGTTTTCCTTGAGAAGGAGAAACTCGACGGTAGAAACTTCATGGATTGGCTAAGGCAGCTTAAGCTTGTCTTACGCTATGAAGAGAAAATGCATACCATTGAGGAACCCTTACCCGAGGCACCTCCAAGCGGTGCAATGAGGGCGGTCCGTGAGGCGTACGAAAAATGCCTCAAGGAGACTGAGGAGATAACATGCCTCATGTTAAGCACCATGAGTACCGATTTGCAAAAGCAAATGGATCACTTGAGTGCTTACGACCTGATTGTGCAGCTGAAGGACATGTTCCAACAGCAGGCGAGGCAGGAGAGGTATGAATGCTTCAAGACCGTTCTCGCTTGCAAACTTCAAGATGGAGGGAAGGTGAGCGCTCATGTCTTGCGCATGAAGGCAAACATTGAGCGCATGGAGAAGCTAGGATTCACCATAGGGAGGGAGATGGCAGTCGATTTGATCCTCCAATCCCTGCCCAGTGCATATGATCAAATCATCATGAGTTATCACATGCACAGCATGGACAAATCCTTGATGGAGCTGCATGGTATTTTCAAGACTGCCGAATCGAGCATGAACAAGAGCAAGACATCCTCTTCCTCCACTCACATTCTAGCCATTCGGGAAGGCCGCATCACGAAAAAGAAGGCCGCCCCTTCCAAGAAGAGGAAGGGTAAGGGAAAGGTTGGCGTGGCCAAGCCTGCCCCGGCCTCCGAGGGAAAAGGTAAGGAGAAACTTACCCAATCCAAGACTCTGGAGGATGCGGAGTGCTTCTTTTGTGGGGGCAAGGGCCATTACCGCCGAAGCTGCCCGAAGTACTTGGAGGGACTTAACAAGCTCAAAGTGATGAGCATATCGGGCCCCGACACTTCAGGTACATTCATGATAGAACTCCACCATACTTCTACTTCTAAAGGCTTGGTCTTGGATACTGGCTGTGGCACTCACATATGTAATATGGTGCAGGTGCTAAAGGCAAGTAGGAGCTTGCAGCGGGGAGAGCTGGATCTTGTGATGGGAAACTCAGAAGTTGTCCCAGTGGAAGCAAAGGGAGATTTGGAGCTTTCATTCAAAACCGGCTATTCTATTTTGTTAAAAGATGTATGCTATTCGCCCAATGTGTCTAGAAACATTATTTCTTTTCACAAGTTGTATGACGATGGTTATGATTTTAAGTTTATTTGTGGAACAATCATTCGCTTTAAGAATGAAATTGTTTATTTTAAAGCTTTACCATGTCATGGCATATATGAGGCAAGTGCATTCATTGAATCAATAAAATCTATCATGAATATTGATTCCGATTCCAAAAATGGTTTGGACAAGTTTTCTTTGTGGTATAGTCATCTTGGCCACATAAACAAGACTCGAATCACCAAGCTCCGAGTGGATGGGATCTTGGAATCGTTTGACCAAGGGCGGAATGATGTATGTGATTCTTGTTTATTAGGCAAGATGACAAAAGCACCCTTCATGGGGACAAGTGAGAGGGGAAAGGACCTCTTGGATATCATCCATACGGATGTATGTGGGCCTTTCAAGCATGTCACGAGGAATAACTCAAGATACTTCGTAACCTTTATAGATAATTATAGTAGGTATGAATATGTCTATCTTGTTAAACACAAGCATGAAACCTTTGAGGTGTTCAAGACATTCCAAAACGAAGTTCAGAATCAAGTTGGCAAAACAATAAAGATACTCCGGTCTGATAGAGGTGGAGAGTATCTACGTACCGAGTTTACCGATCATCTTAAGAATTGTGGAATTATTTCGCAATTAACACCTCCAAGGACTCCACAATTAAATAGGGTCGCTGAGAGGAGGAACCGGACTTTACTAGACATGGTGAGGTCCATGATGAGTCCAACGGAGGTACCTATTAGTTTCTGGGATATGCTCTAGAAACGGAGGTAAGAATCCTTAACCTCGCACCAACCAAGAAAGTATCAAAAACACCTTATGAAATGTGGCATAATAGGAAGCGGACACTTTCATATCTACGAGTTTGGGGTAGTCAAGCCTACGTGAGACGTGAGGCTGAGGACAAACTTGAACCTCGCTCGGAAAGGTGTTACTTTATCGGATATCCTCCTGCCGGTGTTGGATATATATTTTATAAACCTTCTGAGAACAAGGTTTTTGTTGCTCGAAGGGCATTTTTTCTAGAAAGAGAAATGCTATCCAAACAAAGAGGCAATAAGGAAATTGACCTTGAGGAAGTTTAAGGGTCAGCTGATAAAGAACTTGAGGTTGGCACTAGTACTCAACCTAAGACGGTTGAAACTGAGCAAGAAAATGCTGCAGTTCCTGACACTCATTCATTGCTTACTCCAACGCGTTCCAGTAGAACTCGTTATGAGCCAGAGAGATATGGATTCTACATATCTGAGGGCAGCGAGTTAGTGGTGGACTATGATGATCCCACAAACTACAAAGAAACTATGGCAGGCCCTGAGTCTGCAAAGTGGAGAGGAGCAATGGAAAGTGAGATGCAATCCATGTCGGATAACCAGGTTTGGGAACTAGTTGATCCCACGCCCGGGGTTAGACCCGTAGAGTGTTAATGGGTCTACAAGAAGAAGACCGGCATGGATGGAACCTTGGATACCTTCAAAGCCCGACTGGTGGCAAAGGGTTTCACTCAGACACCTGGTGTAGATTATGAGGAAACCTTTTCCCCAGTGGCTATGTTGAAGTCTATCCGGATACTTCTGGCCATTGCTGCATTTCATGATTATGAAATATGGCAAATGGATGTTAAAACCGCTTTCCTTAACAGGAAGCTTTCCTAAGAGGTGTATATGACACAGCCTGATGGTTTTGTACATCCAGAGTATCCAAACAAGGTCTGTAAGCTGAAGAAGTCCATTTATGGACTCAATCAAGCATCTCGGAGCTGGAATCTGTGCTTTGATGAGAAAATCAAGGAATTTGGATTTTTGAAAAGCAAAGATGAACCATGTGTATATGTCAGGGCTAGTGGGAGCACTATAGTCTTCTTAGTCCTATATGTAGATGATATACTACTCATTGGAAATCATATTCCGAGCCTAAGGAGTGTTAAAGCTTGGCTAGGGAATTGTTTTTCAATGAAGGACTTAGGGGATGTGAGCTATATTCTGGGGATCAAGATCTATAGAGATCGATCTAGAAGGCTGCTCGGGCTTTCTCAAAGTGCATACATAGATAAGGTCGTGAGACGCTTTAGAATGGAGGATTCCAAGAAAGGAAACCTCCCTATGGCAGATGGTTTGACATTGAGGAAGACTCAATCTCCTACCTCCTAGGAGGAGATAGAAGTAATGGAGCTAGTACCATATGCTTCGGCTGTGGGATCGATCATGTACGCCATGTTATGCACTCGTCCTGATGTGTCATGTGCTTTAAGCTTGACTAGTAGATATCAGGCAAATCCCGGGGAACCTCATTGGAAAGCTGTAAAGAACATACTCAAACACCTTAGGCGTACGAAAGAGATGTTCTTAGTATTTGGTGAGGAAGAAGAGCTGAGAGTAAAGGGTTACTAGGATGCTATCTTCCAAACAGACAGGGATGACTGCCGATCTCAATCGGGGTTTGTATTCCTGTTAAATGGTTGTGCTGTCAGCTGGAGGAGCTCGAAGCAAGACACGGTGGCTGATTCGACTACCGAGTTGGAATACATTGCGGCAAGTGAAGCCTCAAAGGAGGCCGTGTGGATGAAGAAATTCATCCAAGATCTACAAGTGGTTCTAAGCATCGCTGACCCTATTGAGATATTTTGTGACAATGAGGGTGCAGTGGCTTTAGCAAAGGAACCAAGAGCTCACAAGAGAACAAGACATATTTTGCGCAAATACCACTTTATACGAGATGTAGTTGAAAGTGGTGAAGTCATCATAAGCAGAGTAGCATCGGATGGAACCTTGCGGATTCATTCACAAAGCCGTTATCGCAGGCAGCTCATGACTCTCACACTAGTGCAATAGGTGTAAGATTTGCCAGCGATTTGGCTTGAGTTTTGTATTTAGTTTGTTTGATATGTAAATTTTATATTTTGGGAACGATAAAGACAGTATTGTAACTTATGCTTGTTTCGATATGTAATGGAGATTATATATGCATGTGATATGGTTACATTCATAGGACTCTACTGTGTTCCATCTTAGCATGTTTAATTACTTCCAGAAATATTATTCTATAATTCAAACTTTCCACAGTCAGTCAATCTTGTGGAAGGAAGATTGAAATAACACTGAAATAAGCATATGACCTTGAATTCAATATTGTTGAATTCAATATTGTCGAAATAAGCAAGTGACTGGAAGACCCACACCCATGTATACTTCATGGATTATAGTCACGAGTAACTTGGGATGATAATATCTTACGTCCTTAGACCTGAGATGTATGAACCGCTATATCATATTTCTTCCTTGCTTTGGCCATTTTCGAAAGCAGTTCGTAACTGGCCGTGATAAAGGAAATGACTAGATAAGCCAAGAAGTATGGTATAGGGTTATACAGTCAAAAGGATTTTGTTCCTCTGATATGAGAGATATCCCTGGGCCCTTCGATGATTGGGAGCAGACACCAAAATTATGCATGGCCATGCTCAAGGAATATTGATTGAAAATCAGATATGTCCTTAACTTTTGGTCAACACCAATCAAGATCGAGAAACACAATCGTGAGCGATCTGGAGATTGACATTTAATCCATGTCTCGTGTTCACATGGATATCGAGAACAAAAGAATGTTTAAGATCACTTATCTATAGGAATTTCTTTGTGAATAGGTTTTTATTCTGGATAACGAAACTCATACTGACTTGGGGGCAATGATGTTTTGCTAGAGGCCGCTCATTGTCTGTGGTTTATGTGACACGGTGCATCGTGTGCAAGTGGGAGTTTGTTAGAATATGTCCACTGATGCGAGTACACCGTTTAAATCACTACCGATGATGTATGAGCCTATTGGGTCATACACCGGGGTCATACCTGACAATAACCAAAGTAAAGGGACCAAAATTGATAAAAGAAAAAAGTTGACATCACAGGTCGCGATAGTGCCGCTAACGTTAAGGGTTTAGCGCCGCTAAACCTTAAGGGTTAGCGCCGCTAAGGTTGCATGTCCTTTGTGTCATGTCACTTGGCAGGCCGCGTTAGCGCCGCTAACTTTAAGGGTTAGCGCCGCTAAACCTTAAAGGTTAGCGCCGCAACGGCTGCATGTGCCTTTTTGTCAAATCACCTCTAGACTTATCCAATGCATGAAGGCTTCATGATGGGGTCTTGGCCGGCCTTGGGCATACCAAGTGGTCTCTGGATGTTTATAAAATACCTCTCTTGAACCTCATTTGAGATTTGGCCATTCATATATTTACCACATTCTCATAAGTGCTTTCAAGACTTATAGAGATCTAGAGAGAAAAGGTTCCAGAAAATACACTGTTGGTTGTTGTTCTCTGGTGGTTTTCTAGAGAGAAGAATCACAAAGGAGCTTGCTAGCACAAGAGGGTGACGTGTTACCGGGGTACCACCTAATAGTTGATTCTTTCTTGGAGCAAGAAGGAAGATTATCATCAACACATTCATTTTCTGGAGCTTAGGAGACTGGTATAACCTTTTCTCCTTTTATATTTGTTGCATTTATTTACATAGAGTATGATCCATGTATGGGATTTCATGTTTTATGCCTTGCATGTTTGATTTATGGGCTTTTTAGTTGTTTCTTGCTTCCGTTGCGTGCACTTGAAATCCCAACACTATCAACCACAAACTTTCTGTGAGATTCTAAGTCCTGGTTCATCAATCACATTCTGTTGGCCCGTGCGATTCAAGGGATCTTGTTCTCACACATCAAAGGCAATCGCATGCGATTCAGTTAACTTGAATAGCATTCAATTGTAGTGACTAACAATTTATTTCTAAGTGTTTGGTACTACAGGAATCAATCGCACTCTATTGCTTACTCCATTCAATCACTGCCAAGAAGTTTGCTTAATTTTCAAGGGTTTCCTCCAATCGCATAACACCTATCGCATACCTTGAACTTATTGGACAAGTGATAGAACCATTGGGACTTGACTTTGAACAAAGAGGACAATCAGACTTAAAACTTAAAATTCTAATTCAAAATTGAATTTAATCTAACTCGGATATAATTCAAAGGTGAATTAAAATTAACTCAATTCTATATAATTCAAAATTGAATTTAATCTTTACAAGATCTAATTCAAAGTTGAATTAAAGTGAATTAGCTCCTCATTTTGTCAATTAAGTTTTCGAACAATCAATCCATATATAACAAGTGAACGATCATTTCTTAATTAAACTCTCACAATGTCAAGTTCAAATGAAATGATGTCCATCGGTACCGATACAAAACCTCCCGTTTTGTTCCGAGGTGAATACAATGTATGGAAAGGAAGGTTTATGGACTTCCTGGAGCACAACGAGATGCATGGAGAAATGATGATAGACTGTATCAATAACGGGAACAAAAAGTTCATCAAAGTTGTTGAAGCTGATCCTGACAACAACCCCGCTATTCTCCGTCATGAGAGGGAAAAGACTGCTGAAGAATCACAGCTCAAGAGAAGGAGATCAAGAAAGCTGAAAGACTGGCTAAGTACTATCTAAAACAAGGACTCTCCTCAGAGATCTACACCAAGATAGATAGCTTAGCCACTGCTAAGGAAATATGGGATGAGATAAAGAAGCAGTTGCAAGGTACTGAACAAGGATAATACATCAAACGTACCCAACTGGTCAACGGCTATCATGACTTCAGTGTTCGAGAGAACGAACAACTTTTTGAAACCTATGGTAGATTTTGCAAACTGCAAAATGAAATGAGGTCAAACCAAATCATCAGAACTGATCCAAACTTAAACTGTGTTAAACTGAAGTCACTAGGTCCAGAGTGGAAGGAATATGTTCGACTGTACAAACAAATCAATAAAGATCTCACTACAGTCACCTTTCACAACATATTTGAAGACCTCAATCAATACCAAAATGAAATACTGAAGTCTCATCCTAAATAGCCAACTGCAGATCCTTTAGCCTTAGTAGCAGTGGAAAGAGTTCCAAGGGAATCTTCGTCAAGATCAATGAAGTTGAAACAGGTGATTCTAAGTGAATCTGAACTAGATGATGATGATGAGGACACAGTGGAAGCTACCATTCATGCTCTTTCTGTTGTTGGCAAAACCTTGAGAAATTGTTTCAGTAAAACCAACAACAGACAAGGGTTTACCTCTGGCTCCAGAAGTCCAGAAAGGCTTGCTCAAGTTGACAAGCCTAGGTTTCAAAGGGATGAGAGAAAGAAGGAAAAGAAGACGGATCTGAAGTGCTACAACTGTGGGAGATCTGGCCACATGATAAGGAACTGTCCACAGAAGAAGGTCAAGGATGCTGAGTATTACAGACAAAAGTACCGCCTGTCAAAGCAAAAGCAGGCTCGGAATGCTCTTTTTGTGGAGGAAGATCAGTTCCTGGAACACACAGAGTCCGAAAGTAATCGAGATGGTGAAGATAACGTACAGTTCTGTTTCATGTCTACTGGTGGAACAGGTTATGAAGAAAGTGGTGATCTCTCCGATGCTGAGGAGGAGATCGTTGAAAGCTGAAAGGTACACTCTATCTCTAACTCTAACATGGGTTTTAATTTTGAACATATACAAACCATACTAAACCGCATGAAAAAGTTAGAATTTAAGGTGACCAAATTAACTAAGAAAAATCAAGTGTTAAAAGAGGTCATTCACACACAAGATAAAGAAGCACAAGCTACCATTAAACAATTGGTGAAAAACATAGATGAATCTAAGGTTCAATTAGCTATGAGAGAATCTAAATTTCTTGCATTAACTGATAAAACAAATGTCATCATAGGTAATCTCAAAGCAGAACGTATTGGTGCAGAAAATGATTCAGAAATTCTTAAAAATGATCAAAGTGTTCTTTGTCTAAAAATTAAAGAAATTGAAGACCTTCTAATCAAAAGAGGGCAAAGTGAACAAACCATATTTCTGTACAAACAAAAGGAACGACCTTTTTCAAGATGGACAGTCGATAGACTTGGTTTTGAAAACACAAGTGTTTTGAGTAAAGTATCGGCCAAACAATTATACAATGCACATCTTTTTGGAGGGACTGACTCAACGAATGGTATTTGTTGGTCAAGAGGAAGAACAACTTGAAGAGGATGTCAAACGAACCTTAAATCTAAAAATTGAAACTCCCTTCGACTATACTAACCTCAATGACTCATACGTCACTTACCCCATTCCAACACTAAACTCTGCCGTCACCACAACAGTGTATACCGATGAGAAACTTTATGCTCCTAAAGTGTCAACACCCCAACTTCTATACATTCCCCACAAGGAATTGCAGCAAAGGTTCCAAACCTTGCAAAAGTTTTGCTTCACCCATCTGGTACAAGGAGACCTTACCAAAGCTTTCAACTCTGAAACCACACCTGAAACCATCTCAGTTTCTTCACAATCACCTGAGCTTACTCAATTAGCTCAAGAAAACGCCATCCTTCACAAGCGTATCAAACATATTTTTAATCATGATGAAAAGATCATAGATAAGTTTTGCAGAGAAAACATAGCTTTAAAAGAAAGCATCATTCAAGTCAAACAAGAGATGCAACCTTCTACTCCATTCACTTTCTCTCCATACGCAGAGCGAATTGAAGATTCTAAGCTAGCGTCTACATCTTCCCAAGATGTCAAACCCAAAATAAAATCTGTTAGCAATTCTAATTTGAAAGCTTTAAAGCAAAAACATATTTTCAAACAGACATCCACTTTTACTTCTAACCACATTTCTCGTATGAATACTGACATACCTGAATCCTCAAAGGCAGCTGCTAGTCGACCACGACTCAATTCTAACATTTTAGATTCTGCTGCAGATGTGAAGAAGCTCGGGAGTGAAGAGGGTAAAATAAACATCACTTGGAAGAGAGTCATTCCTAGATCACATAGGAAATGTTCAAACACTAGACAAACATGTGAACAAATTTTGATGTTTGATTCAGTCTGTAATCATTCAAGTTTGCATGATAATGTTGCCTCTTCAATGTTTTGTATTAGTGATGGTTGTCTCCATGGTCATTGTGAATTTAATTGTGAATATGATCAATTAAGAAAACAAATTGGAATTAAACCATGTGAGGACCGGACAGACTTTTATGCTAACCAAATCTGTGTTTCATTTATTAATTCAAAAGGATACATCATTCATCAGTGGATCGCCATTCGTCAGTCACATGCACTCAAACGTTTAAACAGATTAAAACGATTACTGACGATCAAAGAATTGGAAGTCTACAGACAGCTAGGCTACGAAGCATTCAAAAAAGGCATGGATTGCTCACGAACAACATTTGCATTCTCAAAAACGGTCACGCAATCAACCTTCAAAAAAGGTGCTTCTAGACAAGTCCTTAGGGTAACCAAGCACATAAGAACTCTTATACCCAGGTGTGATAATCAAATCCTTCATAAAACAAACTGTTTTATAATTTATAAAACTAACTGTTTTATAATCAAAACTTCATAAGAACCCCCTGTCATATGATCGGGTATACTTTAGGCTTTTCTCTCTGCATCACGACGTTTCGATTGTGAGTGTGAGCATGGAATGAGTCAACTCTGAACACTCAGAACAATTTCTTGACTATCTTACTTCGACTGAGTAATAAATGACAAAGAACATATCAGTTCGTTTGGGCATGGCCATGCACTTCCAAAGTCTATATCAGTTAAGGGGCCCGGAAACATCTCTCATGAAAAGGAGGCGCAGAATGCCTCTCGCATATTTGCATTTGGCAACACGCTTTCCGCTGATACCAAATACGCCCGTTATTACTACCCAGTTACGGCGTAGCGTTAAGTGCGACCCAAATACCAGAAGTCCATGCATCCCAAACCAAATACCTTAGGCTTGAGGACAACCTATGTGACGGATACCTTTGACTCGTTAACCACGTGGTATTCTTCACGATGTCACTATCCGATACCCATACCCCTGGTGAATACCCGTACATCCTTGGCCTACACTCCTGGTAGCTATCTTCAATCACTATGAATCTCCACCAAGGATTACAATGACGTTATTATCTCCCTAATCGAGGTTCCCACCAAGATAGGTATTCATGGACAAGAATTTGAATAATAATCCTATTATTCATGGATATTACCAAAACATACAAAATCTATGAAAAGTAATGGGATTAATAATGTACTATTCATATTCACCCTCTTGGAATATAGTACATAGTTAATAATGATCCATCGTCTCGATTCACCGCGTCTATTTGAATTACTATGTTGGTTCAAGTGTGTAGGGATTTACAGGGTACAAACACGCACAGCGGAATAAAACATTAACTTGTAAATCCCGTTCCCAGGATCCCAACTAGATCAGGTGGGGAAACAATTTCAGAAATCATATACTAGATACATATAATATGTAATATTCACAGGTTTAAAATAAGTTTATCTAAAGAGATAAAAGTTATACCCTGAAACTGCTGAAGAGGAATACACAGCTACTGCACCCTTGAACTGGCTGCTAGACCGCCAAAAAACAGAACAACTCGTGTGTATAATTAATGCCCAACAAAAACCGGCTGGTTTTTGTCCCAAATAGCCGCCGCCGTCAAGACCGCCGCAAAGGGGGTAGCAGGCTACGAGGTTAGCTCCGCTAACCGCAGGGTGCCGCTGCAGGGCCTCCGTGCACTGCTGCTTCCATCCGCCGGTGTACCGCCGGTGACCGCCGAGTACTACCTACGGTGGTGGTGGGTTCGGCCGAAGGTGAAGAGAGAGAGAGGGACTTGTGTTCTTTTTGTTTAGGATTAGATAACCTTAATTGATTGATTAGTTTTAAACTTCCTTATATAGATTTTCTTCTGGGCCTAAGCCCAAAACCCGGTCCATAATCTATAACTTTAATCATATTACAAAACAAGCCCTCCAAGTTCAGTGATCATTAATTAAACAATTGTTAATTAATAATTTTCAAACTAAACTTTATTTATTAAATATTTAACTAATATTTAATATTCTTTCTCTTTATTAATAAATATCTATTTATTAATACCTTATTTCCTGATAATTAATCAACTATTAATTATCCATTTTATACACATTGATTTATTCCTGGTCCATTGTTTGGGTGTGCAGCTGTGTGACCCTTTAGTGACTCATAGTGTCCATGGATGTGATGACACGTGTAGACTATCCCTATACACAATCCTTTCAGACTCTCACTTGTGCATGATAGTTACACTCCCTTGTCCATCACGGGCCTAAGGAGGTCCCCAGCCAGACGGTTAGGTTAACCATGTCTATAAGTTCTCTTATGTCTAGAGATTCTGTAATCACCTACTTGGATTTGTTAGAACTGTATTATTGTAATAGAATAGGAGTTCAACAATAGTTGAGGGTGCTTATTGTAAATATACCTTATAGGTATATAAGCCTTGTGCTAGACAAGGAAATGTAAGGATTGCCACACTTACAAGAAATAAACTATGTGTGTTTTGAAGGTGAAACGAGATTATGTCTCTACCTCTTCATAGTTATCTTAGCAATCCTTCATTCTACCGCTTGTTTATCACTAACAAGTGGTATCAGAGCCAAAGGAGTGAAGATCTATCGGTGTTATCATCAACAAATCGAAGATTTGAAGATTAAAGGGGCTGTTCATCGAAGAAAAAGGGGCTGATCATACGGTTTTCATCTCAAAATCTTGTTTATAATCTGAAAATTGGGGTTATCGTTGGAGAATCGAGCAACATCTACTGTTCTTTGATCGAAAAAGGTAAAACTCAACTGTTCTATACACAAAAAGGCAGAAAAAAATATAAGCTTTCTCGAGTTTATTGTTCATGCCTTAAATTTACTGTTTCATCTATGAAGGCATCATTTTTACGTGGGTTTGGTTCGGAATTTAAAGGAGAAATGGTCGAAAATGTTATTTGAATCAACCACACGAAAATCGATTTTAATCTGATCGAGTTTGAAGATTCTGAAATTTTATCAAGAACAGTTGGAAATATGAAGAAGAAAGTAGATCTGAGATTTTGATTTCAAAAAGGATAAAAACACCAAAAATATGGTGTTTGTATGTGAAATCAAGTGCTGGTATGGGTGTTTGAGTGTGGAACCTGCACAAGTAAAGATCACATCAAGTACAAGTAGGTAGACATTATTCAGATAAGGTCAACAGATCTGAAAGTGACATCTCAGACCCTATCAGCCACACTTTAGGGCAATCGCATGCGATCGAGTTGAATTTGGCTAAGTACAAGCTCTATCAGCCGCAATGGATCCAATCGCATGGACCCAATCGCATGCGATTCGAATCAAGCTATCAGCCGCTCTAAAGGGCTATCGCATGTGATCGAGTTGAATTTGGCCAAGTATAGGTTCTATCAGCCGCACTGAATTCCAATCGCATGCTATTTACCAATCGCATGCGATTCAACCCGATAACCATTCGCATGCGATTTAATCGCATTGATCCAATCGCATGCGATTCTAACAGGTTTTTCAGACTTGCAATTTTCACTCAAAATTTCAAATTTTTCATCCGAAATGCATTTTCTGATATAGCGATATTCTTCATTTTCTGATATAGCTCGACCCCAGCCAGGGGCTCTGCCCCTTGGACCCCGCCAGGGGTTGCCACCCCTTGGACCCCGCTATCAGGGGCGCTGCCCCCAAACCCCCGTCGTCATTCTGACTGATTTATGTTGCCACCTCGATTTCTAAGTCAAGTGTTTGGATTTTTTGACTGAGTCAGGAGTTCTCAAAGTTTCAGTTATCATTCTGATGTTTCTAGATTTGGATTAGCTTTGGGTCATTACTACCATGTACTTAATTCCTAATACCCTGTGTCTAGTCATCCTGCCCTTTCCTAACTGATTTTTGGTTCTTCTTTCTTAGTGTCACCAATATTTGGTCTCAAAATCAGATTTTGGCCATCCATTCCTTGTTTCTTTAGAATCTTGGTAGTCTTTTATCAGTCAGTTCTGAATTCTCATTTGTCATTCTTATCTTTCAGAATTCTTGTATCGATACTTGATTGTTTTGACCAACATCCGTTTACATCATGTTTTCAAAGAGTTTGACAGATTCTTGTGTGCTTTCGAATGAGGATGTATCCGACTCCCTGTTCACGATATGTTTTCAAAGTCATCTTTTCTATAGTCGTACAGGTTGAAAAGGCTTGAATATGATTTCAGCTCCCTGTGTTCCTTAACGCTGATTTCTTACTATAGAATCCTTATCCGTCCCAAGTTCGTTTGCATACACTTGTCTTTCGTTCTCTTTGTTCCTTGTTGTGATTCAGACTAGGTTGATAATCTTGTACGAGACTTCTCAGATTTTTGATTTGGTTGATGTATTCACTTCTGATCTACATTCACTCCTCAACGATCCATTTTGGCTCACAAGTGGTAGAAGTTAATAGACTGATATTTCTCAACTGAAACAATTTTCATGATGACCAGTAAAGACTTTGGACATCATGAGGGGGAGATATAAAGATTTATTCAGTTGGTTACTGCTTGAGACATACTTTAGCAGGTATTCAGTCTAGGGGGAGAACTACTCAGAAGAAAGAGCAAGTATTCTCGCCCCAAATTTTGTCAAGGATCAAGAGCAACATTGTAGGGGGAGGGTTTCCCCGTTTGTGATTCTAGGAGGAGTAAGCAAAATATTCTCCTCTGATGATGAATCCTTATACGCTTCTGCTAATTGCCTAAATGCTCGAGAGCTACATTGTAGGGGGAGGGTTTCCCCGGTTGTGATTCTAGGGGGAGTAAGAAACATATTCTCTCCTGTTGATGAATCCTTATATGCTTCCGCTGATGCTACCAATGCTCAAGGATCCAAATGCTGAAAATCTCTATATGCTAAATTGATTATATAACCGAAGGCGATCAATGCCTTAGGTTACCGGAGCGATACAAGACAATAAGCACAAGACCCTCAAGATGCTGAAAAGATCAAGACTCCTATTCATTTTATTCTACAACTCCTATTCCATTCCAAAGGGGGAGATTGTTAGAACTGTATTATTGTAATAGAATAGGAGTTCAACAATAGTTGAGGGTGCTTATTGTAAATATACCTTAAAGGTATATAAGCCTTGTGCTAGATAAGGAAATGTAAGGATTGCCACACTTACAAGAAATAAACTATGGTGTTTTGAAGGTGAAACGAGATTCTCTCTCTACCTCTTCATAGTTATCTTAGCAATCCTTCATTCTACCGCTTGTTTATCACTAACAGGATTACCCGGCTTTTCCTTTCGCATCGCGATATTACGTAAGGTAGATTTCAGACATGGAGCACGTGATCTATTCTGAATAATCCAGATTATGTTTCTTGACTTCTGATTTCGATTAACTGCAGTTACGGAGTTACCAAATGATGTCCATCATTCTATCCGAGCGCGGCCACGCATTTCATTTTGTCTCTCCATCAAGGGACCGTGGAATATCTCTTCTCTACAAGAGAAGGTGCAAATCTCATCTTGACTGCTCGCATTTGAGCACACGTCTTACCCTGCACCCAGATACGCCCGTTATTACTACCCAGTTACGGCGTAGCGTTAGAACGTTCCAAAGTACAGAAGTCCTCGTGCCCCAAACCAAACATCTCAGGTCTAAGGACAACCAATAAGCTAACTCATGTCAATGGCTCAATGAAGTTAGACTGATGCAGATCACCTCCAATATATGTACCCCTGATAAATATATATATAAATACTTGATCACATAAGTTGTGCTGTTATTCTTTACCCGAATAATCCAACAAGTATTTATAATAGCGTTAGTATCACCCTAATGTGGCTCCCACCGCATTAGGTAGCTACGAAGTAATTTTGATATACCAAGACTTGTATAACATTGATGAGTAAATATGCTAAAAGTATAGAGATATTTAAAAGATTATATTAAACCTCCTATTTCCATCACGCAGAAAAGTTTAATACATAATCATAAACCTTAAATATCAATCCATACAATTTAATTAAATACTGAAAAACTAGGTGCTAGATCCCATGTACTGCATTCCTATGGAACTAGCATGTCTCTCATGCTTTTCTCTTGCTAGCGCCTTGGTCAACGGATCAGCAATTTTGTCCTCTGTTGGTATCTTGCGTATCCTCACATCTCCCCTTCCAAAAAATCTCTCGGATGATGTGATACTTTCTAAGTACATGCCAGGTCCCATATTATCAAAGAATATATCAATTGGTCTAGAGATACAGGCAACCACTCTAAGATCCGAGATAAAATGCCGCAATGTACTCAACCTCTGTAGTTGAAACTGCTATAGTATCTTGCTTCTGGCTTTTCCAAGATATAGCTCAACCGTTTTGGGTAAAAACAAACCCTGACTGCGACTAAAGTGATCTCTGTCTATCTGGAAGCTCGCATCTGTGTATCCAGTAACACTGATTTCAACCGTGCTTCTGCCAAAGACCAAGAACAGATCCTTTGTCCTTCTCAAATACTTGAGAATGTTCTTGATAGCCACGCAATGGGGTTCACCCAAATTTTGCTGGTACCTACTCGTGAGGCTTATGGAGTAAGCAACATCGGGCCTAGTACATAACATGGCATACATAATCGATCCTACTGCCGAAGCATAAGGAACCGATTTCATCCTCTTCTACTCCTCTGGAGAAGTAGGACATTGAGCCTAGTTCAATGGTATACCAGATCTCATAGGGATGAATCCTTTCTTAGATTCTTCCATCTTAAAGCGTTTTAACACTTTATATATGTATGTACTTTGACTAAGTCCGATCAGCCGCCTAGATCTATCTCTATAGATCTTAATACCAAGTATGTATGTGGCTTCTCCTAGGTCCTTCATCTGGAAATATTTACCTAACCAGGATTTTACTCCTTGTAATGTTGGTACATCGTTTCCTATGATCAGTATGTCATCCACATACAGGACCAGGAAGATTGCTATGCTCCCACTGAACTTCGTGTAAACACAAGAGTCAAACTTGCTTTTGGTAAAACCAAACTCCTTGATGCGCTCATCAAAGTGCAAGTTCCAGCTCCTAGATGCTTGCTTTAATCCATAAATGGATTTTAGCAACTTGCATACTTTACCTGGATTCTTGGAATCCTCAAAACCATCTGGTTGTGCCATATACACATCCTCTGTCAGTTTCCCGTTAAGGAAAGCGTTTTTGACATCCATTTGCCATATCTCATAATTGAAGTATGCAGATATAACCTTTTGCAACAAGCCTAGCTTTAAAAGTATGAACGTTTCCTTCCACGTCGGTCTTTTTCTTGAAGAACCACTTGCACCCAACAGGTCTACTATGTTTTGGCAAGTCTAGTAACTCCCAAACTTGGTTGTCATACATGGATTGCATCTCTGCCTTCATGGCATCCAGCCATTTATCAGACTCACTGCCCGACATAGCATCTCCGTAGGATGTGGGCTCATAAAGATCCCCTTCTTTCTGAGCAATTAGAAATCCAAGATATCTATCTAGCTCAGTCCGAATCCTACTGGACCTGCGTAGGTCTTGTGTTTCCACTCTGTTAGATTATAAAAAAGTGAGGGTGCAATATGTAATTATTGTAAAGTTGGGAAAATGCTATAAAAGGCATTTGCCCTTCACATTTCAATCCAAGCTTTGCATTTACAACATATCTTGTGTTTGTGTTTCTCTCTACATTGCTCTCGGCTCTCTCACTAAAACCGAATACACACACACACACAAACACACACTAGCAAGATTATCATCTAGCATTGCTTCATCCGTAGTATATACAGGGCCATCAATTGGTATCAGAGCAAAACTTGTTTTTGGCTCGTGATTGTTCGAAAACAACAAAGAAAATCTAGAAAAATTCAAGCTCAAGGTGAAGAACAAGCATTCGTGTTTAACAAAGCATACAACAACAAGGTTCGTTCAAGAAAGGTACGAGGTCAAACATTTCCCGAAGATAGAACACATTTAAGGTATAAAACACTAGTTTTTCCATCATCTTTCCGGGTTTGTTCGACTTTTCTACTGTTCTATAAGGCTTTCTTAAGGAACACTTCAAAACCGAGTGGGATTTTTAAAGGAAAAAGTCCAATAGTTAATTAAATGCTCGATTTCATGGCATTTAATTTTCTGGAAATTAAGCATTTATGGTGTTCTTGAGGCTTAAATGCAGACATGAAGAAGAAGAATTATGTTTTTGATTAAAAATAATTATTTATTCTTCAAAGTTTAAGTGTAGAATAAGGCAACTCAAGTACTACCCATACCAATCAAGGTACAAGCGGGTAGACACCATAAGGGGTAAGGCCTTCAGATCTGATAGGGACACATCAGATCATATAAGCCGGGTTGTTGGTCAATGCGATTGACAGGGTTATGCGGCTTATAGAGTTATTTCAAAGTTGAAATTTACTAAGTGTTACTCAGTGCTATCAGCCGCTAATAGACCAATCGCATGCGATTAGGGGTTCTCAAGTAATCTATCAGTCGCCCTAATCCATCTGTGCGATTCTAACAGTTCATCATTCACATTAAGCTGGCCCATGCGATTCAAGGTTTCTAGTAGTTGGATTTCAAACACAGCAAAGGCAATCGCATTCGATTCAGTTAACTTGAATAGCATTCGATTGTAGTGACTAATAGTTTATTTCAGTGTTTGGTGCTACAGGAATCAATCGCACTCTATTGGTTACCCTATTCAATCACTGCCAAGAAGTTACTCTGCTCAATTTTCAAGGGTTTATCCAATCGCATAACATCAATTGCATACCTTAAACTTATTGGACAAGTGATAGAACCATTGGGAATTGACTTTGAACAAAGAGGACAATCGAACTTAAAACTTAAAATTATAATTCAAAATTGAATGTAATTTAACTCGGATATAATTCAAAGTTGAATTAAATTAACTCAATTCTATATAATTCAAAATTGAATTTAATCTTTACAAGATCTAATTCAAAGTTGAATTAAATTGAATTAGCTCCTCATTTTGTCAATTAAGTTTTCGAACAATCAATCCATATATAACAAGTGAACGATCATTTCTTACTTAAACTCTCACAATGTCAAGTTCAAATGAAATGATGTCCATCGGTACCGATACAAAACCTCCTGTTCTGTTCCGAGGTGAATACAATGTTTGGAAATGTAGTTTCATGGACTTTCTGGAGTACAATGAGACACACGGAGAGATGTTGATCGAATGCATCATGAATGGGAAAAAAAATCCCGCCATTCTCCGTCATGAGAGGGAAAAGACTACTGATGAGCTCACAGCTCAAGAAAAGAAGATCAAGAAGGCTGAAAGATTGGCTAAGTATTATCTGAAACAAGGACTCTCCTCAGAGATCTACACCAAGATAGATAGCTTAGCCACTACAAAGGAAATATGGGACGAGATTAAAAAGCAGTTGCAGGGTACTGAGCAAGGAGAGTATATCAAGCGTACCCAACTAGTCAACAGCTATCATGACTTCAGTGTTAGAGAGAATGAACTTCTTTTTGAAACCTATGGTAGATTTTGCAAGCTGCAAAATGAGATGAGGTCCAATCAAATCATCCGAACTGACCTAGATCTAAACTGTGTTTTTCTAAAGTCAATAGGTCCAGAGTGGAAAGAATATGTTAGACTGTACAAGCAAATCAATAAAGATCTTACCACAGTCACCTTCCACAACATATTCGAAGACCTCAATTAATACCAGGATGAAATACTGAAGACTCTCCCGAAACAACCAGCTGCAGATCCTTTGGCCCTGGTAGCTACTGACAGAACTCCAAGAGAATCTTCATCGAGATCCATGAAGTTTAAGCAGGTTATTCTTAGTGAATCGGAAGCAGAAGATGATGATGAAGACTCAATTGAAGCTGTCATTCATGCCCTCTCAGTTGTTGGTAGAACTTTCAGAAATCGCTTTAATAAAACCAACAATAGACAAAGGTTTACCTCTGGCTCCAGAAGACAAGAAAGGCTTGCTCCTGTTGACAAGCTCAGATTTCAAAGGGATGAGAGAAAGGAGGAAAAGAAGACGGATTTGAAATGCTACAACTGCGGGAGATCTGGTTACATGATAAGGAACTGTCCACAGAAGAAAGTCAAGGATGCTGAATACTACAGACAAAAGTACCGCCTGTCAAAGCAAAAGCAGGCTGGGAATGCACTTATGGTGGAGGAAGACCAGTTCCTGGAGGACACAGACTCCAAAAGTTATCTAGATGGTGAGGATCACATGTAGTTTTGTTTCATGGCTACTAGTGGAACAAGTGGCAGAGATGAACATGGTGGTGATCTCTCCGATGCTGAGGAAGAGATCGTTGAAAGTGGAAAGGTACATTCTATCTCTAACTCTAACATGGGTTTTAATTTAAAACATATACAAACCATATTAAACCGCATGAAAAAGTTAGAATTTAAGGTGACCAAACTAACGATAAAATCAAGTGTTAAAAGAGGTCATTCACACACAAGACAAAGAAGCACAAGCTACAATTGAACAATTGGAGAAAAACATAGATAAATCTAAGGTTCAACTAGCTGTGAAAGAATCTGAATTTCTTGAATTAACTAATAAAACAAATGTCATCATACATGATCTCAAAGCATAACGTATTGGTGCAGAAAATGATTCAGAAATTCTTAAAAATGATCAACACATTCTTTGTTTAAAAATTATAGAACTGGAAGACCTTCTAGTTAAAAGAGGGAAAAGTGAAGAAACCATCTTTCTGTACAAACAAAAGGAACGACCTTTTTCAAGATGGACATTCGATGAACTTGGTTTTGAAAACCAAGTGTTTTGAGTAATAAGAAGATGATTACAGACTCTATCAAGTAAGCAACTCTTGATATGTAAACACCTAATATAAATCTCTCAATCTTTCAAACTTAGCTATCTATAATCAACTGATGATTATAGATACTGACGACTCTCTAAATAGGATTTAATCACAGATTGAAAACTTACCAATCTCACAACTAATGTGAGTATTCGAATACACGAATAGCTTGGAAATCTGTGAGTTTCTTGATCACGTTGAACTGACAAACAATGATTCAAGAATCGTAAAACATATGGTGAGGTGAGATTTTTGGCTCTGCAACACAAAGTTGTATTTGAGTTCAAGTCATACCTCTAAACTTATCAGGAGATAAGTATTTATAATCCTGTTCCTACAGAATCTAACAAACTAAGACTCAGCCTAATTTGCTAACTAACTATCGGATAACTCAGAATCTTGAATCTTGAATCTTCTTATCTCGAGTCTTCAATCTTCAATCTTGATTCTGGAGTCTTCTTATCCGCGCCGTAGATATAGAGAGTTAAAACATAATTTAAAACAAATTTAAATTCTATTAAACTGACTTCTTTAGTCAGGCTGAGTTACTCAGCTTGAAACTCATCAAGCTGAGTTCTTCGAGAACAAACCTGAATTCAAACATGAACTAACATGTATATTAATAAACTCATCCTTAGAAGTCTTAAGAGTTAGCTAGAACTTATTTAGCAACTCTGTTGAGCTGACTCAGTATTCACGCTGAGACACGCAGCTTGAAACACATCAAGCTGAAAGTTCAATATATCTTAGGTGACATACACAGCTTATCACACATAGTGATAATCTTACTAAGATATAGTCTAAGCTGGTCGAACATATGCTCAGCTTATACTATAAATGTTCAGTCTGACTAAGCTTCATAATTCTGTTTAAGTTGTATTTAAAACTTATCTTACGAACTTAACTTTGTCTCATCAAATCTTAACTGATGAGATCATTTTCCCAACAAACTCCCCCTATTTGATGATGACAAAACCATCAAATAGTTATTAAGTTTGTTTAACAGAATTATGTTTTAAATCTTAAACTTATCAATATTTTAAATTTGAACTAATCAAATATTAATTGAACTTTTAGTTGAACACACCAAGTAAACACATTAATGAATAAGAAATAATCAGTTATTCATTTAAGCTGAACTTATCAGACTTATAAGTATGAACACATCACAACAAAATTGAGCATATCAAACAAATATTTTGTATTAAATGAACATATCATAATACAAATTGATTGATCACTTAGATCATGCACACTAAGTGCTTACAAAAATATTAGAGCTAATCTAATATTTACAATAGAACTAATCTATTCAGGATGCATCTCTTCAAACTCTTTGATTTCCTTGTTGATTTCTTCAAGGATTTCTTGCAGATTAGGTAAGTGTTCAAGCTGATCCTTTTGTGATATAATTGCTCTATTTATTCTGTATCTGAACCTTGCAGTTTGTTCAGTCTTTTCTACAATTTGTCTCAGAGCAAATACTTGAGCTACCCTACATGTGTAAATGTTTGCATCAGACTGAAAGCATTGTTCTCCATTTCTATCCAGGTACATGAATCCTTTCTCAGGCTTTTCCACATAGGTGTTTTCTTTGCACTGCAAGCCTTCAGGAAGATTCATATTGTACTTGTCTGCTTTTGCTAATCCAGCTGGCTTTTTCAACTTGTACTTTCCTATTTTGTGAAAGGAAGTCAGTAGGGTTGCTATCTCAGACCTGGGTATGAGTTTCATCGAATCAGCTCTTGCAAGTAGCCTTAATAGTTCATCTTTAACTTGATTTCTCGCAGAGAAATTTTCTATCTACTTGATAAGTACAGCCACTTGCTTCCATTCTTCATATCCCAGTTTATGCAGTTTACTCAGTTCCAGGGAAGGTGTTTCACCATTACTTAAGACAAATTCTAGAATGACAATTCCTTGAACTGAACTCAACCTTAGTGTATTTATTTGAGAGGAGATGTAGGTCCTTGTATAACACTAGATTGATCCTGGAGAGGAAGCTCCTCAACTTCTTCCTCCTTGGGTACGATTGGCAGTCTGAGTCTAGATAACTCTTCATTCTGCTTCTTGATCTATTCAGCCCAAGCTCTTTCTCTTTTCTCTTTCTCATCTGCTAACAAAGCTTGAACATCCATTTGTCTTCTTCTTAATTCATTAATCGACATCCCAAGCTGGTCAACATCCTCTTGTCCCAATCTTCTTACTGCCATCATTGAAGCTCTCTCTTGTAAGGTCATTTTATCCGCAGAGTCTTCATCTGAGGCTGATGATTCACTTAGAATCATTTTTCTTCTTTTCTGTTAAGGGGGTTCTGACTCTTCTGAGCTGACCACAATTGGTCTCTTTCCTTTTGCTTTTTTAGTCAGCTCAACTTCTTTTTCTATTCCTCTCTCCCCTTCAATCTGATCTGCTCCCTCTACCAATAGTAGTAGAGCTTTAGCTTTGACTGACTCAGCTTCAGCTTCTTGAACCTTCTCCCCCTTTTTGTCATCATCAATAGGGGTTGAAGTCTTTTGTTGTTGTAGGGCAGCAACCGCAGATTTTAATTGTACCACCTTATCATCTATAGAATCCAAAATCATGATCATGTCCTTTTTGGTCTGCTTTCTCTTGAGGTGCAGCTTTTCAAACTGACTTTTAAAGAAATTCATTAAATCATCCAAGTCAGCCTAAGAAGGTTAGAATTTGGGTGCATCGTCTAAAGGTTGGTGTTTACCTTCAAACTCATTTGCACCAGAGTTTAGACCCTTTGAATCACCTTGGTTTAAAGATGAAACATTGACATGTCGTGATGGTGGGTGTGAGAAGTGAAGAAAAGTAATGGGGCTCAAAACATGTAGTGTATGGGTTGGTGGTTGGCTTAATGGTTTGGAGTGGGTGATTGACGCTGGGGATTGGTCATATATTCAATTTTACATAAGTGTGTCTGCTTAGGCATAGTAGTGGGCTCTCTCATGGCACTGGAGAGTGTGGGCAGAGTAGACACCAAACCCGGCTTACGCTGTTGGGTTGAAATGAGCCTTGAGGTTGACACCTTAAGAGTAGGCGTCTCCCCTTAAACTCCTGCCTGTGGAGGGATCAAAGTGATCTCAACTCCAGTGATGCCTTTAGGTGTGGCAACACCTATGGCAGTTTTTCTTGTATAGGTTCGGATATTCTCCCTAACAGTAGTGGGCATACTAGGGGTGGCTTCAGAGTGGGATTGTAAATGAAATGAAGGTGGAGGAGATGGGTTAGACTGGGTTTGGGTTTACCGCAGTCTTATCTCCAAAGGTGGATGAAGAATAATGAGAAGAGAGAGAAAGTGGAGAGGTCTTACCAGATTTGGCTTCAGTGTGTGCTGGGTCAGCTTGAGCCGAGTGCTCAGCTAGAACCTCGGTGTCAGCTTGGGAAGTTCCCCTTTGATTTGAGCCCATTTCTTCACTTTCTGATGAAGCTGCCTCAGCTATTAGCAGCATAGGGTCACTCATACCATCTTGCTCTGGGAAGATGTCATTATTGAACATCTTAGAGCTGAGTGTAGGAAACAGGAACATATTGTTGGTCCCTTTGGTGAGAATAACAACAACCAACAGATGTGTAGAAGGGGGGTTGAATACACTTTCTGCGGAAATTGAACAAATCAAATAAAAGTTTTACACAAAGTAAATCAAACCACAATCAGTCGAATGCTTTTATTAAGAAGATGATTACAATGCTTTGAATAAGAAGATGATTACAATAACTATCAAGTAAGCAACTCTTGATATATAACCACCTAATATAAATCTCTCAATCTCTAAAACTTAGCTATCTATAATCAACTTATGATTATAGATACTGACGACTCTCTAAACAGGATTTACGCAGATTGATAACTTACCAATACCACAACTAATGTGATTATTCGAACACAAAAACAACTTGGCAATCTGTGATTATCTTGATCACGTTGAACTGACAAACAGTGATTCAAGAATCGTAACACATACGGTGAGGTGAGGTTTTGGCTCTGCAACACTTAGTTCTTTTTCGTATCTAAGTCGTACCTCTAAACTTATCAGGAGATAAGTATTTATAATCCTGTTGCTACGGTTCCTAACAAACTGGACTAATCCTAATTTGCTAACTAACTATAGGATAACTCGGAATCTTGAATCTTGAATCTTCTTATCTCGAGTCTTCAATCTTCAATCTTGATTCTGAAGTCTTCTTATCCTTCCCGTAGATATAGAGAGTTAAAAAGACAAATTAAAAACATATTTAAACTTTCTTTTGACTGACTTCTTACTCGGACTGAGTTTCTCAGCTTGAAACTCATCAAGTTGAGTTATTCGAGAACAAACCCGAATTCAAACATGAACTAACATGTATAATTATTAACTCATCCTTAGAAGTCTAAAGAGTTAACCAAAACATATTTAGCAAGTCTGTTGAGCATACTCATTCTTCACGCTGAGTCGCTCAGCTTGAAACTCATCAAGCTGAAACTCAATATGTATATCTTAGTTTACGCACACAGCTTATCAAACATATTGATAATCTTACTAAGATATAGTCTAATCTGATCGAACATATGCTCAGCTTATACTCAGCTTATACTCAGTCTGAATCACTATAAGTGTTCAGTCTGACTAAGCTTCATAATTCTGTTTAAGTTATATGTAGAACACATCTTACAAACTTAACTTTGTCTCATCAAATCTTAACTGATAAGATCATTTTCCCAACAAACTCCCCCTATTTGATGATGACAAAACCATCAAACAGTTAGTAAGTTTGTTTAACAAAATTATGTCTAAAGTCTTAAACTTATTAAGATTTTTATATTTGAACTGATCAAATATTAATTGAAAATATCAATTTTAATTGAACTTATCAATTTAAATTGGAACACACCAACTTTTTGTTGAACACACTAACCAATTACATTAATGAATAAGAACTTATCAGTTATTCATTTAGCTGAACTTATCAGACTTATAAATATGAACACATCAAAACACAGTTTAACATATCAAACTTTATACTTGTATTAATTGAACTGATCAAAATACAAAATGATTGATCACTCAGATCATGCACACTAAGTTCTTACAAAAATATTAGAACTAATCTAATATATACAATAGAACTAATCTATTTATCTTTTGAACTAAGGATGTAGAACCTCCCACGTAATGATTTCTCTGTTGATTTCTTCTAGGAGGCTTTCAGCTTCTGCATCCCCTCTGAGCTCTCTTTGTTGCATTCTGATCATCTTATTCAACTTATACTTTACAAAATGATTTGACCTATCCCCACAGCAACTTCTTATATGTATGGAATCCCTGGCTTTTAGATAACATATTTCTTTCAGCTTGATAAAGCTGGGATTGCCAGCCTGATCCTTAAACATGAATCCCTGAACAGGTATATCAATACCTTGGTTTTCTTTAAACTCTACACCTTCAGGTATCTCGAATAAGCTCTCCCACTGCAGACCAGGAACTGGAACCTATCTTAATTCCTCAGCTCTACTAATCAGCTTAGAAACTTCAGTAAGGATCTCTTGCTTGATTTGTCTTTTCTTGAACTTCTTGAGCGTCATTAATATTCTTTGCCATTCTATGTAGCCCATCGTGTGAACATATCTCAGGTCCATCCCCATTGTAGATTTATCTTCGAATTCAAAGTTGAGGATGATGGCTCCATCAATTCTGCTCAAGGTCATGCCTTTGATCTCCTTGCTAGTGCTCCTTCTGAAATAGCACTCTTGAATGTCTGCATCTGTGTATGGGATAGGATCAGGTCTTGGACCAGTGTAAGTAGCTTCAACTTGTGCCAAAGCTTTTCTTTCTTTTTCCTTTTCTTGGTCTTTTACTTCCTTCTCTTTTCTCTTTCTCAGCTCTTCAAGTGAAATGCCTAACTCATTGGCTTCCTCCTTGTTAGAAATATTAAAGTGAGGGGTGTAATATGTAATTACTCAAAGTTGGGGAAATGCTATATAAAGGAATTTCCCCCACATTATCAATTAAGCTTTGCATTTTCATCTCTTGTGTTTGTGTTTCTCTCTAGATCTCGGCTCTCTCTCAAACCGTATACACACACACAAACACACATTAAAAGAATAATCTTCTAAGCATTGCTTCATCCGTATACATTATGGGACTAACAATTGGTATCAGAGCCAAACTTGTTTTTGGCTCGTGATTGTTCGAATACATCAAAGGAAATCTCGAAAGGTTCAAGCTCATAGTAAAGGAAAAGCATTCGGGTCTAACAAAGTGTATATCAACAAGGTGTTTCAAGAAAGGTACAAGAAAAAGCATTTCCGGAAGATCAAACACGTTCAAGGACCTAATCGCATTCGATTGACCCGTATTCGTACTCGATAAGACAATTTCCAATCAGTGACTCCTTATACTTGGACAAATGATTGACTCGTTTGGACTTGACTTAAAGAACTTTAGAATATTTGAACTTACTCAAACAATCTAATTCATAACTGTATTTAATTTAAATCGGATCTAATTCAAAGGTGAATTATATTACCTTAAGTCTATCTAGCTCAAAGTTGAATTTAATCTTCTTAAGATCTAATTCAAAATTGAAATTTAAAAGACTTAGTTCTTTAATCAATTTTCAAGTCACTCTATAATCAAGCTTGAACAGTCACACCTTTAAGTAAAGCTTTCGAACAATCAAACCATCTTGCAAGTAAACGATCATTTCTCACTAAATCAGTAATCATGTCAAGTACAAATGAAATGATGTCCATTGGCACCGACACAAAACCTCCTGTTTTGTTTCGGGGGGAATACAATGTATGGAAAGGAAGGTTCATGGACTTCCTTGAACACAACAAAATCTGTGGAGACAAGATGATAGAATGCATCCACAAAGGCAACACCAAGTTCACAAGGATCGTTGAAGCTGACCCAACTAACAATCTTCCCATTCTCAGACATGAGAGAGAAAAGACCATTGATGAGCTGACTACTACTGAGAAGGAGACAAAGAAACCTGAGAGACTAGCAAAGTACTATCTAAAACAGGGTCTCTCATCTGAGATTTATCTGAAGATTGACAGCTTGGGTACTGCCAAAGAAATCTGGGATGAAATCAAAAAGCAGTTACAAGGCATTAAACAAGGAGAGTACATGAAACGTACTCAGCTGGTCAACAGTTACCATGAATTCAAAGCTCGTAAAAATGAGCTCCTGTCTAAAACATATGGCAGATTCTGCAAGCTGCAAAATGAAATGAGATCTAATCAAATTGTCAGAACTGACCTTGATTTGAACTGTGTTTTTCTGAATTCATTAGGTACTGAGTGGAAGGGCTATGCCAGACTTTACAAACAGATCAACAAAGATCTTACATCAGTCACCTTCCACAACATCTTCGAAGATCTCAATCAGTATCAAGATGAAATCTTGCAGTATAACCCGAAACAACCAGTTGCTGATCCTCTTGCCCAGGTGGTAGCTGACAGAATCCCTAGGGAAACATCATCCAGATCAATGAAACTTAAACACGTGGTTCTCAGTGATTCTGATCACGATGATGATGATGATTCAATAGAAGCTGCATTTCAAGCTCTCACAGTGGCCAACAAGACCTTCAAGAACCGTTTCAACAAGACTAACAATAGACAACGGTTCACATCTGGTTCAAGGAGACCCGAAAGAGCTGCTCCTATTGACAAGCCAAGGTACCAGAGAGAAGAGAAGAAGGAGGAAAAGAAAACTGACTCCAAGGGCTACAACTGTGGAAGATCAGGGCATCTAATCCGGAACTGCCCCATGAAAAACACCAAAGATGTAGAATACTATCGGCAGAAGTACCGTCAGTTCAAACAAAGACAGGCTGGGAACGCGCTGCTAGTAGAAGAAGATCAGTTCCTGGATGATACAGAATCGGACAGTGAGCTGGATGGTGAAGATCATGCTCAGTTCTGTTTAATGGCTCACAATGGTGGAGGAAGTAGAGAGGATGATGATGGTGATGATCTCTCCGACTCAGATGAGGAAAGCTTGGAAAGCGGGAAGGTATCTTCTGACTCTAACTATAATATGGGTTTTAAACATGAACACATACAAACCATATTAATCCGAATGAAAGAGTTAGAAAATCAGATAATAGAGTTAACCACTAGAAATCAAGTTCTAGAAGATTTTTCATACAACAAGGATATAGAGGCACAAACAATAATTAAGCAGTTAGATAACGACTTAATTAGCCTTAAGATCCAATTAGCTGCTAAAGAGAGATTATCTTCTAGAGAGAGAGAGAGAGTGAAAAACATGTCTCATGCACCTATCATCTGTTCCAGACCCATACCAAACACATATGGCCGGATTAGAGGATATCTCACATTGGACCAAGAAATGGCCCAATGAAATAAGAGATTTTCATGCAGACAGACCTCACGGCCTCTCACGGCCCGTGAAGAGCCCGTGAAGGCTAAATGCGCAACGACTGACCATAGTCCTTCACGGCCCGTGCCGCGTTCGAGTGACTCGTGAGGGCATCTCCTTCATGACCCTCACGACCTCTTCACGACCCGTGTAAAAGTCATTGAGCCATTCGTGAGGGCAGTGGGCTTTACGACCCGTGGAGCATCCCTCACGGCCGTGAAACCCCAAAATCAAACAATTTGATTTTTGGACCTTCTCTCTTTATCAGTAAGCTATCGGGATCAATCCTTGGTGTGTGACCCAATAGGCTCGCACTTCATCAGCAGTAACACCAATGTACTTGTGTCAGTGGGCATTCTCCAACAGACTCCCACTTGCACATGACACAACGTATCCAGAGGTATTACAGACAGGGAGCGGCCTCTAGCAAGGCATCCCTGCCCCCAAGTCAGTACAACGTATGTCATCCTATAGACAAGTACCAATTCACAACCAAAGGTTTGAAATGGCCCTATAGATAAGTGATCAACCATCCTTTTGTTCGCGATATCCATGTGAAGACGAGACATGGTACTAAGTCATTCTCAGTCCTTCACGATTATGTTTCTCGATCGAGATTGGTGGTGACCAAAAATAAACAAGTTGCAATCGATTACCCAAATCATTGCACACTCGAGCATGGCCATGCATTTTGGTGTCAGCGCCCAATCATCGAGGGGCCCAGGGATATCTCTCTAAACAGAGGAAAAAATTCCTTTGACTACATTGCCCACCACAGTGATCATACTCTGATCAGCTACTCCCTTTATAACAGCCAGTTACGGACTGCGTTTGAAAGCAACTAGAGTAAAGCAAACCAAAGTGATGCAGACACATGCATCTCCAGTATGAGGATGAACTGAAATTATCATCCTGAATCACTCATGACAAGTACCACAAAGTGAATTCAGGTGTGGGTCGTCCAGTCACTTGAAACCCCTTTCAAGTACAAGTGAAGTATTGCATCCCTGTGTCCCAATCACCACTGGACACTTGACCAATCACTTCCCTCAGCCTTCATTCAGACTTCCTTCCCGTGAAGAATGACTGGCTGTGGACATTTAGAATGTAAACATATTCAGGGAAAAGGTAAAACATGCAAAGTTTGAACACAATAAGGCTTACTGAGAGTACCCGCTACACGCGCATTACCAAACCCCTTTGATAATCGATACAAGCAGAAGCACAATATTGCTTAACGTTCCCAAGAGTAAAACATATCGAATCATGACTAAAACACACTCAAGCCAAGTTCATGCAGACCTTAGTATGACATTCATCACTAGACTGCCACTATAGCTTAATAAACGGATCACCATCCACGATGTTATCCGTGTGTACTCTGACATTGATCATATCCCACTGCAACCAACCACTTCCAAAGTGTGTGTTGATGGGGTTTCGATCATTTATCCAAGCTGTTATACCTTCATTGTTTCAAAAGAACCCAATAAGGTAAACAACGCTGGGGTCTCACATTTAATGTGCATAAGCCTTCGTACCCTCATAGTTTTCACAAAGATCTCTATAGAGTCAGCGATGCTTGATTCTCAGTGATCATGTCCCTACTACAACCAACCACTTCCAAAGTGTGCGCTGATGGGATTTTGATCATTTGTCCAAGCAGTTATACCTTCATTGTTTAAAAAGAACCCAATAAGGTGAACAATGCTTGATTCACAAAGTTTAGTGTGTATATGCCATCACACTCTCATTGCCTCAAAAGAACCCAATAGAGTCAACGATGCTTTAAGACACACGTAAATTAAGAACACCATATTTCGAAAAAGGATCACAAACCCCAATCAAGATCAGCGGTTATCCTTTAATGTAGAAGCTATCACAAGAGTAGAAACTCACTTTAAGCTTCTTCTAATTATATCACCACAAGAACATATACTCATATTTCTTGTATTCCATAAACTTCTTTGAATATCCCATATTTATTATGGACGCATAATTCTTAATTTATACTTGTTGCCAAGCTAAACCAAGACATTATCTCCAAAATATAGTATGTTCTAGACATACCAAATAGGATTATAACAACGCTCCCACTAGCTCTGGCATCTATCCAAGTTTCATCATTGCTTATTGAAAACTCAAACACTTGATTTTCTTAGCAAAGATTCCAAAACTTAGATTTACTCTGAGTCCAAAAGGACTCCATATTTGTAGACTTCATAAGAACACTCAGGATGTAAGAGACCCTCGGACAGTGTTGTGAACACTTCCTCATAAAATTCCTATAACGGAATGTGGTCCTTGCATCATACTGCCATAACACGGCATAAGCATCCCCTTATACTTCAACATAACTACTGAGAGAATGTCTTCATATGATTCCAACCCTATGGTCAATCATCATGAAACCAATTTCATCCAGTCAGTATTTGAAGTTATCTACAAATTAATCCATGCAGATCTTATATCTAAAAGATCTATATACACCATTAGGTCAAAACCTAGGTGTTAGATTAACCAAGTTCAAAACTTGAAAATCCAGCATGGAATGTATTTTATGTTATTACACTCCTCTTCTTAGCAGACTCAAGGGCCCACTACAACTTCCGGTAGTTGATGCATACAACACGTATCATCAATAAGTCATCGTACTCAGATATAATAAATTATATCTCTCTGGTCTTATGACGACTCTTACCAGCCATATGAAGAAGTAATAACTTTATGCCAGATACTCCAACATAGCCATGTTGAGTTTCAATCATTTCTGATTGAATGCTAGTGTCAACATCAGGTCTTTTATTTAAATCTCACGTTCTTCCATTGGAATGCTTCAGTTATTCCTTTCCCTTTTCGAGCAACCAAAACCAGTTCTCAAAAGGTAATGAAATGAATATCTGAAACTCAGAAGAACCATTAGATACATTAGCATCCTTTAAGTTCATCCATCTCCCACTAAATGTAGACTGGATAACTCTGATCTATGAGATTGACAAGCAAAGAACACTTTCTAATCGAATCTCCTTAGATGCTAATTTGACCATCTTTGTTGATTTAAAATAAGAACATTGCCCGCCACTACTCAAGTACACCTTTCCAGCAGGTTACTCAAGTTTAATCCATCAAAACGGAACCATAACTAATATGTTCCATTCCTCCACTCAGTGATCCATGTAAAACATGTATCCTAGGAGAAGTGAATTATGAGGCAAAATCACAATTATTATGATGGTTGAGGATTCTAGAGTTCACACGCTCAACATCATACCAGATTTGAGTAACTCAGTTCCTCTTGCCCTCTTTATCTCAAATTTGTTATGGGTGAGTCTTGAACACCTCTCAGGTTTCAGACTTTCATCTAATAAATTAGACTTACCCATTCCTTCTACAATCATCGGTAAAGGTAACAAATCATATATAGTTAATCCTTATGATTCTGCTTGAACGGTCTTTACACCAACGTGCAAACGAAATCCAACAAGCCTTTATTCCTCTCACATAAGGATGTCTTAGTTATTTAGCCTTATAAGCAAGATTTACCATCAACAATTGACTCAAAGTCAAAAGATTCCAAGTTCCTAACCACATGGAGCTTGGTGATGCAAGTCTTGTTTATATGATTAAATCAACTATTGCATAAGGATAACAATTCCATAATTATTCATAATCATTCCATTACTTCCTTAAGCAAAAGCTTATTATAAATGCCAAGACATGAATGGACTTTGAAATAAAACTCGAACCCACAATAACTTAATTCAAAGTAATATTCATCGTCATCAAAGGCAAATAAGATACAATGCTTCTTGCCACGCAGGGCGTAAGACAAAGATTTAAATGAAGTAATAGTTTAGCTGGATGGAATGGCAAGACTCTTCTTCCAATCCTTTTAGTTAGGTACAACAACCATGTTTCCCTCTTTAAATTCCAGCTCTCCATGCATCCATTACCTACTTCTGATTAACACCTGCACTTTGCAACAAACAAGTTTGTGACAAACGTGAGCGTTTTGACTAGCGTTCAAAACCCAGTCGTTAGAAGTAGAAGATCAATGGAGTTTGATCATGAATGTACCTGAAGATGAGCTAACGTTCTTCCGCTTTAGGATATTTAGCTCTTCCAGGCACTTGGGGCAGGCGTGACGGCGCCAATTTCCAATTTCTCCGCAAAAGTAGCAAACTACCCCATGTGGAACATCATCTTGAAGCACAATCTCATTGTCCTCCGACTCCACAATTACGGATAGCCTAGTCACACTAGACTTTCCTTTTGAGGTCAGTTTCTCCTTCTTGCTTTCATGTTTCCTAGTAGTCATAGCGGATGTGGACGAGATACGATCCTTCTCAACCATGTAAGATTGAACAGCCTTCACCATGTCTTGAAGTTCGATCAAGGATTTTTCCAAATTGTCTTTGTGAAATTTCTTGACAAACTTCTCATAAGACGCGGGCAGCGACTGGAGGATCATATCCACCGCAATCTCCCTCCCTATTGGAAGTCCAAGTCTCTCCAATTGGTCCATGTATCCCTTCATCATAAGGAAATGTACATTTACATCCTCACCTTCCTGCATCCTACAACCGATCAAAGCCTTTATACACTCAAACCGTTCTTGTCTAACCTATTGCGGGAACATGTCCTTTAGCCGGTTTATCATGTCATACGCACTCAATTGCTCAAGCTGCTGACGCAACTCAAAGCTCATAGTCGATAACATGAGATAAGAAATATCTTGTGTATCTCTAACATGCTTCTCAAAAGCGTATCGAGTGGCCCAGTTCGCGTTGGTAGCAGGTGGCTCAGGAAAGGGTTCCTCAAGGATGTGCAACTTTGACTCGTGATGGAGGACAATCCTCAATACACGATACCAGTCAGCGAAGTTCACTCCTATGAGTCTCTCCCTTTCTAGGAATAATCGAAGTTTAAAGTTTGGTGTGGTGTCTCGTTAATATTTGCCATCTATAAAAGAGTACACGTTTTAGTTAGTTTCGATAGTATCCTCGTTAAAATAATTACCCAGCTGATTAAGAAAACCAAATTATCTTAACAAGGGCTAAGAATCTCAAAGTACCCCAATCCATGACGGGTTTGCTGCGGATCACTTCATGGAGCTACTTAGGCCGGCAAACGCTTTACCAATTGCAATCCGAGATTACAACTCTTAGACACTTGCGGGATCCTAGGTACTCATAGCACCCATTTGGCATGTTTGATCCCTTCTCTCACCGATTCCTCATTAATCCACTTTGATAGCTCGGTATGGGCACGACAACTACCAAGGTGTTTTAAGTCTTGGAATTGTAAATCGACCGTCAAGATACATGGTGGTACTCTAGCCCAATGGCCGGCTCGGCTAAGCTCGACAACCGACCCTTGCGAGTTGCCACATGCACCTTCCACACAGTTACACAAAACCGATCTCGGCTAAGCTCGACGACCGATCTTGTTTAACTAGATTTGGGTGGTGTCATCTTACGGAAGGCGAGTGATTTACATTTGATAAAAACGGGATTTTGTTTTTAAAGTGGTCTTGTGGCGCGCGAGGTTTGTAAACCAATTAAAACTCATGGTTTTATTATTTTGAAAAGTTTTCAAGCGAGCGAAGAAACTAAACAACCACGCAAGAAACTAAACAAAACAACAACCACACACAAGTAATATCCGGTAACATGCCCCTAAACCCTATGCGCCTTCCCCGTGAGCCAAACGAGGAAAGCAAGGCCAAACTAAGGACACAGCCACTTGGCCCAGCTGGAAGTGCTCCCATTGAATCCGTCATCTCCAATGAACCTCCGGATCCACCATAGCCGAGACGTCTCCTCCACGACTCTCGATGGTTGTCTTCGGTCTTCTTTTACAAATACATAAAAATATTTGAAAAGAAACGGCGTGCAAGACGCGAAATGCTAATATAAGCTAATTCTAACAATTACAGAGAATAGCAATCGGCATGCAAGCCAAAATAAAGTACAAAATACAAGACCGAATAAATTTAATTATTACAAACCAATTGTGGTACAAACCACCAAATGAATGAATAATCAAATACAGCCAAACAACCAACACATAGGTCTAATGGGCAAGACGTTACCGGATCAAACAACAAACCACAAACAACAACACGGTGTGCCAAAACAAAACCGTGTGAAATGTATCTCGATTAAGATTGTTCAAACCTAGCTAAACACTCAAGGCACAAAGTGAACAATCCTTGTATATATGCATTAGTACCCCAAACACTTTGAGAATACATATTCATATATACACAATACAAGTATATGCATGTGTGCATTTCATGCCAAAAATCACCCAATACATATAAATGTATGAATCAAGACACATATGGGGCTTTTTTCAACATCCAAACACTTTGGACAGATTCTGGAAAAACAGAATCGAAAGGAGCTAAAACCGAAAATATTTTTCTTTTACCAAAAGGACAAAAACACTGTTCACAACGTCCTTCACGACCCAGGAGCATTCACGGCCTTTCACGGCCCGTGAAGCCCATGAGCTCCACGTCTCTGACACAGTGAAAAACCTTCACGACCAACACCCCACGTAACTGGTCGTGAGCCTTCACGACCGTGAAGAAAAATCTTCACGACACTGGTCGTGAGCCTTCACGACCATGAAGAAAAAAACTTCACGAGACTGGTCATGAGACTTCACGACCGTGAAGAATAACCCTTCACGACCCGTGAAGACATTCTGAACAGAATTTCCATTTTCGGTTTTCAAGGCAAGAAAGTGCAATTTGTTTGTAGATTTGGCTCTGATACCACTGTTGGAACACAGTATGGAGCAAAACACAGCGGAAGCAAAAACAAGAGTTTCAAAAACCGTACAAAAACGGGTCCATACATGTTCCAAAATGATAGTATCTATACAAAACCAAATTGCAACTTAAGGAGCAACAAGGACAGAAAATATACCTCCTTACCATTGCTCTACATCGGCTGTAGCATGTAGCAAATCGGGATAACGAGAGAATCCAAGTGTCTTCTCCTCTATTGTTGATCCACACCAAGATTCCTTGACCCCAAAGTGCTAGCAATCCATCGGGTAAACATCCATCACGATTTCACCTTCTGGAACAGCCCACGAAATGATCTCCTCTTGCATCAAGAACACTCACACCACTCAAGTATCAAGAACTTAGTGTAATATGTGTGTGTATATCATCAAGAAGCCAAGAGAGATTATATTCTAGAGAGAGAGAGAGAGTGAAAAACATGTCTCATGCAACTATCATCTGTTCCAGACCCATACCAAACACATATGGCCGGATTAGAGGATATCTCACATTGGACTAAGAACTGGCCCAATGAAATAAGGGATTTTCATGAAGACAGACCTTCACGGCCTCTCACGGCCCGTGAAGGCTAAATGCACCACGACTGGCCATAGTCCTTCACGGCCCGTGCCGCGTTCGAGTGACTCGTGAGGGCGTCTCCTTGACGACCCCTGACGGCCTCTTCACGACCCGTGAAGACTCCACGAGCCATGTAAAAGTCAATGAGCCATTCGTGAGGGCAGTGGGCTTCACGACCCGTGGAGCATCCCTCACGGCCGTGAAACCCCGAAATCAAACAATTTGATTTTTGGACCTTATCTCTTTATCAGTAAGCTGTCGGGATCAATCCTTGGTGTGTGACCCAATAGGCTCGCAGTTCATCAGCAGTAACACCAATATACTTGTGTCAGTGGGCATTCTCCAACAGGAACTGGAACATATCTCAGCTCCTCAGCCCTTTTGATCAACTTTGAGACTTCAGTAAAGATTTCTTGCTTTATTTGGCTTCGTTTGACTTTCTTAAGCATCATCAGAATTCTGTTCCACTCTAGGTAACCCATCCTGTGAACGTATCTCAGGTCCATCCCCATGGTTGATCCATTTTCAAATTCAAAGTTGAGGATGATGGCTCCATCAATTCTGCTCAAGGTCATGCCTTTGATTTCCTTGCTGGTGCTCCTTCTGAAATAGCACTCTTGAATATCTGCATCTGTGTATGGGATGGGATCAGGTCTTGGACCATTATAGTCAGCTTCAGCTTCAGCTAAAGCTTTCTTTAACTTTTCTTTTTCTTGATCCAGTTGCTCTTTTTCTTTTCTCTTCTTTAATTCAGCTACAAAGATATTGAGCTCATTTGCTTCTTCTTGCTCTAGCATCTCGATTAGTTCTCTCGTAGCGTTTTCTTCTTCAGTTTCCTGCTCAGTTTCAGAACCCTCGTCAGCTTCAGACTCAGATTCTGATATATTTTGCTTCTTTGATGCAGGTTCATCTTCCATATCTTCCCTGTTTACTCCCAGCTCCCCCTCAGCCTGAGCTTGCCTCTATGCTCCTTTGGCCAGTACTATTAAAGCTTCAGCCTCAACTCTAGCTAGCTTAGCTTCAGTGTCAGCTTGAACCTTCTCCTCCTTTTTGTCATCATCAATAGGGGTTGAAGTCGTTTGTTGTTGGAGTGCAGCAACTGCAGAGGCAATTTCATTTACATCCTTTGACAACCGCTCAAGCCTTTGATAGATTTTTCTTTTATGCTTCTTTTGCTTGAGATGAAATAGATTAAATTGAGCTGCAACGTAGTCTTTTAGTTGTTGGATGCCTGAGAAGGCAGCTTTAGTTGGTGAAGAGTCGTTGGGTGCATCATCCGAAGGTTGGTGTTTACCTTCAAACTCATTTGCACCAGAGTTTAGACCTTGTGACTCATCTTGGTTTATAGATGAATCATTGACAGGTCGTGCACTAAAGTGTGAGAGTGAAGAGAATGAATAGGGCTCGAGACGTGTAGTGTTTGGGTTGGTGGTTGGCGAAATTGGGTAGAGGGGGGTGATTGACCCTGGGGATTGGTTAGTATTTCAATGTTACCTGAGTGTGTCTGCTCAGGCAAAGTAACAGGCTCTCCCATGGCTCGAGTATGTGTGGGCTGAGTACACACCACACCGGGGTAAGGCTGTTGGGTTTGAATGAGCCTTGAGGTTGACACCTTAAGAGAAGGCATCTCCCCCTGAACTCCTGCCTGGGGAGGGATCAGTGTGATCTCAGCTCCAGTGATGCCTTTAGGAGTGGAACCACCTTTGGCAGTTTTTCGTTGGTAGGTTCGGATATTCTCCCTAGCAGCAGTGGGCATACTAGGGGTGGCTTCAGATTGGAATTTTAAATGGAATGAAGGTGGAGGAGATGGGTTAGACTGAGTTGGTTCCACTACCGTCTTATCTCCAAAGGTGGATGGAGAAAAGTGAGAAGAAAGAGAAAGTGGAGAGGTTTTACCTGAAGCAGCTTCTGTATGTGCTGGTTCAGCTTGAGCAGAGTGCTCAGCTTAAACCTCGGTGTCAGCCTGAGAAGCTCCCCCTTGATTCGATCCCTCATCTCCACATGCATATGAAACTCCCTCAGCCACCAAGAGCATTGGACCACTCAGACCCTCTTGCTCAGGGAAGATGTCATTGTTAAACATCTTTGGACTGAGAGTTGGAACAGGGAACACATCCCATCCAGCTTCATATAAATCCCCCAACTCAGCTTCAAGCACCAAGGACAAGTACCTGATGAATGGTACATGGAGATCCCTGGTGGTTTTCAGTACTTGGACTTTGAGCTCGTGGAATATGAGCTGTGCATAATCGATGCGTCTGTCGAAGAACATGTTATACAGCAGCTACATTTCAAACTCATTAATTTGATCCATGTCTCCAACCTTGGTCCCCAGTGAACGTACCACTGTGGAAACCATGAAGCCCCAGCTGGTTAGGAAAGTGGCCTTCTTAATCACCCCTTCAGTTTGAGGGTGACCCATTTGAGGTAAAACTGACCTCGCCACTTGTCTAGTCACGGTTGGCTCGAACACATATTGAACAGGGAGTTGAAGAACCTCCCTTAGCCGTTGAACCGTGAGGGCCACTGTTCTATCGCCATTAAGAACAGTGCCGGTGATCTCTCCTCTGTTCTGGTTGAAGGTGCATGTGTACCAGAACTCCAAAAGGTGCTGTGGAGCGAAGTGAACAGGTGGTCCAATGAAAGCAAATGCCAAAGGGCATTTCCAAATATAAGCAACCCATGCTTCATATCCTCTCCCCTGTTTCCTCGCAGGGATATCAAGACATGCACGCTGATTGTTAATTTTGATCAGCGGCAATCCGTTGTTTTTCAATGCAGCACCACGAACCATTCGATCACTGAGAATGAGAGTGGTTCGTTCCATCGATGAAATTGCAGATTACACTGAGTATTTACTTTACTTGAACTGAGCAATTAGCGTCTCACTGAGCGAGTTATGGTTTCTTAGTCGATGGAAGAGAGAATTGCACATAGCAAAGAAGGTGAAAGGTATTTGAGAAGGTGAGAAGTCTGGATTGTAAGCGTAAACCCTCTAAGCCGAATGTGATCGGTATATATACCTTTCCGAGGAGAGAGAAAAATTACCGTTAGAAATACCCCTTTTTATCCGTTACGCCGTAAATTTTTGATGTAACAGTAAGTGGGTAGAACTAATCATCTTCCAACGGATACTAAGGTAATATAATAATATTGACTGACAATAAGATTATATACACTGATGTATTATACCAATACACTATTTAGTGTAATACGCGATTTGAGACTGACTCAAATACGCAGTAGTCATGAGTTACTCACACTTAGTAAATAACACATGAGATTGGACACACCAAGCTGACTAAACATATTACTCAGTTTAACTCAAGCACTCAGCTTGATTCAAGAACTCAGCTTGAAATGTGCACTCAGCTTGAGAATGAAACTCAGCTTGAGATGTGCACTCAGCTTGAGAATGAAACTCAGCTTGAGATGTGCACTCAGCTTGAGAATGAAACTCAGCTTGAGTAGAGCACACAACTCATAAGTAATGACACTAAGTCGTTTTAGTCTGAGACTGACTCAAACGAATCTATTAACCTCACTGAGTAGTTAAAGAGTATTTGGAACCAACCAAACGTGTGAACCAATCACACAGTCTGAGTTAAGCACATAGCTCAGACTCAGAAACACTTAGTCATTTATGTTTGAGACTGACTCAAACTGTATCACAACTACACTATGTAGTTGAAATATGTTTGGAACTTACCAAACAAAAGAACTCATTGTTCAGCTTGATAAGATTCAGTTTATGAAAACTTATCCATAAACTGTGCACTCAGCTTAAGACACCTAGTCTTTATCAAACTGAAAAGCTCGAAATCTAGACACTTAGCTAGGGGTTGAGCATGCCCAAGTTACTTAGCAAATACATAAACCTATTCTCATCAAGTGGTTTAGTAAAGATATCTGCTAGTTGGTCATCAGTGGAGATAACTTTAATGTCAACTTTACCTTTTTCCACGATGTCCCTGATGAAGTGATGTCTAATTTCAATGTGCTTGGTTCTTGAGTGGAAGACTGGATTGTAAGTGATGGCTATAGCGCTTTGGTTATCACAGAAGATAGGAGTTTTCTTGAAACTCATGCCAAAGTCTTGAAGTTGATGCTGCATCCATAGGATTTGAGCACAACAGCTTCCTGCTGCAACGTATTCAGCTTCAGCAGTTGACGTAGCCACTGAGTTCTGTTTCTTACTAGTCCAGCTGACTAACTTCCCACCAAGCAATTGACATCCTCCAGTGGTTGAATTTCTATCTAACTTGCACCCAACATAGTCAGCATCTGAAAAACCAACTAACTCAAATCCAGAGTCTTTTGGATACTAAAGACCTAGATTTGGTGTACCTTTAAGGTACCTAAAGATCCTTTTCACAGCTTGAAGATGTGATTCTCTAGGATTTGCCTGATATCTTGCACAAACACATGTTGCAACCATAATATCATGTCTACTAGCTGTCGAATAGAGCAATGAACCTATCATTCCTCTATAGGTAGACTGATACACAAACTTTCCATCTGAGTCTTTACTCAGCTTGATAGCCGGTGACGTGGGTGTTTTCATGGTTGAACTTGAATCAAAACCATATTTCTTTATCAAATCAAGAACATACTTGCTTTGATTGATGAATATTTCATTAGTCTTTTGTTGAATTTGTAGGCCTAGGAAGTATGCCATCTCACCCATCATACTCATCTTGTACTTTTGTGACATTATTTTGGAGAACCACTCACACAGAAAATCATTGGTAGAACCAAAAATGATTTCATCCACATAGATTTGTACAAGAATCACCTGTCTTTTCCTTCTTTTAATAAAGAGTGTCTTATCTATACTACCTCTGGTGAACTCTATTGATATTAGATAAGTGGACAATGTATCATACCAAGCTTTTGGAGCTTGTTTTTTACCATACAAAGCCTTGTCCAACTTATAGACATGATGTGGAAACTTTGAACTTACAAATCCAGGAGGTTGTTTCACATAGACTTCCTCCTGAAGTTTTCCATTTAGGAAATCACTCTTCACATCCATTTGATAGACTTTGAAGTCTTTATATGCTGCATAAGCCAGGAACAGCCTTATGGCTTCAATTCTAGCAACAGGGGCAAAGGTCTCATCATAACCGATTCCTTCCTATTGCTTATACCCTTGTGCTACCAGCCTGGCTTTGTTCCTAACTATCACTCCATCCTTGACCATTTTATTTCTATAGACCCACTTACTGCCTATAATTGAATGATCTTTGGGGGCAGGGACAAGGTTCCAGACCTTATTTCTCTCAAACTCATTTAATTCCTCTTGCATAGCTTCAATCTAATCCTCATCCTCTAAGGATTCTTCAGTCTTCTTTGGTTCCATTTGAGATAGAAAACAAAAGCGTGCAGCGTAATTAGCTGTAGCATTGGATCTGGTCATGACCTTTTCTTGGACATTTCCAATAATTTTATCTTGAGGATGATCTTTGAGGAATTTAAATGTTGTAGTTGGAGTGTCTGGTTCTGAATCTGAGTGATGTTGAGAACTCTGATGTGAACACATATCCTCAGTCTCAACAGCAGCATTGTCAACAAACTGATGATCACTGAGATTCTCAGTCTGAGTGACTTCAGCTCCAAAGGGATTGATGAACTCATCATCATTCTCAGCTTGAGAATGAAACCCAGCTTGAGTAGAGCACACAGCTCATAAGTAATGACACTAAGTCGTTTTCGTCTGAGACTGACTCAAACGAATCTATTAACCACACTGAGTAGTTAAAGAGTGTTTGGAACGAACCAAATGTGTGAACCAATCACACAGTCTGAGTTAAGCACATAGCTCAGACTCAGAGACACTTAGTCATTTATGTTTGAGACTGACTCAAACTGTATCATAACTACACTAAGTAGTTGAAATCTGTTTGGAACTCACCAAACAAAAGAACTCATTGTTCCGCTTGATAAGATTCAGTTTATGAAAACTTATCCTTAAACTGTGCACTCAGCTTAAGACACCTAGTCTTTATCAAACTGAAAAACTCAAAATCTAGACACTTAGCTAGGGGTTGAGCATACCCAAGTTACTTAGAAAATACATAAACCTCTTCTCATCAAGTGGTTTAGTAAAGATTTCTGCTAGTTGGTCATCAGTGGAGATAACTTTAATGTCAACTTTACCTTTTTCCACGATGTCCCTGATGAAGTGATGTCTAATTTCAATGTGCTTGGTTCTTGAGTGGAAGACTGGATTGTAAGTGATGGCTATAGCGCTTTGGTTATCACAGAAGATAGGAGTTTTCTTGAAACTCATGCCAAAGTCTTGAAGTTGATGCTGCATCCATAGGATTTGAGCACAACAGCTTCCTGCTGCAACGTATTCAGCTTCAGCGGTTGACGTAGCCACTGAGTTCTGTTTCTTACTAGTCCAGCTGACTAACTTCCTACCAAGCAATTGACATCCACCAGTGGTTGATTTTCTGTCTAACTTGCACCCAGCATAGTCAGCATCTGAAAAACCAACTAACTCAAATCCAGAGTCTTTTGGATACCAAAGACCTAGATTTGGTGTACCTTTAAGGTACCTAAAGATCCTTTTCACAGCTTGAAAATTTGATTCTTTAGGATCAGCCTGATACCTTGCACAAACACATGTAGCAAACATAATATCAGGTCTACTAGCTGTCAAATAGAGCAATGAACCTATCATTCCTCTATAGGTATACTGACACACAGACTTTCCATCTGAGTCATTACTCAGCTTGACAGCCGGTGACATGGGTGTTTTCAGGGTTGAACTTGAATCAAAACCATATTTCTTTATCAAATCAAGAACATACTTGCTTTGATTGATGAATATTCCATTAGGCTTTTGTTGAATTTTTAGGCCTAGGAAGTATGTCATCTCACCCATCATACTCATCTTGTACTTTTGTGATTTTTTTGGAGAACAACTCACACAGAGATTCATTGGTAGACTAAAAAATGATATCATCCACATAGATTTGTACAAGAATCACCTGTCCTTTACTTCTTTTAATAAAGAGTGTCTTATCTATACTACCTATGGTGAAATCCATGGATAGTAGATAAGTGGACAGTGTATCATACCAAGTTCTTGGAGCTTGTTTAATACCATACAAAGCCTTCTCTAACTTATAGACATGATGTGGAAACTTTGAACTAACAAAGCCAGGAGGTTGTTTCACATAGACTTCCTCCTGAAGTTTTCCATTAAGGAAGGCACTCTTCACATCCATTTGATAGACTTTGAAGTCTTTATATGCTTCATAGGCTAAGAACAGCCTTACGGCTTCAAGTCTAGCAACAGGGGCAAAGTTCTCATCATAATCAATTCCCTCTTCTTGCTTATACCGTTGTGCTACCAGCCTGGCTTTGTTCCTAACTATCACTCAATCCTTGTCCATTTTATTTCTATAGACCCTCTTAGTGCCTATAATTGAATGATCTTTGGGGGTAGGGACAAGTTTCCAGACTTTGTTTCTCTCAAATTCATTCAGTTCCTCTTGCGTAGCATCAATCCAATCCTCAACCTCTAAGGCCTCCTTAGTCTTCTTTGGTTCCATTTGAGATAGGAAGCCAAAGTGAGCATCATAGTTAGCTGTAGCCTTGGATCTGGTCATAACTCTTTCTTGGACATTTCCAATGATTTGATCTTAAGGATGATCTTTGAGGAATTTGAATGTTGTAGTAGGAGAGTCTGGTTCTGGATCTGAGTGGTGTAGAGAGCCCTGAGGTGAACTTATCTCCTCGGTCTCAACAGCAGCATTGCCAACAAACTGATGATCACTGAGATCCTCAGTCTGAGTGACTTCAGCTCCAAAGGGGTTAATGAACTCATCATCCTTCTCAGCTTGAGAATCCGTTGGAGTTTGTGATGATTTCTTTGATGAACACACGTCATCATCACTACCATCTCCTATGACATACATAGGATTTGATAAGTTGGTTTCCTTAGGCCTTTCAAGCTCACGCAGACTGACCAAAGTCAGCTTGACTCTTATCAGCTTGATCAAAACAGTCTTCATCAAAATAGACATGAATTGACTCTTCTATTGCCTTTCTCCTTGTATTATATATTCTATAAGACTTTGAGATTGAGGAATAACCAACGAATATTCCAAGATCAGCTTTCGGTTCCAACTTATGGAGCTGATCTCTTTGATTCAGCACATAGCATTTTGAACCAAAGATATGGAAATAACCTATATTGGGCTTTCTAGACTTATACATCTCATATCATGTCTTTCCATGTCTTTTGACAATGATTGATCTATTTTAGGTATAGCAGGAAGTACTAACAGCTTCATCCCAAAAATAGAGTTTCAATCCTGCCTAACATAGCATTGTTCTAGCATCCTCAATTAGTGTTCTATTTCTCCTTTCAGCAACTCCATTTTGTTGTGGAGTTCTGACATATGAGAAATTATGTAATATTCCCTTTTGTTCACAGAAGCTTTCAAGAGTAGAGTTTCTGATCTCAATCACATGATCACTTCTAAGTTGCTTTACAGATAAACCTTTCTACAACTCTTCCTATTTGATAAAACTGATAATCTCCAGGGCAGCATCGCTTTTGGCTTTAAGGAATATTACCCAGGTGAATCTTGAGAACTCATCTACTATCACCAGTGTGTACTTCTTGCCACTTAGGCTTGGAGTACTTATGGGTCCAAACAAGTCCATATGCAACATATTCAATGGGTCTGTTATTGAAAAATTTTGCTTTGATTTAAAGGACCCACCCTTTATGGTGTTTCCCTTGTTCACAAGCTGAGCACAATTTGTCTTTGACAAATGTGATCTTTGGTAATCCAGAGACTAACTCTTTATTGGACAACATATTTATATTTTTAAAGTTAGATGAGATAAACGTTATGCCATAACCAACTCAGCTTAGGAACATAATGGGAATACAAGCATGTTTCATTATTGGGATCAGCAGAATTAAGATCAAGTAGATACACATCTCTTTCTCTTTTAGCTATTAATACAGGCTTTCCCTTAGCATTATAGATTGTTCCTGCATTCTTCCTAAAAGTAACTATATTGTCTTCATCACACAATTGACTGATACTAATCTGGTTGTGTTTGAGACCTTTGACATATGCAACTCTCTGGAAAGTGACCTTGCCAGCTTGCATCTTCCCATACCCTTTAGTTCTTCCATGGGAGTTGTCTCCAAAAGTTACTTTAGGACTTTCATCTTCTTGGAAATCACTAAGAAGTCCTTTCCACCCGGTCATGTGCCTTGAGCATCCACTATCCAAGTACCATTTAGTTGAACCCTGCACATGATATGAAAACTAAACACATTAGTTTTGTTTGGGAACCCACTTCTTGGTGGGTTCAGATAAGGAGCACTTAGAATATCCATCTTGTTGAACTAACTGTTCAGCTTGAGCAGGAGCTAAGTCCTGTGTAGACTGATCAGCCTGTTCTTGTTCAGGCATTGAGATTTCAACATCATAATCCTTAGCCTCATGACCTCTACTTCTGCACTTGTAGCATCTCCTTCTTCCAATGATTACAGGAGGTAGTGTGTCTAATAATCCTTGTGAGAACTTGCTCTCAGTCTTGGGATTGTATGTAGTGGATAACTTTTCAACTTTCTTTGCAAGTTAATTCACCTGGTGCTCACTGACTTTGGACTTACCTTTGTCAGATCTTTGTTTGGTATCCTTTTGATTAGAAGCTTGACCAACAAACTTCTTTTCCATGACCTTGGACTTACCTTTGTCATGCTTACTGGACTCATCAGTTTCAACAGGTTTGAACTTACCACTGTTGATCTTCTTGGACTTACCAAGATCTACAACTTTGGACTTACCGTTGTTGTGAGTTGACCTCTGACTGACAGTGGTCTTCCTATTCTTGTAACTTCTCTCCGAGCCAGATAGAGAATGTTGTCTTTTGAAAGGATTTGGGTTAAGCCTTTCTATGACTGAAGTTCTTTGAATAGGCTGAGTGCCTAATCTGTCCAGCACAGACTTAGTATGCTGTTTAGATGTTGAGCACTCATTTCCATGATCTTTATCTTTCACAAACATATTGTATTTCAAGTTTGGATCATGTCTTTTCTCTGAGGCAGACTTCTGAGACTCAATCAGTTGTCTATCCTTCTCAGAATATGTACTTGCTATATCATCATCAGCTACATAAGCTGCTTTATCATAGTCACCTCCAAGGACAGCTTGTACCTGTTTAGGAATTTGTTGGTTTATGCACTTTTCAGCATGCTTTGATGACTTACACCAAGACTCGGTGACCTTTTGAAGTTGGTCAGCTTTGTCTTTAGCCTCCTGAAGTTCTTCACTTAGAAGTTTATTAATGTGTCTTTGGCATTCAAGATCACATTGTGCTTTCTTACCAACATCAATGAGAGATTTATTTTCTTTAATCTCATTCTTCAGTTTAGCTATCTCAGCTTTAAGGTCTTTTTGAGACTTAAGGATGGTCTTGAAATCATTTAGCAAATAGTCAAAGGCAAGACCCTTTTCTTCATCGGTGTAAGAGTTGAAATTAATAACCTTATGCATGGAAGCAATATCCCAATCACTGAGCTTGCTGTTTTCCTCAGCTTCCTTCATGTCAGCTTCAAAAGTTGACTCGGACAAACCATAATCAACTTCGTCAATTTCAAACTCTTCATCTTCTTGAGCCATTAGACATACATCATCATCTGAGGTAGATGATTCTGTATCCCAGGTTTCAGCATATAGTCCTTTTGCACTGGGTTTGTCTTCAGGCTTTCCTTTATTGAGTTGAGTATATTTCTTCTTGTATTTGTCAGCTCTATAAGCATTCTTATCAACAACTGATGTTGATTCCACCTTCTTTGATCTGCACTCAACAGTAATGTGTCCCTTCTTCGGACAGTTGAAGCACACAACATTCTTAGGATCAAAGGAACTCTTCCCTTTACCCCTGTCAGATCTTCCTCTTCCCCGTTGAGCTCTTCTCAAATGTCTGGCTACCATGGAAATCTACTCAGTGGTAGTCTGAACATCATCAGTATCACCTGAGTCTGAGTCTGAGTTGTCAGCTTGAGATTCTGACTCAGTCTTAGATTCAACTACCAGTGCCTTGGAACTTTTCTTCTTTTTCTGTGCAACCAATGAAACTCCAGCTTTATCCAAAGAATCCTTGAGTTGTTGTTGAGAAGTTCTTTTGTGTTCAGGGATCTGTTCATGATTTAGCAAGAACCCATAAATGGACTGCAGGTTATACAAATGCAATGTTCCTCCAGCCCTCAGTGTTGTGGTCACTTCATTGAACCTTTCTCGTAACACATCCTGAAACTTCAGCACCAGTTCAGCTTCATCCTTCTTAATGCCTACACTTAGCAGGTCATTAATCAAGCAATGAAACCTGGTAAACACATCAGCCAAGGTTTCATTCTTCTTTGAGAAGAAGTTTTCTTATTGTTCTTCTTCTGTTGTTTGACCAGATCTGTGCCCTCATATGTAACACTTAGAGTATCCCAGATCTCTTTTGAAGATTGACACCAGTCACTGTGTGCAAGATCTTGTTAGTCAGGGCATTTTCCAGAACACTTTTAGCCTTGTCATCCAGATTGAATAGTTTCCAATCTTCATTTGTTCAGGATGCAACAGGATTCTTTACCTCTTTTTCACTCTTGTCTGTTTTATCAGCGGACGTATCACTGACAACGGTAGAGATCTTAGAGATTATCGGTGCTTTGATAATGACATCGGACATATGATTGTCAATGGACTTGAGGAACAACATGGCTTCTAACTTCCACATAGGATAGTCAGATCCATCAAACACGGGACAGCCTTTGGCAGACATCTGTGGAAAGGTAGAAGAATTGTTGCTTGTAGACATTGTAAACTTTCTCAGAATCTTGAACTTTCAACTTATGAAATTGTTCAACCTACTCTGATACCAGTTGTTGGTCCCTTGGTGAGAATAACAACAAGCAACAGATGTGTAGAAGGGGGGTTGAATATACTTTCTGCAGAAATTGAACAAATCAAAATAAAGTGTTACACAAAGTAAATCAAACCACAATCAAATGCTTTGCTTTTCATTAATAAGAAGATGATTACAGACTCTATCAAGTAAGCAACTCTTGATATGTAAACACCTAATATGAATCTCTCAATCTTTCAAACTTAGCTATCTGTAATCAACTTATGATTATAGATACTGACGACTCTCTAAACAGGATTTAATCACAGATTGAAAACTTACCAATCTCACAACTAATGTGAGTATTCGAGCACACGAATAACTTGGCAATCTGTGAGTTTCTTGATCACGTTGAACTGACAAACAATGATTCAAGAATCGTAACACATACGGTGAGGTGAGATTTTTTGCTCTGCAACACAAAGTTATTTTTGAGTTCAAGTCGTACCTCTAAACTTATCAGGAGATAAGTATTTATAATCCTGTTCCTATGGAATATAACAAACTAAGACTCAGCCTAATTTGCTAACTAACTATCGGATACCTCGGAATCTTGAATCTTGAATCTTCTTATCTTGAGTCTTTAATCTTCCATCTTGATTCTGGAGTCTTCTTATCCGCGCCGTAAATATAGAGAGTTAAAACAGAATTTAAAACAAATTTATATTCTCTTAAACTGACTTCTTTAGTCAGGCTGAGTTACTCAGCTTGAAACTCATCAAGCTGAGTTCTTCGAGAACAAACCAGAATTCAAACATGAACTAACATGTATATTAATAAACTCATCCTTAGAAGTCATAAGAGTTAGCTAGAACTTATTTAGCAACTCTGTTGAGCTGACTCAGTATTCACGCTGAGTCACTCAGCTTGAAACACATCAAGCTGAAAGCTCAATATATCTTAGGTGACATACACAGCTTATCACACATAGTGATACTCTTAATAAGATATAATCTAAGCTGGTCGAACATATGCTCAGCTTATACTTAGCTTATACTTAGTCTGAATCACTATAAATGTTCACTCTGACTAACTTTCATATTCTGTTTAAGTTGTATTTAGAACTTATCTTACAAACTTAACTTTGTCTCATCAAATCTTAACTGATGAGATCATTTTCCCAACAAGGTCACATCTAATTCTTAAGAATTCCTCGCAAACACGGATTCGCAAACATAACGCTTCCGCAACTCTTCCGAATCCTAAACCTTTAATTCCATCAACTGTCAAACCAAAGCTGGTACCGAAACTCCAGACTAAAGCCAACTCTTTCTCAATCTACTCCTCTACTAAAGATTAAACCCACATGGGAACCTAAGGATAGATCACTAGAAGTTACACCACCACAAATAGAAATAGTCAATACTCAACCACTTCTAGGAACTAACACTCAAGGACCCATTCATATATGGGGACCTAAACGTGCTTTACTCTCTTTTTACAGGCTCCTAACTTGTGGTACCTGGACTCCGGTTGTACCAAACACATGACCGGCAATAAAAGTCTTCTCAAGAGTAATGTTCCTAAGTACTTCGAGAATGTACGTTTTGGGAACGACAATGTTGCACCAATAATGGGGTACGGATACATAGAGAAGAAGCACATCAAGATCAATAAAGTCTCCTATGTTGAAGGGTTGGGTCACAATTTGTCTAGCATCGGAAAGTTCTGTGATAAGGACTTGGTGGTAGTATTCAAGAAAAACAAGTGTTCTGTGCTACCTAAAACTGGGGATGAATTACTGGCAGGCTCTAGGAAATCTAACATGTATTCCATTGATTTGGAGAAATACGACTCCCCTACCTCCGTATGTCTACTGTCTGAAGTGTCCACATATCTTACTTGGCAATGGCACAGAAAACTCTCTCATCTGAACTTTTAAAATATCAACAAGCTAGTCACTGGTGACTTGGAGGCATTCCCAAGTTAAGATTCAAAAAGGATCATCTGTGTGCAGGTTGTGAGAATGGAAAAATGAAAAGGGCTTCACACAAATCCAAACAGGTTTTCAGCACTACAAAGCCTTTGAAACTCCTGCACATGGATCTCTGTGGTCCTATGAGAATCCAGTCCAAAAGTGGGAAGAAGTATATTCTAGTCATGGTGGATGAGTATTCTAGATATACTTAGGTCAAGTTTCTACGATTAAAAGATGAAGTCACTCCAACAATCATTTCCTTCATCAAGCAACAGCAGAATAAGCATAGTCAGAGTGTTGTCTCCATCCGGACAGACAATGACACTGAATTCAAAAAACAGTACTCTGAAGAGCTTCTGTGACCTTGTTGGGATCAACCATTAGTTCTCTGCTGCATACACCTCACAACAGAATGGTGTACTGGAAAGAAGAAATAGAACTTTGGTTGAAGCTGCCCGTACCATGCTATCATATTCTGGGCTCCCACCTTCATTTTGGGCTGAATCAATCAGGACTGCCTGCTTTACGCAGAATCGCTCTTTTATTAATAAACGCTTTAATAAAACTCCATATGAACTGGCCAATGGCATAGTACCTAATATCAAATACTTTCATGTCCTTGGTAATAGATGCTTTGTGCTTAACGACAAGGATAATCTAGGAAAGTTTGCACCAAAAGCTGATGAAGCTATTTTCCTAGGTTATTCTACTGAATCTAAAGCCTATCGAGTTTTAAATAAAAGAACAAAGAGCATTGTTGAAAGTATCAATGTAACTTTTGATGATACATTGAATGTTACAGATTTTCCACCAAACTCGACAACAATCGTTCCTGGACATACTAGTTCAGGACAGGCGCTTCAAAATAAAGAATCAAACAATCCGTCCAGTTCAAATACTACTCTTGACTTTATGTTTGATTTCTTTAGATCTGAATCTTCTCCTGTTTTGACTGACAACAGGAACAATACAGAAGTACAAGCAAGTGTTACACTCACGACTCTGACGGTCACTGAGACAAATCCATTTGCAGATCTCTATGCTGAGGATTCTACATCTGTCTCTGTCACACGTCCCCCTGTGACTACTTAGATTGCTGTCCCAGATAGCCCACCAGTGTTTGATTCAGACCCACATTTCTCCCGAGAGGATGAAGAAGAAGCACGTCACCTACAAGATCTTATTCCTTCATCTTCTACTTCCCATGAAACAAAATGGACCAGACATCACTCTGAAGAAAACATCATAGGAGATCCTTCCGTTGGCGTTCAAACAAGATCAGCAACAGCAAACGAATGCCAATTCTCGGGTTTCTTAAGCATCATTGAACCCACCAAGACTTGTGATGAATTAGATGATCCAGATTGGGTAATTGCAATGCAGGAAGAATTACACCAGTTTGATCGTCTCAGAGTCTGGAGATTAGTTCCTCTACCATATGGAAAATCTGTCATTGGAACTAAGTGGGTGTTCAAGAACAAAAGGGATTCGGATGGAGTGGTCATCCATAACAAAGCTAGGTTGGTTGCAAAAGGTTACAATCAGCAGGAGGGCATAGACTATGATGAAACATTTGCCCCTGTTGCTAGTATTGATGCAATCAGACTTTTCCTTGCATATGCAGCCTCCAGAAGCTTTCGTGTCTTTCAGATGGATGTGCATACAACTTTTCTTAACGGTGTTCTCAAAGAAGAAGTCTATGTCTCACAGCCTGAGGGTTTCATCTACTCTAAATATCCTAATCAATGCTACATCTTAGATAAGGCTTTGTACGGGTTAAAGCAAGCACCACGTGCATGGTACGATGTCTTATATGAATATTTGATTGGTGAAGGTTCACAAAAGGGAATACAGATACCACTCTATTCACAAAGACCAAGGGTAGGGACAAAATTTTGGTTCAAATATATGTGGACGATATCATTTTTGGGTCCAAAAATCCAAATTACAGTGACGAGTTTGCTAGGATAATGTCAAACAGATTCCAGATGAGTATGATGGGGGAGATGTCTTTCTTTCTCGGACTCCAAGTAAAGCAGTTAAGTCATGGAAGTTTTATTTGCCAATCCATGTACATAAAAGACCTTCTCGCGAAGTATGATATGATCAACTGCATACCAATATCCACACCCATGGCTGCTAAGGCACAGCTATCAGCAGATCTTGATGGTTCACCAATAGATCTGAAAACTTACCGTGGGATGATTGGATTGTTACTGTATCTAACTGCAAGTCATCCAGATATCATGTTCTCTACCTATCTCTGTGCCCGATACCAGGCGAATCCTAAAGAGTCACATCTTCTGGAAGTTAAGCGGATTTTCAGATATCTCAAAGGATCTTTGGATCTTGGTCTGTGGTATCCCAAGGATTCAAATATGGATCTCCATGCTTACTCCAATGGGCCTCCAAGAAGCAAAACTGTGTATCCACATCTACAGATGAAGCTGAGTATATTGCTGCTGCAATGTGCTGTTCACAAAGTCTCTGGATACGTACACAGTTATCAGACTTTGGCCTTAGGTATGACAAATTCCTTTCCTATGCGATTCCCAGTCTTCCATAGCTATCTGCTGCAATTCGGTACACCACTCTAAAACTAAACACATTGATATTCGTTATCACTTCATAAAAGATAACGTAGATAAAGGTCTTATTGAGCTCCAGTATGTTCCTATTGAAAATCAGCTTGCTGACTTGTTTACCAAACCAGTAGACGAAAGTCGCTTCACTGAATTGGTATCCAAGTCAGGCATACTAAACTTGAAAATTTAACATACTGTTACTTCATTTTTCCTTTTATTTATTTTTGTCTAGAGTAGGTGTTACACTTTGTGTTCTTTGTGTAGATTACTGATGCAACACTCAAGGGGAGTGAATTTCTGGTTATACACATGTTACATATGTGTAGGGGAGAAAATTCATACACATTATGCACATGTGTAGGGGGAGAAGTATACACCTGGCACATTCCCCACATTTTGAAATTTTCCATAAACAGATGCAAGAGTCTAGGGGGAGTGTGTGAAAACAAAAATTCAACTCAAGATATCTTGGAAAATGAATTTTTCAACTCTAACAATCCATATATTTTGAATTCTCAGAAAATTTCTAAGTGTTGAGTTTTGTTACAAACAATCACATTCTATGCATCAATCGCATGGGATCTCTTCCAACTCAACGAAATGATAATTTTCTAAGTGTTGGTTCAATCGCATTGGTAATCAATCGCATGGGATTACAATACTTGTCAACTAACCATCAATCGCATGCGATAGCTTACCACAAACATGAACCAAGTATCAATCGCATGCAATTGATAAACCAAAGAGTGAATAGCATGCGATTACTGTTGGGATTTTGTGGGCTCACAGCGGAAGCAAGGTACAACAAAATCAGCCCATGGTACAAGTAATCAAAGCATAAAAACCGAAATCCCAAACATGTACCAAACTCTATGTATAAAAATGCAACTTGTAAAGGAAAGAGGTGTTATACCTTTCTCCTTAGCTCCAAAAATGGTGGGTGTTTTGATGGTGATCCTCCAAGAACGAAAACCGCGGATCAACTAATGGGTGGTACCCCGGTAACACGCCAACCTCGAGAGCTAGCTCGCCTATAGTAGTACTTCACCGTAAATACTACTTCGGAACAGCAACCACGAGACCAAACTGGAACAATGATCTTGAACTCACTTACTCACCAAATACTCTCTCAAAGTCACAAGCCCTTCAGAGAGTGTGTTGTATGTGTGTATATCTTCCCCTAGCGAAAATAATGAGTTCACCTTTTAAAATGAGTGTTCCAGGTCTCCTATAAACCCCTCCAACCGGCTAAGCCTCGAAACCCAAAAGTTTACATGCATTGGCTGATTTAGGAGGTGTTATGACAAATGGCACTGGTGGGGTTTAGCGGCGCTAACTCAAAATGCTGTCAGTGATTTGACAAAAAGTACATGCAGCCGTAGCGGCGCTAACCTCTAAGACTTAGCGGCGCTAACCCCTAACAGTTAGCGGTGCTAACGCGGCCTGCGTTGTCAACTTTTGTCTTTTGCCATATTTGGTCCCTTAACTTAAGTTGCTGTCAGGTTAGACCCCGGTGTATGACCCAATAGGCCCATACATCATCAGCAGCGGTCCATATGGCGTACGTGAATTAATGGGCATATTTCTAACAAACTCACACTTGCACATAATGCACCGTACCCATGTAACCACAGAAAAAGATCGGCCTCTAGCAAAAGCATCAATGCCCCCAAGTCAGTATGGGTTCCGCTTCTATGCAGAAAACCATTACCTACAAAAGAACGAGGAGGTCCTATTTGATAAGTGATCAATACTCCTTTGTTCGCGATATCCTTGTGAACACGAGACATGGATTGATACATCAATCTCCAGATCGTTCACGATTATGTTACTCGATCTTGATTGGTGGTGACCAAACTTTAAGGACATATCTGATTCTCAATCAATATTCCTTTGCGCATAGCCATGCTTATTTTGGTGTCAGCGCCCAATCATCGAGGGGCCCAGGGATATCTCTCATACCAGAGGAACAAATTCCGTTGACTGTACAACCCCATAGCGTGAACCTTATCTTACTTAACTATTCCCTTTATAGTAGCCAGTTACGAACTACGTTTTGAAATGGTTAAAGTAAGAAAGTGTCATGCTATAGCAATTCATACATCTCGGGTCGAAGGACGTAATGATATTATCCTTCCGAGTCACTCTATGACCATGATCCATGAAGTGAACTAGGGTGTGGGTCTTCCAGTTACTTGAAACTCCTTTCAAGCATAGGTTACTGGTGCGTTTCATGCATTCAATCCTTGATTAATGCCTAACCAACACCTAACCTCAGCCTTAATTCAAGCTTCCTTCCCATGAACAATGACTTGCTGTGGAAATTTAGAATGTATAAACATTCTGGAAAGTGGTTAAACATGCTAAGATGGAACACAGTAAAGACCAATGAAGGTAACCGTATCATGCGTATATATAGTCTCCACTATATATCGTTACAATCATCGGTTTGCAGTACTGCTTACCGTTCCCAAAGCTAATAAGTAAATCAAATATTTACTAAAACGATAGTCGAGCCTAGTCATAAGCATTAACAATGCTATTATACCTAGTATGAAATTCATCACTAGTATTTGAGAACGGCTTAATCATGGGATCATCTACACGATATCCCTTTGTACTCTTTTGTATTCTCTTATTAAACCACTTGCAAAGTGTTTATCAACTAGATCATACACAAGGTTATCATAGTCGTCATATCCTCAATGTTACCGAAGTCTACAATAGAATTAATGACACTTATGATTATCAGAGTCGTCATACTCTCAATGTAACCGAAGTATACAATAGAGTTATTGACACTCATTTTTATTAGAGTCGACATACCCTTTATGTTACCAAAGTACACAATAGGGTCAATGACACTTATTGAATCTCAATGTCGTATCTTCACCACATATTTGAATATTCTAAACTTCGATTAAAATCGACAGTTTCACAAGTATAGATTTGCTTGCAGTAATAACTTACTCAAGACAACTCTATTTACGTCGAACATTAAGAACATACATCAGTATTTCTTGAATCTAAACTCCACTTGATTCCATATTCTTCTATATATACTCATAGAAAAATAATTCCAACATTAGGTTGTAGAACAACACTAAATTAGGACATTATTTTCATTGAGCATATACTACTAGGAACACATGAAGCTCCCACTAGCCCTGACAAGGGTATCTGGCTTAATCTATGCCTTCTAGAAAACTCATTCCTTTGACTTTCTTGCAAAGCAGGATTACAGCCACAAGATGCAAGTTTTGCTGACTTTAGTCATGGACATAACTTGGATATTATGGATATATTAGACCTCGGAACATGGTTCAAACATTTCCTCAACTTAACCCTGCGAAGGATCTTGGTCTTCATATTTCCATGGGAACATACTTGTTTTCCCAAAGCGATAACAATGTTTCACAGTATGCAGGCCTAATCTGGATATTATGGATGAATAAGACCCTCGGATAATGCCTTAAGCATTTCCTCGACTTAATCCTATGAAGGATACATGTCTCTTACATCCAAGTGAACTAATCTTGTTCCCGCAAGGTGACAACAATATTTCACTTTATCTAAGTTATCTTCAACACAACCACTAGAACATGTTTCCATATTTAAACAATATGAAACGCTTTGTCTCTAGTCGGTATTTGAATTTGTCCATAATTGCATATATGTTAGTCCCTTCACCCTTCTCGGATTACACCTTAGGTGTGGGATTAACCCAAGTCAAGTACTTGGATGCAGCAAATAGATTACATCTATGTATACCATTCCCTTCTTATATTCACTAGTGAACTCAGGTTCCTACTATGCTTCCGATGAATGGTAGCATCACAATGATTTACCATCAAGCTGGTGTTACTCTGACATGACAACATCATATCTATAACAACCTTCTTGATTTCTATCAGATATAAAGAAGCAATGGATATTGTTAGGTTTTACCAGCATCTCTGTGCTGATTAAAAGCTAGTGTCAACATTAGGTCTCTCATTTAAGTTTTACGTTCTTCCACTGGAATGCTTTTGTAAATTGTTCTTTCCATTTAGATTAACCAAATATGGTTCTCATAAGTTCAAGAAACAATTATCCAAAATTTGGACGAACTACTTAAATATACAAGCATCAACTTATAATTTATCCATCTCCCACTAAGTGTAGAATGGATAATTTTAAGTTGTGAGATTGACAAGCAAAGAACTCTTTCTAGTCAAAATCTCATTGGATGCTTAAGTGACCACAATGTTGGAGTTTTAGATTGAGGACTTGGTTCATAAAATTAATGTATACCAATCACATTGAATACATATTAAAGGCCTGCCTTTTACCCGATCATCAACAAAGATATCCGGTTTTTATTTAAAGTAACACCATATACAAATGTGTTTCTTTAATGAAAACGAATTATGGGATAAACCCATGATTCATTTCATGTTTAAACCAATATAGATAATTGAAACTTAGCATCTTACCTAGATCTAAGAATCGATATCTATTTGCCCTTCTTGATTCTCAATTTCTTATGGTTATTTTCGAACACCTCCGGGTTTCAGACACAAACCTTTCATCTAGTTAAACATTCTCTCAACAACTATCTCAAAGATGGTGATGGAGAATTTTACTAGTGTCATTCTATATGGCTTACTTGAACGGATTATCCACAGAAGTGTGATTAAATCCAACAAGTTATAATCCTTCCTACCAATACTGGTGAAAGATTTCCTAATCACCCTAGTCCAATAAACAATATTTATATCTTTCATTTAGCCCGAGGCTAAACTTTTACAAAGATCCTAACCTCATGGATCTAAGTGATGTAAATGTTGTTTACTTGGTCAAGTTTGATTATGCCATATACTCAATGTATCCAAACCACTTTTGGATCTAAGAATCAATTATTTCATGATTACCTTATTACTTATAACGAGCCTTTATGTATGCACCGATATGGATAGGTTTTGATAAAAACATCTCAAAATAATTTTTCAAAATGTTTCAATTCCAAGCTAAATCCATCGTCATCAAATGTGTAATTATGCACCATAAATGGTCAAAAATAACACATAAGCATTGACATGGAACAAAATTGAAATGAAACCATCAGAATGAAAAATCTTTTAAACAAAATACAAGATACAAAATATCCATCATCTTCGAAAGAACATACAATTAAGCTAGTCTTGCCACGCAGGGCGTACATACAAAAGTAATAAATTAATCCGGAAATAATGGCGAGACCAACACTCCCAATTCTCTTGTAGAAGACAATCAACAAAATTTCTTCTTCAGAGATCCGGTTCTTCAAGCTCTTCCTTCTTGCAACGAACAGACCTACACTTTGTAACAAAAACAAATTTGTGACAAACGTGAGTCTTATAGCTCGGGTAAACAACCTAGCTTATTAAGGAATAGCAATGAAGTATAATCATGAATGTACCTCAAGTAGGAAAATTAACTCTCTCTTGTCTGAGAAGTTTTATATCCTCTCGGCACGGAGGGCAGGCATGACGGCCCCAATCCCCAAATCTACCGCAGAAGTAGCAAACCACCCCATGTTGAGTCTCCTTAGGCACATCATCAATGTCCATAGACTCAAAACTTGAAGCAAGCTTGGATACTCCAACTTCTTCATTCGATGGGATCGATTTCTTCTTCTTGGCTAAAAGTTGTTCCTTTGAACCATGAATAGGAGTGGATGAGGATGATTCATGCTTGGACATGTTAGATTCTACAACCTTCAACATTCTATGCAATTCATCTATAGATATTTCCTTTCCATTCATATGATAGTCCATTACAAACTTCTCATATGATGCGGGCAGAGACTGAAGTATGAAGTTCACACCGAGCTCCCTTCCTATAGGAAAACCAAGCCTATCCAACTGGTCCATGTATGATTTCATCTTCAAAACATGGGCACTTACACTTCTGCCTTCCCGCATCTTACAACCGGTTAGACTTTTAACACACTCATAATGTTCTTGCCTAACTTGTAGGAACATACGAAGTGAAAAGTTCGACGTGGTGTTGTTTTGATTCGACATCCTATATATAAAATTAGAGTACACGAATTAGTTAGTTTGATTTAATCCTCGTTAAAATAATTACCCATATTGCCTCGAAAAATATTTTAACAAGGGCTAAGAACCATATTTCACTCCAATCCATGACGGGGTTGCCGCGGATCACTTCATGGAGTTATTTAGGCCGATAACTATCTTACCGATTGCAATCTCTATTGCAACTCTTAGACACTTGCGGGATCCTATGACAACCATCGGTCGTTTGGCATGTTTGATCCCTACTTGCACCAATTCCAAATTAAAATTCTTGGTTGACTCGTGCTAAGCTCGACAATCACTCAAGGATTTTAATTTGCAATTGTAAATCGTCCGTCAAGTCATACGGTAACAAATCCACCAAAGTTGGCTCGTGCTAAGCTCGACAACCAAAATTGTGAATTTGCCACACGCACCTTCCACACAGTTTTATGAGAGTTGGCTCGTGCTAAGCTCGACAACCAAAACCCATAAATCTAGATTCGGGTGGTATCGACTTACAGATGGCGCAAGATTTACGTTTTATGAAAAAAGGGCTTTTGTTTTTGGCTTGGTTACAGATTAACTTGTTTAGTGACAAAACCTATTTCCACTAGGTGAGTTAATCTTGTATGTGAGCGCGCGAGAGTTGCAAACCATTTTTACTAAATCTCTTGTGATTTTATTAATTTCGAAAAATTATCTAGCATGTGAATCCTACGCAAACCATGCAAGAATTAAATAAAATCACATCACACGCATATAAACGAAGTAAATTGGTAACCCTTGCCAAAATCCTATGCGTTCTTCCCGTGAGCCAAAACGGGTAGAACGTGGTCAAACTAAGGGACGGAAAGTCTTCAATGCGAGCTCCCACTAGATCCGCCATCTCCAATGGATTTCACCGGCTTCTATGGACACGCTCCATCTCCTTTCCGACTCCTAATTGTGTGTCTTCATCCAATTTGTACAAAACATACAATAGAAAAAGAAATGGCATACAAGCCACAATAACTTCCTATTTATCTAGTACAAATACACGGATAAATGAAATGGCATGCAAGCCACAATATTATTACATACCAAACTGAATTAATACATATCATAGCTCAAATGTGATTATAATCACCAAATTGCATCCAAACACACAAAGTCAACCACTAGGTCAAAGGCAAGGTTACCAATCTCACATCAACCACATACAACCAAACATAATGTTAACTAAAATACCAAAACCAAATCTGGAACAAAATTCCAGAAACATCAAAAAAGAGCTAAAATTCCCGAGACCAAATATGTTTTTATCTTTGAAACCAAAAACAGTAGTTGCGCGATAGCGCCGCTAACTATTTACAGTTAGCGCGGCTAACCCGAGGTTAGCGCCGCTAACCCTGTTCGAACAGAAAACAAACATTTCGATTTCGGAATTTTTCAAGCCACCAAGTGCAAATCTAACATAGAGGTGGCTCTGATACCACTGTTGGGATTTCGTGGGCTCACAGCGGAAGCAAGGTACAACAAAATCAGCCCATGGTACAAGCAATCAAAGCATAAAAACCGAAATCCCAAACATGGAGCAAACTCTATGTATAAAAATGCAACTTGTAAAGGAAAGAGGTGTTATACCTTTCTCCTTAGCTCCAGAAATGGTGGGTGTTTTGATGGTGATCCTCCAAGAACGAAAACCGCGGATCAACTAATGGGTGGTACCCCGGTAACATGCCAACCTCGAGAGCTAGCTCGCCTATAGTAGTACTTCACCGTAAATACTACTTCGGAACAGCTACCACGAGACCAAACTGGAACAATGATCTTGAACTCACTTACTCACCAAATACTCTCTCAAAGTCACAAGCCCTTCAGAGAGTGTGTTGTTTGTGTGTATATCTTCCCCTAGAGAAAATAATGAGTTCACCTTTTAAAATGAGTGTTCCAGGTCTCCTATAAACCCCTCAACCGGCCAAGCCTCGAAACCCAAAAGGTTACATGCATTGGCTGATTTAGGAGGTATTATGACAAATGGCACTGGCAGGGTTTAGCGGCGCTAACTCAAAATGGTTAGCGGCGCTAACGCGCCCTGTCAGTGATTTGACAAAAAGTACATGCAGCCGTAGCGGCGCTAACCTCTAGGACTTAGCGGCGCTAACCCCTAATAGTTAGCGGCGCTAACGCGACCTGCAATGTCAACTTTTGTCTTTTGCCATATTTGGTCCCTTAACTTAAGTTGCTGTCAGGTTAGACCCCGGTGTATGACCCAATAGGCCCATACATCATCAGCAGCGGTCCATATGGCGTACGTGCATTAATGGGCATATTTCTAACAATTACAACAATTGATAGAATTTGTCCAACACTAAAGGCTCAATCGCATGCGATTAACACACCAAAGGGTGAATCGTATGCGATTCAGAACATCTACCAGCCGCAGGTTTTTACCATGCGATTCACCTATCAGCCGCGTTTTTTACTCGCCTTTGGTCCAATCAACATGCGACACGTGGCTTTTCACTTTATAACCATCCCATCCTCCCATCGGATCAGTTATGCGATCAGAATTCAAAAACCTTCAAGTTTCTCTCGTTTTTGGCTACGAAAATTTACGAACTCTCTCGTTACTCTGCCAAATTTTACAATTTTAGTCTCAAAATACTCCTAATCATATAGGTAACAACTTGTACGGTTTACATTTTGATATTTTGGAGTTAAAATGGTAGTTTTTGGCCCTAGAACAGCCGCAGGAGATAGCATGTTTCGAGACTTAGGATGGATTTTTTGGACACTAAACAAACTTGTTTGATCAATCCAAGTTTGCGATGGGTGATTTTAACATATGGGGAAAACTTTGATGCAAAAATATTTCAAAAATCTAAAAAAGTGTTCTTCGTGTTCTTGATGAGTATGAACTGACATCAAAAGTTCACTTTTTGGTTCAAAAAGAGATATTATGATGATTTTTGGACTACACTCATGTACTACAAAGTTGTTTATTACTATCTAATTTCCATATTAAAAGTATCAAAACAACTATTTTATACTTAAAATCATCATGTACACAATGGGGTTTTCAGAGTTGAGGTTTTCTGATAATTTTCAAATGTTATAGTATTGGTCAAAGTTAGTCAACTTTGATTTGCCCACCAAATTTTGATCAAAATTCAAAACTGAATGTTGTTTTTCATGCATATCTCTTTATCTTTAACTTAACTATTTTAACTATCTGTACATATACGATGGCTCAAGTTGTGCGTGACCCTAAGGAGATTATGCCCCAAGCTGAGTTCCTTAATACCAGGACTCATAAAAACAACCACTATATATATCTAGCCAAACTCAAAAACCCTACATACCCCATTGTCACAGAAATACTAAAAATACACCCCTGAGCCACCTCCTGACATACAATCCAGCTACAACCGGCACACATGTCCCTGAACTATATGTCCAACAATTCTGGAGGGCATGTGATGTACGTACTAATGAAAGAGGGCATGAGGTCATACATGCTGAGGTCGATAAATATACTATTGATATACCAGTCAACCGCCTCAGAACAATCTTTCATCTGCTAAGGGCTGACAGCAGACCTTCTGCAACAGCCTTTGAGGAAATCCCAGATGAGGAAGCATGCCTTGCTGCAATCCGGACAATGGGATACGATGGAGAGCTCACCAAAAAGAATCAGTTCAAACGCACCGGTCTACATCCAAAGTACAACATTCTTATGACGGTGCTTCAAAGGTGTCTCACTCCCAAGCATTCAGGGTATGAATTTCCAATGGAGCATCAGCTTAAAATTTTTGTGGCAGCGGCAAATCATCTGCATGTGGACGGGATGATCAGGACCCTGATGATCAACCCGAGGGGGAGAAAAGAAGAAGATACATGTCTTCTCCCTCAGTGGCTGCAAAGGCAACTGTACCAGTTACTCCACTAAGTTCTTTACTACCTGCAGGTACGAGATCTAGCCAGCACAAAAACAACAAAAAATGGCCGAAGAAGTTTATGAACAACAACAAAAGAAGAATGTTGACAAACATATTGTACTTTATGTACCTCAGCAACAATCTTAACCGAGGCCAATCGATCTTGAAGAAGGTGAAATACCTTATAAGCAATTCCATGCCGATATGTGTAACTTGTTTAATGACTCAGATGATGAAATGGAGGATTTATATGAGTCTATACACACATCACCTGCAAGGCATATGGGAGAAAGTAGTTCTGCTCAACCAGAGGAGGAACCTGAGGATCCTGAAATTCGTGACATGTTTTAAAGATATAGATGAATATGTGAAAGACTCTACACGTCCAGCTTCACCCAGAGTTGTCCACAGATTTGATGATTTCATCAGTGAAAGACAACTTGCACTTAAAAGAAAAGAATGGGCAACAATCTCTAGAAGGGAAGCTAGAAGGAAACCTAAATAGAAGAAAATCACCTTTGACGTGTCCAGGGTTCTCAGTGGAGTAAACATAGAAGTTCATGAACAATTCCCTGCTCCTCGTGGTCAGTTTCAAGAATCAGCTGCCAATGTACTAGAAAGAAACAGACAGAAAGAGGCAGCTGAGAAAGCACGACAAGAATCAGAATGGCCTTTGCCACAAAGCTTCATAATGCCACCTACTCCTCTAGTGTATTGTGGGGATCCAGATATTGATGCAGGTAACATGTTCACAAGAAGTGCTGGTCAACAACCAATATGGAAACGGTATTTTGTCATTGCTGCCTATCATGAAGAAAGAATACTAGACATATTCAGCTCTGAGTTAATACAGGTTATTTCCCATGAGTTGCGGAACATGGATGACAAACAGAGAAGAAGATATGAACACATCCTCTCACAGTCCATGACAAAACCAGAAGAGATCAAATCAGAGTATCCAATAGTTCAACTCATCAATATCGATACTCAAACCACCTTCAGGATAAAGTATGCCATCTTTCATGTCAGAAGAGTAAACAACATGTCATACTTCCTCAATTAAGCAGATTTAAGGTTTGTTAGAATTGAATACATCAGCTTTATCTTTGACACCCTCTCCCAGAAACGAGGAAAGTAGCCTGAAGAAGAGTTTGGAAGAGTTGCTCTGAAGAAATATATGAGGAATATGATAGAATATTTTGAGGAACATGATTTGCAACTCGGAGCTGAAAACAAATACTTGAAAGTCAATCTCTTAAAGCCTAACCAGAGTCATCCAGACTTAGAAAAGCTTGAAGAGTTGACAGTTATCTATGATGGGCACCAAAACTTCAAAGGTGATCGAGGTGTCGTCATAAGGAATACAAAAGGTGAAAAGATATTCATCAGACTTGATGAACTAATGTCATATTCAAACAGCACTTTGAAAATCCTTCATCATAAGATACATCAGAAAATTTGGGATAACCTTGTAGCCTACACTGATGAAGAACATGCTCAAGCCTATCGTGCTATAGATAAGATGAGAATGAAACTGGCAAGCAGAAGGCAAATACGCAAGTGGCAAGTGGCTTTTGGGATTCGCAACAAATCAGCTTATGAATATATTTATGTATTTGTTTGTTGTGAATCGTTACACACCTCACTTAGGGGGAGAATGTTAGATTATAAAAAAGTGAGGGTGCAATATGTAATTATTGTAAAGTTGGGCAAATGCTATAAAAGGCGTTTACCCTTCACATTTCAATTCAAGCTTTGCATTTACAACATATCTTTTGTTTGTGTTTCTCTCTACATTGCTCTCGGCTCTCTCAGTAAAAGCGAATACACACACACAAACACACACTAGCAAGATTATCATCTAGCATTGCTTCATCCGTAGTATATACAGGACCATCACACTCCTTCCTCAACCACATACTCGGGTTGGGATTCAACAATTCTTTGTTGACTTAAGGGTTCAACTAGTGGAGGAGGCATACCTTCATTATCTAAAATTTCCTGAAGATCTATTTCTTTTCCAGAAGTTTCTGAACTTAGAAACTTATCCTTTAAAAATGTCCCTGACCGAGCATCAAAAACTTTGTTCTCATCGGGATTATAGAAACAGTATCCTAAGGTTTCCTTAGGATAACCCACGAAGATACACTTCTACTATCACGAGAGTGTACTTCTTCCCACTTAGGCTTGGAGTACCTATGGGTCCAAACAGATCCATATGCAACATATGCAGTGGGCCTGTTATTGAAAAATTTTGCTTTGATTTGAAGGACCATTTATGGTGTTTCCCTTGTTCACAAGCTGAACACAATTTGTCCTTGACAAATGTGATCTTTGGTAATCCAGAGACTAACTCTTTATTAGATAGCATATTTATATTCTTGAAATTTAAATGTGATATTTATGCCACAACCAACTCAGCTTAAGAACAGATTGGGAATACAAGCAGGTTTCAGTATAGGGATCAGCAGAATTAAGATGAAGTAGATAGACATCTCTTTCTCTTTTTGCTATAAATACAGGCTTACCCTTAGCCTTATATATAGTTCCTGCTTTCTTCCTAAAAGTAACAATATTGTCTTCATCACACAACTGGCTGATACTTGTCATATTGTGTTTAAGACCCTTGACATATGCAACCTTCTGGAAAGTCACCATGCCATCATGCATCTTCCCATAGCCTTTAGTTCTTCCATGGGAGTTATCACCAAATGTTACTTTAGGACCTTCATCTTCCTGGAAATCACTAAGAAGTCATTTCCACCCAGTCATGTGCCTTGAACATCCACTATCCAAGTACAATTTACTTGAACCCTGCACATGATAAGAAAACTAAACACATTAGTTTTGTTTGGGAACCCACTTCATAGTGGGTTCAGATGATGATCACTTAGTAGCTTCATCTCGTGGAACTGACTGGTCAGCTTGAGCAGGTGTTGTAGGCTGATCAGCTTGTTCCTTTTCAGGCCTTACGATTTCAATTTCACAGTCCTTGGCCTAATGTCCTCTACCTCTGCGCTTGTAGCATCTTCTTCTACTAGCGGCTACAGGAGATAGATCATTTAATAATCCTTTACGGAACTTATCCTCAGCTTTAGGATTATTGGTGGATAACTTCTCAACCATCTTAGCAAGTTGATTCACCTGATCTTCATTGACTTTGGACTTACCTTTGTCAGATCTTGGTTTATTATCCTTTTGATTAGAAGCTTGACCAACAAACTTCTTTTCCATGACTTTGGACTTACGATTGTCATGTTTTCTGGACTTACCAGTTTCAACAGTCTTGGACTTACCACTGTTGAGCTCTTTGGACTTACCAAATTCAACAAATTTAGACTTACCATTGTTGTGGTGTGACCTCTGACTTACAGTGATCTTTCTATTCTTGTAACTTCTCCCTTAGCCAGATAGAGAGTGTTATCGTTTGAAAGGATTTGGATTAAGCCTTTCTATAACCGAAGTTCTTTGAATAGGCTGAGTGCCTAATCTGTCAAGCACAGACTTACTATGTTGTTTAGATGTTGAGCACTCATTTCCATAATCTTTTGCCTTTACAAACATATTTTATTTAAGGTTTTGACCATGTTTCTTCTCCGGGGTTGACTTCTGAGACTCAATCAGTTGTCTATCTTCCTCAGAGTCTGTACTTGCTATCTGATCATCATCAGATGCATAAGCTGCGGATTGATAGTCACCTCCAAGTACAGCTTGTACCTGTTTAACAATTTCTTGGTTGATGCACTTTTCAGCAAGCCTTGATGACTTACACCAAGACTCAATGAACTTTTGAAGTTGGTCAGCTTTATCTTTGGCTTGCTGAAGTTCTTCACTTAGAAGTTTATTAATGTGTCTTTGACATTCAAGATCACATTGTGCCTTCTTACCAATATCAATGTGAGATTGATTCTCCTTAAGGCTGGTCTTGAAATCATTTAATAGATAATCGAAAGCAAGACCTTTTTCTTCATCGGTGTAAGAGTTGAAATTACTAATCTTGTACATAGAGGAAGGATCCCAGTCACCAAGTTTGTTGTTTTCCTCGGCTTCCTTCATGTCAGCTTCAAAAGTTGATTCAGACAAAGCGTAATCACCTTCATCTATTTCAAGCTCTTCATCTTCTTGAGCCATTAGACACTTGTCATCATCATCTGAGGTAGATGATTATGTATCCCAGGTTTCAGCATAGAGTCCTTTTACATTGGACTTGTCTTCAGGTTTTCCTTTCTTGAGGTAGGTATATTCCTTCTTGCACTTGTCAGCTCTGTAAGCATTCTTATCACCTACTGAAGCTGATTCATCCTTCTTTAATCTGCACTCAGCAACAATGTGTCCCTTCCTCTAACAATTGAAGCACACACCTTTCTTGGGATCAAAAGAACTCTTTCCTTTACCCTTGTCAGATCTTCCTCTTCCTCTTTGAGCTCTTCTCAAACGTCTGGCTAGCATAGCCATCTACTCAGTGATAGTCTGAACATCATTAGTATCACTTGAGTTTGAGTCTGAGTGGTTAGCTTGAGAGTCTGACTCAGAACCAATGCTTTTGAACCTTTCTTCTTTTTCTTTGCAACTAATGCAACATCAGTTTTATCAAAAGAATCCTTCAGTTGTTGTTAAGAAGTTCTCTTGTGCTCTGTGATCTGTTCATGTTTGAGCAAGAACCCATAGATGGACTGTAGGTTATACATGTGTAATGTTCCTCCAGCCCTTAGTGCAGTAGTTACTTCATTGAACTTTTCTGGTAACACATCCAGAAATTTCAGCACTAGGTCAGCTTCATTCTTTTTAATGCCTACACCTAGCAGGTTATTAATCAAGCAGTGAAACCTGGTAAACACATCAGCCAAGGTTTCATTCTTCTTAGAGAAGAAGTTTTCATAGGATCTGTTCAGAAGATTCTTCTTCTGTTGCTTGACCAGATATGTGCCCTAATATGTAATACTCAGAGTATCCCAGATCTCTTTTGCAGATTGACACCCAGTCACAGTGTGCAATATTGTTGGGATTTTGTGGGCTAGCAGCGGAAGCAAGGGACAAGAAATAAAGCCCAATGTACAACCCATCAAAGCATAAAAACAAGAAATCCCAAAAGAGGACCAAACTCTATGTAAAGAAATGCAACATGCAAGAAGGAAAGAGGATTATACCATTCTCCTTAGCTCCAGAAATGGTCTTGTGGTTGTATTAATGCTCCTCCAAGAACGAAAAACGGATCTTCTATTCGGATGTACCCCGGAAACACGTCAAACCACGAGTGCTAGCAAGCCTTTGTGGTATATCAACTTGAATACCATTTTGGAACAGCAACAAATAGAGACCAAATCTGGAACTCTCTCTTTTGAAACTCTCTCATAGTCTATGTTGCACTTTAGAGTGTTTAGTGTGTGTATTCAAGAGAGAGAGACAAAATAATGCATTATCTTCCTCCCAAATCTTCCAGATCATGCTTTTATCTCCTAAAGCCGGCCAAGTACTTGCAAACATGTCCCACATGCATTGGCCAGCCTTGGAGGTGATTTGACAAAAAGCACATGCAGCCGTAGCGGCGCTAACCCTTAGGGTTTAGCGTCGCTAACCCCTTAAAGTTAGCGGCGCTAACGCGGCCTGACAAGTGACATGACACAAAGTACATGTAGCCTTAGCGGCACTAACTGTTAAGGTTTAGCGGCGCTAAACGCTTAACGTTAGCGGCGCTATCGCGGCCTGCGATGTCAACTTTTGTCTTTTGTCAATTTTGGTCCCTTTACTTTAGTTGCTGTCAGGTTTAACCCCGATGTATGACCCAATAGGCCCATACATCATCAGTAGCGGTCTAGATGGCATACGTGCATTAGTGGGCATTTTGTAACAAACTCCCACTTGCACATAATGCACCGTACCCATGCAACCACAGACAAAGAGCGGCCTCTAGCAAAGCATCGACGCCCCCAAGTCAGTATGGGTTCCGCCTCCTCGCAGAAAACCATAACCTACAAATACGTAGTGGTCCTATAGATAAGTCATCAAACATCTTTTTGTTCGCGATATCCCTGTGAACATGAGACATGGATTAAATGTGAATCTACAGATCGTTCACGATTATGTTTCTCGATCTTGATTGGTGGTGACCAAAATTTAAGGACATATCTTATTCTCAATCAATATTCCTTTGCGCATGGCCATGCTATTTTTGGTGTCAGCTCCCAATCATCGAGGGGCCCAGGGATATCTCTCATATCAGATGAACCAATTCCGTTGACTGTACAATCCCATAGCGTGAATCTTATCTTACTTAACTATCCCCTTTATAATAGTCAGTTACGAACTACGTTTTGAAATAATCAAAGTAAGAAAGATTCATGCTATAGCAATTCATACATATCAGGTCGAAGGACGTAATGATATTACCATCCCGAGTTACTTGTGACCATGATCCATGAAGTGAACTCAGGTGTGGGTCTTCTAGTCACTTAAAACTCCTTTCAAGCACAGGTTACTGTTGTGTTTCATGCATTCAATCCTTGATTAATGCATAACCAACACCTAACCTCAGCCTTAATTCAAACTTCCTTCCGTTGAAGAATGACTGACTGTGGAAATTTAGAATGTATAAACATTCTGGGAAGTGGTTAAACATGCTAAAATGGAACACAGTAAATACCAATGAAGGTAACCGCTTCATGCGTATATATAGTCTCCACTATATATCGATACAATCATCGGTTAGCAGTACTGCTTAGAGTTCCCAAAGCTTATTAGTAAATCAAACATTTACTAAAACGATGTTAAAGCCTCGTCATAAGCATAAACAATGCTATAATACCTAGTATGAAATTTATCACTAGTATTTGACAATGGCTTAATGATGGGATCATCAACACAATATCCCTTTTTACTCTTTTGTATACTCTTATTAAAACAATATCATAGTGTTTATCAAAGAGATCATACATAAGGTTATCATAGTCGTCATATCCTCAATGTAACAGAAGTCTACAATAGGATTAATGACACTTATGTTTATTAGAGTCGACATACCCTCAATGTAACCGAAGTTCACAATAGGGTTACTGACACTCACTTTTATTAGAGGCGACATACCCTTAATGTTACCGAAGTACACAATAGGGTCAATGATAATCATTGGAATTTAAATGTCGTATCTACACCACATATTTGTATATTCAAAACTTCGATTAAAATCGACAGACTTATTAGTATAGATTGGCTTGCAGTAAAACTAACTCAAGACAATTCTATTTTCGTCGAACATCAAGAACATACTTCAGTACTTCTTGAATTTTAGAATTCACTTTACTCCATATTCTCTATTTGTACTCGTAGAACAATTATTCCCTCAATAGGCTGAAAACAACCCTAAATTAGGATATTATTTTCATTTGAGTATATTTTACTAGGAACACATAAAGCTCCCACTAGCCCTGACAAGTTTATCTGGCTTAATCTATGCTTTCTAGAAAACTCATTCCTTTGACTTTCTCGTAAAGCAAGACTACAACCATATGATGCAATTTTTGTCAACTTCAGTCATGTACACAACTTGGATATAACTGTTATGTAAGACCTCGGAACATGTTTCAAACATTTCCTCAACTTAATCATGTGAAGGATTTAGGTCTTCTTATTTCCATGTGAACTTACTTGTTTCCCAAAAGCGACAACAATGCTTCACATAATCCAGACCTAATATGGATGTGTAAGATCCTCGGAAAGTGCCTCAAGCATTTCCTCAACTTAATCCTATGAAGGATACAGGTCTCTTACGTCCAAGTGAACTACCTTGTTTCCGCAAGGTGACAACAAAATGAAACACTTTGTCTCTAGTCGGTATTTGAAGTTGTTTATTATTGCATATATGTTAGTCCCTACACCCTTCTTGGATGACACCTTAGGTGTGGGATTAACCCAAGTCAAGTACTTGGATGCATCATATGAGTTACATCTATATATATATATACCATCTACTTCTTATATTTATTAGTGAACTCTGGGCCCACTATGTTTCCGATGAATGGTGACCTCACAATGATTCACCATCAAGCTGCTCTAACTATAATATGACAACCTCATATCTAAACAGCCTTCTTGATTTTCATCAGAGTTAAAGAAGCAATGGATATTGTCAGGTTTTACCACCATCTCTATGCTGATTAAATGATAGTGTCAACATTAGGTCTCTTATTTAAGTTTTTCATTCTTCCGCTGGAATGATTTTGGATATTGTCTTCTCCTTTTGAGCAACCAAACATGGTTCTCGTAAGTTCAAGAAACAACTACCCAAAACTCAGATGAACTACTTAAATATATATATAAGCATCAACATAGTTTATAATTCATCCATCTCCCACTGAATGTAGACTGGATAATTTTAAATTATGAGATTGACAAGCAAAGAACTCTTTCAAGTCAAAATCTAATTGGATGCTTAAATGACCATTATGTTGAGTTTTAGATTGATCATTTGGTTCATAAAAATTAATGTATACCAATCACATTGAATACACATTTTAGCCCTGCCTTTCACCAGATCATCAGCAAAGATATCTGGTTTTCTTTAATATGTGACACCATGTACAAATGTGTCTCTTAGAGAAAACGAATTATGGGTTAAACCCATGATCCATTTTATGTTTAAATCAATATAGATAAGAAAACTTAGCATCTATTCTGGATCTAAGAATTGATATATATATGCCCTTACTGATTCTTGGTTTTCCTCAGGTTGTTTCCGAATACCTCCAGGTTTCAGACACAAACCTTTTGTCTAGTTAAATATTCTCCCAACAACTATCATAAAGATGGTGATGGAGAATTTTACTAGCGTCACTCTATGTGGCATACTTGAACGGATTATCCACACAAGTGTGATCAAAATCCAACAAATCTCAATCCTTCATATCAACACTGGTGAAGAATTTCTTAATCACCCAAGTCCAATAAACAAGATTTGCATCTTTCATTTAACCCGAGGTTAAACTTTTACAAAGATCCTAACCACATGGATCTAAGTGATGTATCGAAACCACTTTTGGATCCAAGAATCAATTATTCATGATTGTATTATTACTTATAACGAGTCTTAATGTATGCTATGATATGGATAAGTTTTGATAAAAACATCTCAAAAACAATTTTTCAAAATGTCTAAATTCCAAGCCATATCCATCGTCATCAAATGTGTATTTAAGCACCACAATGGTCAAAATAACACATAAGCATTGACATGGATCGAATTTGAAATGAAACCATCAATATGAAAAATCTTTTCATCAAAATACAAGATACAAAATATATCTATCATCTTCAAAAGAACATACAATAAAGAAAGTCTTGCCACGCAGGGCAAAAATACAAAAGTAATAATTAATCCGGAAATAATGGTGAGACTAACACTCCCAATTCTCATGAAGAGGACAATCACCAGGGTTTCCTCTTCAGAGATCCGGTTCTTCAAGCTCTATCTTTTTGCAATGAACAGACCTACACTTTGTAACAAAATAAATTTGTGACAAACGTGAGTCTTATAGCTCCGGTAAACAACCCAGCTTATTAAGGAATAGCAATGAAGTATAATCATGAATGTACCTCAAGTAGGAAAATTAACTCTCTTTTATGAGAAGTTTTATATCCTCTCGGCACGAAGGGCAGGCATGACGGCCCCAATCCCCAAATCTTTTGCAGAAGTAGCAAACCACCCCTTCTTGAGTCTCCTTAGGCACATCATCAATGTCCATAGACTCAAAAATTGAAGCAAGATTGGATATTCCAACTTCTTCTGATGGGATCGATTTCTTCTTCTTCATAGTATGTTGTTCCTTAGAACCAAGAACGGGAGTGGATGAGGTTGATTCATGCTTGGACTTGTTAGATTCTACATCCTTCAATATTCCATGCAATTCATCTATAGATATTTCCTTTGTATGCATATGATAGTTCTTGACAAACTGTTCATATGATGCGGGCAGAGACTGAATGATGAAATTCATACTGAGCTCCCTCCCTATAGGAAATCCTAGCCTCTCCAATTGGTCCATGTATGATTTCATATACAAAACATGGGCACTTACACTCCCGCCTTCCCGCATCCTACAACCGGCTAGACTTTTAACACACTCATAATGTTCTTGCCTAACTTGCTGTTGGAATATATCCTTCAGCTTGTTAATCATGTCATACACAGTCATGTGCTCAAATTGCTTTCACAGTTCTAAGATCATACTTGATAACATGAGACAAGCAACATCGTGCGTATCCCGAACACGCTTTTCATATGCGTATCGGATGGGCCATGCCGCATCGATAGCAGGTGGTTCAGGAAGGGGTTCCTCAAGGATGTGCTAGGACAATTCTCAATTGCCTAAGCCAGTCAATAAAGTTCACTCCTGTGAGTTTCTCCCTTTCCAGGAACATGCGTAGTGAAAAGTTCGACGTGGTGTGGTTATGATTCGACATCCTATAATTAAAGTGAGTACGCGAATTAGTTAGTTTGATTTAATCCTTGTTAAAATAATTACCCATATCGTCACGAAAAATATTTTAACAAGGGCTAAGAACCATATTTCACTCCAATTCATGACGGGTTTGCCGCGGATCACTTCATGGAGCTATTTAGGCCGATAACAATTTTACCGATTGCAATCTCTATTGCAACTCTTAGTCACTTGCGGGATCCTACGACAACCATCGGTCGTTTGGCATGTTTGATACCTACCTGCACCAATTCCAAATTAAAATTCTTGGTTGACTCGTGCTAAGCTCGACAATCACACAAGGATTTTAATTTGTAATTGTAAATCGTCCATCAAGACATACGATGTCAAACCCACCAAAATTGGCTCGTACTAAGCTCGACAACCAAAATTGTGAATTTGCCACACTCACCTTCCACACAGTTTTATGAGAGTTGGCTCGTGCTAAGCTCGACAACCAAAACTCATAAATCTAGATTCGGGTGGTATCGACTTACGGATGGTGCAAGATTTACGTTTTATGAAAATGGGATTTTGTTTCCGGTTTGGTTACAGATTAACTTGTTTAGTGACAAAACCTATTTCCACTACGTGAGTTAATCTTGTATGTGAGCGCGTGCGAGAGTTGTAAACCATTTTTATCAAATCTCTTGTGATTTTATTATTTTTGAAAAATTTTCTAGCATGCGAATCCTAAGCAAACCATGCAAGAAATATAAAATCACATCACACGCATAAACGAAATAAATTGGTAACCCTTGCCAAAAAAATCCTATGCGTTCTTCTCGTGAGCCAAAACGGGAAGAACGTTGTCAATCTAAAGGACAAAAGGCTTCCGATGCGAGCTCCCACTAGAACCGCCATCTCCAATGGATTTCACCGGCTTCTATGGACATCCTCCATCTCCTTTTGACTCCATTTGTGTGTCTTCATCCAAATTGTACAATACATACAATAGAAATTGAAATGGCGTGCAAGCCACAATAATTTCCTATTTATCTGTTACATTTACACGGATGAATGAAATGGCATGCAAGCCACAATATTATTACAAATATATCAATTTTAATAAATATTACAGCCAAATGTGATTAAAAAATACCAAATGCATCCAAACACACAAAGTCAACCACAAGGTCAAAGGCAACGTTTACCAATTTCAAGTCTTAACACATACATCCAAACATAACATATGGTATTTCAAAATACCAAAACATGCATACAAAATCTGAAACAAATTTCCAGAATCTCAAAAAAGCCTAAAATACTCGAGACCAAAACTGTTTTTAACTTGAAACCAAAGCTGTTACAGCGCAGTTAGCGCCTCTAACTTTTAAGAGTTAGCGCCGCTAACTCAAGGCTAACACCGCTAACCCCGGTTTGACAGAAAACAAACATTTCGATTTCGGGATTTTCAGGTCACCATGTGGAAATCTAACATAGAGGTGGCTCTGATACCACTGTTGGAATTTCGTGGGCTAGCAGCAGAAGCAAGGTACAAGAAATAAAGCCCAATGTACAACCCATCAAAGCACAAAAACAAGAAATCCCAAAAGAGGTCAAAACTCTATGTAAAGAAATGCAACATGCAAGAAGGAAAGAGGATTATACCTTTCTCCTTAGCTCCATAAATGGTCTTCTGGTTCTATTGATGCTCCTCCAAGAACCAAAAACGGATCTTCTATTGGGATGTACCCCGGGAACACGTCAAACCACGAGCGCTAGCACGCCTTTATGGATCTTCTATTGATACTTCAACTTAAATACCATTATGGAATAGCAACAAATAGAGACCAAATCTGGAACTCTCTCTTTTGAAACTCTCTCAAAGTCTATGTTGCACTTTAGAGTGTTTAGTGTGTGTATTCAAGAGAGAGAGACAAAAGAATGCATTAGCTCCCTCTCAAATGTTCCAGATCATATTTGTATCTCCTAAAGCCGGCCAAGTACTTGCAAACATGTCCCACATGCATTGGCCAGCCTTGGAGGTGATTTGACAAAAAGCACATGCAGCCGTAGCGGCGCTAACCCCTTAAAGTTAGCGGCGCTAACGCGGCCTGCCAAGTGACATGACACAAAGTACAGGCAGCCTTAGCGGTGCTAACTGTTAAGGTTTAGCGGCGCTAAACGCTTAACGTAGCGGCGCTATCGTGGCCTGCGATGTCAACTTTTGTCTTTTGTCAATTTTGGTTCCTTTACTTTAGTTGTTGTCAGGTTTGACCCCGGTGTATGACCCAATAGGCCCATACATCATCAGTAGCGGTCTAGATGGCGTACGTGCATTAGTAGGCATTTTCTAACAAAGATCTCATTGGTCAGGGAATTAGCCAGAACACTCTTTGCCTTGTCATCCAGAGAATACAGTTTCCAATCTTCATCAGTCCAGGATGCAACAGGCTTCTCTACTTCCTTTTCTACTTTGTCAGTAGACGTATCACGGACAACAGCAGGAATCTTTGGGATAATTGGTCCTTTAGTGATGACATCGTACATACGATTGTCAATGGACTTGTGGAAAATCATGGTTCTGAATTTCCACAGAGGATAGTCAGATCCATCGAATATGGGACAATCCTTAGCAGACATCCGAGGAAAGTTTGATGAATTGTTGCTTATCGACATTGTATACTTTCTCAGAATCTTGAACTTTCAACTTATGAAATTGTTCAGCCTGCTCTGATACCAGTTGTTAGTCCCTTAGTGAGAGTATCAACAAGCAAGTAATGTGTAGATGGGGGGTTGAATACACTTTCTGCGGAAAATTGAACAAATCAATAAAAAGTGTTAACACACATCAAACCACAAACAATCGAATGCTTTGCTTTCATTAATAAGAATATGATTACAGACACAATCAAGTAAGAAACACTTGATATGTAAACACCTAATGTAAATCAAATCTCTCAATCTCTCAAACTTTGCTATCTATAATGAACTTATGATTATAGATACAGGACGACTCTCTAAATAGGATTTAATCACAGATTGAATACTTACCAACTTCACAACAGATGTGAAGATTCGAACACACGAACAAATTCGCAATTTGTGAGTTTCTTGATCACGTTGAACTGACAAACAGTGATTTATAATCATGGTCCTACAGATCCTAACCAACTAGAACTAATCGTAATCTGCTAACAAACTAACGGATAACCCGGAATCTTGAATCTTGAATCTTCTATCTTGAGTCTTCAATCTTCAATCTTGATTATGGAATCTTCTTATCCTTGCCGTAGATATAGAGAGATAAAAGAAATTTAAAACGTATTTAAATTCTCTAAATGGACTTCTTTAGCGGACTGAGTTACTCAGCTTGAAACTCATCAAGCTGAGTTCTTCGAGAACAAACCCGAAAACAAACATGTACTAACACGTATAATGATTAACTCATCCTTGGAAGTCATTAGAGTTAGCTAGAACTGATGAGACAAAGTTAAGTTTGTAAGATGAGTTCTACATATAACTTAAACAGAAGTATGAAGCTTAGTCAGACTGAACACTTATAGTGATTCAGACTGAGTATAAGCTGAATATAAACTGAGCATATGTTCGACCAGTTTATATTATGTTAAGGGAAAGCCTGTATTAATAGCAGGAACAATCTATAATGTTAAGGGAAAGCCTGTATTAATAGCTAAAAGAGAAAGAGATGTGTATCTACTTGATCTAAATTCAGTTGATCCCTATACTGAAACATGCTTGTACTCCCATTCTGTTCCTAAGCTGAGTTGGTTATGGCATAAACGTTTATCTCATCTAAACTTTAAAACTATAAATATGCTGTCCAATAAAGAGTTAGTCTCTGGATTACCAAAGATCACATTTTTCAAAGACAAATTGTGCTCAGCTTGTGAACAAGGGAAACACCATAAAGGGTCCTTTAAATCAAAGCAAAATTTTTCGATAACAGACTCACTGCATATGTTGCATATGGATCTGTTTGGACCCATAAGTACTCCAAGCCTGAGTGGCAAGAAGTACACACTGGTGATAGTAGATGAGTTCTCACGATTCACCTGGGTAATATTCCTTAAAGCTAAAAGTGAGGCTGCCCTGGAGATAATCAGTTTTATCAAATAGGAAGAGTTGCAAAAAGGTTTGTCTGTAAAGCAACTAAGAAGTGATCATGTGACTGAGTTCAGGAACTCTACCCTTGACAGCTTCTGTGAACAAAAGGGAATATTACAAAATTTCTCATCTGTCAGAACTCCACAACAGAATGGAGTTGCTGAAAGGAGAAATAGAACCCTAATTGAGGCTGCTAGAACAATGCTATGTGAGGCAGGATTGAAACTCTATTTTAGGGATGAAGCTGTTAGTACAGCCTGCTATACTCAAAATAGATCAATCATTGTCAAAAGACATGGAAAGACATCCTATGAGATGTATAAGTCTAGAAATCCCAATATAGGCTACCTCCATATATTTGGTTCAAAGTGCTATGTGCTGAATCAAAGAGATCAGCTCCATAAGTTGGAACCTAAAGCTGATCTTGGAATATTCGTTGGTTATTCCTCAATCTCCAAGTCTTATAGAATATATAATACAAGGAGAAAGGCAATAGAAGAATCAATTCATGTCTCTTTTGATGAAGACTGTTTTGATCAAGCTGATAAGAGTCAAGCTAACTTGGTCAGTCTAAGTGAGCTTGAAAGGCCTAAGGAAACCAACTTATCAAATCCTATGTATGTCATAGGAGATGATAGTGATGATGATGTGTGTTCATCAAAGAAATCATCACAAACTCCAAGGGATTCTCAAGCTGAGAAGGATGATGAGTTCATTAACCCCTTTGGAGCTGAAGTCACTCAGACTGAGGATCTCAGTGATCATCAGTTTGTTGACAATGTTGCCGTTGAGACTGAGGATGTGTGTTCACCTCAGAATTCTCAACATCACTCAGATTCTGAACCAGACTCTCCAACTACAACATTTAAATTCCTCAAAGATCTTCCTCAAGATCAAATTATTGGAAATGTCCAAGAAAAGGTCATGACCAGATCCAAGGCTACAGCTAATTACGCTGCACACTTTTGTTTTCTATCTCAAATGGAACCAAAGAAGACTGAAGAAGCCTTAGAGGATGAGGATTGGATTGAAGCTATGCAAGAGGAATTAAATGAGTTTGAGAGAAATAAGGTCTGGAACCTTGTCCTTGCCCCCAAAGATCATTCAATTATAGGCACTAAGTGGGTCTATAGAAATAAAATGGATAAGTATGGAGTGATAGTTAGGAACAAAGCCAGGCTGGTAGCACAAGGGTATAAGCAAGAGGAAGGAATCGATTATGATGAGACCTTTGCCCATGTTGCTAGAATTGAAGCCATAAGGCTGTTCCTGGCTTATGCAGCATCTAAAGACTTCAAAGTCTATCAAATGGATGTGAAGAGTGCTTTCCTAAATGGAAAACTTCAGGAGGAGGTCTATGTGAAACAACCTCCTGGCTTTGTTAGTTCAAAGTTTCCACATCATGTCTATAAGTTAGACAAGGCTTTGTATGGTCTTAAACAATCTCCAAGAGCTTGGTATGATACACTGTCCACTTATCTACTATCCATGGATTTCACCAGAGGTAGTATAGATAAGACACTCTTTATTAAAAGAAGTAAAGGACAGGTGATTCTTGTACAAATCTATGTGGATGACATCATTTTTGGGTCTACCAATGAATCTCTGTGTGAGTGGTTCTCCAAAATAATGTCACAAAAGTACAAGATTAGTATGATGGGTGAGATGACATACTTCCTAGGCCTACAAATTCAACAAAAGCCTAATGGAATATTCATCAACCAAAGCAAGTATGTTCTAGATTTGATAACGAAATATGGTTTTGATTCAAGTTCAACCATGAAAACACCCATGTCACCGGCTGTCAAGCTGAGTAAAGACTCAGATGGAAAGTCTGTGTATCAGTCTACCTATAGAGGAATGATAGGTTCATTGCTCTATTTGACAGCTAGTAGACCTGATATTATGTTTGCTACATGTGTTTGTGCAAGGTATCAGGCTGATCCTAAAGAATCACATCTTTAAGCTGTGAAAAGGATCTTTAGGTACCTTAAAGGTACACCAAATCTAGGTCTTTCGTATCCAAAAGACTCTGGATTTGAGTTAGTTGGTTTTTCAGATGCTGACTATGCTAGGTGTAAGTTAGACAGAAAATCAACCACTGGAGGATGTCAATTGCTTGGTGGGAAGTTAGTCAGCTGGACTAGTAAGAAACAGAACTCAGTGGCTACTTCAACTACTGAAGCTGAATATGTTGCAGCAGGAAGCTGTTGTGCTCAAATCCTATGGATGCAGCATCAACTTCAAGACTTTGGTATGAGTTTCAAGAAAACTCCTATCTTCTGTGATAACCAAAGCGCTATAGCCATCACTTACAATCCAGTCTTCCACTCAAGAACCAAGCACATTGAAGTTAGACATCACTTCATCAGGGACATCGTGGAAAAAGGTAAAGTTGACATTAAATTTATCTCCACTGATGACCAACTAGCAGATATCTTTACTAAACCACTTGATGAGAAGAGGTTTATGTATTTGCTAAGTAACTTGGGTATGCTCAACCCCTAGCTAAGTGTCTAGATTTCGAGCTTTTTAGTTTAATAAAGACTAGGTGTCTTAAACTGAGTGCACAGTTTATGGATAAGTTTTCATAAACTGAATCTTATCAAGCTGAACAATGAGTTATTTTGTTTGGTGAGTTCCAAACACATTTCAACTACTTAGTGTAGTTATGATACAGTTTGAGTCAGTCTCAAACATAAATGACTAAGTGTCACTGAGTCTGAGCTATGTGCTTAACTCAGACTGTGTGATTGTTTCACATGTTTGGTTGGTTCCAAACACTCTTTAACTACTCAGTGTGGTTAATAGATTTGTTTGAGTCAGTCTCAGACAAAAACGACTTAGTGTCATTACTTATGAGTTGTGTGCTCTACTCAAGCTGAGTTTCATTCTCAAGCTGAGTGCACATTTCAAGCTAAGTTTAATTCTCAAGCTGAGTGCACATTTCAAGCTGAATGCTTAAATCAAGCTGAGTGCTTGAGTTAAACTGAGTAATATGTTTACTCAGCTTGGTGTGTCCAATCTCATGTGTTATTTACTAAGTGTGAGTAACTCATGACTACTGCGTATTTGAGTCAGTCTCAAATCGCGTATTATACTAAATTGTGTATAGGTATAATACATCAGTGTATATAATCTTATTGTCAGTCAATATTATTATATTACCTTAGTATCCGTTGGAAGATGATTAGTTCTACCCATTTACTGTTACATCAAAATTTTACGACGTAACTGATAAAAAAGGGGATTTCTAACGGTAATTTTTCTCTCTCCTCGGAAAGGTATATATAACGAACTTACCTGCATGTTCGAGGTTTACGCTTACACTTCTCATCTCTAAACCTCTCAACTTCTTATATACCTTTCAACAAATTTGCTAAGTGCAATTCCCTGTTCCATTGACTTTGAAATCCTAACTCGCTCGGTGCGACGATCATTGCTCAGTGCAACGAAATCAGTTACTCAGTGTAATATTCATATCTTCACGATGGAAGGAACCACTCTCAATTTTAGTGATCGAATGGTTCGGGGTGCTGCGTTTAAAAACAACGGATTTCCGCTGATCAAAATCAACAATCAGCGAGCCTGTCTTGCTATTCCTCCAAGGAAACAGGGCAGTGGCTATGAAGCATGGGTTGCCTACATACAAAAATTTCCTTTGGCATTTGCCTTAACTGGAGCACCTATCAACATCGCTCCACAACACCTTTTGGAGTTCTGGTACACATGCACCTTCAACCAGAACAGAGGAGAGATCACCGGCACTGTTCTTAATGGCGATAGGACAGTGACCCTCACGGTTCAACAGATAAGGGAGGTTCTTCAACTCCCTGTTCAAGATGTGTTCGAGCCAACCATGACTAGACAAGTGGCGAGGTCAGTTTTACCTCAAATGAGTCACCCTCAAACTGAAGGAGTGATTAAGAAGGCCACTTTCCCAACCAGCTGGGGCTTCATGGTTTCCACAGTGGTAGGTTCACTGGGGACCAAGGTTGGAGGCTTGGATCAAATTAACGAGTTTGAAATGCAGCTGCTATACAACATGTTCTTCGACAGACGCATCGATTATGCACAGCTCATATTCAACGAGCTCAAAGCGCAAGTACTGAAAACCACCAGGGACCTCCATGTACCATTCATAAGGTATTTGTCATTGGTGCTTGAAGCTGAGTTAGGGGATTTATATGAAGCTGGATGGGATGTGTTCCCTGTTCCAACTCTCTGTCACAAGATGTTTAACAATGACATATTCCCTGAGTGGTCCAATGCTCTTAGTGGCTGAGGGAGTTTCATCTGCAAGTGGAGATGAGGGATTACCTCAAGGGGGAGCTTCCTACGCTGACACAGAAGTTCAAGCTAAGTCCTCTGCTCAAGCTGAACCAACAACCTTTGAAGCTGCTTCTGGTAAGACCTCTTCACTCTCTCTTTCTTCTCACTTTTCTCCATCCACCTTTGGAGATAAGACTACAGTAGAACCAACTCAGTCTAACCCATCTCTTCCACCTTCATTCCATTTACAATCTCAATCTGAAGCCACCCCTAGTATGCCCACTGCTGCTAGGGAAAATATCTTAACCTGTACCCGTAAAACTGCCATAGGTGGTGCCACTCCTAAACGCATCACTGGAGCTAAGATCACACTGATCCCTCCCCAGGCAGGAATTGAGGGGGAGACGCCTTCTCTTAAGGTGTCAACCTCAAGGCTCATTCAAACCCAACAGCCTTACCCGGGTGTGGTGTCTACTCAGCCCACACTTACTCGAGCCATGGGAGAGCCTGTTCCTGTACCTGAGCAGACACACTCAGGTTACATTGAAAGAATGACCAATCCCCAGGGTCAATCACCCCCCACTACCCAAATTAGCCAACCACCAACCCATACACTTCACATCTCGATCCCTATACATTCACTTTACTTCTCACACTCTCTTGCACGATCTGTCAATGATTCATCTTCAAACCAAGATGAGTCACAGGGTCCACACTCTGGCGCAAATGACTTTGAAGGTAAACACCAACCTTCGGATGATGCACCCAAAGACTCTCCTCAAAATGAAACTGCCTCCTCAGGCATCCAGTAGCTAAAGGACTATGTCGCAGCTCAATTTAATCTATTTCATCTCAAGCAGAAGAAACATAAAAGACAAATCTATCAGAGGCTTGAGAAACTGACAAAGGATGTTCAAGAGATTGCCTCTGCAGTTGCTGCGCTCCAACCACAATGGACTTCGACCCCTATTGACGATGATAAAAAGGGGGAGAAGGTTCAAGCTGATACTAAAGCTGAGCTAGTTCGAGCTGAAGCTGAAGCTCTTCTAGTTCTAGCTAAAGGAGCAAAGAGGCAAGCTCAGCCTAAGGGGGAGCCAGAATTAAAAGATGATGAACCTGCATCAAAGAAGCAAAAGATTTCAGTATCTGAGTCTGAAGCTGACGAGGGTTCTGAAACTGAGCAGGAGACAGAAGAAGAAAAAGCCACAAGGCTCATGATTGAAATGCTTGAACAAGAGGAAGCCAATGAACTAGGTATTTCTCTTGAAGAGCTAAGGAAGAGAAACGAAAAAGAGGCAAATGACCAAGAAAGGGCAAAACAGAGAAAAGCTTTGGCACAAGCTGAAGCTACACACACTGGTCCAAGACCTGATCCTGTCCCATATACAGACGAGGATATTCAAGAGTGCTATTTCAGAAGGAGCACCAGCAAGGAGATTAAAGGCATGACCTTGAGCAGAATTGATGGAGCCATCATCCTCAACTTTGAATTCGAAGATAAATCTACAATGGGGATGGACCTAAGATATGTTCACAGGATGGGCTACATAGAGTGGCAAAGAATATTAATGATGCTCAAAAAGTTCAAGAAAAGCCAAATCAAGCAAGAGATCTTTGCTGAAGTTTCCAAACTGGTTAATAGAGCTGAGGAATTGAGATATGTTCCAGTTCCTGGTCTGCAGTGGGAGAGCTTATTCGAATTACCTGAAGGTGTAGAGTTTAAAGAAAATCAAGGTATTGATACACCTGTTCAGGGGTTTATGTTTAAGGATCAGGCTGGCAATCCTAGCTTTATCAAGCTGAAGGAAATATGCTATCTAAAAGCTAGGGATGCCATACATATAAGAAGTTGCTGTGGTGATAGTACAAATCATTTTGTAAGGTATAAGTTGAATAAAATCATCAAAGTGTAACAAAGAGAACTCAGAGGGATTGCAGAAGCTGAAAGCCTCCTAGAAGAAATCAACAGAGAAATCATTCTGTGGGAGGTTCTACATCCTGAGTTCAAAAGATGAATAGATTAGTTCTATTGTAAATATTAGATTAGTTCTAATATTTTTGTGTAAGCACTATGTGTGCATGATCTAAGTGATCAACAAATTTTGTATTATGATCAATTCTATTAATACAAATATAAAGTTTTATATGTTCAACTGTGTTGTGATGTGTTCCTATTCATAAGTCTGATAAGTTCAGCAAAAATGAATAACAGATAAGTTCTTATTCATTTATGTAATTAGTTGGTGTGTTCAACTAAAAGTTGGTGTGTTCTAATTTAAATTGATAAGTTTAATTAATATTTATATGTTCAATAAATATTTGATCAGTTCAAATAATAAAATCTTAATAAGTTTGAGATTTAAAACATAATTCTGTTAAACAAACTTATGAACTGTTTGATGGTTTTGTCATCATCAAATAGGGGGAGTTTGTTGGGAATTTTGATCTCATTAGTTAAGATTTGATGAGACAAAGTTAAGTTTGTAAGATGAGTTCTACATATAACTTAAACAGAAGTATGAAGCTTAGTCAGACTGAACACTTATATTGATTCAGACTGAGTATAAGCTGAATATAAACTGAGCATATGTTTGACCAGTTTATATTATACCTTAGTTAAATTATTAATTTGTTTGATAATCTGTGTATGTCAGATAAGGTATATATCTAGTATTCAGCTTGATGTGTTTCAAGCTGAGTGACTCAGCTCAGAAGCAGAGTCAGCTCGACAGAGTTAATAAATATGTTTTATTTAACTCTTTGGACTTCTAAGGATGAGTTAATAATTATACGTGTAAGTTCATGTTTGAATTCGGGTTTGTTCTCGAAGAACTCAGCTTGATGAGTTTCAAGCTGAGTAACTCAGTCCGAAGTAAGAAGTCAGTTTAAAGATAATTTAAATATGTTTTAAATTCATCTTTATCTCTCTCTATATCTACGGCGCGGATAAGAAGACTCCAGAATCAAGATTGAAGATTGAAGATTCAAGATTCTGAGTTATCCGATAGTTAGTTAGCAAATTAGGATTAGTCTAGTTTGTTAGGAACGGTAGGAACATGATTATAAATACTTATCTCCTGATAAGTTTAGAGGTACGACTACAACTACGATTCTGAAAAGAATTACAGAGCCAAATACCTCACCTCACCGTATGTGTTACGATTCTTGAATCACTGTTTGTCAGTTCAACGTGATCAAGAAACTCAGAGATTGCCAGATTATGTAATTCTTACAACACCTCCAGTGTATTCCGGTGACAGAGGCTTGGACAACAACACCATGTTTACCAGAACAGCCATGCGTCTGCCGATATGGAAAAGGTACTTCGTAAATGCTGCTCATCTTGAATACAGGATACCAGACATCTACAACAACAAAGTTACCAAGCTCACACCTCCAGAGCTGAGGGGCTTGGATGAACAACAGAAAAGAAGATATGAAAAGATCTTAAATGATACGAAGTCCCCAAGGCATGTCGTCACTTCTGACTACCCAATTGTTGAAGTTCTTAACGTTTATACGGTAGTTTCTCATCAATACAAGTATGCAATCTTTGAGGTAAAGCGAGCTCAAGGAGAAAAGATTCAACTGAATGAAGCCGAGCTGAGACATGCGAAAATTTATGAAATCACGTTTATATATGACACACTGTCTCGGAAGCAAGGGAAAACTCCTCATGAACAATTTAGGAGATCTCAACTAATGCGGTATATGAGAAACTTTATAAGCTTTGTTGAAAACAACTATCTCAATGTCAATCTTCTGAAGCCGGACTAGCATCATCCAGATCTTGATCAACTAGAAGAATTGACATCAATCTATGAAGGTCACTCGAACTACAAAGGAGATAAAGGTGTCATCTTCCACAAAAAAAAGAAAGAGAAAATATCCGTAAGGATGGATGAGTGTATGGCCTACTCAGATGGTACCTTAAAACATCTATACTATGCTTTGCATGAAAAGGTGTTGCCTGCTCGCAATGAATTGACTGAAGAATATCAAAGACAAGCCTTCAGATCAATCGAGCGGATGAAAAACACACTGGAGAATAGGAAACATATGAGGCACTGGCAGGTAGCCCTCGGGATTCGAAACAAGTCAAGACATGATGTTTAATTATTTATTTCTTGTTGTGAATCATTGCACACCTCACTCTCAACGGTATACACAACACACACATAAAAACACTAGCATTGCTTCATCCATAGATTTACGGGACCAACTGGCATTCGTTGTGGATAGTAGTCTACCGATAGTTATGGTAGTAAGCTTTGGGTTACTGGAAAATAAGATAGAAAATGAGGGGTAGATAGAGATAGTAGATATAGAAATGAAGTAAGAAATTTCAAAATACAGAACTCATGTGCAATCATGAATTTTGCTCACGAAGGCAAATTAAAAGAAAACAATGCCCTTAAAAATATCAAGAGAATTTGAAATTCTCAAGTTTTTATTGTATATTCGTGTGAATTTACCTTCTTAGTTTGCTAATTTAAATATATATATATATATATATATATATATATATATATATATATATATATATATATATATTAATTTGAAGAATGCGTATGAAGTTAAACTAATAAAAGTCAAACGAAAAAAAGTTAAGTTTTGTTTAATTTTTATTTTTACTCCATTATTCTACATATTAGATAATAACATGTAAATTTTACTATTTATTTTTTTGCATCTCCTCTTTTAATGCAACACATATCTAGATCTTGTGAATAGATAGATGAGTAGAATTACAAAGTAAAACGATATAAAACTAGGTGTTCGTCAATTGGTTTCATCCGAAAATCCACCCAATCCATATAAGTTTGAATTACTTTGTTATGGCTTAATGGGATTTGGAACGGCTATTTGGATACAACCAAATATTTAATCAGATATTACTTTGGATTTGGATTTTATGTTTTCCTTTTCAGGCTCGACCGAATACCCAAATTAATGAAAGGATTGCATCTTAATTAATATGATATATAATCATATAATTACGTTAAAATAATTTATTTCATTTGAGTCTCTTTACGAATTTTTGAATATGATATTAATTCCTTAAAACATATGTGGGTGTAATAATCAAATATTTATATGATATCTAAAAAAAATATTTTTCTATGTGTATTGTATGTTTAATATTATTATTATTATTTTAGTTGTTGTTTAATAAAATAAATTACTAGTTATGAATATATATATATATATATATATATATATATATATATATATATATATATGTGTGTGTGTGTGTGTGTGTGTGTGTGTGTGTTTAAACAATGGAACATAGAGGGTATAAGTTGAAACTAGTATAAAGACTGAGGGTTGAAAGTGACAAGAAGGAGGAACTCCTTTATTTGACTACAAGGGAGTCAAAACCCCTCATTCTTTCTCCTAGAGAAATCGAGAGAGAAGAGGGAGAGAGCTGGAAGAGAAAATTCAGCTAAAACAGGGGAGAAATCAAGAAGAAACTTGATGCATGTTCATGATAAGTCAAGAATTGAGTAATAGAGCTTCATCTTAAGTTATCTAGGGCTAATAGCACACTCAAAGGAAGCTTTGCAATCTCAGGTAAGTTCTAATTTAAGTTCATTTGTTTATTTTCTATAATTATTAGTGTTGATGATCCGTTATTTAAATAATTTGGACTTTTGAAATAAATGGGTCAAGTTTTGTAGAATTGAAAAACCTAGGGTTTAGTCATATACATATTTTGATGGGGAAAATGAGTTTGAAACTGATTCGTGATGCAATAAAGTTATTTACTAGTTTAGTTTTAGTATTGTTATATACTCTTGTTAGTATTATATTATGCATGCTAAATTTTTTAAGAAATGGAGTATTTTTCATATGTAATGGATAGTTTAAGGTTGGGGAAGATCATAGGTACGGATGAATAATTCATTGATGGATTGTATGCAAGGATAGTGTACACGTGTCATCATATCCATGAACATTATAAGTCACTAAATGGTCACACAGCTGCACACCTAACATTAAACAAAGAAAATAATATCCTCCGTGTACAATGATAATTAATAGTTAATAAATTATCCAGTAAATAAATAATAAATGAACGTTTACTATTTAAGAGAGATTAAATATTAGTTAGGTATTTTATTAAAGAAATATTAATTAATAGTTAATTAATTAATATTAATCAAACTAAAGGCTGAGTTTTGTCAAAGAATCAAAGTGTTGATTCAGACCGGGCTTAAAAGCCTTAATCCATGTACCTTATATATAAGGGATTAAGCTAGGTTAATTAATCATAACATAACATAAGATTAATTAACAAGTCACCAAATCTCTCTCCCCTCTCCTCTCTCTTTATCGGCGACCGATACCACCACCACCACCAACGATAGGTGGTAGCGGCGCGACCCAGCGGTTGCGCAACTTGCGGGGGACTGCAGTGGTTTCTGGCGAACACCTTAAGGGCCGAGAAGACCCCTTGGCGGCGGTTCATTCTCGGCGGCAACCCCTTCTCGAAGCACTAGTGGTGGCGGCTTGTGTACACACACGCGACACATTTTTTTCCGGGTTCACAAGTGCAGTAGTTGTGTATCCCCCTATAGCAGTCCAAGGGTATAATTTCTTATACTTTATTTACTGTTATATGTATATATATATATATATATATATATATATATATATATATATTGTTGAATATGATTAAATTATTGTTTGCCCTGTTCCCCTACTTGATACAGTTGTGATCTTGGGATGGGATTTCTGTGTTGCTTCCGCTGTGCATTTGTACCCTGTAAATCCCAACAGTGGTATCAGAGCCTCTTCTAGGTTCGGTGGAGGACAAGTTTTAATCATAATATCATGTTTGTATATATGTGTCTGAAACTAGTATTATGGTTTTAATCAAGTTTCTGATCTAATACCTAATAAAATTTCCATCTTTATTGCTTAAAATATGTATTCACATATGTGTGAAACTTAAATTCTAATTTAGGATCAAGTTCTGCTCTTTTTACCAGTTAAAGTTTCAAGTTTTTATGTTTATATATGTTTATATATATATATATATATATATATATATATATATATATATATATATATATATATATATTATGGGTGAAACTTGTTTTTGGCCAAAAGTCAAAGTTTTAATTTTTCAGCCAAGTAAAGTTTCCAGTTTATATGCTATATATATATATATATATATATATATATATATATATTCATATAAGAGTTAATTACAAAGATGGTCCTTGTGGTTTGCGCAGAATTTCACATTTAGTCATTTAAAATCAAAACGTACACTGGTAGTCCTTATGGTTAACGTTTTGTTTCACTTTTAGTCCTTTAGACTAACTGGTGTTAAAGTTGACCGTTAGTCAAAGGGCATTTTAGTCTTTTTAAACCTTACCCTTGTAACCAAACATTACCAACCCTAGATCAATATTTAATAATATATTTATATTAATTATTAATCCCTTCCTTTATTCTCCCCTTTAACACCATCTGCGCATTTCAAACGGCAGACCACTACCGCCCCATTAAAATTGTCGCCGCCACAATCGTAGTATTCTAACACTTTCCGATCTAGCCACCGCCGTAGTAGCCTTCAACACTGCAACCGCCGCCACCACCGTAGTAGTCTTTAACAATGTAAGCCCGATCGTCATCGATGGTTTCCGATATAAGCATCACCGCCACCACAACCGACCGCATCCTTGTTGAACCACTAATCGAACAAAATCCCCAATCAAACTTCAACCTGTTTTGATGATGTGGCTACATCAAGGGAGTGGTGGACAGACTCGTTGGTGCTGGTGATGATATGGAGGCGGTGGTCGACGTTTTTTTTTGTTCGTGAACCCTCCGGCGCAGGCGAGCGGAAGCGATGTATTCGTGGCGTTAGTGGCATTAAGAGCTAGTAAGGGGCCACCGCAATTGGCTATGTCCACCGCTTACTCTCTCAATCTTTCTTGGGATTTACAACACTTCATAATTTATGATCTAAATTGATGTGTGGTTTACCTCAATTTGGTTCTCTTTTCTGAAAACATGGACCCTAATTGTGGAACAGTGCAAGTAAATCGCCAATAGGAGATGTAAGCATCCATTTAACAGCATTTAAGGAGTATGATGTTTTGTATTGATTATTTGATTGTACAACCAAATTGAATTTCTGTATCCAAGTAACTTGATAGCTGGATTTAGTTCTATGATCAAGCTATTTTCTTTCATCTAATTTTCTTTTGTTTGATAGGTATTGGATTTTGATTAAGCTATTTTCTTTCATTTAATCTGCAAATGATGAAGCAGATGGGCCTCAGAGAATAAGAGACGAGTGAGAGAGAGTGAGTTTGTGTTTGGAAACAAGTACAGAGACAACTATAAACAACTGTGTTTGGAAATAGTTTTAATATGGTTAGGAAGTTTGGTAACATGGATAAATGTTAAAAAGACCATAATACCATTTGACTAACGGTCAACTTTAACACCAGTTAGTCTAAAGGACTAAAAGTGAAACAAAACGTTAACCATAAGGACTACCAGTGTAATTTTCGATTTTACAGGACTAAATGTGAAATTAAGCGCAAACCACAGGGACCATCTTTGTAATTAACTCTTTATATAAATTGTGTGAAACTTGAATTTAACAAATGTTCAAAGTTTTTGAATTTTTTAATCAAGTTTTCAGCTTTATTATTATTATTATTATTGATAATATTGACGTTTAACCTAAGTGGTGTTTTTGTCTTTTTATCCAGATTGTGATAATTAGCAAAAAGATCCAGTTTAGGTTCACGTTATATTAGTGGGATTAACACAAGACCAGTTGAGTTTTGGTGTTAAAATTCAAGTTTAGAATCAACACGGGAATTTATATATGGTGTACGATCATATTGCGTGTTTTTATTTACTTAATATTTTATTGTTTCGTGATTAGAATATTTATTAAGCCAAACGCCTTAGACCTAGTGGATCACTTTGTGTTGTTTTTTTTAATTGTTGTGGTTGTTTACATTTATTATTTATGGTGTGGGGAGGCATGCGTGTCACTTACAACCCCTATTCAATTTTGTAAAAGGACAAGTTTTAGCGAGCCTGCGTGCCTTTGAATTATATTTTAATAGGGCACTAGTTTTATCAAATTTGTATAGGTTAGTTTGATATTTGTAAATGTAATAATTCTGGAGGCGATCAAGCAAGACAAGGAGCAGGACAAACAGAGATTATCTATAAACAAAACACCAACTAACACATAAAGATCATTATATGTTTAATCTCATGCAAAATTATCTATTTTAAGTTGCTTAACTCTTGGATTTGATCAATCACTAGTTCTTTAATTATCTAATGCTCCTAGATAAGCAAGATTCAAGCTTTATGAATTAAATGGTCTTTTAAAACATAAAACGAAGATTATAAACAACTAAAACAGATTATAAAGCATGGATGAACTTAGATTAAGCAAATTTTAAATTAAACATGAATTAAGCATTAAAACCATGAATTAATTAACCATATTTAGAGTTTCATCTCCTCTAGGGAGGAAAAATAGAAAACTAGCCAAGAACAATCATAACTAAGCTCTGGAAATTATTCATAAAAAGAAACATGATGAACAAGAATGAATAAAACCGTACAAGCCGAATGCTCCCGGTCGAAATCGTCACTTTTATCTTCAATTCGAGCTCAAATGCTCCAAGTTCATGCCCCAAGCTCTCTGGAATGTATAGAGGATGGTTTCTGGTGTTTAGGTGGTGAAAAATCGGGAGAGATGATGCCAAGCCGAATGAAGATCGTAAAAAATTTATAATGGCTGAAAATTGGAGAATCGCGCCGCGACGCGCCTCTATCTGCTGAGATCTCGCCACGTTCAAAATTCAGAATCCGGATAAGCTGCTGCCACATAGAGATAGCGACGCGACCAAAGGGCCAGATAACGACACGGCGGCTGATTTTCGGCTGATTTTTGACTTTTTTTACTTTTCGATTTATCTTCATTTTATCCTCATATTATCTTTATACCTTCGAATTTATCATCTGAAATCAAATAATAAGGATAATGAACACCTTTCAAATATATTTTTCATGATTTTAATTAAAAATAATGGCATATCACATATATATATACAAATCGCGATATCATGCACTTTGGGCCCGTCACATCACGGAACCACCAAACTAGACCTCACCACCTAAGAAGGGGTGAAGTCTGGCCCGTCACATCAGAGAATCGCAAAGTCTTTCATGCATTCCCCACATCGGTTTAAACACCGGTGTGCACGGTTTGGACACGACAACACACCAAGGTACCGGTAGCAGGAAGGTGTACCATTAGATAGGTAGCACTACTGGTCTAAGATTTTTGAAAGGGTTTATTGTTTCAAAAAATTTCCGAGTTATTCCATATTACAAAACGTGTAAAACTATTATCATTTTTAAGTGAAAAAGCATTTCAACTTAAAAATGTATGTGTGTGTGTGTGTCTTTATATATATATATATATATATATATACACACACACACACACATACATTTTTAAGTTGAAATGCTTTTTCACTTAAAAATGATAATAGTTTTACACGTTTTGTAATATGGAATAACTCGCAAATTTTTTGAAACAATAAACCCTTTCAAAAATCTTAGACCAGTAGTGCTACCTATCTAATGGTACACCTTCCTGCTACCGGTACCTTGGTGTGTTGTCGTGTCCAAACCGTGCACACCGGTGTTTAAACCGATGTGGGGAATGCATGAAAGACTTTGCGATTCTCTGATGTGACGGGCCAGACTTCACCCCTTCTTAGGTGGTGAGGTCTAGTTTGGTGGTTCCGTGATGTGACGGGCCCAAAGTGCATGATATCGCGATTTGTATATATATATGTGATATGCCATTATTTTTAATTAAAATCATGAAAAATATATTTGAAAGGTGTTCATTATCCTTATTATTTGATTTCAGATGATAAATTCGAAGGTATAAAGATAATATGAGGATAAAATGAAGATAAATCGAAAAGTAAAAAAAGTCAAAAATCTGCCGAAAATCAGCCGCCGTGTCGTTATCTGGCCCTTTGGTCACGTCGCTATCTCTATGTGGCAGCAGCTTATCCGGATTCTGAATTTTGAACGTGGCGAGATCTCAGCAGATAGAGGCGCGTCGCGGCGCGATTCTCCAATTTTCAGCCATTATAAATTTTTTACGATCTTCATTCGGCTTGGCATCATCTCTCCCGATTTTTCACCACCTAAACACCAGAAACCATCCTCTAAACATTCCAGAGAGCTTGGGGCATGAACTTGGAGCATTTGAGCTCGAATTGAAGATAAAAGTGACGATTTCGACCGGGAGCATTCGGCTTGTACGGTTTTATTCATTCTTGTTCATCATGTTTCTTTTTATGAATAATTTCCAGAGCTTAGTTATGATTGTTCTTGGCTAGTTTTCTATTTTTCCTCCCTAGAGGAGATGAAACTCTAAATATGGTTAATTAATTCATGGTTTTAATGCTTAATTCATGTTTAATTCAAAATTTGCTTAATCTAAGTTCATCCATGCTTTATAATCTGTTTTAGTTGTTTATAATCTTCGTTTTATGTTTTAAAAGACCATTTAATTCATAAAGCTTGAATCTTGCTTATCTAGGAGCATTAGATAATTAAAGAACTAGTGATTGATCAAATCCTAGAGTTAAGCAACTTAAAATAGATAATTTTGCATGAGATTAAACATATAATGATCTTTATGTGTTAGTTGGTGTTTTGTTTATCATATAAAACATCAACGGTTGAAGCTTTACGTGTAAATCGAATCAATTGTCTAGTTATACCCTTTAATCACGCTGTTGACGATAAAGATTATTAATTGGTGTAGTTAGACAGTTAGAACTAGACCAAGGGGTTTAATTAATATAGAAATCGATGCATGAACGTTTTAAGTATCTTTAGCTCTTATTGCCATCACTACTAGAAAATCATCAATTACCGAAGGACTTTCCGACGGAATAAATCCGTCGGAAATTTTCCAACAGATTAGCGACTGTTTACAGACGGACCCAGTTTCCGAGGGATTAACGACGCATTTCCGACGAAAACGGATTAGCGAGGCCCCTTTTACTCGTGGACCTATTCCGTCGGTAATCCGTCGGAAACGCCGTTTTCCGACGGATTTCCGACGGATTTTGCCGTCGGAAAACGCCCTGTTTGTTGTAGTGCATGAATTGATTGCCATGAAAAGGCTTTAATTGATTATCGGAAGGGAAAGTCTTCGGTATTATATAATCTTCCAAGTTCTTCGCTTTATTGTTCCTTTTGGCTTGTTTTAGTGATTTCTAGGGTTAGTGGTAATTTAGTTGGTTGAAAGTTCTCAAAAACATCATAAATTCCCCGCTACTTGCTTTATTTATTTTCTTGTCCTTAGTTTAGTTTATTTGCTTTCTAGTTGCGTAGTTTAGTTTAGTTTCGTTTAATATTTAAATTAGTATGATTTTATTAAATCATACTCGTTCTCCAAGAGTTCGACACCCGTACTTATTTTTCTATACTATAATACGATTAGGTTCTCTTGTCTATTTGTATCATAGTCGTACTAAAATAATAACGGTTTTTATAAATTTAAAACTAGTACGCTTCACGCATATCAAGTTTTTGGCGCCGTTGCCGGGGAACGGTTTCATTTGATTTAATTATAGTAATTTAGTGTTAAACTAGTTGTGTGTTTGTTCGGTTTGCTTAGTTGTAGCTTTGTTTAGCTTTCTATCTATCAATCGCGGCGCGATCTCCTTGATCGCGGCGCGATCGTTGTCGACAGCTTGTTTCCTTTTCGTTTCCCGTTGAAACGACATTTGAAATCAAGGGTCAATTCCTTCATATTTTACGGGAAACTCCTTTCAGTGGAAAGGATCATGAAGACGCCAACCAGCATGTTGAGGCCATGCTTGAAATCGCGGATTACTTCCACACTCCGGGAGTAATGAGAAATGCCGTTATGCTGCGGGTGTTCCCGATAACACCCAAGGTGCAGCCAAACGTTGGCTAAGATCCGAGTGACCCATCCGTACATGGGAAACACTCAAAACAAAATTCATTAAGCAGTTTAGTCCTCCCTCTATGATTGCCAAAATGAAAATGCAAATACAAAATTATACACAATCTGAGGACGAGACTCTTTATGACTCTAGGGACCGCTACAAGAAGATGCTGCAAAACTGACCACAACACGATCTTAATGCTCACCAGGTTGTCCAAACCTTCTATAATGGTATAAATGTCTGCACAAGACAAATGGTCTATTCTCAAGGTCCAATACAAAAAAAACCCCTACTCAGGGGTATGCCATTATAGAGGAGTTGGCTCAGCACTCCCACCAGTGGCATTCTCGAGAGACCCCTCTTTTCATAGAAACACTTCCTCTCCTACCGACAGGCTAGACCACATGGCAGCCCTAAATGCCAAGCTGGATGCATTTGGGCGTGATATGAAGAAAGTTCAACAAACCATGCACGTCATGCAAGTCGGTTGTGATAACTGCAACGAACCCCATCTCGTGAGAGATTGCCTATATGATGAGAGTGGGAATCTCAAGGAATCTGCGTGTTATTCGTCAGGGTATAAGTATGATTATCCGGAAGACAAGGCATAATTTTGTAACCATAGGGCGAATTGGAAACCTTATCCCGAATACCGCAAGGAGATGGAGGCGAAATATAGGCAGAACGGCCAAAGATCCTATCAGAAAGAACCACCAAAGGAGCCAGAGAAAACGCCTAATTTCGAGGAGATGCTTAACTACTCTGCAGCAGCGTCCGATTAGAGGCACAAGGAAACCGAGGAGTTAGACAAGAAGTTCAGATCGACTACCGAGGCAGCACTCAGTAATCAGCATGCTTCTATCCATAACATTGAGACCCAAATTGGTCAAATATCTTGGGTTTTCCAGGACCGCTTTCCTGGGACTCTTCCAAGCAACACCGAGACTAATCGGAATGCCGATCTCAAAGCAATAACTACTAAGAATGACACAACGCTTAATGATTCAACACCTAGTAGTTCTAACACTAATTCCGATGTGCAGCCGCCTCCGCATCCTGAGCGAGAGAAAGAGAAGGAGGTAACTATTGAACCTCTAGCTGCATCACCCGCTGCTCCACCCGCTTCACCTCCTGTGAAACTATACCGTCCACCAATACCATATCCGCAGCGTCTCCGGAAAGACGACAGGATGAGCAGTATCGAAAATTTCTCGAGCACTTGAAATCTTTGCATATCAACATCCCGTTCATTGAGGCTATGGCTCAAATGCCAAAATATGCAAATTTCATGAAACACCTGCTTACTAATTATAAGAAACTTGAAGAGGTCTCGAGTGTCACAATCAATGATCAATGCTCAGTAGCGATGCTCAAAAAGATCCCTAAGAAAATGACCGATCCCGACAGTCTTACTCTACCGTGCCAGTTTGGCAACTTGCCCATCACTCAAGCATTGGCTGATTCAGGCGCGAACGTAGATCTCATGACATATTCTTTCTTTGCCCAACTGGGCCTGCCCGAACCAACGCCAATTCGCATGTCGATCCATCTGTAAAATAAATCTGTCACTCATCCGCGAGGGATAGTTGAGGATTTATTAGTGAAGGTAGATAAATTCATCTTTCCCACGGACTTCATCATTTTACGCATGGAGGAAGATGATCAAGTCCCTATCATTATGGGCAGACCCTTCCTAAGTACAGCTAGCACTCTACTTGACATTCATGAATCACAACTAACACTCAGGGTATGTACCAATGCAATCACTTTTGGACCTAACGAGTCTTTGAGATATTCTAAATGTCTCGATGACTCTACTTTCTTTGTGGGAATTTTCGATACTCTGCGAGAGAAAGAACTGCGAGAGGAGAGAGCCGAGGAGGCCGAGGGCCCAAATCCGCAAGAAGAGAGTCTTCTCTACCTTTAGAAGAACCAACAGGAGTCTCGATCAAAAGGGGGTAAAAACTTCGACCCTGGGGATTAAGTTCTATTGTTCAATTCTCGGTTGAAGAAATTCCCCATTATCTCAAGACACGGTGGTACGGACCTTATGAGGTGAAGAAGGTATTCCCTAACAGCACCATTAAGCTACTCGATCCAAAGGGGATGACCTTCAGAGTCAGCAGGAACCGAGTGAAATACTACTCGGAAGGAGGCACCGATAAGAGGGGAGGTGAGGACATAGGCCTCACAGTACCAAAACCTAAGTGTGGGGTTGGGAATCCAGCTAAACGACTTAAGTAAAGAAGCGCTTCCGGGAGGCAGTCGGTGCTCAACTTTGTGGGTGTGTTGTCTAGAAACCCTCACGAGACTTCAACTCGTCCTCTCGGGCTACCGAGGGGTTTAAAGGCTTTTTGCATACGCTAAATGCAACCGTGATTCCTACTAAAGTGACTTAGGTTTTTTTTTCTTTTTGTGTGCTTAGTTATTAGTTGTTTGGTTCTTAGCCTTGATCTATCTTAAACTTTGTTCTGAGTATTTTTCTTGCAGGTGGATATTGCATGGAGTGCACGCTGATGCTGACATATTGCTTAGCTTTATCTTTTATTGGTCCATATTTTGTTGATACACGAAGGGAGTTTTCTCTAATCTTTTTCTACCCTTGTTTTGTTTGTCTTTATGTACAATGGGGACATTGTATGATCTAAGTGTGGGGTAGGGGGTGAGAAAAAAATTCCTAGCTTGAACTTTATTTGTCCTTGATTAAATCATGATGGTATTTGGGCTATTATTTTTATATTTTTAATATCATTTGAGTAAGTGTTAAGTATTGGTTGAAGGTGTCAAATGTTTGATTTGTGAACAAGTTCAGAGGTTATATTTGGTATTATTCATAGTATTTAGTGGCTTTTCACCGTGCCTTAGAAATTTCAATGTATGGTAACCAACTTTTAATTTTTGAAATATGAAAAAAATGGTTAAGCCCTTTTTGAATCTATGCTCGACAAAAATAGGCCGAGTGTGAATTTTCTCTTTTACTAATCATATGCTTGCAAAATTGAGAAAAAAATCAAAAAAAAAAATGAGAAAAGAAAAAAGAAAAAAAAAAGAGCAGCAATAAGGCCAAAGGCCAATAAAAGCAATAATAAAGCCAAAAGGCTAGTAGTATAAGTCAAATATGTGGTATTTTGAACTCGAACAAGTAAACTCTGAGGGGTGTTCTACACCTAATCACCAAAAGCCAACTGGTTTGGGATCGGTTGGGTTGAAAGTTCGCTACATAGGTTCCATCGAAAGTCATTGGCTTATATGAGAAAAATAATAAAAGCATGTGTCAAGTAAAATTAGAAAGTCTGTAATAAGTCTTGAGGTTAGGGAGTTCCTAAGGGGTGGATTAACCATCAAATAGTCATTAATTAAGGGTTGGTTATTTGTAAAAATAGAAAGTACTTGGGATGGTGAGAAGTTAATAAAGGACCACAACACGGGTATATGCATAAGTCTGGGTGTAATTGATATGTTTGTTTCTAATCAAACTTGTTGACATTATTCAGCGGTATTTAGTGTTTAAGAGAAAGAAATTATTTGTTTAAATACCTTAGCCTAGATAAAATTGTGATTTGCTTGGGGACAAGGAATGTTCAAGTGCGGGGTATTTTGATATCGCGGTTTTTATATATATATTTTTATGCGATATCCCATCATTTTGAATTAAAATCTTGAAAATTACATTTAAAAGGTGTTCATTATCCTTATTATTTGATTTTAGATGATAAATTTGAAGGTATGAAGATAATATGAGGATAAAATGAAGATAAACATCGAAAAGTCAAAAAAATAAAAAATCTACCGAAAATCAGCCGTCGAGTCGCGATCTGGCCCTTCGGTCGCCTCGCGATCTCTACGTGGCAGCAGCTTATCCGTATTCTGATTTTTTAACGTGGCAAGAACTCAGCAAATAGAGGCGCATCGCGGGGCGATCAAGGCGGTCGCGGCGCGATCCTCTTATTTAAAGCCATTAAATATTTTTTCGATCTTCATTCGGCTTGGAATCATCTCTCCCGATTTTTTCACCGCCAAAACACCAAAAACCATCCTCTAAACATTTCAGAGAGCTTGGGGCATGAACATGGAGCAATGGCGCTCGAATTGAGGATAAAAGTGAAGGTTTCGGCTAGGAGCATTTGGCTTTTACGGTTTTATTCATTCTTGTTCAACATGTTTCTTTTCATGAATAATTTACAGAGCTTAGTTATGATTGTTCTTGGCTAGTTTTCTTTTTTCCCTCCCTAGATGAGTTGGAACTCTAATTATGGTTAATAAATTCATGGTTTTGATGCTTAATTCATGTTTTGCTTAATTTAAGTTCATCCATGCTTTATAATGTGTTTTAGTTGTTTATAAGCTGAGTTTTATAATTTAAAAGACCGTTTAATTCATAAAGCTTGAATCTTGATTATCTAGGACCATTAGATGATTAAAGAACTAGTAATTGATCAAATCCTAGAGTTAAGCAACTTAAAATAGATAATATTGCATGTGATTCAACATATAATGATCTTTATGTGTTAGTTGGTGTTTTGTTGATCATATAAATCATTAAAGGTTGAAGCTTTACTTGTAAATCGAATCAATTGGCTAATTATACCCTTTAATCACGCTTTTGACTATAAAGGTTATTAATTGGTGTAATTAGACGATTCCAACTAGATCAAGAGTCTTCATTATTATATAATCTTCCAAGTTCTTCGCTTTATTGTTTCTTTTGGCTTGTTTTAGTGATTTATAGGGTTAGTTGTAATTTATTTTGTTGAAAGTTTTCAAAAACATCATAAATTCCCCTTTACTTGCATTATTTATTTTCTTGTCCTTAGTTTAGTTTATTTGATTTCTAGTTGCGTAGTTTAGTTTAGTTTCGTTTCGTTTAATATTTAAATTAGTATAATTTTATCAAATTATACTCGTTCTCAAAGAGTACAACACCCGTATGTTAGATTATGAAAAGTGAGCGTGCAAATATGTAATTATTGTAACTTGGGCAAATGCTATAAAAGGCATTGGCCCCACTCTTTCTAAAGTAAGCTTTGCATTATTCAAGACTTGTGTTTGTGTATTCTCTCAACCTCTCGGCTCTCTCTCTAAACCAAATACACACACACACACAAACAAGATAATCTTCTAAGCATTGCTTCATCCTTTATACATTAAAGGGACCATCAATTGGTATCAGAGCCAAACTTGTTTTTGGCTCGTGATTGTTCCAAAACAACAAGAAAAATTTCGAAGACTTTAAGCTCAAAGTGAAGAACAAGCATTCGGTTCCTCCAAAGCATACAACCATACGGATTGTTCAAGAAAGGTACAAGTTCTAGTGATTCCCGAAGGTAGAACACATCTAAGGTATAAACAATACTTTTTCTATGATCTCTTTGGGTTTGTTCAAAGGTTTCTACTTTTTTATACGGTTTTCTTGAAGAATATCTAAACCGAGTGGTGTTTTAAAAGCAAAAAGCTCAATGGTTCATTAAATGTTCGACTTTCTATCATTTAATTTTCTGGGCATTCAAGCATTTATGGTGTTCTTGAAGCTGTAAATGCAGTCTTGAAGAAGAAGAAATAGGATTTTTATTTAAAATAATTATTAATTCTTCAAAGATTAAGTGTTGAACAAGATAACTCAAGTACTATCCATTCCAATCAAGGTACAAGTGGGTAGACACCATAAGGAGTAAGGCCATCAGATTTGATAGTGACACATCAGATCCTATAAGCCGGATTCGTGGGGCATGCGATTGAGGAGGTACACGGCTTATAGAGTCTTCCAAGCTGATAACTTCTAAGTGTTACTCTTAAAGCTATCAGCCGTATTAAACCGCACGCGATTAGGTGGTTCTAAGTGTTATCAGCCGCACAATCTTATCCATGCGATTCAAAGAGTTGATTTATCAATTGCATTAAGTTGATCTGTGCGATTCAAGGCTCCTTGTTACTTGGTTATCAAACGCATCAAAGGCAATCGCATTCGAATTCTTGACTTGATAAGAATTCGATTGATAGTACTAACAATTTATTTCTATGTGTTTGGTGCTACAGGGATCAATCTCACTCTATTGGTTACTCTATTGATCACTACCAAGAAGTTACTCTGCTCAATTTTCAAAGGATTCTACCAATCGCATAAAACCATTCGCATACCTTGAACTCATTGGACAAGTGATAGAACCATTGGGACTTGACTTATTGAACTAGAGGACATTCGAACTTAAAAGTTCAAAAATCTAATTCAAAATTGAATTTAATCTAAACCGGATATAATTCAAAGTTGAATTAAATTAACTTAATTCTATCTAATTCAAAGTTGAATTTAACCTTTACAAGATCTAATTCAAAGTTGAATTAAATTGACTTAGTTCCTCAATCATCACTAAGAAGTTTTCAAAACAAACTTGAAAAGAATATTATTCTTTCTTGTCAGTAAAGTTTTCGAACAATCAAATCATCTAACAAGTGAACGATCATTTCTTACTAAAACTTTCACTATGTCAAGTTCAAATGAAATGATGTCCATCGGTACCGACACAAAACCTCATGTTCTGTTCCGAGGTTAATATAATGTTTGGAAAGGAAGGCTCATGGACTTCCTGGAGCACAATGAGACACACGGAGAAATGATGATCGACTGCATCATGAACCGGAACAAAAAGTTCATCAAAGTTGTTGAAGCTGATCCTAACAACAATCCCGCCATTCTCCGTCATGAGAGGGAAAAGACTGCTGAGGAACTCACAGCTCAAGAAAAGGAGATCAAAAAGGCTGAACGTTTGGCTAAGTACTATTTTAAGCAAGGACTCTCTTCAGAAATCTATACCAAGATAGATAGCTTAGCCACTGCAAAGGAAATATGGAATGAGATAAAGAAGCAGTTGCAGGGTACTGAGCAAGGAGAGTACATCAAGCGTACCCAACTAGTCAACAGCTATCATGACTTTAGTGTTAGAGAGAATGAACTTCTTTTTGAAACCTATGGTAGATTTTGCAAACTGCAAAATGAGATGAGGTCCAATCAAATCATCAGGACTGACCTCGATCTGAATTGTGTCTTTCTGAAGTCACTAGGTCCAGAATGGAAGGAATATGTTAGACTATACAAGCAAATAAATAAAGATCTTACCACAGTTACCTTCCACAACATATTCGAAGACCTCAATCAATACTAGGATGAAATACTGAAGACTCTCCCGAAACAGCCAGCTGCAGATCCTCTGGCCTTGGTAGCTACTGACAGAATTCCAAGATAATCTTCATCAAGATCAATGAAGTACAAGCAGGTGATTCTCAGTGAATCAGAACCAGATGATGATGATGAAGACTCAGTTGAAGCTGCCATCCATGCTCTCTCAGTTGTTGGCAAAACATTCAGAAATCACTTTAACAAAACCAACAACAGACAAAGGTTTACCTATGGCTTCAAGAAACCAGAAAGGCTTGCTCATGTTGACAAGCGTAGATTTCAAAGAGATGAGAGGAAGGAGGAAAAGAAGACAGACATGAAGTGTTATAACTGTGGGAGGGCTGGACACATGATCAGGAACTATCCACAGAACAAGACCAAGGATACTGAATACTATAGATAAAAGTACTGCGTGTCGAAGCAAAAGCAGGCTAGGAATGCTCTTATGGTGGAAGAAGATCAGTTCCTGGAGGACACAGACTCCGATAGTGATCTAGATGGTGAGGATCACGCACAGTTCTGTTTCATGGCTACTAGTGGAACAAGTGATAGGGATGAAGATGGTGGTGATATCTCCGATGCTGAGGAGGAGATAGTTGAAAGTGGAAAGATACATTCTATCTCTAACTCTAATATGGGTTTTAATTTTGAACATATCCAAACCATATTAAACCGCATGAAAAAGTTAGAACTTAAGGTGACCAAACTAACAACCAAAAATCAAGTATTAAAAGAGGTCATTCATACAAAAGACAAAGAAGCACATGCTGCAATTGAACAATTATAAAAGAACATAAATGAATCTGTCAAAGAATTAACTGATAAAACAAACTTCATCATACACGATCTCAAAGCAGAACGTATTGGTACAGAAAAAGATTTAGAAATTCTTAAAATCAATCAGAGTGCTGTTTGTTTAAAAATTAAAGAACTTGAAGACCTTCTAATCAAAAGAGGGCAAAGTGAACAAACCATCTTTCTGTACAAACAAAAGGAACGACCTTTTTCAAGATGGACATTCGATGGACTTGGTTTTGAAAACTTAAGTGTTCTGAGTAAGGTATCTTCCAAACAATTATACAATGCAAATCTATTTGGCGAAGGACTAACTCAACGAATGGTATTTGTTGGTCAAGAGGAAGAACGACTTGAAGAGGATGTCAAACGGACCTTACACCTCAAAACTGAAACTCCCTTCAATTACTCTAACCATAATGACTCATACTTCACTTACCCACCTCCAACACTGAATTCAATTGTCACCTCTCCAATTTATACAGATGAGGAACTTTATGCTCCTGAAATGCCAAAACCCCAATTTCAATGCATTCCCCACAAGGAATTGCAGCGAAGGTTTCAAACCTTGCAAGAGTTTTGCTTCACTCATCTGATACAAGGAGATATTACCAAAGCTTTCCACTCCGAAACCACACATGAAACAATCGCAATTTCTTCCTAATCACCTGAGCTCACTCAATTAGCTCAAGAGAATTCTATTCTTCACAAGCGTATCAAAAACATTTTTAATCATGATGAAAAGATCATAGATAACTTGTGCAGGGAAAATACAGCATTAAAAGAATGCATTATCCAAGTCAAGCAAGAGATACAGGCTCCTACTCCATTCACTTTTTCTCCATACGCAGAACGAATTGAAGATTCTAAGCATGCGTCTACATCTTCCCAAGATGTCCAACCCAAAATAAAATATGTTAACAATTCTACTTTGAAAAGTTTAAAACAAAAACAGATTTTCAAACAAACACCCACTTCTACTTCTAGTCACATTTCTCGTATGACCACTGACATACCTGAATCTTCAAAAGCAGCTGCTAGTCGATCACGACTAAATTCTAACATTTTACATTCTGCTGCAGATGTGAAGTGGCTAGGGAGTGAAGAGCGTAAAATAAACAAAACTTGGAAGAGAGTCATTCCTAGGTCGTCTAGGAAATGTTCGAACACTAGACAAACATGTGAACAAATTTTGATGTTTGATACCGTCTGTCATCATTCAAGTTTACATGATAAAATTGCCTCTTCAATGTTTTGTATTAGTGATGGTTGCCTCCATGGTCATTGTGAATTTAATTGTGAATATGATCAATTAAGAAAACAAATTGGAATTAAACCATGTGAGAACTGGACAGACTTTTACGCTAATCAAATCTGTGTTCCATTTATAAAGTCCTAAGGATATATCATTCATCAGTTTATCATCACTAGTCAGTCACATGCACTCAAACGTTTAAACAATCAAAACGACTGCTGACGATCAAAGAACTGGAAGTCTACAGACAACAGGGTTATGAAGCATTCAAGAAGGCATGGATTGCTCAAGAAAAACACTTGCATTCTGAAAAACGATCACGCAATCCTCCTTCTAAACATGCACACGTTTCTGAACCCAAACCTTCATTTCCTCTACGAGTAGTAAAACCTACCACTCCCAAGGCTCCAGTTCAGCAAAATAAATTTGATGCGCCGAGGCCCCAACAAATTCTTAAGAATTGCTTGCAAACATGGATTCGCAAACATAACAATTCCGCAACTCTACCGAATCCTAAACCTCCGATATCATCAACCGTCAAACCAACGGTGGCACCAAAACTTCTGTCTAATCCAACTCTTTCTCAATCTATTCTTTCTCGACAAAAGATTAAACCCACATGGGTACCTAAGGATAAATCATTAGAAGTTTCACCACCACCAGTAGAAATAATCAATTCTCAACCACTTCTAGGAACAAACAATCCAGGACCCATTCTTATATGGGGACCTAAACATGCTTTATTCTCTTTTTGCAGGATCCTAACCTGTGGTACTTGGACTCCGGTTGTACCAAGCATATGACTGGCAACAAGAGTCTTCTAAAAATTTATGTTCCTAAGTACTCCGGGAATGTACGTTTTGGGAACGAAAATGTTGCACCAATAATGGGGTACGGAGACATAGAGAAGAAGCACATCAAAATCAAGAAACTCTCCTATGTTGAAGGATTGGGTCATAATCTGTTTAGCATAGGACAGTTCTGTGATAAAGACCTCGAGGTAGTATTTAAGAAGAACAAATGTTCCGTGTTAACTGAGAATGGGGATGAATTACTGGCAGGTGAAAGGAAATATAACCTGTATTCCATTGATTTGGAAAATTATGACTCCCCTACCTCCGTGTGTCTACTGTCTGAAGCCTCATCAGATTTTACTTGGCAATGGCACAAAAAACTCTCTCACCTGAACATTCAGACTGGTGACTTGGTAAGAGGCATTCCTAAGTTAAGATTCAAGATGGATCATCTGTGTGCATATTGTAAGAAGGGTAAAATGAAGAAGGCTTCTCACAAATCTAAACAAGTGTTCAGCACTACCAAGCCTTTAGAACTTCTACACATGGATCTTTGTGGTCCTATGAGAATTCAATCTAAGAGTGGGAAGAAGTATATTCTAGTCATGGTGGATGACTACTCTAAATATACTTGGGTCAAGTTTATGCGATCAAAAGATGAAGCTACTCCAACAATCATTTCCTTCATCAAGCAACAACAGAATAAGCATAGTCAGAGTGTTGTCTCAATCCGTACAGACAATGGAACTGAATTCAAGAACAGTACTCTGAAGAGCTTTTGTGACCTTGTTGGGATCAACCATCAGTTCTCAGCTGCCTACAATCCATAACAAAACGGTGTAGTGGAAAGATGAAACAGAACTTTGGTTGAAGCTCCCCGTACCATGCTATCATACTCCGGGCTCCCACCTTCCTTTTGGGCTGAAGCAATCAGCACTGCCTGCTATACGCAGAACCGCTCTTTTATTAATAAACGCTTTAATAAAACTCCATATGAACTGGCCAATGGCATAGTGCCTAATATCAAATACTTTCATGTCTTTGGTAATATGTGCTTTGTGCTTAATGACAAGGATAATCTAGGAAAGTTTGCCCCAAAAGCTGATGAAGCTATTTTCCTAGGTTATTATGCTGAGTCCAAAGCCTACAGAGTTTTAAACAAAAGAACAAAGAACGTTGTTGAAATTATCAACGTAACATTTGATGATGCATTGAATGTTACAGATTTTCAACCTAAATCAACAGTAAACGCTTCTGAACATACCGGTTCAGGACCGGTGCTTCAAAACAAAGAATCAAACAATTTGTCCAGTTCAAATGCTAATCTTGACTTTATGTTTGATTTCTTTAGATTTGAATCTTCTCCTGTTTTAACTGACAATAGGAACAACACAGCAGTACAAACAAGTGTTACTCTAACGGCTCCCACTATCACCGAGACGGATCCGTTTGCAGATCTCTATGCTGAGAATTCTACATATGTCTCTGTCACTCGTTCCCCTGTCACTTCTCAGATTCCTGACCCAGAGAGCCCTCCTGTGTTTGATTCAGACCCAAATTTCTCCCGCGAAGATGAAGAGGAAGCACGACATTTAGAAGATCTTATTCCTTCATCTTCTACTTCCCACGAGACAATGTGGACTAGACATCACTCTGAAGCAAACATTATTGGAGACCCTTCAGTTGGCGTTCAAACACGAGCAGCAACAGCAAACGAATGTCAATTTTCGGGTTTTCTGAGCATCATTGAACTCACCAAGACTTCTGAAGTATTAGATGATCCGGATTGGGTATTTGCAATGCAGGAAGAACAACACCAATTCGACCGTCTCAAAGTTTGGAGATTAGTTCCTCTTCCGTATGGCAAATCTGTTGTCGGAACTAAGTGGGTGTTCAAGAACAAAAGGGATTTGGATGGAGTGGTCGTTCGAAACAAAGCTTGGTTGGTTGCTAAAGGCTACAATCAGCAGGAGGGTATTGACTATGATGAAACATTTGCCCCCGTTGCTTATATTATAGCTATCAGACTCTTTCTTGCATATGCAGCCTCCAGAAGCTTCCGTGTTTTTTAGATGGACGTGCAGACATCTTTTCTTAACAGTGTTCTCAAACAAGAAGTATATGTCTCATAACCTGAAGGTTTCATCAATTCAAGACATCCAAATCATGTCTATATCTTAGATAAGGCCTTGTACGGGTTAAAGCAAGCTCCACGTGCATGGTATGATGTCTTATCTGAATATTTGATTGGTGAAGGCTACTCAAAAGGAAAGACTGATACCACTCTGATCACAAAGACCAAGGGTAGGGACAAGATTTTAGCTCAAATATATGTGGACGATATCATTTTTGGGTCTACAAAACCAAAATACAGTGACGAGTTTGCCAAGATCATGGCAAACAGATTTCAAGTGAGTATGATGGGGGAGATGTCATTCTTTCTCGGACTCCACGTGAAGCAGTTAAGTCATGGCAGTTTTATTTGCCAATCCAAGTACATCAAAGACCTTCTCACGAAGTATGTATGATTAACTTCACACCCATATCCACACCCATGGCTGCTAAGGCACAGCTATCAGCAAATCTTGATGGTTCTCCAGTAGATCTCAAAACTTACCGTGGGATGATTGGATCGTTACTGTATCTAACTGCAAGTCGTCCAGACATCATGTTCTCTACCTGTCTCTGTGCCCGATACCAGGCGAATCCTAAAGAGTCACATCTTCTGGCAGTAAAGCGCATATTCATATATCTTAAAGAGTCTATGGATCTTGGTCCGTGGTATCCCAAATATTCAAATCTGGATCTCCATGCTTACTCAGATGCTGACTATGCCGGTAGCAAAATTGATAGGAAAAGCACCTCTAGCGGTGCACACTTCCTGGGGGATCGTTTAGTCTGCTGGGCCTCAAAGAAAAAAACTGTGTATCCACATCTACAGCTGAAGCTGAGTATGTTGCTGCTGCAATTTGTTGTTCACAAAGTCTCTGGATACGTACACAGTTATTAGACTTTTGCCTTAGGTATGACAAAATTCCATTGCTATGCGATTCCCAGTCTGCCATCGCTATCTCCTGCAATCCGGTACACCACTCTAAAACTAAACATATTGATATCCGTTATCACTTCATAAAAGATAACGTAGAGAAAGGTCTTATTCAGCTATAGTATGTTCCAACTAAAAATCAGCTCGCTGACTTGTTTACCAAACCATTAGACGAAAGTCGCTTTACTGAGTTAGTATCCAAGTTAGGCATGATCAACTTCAAAATATAACATACTGTTACATCATTTTTCCTTCCTTTCTTTTTGTTTAAAGTAGGTGTTATACTGTTTGTTCCTTGTGTAGATAACTGATGAAACATTCAAGGGGGAGTGATATTCTGGTTATACACATGTTACATATGTGTAGGGGGAGAAAGTCATACACATACTGCACATGTGTAGAGGGAGAAGTATACAACAGACACATTCTATATGTTTTGAAAATTTTCATAAACAGATGCACAAGTTTAGGGGGAGTGTGTCAAACAAACACTCAAATCATAATATCTGGGAAAATCACATTTCAATGTTTTTAAATCCATATATTTTGAATTTTCAGAAAATTTCCAAGTGTTGGGTTCTACTGCAAACATTCATATACTATGCTTCAATCGCATGGGATTTCTTGAAACTCAACAAATTAAATTTTCTAAGTCTTCATTCACACAAGGAAGTACAATCGCATGGATTATAATCGCATGGGATAACAAAACAAAATTGTTAACTATGCCTCAATCACATGCGATAGACCATCAGTGAACCATGAACCAAGTATCAATCGAATTCCATAGATCATCAGTACTATGAATCAAGTGTCAATCGCATGCGATTGACAAAACAAGGGGAATAGCGTGTGATTCACCAAGTGTTAGCATTTCTGCTTCACTTCAAGGAAAATCGCATAGATCTATAAGCCGTGTTAATTTACCATGCGATTGCCCTATCAACCGCATGTTTTTACCATGGTTGGTCCAATCAACACGAGACATGTGTCTACATCACTTTATAACTGTCCCATCTACCCATCAGTCCATTCATGCGATCAAAATTCAAAAATTCAAAGTTCTTCTCTCATTTTTGGTTACTCATATACACGGATCATCTAGTTACTCTACCAAAATTTTCAATTTTAGTCTCAAAATACTCATAATCATAAAGGTAACAACTTGTACGGTTTACATTTTGAAAATTTTGAGTTAAAATGGTGATTTTTGGCCCTAGAACAGCCATTAGCAATAGACAAGTTCGTGACTTTGGATGGATTTTTGGGACACGAAACAAACTTGTTTGATCAATTCAAGTTTGCGATGGATGTTTTGAACTTATGGGGAACACTTTGATACCAAAATATTTCAAAAATCTCGAAAAGTGTTCTTCGTGTTCTTGAGGTGTATGAACTTAAACTTAAAACACACTTTTTGGTTCTAAAGAGGGTGTTATGATGATTTTTGGACTATACTCAAGTACTACAAAGTTGTTTGTTACTATCTAATAGACATATTGAAAGTATTATAACAACTTTTTTATACTTAAAATCATCGTGTACACAATGAGGGTTTCAGAGTTGGGGTTTTATCACATTTTTCAAACTTGATAGTTTTGGTCAAAAGTGGTCAACTTTGACACATTCACTAAAGTTTGATCACAATTCATTGTTGAATGAGGTCTTCTTGCATATTTCTATATCTTTGTCTTAACTGTTTATCGATCTATGCAGACAAGATGGCACAAATTGTACTTCAACCGGAGGAGATCATGCCCCAAGCAGAGTTTCTAAACTCTAAGACACATGACAACAACTACTATGTTGACCTCACCAAACTGAAAAACCCTACCTACCCCATTGTTACTGAAATCTAAAATATTCATCCTCTAAACCACCTCCTGACATATAATCCCTCCACCACTGGCACACATGTCCCTGAGCTATATGTTCAACAATTCTGGAAGACGTGTGGTGTACGTACTAATGATAGGGGGAATGAGGTCATCCATGCTGAGGTTGATGAATATACAATTGATATACCTGTCAATCTCCTTAGAACAATCTTCAGACTGCCAAGGATTGACAGCAGACCTCCTGCAACAGCTTTTGATGAAATCCCGGACGAGGAGACGTGTCTTGTTGCAATCAGGGCAATGGGATACGATGGAGAGCTTACCAGAAAGAATCAATTCAAACGCACCAACCTGCATCCCAAGTACAATACTTTTATGATGGTGATTCAACGGTGTCTCACTCCCAAGCACTCTGGGTATGAATTTCCTACTGAGCATCAGCTCAAGATCTTTGTGGCGGCTGCTAATCACCTGCATGTAGATTATACATTCCTGCTCTTTCAAGATATCAAAGCAACAATGCTGAGGAAAAATTCCCAGAAAAAGAAGGATGCTAACTTCCTACCATACCAAAGATTTCTGCCCATGATTGTCCAGTACCTGATGGACTAAAATGCTGATATTCCTCGCAGGGCAAGTTTACCTTCTGTGAACTTTAAACTATTTGTTTATATAAAACCTGCAACTTCTGCCAATGTACCTGTTCCTCAATCATTCCCTATATCACTCCTAGACTTATGTGAGCAAAATGATGTTGTTGTGAGCTATAGGGTGAGTGTAGGAATACCTCCTATGGTTATGCCAGCACCGGCCAACCTACCCAAGGAGGTGTAGTACCAAGTGAGGTGATAGTATCTAGGACTCAGTCATCTATGGGAGATGTTGAGCGGGTCGAGCAGAGAGAAAATTCTAAAGAGAAGGGTGGAGAAGAAGGTGAAGGTGGAGAAAATAGAGAGTGAGGGGATGCTTATGATCCCACCACCATTCAAACAATTGTCCGTTCTATTTCTGAAACCACCCGAACTAAAGCTGTACTTAAAGAACTTGGTTTTGACACTTCTGAGTTATCCAATTCCCAATCTTCTCATGCTGAGTCTGCTTCCCAACCAGGTGGTGACCCTGCATTTGAACCTGTCCATTCTCCTTTGGGTACCCCTGACAGACCCATTGACCAACCAGCCGACAACACCCCTTCATTCATGAAACTAACTGACCCACATACCACCTCTCCTGACCAGACCCACACTGTTCAACCTACTCAAGTCATTCCTTAACCTGGTGGTCTGGTCATACATCTGAACCCTTCTACCCAAAATCCCGACATTCCTTCTATCCAAACTGCCATAGTGGCTCCAGGCCAGGACATGCCTGTTGTTATTCCTTCTCAGGATTTTTCTGTTGAAACCGAATTTGTCACCCCTGATTCCTTACTATCTCCAAATAGATATGCACGGTACGATCCTGGTAGTGGTGAAGAAGGAGATAGTTATATAGTTAGGAGTGTGAGTGAAAACGAGGAGGTGAGAAAAGAAAAAGAGAGTGTTGAGGGACCCCTCGCCCCAGAAAGCCGGGTAGCCACATCTACTATGGGACCTGACATTGTTGGGTCCAGTATTGAACAAGTCACGGTTAACCCACCCGTGGAGTTTTCAACCCCACCAAGTTTTCAACCCCACCAAGTTATGACGGTGTCTCTCAACAGGCACCGTCTTCATTGCACAGGGTTATAGCACATGCTGTAGGTCGACCCCAATGGGGATTTAGACCTATTGAATATAGAGGACCGCCTCCTTCGTCCTCGACTCCTTTCAATGCACAATTTGATATACCATGGAACTCCGCTTATCTTGACCAACACATGGTTACAATTGATGCCCTGAGCTTGTACGTCCGACAAGTCTCCTCAACTTCCATAGGTGGTACCTCTCAGAGTGTCATTCGAGGATTGGAAGGAAATCTTGCTAGAGCCTACATCCCAGCTGCTCTAGTAGGTGGTACTGCCTATGTGGCTGGTACCTCAACCGGAAGTCTTCATGATTCCGGGTTTGTTACACGTGCTGAATTACGGGAAACTATCCAACAAGCGGTGGCACCTCTCCAACAACAACTCACAGATACAAATCAAAAGCTGGATAGGATTGAAGCACTCCTTGCTACAAGACCTGCAGCTCCTGATCCTCAGCCGCAACCTGATCCATCAACCATGCCAGTGGATGCTTTGAAGAGCCTTCTATATGTCAAACTTCTTGAACAAATGCCCGAATCTGCTTATGATCAAGACCTTCTGACAACTCTTAGTAATGAACAATGTCCACAGGGAATCTCCTTGGATGATTTTCAAGAGTTTTATGAAGATGTTAACAGCAAGATTGATAGGGTAACCAGGGGGTTCTACACTCACATTGAAAATTTTACTGAGTAGCTGACTATTCTTGAACAAACTTTTCAGGCTCAGGCACAGAGTGGAAAAAGGAGACGGGATGATCAGGACCCCGATGATCAACCCGAGGGGGAGAAAAGAAGAAGATTCTACATATCTTCTCCCTCTGTGGCTGCAAAGGCAACTGTACCAGTTACTCCTTTAAGCTCTTTATTATCTGCAGGTACTAGTTCTAGCAAGCTACAGAAACAAAAACAATTGGCCGATGAAGTTCATGAACAACTACAACACGACAATGCTGACAACCAGATTGTACTTTATGTACGTCAGCAACAATCTGAACCGAGGCCAATAGATCTTGAAGAAGGTGAAATACCTTATGAGCAGTCCCATGCTGAGATGTTTGAACTACTCACAGACTCAGAAGATGAAATATATGATCTATACGAGTATATGCCCACATCATCAATCAGGCATGAGGGAGAAAGAAGTACTGCTCAAGAAGAAGGGCTTCAGTTTGATATATTCAAAGAATTCGATTTGGATGAGACAGAAGAAGCTCAACCAGAGGAGGAACCTGAGGATCCTGAAATCCGTGTCATGTTCAAAGACATAGATGAATATGTGAAAGACACCACACGTCCAGCTTCCCCCATAATAGTGTACAAATTTGAAGAAAGTTTCAATGAAAGAGACATTGCAGCAAAAAGGAAACAATGTGAAGCAATCTCTAGAAGGGAAGCTAGAAGGAAACCTAAAAAGAAGAAAACTACCTTCGACGTGTCCAGGGTTCTCAGTGGTGTTAATATTGATGATCATGAAAGCTTCCCTCCTCCTCGTGGTCAATTTCAAGAATCAGCTGCAGACGTATTGGAAACAAACAGACAGAGAGAAGCAGGTGAGAAAGTAAGAAGAGAATCAGAATGGCCCTTGCCATCAAACTTTATAGAGCTACCTTCTCCTCCAGTGTATCATGGAGATCCAGGCCTGGATGCGAACAACATGTTTACTAGAAGTACAGGCATGCAACCGTTATGGAAAAGGTATTATGTCAATGCTGCCAATCTTGAAGAAAGAATATCAGACATATACAATAGTGAACCAATACAGGTTATTCCCCCCGAGTTGCGGAACATGGATGACAAACAAAGAAGAAGATATGAACACATCCTCACACAATCCATGACAAATCGAGAAGATATCAAATCAGAGTACCCGATTGTTGAACTCATCAATGTCTATACTAAAACCACCTTCAAAATAAAGTATGCCATCTTTCATGTCAAAAGAGCAAACAACCAATCATACTTCCTCACCGAAGCAGATCTCAGGTTTGTTAAAGTTGAAGACATTAGCTTTATTTTTTACACCCTCTCTCAGAAAAGAGGAAAGTGGCCAGAAGAAGAATTTGGGAGAGTTGCTTTGATGAAGTACTTAAGAAATCTGATGGAATTTGTGGAGGAGCATGACTTGCAACTCGGAGCTGAGAACAATTACAGAAAAATCAATCTCTTGAAGCCTAACCAGAGCCATCCAGATTTAGAAAAGCTTGAAGAGTTGACTGTTATTGATGAAGGGCATGAAAGCTTCAAAGGTGAACGAGGAGTCATCTCCAAAGACACTAAAGGTGAAAAGATCTTCATCAGACTTGATGAGCTGATGTCCTACTCAGACGGCACCTTGAAAATCCTTCATCATAAGATTCATCCGAAGGTATGGGATATCCGTGAGGCCTACACTTATGAACAACATGCTCATGCCTATCGTGCTATAGAACAGATGAAGACTACACTGTCTAACAGAAGGCAAGTTCGCAAGTGGCAAGTGGCTTTTGGGATTCGCAACAAATCAGCTTATGCATAGATTCATTTATTTATTTGTTGTGAATCAATGCACACCTCACTTAGGGGGAGAATGTTAGATTATGAAAAGTGAGGGTGCAAATAATAATTATTGTAACTTGGGAAAATGCTATAAAAGGCATTTGCCCCACTCTTTCTAAAGTAACCTTTGCATTATTCAAGACATGTGTTTGTGTATTCTCTCAACCTCTCGGCTCTCTCTCTCTCTCTCTCTCTCTCAAAACCGAATACACACACACAAACAAGATAATCTTCTAAGCATTGCTTCATCCTTTATACATTAAAGGGACCATCACCGTACTTATTCTTCTATAATATAATACGATTAGTTCCTCTTGCCTATTTGTGTCATAGTCGTACTAAAATAATAACGGTTTTTATAAATTTAAAACTAGTACGCTTCACGCACATCAGTGCACTTAGGAGGACTAAATATGTATGAATTATGTTTCATTCGATGTTTCAAATATATATGGCTCGTGTTATGGATTAAATATGACGGGGTCGGTGTTGTCGTGCCCAAACCATGCACCGACACGTGTGAAAATGGATCTTGTTCTAAAAAAAATTATTTAAAGGGTGATAATTTATTTTAGAGGAATTAATTACCAAAATGTTTTTTCTTGCTTTTTCTGTAGATATCATAGTTATTCAGTTATACCGTTTTTTTCACCTAAGGAGTCTCTTAGTCTCATCACGAAAAAGTGGAAGCTTTCAGGACCGAACTTTTCAGTTTGGAGGATGCACTTTAGGAGTATCCAAAGGGCATAGGGAAAGTTGTACACAATTGATAAGCCACCACTAGCACGACCTGAATACAATGCTCAGGATGGAGAGTATGATACATATTATAAGTATCTATCTGATGAGTCTGATGTCATGTCAATTTTGATACTCTCCACAGAATCTGAGTTTTCGGATGATCTTAAAATTAAGTCAACTTTTGAGGTCATGCAAGTTCTGGAGGAGCGGTTCAAAAGCAGTGAGCGCTATAGACACTTTATGCTGATGAAAGACATTCTTCCACATAAAATGAAAGAAGCCCAGTCACTAAGCGATCATCTCATTAATATGAGAAGGTTGTTTGATTGCTTAATGCTTCTCGGATCACAAGTCAGTGAACAAGAACTTGTGATGCTTTTGATCGGGACTCTGAGAGATTACTATCAGGCAAAGATAGTAGATGAGATCATAGGACATGAATCTACTATCGTTGGTATATACGAGTTTCTAATGTGTATGGATGATCAAATGCACCCTGATATCTTTGATACAAGAGTATTTGAATCAATGGAGGAAGATGACTGGATTAATGAGCTACTAGACATTTGTTGCCCAGTTTACAGTAGCAAGGATATTTGCGAGCACACACTTGACATTGATCTACTGGACGTTGGTTCAACCAACAAGTCAGATATCTTTATGATAGATTGCTTAGTTACTTCTTCTGAATCATGGGTACTCGATAACCGATGTGGTCATCACATTTGCAATCACTTGTAGGGATTCAAGAGGAGTGGGAAACTAAGGAAGGAGGACATGGACCTACGGGTTGGCGAAGACTCCATTATTCGTGTTGAAGCTGTAGGGACATATAGTCTCCGGCTACCTTCGGGATTTATCATAGAACTAGAGAATTTTTAATATGTTCCTAGATTAATCAATGTAATCTCGTACGATTCGTATGATTAATAGACAGTGGTTTTACCTATCAGTCGGTAGGAAAAACAATTTTGTGCTTTAAAGATGATTTATTTTATTTTAAAGCAAGTTCACAAAATGGTCTATATACAATAAATCTACGAGATGACAAAGAAATCTATCATGTATGTAAAAGGTCAAAGGACACTTTGAACCAAACTTACCTATGGCATTGTCCGCTCGGACATTTTAACAAGAAAGACATAGAGCAACTTAATGAAGATAGAGTTCTAGGGTCATTTGATCTCGAATCAATTGACAATTGCGAATCTTGCTTGTCTAGCAAGATGACTAAGGAAACCTTAGGATAAGTGTATCTTCGTGGTCAGGGATTTTTCTCGAAGATAAGTTTCCAAATTCAGAAACTACCAGAAAAGAAATAGATCTTCAAGAACTTGAAGAAGATTAAGGTATGCCTTCACCTTTTGTAGAACAAGTAATTCAACAAAGAATTGTTGAGTCCTAACCCGAGTCTGTGGTTGAGGATGAAGTGGAAACACAAGACCTTCATAGGTTCAGCAGGATTCTGACTGAGCCAAATATATATCTTGGATTTCCAGTTGCTTAGGAAGAAGGGAATCTTAATGAACCCAGATCCTACGGGAACACTATGTCAAGCAGTGAGTCTGACAAATGGCTTGACGCCATAAAGGCGGAGATGCAATCCATGATGACAACCAAGTTTGGGAGTTAGTAGACTTGCCACAACACAGTATAGATGTTGGATGCAAGTGGGTCTTCAAGAAGAAGACGGACATGGAAGGAACTGTGCATACTTCTAAAGCTAGGCTTGTTGCGAAAGGTTACACTCAGACTCATGGTATTGATTTTGATGAAACCTTCTCGCTAGTAGCTATGCTTAAGTCTATTTTGATTATTATGGTAATATCTGCATGCTTTAATTATGAGATATGGCAAACGGATGTCAAAACCTCTTTTCTTAACGGGAAACTAAGAGAGGATGTGTATATGGCACAACCGGACGGTTTTGAGGCTTCCAAGAATCCAGGAAAAGTACAAGTTGCTAAAATCCATCTATGGATTAAAGCAAGCATCTAGAAGCTGGAACTTGCACTTTGATGAGCTCATCAAAGAGTTTGGTTTTACCAAAAGCGAGTTCGAGTCCTGTGTTTACACGAAGTTCAGTGGGAGCGTAGCTGGTCGTGTATGTGGATGACATACTAATCATTAGAAATGATGTACCATCATTACAAGGAGTAGAATCCTGGTTAGGTAAATGTTTCAAGATGAAGGACCTAGTAGAGGCCGCATATGTACTTGGTATAAAGATTTATAGAGATAGATCTAGGCGGCTAATCGGACTTAGTCAAAGTACATATATCAATAAAATGTTAAAACACTTTAAGATGGAGGATTCCAAGAAAGGATTCATTCCAATGAGATCTGGTATACCCTTGAGCAGGGCTCAATGTCCTACTTCTCCAGCAGAGAAGAAGAGGATGAAATCGGTTCCTTATGATTTTGCAGTAGGGTCGATTATGTATGTCATGTTTGTTAGAATATTCCCACTGATGCATAAGCGCCGTTTCAATCACTGCTACTGATGTATGGGCCTATTGGGTCATACACCGGGGTCAAACCTGACAGCAACTAAAGTAAAGGGACCAAAATTGGCAAAAGACAAAAGTTGACCATGCAGGCCGCGTTAGCGCCGCTAACTATTAGGTGGTAGCGCCACTAACACTTAATGGTGAGATGCGCTACGGCTGCATGGACTTTGTATCATTTCATCTGACAGATCGCGATAGCACCGCTCCCCTTAAGGGGTTAGTGCCACTAACCTTTAAAGTTAGCGGCGCTACGGCTGCATGTCCTTTTTGTCAAATCACCTCTATAGCTGGCCAATGCATGTAGGACATTTCAAATCAAACTTGGCCGGCCAGAGGGCATTTGAAGTGTCATTAGGTAGTCTTTAAAAGAGCCTAGTAGAGACTTATTTGTACCTTTCGCCAATTTCATCACCAAAATACACTCTTAAGTGCTCTAAGTCTTAGAGAGGGTTTAACAAGGGGAGGTTCCATAAATTTGGTACTTAAGTTGTTGTTCCATAATGGTATTCAAGGTGAAGTATCACAAAGGCAAGCTAGCACTTGTGGTTGGCGTGTTCCCGGGATATATCCCAATAGAAGATTCGGTTATTTCGTTCTTGGAGCATCATCACCACCACTCTCAAGTTTTTGGAGCTAAGGAGACTGGTATAAACTTCTCTCCTTACAATATGTTGCATTTCTTTTGACATAGAGCATGGTCCATTAGTGGGGTTTCATGTTTTGTGCATTATTTGGTTGTACAATGGGCTTTACATGTTGTACTTTGCTTCCGTTGCGTTCCCTAGAAACCCCAACAGTGGTATCAGAGTCACCTCTATGTAAGATTTGCACATGGTGGCCTGAAAAACCTGAAATTAAAATATTTGTTGAACCGTGTTAGCGGTGCTAAACCTTTTGAAACGGCACTAACTTTTAAAGTTAGCGGCACTACAGGCACTTGATAGATTTGGTTTTTAAATTTAAAAATAGTTTTGGGTCTCGGGTTTTTTTGGCATTTTTATTACATTCTGGAAATTTGTTCCAGATTATAATATGGTAATCTTGTTACCATTTTGCATGTTTGGTTGTATGTGGATTTATGGATTGATAACCTTGCCTTTGCCTTGTGGTTGATGATGCATATGTGGTTGTATTATTATTAATTTGATTAAATTTATAATAATAATGTGGCTTGCATGCCATTTCATTCAACCATGTAATTGTAATAGATAGATAGGAATATTGTGGCTTGCATATCATTCCTTTATTCTATTGTATGTATTGTAATTTATGGTGGATGAACACACACAAAAGGGAGTCAAAAGTGGTGGAGCATGGTGACCATAAAGCCGGTGAAATCCAATGAGATGGTGGTTTTAGTGGGAGCTCGCATCGGAGACTTTGTCCCTTAGAATTGGCCATGTTCTTCCCGTTCGGCTCACGGGAAGAACGCATAGGTTTTATGGCAAGGGTTACCAATTATAGTATCTTATGCGTGTGTTGTGATTTTATATGCATGGTTTTATTCAAGACCGGCTATTCTATTTCATTCAAGACCGGCAATTCTATTTTATTGAAAAATGTATGTTATTCGCCCAAAGTGGCTAGAAACATTATTTCTTTTAATGCATTGTATGACGACGGTTTGAACTTCAATTTTATTAATGGTGCTATTACTTGCTTTAAAAATGATATTGTTTACTTTAAAGCACTACCGTGTCATGGCATATATGACGCAAATGCATACATTGAATCTATAAAATCTATCATGAATATTGATTCTGATTCCAAAAATGGTTTGGATAAGTTCTCTTTGTGGCATAGTCGTCTTGGCCATATAAACAAGACTCACATCACCAAGCTCCAAGCGGATGGGATCTTGGAATCGTTTGACCCACGGGTCAAGTGATGTATGCGAATCTTGCTTATTAGGCAAGATGACAAAAGCACCCTTCACGGGATCAAGTGAGAGGGGAAAGGACCTTTTGGATATTGTGCATACTGATGTATGTGGACCTTTCAAGCATGTCACAAGAAACAACTCAAGATACTTTGTAACCTTTATAGATGATTATAGTAGGTATGGATATGTCTACCTTGTTAAACACAAGCATGAAACCTTTGAGGTATTCAATACATTCCAAAACGAAGTTCAGAATCAATTGGGCAAAACAATAAAGATACTCCGGTCTGATAGAGGTGGAGAGTATCTTAGTACCGAGTTTACCGATCATCTTAGGAATTGTGGAATCATTTCACAATTAACACCTCCAAGGACTCCACAATTAAACGGGGTCGCTGAGAGGAGGAACCGGACTTTACTAGATATGGTAAGGTCTATGATGAGTCGAACGGAGGTACGATATGCTCTAGAAACGGCGGTAAGAGTCCTTAACCTCGTACCAACCAAGAAAGTTGTGAAAACACCATATGAAATGTGGCATAATAAGAAGCTGACACTTTCATACCTACGAGTTTGGGGTTGTCAAGCCTACGTGAGACGTGAGGCCGAGGACAAACTTGAACCTCGCTCGGAAAGGTGTTACTTTATCAGATATCCTCCTGCCGGTGTTGGATATTTATTCTATAAACCTTCTGAGAAAAAAGTATTTGTTGCTCAAAGGGCATTTTTTCTAGAATGAAAAATGTTATCCAAGCAAAAAGGCAATAAAGAAATTGACCTTGAGGAAGATCAAGGGTCAACTGATAAAGAATTTGAGGTTGGCATTAGCACTCAACCTAAGATGGTTGAAACTGAGCAAGAAAATGCTGCAGTACCTGACACTCGTTCATTGCTTACTCCAAGGCGTTCCAGTAGAACTCGTCATGAGCTAGAGAGATATCGATTCCACATATCTGAGGGCAGCGAGTTATTAGTGGACTATGATGAGCCCACCAACTACAAGGAAGGCATGGTAGACCCTGAGTCTGCAAAGTGGAGAGAAGCAATTGAAAGCGAGATGCATTCCATGTCGGATAAGTAGGTTTGGGAACTGGTTGATCCTACGCCTGTGGTTAAACTCGTAGGGTGTAAATGGGTCTTCAAGAAGAAGACCGGCATGGACGGAACCTTGGATACCTTCAAAGCCCGACTGGTGGCGAAGGGTTTCACTCAGACACCTGGTATAGACTATGATGAAACCTTTTCCCAGGTGGAAATGTTAAAGTCTATCTGGATACTTCTAGCTATTGTTGCATTTCATAATTATGAAATATGGAAAATGGATGTTAAAACCGCCTTCCTTAACGAGAAGCTTTCCGAAGAGGTGTATATGACACAACCTGATGGTTTTGTACATCCAAAGTATCCAAACAAGGTTTGTAAACTAAAGAAGTCCATTTATGGACCAAACAAGCATCTCGAAGCTGGAATCAATCCTTTGATGAGAAAATCAAGGAATTGGATTTTCAAAAAGCAAAGATGAGCCATGTGTTTATGTCAGGGCTAGTGGGAGCACTATAGTCTTCTTAATCCTCTATGTAGATGATATTCTACTCATTGGAAATCACATCCCGAGCCTAAGGAGTGTTAAATCTTGGCTAGGCAGATACTTTTCAATGAAGGATCTAGGGGATGCGAGTCGATTTTATCCTATAATCCCTGCCCAGTGCATATGATCAATTCACTATGAGTTATCATATGCACAGTATGGATAAATCCTTGATGGAGCTGCATGGTATGCTCAAAACTTCCAAAGCGAGCATAACCAAGAGCAAGCCATCTTTTTCTTCCACTCCCGTTCTGACCATCCGGGAGGGCCGTATCTCCTAGAAGAAGAAGAAGAGCACCTCTTCCAAAGGGAAGGGTAAGGGAAAGGTTGGTTAATCCAAGCCTAACCCTACCTCCGATGGTAAGGGTAAGGGGAAACTTCCCTAAACCAAGACCCCGGAGGATGCTCAGTGCTTCTTCTGCGGGGGCAAGGGGCACTACAGCCGAAGCTACCCCAAGTACCTTGAGGGACTCAATAAGCACAAGGCGATGAGCATATCGGGACCCGAATCTTCAGGTACATTCATGATAGAACTCCATCAAACTTCTACTTCTAAAGGCTGGGTTTTAGACACCGGTTGTGGAACTCACAAATGTAATATGGTGCAGGTACTAAGGACAAGTAGAAGCTTGGAGCGGGGAGAGCTGGATCTTGTCATGCGAAATTCGGAGATTGTCCCAGTGGAAGCAAAGGGTGACTTGGAGCTTTCATTCAAGACCGGCTATTCTATTTTATTGAAAAATGTATTTTATTCGCCCAAAGTGGCTAGAAACATTATTTCTTTTAATGCATTGTATGACGACGGTTTGAACTTCAATTTTATTAATGGTGCTATTACTTGCTTTAAAAATGATATTGTTTACTTTAAAGCACTACCGTGTCATGGCATATATGACGCAAATGCATACATTGAATCTATAAAATCTTTCATGAATATTGATTCTGAGTCCAAAAATGGTTTGGATAAGTTTGTTGGGAAATTGGCTAAGTCATTGAAACTGTTATACATGCAAAGATCAAAATTGTTAATGGATTTTGTGAAAACAGTTCAAAACTGTTAGAAGAATTCTGATAAAACAGTCGAGGACCGTTAGCTGTAATACGAAGACAGTTCTAACTAACAGTGGTTGTAAGCTTTACAACCGTTAGACCAAGAGATCAGAACTGTTAGTACAAAGTTTACAACTGTTAGAAGACCTTGAAGAGAAGAATGTTAGAAGAAGATCAGAACTGTTTCATTCAACAAACAGTTTCGGTTGAGCTATTTATGGAAAATGCTATCTTCGTGGATTTGAAATATATCTATATCAAAGTCGAAGATTATCAAGATTATCTCAGAAGATAGAAGATTACCTAACTGTCAACTTATCAAGGAGGATCAAGAGTCTATAAATACTCGATTAGAATATTGTTAATATCTTTCTCTTGATCATATTGTTTTGCATTCGTACATAATTGTTATTTGCTTTCAAAAAGTGTTTAGCCTCTAAGTTTCTTTTGAAATCTAAGAACAAATTGTGTTCTTCGTCTAACATAAGATATTAGATTGGAGGTATAGGTGAATATTGTAATCATCGATTGGTTATCAGTAAACATCTTTGTTTGGCAATATTACTTTGTGTTTATTGATTGAATTGTTCTTGTGTTCAAAACCTTTATAATCAATTAAGTGTGATTCCGTAACTTCTTAATTGATTGTGATCAAAACTATAGATTGTCTTTTTAACAACTCTGATTTTATTTCAAAAGATAATTCTTGTTATTTGATATTAAGCAATATCCGATCCTGACAAGTGGTATCAGAGCCTTATCATTAAGGTTCCTTTGATCACCGGTTGAAGGTTTTTGCACCAATCTGATGTGGTTCGTTATTTAAAGTCTTTCTAAAAGTTTAATTGTGTTTTTCAAACACCTTACTGCAATGGAGTCTGTTGGATCTTCTGACAACACTGGATCTGGGTCAAACATTCGTGTTCCTATGCTCAAACCAACTGATTTTGAGATGTGGAAACTGAGAATCAAGCAGCATGTCCAATTAATGGACTATGCTGTTTGGGAAATCATTGAGAGTGTCCCTATTGCTCCTGTTGATCTAGATGAAACAGGAAAACCTAAGAAGAAACCACCACCAAAAACTGATGCTGAAAAGAAAGAAAGGATGATTGAGATGAAAGCACTCAGCATCCTTCAGATTGCTATTCCTAATGAATACCAGCATCAGTTCAAGAAGTTTGATGATGCTCATGAACTGTGGAATGCATTAGAGAAGAGGTTTGCAGGGAATGCAAGTTCCAAAAGGAACCAAAGGGATCTTCTGAAACAGGCTTATGAGAACTTTACTAGTGGAAAGAATGAGAGTATAACTCAAATCTTTGATAGGTTCTATAAGCTGGTGAGCCAACTTGAGAGTGCAAAGGTTAGGATAGAGCAAGATGAGATTAATAGGAAGTTCCTTAGGTCCTTAGGTGAAGAGTGGACAGTTTTTGCTGCACAATGGAGAACTAAGGATTCTCTGGAAGATATAGAGTTAGACGATCTTTATAACAGTTTGATTGTGTTTGAGGGAGAGATAGAGGGAAAAAGAAAGTCTGTTATCCCTAGCCATAATGTTGCTCTTCTTTCATCGTCAGGTATGGACTCAAACCATTCTTTAACTAACTTTGTTGATGGTTGTGCAGGTACTAGTTCTGCTGTTGGACTAGATGTAAACACTCCTGATGCTATACTTGAAGCCTTTCTTGCTAGCCATGCACATTCAACCCTCACAAATGAGGATCTTGAACAAGTGCATCCTGATGATCTTGAGGAGATGGATCTCAAGTGGCAGATGGCCATGTTAACTGTCAGAGCCAAAAGGTTTATCAAAAGAACTGGAAGGCAGAACATGAACTTCAGAGCTGATGGGAAAGCTGGTTTTGATAAGTCAAAAGTTAGATGTTTTAAATGTCAATAGCTTGGTCACTTTCCAGAGAGTGCAGATCTTGTAGACAAGGCCAGAATCAAGGACAAAGGCCAACTCAAACCTCCTCAGCATTGGTATCACAAGAAGGTCATGGGTTTGATTGGAGTGATCAAGCAGAGGAAGCCACTAACAACAAGGCATTGATGGCATTAACTGATTCCTCCATCAAACTAGATTCATCAGAATCAGAAGACATTCAGGTATCTTCTAAACTCTGTCCAGGTGAATGTAGAGCCATTGTTAAAAGGTTTAGAGAGCACAACAAAAAGGTATGTGCAGCTCTAAGTAAAATGGAGGAGAGAAGGTATGAAACTAGTGCTGTTATTGAAAGATTTGAAAAGAAAATCAAAGATTATCACTCTAATGAACTGCAAATGGATTATGATAGAAAGTATCATAAGTGGGAGAAGGAGCAGCTTCAAGAAGAGATTGATAGTCTAAAGAAAAAGCTAAGTGAAAAGGAAAGTAAGGTTGATGAGTTAACCAAGAAGTTGGAAGGTGTTGATATTGATCTGAGCATGTTCAAGGCAACAAATCTTAAGCTTGAAACCTTGTTACAATCACAAATCAGAGACAAGGTGAAAACTGGTTTAGGATATAAACAGACCCCACCTCCATACAATCACAACTACATAACTCCCATGTCTGATGTAGCTTATAGGTATGTTAATGAACCATTACCAGAGGAACTGAAGTCAGCTGATCCACAATTTGAAAGTGAAGAGGAAGGAGTTGTGTATGAGGTGAGTGATGATAAGAATGAAGGAGTTGTGAAGAAGGAAGAGGTCATTCCATTTGAAAATCACATCTGTTGTGAACCCATAGCCACAAAATCCTCTTTACAACCTGTGGTGTTTGTAAAATCATTCACTGAACCCTTCACCAATGAGCCAAAACCGTCCAAAGCTGTTCATTCTATAAGCAGTTCCACAACTGTTACAAACAATCCCCACCTTTACACTAACAGTCTCAAAAGGAACCCAAACAGTTCTAACCCAAACAGCTCAACTGTTAGTGTTAAGTCAAAAGGAAAAGATAAGGTTGATGAAGTTGTGATTGAGAAGCCAAAGAAGAAAGCTTCAAAAGCAAAGTCTCAACCCAAATATGTGAAAAGGAATACTGAAGTGTCTGTCTGCACATGCAAACAGCATGGTGTACAGAAATTTCCTCAGTCAACACCAGTGAGAGGAAACCAAAGAAATAGGAACCCGTTCTGGTCACAAAGAACTGGTTTGCCTATTGTCAAAACTAAAAGGTGCTATATATGTGGGAGAACCAATCACTTGGCTAAAAATTGTTATTATAACCCACAGATCTATAGCACCCAGAAACCAAGTTCCAGAAAATAGACTAACAGTTCTAAGACTGCTAAGCCAAAACAGGTTAACAGTTCTACAACTGTTACATCCAAACCGGCTAACAGTTGTACAACTGTTAAGCCAAAATCAAAAACTGTTGGTATGGCTTGGGTGAAATTGCAAAAACAAACAGTTTCTGAAGTGGGTAAAACTGTTAATCAATCTGAAAACCAATCTGAGTTAAAACATGATTCAACTGTTTTACCAAATCCAAAAACTGTTTGTTCAAAAGATTCAACTGTTAATCACAACAGTTGGAAACCACATGTTATCACAAAATACTCTTCACACAAAATAGAGAAGTCTAATTTGGATGACATCTAGAAAACTCAATCTGTGTTTAAGTATTATGACTTAAATGGTGTACCCAAGACCTGCATGGCCTGGGTACTTCCTGCTACTAACTGATTTTTATTTGTGCAGAGCATTCATAGGGCCAATCATGGATCAATTTGGCATGTGGATAGTGGATGCTCAAGGCACATGACCGGAAATCCACACTGTTTGAAGGATTTCAGATGAATCAATGGAGGATATGTAGCATTTGGAGGAAATGCTAAGGGAGGAAGAATCACAGGTAAAGGAGCTGTGGAGGCAGGTACACTTACTTTTAATGATGTTTTCTTTGTTGAACAACTTAAATACAACCTGCTAAGTGTATCTCAAATCTGTGAAAATGGAAACAAAGTCATATTTACATATACTGAATGTATTATCCTGTCCAAAGATTTTGAACTGAATGAAAAGGATGTTCTTTTAAGAACACCTAGAAAGGATAATGTATATTATCTGGATACACAAAAGATTGCTAAGCAGAATGTATTAAGTTGTCTACTCTCAAAGGCATCTCATGATGAGTCTGCCATTTGGCATAGAAGGATGTGTCACATGAACTTTAAAACCATGAATGTGTTAGTTAAAAACAATCTGGTAAGAGGTTTGCCACAAAAGGAATTCTCATGTGATGGTCATTGTTTAGCCTGTCTCAAAGGCAAGCAACACAAAACTTCTTATAAGCCCAAAGAAGTTTCTTCCATTACTGCACCTTTACAACTGTTGCATATGGATCTTTTTGGTCCAACATCTGTGGTCAGTATAGGTAAGAAAGCCTACTGTTTAGTCATAGTTGATGATTTCACCAGATTTACATGGGTTCAATTTCTTAGAACTAAAAATGAAACTGCTGAGTTAGTTAAGTCTCTTATTCTTAAAATTGAAAATCAATCTGATTTGAAGGTGAAAGTCATTAGATCTGATAATGGTTCTGAGTTTAAGAACTATGAGTTAAACAGCTTTTGTGAGGAAAAAGGAATTGAAAGACAGTTTAGTGCACCTATGACTCCTCAACAGAATGGAGTGGCTGAGAGAAGGAATAGGACTTTGATAGAGGCTGCTAGATCCATGTTAGCTGATTCTAGGCTCCCAATGACTTTCTGGGCAGAAGCAGTGAACACTGCCTGCTATGTTCAGAATAGAGTACAAGTTGTCAAATCCAAAGGGAAAACTTCTTATGAGTTGTTCCTTAAACGAAAACCTTTGATCAACTTCTTCAAACCATTTGGTTGTCCATGCACTATCCTGAATACCAAATCACAATTAGGCAAGTTTGAGAGTAAAGCAAAAGAAGGATTCTTTGTAGGATATTCCACTCAGAGTAAAGCCTATAGAGTTTTTAACAATGTTACTAGGATCATAGAAGAGAGTATGAATGTCTCCTTCAATGAGAATAGGATCATTATTGCAGGTAATGGTCCTGATTGGTTATTTGATATTGATACATTGTCTAACTCTCTTTCTTTTGAGTATTCTACAGAAACAGTTGCAGGTTCTCCTACAGCCGTTAGTGAAAATCAACAAACTGTCTCAAACAGTTTTGAAACTGTTAGCTCAATTCCAACAACTGTTGGTGGAAACAAAGTTACTGAAGACTTTGTAGTGATTCCCTTGTTACAACATGACTCTTCCGATGCTGTTTGTCCAATAAATGATTTTGAACTTTCAAAGGACATGGAATCTCATGATCCTCAACAAAACACTGCATCTGAACATCAAACAGTTGCAGATCAGGTATGTAATGCTTCTGGGAATGAGAGTGAATCTGAGGTTGATCTATCTAATTTAGGGAGTGTACTGACTGAAGAAAACATCCCTACCCTAAGAATTCACAAGGACCATCCCATTGAGCAGATTATCGGTGATCCCATCACTCCTGTTAGAACAAGAGCTATGCTGCAGAATGAAAATAGTGGTGTGGATCTTGAAAATTTTGATGTAAATGCCTGCTTTCTATCTCAGATAGAACCAAAGAAAGCAGTAGAGGCATTAAAAGACCCTTCATGGGTGGAAGCAATGCAAGAAGAGCTCTTACAGTTTCAAATTCAGCAAGTTTGGAAGTTAGTTGAACTTCCAAGAGGCAAAAGAGCTATTGGCACCAAGTGGGTGTTCAGAAATAAGAAGGATGAGAGAGGGATTGTAATCAAGAACAAGGCTAGACTTGTTGCACAGGGTTATACACAAGAGGAAGGAATAGACTATGATGATGTCTTTGCACCTGTTGCACGGATAGAAGCAATTAGACTGTTCCTTGCCTTTGCAAGCTATAAAGGATTTAAGGTGTATCAAATGGATGTCAAGTCGGCTTTTCTCTATGGAACTATTGATGAGGAGGTATATGTGTGTCAACCACCTGGTTTTGAAGACTCAAAGTATCCTGATAGGGTATATAGGTTGGATAAAGCTTTGTATGGATTACATCAGGCTCCTAAAGCTTGGTATGAGATATTATCATCATATCTGCTTGAGAATGGATTTAAGAGAGGCACTATTGATAAGACACTATTTGCAAATATTGTTAAAACAGAGATTTTGCTTTTTCAAATCTATGTTGATGATATAATCTTTGGATCCACTAATGACAGTCTGTGCAAGGAGTTTGAAGGCATAATGAAAAGGAGATTTCAGATGAGTTCCATGGGAGAACTCACATTTTTCTTGGGATTACAAGTGAAGCAGAAGCCAACTGGCATATTTCTCAGTCAATCAAAGTATGTCAAAGACATTTTGGATAAGTTTGGCTATCAAGATGTGAAGCTGGCGAGTACTCCAATGGAAACACACAAACAGTTGGGGGCAGATCCTGAGGGGGAGGAAGTAGACATACATTTGTATATGTCTATGACAGGTTCTTTAATGTACTTAACTGCTTCTAGACCTGATATAATGTTTGATGTGTGTGTTTGTGCTAGGTTTCAATGCAGTCCAAAGATGTCACACATGTTTGCTATAAAGAGAATTTTTAGATATCTCAAAGGCCAACCAAAACTAGGTCTTTGGTATTCTAAGGATTCCCCTTTTGATTTGGTGGCATACTCTGATAGTGACTATGGTGGAGCTAATGTGGACAGAAAATCAACCTCTGGAGGATGTCAATTCTTTGGCTCAAGATTGGTCTCATGGCAGTGCAAGAAACAAACAACAGTTTCAACTTCAACAGCTGAGGCTGAATATATTGCTGCATCAAGCTGCTGTTCACAAGTGTTGTGGATCCAAAATCAGCTTCTGGATTATGGTTTGTCTTTCTTGAATACACCAATCTATGTTTATAACACAAGTGCTATTAGCATTGTCAATAATCCAGTGAAGCATTCTAAAAAAAACACATTGAAATCAGGTTTCATTTCATTAGAGATTGCAATGAGAAAAGATTAATCCAAGTTATGAAAGTCCATACTGATGATCAGTTAGCTGATCTGTTCACTAAAGCATTTGATGTGAGCAGGTTCAACTTTTTGATCTCAAACATTGGAATGATTAACCTGGACTAACAGTTGTTTGTTCCTCTATGTTTTCTCACTAACAGTTTGCAACTGTTAGTGTTGATATCTAACAACTGTTGGTTTAAGTGTTCAGAGAAGAGAAGAACTGTGTGTCCCACCAACAGTTTTGGAAGTATCTGGCTGCATGTCCCACAAACAGTGTTCCCATCTTTATTGTCTTTGCTGTGTGGTCAAGGTTTGTTACTTTATTAAGAACAGTTCTCAACTGGTCAAGGTTTGTCACTTTATTGTGTAGTGTGTTGAATGGACATGACAGGTCACTGCATGCTTATTTATTGGCCATTTCTCAACCACAACTTTGTCTATAAATTAGCATGCATTTGAATTCCAAAGAGCATAATTTTGTCTACAAATGGCTACTAATCATTTCATCTTGAATTTCAAAGAGATCAATGCTAAGCAGAGTTATGTGACCATTCCAGCTCCCATTGTTAGGATGCATGAGATTTGGAAGTACTCCTCATGTATTCTTGAAATGAATGGAGTTCGTGAGATTTTCACTTTAACCCAGCATCCAGACTCACGTAGGCCGTACAAAATGACTGATCATGTTCGAATAAGAGGTGAATTTGAACATTTTATTCAAAGCAACAATTTGCCTACCAATTGCTGCTTGTTGTTTGAATTGAATCTGGAAGTCATTGAAGGCTCGGTTGTGTGGTTCAATGTCCAAAGGAATGATGCTGATAATGAAGTCATTGTACTTGATGATGATGAAGTTATTGTAATTGATGACTAGTCATGGTCAAATGAATGTACTTTGTAGTACCTCTGTGTTAAACATGAATAACATGCATAATTTGATGATGTTTTGTCAGTTAATGGTTTTATTAATGATGTCTCAGCTGCTGGTGTTAGCTGATGTTCGCTAATGATTGTTGTCAGCTTATGATCTTTGAAAGTGCTAATGTTTTTGTTAGCTAATGCTTGTTGACTGACAGTTGCACGTGTTCAACTAACTGTTTTTCAAAAATACAACTAACAGTTTTCAACTGTTAGTGAATGGAGTGCACAACTGTTAGGCAAACTGCATGTTCATCTAAGGAGGAGAAATTCTTTTAGGTAACAGTTGTACTTTCCTACAATAACAGTTCTCAACTGTTAGTTCATTTTTATCCATCAACTGTTAGCTTACTTAAGGGTGTTTTAGTCTTTGCAGAATCTGAGGATGTTTGAATTGCATTTAATATTCGAAACATATATAAGGCATTCCCTCCTCACAAGTTCATTCACGCCTACTGAACTTCGATCATACGCAAACGCTAGAATTTTGCTTTCGACTCAATGGCTCCCCTTCCCTTCGTGAAAGAACACACATGCTAGCATATCTTGCCAAACCTGATAACCTGAATGCATTTCATGACATGATCGATTACCTTTCACTGTCCAATCTAAACACTGCTCTCACCATAAACCCAACCATCTACACTTCCCATCTGGATCAATTCTGGAAAAATGCAACGATCAGAGAGGAAGTTGGAGTACAATGGATTGATACAACAGTTGATGGTATGGATGTGTCCATCTCTGAAGATATCATCCGCCAACATCTACATCTGAATGATCGACATGGTGAGTACTCCGACTCTGTGTCTTTAGAATTTTTGCATACCGAGTTAGTTAAGCTTGGTTATGAGGTCCCTGGGGGTAAGGGTACCTTTTATAAAGGACAGTTCTACGCACACTGGAAGTATTTAATACATACTCTCCAGTAGTGTATTAGTCCTAAAAGAACAGGGTGGAATGAATTTGGAAGCAACATTGCTTTGGCCTTGATATGCTTGCCAAACAATCGTTGCTTCAACTTTTCCAAAATGATACTTAACGGGATGGTAAAGCATCTAGGGACCAAATATGGTCTATTTTTTATGTACCCCAGGTTTGTGCAAGTTTTTCTAAACTTTTTGTTGCCAAACCTTCAAACACACAAGAGGGTCATCATTCCCTCTGCTCATGTGGCCTCCACATTGAGCAAGTTGCAAATAGATGGCAAGAGTTTCTCTGGTGCCATAACTCCACCACTCTCTGCAATGGTGGAATTCATTTCAAGAAACAGGGCTGCTAGAGTTGAGCATGAAGCCCACAGCATTGCTACACCACCAACTCTAGAACCCACAGCTCATGATACTCATATAATCCCTTCTGCTACCATTGATAGAGCTACAACACAAGCCCCTCCTCTGAAAACATTCCAAAATAGAAGAAGAACTGTTAGTGCTCCTTCCACCACAGTTCCAGAATCCCAAACTATTAGCCCTGCACAGGTGCATTCACCTGTGCAGAATATCGAAAGGGAACCATTTGTGCTGTCTCCCAGGCACAATAAGGAGGTGATCACTTCATTAGAGGGTGATCATGTGGTTTATGAGGCTGATACTACTATTTCATCCGCAAGGGATGAACAGGATAGTGTTAACATTGCTAAGACCTCAGCCACGGCAACAGAGGTTGGTAAAACAGCTTCTGGAAATCCCCAGTACCAAGAAAAAAGGGGTACTGGTGTGGAAACTTCTAGGAGTAACCCACCAGTTGTATCTGTCGATGATATGTTCACCATGGCAACATTGGATGAACTTGAGGCAAGTCTGAAACAAAAGGCATTGACGAACTCAGAGCTTGTACCATTCGTTGCTGCTTTCCTCTATCTCAAAAAGAGGAATTTCCAATATGACAGGCTTCTGGAAAAACACAATGAAGTGATCATCAGGCAGGATAAACAGATAAAATTTTTGTCTGAGACACTAAAGAAGGCAACTGATGTCCTTCGGGTTCATGATCAACGGCTCCAACAGTCCAAAACAAGTGCAACACCCCCTTCTCAAACCGTTCCAATCAAAAAGGGGGAGAAAACTTTGAAGCAAGTGGAGGTTGAACAAACAGTTGCTGAAGTCTCAAAAACAGTTGCAGCTCCAGATCAACAAACAGCTGCCACTGCTCAAACAGTAGAAGAAGAAGAAGAAGAAAAGTTGTCAACTGTTGACAGGGTGCTAATCAACAAGATGGTTATGACTGGAGACCTTCCAAGCACTGAAATTTTCAAATCATGGTCAAAGGTCAAACAAAATCACTTGATTGAAATAAGTGCTCAAACACTCAACATAAGCACATCAAGAATGGCACAAAAAGTGGATGATGGGTGGCTGGATGGAAAAGTAGCAAAGTTAGAGCCACTGGTACCTAAGAAAGGGTTTAAAGGCATTGCAAATGTAGAGGGAAAGAAAGATAATAAGATGCCCCCTGTTCTAGGTAAAGGAAAAGAAGTTGTTGTTGATACTCCAAAGTTAAAACTTACAAAAGAACAACAAGAAGAGCATGATCATGAGATAGCTCAAAGGCTGGAAGCTGAGCTCAAAGAACAAGAGCTGAAAGACTTTGAATTAGCTCAACAGCTGGCTGATGAGATCACTGCTAAGATTGATGAGGAAGAAAAAGAAAAGAAAGCTGGCAAGGGAGTAAAAAGAAAAAGAGTTGTAAGAAAGAAACCAGTTCCACCTCCTAAGCAGCTGAAAAGAAGAAGCAGACAGCTCGACCTCAACAGCATCAACAATCCCAAACAATCCAAAAGTCTGAAGAGAAAGCTAAAGCTGGAATGGTTCAAACCATCCTTCATGATAGACATAGAACGGAAGTTGAAGAAAGAATAGATAAACTTGTGGCCGAACAACTAGGTCAAAAATCCCACATCACTGAGTGGAGATTTGAATTTTTGAGGATTGAAACTGGAAAGAAAGGAGTGATAATTGTAAGAGAAGTAGAGCCGATTGAAAGTTATGCCAGTTTCTTACAGTTGATGGATAATGTGACAAGAAGAGATATTCAAGAAATGCATGAATATGGAGTAAGTCACTACGAGGAAGCTGCTGAGATTGAGATCAGAGTCTTGATGAGACACTTGACAAGCATATGCAATCCACTGAAGGTAATGCCCATGGTAATAATTGATGATGTCTTCCCAATAAGTTATATGAAAGTATATGAAAAGTCAAGGGTATATCATATGGTAATGGGAAAGGCACAAACACAGTGGTTTGATTTTGACTTTGTTGAACATGGTAAGATAAAGATTATGTATATGCTAAAATCTAAGTTCTTTGGGCCTGCTAACATGAAAGAAGATCTGATAAAGCGGCTAAAAGACAGATTGGAGTCTTTGCAATCAAAGAAAGTGTAATTTTTCTTTCTTTTATATTTTGATTGTAACAGTTTGACTTTGCATTATCAATGTTAATATGTTCTTTACTTATGTTAATTTGTCTATAGTTGAACCCTTAAAACAAACAACTTAAGTGTATTGTTCAATACTTTAAGTTAGGGGGACATTGTTGGGAAATTGGCTAAGTCATTGAAACTGTTATACATGCAAAGATCAAAACTGTTAATGGATTTTGTGAAAACAGTTCAAAACTGTTAGAAGATTCTGATAAAACAGTCGAGGACTGTTAGCTGTAATACGAAGACAGATGTAACTAACAGTTGCTGTAAGCTTTACAACTGTTAGACCAAGAGATCAGAACTGTTAGTACAAAGTTTACAACTGTTAGAAGACCTTGAAGAGAAGACTGTTAGAAGAAGATCAGAACTATTTCATTCAACAAACAGTTTCGGTTGAGCTATTTATGGAAAATGCTATCTTCGTGGATTTGAAATATATCTTTATCAAAGTCGAAGATTATCAAGATTATCTCAGAAGATAGAAGATTACCTAACTGTCAACTTATCAAGGAGGATCAAGAGTCTATAAATACTCGATTAGAATATTGTTAATATCTCTCTCTTGATCATATTGTTTTGCATTCGTACGTAATTGTTATTTTCTTTCATAAAGTGTTTAGCCTCTAAGTTTCTTTTGAAACCTAAGAACAAATTGTGTTCTTCGTCTAACATAAGAAGTTAGATTGGAGGTATAGGTGAATATTGTAATCATCGATTGGTTATCAGTAAACATCTTTGTTTGGAAATATTACTTTGTGTTTATTGATTGAATTGTTCTTGTGTTCAAAACCTTTATAATCAATTAAGTGTGATTCCGCAACTTCTTAATTGATTGTGCTCAAAACTATAGATTGTCTTTTTAACAACTCTGATTTTATTTCAAAAGATAATTCTTGTTATTTGATATTAAGCAATATCCGATCCTGACAAAGTTCTCTTTGTGGCATAGTCGTCTTGGCCATATAAACAAGACTCGCGTCACCAAGCTCCAAGCAGATGGGATCTTGGAATCGTTTGACCCACGGGTCAAGTGATGTATGCAAATCTTGCTTATTAGGCAAGATGACAAAAGCACCCTTCACGGGAACAAGTGAGAGGGGAAAGGACCTTTTGGATATTATTCATACTGATGTATGTAGACCTTTCAAGCATGTCACAAGGAACAACTCAAGATACTTTGTAACCTTTATAGATGATTATAGTAGGTATGGGTATGTCTACCTTGTTAAACACAAGCACAAAACCTTTGAGGTATTCAAGACATTCCAGAACGAAGTACAGAATCAATTGGGCAAATCGATTAAGATACTCCGGTCTGATAGAGGTGGAGAGTATCTAAGTACCGAGTTTACGGATTATCTATGAAATTGTAGAATTATTTCACAATTAACACCTCCAAGGACTCCACAATTAAATGGGGTCGCCGAGAGGAGGAACCGGACCTTGCTAGACATGGTAAAGTCTATGATGAGTCGAACGGAGGTACCTATTAATTTCTTGGGATATGCTCTAGAAACGGCGGTAAGAGTCCTTAACCTCGTACCAACCAAGAAAGTTGTAAAAACACCTTATGAAATGTGGCATAATAAGAAGCAAACACTTTCATACCTACGAGTCTGGGGTTGTCAAGCCTACGTGAGACGTGAGACCGAAGAAAAACTTGAACCCCACTCGGAAAGGTGTTACTTTATTGGATATTCATCTGCCGGTGTCGGATATTTATTTTATAAACCTTCTGACAACAAAGTTGTTGTTGCTCGAAGGGAATTTTTCCTTGAAAGAGAAATGTTATCCAAGCTAAGGGGCAGTAAGGAAATTAACCTTCAGGAAGATCAAGGGTCGACCGAGAAAGAACTTGAGGTTGGCACTAGCACTCAACCTGATACGGTTGAAACTGAGCATGAAAATGTTGCGGTACTTGACACTCTTCCATTATCTACTCCAAGGCGTTCTAGTAGAACTCGTTATGAGCCAGAGAGATATGGTTTCCACATATCTTAGGGCAGCGAGTTAATGGTGGATCATGATGAACCCACGAGCTACAAGGAAGCCATAGAAGGCCCTGGGTCTGCAAAGTGGAGAGAAGCAATGGAAAGCGAGATGCATTCCATGTCGGATAACCAGGTTTGGGAACTGGTTGATCCCACGCCCGGGGTTAAACCCGTAGGGTGTAAATGGGTCTTCAAGAAGAAGACCGGCATGAAGGGAACCTTTAATACCTTTAAAGCCCGACTGGTGGCTAAGGGTTTCACTCAGACGCCTGGAATAGACTATGATGAAACCTTTTCCCCAGTGGCAATGTTGAAGTCTATCCGAATACTCTTAGCTATTGCTACATTTCATGATTATGAAATATGGCAAATGGACGTTAAAACTGCCTTCCTTAACGGGAAGCTTTCTGAAGAGGTGTATATGACAAAACCTGATGGTTTTGTACATCCATAGTACCGAACAAGGACTGTAGAATAATTAAGTCCATTTATGGACTCAAACAAGCATCTCGAAGCTGGAATATATGCTTCGATGAGAAAATCAAGGAATTTGGATTTTCAAAAAGCAAAGATGAGCCATATGTATATGTCAGGGATAGTGGGAGCACAATTCTCTTCTTAATCCTCTATGTAGATGATATTTTACTCATTGGAAATCACATCCCGAGCCTAAGGAGTGTTAAAGCTTGTGTAGGGAGTTACTTTTCAATGAAGGATCTAGGGGATGCGAGCTGCATTCTGGGGATCAAGATCTATAGAGATAGATCTAGAAAGCTACTCGGGCTTTCTCGAAGTGCATACATAGACAAGGTCATTAGACGCTTTAAGATGGAGGAATCCAAGAAAGGAAACCTCCATATGTTGCATGGTTTGACTTTAAGTAAGACTCAATGTCCTACCTCCCAAGAGGAGATAGAAGTAATGAAGCGAGTACCATATGCTTCGGCTGTGGTATCGATCATGTAGGCCATGCTATGCACACATCCTGATGTGTCATGTGTTTTAATAATGACTAGTAGATATCAGGCGAACCCCGGGGAACCTCATTGGAGAGCCTGTAAAGAACATTCTCAAATACCTAAGGCGTACGAAAGAGATGTTCTTGGTATATGGTGGTGAAGAAGAGCTGAGAGTAAAGGGTTACTCGGATGCTAGCTTCCAAACCGATAGGGATGATTGTCGATCACAGTCGGGGTTTGTATTCCTATTAAATGGTGGTGCTGTCAGCTAGAAGAGCTCAAAGCAAGATACGGTGGCCGATTCGACTACTGAGTCGGAATACATAGCAACAAGTGAAGCTTCTAAGGAAGCCGTGTGGATGAAGAAATTCATCCATGACCTAGGAGTGGTTCCAAGCATCGCGGATCCTATTTAGATATTTTGTGAATATGAGGGTTCGGTGGCTTTGGAAAAGGAACCGAGAGCTCGCAAGAGGACAAGACACATATCCCGCAAATACCACTTTATATGAGATGTAATTGAAAGTGGTGAAATCGTCATCAGCAGAGTAGCATCGGATGGAAACCGGTCGGATCCGTTCACTAAGCCATTACCGCAAGCAGCTCATGATATTCACACTAGAGCAATAGGTGTAAGATTTGCTAGAGATTTGGCTTGAGATGTGTATTTACTTTGTTTGATTTGTAAATTTTATTTTGGGAACTTTAGACAGTATTGTAACTTATGCTTGTTTCGATATATGATAGAGATCTTATATGTGTATGATACGATTATATTCATAAGACTTTACTGTGTTCCATCTTAGCATGTTTAAACACTTCTAGAAATATTTCACAATATTTCAAACTTTCCACAGTCGGTCAATCTTATGGAAGAAAGATTGAATTAAGGCTAAGGTAAGCAAGTGACCTTGAATTCAAAATGGTTGAATTAAGGTGCAATACTTACTTGTGCTTGAAAAGAGTTTCAAGTGACTGGAAGACCCACACCCAAGTATACTTCATGGATTATAGTCACGAGTAACTTGGGATAATAATATCTTATGTCCTTTGACCTGAGATGTATGAACCGCTATATCATAGTTCTTCCTTACTTTAGCCATTTTCAAAAGATGTTCGTGACTGGCTGTGATAAAGGAAATAGCTAGGTAAGACAAGAAGTATGGAATAGGGTTATGTAGTCAACGGAATTTGTTCCTCATATAAGAGAGATATCCCTGGGGCCCTCGATGATTGGGAGCTGACACCAAAAATTATGCATGGCCATGCTCAAGGAATATTGATTGAGAATCAGATATGTCCTTAACTTTTAGTCACCACCAATCAAGATCGAGAAACATAATCATGAACGATCTGGAGATTGACATTTAATCCATGTCTCGTGTTCACTAGCGAACAAAAGAATGTCTAAGATCACTTATCTAAATGACCATTTCTTTTGAATTGGTTTTGTTTTTTATAACGAAACTCATACTGACTTTGGGGCAGAGATGCTTTGCTAGAGGCCGCTCTTTCTCTGTGATTTAAGGATACGGTGCATCGTGTGCAAGTGGGAGTTTGTTAGAATATGCTCACTGATGCATACGCGCCGTTTGAATCACTACCGATGATGTATGGGCCTATTGGGTCATACACAAGGGTCAAACTTGATAGCAACTAAAGTAAAAGGACCAAAATTGGCAAAAGACAAAAGTTGACCATGCAGGCCGCGTTAACGCCGCTAACTATTAGGTGGTAGCGCCGCTAACACTTAATGGTTAGACCCGCTACCGCTGCATGGACTTTGTGTCATTTCATCTGACGGAGCGCGATAGCGCCGCTACCCTTAAGGGGTTAGCGCCACTAACTTTTAAAGTTAGCGGCGCTACGGCTGCATGTCCTTTTTGTCAAATCACCTCTATAGCTAGCCAATGCATGTGGGACATTTCAAATCAAACTTCGCCTGCCAGAGGGCATTTGAAGTGTCATTAGGTTGTCTTTAAAAGATCCTAGTAGAGACTCATTTGTACCTTTGGAAATTTTCATCACCAAAATACACTCTTAAGTGCTCTAAGGCTTGGAGAGAGTTTAACAAGGGGAGGTTCCAGAAACTTGGTACTTAAGTTGTTGTTCCATAGTGGTATTCAAGGTGAAGTATCCCAAAGGAAAGCTAGCACTTGTGGTTGGCGTGTTCCCGGGGTATATCCTAATAGAAGATTCGGTTAATTCGTTCTTGGAGCATCATCACCACCACTCTCAAGTTTTTGGAGCTAAGGAGACTGGTATAAACTTCCGTAGCTACTTGATGCGGTGGGAGCCACATTAGGGAGATACTAATGCTATTATAAATACTTGATGGATTATTCGTGTAGAGAATAACAACACTAGTTTTGTGACCAAGTATTTATAGATATTTGTCGGAGGTACAAATATTGGAGGTGATCTGCATCAGACTAAGTTCATGGAGCCTTTTGACATGAGTTATCTGATTGGTTGTTCTTAGACCTGAGATGTTTGGTTTGGGGCACGAGGACTTATGTACTTTGGAACGCTCTAACGTTACACCGTAACAGGGTATCTATAACGGGCGTATGTGGGTGCAGCGGAAGACGTGTGTTCAAATGCAATCAGTCAATATGGGATTTGCACCTTCACTTAAAAGAGAGGAGATATTACAAGGCCTCTTGACGGTTGAGACTAAATGAAATGCGTGGCCGCGCTCGGAAAGAATGATGTACATCATTCGGTAACTCTGTAACTGCAGTTAGTCGAGATCAGAAGTCAAGAAATATAATCTGGATTTTTTAAAATTGATCACATGCTTATTGTCTGAAATCCACATTACAGAATATCGTGATGCTAAAGGAAACCGGGTAATCGAAGAAGGTGATTACAGAATCTCTGGACATAAGAGAACTTATAGTCGTGGTTAACCTAAGTGTCTGGCCGCAGACCTCCTTAGGCTCATGATGTACGAGGAAGTGTAACTATCGTGCACAAGTGGGAGTCTCATGGATTGTGTGCAGGGATAGTGTACACTTGTCATCATATTCATGAACACTATAATTCACTAAAGGTTCACACAGCTGTACACCCAACTTTGAACCAAGAAAATAATATCCTATATGTACAGTGATAATTAATAGTTAATTAATTATCCAGTAAATAAATAACAAATGGACGTTTATTATTTAAGAGAGAACAGATATCAGTTAGGTATTTGATTAAAGTGTGTGATTAAATAAATATTAATGAATAGTTAATTAATTAATATTGATCAAACTAAAGGGTCAGTTTTGTCAAAGAATCAAAGTGTTGATTCGGACCCGGCTTAAAAGCCTTAATCCATGTATCTTATATATATATATATATATATATATATATATATATATATATATATATATATATATAAGGGATTAAGCTAGGTTAATTAATCATAACAAAACACTAGATTAATTAACAAGCCACCAAAACTCTCTCCCCTCTCCTCTCTCTTTATCGGAGACCGAGTCCACCACCACACCACCGATCGGTGGTAGCGGCGTGACGAAGGCAGCGGAGGCGGCCAGGCCCCTTTGCGGCGGTCTGCGGTGGTTTCCGGCGAACACCCTAAGGGCCGAGAACACCCCTTGGCAGTGGTTCATTTTCGGCGGCTACCCCTTCTCGAAGCCTTAGTGGTGGCGACGGCGGATTAGTGGTGTACACACATGGAACACGTTTTCTTCGGGTATTGTTTTAGCGGTCTAGCAGCCGGGTTCACGGGTGCAGTAGCTGTGTATCCCCCTATATCAGTCCAAGGGTATAATTTCTTACACTTTATTTACTGTTATATACAAATATATATATATATATATATATATATATATATATATATAAGTAAGAAAGTACATAAAAAAATTATTGTTTGCCATGTTCCCCTACTTGATCCAGTTGTGATCTTGGGATGGGATCTATGTGCTACTTCTGCTGTGCATTTGTACCCTGTAAATCCCAACAGTCATAACATTGATTGTGGGATGTTATATGTAAGAAAGAACGTAAAAAGTTGCAGCAACTATAGTCAAATGTGAATATGTATGTTTAATTATGTCTAATAGGTCAAATAATGATAAAGTGATATGACTTGAAGATTTGTAAACTTTAGTTATGTAGAACAACTGTTTTGAACTGATTTTGTGGCTTATGAGAACTAAAAAGTACTACAATTAAGATGAGTGATGAAGAATTGTGTTGGAAGTCTTTTTAGTATTGAGTTCATGGTGAAAATCAAGTTTTCAAAATGAAAGATTGATGTTAAAATTTTCAAAGGAAGTTATAGAATGATGTTAGGAACCATTTTGATAGTATTTTGGTCTAGTTGTATGCTATAAGTTAACGGAGAATAAAAGAATAGATTTTTAAGGTCGATTTTCTGCACAAAATCATTGAACAGAGCTGGTTAGGCACCGCCGCGGTGCGAAGCTAGTGGGTCGCGGCGCGTCCATCTTTTTCCTGCACAATTCCTGTTCTAGAGAGTTGGTCATGGCGGGAGATCTTCTCTTCGTGGCGTGAGCTGCTCTGAACGCATAAAATTCTTCATTTTGACTTTCTTTGACCGTATAAATGATTGGGGATGACTTCTATTGATGTTAGGGGTTTAGTTAAGGCCTTTTGAGACCCATGTTGGTCCCTTGGTGAGAATAACAACAAGCAACAAATGTGTAGAAGGGGGGTTGAATACACTTTTTGCGGAAATTGAACAAATCAAAATAAAGTGTTGCACAAAGTAAATCAAAACACAATCGAATGCTTTGCTTTTCATTAATAAGAAGATGATTACAGACTCTATCAAGTAAGCAACTCTTGATATGTAAATACCTAATATAAATCTATCAATCTTTCAAACTTATCCATCCATAATCAATTTATGATTATAGATATTGATGACTCTCTAAACAGGATTATCACAGATTGAATACTTACCAATCTCACAACTAATGTGACTATTGGAACACACGAACAAATTGGCAATCTGTGAAAATCTTGATAACGTTGAACTGACAAACAGTGATTCAAGAATAGTAACACATACGACTGAGGTGAGGTATTTGGCTCTGCAACACATAGTTGTAATCGTTTCACAATCGTACCTCTAAACTTATCAGGGAGATAAGTATTTATAATCATGTTCCTACGGTTCCTAACAAACTGGACTAATCCTAATTTTCTAACTAACTACCGGATAACTCGGAATCTTGAATCTTCTTATCTTGAGTCTTCAATCTTCAAACTTGATTCTGAAGTCATCTTATCCTTCCCGTAGTTATAGAGAGTTAAAAAGATAAATTTAAAACATATTTAAACTTTCTTTAGGCTGACTTCTTACTCGGACTGAGTTGCCCAGCTTGAAACTCATCAAGCTGAGTTCTTCGAGAACAAACTCGAAAACCAACATGAACTGACACGTATATTAATAAACTCATCCTTAGAAGTCCTAAGAGTTAGCTAGAACTTATTTAGTAACTCTGTTGAGCTGACTCAGTATATACGCTGAGTCACTCAGCTTGAAACACATCAAGCTGAAAGCTCAATATATCTTAGGTGACATACACATATTATCACACATAGTAATAATCTTACTAAGATATAGTATAAGATGATCGAACATATGCTCAGCTTTTATTCAGCTTATACTCAGTCTGAAACACTATACGTGTTCAGTCTGACTAAGCTCCATAATTCTATTTAAGTAATATCTAGAAAATATCTAACAAACTTAACTTTGTCTCATCAAATTTCAACTGATGAGATCAGCCTCCCAACAAACTCCCCCTATTTGATGATGACAAAACCATCAAATAGTTCTCAAGTTTGTTTTACAGAATTATGTTTTAAATCTCAAACTTATTAAGATTTTACATTTGAACTAATCAAATATTAATTGAACATATCAATTTTAATTGAACTTATCAATTATAAGTGGAACATACCAACTTTAAGTTGAACAAACCAACCAAACATAATAATGAATAAGAACTAATCAATTATTCATTCAAGCTGAACTTATTAGACTAATAATTATGAACATATCATAACACAGTTGAACATATCAAACTCATACTTGTATTAATTGAACTTATCATAATTCAAAAGTTTTGATCACATAGATCATACACACTTAGTGCTTACAAAATTAGAACTAATCTAATTTTTACAATAGAACTAATATATTCAGGATGCAGCTCTTCAAACTCCTTGATCTCCTTGTTGATTTCTTCAAGGATTTCTTGCAAATTAGGCAAGTGTTGAAGCTGTTCCTTCTGTGATCTTATTGCTCTATTAATTCGGTATCTGAACCTTGTAGTTTGTTCAGTCTTTTCTACTATTTGTCTCAGAGCAAACACCTGAGATACCCCACATGTATATATACTTGCATCATACTGGAAGCATTGTTCACCATTTCTGTCCAAGTTCATGAAACCTTTCTGAGACTCTTCCACATATGTATTCTCTTTGAATTTCATTCCTTTTGGAAGATTAAGACTGTACTTATCTGAATTTGCTGATCCAACTGGCTTTGTTTGCTTCTTCTTTCCAACCTTATGAAAAGAAGTCAGTAGGGTAGTTATCTCAGTTCTGGGTATGATTTGCATCGCATCAGCTTTTACAAGTAGCCTTAAGATTTCATCTTTAACTTGATTCCTGGCAGAGGACTTTTCCATCTGCTTGATAAGGATAGCCACTTGCTTCCACTCTTCATATCCCAGTTTATGAAGTTGATTCAGCTCCAAAGAAATTGATTCACCATTCTTTAAGACGAACTCCATAATGATAATCCCTTTAACTGAACTCAACCAGAGTGAATCAATCTGAGACGAGAAGTAGGTTCTTGTATAACACTGAGTTATGTTCTCCTCCTTTTGTTGATCCTGAATAGGAGGTTCTTCTACCTCTTCCTCCTTGGGCACAATAGGCAGTTTGAGTTTAGCTAATTCCTCATTCTGCTTTCTGATTTGCTCAGCCCAGACCTGTTCTCTTGCTCGTTTCTCATCCACTAACACAGCTTGAGCATCCAATTGTCTTCTTCTTAATTCTTTGATAGATATCCCAAGCTGGTCAGCATCTTCTTGTTCCATTCTCCTCACTGCCATCAGTGAAGCTCTTTCTTGTAAAGTCATTTTGTCAGCAGAGTCTTCATCTGAGGCTGATGATTCACTGAGAATCATTTTTCTTCTTTTCTGCTGAAGGGGGTTCTGACTCTTCTGAGCTAACCACTGCTGGTCTCTTGCCTTTTGCTTTTTCAGTCGGCACAGCTTCTTTTTCTATTTCTGTCTCCCCCTCAATCTATTCTGCTCCATTTGCCAATAGTAGTAGAGCTTCAGCTTTGACTGACTCAGCTTCAGCATCTTGAACCTTCTCCCCCTTTTTGTCATCATCAATAGGGTTCGAAGTCTTTTGTTTTTGTTGAAGGACAGCAATGGCAGATTTCAAGTGTAACACCTCCTCATCTAGAGAATCCAAAATCATGAACATTTACTTCTTAGTCTGCTTTCTCTTGAGGTGCAACTTGTCAAACTGACTTTTAAAGAAATTCATCAAGCCATCCAAGTCAGCCTGAGAGGGTTGGAATTTGGGTGCATCATCCAAGGGTTGGTGTGTACCCTCAAGATCATTTGCACTAGAGTTTGGACCCTGTGAATCACCTTGGTGTGTAGATGAAACATTGACAGGTCGTGCTTGTGGGTGTGAGAAGTGAAGAGAAGTAATGGGGCTCGAAACGTGAAGTATATTGGTAGGTGGTTGGCTAATTGGTTTGGAGGGGGGTGATTGACCCTTGGGATTGGTCATTTCTTCAATGTGACCTAAGTGTGTCTGCTTAGGCACAGTAGTGGGCTCTCCCATGGCACTGGAGAGTGTGGGTTGAGTAGACACCATACCCGGTTTAGGCTTTTGGGTTGTAATGAGCCTCGAGGTTGACTCCTTAAGAGTAGGCGTCTCCCCCTCAACTCCTGCCGGTGGAGGGATCAATGTGATCTCAGCTCATGTGATGCCTATAGGAGTGGCACCACCTTTGGCAGTCTTTCTTGTATAGGTGCGGATTTTCTCGCTAGCAGCAGTGGGCATACTAGGGGTGGCTTCAGAGTGGGATTGTAGATGGAATGAAGGTGGAGGATATGGGTTAGACTGGGTTGGGATTACCACAGCCTTATCTCCAAAAGTGGATGGAGAAAAATGAGAAGAAAGAGAAAGTGGAGAGGTCTTACCAGAAGCAGCTTCAGTATTTGCTGGTTCAGCTTGTGTAGAATGCTCAGCTTGAACCTCGGTGTCAGCTTGGAAAGCTCCCCCTTGATTGAATCCCTCTTCTGCACTTTCTGATGAAGCTGTCTCAGCTATCAGTAGCATGGGCTCACTCAGACCCTCTTGCTCTGGGAAGATGTAGTTGTTGAACATCTTGGGGCTGAGTGTAGGAAACAGGAACACATCCTGGTCAGCTTCATATAGTGTTGTCCCCAGCTCGGCTTCAAATGCCAAGGACAGGTACCTTATGAAAGATACGTGAAGATCCCTTGTGGTCTTCATCACTTGGACCCTGAGTTTGTTGAAGATAAGCAGAGCATAGTCCAGATTTCGGGAAAGTATATGTTGTATAGCAGCTGCATCTCAAACTCATTTACCTGGTCCAATCCTCCAACCTTGGTACCAAGTGAACGAATGACTGTGGAAACCATGAAACCCCAACTGGTTGGAAAGGTGGCCTTTTTTATTACACCCTCTGTCTGCGGGTGTCCCATTCTGGGTTGGACAGACCTAGCCACCTGTCTCGTCACAGCAGGCTCGAACTCATCAGATTGAGGGAGTTGAAGAACCTCCCTTAGCCTATGTACTGTGAGAGTAATGGTTCTCTCTCCGTTCCACACTGTGGCCCGGATTTCGTCGTTGTTTTGGTCGTAGACACACGTATACCAGAACTCGAGCAGATGCCGAGGAACCACATGTAAAGGTGCTCCAGTGAAATCAAAAGCCAATGGGCATTTACGAATATAGTTTACCCGTGATTCGTATCCTCTGTTAATTTTGCGTTGAGGGATTGCAAGGCAGGCACGCTGATTGTTGATTTTGATCAGCGGCAATCCATTTTTCTTTAACGTAGCAACCCTTACCATTCTGTCACTTAGATTCAGAACGGTTCCATCCATCGTTGAATATAGAAGATTACACTAAGTAACTGTTCTATTCGCACTGAGCAATTTATGTCGCACTAAGCGATATTGGATTCGCACAGAGTGATTTAGGGTTTCGTGATAGATGAAACGAGGAATTGCACTGAGCAATTTGTGGTTGTTTGTGAAAGGTATTTTAGAAGGTGAGAAGTCAGGGTTGTTGACATAAACTTCTCTAAACCGGTTATGATCGGTATATATACCTTTCTGAGGAGAGAGAGAAAAGTTACCGTTAGAATCCATTTTTATCCGTTACGCCGGAAAAATTACGGCTTGATTTAACCGTGAGAGGGTAGAAACACATCATCTTCCAACGGATACAAGTGTAAAATAATATTATTAACTCGTAATAAGATTATAAACACTGTTAAATTATACCAATACACAATTGATATACGATGCGATTTGAGACTGACTCAAATACACATTAACATATGAAGTAATGACACGTAGTAATCAAATCATAGTTTGGACACACCAAGCTGAGTAAATTTATTACTCAGCCTAAATCAAGCACTCAGCTTCAATTAAGCACTCAGCTTGAGATTGAAACTCAGCTTGAGTAGAGCACACAGCTCAGGCTCAATGACACTTAGTCATTATTGTTTGAGACTTGATCAAACTAACACTTATAACTACACTGAGTAGTTAATGTAGGTTTGGAACTTACCAAACGTGTGAACCGATCACACAGCATGAGTTAAGCACTTAGCTCAGACTCTATGACACTCAGTCATTTATGTTTGAGACTGACTCAAACTATATATATCTTAACTACACCAAGCAGTTAATGTATGTTTAGAACTTACCAAACGTGTGAACTCATCATTCAGCTTCACAGGTTATTCAGTTTATGAAAACTTATTTATAAACTGTGTACTCAGCTTAAGACACTTAGTCTTTGTCAAACTGAAAAATCATATTCTAGACACTTAGCTAGGGGTTGAGCATACCCACCTCACTTAACAGATACATAAACCTCTTTTCATCAAGGGGTTTCGTAAAGATATCTGCTAATTGGTCATCAGTGGAGATAAATTTTATGTCAACTTTACCTTTTTCCACGATGTCCCTGATGAAGTGATGCCTAACTTCAATGTGCTTGGTTCTTGAGTGGAAGACTAGATTGTAAGTTATGGCTATAGCACTTTGGTTATCGCAGAAGATAGGAGTTTTCATGAAACTCATACCAAAGTCTTGAAGCTGATGCTGCATCCATAGGATTTGAGCACAACAACTTCATGCTGCAACATACTCAGCTTCAGCAGTTGAAGTAGTCACTGAGTTCTGTTTCTTACTAGTCCATCTGACTAACTTTCCTCCAAGCATTTGACATCCTCCAGTAGTTGATTTTCTATCTAACTTGCACCCAGCATAGTCAGCATCTGAAAAACCAACTAACTCAAATCCATAATCTTTTAGATACCAAAGGCCTAGATTTGGTGTACCTTTAAGGTACCTAAAGATCCTTTTCACAGCTTGGAGATGTGATTCTTTAGGATCTGAATGATATCTTGTACAAACACATGTAGCAAACATGATATCAGGTCTACTAGCTGTCAGATAGAGCAATGAACCTATCATTTCTCTATAGGTAGACTGACACACAGATTTACCATCTGAGTCCTTGCTCAGCTTGACAGCCGATGACATGGGTGTTTTCATGGTTGAACTTGAATCAAAACCATATTTCTTTATCAAATCAAGAACATACTTGCTTTGATTGATGAATATTCCATCAGGCTTTTGTTGAATTTGTAGGCTTAGGAAATAAGTCATCTCACCCATCATACTCATCTTGTACTTTTGTGACATTATTTTGGAGAATCAGTCACACAGAGATTCATTAGTAAAACCAAAGATAATGTCATCCACATAGATTTGTACAAGAATCACATGTCCTTTACTATTTTTAATAAAGAATGTCTTCTCTATACTACCTCTGGTGAAATCCATTGATAATAGATAAGTGGATAGTGTATCATACCCAGCTCTTGGAGCTTGTTTAAGACCATACAAAGCCTTGTCTAACTTATAGACATGATGTGGAAACTTTGAACTGACAAAGCCAGGAGTTTGTTTCATATAGACTTCCTCCTGAAGTTTTTCACTTAGGAAAACACTTTTCACATCCATTTGATAGACTTTGAAGTCTTTATATGCTGCATAAGCTAAGAACAACCTTATGGCTTTAATTCTAGCAACAGGGGCAAAGGTCTCATCATAATCTATTCCTTCTTCTTGCTTATACCCTTGTGCTACCAGCCTAGCTTTGTTCCTAACTATCACTCCATCCTTGTCCATTTTATTTCTATAGACCCACTTAGTGCCTATAATTGAATGATCTTTGGGGGCAGGGACAAGGCTCCAGACCTTATTTCTATCAAATTCATTCAATTCCTGTTGCATAGCTTTAATCCAATCCTCATCCTCTAAGGCTTCTTCAGTCTTCTTTGGTTCCATTTGAGATAGAAAACCAAAGTGGGCATCATAGTTAGTTGTAGCCTTAGATCTGGTCATTACCTTTTCTTGGACATTTCCAATGATCTGATCTTGAGGATGATCTTTGAGGAATTTAAATGTTGTAGTTGGAGAATCTGGTTATGGATCTGAGTGATGTTGAGAGCCCTGAGGTGAACTTATCTCCTCAATCTCAATAGCAGCTTTGTCAACAAACTGATGATCACTTAGATCCTCAGTCTGAGTGACTTCAGCTCCAAAGGGGTTAATGAACTCATCATCCTTCTCAGCTTGAGAATTCCTTGGAGCTTGTGATGATTTCTTTGATGAACACACATCATCATCACTATCTTTTCCCATGACATACATAGGGTTTGACATATTGGTTTCCTCTGGCTTTTCAAGCTCACTCAGACTAACCAAGTCAGCTCGTCTTTTCCTAGCTTGATTAAGATTGTCTTCATCAAATGAGACATGAATTGATTCTTCTATGGCCTTTCTCCTAGTGTTATACACTCCGTATGATTTGGAGATTGAGGAATAACAAACGAATATTCCAGGATCAGCTTTGGGTTCCAACTTATGGAGCTGATCTCTTTGATACAGCACATAGCATTTTGAACCAAAGACATGGAAATAACCTATATTGGGCTTTCTAGACTTATAAATCTCATATGATGTTTTACCATGTCTTTTGACAATGATTGATCTATTTTGAGTATAACAGGCTGTACTGACAGCTTCATCCCAAAAATAGAGTTTCAATCCTGCCTCACACAGCATTGTTCTAGCAGCCTCAATTAGGGTTCTATTTCTCCTCTCAGCAACTCCATTTTGTTGGGGAGTTCTGACAGATGAGAAATTTTTTAATATTCCCTTTTGCTCACAGAAGCTTTCAAGGGTAGAGTTTCTGAACTCAGTCCCATGATCACTTCTGAGTTGCTTTACAGACTTACCTTTCTGCAACTCTTCCTGTTTGATAAAAATTATTATCTCCACGGCAGCCTCACTTTTGGCTTTAAGGAATATTACCTAGGTGAATCGTGAGAACTCATCTACTATCACCAGTGAGTACTTCTTGCCACTTAGGCTTGGAGTACTTATGGGTCCAAGCAGATCCATATGCAACATATGCAGTGGGTCTGTTATTGAAAAATTTTGCTTTGATTTAAAGGACCCTTTGTGGTGTTTCCCTTGTTCACAAGCTGAACACAATTTGTCCTTGACAAATGTGATCTTTGGTAATCCAGAGACTAACTCTTTATTGGATAGCATATTTATATTTTTAAAAATCAAATGTGATAATTGTTTATGTCACAACCAACTCAACTTAGGAACAAATTGGGAATACAAGCAGGTTTCAGTATAGGGATCAGCAGAAATAAGATCAAGTAGATACACATCTCTTTCTCTTTTAGCTATTAATACAGGCTTTCCCTTAGCATTATATATTGTTCCTGCTTTCTTCCTAAAAGTAACAATGTTGTCTTCATCACACAATTGGCTGATACTAACCAGATTGTGCTTAAGATCCTTGACATATGCAACCTTCTGGAAAGTAACTTTGCCAGCATGCATCTTCCCATAGCCTTTAGTTCTTCCATAGGAATTGTCTCCAAATGTTACTTTAGGACCTTCGTCTTCCTGGAAATCACTAAAAAGTCCTTTCCACCCGGTCATGTGCCTTGAGCATCCACTATCCAAGTACCATTTACTTGAACCCTACACATGATATAAAAACTAAACATATTAGTTTTGTTTGGGAACCCACATCTTGGTGGGTTCAGATGAGAAGCACTTAGCATCTCCATCTTGTTGAACTGACTGTTCAGCTTGAGCAGGAGCTGAGTCCTGTGTAGACTGATCAGCCTGTTCTTGTTCAGTCCTTGAGATTTCAACATCACAGTCCTTAGCCTCATGACCTCTACTTCTGCACTTGTAGCATCTCCTTCTTCTAATAATTACAGGAGGTAGAGTGTCTAATAATCCTTGTGAGAACTTGCTCTCAGTCTTAGGATTATATGTGGTGGATAACTTTTCAACTTTCTTTGCAAGTTGATTCATTTGATGATCACTGACCTTGGACTTACCTTTGTCAGATCTTTGTTTGTTATCCCTTTGATTAAAAGTTTGACCCACAAACTTCTTTTCCATGACCTTGGACTTACCTCTGTCATGCTTACTAGACTTACCAATTTCAACAGATTTGGACTTACCACTGTTGATCTCCTTGGACTTACCAAGGTCTACAACTTTGGACTTACCATTGTTGTGATTTGACCTCTGACTTACAGTGGTCTTCCTATTCTTGTAACTTCTCTCCGAGCCAGATAGAGAATGTTGTCTTTTGAAAGGATTTGGGTTAAGCCTTTCCACAACTGAAGTTCTTTGAATAGGCTGAGTGCCTAATCTGTCCAGAACAGACTTACTATGCTGTTTGGATGTTGAACACTCATTTCCATGATCTTTAGCTTTTACAAACATATTGTATTTCAAGTTTGGATCATGTCTTTTCTCTGAGGCTGACTTCTGAGACTCAATCAGTTGTCTATCCTCCTCAGAGTCTGTACTTGCTATCTCATCATCAGCTACATAAGCTGTTGTTTGATAGTCACCTCCAAGTACAGCTTGTACCTGTTTAGGAATTTGTTGGGTTATGCACTTTTCAGCAAGCTTTGATGACTTACACCAAGACTCAGTGACCTTTTGATGTTGGTCAGCTTTGACTTTAGCTTTCTGAAGTTCTTCACTTAGAAGTTTATTAATGTGTCTTTGACATTCAAGATCACACTGTGCTTTCTTACCAACATCAATGAGATATTGATTTTCCTTGATCTCATCTTTGAGTTTAGCTATTTCAGCTTTGAGGTCATTTTGAGACTTAAGGCTGGTCTTGAAATCATTCAGAAAATAATTAAACGCAAGACCCTTTTCTTCATCGGTGTAAGAGTAGAAATTACTGACCTTGTACATGGAAGCAGGATCCCAATCACTAAGCTTGTTGTTTTCCTCAGCTTCCTTCATGTCAGCTTCAAAGATTGATTCGGACTGACCATAATCAACCTCATCTAATTCTAACTCTTCATCTTCTTGAGCCATTAGACATACATCATCATCTGAGGTAGATGATTTAGTATCCCAGGTTTCAGCATATAATCCTTTTGCACTGGGTTTGTCTTCTGGCTTTCCTTTCTTGAGCTGAGTATATTTCTTCTTGTATTTATCAGCTCTGTAAGCATTCTTATCAGCAACTGATGTTGATTCTCCCTTCTTTAATCTGCACTCAGCAGCAATATGTCTCTTCTTCTGACAATTGAAGCACAAAGCATTCTTGGGATCAAATGGACTCTTCCCTTTGCCCCTGTCAGATCTTCCTCTTCCCCGTTAAGCTCTTCTCAAACGTCTGGCTAACATTGCCATTTGCTCAGTGATTATCTGAACATCATCAGTATCACCTGAGTCTGAGTCTGAGTGGTCAGCTTGGGATTCTGACTCAGTCTCAGATTCAACAACTAGTGCCTTGGAACTTTTCGTCTTTTTCTGTGCAACCAATGCAACTTCAGCTTTATCCAAAGACTCCTTGAGTTGTTGTTGAGAAGTTCTTTTGTGTTCAGTGATCTGTTCATGATTTAGCAAGAACCCATAAATGGACTGTAGGTTATACAAATGCAATGTTCCTCCAGCCCTCAGTGTTGTGGTCACTTCATTGAACCTTTCTGGTTACACATCCAGAAACTTCAGCACGAGTTCAAACTCTTCTTTCTTAATGCCTACACTTATCAGGTCATTAATCAAGCAATGAAACCTGGTAAACACATTAGCCAGTGTTTCATTCTTCTTTGAGAAGAAGTTCTCATATGATCTATTTAAATGATTTTTCTTTTGTTGTTTGACCAGATCTGTGCCCTCATATGTAACACTTAGAGTATCCCAGATCTCTTTTGCAGACTGACACCCAGTCACAGTATGCAAGATCTCGTTGGTCATGGCATTTGCCAGAACACTTTTTGCCTTGTCATCCAGATTGTATAGTTTCCAATCTTTATCAGTCCAGGATGCAGCAGACTTTCTCATATCCTTTTCAGTTCTGCCAGGAGACATATCACTGACAGTAGCAGGTATCTTGGGGATGATAGGTCCTGTTGAAATGACATCGTACATACGATTGTCAATGGACTTGAGGAACAACATGGCTATAAACTTCCACATAGGATAGTCAGATCCATCAAATACGGGACAGCCTTTGGCAGACATCTGTGGAAAGTTTGAAGAATTATTGCTTGTAGACATTGTAGACTTTCTCAGAATCTTGAACTTTCAACTTATGAAATCGTTCAGCCTGCTCTGATACCAGTTGTTGGTCCCTTAGTGAGAATAACAACAAGCAACAAATGTGTAGAAGGGGGGTTGAATACACTTTCTGTGGAAATTGAACAAATCAAAATAAAGTGTTACACAAAGTAAATCAAACCACAATCGAATGCTTTGCTTTTCATTAATAAGAAGATGATTACAGACTCTATCAAGTAAGCAACTCTTAATATGTAAACACTTAATATAAATCTCTCAATCTTTCAAACTTAGCTATCTATAATCAACTTATGATTATAGATACTGACGACTCTCTAAACAGGATTTAATCACAGATTGAATACTTACCAATCTCACAACTAATGTGAGTATTCGAACACACGAACAAATTGGCAATCTGTGAATATCTTGATCACGTTGAACTGACAAACAGTGATTCAAGAATTGTAACACAAACGACTGAGGTGAGGTATTTGGCTCTGCAACACTTAGTTGTAATCGTTTTAGAATCGTACCTCTAAACTTATCAGGGAGATAAGCATTTATAATCCTGTTCCTACGGTTCCTAACAAACTGGACTAATCATAATTTGCTAACTAACTACCAGATAACTCGGAATCTTGAATATTGAATCTTCTTATCTTGAGTCTTCAATCTTCAATCTTGATTCTGAAGTCTTCTTATCCTTCCCGTAGATATAGAGAGTTAAAAAGATAAGTTTAAAACATATTTAAACTTTCTTTATGCTGAGTTCTTACTCGGACTGAGTTACTCAGCTTGAAACTCATCAAGCTGAGTTCTTCGAGAACAAACTCGAAAACCAAAATGAACTAACACGTATATTAATAAACTCATCCTTAAAAGTCATAAGAGTTAGCTAGAACTTATTTAGCAACTCTGTTGAGCTGACTTAGTATATACGCTGAGTCACTCAGCTTGAAACACATCAAGCTGAAAGCTCAATATATCTTAGGTGACATACACAGATTATCACACATAGTAATAATCTTACTAAGATATAGTATAAGCTGATCGAACATATGCTCAGGTTATATTCAGCTTATGCTCAGTCTGAAACACTATACGTGTTCAGTCTGACTAAGCTCCATAATTCTGTTTAAGTTATATCTAGAACATATCTAACAAACTTAACTTTGTCTCATCAAATTTCAACTGATGAGATCATCTTCCCAACAACCCGAAAATATGTATTAAGTATAAGTAAAAACTTCTTTACTTAAATAGCCTTATATTGTCTTTTTATTTCACTTTAGGGACAACCAACAAGTAATAATCGTGGTGTTTAATAGAAGTGATCCTCATCACTTCAATTGGTGAGTTGTACTATGGATATGTAACAATTTTATACTATAATCGTCATGCTAATTCTAGTTATAATTATTTATGGCATCATTACATGTGAATTAAGTTCTTATCATGTTACATGAAATTGATATACTTAAGTGTATGATTGATATCATTGGCATATGGTATATACAAGTTATGAATACTTGCAAGTTGTGAACTTTATATGTTTAACTTGCTTGCATTGATGGTTAAAACTTATGATCCGGATCCGTGATTGTGCCTTGTACTTTGTATTTGTGTTTATGTCATTGAGTGACGTGTATAGGTCAAGTGGCTTCGGCAATTAAGACTTGATACACGGATGGTATAAACTCGATACGAGGAATGGAATGGAATGATAAATAGCCATTATAACCGTGTGGTTCAATAGGCTGACGAGCCACCGAACTATTATACACGAGTGGACTTGTGGAAAAGATCATTCATTCCTAGTAATCGTTTTATGGTGGATGTTTTGTGCTCCCCCACCTCAACGAGAGACGTGAAAATACCCCCATGAGGATTTTTTTTTTACTATTGTTGGCCACCATGGAATATACAAAGTCAAGTGGACTTGTCCCCCACAACTTATGTATTCTTAATATGATACCATGATTTTAAAATGTAATACTAATGACTTATTTTGTATGCTAAACATTGTTGGTGTACTCACTAGCTTTGTGCTAATACGATTGTTTTTAAATATTTTGTATCCACAGGTAATTAGTAGATGTGGACTATTAAAGGATAGTTGACTAGTTGTGGCGAGAAGCTATTGAAGACATGTTTGGAAGTTTTTTTTGTGATATCTTTTATACCCATGTATTAATGGTCGAAGTTTTCTGATACATGTAACACCTTATGTTTTGATAACATTTCAGCTTCCGCCTTTTTGTAAACAAGTTACTTTTTAATGTTTTAAAATTTTTAAATTTGTATTTAAATTTAAGAGTGTTACAGTGGGTAAACAAAAGTCCATATTATATGCTTGAAAATTATAGTGATGTAATGGTTTTGGCAGATAGCTTGATTATTTTGTACTTAATATATTAATATGGGTTATTTGAATTTGATGATCTTGAAGTCAGGTGCTTAGTGTGTGTGATTAATGGTAAGTCTTATATGTATATTTTGGCAAATTTCTTACTTGGTTTTAAGGGGCTCGGACCAATTAACCCGATGGTTATTCGGTTGAACTGGTACGGTTTATAATATTTCTGGTTTGCATTATTGCCAGTTAATTTTTTTCTTAAAATCCAATTAAACCGAACCGACTAAATCCATAAAACCGATAACCGACCTATTGAATATTCCTATATAAAACATCTCAAAGTCAAAACTTGAAACCCAATTTTAATTAAATAGATGGCTATAATCGAGAAGTTGAATTTATTCTTTTTAAATAAATAGTTATAATAACCTTATAAATTTTATAATCATGGTATTTTTTTTATTTATATCAGAAGATTAGTACTAAGGAATTACTTTACTCTTACATATTAATGGTGAATCTTTTTGTTTTAGTTAATTAATGAATCAAATAATTTTCTCTCCTTAAAAATGCATGATTTCCGGAGGTTTTTTATTGCATAAATTGAGTTGACCAATTCAAGAGATGATTATAAAATATTTTCATCAAATCGATTAATGACAATCATGAAAATACCCAAATCTTTTGCCATATGGATATGGAAACATAAGAAGCTTAAAAAATTGACAGTTGATCATAGCGAGCGACGTTGATGTTTAGTCAATGTTTCTAAGATATTTTGGACACCTAAAATATGTTTTAAATCAATTATTATGATAAATGTGACGAAATCATTAATTTTAAATTAAAACTTGCGGAAAAAGTACCTTTCATATATGATATATGTTAGAGTCTTTAACTATTTCATTTTGGTAATACATCAACACACGATGTCCTTTGACAATAGTGGATCTTCGTAAAAGTGAAAGTCAATCCATCGTGAAGCATAGTGGATCTTCGTAATTAAGTTCCCGATTGAAAAACTAAAATAATATTATATCATGATAACGTGTAACCATGGGTTTATAGGTTAGTCATATCCAATTTATTAGGTGTTTTTTTATGGTTGTAGATTATGTCTTGTAGTTACTTTGGATGTAGATTTATAATTAACATTATTGGTTCCAATAAAACACACAAATAACGGATAACACGTACAAAAGAAGTTGAATACATAATTAAAATTCTCAAGAACAAATCAATAAATTAAAACTTGTGGCAAATGCTTTATTCTTCAAATCAAGATCAATTTGATTATCTTGATTCAACACAGTAATTTAATTTAAGTGTCTTTTAGCATGAACTCTCTATAGAGGAACATTGACTAACAACTTGACTAGACTAATTAACCAGATAACCTCTAAATACATTTCAAAATTAGTTTAACATCCCTTCTACAGATAACTATTGATTTAGAACTTGTCATATTCTAAGTTGTTTTCTATTCTTCATAGTTTTAAATAACTTAAATCTCCATCTCTTGAACTATAAATTTTCTTATTTGTCACGCCCTGTTTTTTTATGAGGAAACATAAAAGTATAAAATAATCAATTTCAAAAGTAATTAATTCATAAAAGCTAAAAAAACTCTAAGTAACTAATAAAGTACTTACAAAATACAATCAACGTGCATCTCAATAAAAAAACCACTAAGGCTACATAATGCCACCTCTTCTTATAACGCCTCATTAGTCCTTATCTTATGTTAACATATTATTAGATTTCAAGTCCGTATAAACACGAGCTATTAATACAATATTATTGACATATGATTTTATATATATCTATTTTGAGTAGGATAATGCTTGTTAAACGAATATGGACATATAAGTATATAAGATTGCTAGTTTTACAAGAATTTATGTACGCTTCATTGGTTACTCAGCAAAATACGACTTTTTTCTATAAAAATATATAGCAAGATCGGCCTCAAATTAGAAAACATAACTTTCTGGTTAATTCAGTTTATTTTTCGTAATTTAACACCTTTTCGTTTAACAATTATATTAGTTTTAAAAAGTGGAGGTAATGTAAAAATGTTCATACTATTATTTCCTATTTAAATTAATAAAAAAACAAAAATTTAAATGATTGGCGAGAAATTATTTTTGCAGTTTTCGTATGAAAAACAGTTCTTGTTTGAACCGCTCCATATATATATATATATATATATATATATATATATATATATATATATATATATATATATATATATATATATATATATGATTGTCGTGAAGACAAGTGTATTCAAGATTGTTTAATCAAAGAAGGTACTTTTTCATAAATATATTTTGCTTGCCTTACTATTTTCATCTTTAAATCTTTATCTTTAAATCTTTAAAAGATCCTGTAACAAATACTAATTTGGTATCAGAGCCATGTGCTCTTAGTTGTTCTTCAACAATCAATTTATCCTGATTGTATTATTAGAAAATTTATGACGTCTGATATATGTCTTAGTAAACAAATAATTTTACTAGTAGATATGATTTTAAAGAATATTAAATCTCTTAATGATTTCAAAATAATAACGTTAGAAGATCTATTATTGTTAGTGTTAGTCATTATTGTTGGTTGGATTAGCATAAGAGGCGCAGCAAGGTCTGTAAGACGCCCAGCCGGACCACAACAATAAAGCACTGTAGGTATTCTTCGTTATCTATTTAAAAATCATTAAAAGAATTTAATTTCTTTCGAATCATACTATTTCTAAAATTATAATTTACAATTACAGATAAGATGATGAATTTATTTTTTAAGAAACATAATCTGGATAAAGAGAATAATGAAGAAACTGATTTACATATAAATTTTATGGAAATTCATATATCTGATATTAAACAAAATTTATCAAATTGGACAATTCCAAAACAAGATTTTAATACTATTTATAAAATTGGAGTTTTTGACTTTTTACATGGGTATTCTATCAAAGCATGTTAGAATTAAATATTGTATAGAATAGAAGATTGAATTCTAGGTGACGTTTGTACTACGTACAAACTAAAAGGACTTAATATGTAAATACACTAAGGGGTATATAAGTCAAATGACTAGTTGTCATTTGGTGGACTTTGGCATAATCTCAATCTTATGTGTGTTTTTTGTATGGTGAAATCATATTCTCTCTACATCTTATAGATTATTAGCCATTGTTCCCTTCATAGATCTTGATACCTGAATCACTTGGGACAAACAAGTGGTATCAGAGCTGATTAGGATTGATTTGAGTGTGTTTTGATCAAATTTTGAAGCATTTTTCACAAAAAAATTCGTGAAAAAGTGGGTTGTAACTTTCAAAAAATTCATAGAAAAATCATACGAGCTTGGATTGATCTGATTTTCAGATATGTTGTTTATAATGATGAAAGAAACATTGTGTAAAAGTTTCATGTTCAAACTCCAAGCCGTTTGAGAGAGATCTGAAATTTACTTTTCCGGTTTTTCTTGGTGTTCTTGAAGAATTTTGCTCAAAATCGTTGGTTTTAATGTTTTTTTTTAAGTTTTGAGTAGATAAAAAGTGTTTGTGGAAGTGGAGAAGTGTAGATCTGAAGAGAAAAATCGATTTTGATTACTTTTTAAAATTGTGTTCTTTGTGTTCTTGTAAGTTCTTGAGGAAGAAGATGAAGTTCTTGAGAGTTTGATCCAAAAAGTTTGAGTAAAAAGGTGTTTTTGGTGTTTGTGTGTGTTTTGGATGAAGATTCTGATTAAAAATACTCGGAATTGAAAAGAGTCGGAATTGAAAATGCTCGGAATTGAAAATACTCGGAATCCGAGTTTAATCGAAATTGTGGTCGGAATCCGAGTTTAATCGAAATTTGTGGTCGGAATCCGAGTTTAATCGGAATTGTGGTCGGAATTTGATTTATCCGGAATTTGGTTTAGTCGGAATTTGGTGTCCGGATTTCGAGATATATAAGCGCGTGAAGCTCATTAATCGAAGAAAAAGCTGTCAGTTTTTTTGAGTCTAGCATACATCATTAAATCAATTAATCTGTCCATAGTTGATCTTGTCGAGGCTTAGCATTAATTACTACAGCTGGCATATGATTTTTTGAGTTTTTTACCAAATGGGTGGTGTTTGAAAACATATTTATCAAATAGGTGTAGTTTTAAACATAATTACCATTTAGGTGTACTTTTTTGTTTTTCCTCTTTTTTTATAGTTTTTTTTAGTGCAGCCTTTTTAACTATTTTTAAATTGCTTCTTTACTTTTTTTTACTGCTTCTTTTAAACTTTTTTCTTATTGTTTTTTTTACTTTTTTTACTGTTTTATTAGCGGTTTTTATCTGTTTTTAAGTGTTTTTTTACTGTTTCTTCACTGATTTTTTTGTTGTTTTTAACTGTTTTTATTATATCTTATATCACAATTAAAGCACTTGTTTAATTTTTTTTACCATAATCATAACACTTGTTTAAATAATACTAATAATCATAAATTAAAATCAACATCATCACAAGTATAATGTTTTTTAAATACTAAACCAACATTGGCTTTTTGTAAAATCGAAAAAATAAAAAAATATTCTCAAATATCTTCCGAATATCTTGAGTCAATAACCAAGCTTTATTGACAAAGACAAAAAAAAATGAGTGATATAGTCATACTAAATAATCGAAGAATTTTTTATGAATTTATCTTTATATATTGTGGCTTAGATGGGTACCCCTTTCGTTTGTGACCACTTTGCCTACAAATTAACGATAAATTCATAAAAATTTATTCGATTTTGTAAGAAATCATTGTTGGTTTAATACCTAAAAACATTGATGATGTTGGTTTTAATTTATAATTATTAGTATTTTTTAAACAAGTGTTATGATTGTGATAAAAATAAACATTAAACAATTGCTTCGATTGAGATATAAAATATAATAAAAACAGTTAAAAACAACAAAAAAAAACAGCAAAAAAAACAGTAAAAACTCTTTAAAAACGCTAATAAAAAAGTAAAAAAAAAGATAAAAAACAAAAAAAAAATAAAAAACAGTAAAAAACACTTAAGAACAGCTAATAAAACAGTAAAAAAACAGCAAAAAAACACTTTAAAAACAGCTAATAAAACAGTAAAAAAACAGATAAAAACAACAACAAAAAGTAAAAAAACAGCTAAGAAAACAGTAAAAAAACAACAAAAAAACACTTTAAAAACAGCTAATAAAACAGTAAAAAAAACAGATAAAAAAATAGCAAAAAACAGTTAAAAAGAAGCACTAAAAAAATAGTTAAAAAACAATAAAAAACATTAAAGAAGCAATTATTAAAAAAAAGGCAGCACTAAGAAAACAATTTAAAAAATTTGTAAAAAAGAAAAACTAAGAAGTACACCTAAATGGTAATTATGTTTAAAAGTACACCTATTTGGTAAATATGTTTTCAAACAACACCCAATTAGTAAAAACTCTGATTTTTTTTCATAATTACTACAGTTGTTCATTAATTGTTGATCTTCTCGTGACATTTTTTTTAATTAAAGCAGTCCATCTTGTTTTATCGGTCAACGGAACACAGTCAACAGTACTGATTGAACTAAAAATCATTTGGAATTAATTTCATGTGTTGTCTCTCGCGTGAAGTACCTTTTTCACTTTGAATTAATTTCACTAGAGTACCCATTTTGAATCTATTTTAAAATCATCGTTGTTCGTCAGTAACTCGCGCTTATTGTAAAATCATTGTTGTCATTGATCAAATTTTTCGCGCTTAATGTTAAATCATTGTTGCCAACATTTATTGTTGCCGTTTAATCAACTCGTACTAAATTGATTTTAATATCATTTTAGTTGATTAAATTTTTGATCAAATCAAATCATTCTTAAACGATCATTTTTTTTCAGGTATCACAATGGATCATCCAATGAGATCTTTTGCACAAGTAATCATTGAGGAAGAAATTAAGAAATGGCGAGAGTCAAGATATAGTTTTACACAAGAGGAGACCTTTACACAAGCATTGTATGATCGTATGTTTTCCTTGCATACTAAAGCTTGTATTGGATGGAATAAACAGACTGCAAAACTCGAAGAGCTTACACGAGAAAATTCTGATTTAACTGCAAAACTCAAAGAGTTTGAACAGAATTCTGAACTGTTACATTCTGAGAGACAGAGAGCAGACGATCTGTCTGCAGCTAATACAAAGCTAGCAGATCAAATGTCTAAAGTGTCTGAGCAATTTCAATTTGCCAAACAGAAATGTAAATCTTATGCAATTGAATTGGAGCAAAAGCAAGCAGATATTGAGATTGCGCTGAATAAGGCTACAGAATTGACACAAGCCAATGCCGAGCTGAATGCCAAATTGTCTTCTATGATGCTAAATGATTCAAAGATCATGGACAAATTGTGCTTTGAGAAAGCTGAGTTGAAAGAAAAAGTCAAAGGACTTGAACAACAGCTGCATGTGTCAAATCAATCTTCTGTTCCTCGTTCAACATTGGAGAGGAAAATATCTGACCTCCAAACGACACTAGACACTGAGAGAGTACAGTTTAAGAAAGAGAAGAAAGAGTTAATGGCTAAAATTCTGAAAGCTGAGCTTAGCGCTGCAAAACTTGATGAATCAATCAAGACTTCCGCTGACATTCTTAATTTTGATTCAGGTTCACATTGTAGTAGCCAATCTGATTCTTATTTCTCTGTTGCAGGATCTGAACTTTCAGATAAAGATTTCACCAACGCATCAACTGCTGCGAAGCATCTAAAGATAACAGACTCTGTCGGATCTTCTTATCAAGTGAAATCACCTTCAGCTGCAACAACTTACTCTCCGAAACAAAACCCTAAACATAAACAAGTTGTTTTTAATTCTACACAGAATACTTGTTCTTCAAGTAATTCTAATTCTGCTTGTTCTATAATTACAAATGAAACTGCGTCTAAACAAGCATGGATTTTGAAGAAAAATCTAGATGACGCGATTGCAAAGGTTTCATCATTATTCACTTCAAAGCCTACGAAATCATCATGGATTGAAAAGAAGAAACCTTCTGAATCAACTCCAAGTACATCAGAGTATAGTGTAAAGAAGGTTCTAAACGATGATTCGTCAAATACAACAAAAACAACGAGGATTCCAAAGAAAGAGAATAGAGCTGATAAGTCAATTCATACTTCTCATCTCAACAACAGACGCCAATCTTTCTCAAAACCAAGTTCAACAGGGGAGTTTGTGCTCAAGACAGATGTCATGTATTCATTCGTGGTTTACTCAGCTAAACATTTAATCCGCCTGTCAAAAGAGAAAATTTGTAAGACGTCACGCATTAAACAAGAATTTGTTGTGAAGAATGGAATTCCTCAATGGCATTCAGGACCATTGAACAAAAAGGTCCATAAACCTGTTCTTAATGCAAATACACAAAAATGGATGCCTAAACCTGCGACTAACAAATCTGGACCCAAACAATAATGGGTACCAATTTTTGTTAATCCGTTTTGCAGGTAAACGCAAATTGAGACATTCTTGGAGCTCAATGAAGATCATTCAGGCTGCAGTGAAGATCATTGTGCTCAGTATGCTGAAGTGGTTTAATTCTCATAATTTTTCAAAAACAATGGAGTTTCCCTGCATTTCAATTCAAATTCATTTTGTTCAGCATTAGCCCGAGTATAATGTCTGAGAAACTTATTTTGTGCAGTTTTATCATTTCATGATATAACTTGCTTTAATCTAGATTGTTATTTGCAGGGGGAGCAAAACTTTGTATCTTCACCTAATTGATGGCAAACGATTTTCATATATCAATTTAGGGGGAGTTTGTTTTTACTGCTTTATATCTTTTCAAAAACTCCAAAAACATTCATATATTGAAAAGCCAAAAACATTATAAAATTTCAAAATACAAAAAGATTTGTTGCTTTTCATTTGTTGTTACTTGTTCAAGAAGGCATTCACTCTTACTTGCTTCATTCTAATACCTTTCTTGATTCACTTTGTTGATCTTTTGAAAGACCGCCTTTCATTTACGCGCTTTCATCTCATTATCTCATTGATATCCTTCCTTGTGTGCTAAATGTTTCATTCTTTCTGGAAACCACTCATTCATCATAAATATTATTCAAGTGATCGAAATGGCACCATGAGTGAGGGAGTGTAGGCAATTTATACTCCTATGGTCAATCCAGAACCGGAAGGATCTGCCCCAGGAGCTCACCATAATCTAGAAAGAGATAGTAAGGGTTACTTAATAGGTCAACTAGGTGAGCAGAATCAGTTATCACAGGATACTGATTGGTGTGCAGAGGTAAAATGAAATTGAGAGGGGTGGAACAGGAGATGGGGTGCATCTGATCAACAAAATATCTTGAGCTTATTGTTAAATCATTTTGTGACATTATTGGTCAAATTCCCTGATTGTTCATATTCTTTGATTGTTCAAATCTTCCTTGACAATACTTCTCAACAGTGAATTCCTTGAAATATCATTCTTGTTGTACATCACATGATTTCTCATTCCGGTTATGAATGATAACAAAGTGTCCATATGTATCAAACAAATAGAGATACATTGTAACACTGTATTTTTAAAACATATAATATACCGCACGCGGAAGCTAAATACATATAATTAACTTGATTACATAATAGATAGAAAATATCATCTTGTTTTATACAACAAAACTTATACAGTGTTAAACCAAAACATGCTCTTTATAAAAAACTTGACATCAGAGTACGGTCTGTCCAAATTCCCAGTCCAAGATTCAAGGCTCACCGGAGTTAATCTGCAAAACAGTCTAGTGGGGAATTAGCACAAAGCTAAGTGAGGGAACCAATATCTAATCAAATACAAGGCAAACATGCGTAACCCAAATAGCTCATGAATCCCAAGAGAACCGGCGGTGTTGCAAGCACCTACAACCAAGGTCGGCCAAAACCAAGGTTTACCGATAACCTTGCTAAAATGGATAACAATACCAGCCTTCTTGGGTACAACAAATGTACCACAAGATCTGATACGGTAAATCCCCCAAGCAAAGGCTCAGACTAAACTGATCTCCAAATAACATGTATATACAATTCAAACAAGAGCATTCCAAATAGGATATCAAATCCTGTATATCAAAAGATATAAACCCACTCACCAAAGTCTTCAATGAAATGAAGCACACTCGAGTGACTAACTCACTGAGTCTTCTAAGTTCCTGAGATTGAAGTAACCCAAGTCAGTATTTAAATCATAATACTGACCCAAAATAGATATCATATCTAATCCTGTAAATCATTTATGTGTACAATTGCATATACATATATATATATATATATATATATACATATTCATCATACATAAATCCCAAAGATATACAAATCATTGAATCCGGTTGAATCCAAATCCGATCGAATGGAAATCCGAGTAAAGGTCTAAATCCAATAATACCAAATCCGATTGTACCAAATCCGATAGAATCATAACCCAAATCCGAACATAGGCACAATCCGAGCAAAGGTCCAATTCCGATTAATATCCAAATCCGATAAAGTCATAATCCGAGTAAATATACAATCCGAGTAAAGGCAGAAATCCATTACAAGTCCAATTCCGAGTAAATCGGATTCCGAGAAAGTGCTAAGGCATTTACCAATCTGATTTCATACTTAAGTCATAAATATTTAGTCGGATTCCGATACATGTTCAATTCCGAGAGAATAGGTAAATCCGAGGGAAAGGTTAAGGCATTACATAGAGGTTTAGTCGGATTCCGACACATCCCAAATCTGATAAAAGTGTTAGGGAAAATACATGTGTTTTAGTCGGATTTCATCCAATTCCGTCTGTCGGATTTCACCAATTCCGAGTGATTCCTTCCCTAAATCCGATCAATTCATATGTTCTTCCCCAATTTCAGTTTCTAACATAAATCAATACTGATTTTAATCATGCATATCATATATGTTTCCAGGAATCATCTTAACATGTAAATAACAAATACAAATCATAATTTCTATCATGTCTACACCTTAATTCATCAAATCATAATCAAGCATCAATCGGAATTCAACTTATATTCAAAACCGAGTAACCTTCCAATTAACAACATGAATTTAGAATGCTAACCTTGATATGAAATAAACTCAGTAATCTAATTGCATGCACAATCCAAGAACAATTGATGATTCTCGTTCTTCTTTTGATTCTTTCGGCCGAGAGTAAGTTCACACACACACACACACTTTGTTGTTTGTTCTAAAATGCATGTAAATGGGGTGAGGTGGTGGCCATCTCACCAAACCGGCCACCTCACAAAACCCACTAACCCAAATATTAATTTAATAATTAATTTAATTAAAACAATTAATCAACTAATCACATTTAAATAAATTAATCCACATTATTAATTTAAATCCAAATCTAAGCGTGATTAATTACCTTAATCCTACTAGGCCGGGAAAGTGGGTGTTACAAATCTCCCCCCTTAAGAAGATTCCGTCCTCGGAATCTCAACGTGCTCAAACAAGGAAGGATAACGGCTCTTCATGTCGGCTTCGGTTTCCCAAGTTAAATCAGATCCCAAACTGTGTTTCCATTTAACCAAAACCAACGGTATCTGCTTCTTTCTCAGCTTTGTAACCTTTCGATCTAACAGTTCAACTGGTTCTTCTACAAGTTTCTGATTAATATCCACGTGAAGATCTTGTATTGGTAGAACCTGAGTCTGATTCTCTACGTTGCACTTACGCAGATAACAAACATTAAAAGTGTCATGAATTCCCGCTAACTCATCAGGTAGGTCTAAAACAACAGTCTGATCATTAACAACCCTTCAGATTCTGAAAGGACCAATGTAACGGGGAGCTAACTTCCCGCGTTTACCAAATCTAATAACACTCTTCCAAGGTGATACTTTCAAGTAAACCATTTCTCCTTCAACAAATGATACTGATCGACGACGCGGATCAGCATACATTTTCTGTCTATCCCTTGCAGCTTTCAGTTTCTCACGAGCAATAGCAACTTTATCAGCTATCATTTGTACAATATCAGGCCCCGCAAATTGCTTTTCCCCAGCTTCTAACCAACAAGTCGGAGTTCTGCAAGGACGACCATACAACATTTCATACGGAGGCATACCAATGCTTGAGTGATACGAATTGTTATAAGCAAATTCCACTAATGGCAAATGCGAATCCCATGAACCCCCAAACTCCAATACACAAGCCCTGAGCATATTTTCAAGAGTTTGAATAGTTCTTTCTGATTGACCATCAGTTTGCGGATGATAAGCTGTTCTTAAATTTACTCTGGATCCCAATTCCTGTTATAGTCTATTCCAGAAATTAGACACGAACCTCTAGTCTCTGTCTGAAACAATAGATAGAGGCACCCCATGTCTAGACACTATCTCATCGATATACAATTGAGCCAGTTTTCTTAAAGAAGCAGTTTCAGCTGTAGCAAGGAAATGAGCACTCTTGGTTAATCTGTCAACAAGGACCCAAATCATATCATGCCCTTTTTGTGTTCGTGGAAGTTTCATTACAAAATCCATCGTTATGTGATCCCATTTCCACTCAGGTATCTCTAACTGTTTCAACGATCCGTACGGTTTCTGATGTTCAGCTTTAACTTGAGCTCAGATGTGACACATCCCAACAAACTTAGCTATATCTGTTTTCATAGTTGGCAACCAATATCGAGTCTTCAAATCCTGATACATCTTTGTGCTACCCGGATGTATCGACAATCTAGATTTGTGAGCCTCATTCAATAACAACTCTCTCAAATTCCCAAATTTCGGCACCCAAACACGTGTATGATAAACCTTTAAACCACGCGAATCAGTATTTAACTCATGTTGTCTTTTGATCATTAGTTCATCCTTCAAGTTCTCATCTTTCAAAGCTTCAAGCTGTGCAGCCACAAGTTGATCCACTAAATCAGACTTAATCTACAATCGCATAAATTGTACAGTCTCTAAAGATCCCTTTCGGCTGAGAGCATCTGCAACCACATTCGCTTTACCCGGATGATATTGAATTTCGCAATCATAATCCTTGATCAATTCTAACCAACGGCGTTGTCTAATGTTCAATTCCTTCTGGGTAAACACATATTGTAAACTTTTATGGTTGGTGCAAATCGTACATTTAGTTCCATACAAGTAGTGCCTCCACAATTTCAGTGCAAATACCACGGCAGCTAACTCCAAATCATGAGTTGGGTAGTTTCGTTCATTTGGTTTCAACTGTCTAGAAGCATACGCAATCACTGTACCCCTCTGCATCAGAACACAACCTAACCCAACATGTGAAGCATCACAGTACACAACAAAATCTTCTGAACCTTCAGGTAAAGAAAGAACGGGAGCTTGACACAACAACTGTTTCAAAGTCTGAAAAGCATCTTCCTGAGCTGAACTGTAACACCCTCTTTCCCGGCCTAGATTAATTAAGGTAATTAATCAAGTTTAAGTTGGTATTTGAATTAATTATGTGATTTAATTCTATTATTTGGGAATTAATTGATTATTGTGGTAATTAATTAATTAATTTATATTTTAATTGTGAGTGGGGCGGTGGGTGTTTAGGTGGCCGTAGTGGGGGTGATTAGTCATCACCCTAAACCTAGACTTGCCACTTATCTCTTACATGCATGTGTGTTAGCCGATATTAGTCACCATACCTTCATTCCACTTTCATTCTTACATGCAAATTGACAAAACTTGAGTGTGTTTGTGTGTGTTTTGCTCTCGGCTGAAAGAAGAACAAGAAGATCCGATTTTAATCTTTAAAATATTGTTTGATATTATAGCTCAAGTATTCAAGCTTCATAAGGTTAGATTATATGATTCTTGCTTGTTAATTGCTATTTGAATTCGGTTTTGAGTTGCATGCTATTCTTGATCAAACATGATAAACATATTATACATGTAGGTGAATCCATGTTAGAATGACTATGTTTATATGCCATTTCTGTGTTTTAAAAGATTTTAGAACATGCATGCTAAGAATGGTATTAATCTGGATCGAAATGGATAAATGGATGATAAGTATGAATGACTCGGAATTTGAGAATGAAGCAATCGGAATTGGATGAAATCCGGGTTCTTTGGTTTGAATCGCATGAGCTGTTTTGGATTCGAATTGCATTAAATACTTAGAAAATGCCTATGCTGAATATGAATCGCATATGTTTGAATAGCATGGGATTGAATTGAATAATCTATAAATTCCCTAACTCTTTGAATCGTATATGGCCCGAATCGCATTGGATTTGTATGATTTGAAATTGCATTCGGATTGAATCGCATTGGATAGTGGATGTTTGAATCGCACTTGATAATAATGGATGGAATTGAATTAAATTTCCCTAACTCCTTGGATCGCATTTGATTGAATGGAAGGGTAATGATATATTGCATTAAATGCTGAAGTTGAATCGCATTGAATTGGATTGCATTGGATTTGACTGATATGTTTGAATCGCATGGAAACACTTAGTGTTGATCGCATGCGATTCAAATGAATCAATCGCATGCGATTCACAAAGGATTTTTGGTGTATTTTGATTCGCATGCGATTCACGGTGGGAATCACATTCGATTCATATGGGATTTGCATGGAAGATCAAATGCATTGATGATATGAAGATAAACATGAACTTGTTGCCTTTGCTTATGAAAGGATGTATGAAATGCCTAAGCTAAGGAGTTGGATGAATTTACTCAATTACAAGAAGTAAAGAGTAATTGTGAATTGTGGTATATTGGTAGTATATACATGAGATGCTATATGTACTTGTGGTTTTATATGTACATGTATGTTTGATTTCAGTATTATGCTTATTGTTTGTTGATTAAGCAAATACTGATTGTTGATTATTTGTTCAGGTGGTAGCAAGACTCAGTAGTAAGTCAGACTGAGTTCCCTAAGCTTTTGAAGATATCGGTGAGTGGATATATATCTTGGATGTATAAGATATATCACCTGATTGTTTGCTCTTTTCTGTATATATACATGACGTGTTGTGAGATCAGCTTGGCGGTTGTTATTCAGCTGGGCTTATGTTTAGAGATATACAGTATTAGTATTTGTCTTGATGAGCATTTGTTGTAATCAAGAAGTGCTACTATTGTTATCTGTTGTAACTTGGCTATCGGTAGACCTATGCTTTGGCCGGCATTTGGTTGAAGGTCCCGCAAGACCACCGGTTCTCTTGTTTGTTTGAGCATTGTTGGTTTGGGCTTGATGCCTTGTATGTTTGTGGTATCTATTCTCTCACTTAGCTTTGTGCTAATTCCCCACTGTTGATTTCTTTTCAGGAGAATCCAGGTAGATGGATTAAAGAGCTAAACTGGAAATTTTGAGACTGATCTAACTCTGATATCTGATGTTTTTGGAAAGAGCCTGTTTTGTAGTAACACTGTAAATGATTTGTAAAGCAAACCTGTTTAGTTGTGTTTGATCAAATATATATATTATATTATATTTTGTCAATTAAGCTTCCGCGCGTGTTTGAAATAGTGTTAGTAAGAACAGTGTTACAAATTTGGTATCAGAGCCCTGGTTTGAGGATTTACACTGTAGTTGTGCAATACTTGAACCGAGGCTCTGATCAGTCCAATATTCCTGGGTGGGTAATTAGTAGAGTAGCTATAGAGAATTTGATGCGGTACTAACGGATTATAATCTGACAACTGGTGAGATGTTGTGTAGAACAGATTATGGCTGATAACAATGAGATCCCGGTATTTACCCCACAGTCCCCTAGAAGACAGCACAACAATGTTTCATCCACTGCTGTGAATGAACAGCACGGAGCAGGTACTTCTCATCATGGGGAGTCAGACAACCCAGATTATGTGTTACAGTTAGAAGACACTTTACAGACTCAGAGGGATCGGATTCTTGAACTGGAGCAACAGTTAAACCAAACCCAGTCTTCCCAACCAACCACCACTGTACAGATGCCATCTGTAACAGCTCCTGTTACTCAACCGATACCACCCCCTGTATATACTACTGCACCTGTGAGCACGATGTCGATCCCATATGGATCTTTTCCATTTTTCCAGATACCTCAGGGAGTGTCAAGCCAACCCCAACCGCAAAATGTTTTTATTCCGTGGTTTCCTCAACAAGAGAATAGGAACAAATGTCAGTATAAGGATTTTGTGGCGTGCGGAGCACATGAATATTCGGGAAGTTCGAACCCGAATGTTACATTAAACTGGTTGAAAGAGACAGTGAAGACTTTGGAGGCAAGTAATTGTGAGAAGTCAGATTGGGTCAAGTTCGCAACTAGACGTTTCAAGGATCAGGCTTTAACTTGGTGGGATTCGTTGACTGCACATTTACCGAGAGAGATTGTGAATGCCATTACCTGGGAGCAATTTCAGGATAAGTTCTGTGAGCAATTTTGCAACGCTTTTAATATGGAGAAAATTCAGAGGGAATTTCTGGATCTTGCACAGACAGATAAGATGTCTGTTGAGGAATTGATTACCAAATTTCAGGAGACTTTGAGGTTTGCAAGGCAGTGGGTGCCCAGTGAGTATTCACAAATACAACATTTCGTGAAGGCTTTATTGCCTGAATATCGGGGTAACACCCGTATGGCAACTTCACTTGTTCAGGCGTTCACTCTAGCCAGATCTGCAGAGTTGGATGCTCAGGATCGTGAGAAGATGAATAGAGGGTCGTTTAACAGGTTTGGTGGAGGCTCCAGTGGGAATCAAGGTAAGGGCAAAGGGCAGAGTCATCACGGAAAGTCAGATCAGAGGTCCAAGGGGTCAGGGTTTCCTCAGAATAAACCGTGGTGTCATAGTTGCAAATCTCGTCACACGGGGCAGTGTTCACCGCAAACACGGAGATGTTTGAGGTGTGGTGAGACAGGTCATGATATTGGTGCATGGGCTGGTACGTGTCCTAAGTTGAAGACCGCAGGGACTGGGGCAGGGGTAAATATCACCGGGGGATCGTCTTCTGCAGGTCAGAAGCGAAAGATTGTACCTTCTGCTGAAGGTAGGGCATTTAAGATGACTGCCAAGGAAGCTACTGGCAGTGATGATGTGATAACCGGTATGTTCATAGTTAACTCTATGCCTGCACGTGTTTTGTTTGATTCTGGTGCAAATAGGTCATTTATATCTGTGACTCTATGTGAAAAGTTGAAATTGCCTGTTTATGTTAATACTACTCCTTTAGAAGTAGAAGTAGCTGATGGTAGTGTAGTACTTGTGACCACTTCTGTGACTGGAGTTCAGGTTAGTATTGATGGTACTAGTTTACCTGTAGACTGTTTGGTGATGCCTATACCTGGTTTCGATTTAGTATTAGGCATGGACTGGTTGAGTCTTCATAGGGCTAGTATCCAATGTCATAAGAAACTGATAACTATTCCTCTGGCTGACGGGTCGCATGTCGTGGCTCGTGGGGATAGATCTTCGTCTTCTCTTCCGATAATCTCGTACATGAAGGCTAGAAAATCTTTAGCCAAAAGGTGTGTGTCGTATCTAGCTTATGCTATTGATGTGAAGAAAGAAAAGCGTCCAGTTATCGATGTTCGTGTTGTTTCGGAGTACCCGGAAGTATTTCCAGATGATTTGCCAGGGTTGCCACCTGTTCGTGATGTAGAATATAAGATTGATCTGATACCTGGTAGTACACCGATTGCGAAAGCTCCGTACAGATTAGCTGTTGGGAAATAATCTAATTTATTGAGCATGAAAATGAGAACTGTTTGGTAAAGGTTGGTGAAACAGTTTAAAACTGTTTGTTGAAAATATGAAAACAGTTGAGAACTGTTAGTACAAACTACTACAACTGTTTGAAGACCTTGAAGCTGAAGACTGTTAGAAGACTAAAGAACTGTTGTGTTCATTAAACAGTTTCTGTTGAGCTATATTTGGAAAATCCTATCTTAGAAGATATCTCGAAATACTTTGAAGATTAACAAGATTATCTCAGAAGATAGAAGATTACCTAACTGTCAACAATTCAAGGAGGATCAAGAGTCTATATATTCTTCATTAGATGATCAATTGACGATGACGACTTGATCTCATTATTCAAAGCATTTGTTCTTATTGTTATTTATTTTTCTGAAAGTGTTTTAGCCTCTAAGTTTCTTGTTGAAACCTAAGAACAGTCTGTGTTCTTCGTCTAACAGAATAAGTTAGATTGGGGGTGAAGTTTGCTTTTGTAATCATTCTGGTTGGTTAATAAAACTACTGTTTGATTGAATTAATCTTTGCTTAAAACCTTCTTTAATCAATTAAGTGTGATTCCGCAACTTCTTAGTTGATTGTGATCATAGTTAAAGATTAACTTTTATATTACTCTGATTTATTATTTAAAAGTTAGTTCTTGTTATTTGATATAATATCTATCCGATCCTGACAAGTGGTATCAGAGCCTTATCATTAAGGTTCCTTTGATCACCAGTTGAAGGTTTTTGCTTTACCTTGCTTTATTTTTCGAACTGTTTTTTTTTTAAATCAATTTGTTTCAATGGATTCGGGAGGTTCTTCTGATAACAGTGGATCAGGGTCTAACATTCGTGTTCCCATGCTCAAACCATCTGATTTTGAGATGTGGAAACTAAGAATTAAACAGCATGTCCAACTAATGGACTATGATGTTTGGCAAATCATTGAAACTGTTCCTACTAATACCATTGAACTGGATGAGAATGGAAAACCAAAGAAGAAACCACCACCAAAGTAGAATGATTGAGATGAAAGCCCTCAGCATCCTTCAGATTGCAATTCCCAATGAGTATCAACATCAATTCAAGAAATTTGATGATGCTCATGAACTTTGGAATGCTCTGGAAAAGAGGTTTGCTGGGAATGCTAGTTCTAAGAGAAACCAAAGAGATCTTCTTAAACAAGCCTATGAGAACTTCACCAGTGGGAAGAATGAGAGTATCACCCAAATCTTTGATAGGTTTTACAAACTGGTGAGTCAACTGGAGAGTGCTAAGGTTAGGCTTGATCAAGATGAGATAAATAGAAAATTTCTTAGGTCTCTAGGTGATGAATGGACTGTGTTTGCTGCACAATGGAGAACCAAGGATTCTCTTGAAGACATAGAGTTAGATGACCTCTATAATAGTTTGATAGTGTTTGAGGGAGAGATAGAGGGAAAAAGAAAAACTGCTATCCCTAGTCATAATGCTGCTCTCCTATCTTCCTCAGGTATGGAATCAAACCATTCATTAACTAACTCTCTTGATAGTGGTGCAGGTACTAGTTCTGGTGTTGGACTAGATATGAATACTCCAGATGCAGTTCTTGAAGCTTTTCTTGCCAGCCATGCTCATTCAACCCTCACCAATGAGGATCTTGAACAAGTGCACCCTGATGATCTTGAGGAAATGGATCTCAAATGGCAGATGGCCATGCTTACCGTTAGAGCCAAGCGATTCATTAAAAGAACTGGAAGGAAAAACATGAACTTCAGAGCTGATGGCAAGGCTGGATTTGACAAGTCAAAGGTTAGATGCTTCAAATGTCAACAACTTGGCCACTTTGCAAGAGAATGCAAATCTGGTGGACAAGTTCAGAATCAAGGTCAGAGGCAAACTCAGAACCATACCTCCTCAGCATTGGTCTCACAAGAAGGCCATGGATTTGATTGGAGTGATCAAGCAGAGGAGGCTACCAGCAACAAAGCTTTGATGGCATTGACTGACTCCTCCATCAAGATGGATTCTCCAGAATCTGAGGACATACAGGTATCTTCTAAACTATGTCCTGGTGAATGTAGAGCTATTGTTAAGAGATTTAGAGAGCACAATAAGAAAGTATGTGCTGCTCTAAGTAAAATGGAGGAGAGAAGGTATGAGTATACTGCTGTGATAGAAGATTTTGAAAAGAAAATTAAAGACTATCAGGCTAATGAACTGCAAATGGACTATGATAGAAAATATCATAAGTGGGAGAAAGAGCAGTTTCAAGATGAGATTGATAGTCTGAAAAAGAAGTTAGTTGAAAAAGAAAGCAAGGTGAATGAACTCACAAAGAAATTGGAGGGTGTGGACATTGATCTTGGAATGTTCAGGGCTGCAAACCTTAAGCTTGAGACTCTGCTACAATCTCAAGTGAGAGACAAGGTGAAAACTGGCCTAGGATACAAACAAACCCCACCTCCATACAACCAAAACTACATAACTCCAATGTCTGAGGTAGCTGACAGATATGTTAATGAACCTTTGGAAGATGAACTTAAGTCAGCTGATCCAAAGTTTGAGAGTTATGAAGATGAAGTTGTGTCAGTAGTAAGTGTTGAAGATAATGAGGAAGTTGTGAAGAAGGATGAAGGTATTCCATATGAAAATCACATCATGTGTGAGCCCATTCCCACAAAATCATCTTTACAACCTGTGGTGTTTGTAAAAGCATCCACTGAACCCCTCACCAATGAGCCAAAATCCTCAAAAACTGTTAACTCTATTAGCAGTTCCACAACTGTTACAAACAGTCCCCATCTTTACACTAACAGTTTCAACAAGAACCCAAACAGTTCTAAGCTAAAAAGCCCAACTGTTAGTACCAAAGCCAAAGGAAAGGAGAAAGTTGGTGAAGTTGTGTATACTAGGAAGAAGAAGGAAGTTGCAAAACCTCAGGCTAAACCCAAATCTAAGAAAAGGCATACTGAAGTGCCTGCATGCACATGTCAAAAACATGGTGTCCAAAAGTTTCCTCAATCTGCAGCTGTTAGAGGAAATCAAAGAAATAGGAACCAATTCTGGTCACAAAGAACTGGTTTACCTATTGTGAAAACCAAAAAGTGCTACATTTGTGGAAGATCTAATCATTTAGTTCAAAACTGTTACTATAACCCACAGACCAATGGCACTCAAAACAAAAGTCCCAAAAGACAGAATAACAGTTCTAAAACTGTTAAGTCAAAACAGATCAACAGTTCTAAGACTGCTAAGCCAAAACTGGCAAACAGTTCTAAAACTGTTACATCCAAACCAACTAACAGTTCCAAAACTGTTTTAGCAAAACCAAAAACTGCTGGTTTGGCTTGGATGAAAATTCAAAAACAAACTGATTCTGGAGAAGGTAAAACTGTTCTTCAAACTGAAAATCAAAAGGAATCACAAGTTGATTCATCTGTTTTACCAACTCCACCAGCTGTTTGTTCAAAGGTATCCACTGTTAATCACAACAGTTGGAAACCACATGTTCTTACAAAGTATTCATCACACAAATTAGAGAAATCTAAGTTGGATGAAATCAACAAGAACCAAACTCTGTTTAAGTATTATGACTTGAACGGTGTACCCAAGACCTGCATGGCCTGGGTACTTCCTGCTACTAACTGATTTTATTTGTGCAGAGCATTCATAGGGCCAATCATGGATCTATCTGGCATGTGGATAGTGGATGCTCAAGGCACATGACTGGAAATCCACAATGTTTGAAGGATTTAAAAAGAATCAATGGAGGATTTGTAGCATTTGGAGGAAATCCAAAGGGAGGAAAAATCACAGGTAAAGGAGCTGTTGAGGCAGGTACACTTACATTTAATGATGTTTTCTTTGTTGAACAGCTTAAGTACAATCTGCTAAGTGTATCTCAAATCTGTGACAATGGAAACAAAGTTTTGTTTACAGATTCAGAATGCATTATTCTTTCAAAAGATTTTAAATTAAATGAGAAGGATGTTCTTTTAAGAACACCTAGAAAAGATAATGTATATTGTCTTGATCCACAAAAGATTGCTAAACAGAATGTGTTAAGCTGTTTACTCTCCAAAGCATCTCATGATGAGTCTGCCATTTGGCATAGAAGGATGTGTCACATGAATTTTAAAACCATGAACTTGTTAGCTAAAAACAGTTTGGTAAGAGGTTTGCCCCAAAAAGAGTTCTCATGTGATGATCATTGTGTGGCATGTCTTAAAGGCAAGCAACACAAAACTTCTTATAAGACCAAAGAAGTTTCTTCTATTACTGCACCTTTACAATTGTTACACATGGACCTTTTTGGTCCTACATCTGTGATGAGTATAGGGAAGAAAGCATATTGTTTAGTCATAGTTGATGACTTCACCAGGTTCACATGGGTTCAATTTCTTAGAACAAAGGATGAAACAGCTGAGTTAGTTAAGTCCCTTATTCTTAAAATTGAAAATCAATCTGATTTGAAGGTGAAAGTCATTAGATCTGACAATGGTTCTGAATTTAAGAACTATGAGCTAAACAGTTTTTGTGAAAGTAAAGGTATTGAAAGACAGTTTAGTGCTCCTAGGACTCCCCAACAGAATGGAGTTGCTGAGAGAAGGAATAGGACTTTGATAGAGGCTGCTAGGTCAATGTTAGCCGATTCTAGACTTCCAATGACATTCTAGGCAGAAGCAGTGAACACTGCCTGCTATGTTCAGAATAGAGTACAAGTAGTCAAGTCCAAAGGGAAAACTCCTTATGAGTTGTTTCTCAAGAGAAAACCTTTAATCAACTTCTTCAAACCGTTTGGTTGTCCGTGCACTATCCTTAATACCAAGTCACAGTTAGGCAAGTTTGAGAGTAAGGCTGAAGAAGGTTTCTTTGTAGGATACTCCACTCAAAGTAAAGCTTATAGAGTTTTTAACAATGTCACTAGAATCATAGAAGAGAGTATGAATATCTCTTTCAATGAAAATAGGATCAATATTGCAGGTAATGGACCTGATTGGTTATTTGATATTGATGCATTGTCTAAATCTCTTTCTTTTGAGTATTCTACTGAAACAGCTACAGGTACCCCAACAACTGTTAGCTCAAACAGTTTTGATACTGTTAGCTCAAAACCAACAACTGTTGGTTCAAACAAAGTTACTGAAGACTTTGTTGTGATTCCTATGCTTCAACAAGAGTTCTCCAACGTTGTTGATCCATTGATGGATGCTGAATCTTTAAAGGACATGGAATCCCATGATCCTCAACATCACACTGACTCTGCTGATCCAGTGTGTGATAACGCTGAAAATTCAAGTGAATGTGAATTTGATCTATCTAATCTAGGGGATGAACTGACTGAAGAAAACATTCCTACATCAAGAGTTCACAAGATTCATCCAATATCACAAATAATTGGAAATCCAACCACTCCTATCAGAACAAGAAATATGCTGCAAAATGAAAATAGTGGTGTGGATCTTGCCCAATTTGACGTGAATGCTTGCTTTTTGTCTCAAATAGAACCAAAGAAAGCAATTGAGGCATTGAAAGATCCTTCATGGGTAGAGGCAATGCAAGAGGAGCTCTTACAATTTCAAATTCAGCAAGTTTGGAAGTTGGTTGAGCTTCCAAGAGGTAAAAGAGTAATTGGCACCAAGTGGGTGTTCAGAAACAAGAAAGATGAAAGAGGAATTGTTATCAAGAACAAAGCAAGACTGGTTGCACAAGGCTACACACAAGAGGAAGGAATAGACTATGATGATGTTTTTGCACCTGTTGCAAGGATTGAAGCCATTCGGATATTTCTTGCTTTTGCAAGCTTCAAAGGATTTAAGGTGTATCAAATGGATGTCAAGTCTGCTTTTCTCTATGGCACTATTGATGAGGAGGTATATGTGTGTCAACCCCCTGGCTTTGAAGACTCAAAGTACCCTGACAAGGTATATAGGTTAGATAAAGCCCTATATGGTCTACATCAAGCTCCTCGAGCTTGGTATGAGACATTGTCATCCTATCTCCTTGAGAATGGTTTTAAGAGAGGCACAATTGACAAAACATTGTTTACAAAGATTGTTAAAACAGAGATTTTGCTTGTTCAAATCTATGTTGATGATATAATCTTTGGATCCACAAATGACAGCTTGTGCAAAGAATTTGAAGTCATTATGCACAAAAGATTTCAGATGAGTTCAATGGGTGAACTCACATTTTTCTTGGGATTACAAGTCAAACAGAAGCCCACTGGTATTTTTCTAAGCCAATCTAAGTATGTCAAGGACATATTGGACAAGTTTGGCTATCAAGATGTGAAGCTGGCAAGTACTCCAATGGAAACACACAAACAGTTGGGAGCAGATTCTGAGGGGGAGGATGTTGATATACACCTCTATCGATCAATGATTGGTTCATTAATGTACTTAACTGCTTCTAGACCTGATATAATGTTTGCTGTTTGTGTTTGTGCCAGGTTCCAATGCAGTCCGAAGATGTCACACCTGTTTGCTGTAAAGAGAATCTTTAGATACCTCAAAGGCCAACCAAAATTGGGACTTTGGTATCCTAAAGATTCACCTTTTGATTTGGTGGCATATTCTGATAGTGACTATGGTGGAGCCAATGTGGACAGAAAATCAACCTCTGGAGGATGTCAATTCTTTGGATCAATGCTGGTCTCATGGCAATGCAAGAAACAAACAACAGTTTCAACTTCAACAGCTGAGGCTGAATACATTGCTGCATCAAGCTGCTGTTCACAAGTGTTATGGATCCAAAATCAGCTTCTGGATTATGGTTTGTCTTTCTTAAATACTCCTATTTATGTTGATAACACCAGTGCTATTAGCATAGTTAATAATCCAGTGAAGCATTCTAAAACCAAGCACATTGAAATCAGATTTCACTTCATAAGAGACTGCAATGAAAAGAGATTAATCCAAGTTATGAAAATTCATACTGATGATCAATTAGCTGATTTGTTCACTAAAGCTTTTGATGTGAGCAGATTCAACTTTTTGATTTCCAACATTGGAATGATTAACTTGGACTAACAGTTGTTCATTATTCCATGTTTTTCACACTAACAGTTTGCAACTGTTAGTTACGTTTTCTAACAACTGTTATCCTTTAAGTATTCAGAGAGGGAAATGCAAATTCACACATCATTTTTGGACATATCTGCTGACCTGTCTCACAAACAGTTCTTCACACTCGTGACTGTCCTTGTTATGAGGTAAAGGTAAATTCACTTTCTTGAATCAACAGTTCCAAACTGATAAAGGTGAGTCCTTTTGCTTGTTCTATAGTGCATTTGATATGACCAGTCACTGCATGCTATTAATGGAAATTACTGGATATTAATGGTCATTAATGGCTATTAACGGACATTAATGCCTCCTAGTTTCTCTATAAATAGTCTTGCACCCATGCTTCACAAATCACACCTACATTTGCACACTCTTCTCTCTGCAAATGGATACTAACTTTTTCTAATACTCCTCAAAGATATTAATGTTAGACAAAGTTATGTAACCATCCATGCCCCATTTGTAAGAATGCATGAGCTTTGGCATCACTCATCATGTGTTCTTGGGATGCATGATGATCGGGATAGGTTTCCCTTGACACAACATCCAGATCCACGTAGGCCAAATAAACAAATTGATCATATTCGTATAAGAGGTGATTTTGAAAATTTCACTCTCTTTCATGAATTGCCTACACCATGTTGTCTAAGATTCGTCTTGAACCTAGCAGGCACTACAAACTCCGTAGTGTGGTTCAATGTTCGAAGATATAATACTCGTAACCACCAGAGGGCCTCAGATGATGAGGCAGTGGAAGTCACTGTCTTCGATGACTAGTTCCACTGCACACCCACGAGGCAAATTATGACAATCGTCTCTGGTGATGCATAAGATGAGAAGGTCTACTGCACACCCATTGGTAGGTAGTATGTTTTGACAATTGTCTAAGGCTTATCAACACCTACGAGACGGCCTTGCACAATTAGATAAGCAGTACCAACAATGGCTCGTGTATTACATGACCATTCTTTAAAGACAGGCTTCTCAGTAAGACGATGGTGGCACTGTAGAGGCTATTCTGAACTCGATTCTTAAATAACGAAGACAGTCTTGAGCAAGAATGTGAATGTGATGATGATTGTCTTCCCTTAAAGTTCAGATTTGATGATACAAACTGTTATCAATCATTTGTCATATGTAGATCTAGGAGTTAAGACAGTTCTTATAAGCTGTGTTTAGATCTATAGTACAAGACAGTTTTGTTTTTCTTCTCAACTTATTGTAGCTCAATTGTGATTATCTTGAATAAAATATATCTTATGTTGATGACTGTGTTCTCTAATGTTTTATTTTTATTGCTTCAGCATTTGATATATGTGAGCCGAAAGTTTGTTTGACAGTTGCACATTTCTGTTTCAATCAATACTAACAGTTTTTCAACTGTTAGCATATGGCTTCGGCAACTGTTAGACAAAGTCCATGTGCAACTGAGGGGGAGAATTTCGTCAACTAAGGGCGAGAAATAAAGAACAGTTGTAAATCCTAAACAACTGTCAATTCATATAAATGATCAAACAAAAGGGAGTGAACTTTTGAATAACAGTTGTTACATCTTATGAAAACAGTTTCTCAACTGTTAGTTCATTTTTGTCCGTCAACTGTTAAGCTTTTAAAGGGTGCTTTGGTCTTTGCAGGATTTTGAAAGCCTTTGGATTACGTTCAACAATCGAAACATATATAAACCATTCCCTCCTCAGAGGTTTCTTTACGCATACTGAACTTCGTTTGAACGCTAAAACCCTAGAATTCTGCTATCAAATCGCCATGGCTCCCCTTCCATTCGTCAAGGAACATAACATGCTTGCTTTTCTTTCAAAACCTGATGATCTTCACACGTTTCACGATATGATTGATTATCTCTCAATGTCCAATCTCAATACTGCTCTCACCATCAACCCTACCATATACACTTCACACATTGATCAGTTTTGGAAACATGCTCAACTTCGAACAACTGATGACGTGCAATGGATTGATTCTACCATTGATGAGTTGACCGTCTCAATCTCTGAGGACACCATTCGCCAAATTCTACAACTCAATGATAGTGAGGGTGAGTATTCTGATTCAGTTTCACTAGATTTTTTGCATGCCGAGCTTGTTAAGCTTGGGTATGAGGGTCCTTCAGGGAAGGGTACATTCTATAAGGGACAATTTTGTGCTCACTGGAAGTATTTAATCCATACTCTCCAGCAGTGCATTAGTCCTAAAAGAACAGGATGGAACGAGTTTGGAAGCAACATTGCTTTGGCCTTAATCTGTTTGGCCAACAATCGTTGCTTCAATTTCTCAAAATTAATTTTCAATGGCATGGTAAAACATCTAGGGACCAAGTATGGTCTCTTTTTGATGTATCCTCGATTTGTGCAAGTATTGTTAAACTTTTTGTTGCCAAATCTGAAAACACACAAGAGGGTCATTATTCCCTCTGCTCATGTGGCTTCCACTTTGAGCAAACTGTTGATTAATGGCAAGAGTTTCTCTGGTGCCATAACTCCTCCACTCTCTGAAATGGTGGAGTTTCTGTCAAGAAACAGGACTGCCAGTGTTGAGCATGAAACCCATCGTATTGCTACACCACCAACACTGGAACCCACAGTCCAAGATACTCAAAATTCCCAACCTGCTTCTTTTGAAAGAGCTACAACACAAGCCCCTGCACTAAAAATATTTAGAAAGAAGAGGAAAACTGTTGGTGCTCCTTCCACCACAGTTAGTGAACCCCAAACTGTTAGCCCTGCACAGGAGCATTTACCTGTGCAGAATATCGAAAGGGAACCTTTGGTGCTGTCTCCCAGGCACAATGAGGAGGTGATCATTCCTCAAGAGGGTGATCATATGGTCTTTGAGGCTGACACTACTGTTTTATCTGCAAGGGATAAACAGGACAGTGTTAACATAGCTAAGACCTCAACCATGGCAACAGAGACTAGTAAAACAGTTTCTGGTAATCCCCAGAACCAAGAACAGAGGGGTACTGATGGTGATACTCAGGGGAGTCAACCACCAGTGAAAAATGTCAATGATATGGTCACAGTGGAAACACTAACTGACATTGAGACTAGACTGAAACAACATGCATTGACGGATCCTAACTTTGCACCTTACCTTGCTGCTCATATACACCTAAAGAAAAGGATTGCTCTTCAAAACAAAAGGATAGTTTCTCAAGATGAGAAGATAAAAGAACTGACTGAAAAGTTGGAGAAGGCAACTGAAGTACTCAAGGTAGTAGCAATTCACAATGAGGTGCTAATAAGGCAAGATAAGCAGCTGAACTTTCTTGATGAGAATCTGAAGAAGGCAACTAATGTTCTTCATACTCATGAGATGCTGCTTAAACCCAAATCCTTGGTGAAAACCTCTTCAACTGCTCAAGCTAAAGGAAAAAGAAAATCCAAGCAGGAAGGAGTTAAACAGACAGTTCCACAGGATAAACAAACAGTTATTGCTACAACTGAACAAACAGTTGCAACCATTGACCCAACAGTTGCTGCTGAAGTTGTTGAAACAGTTGCTGTAGTTGATGAAACTGTTGTTGAAGATGTGCAAACAGCTGTAGTTGAAGAAGAAAGGTTATCAGCGGTGGATAGAGTGATGATTAACAGAATGGTTATGCAAGGTGATTATCCAACGACTGAAGCTTTCAGATCATGGTCCAAAGTCAAACAAAATTACTTAATTGAAATAGGTGCTCAAATTCTCAACATCAGCACATTTAAAATGGCTCAAAGGATCGATGATGGATGGCTAGAAGGAAAGGTAAAGAAGTTGGAACCACTTCCTCCTAAAGCAGGATTTAAAGGCATTGCTTTTGCTGAGAAACAGAAAGAAGAAAAGATGCCCCCTGTATCATTAAAAGGAAAGGAAGTAATGGTTGATATTCCCAAGCTGAAACTTTCTAAAGAACAGCAAGAAGAACGGGATAGGGAATATACACAGAGATTGAATGCTGAGCTTGAATTGCAAGAACAATCAGATTTTGAGCTAGCTAAAAAGATAGGTGCTCAAATGACAAAAGAGTTAGAAGAAGAAGAGAAAAAGGAGAAGGAAGCTGCTGGTAAGGGAGTTAAAAGAAAAAGGGTAATAAAAGATAAAACAGTTACAGTTAAGCCAACCAAGAAACTTCCCACTTCAAACAAAGCTGCTGTGATTCACAAAATTTTGAAAGATAATCTGACAGTAGACGTTCAGCAAGGGATTGACCAATTGGAAAAAGAATTAGGTGAAAAGTCTCATATTGTTGAATGGAAGTTTGAAGAAAAAGCAAATGACAAACATTGCATTACTATTGCAAGGGAAGATGGATCTGTTGAGGTATATGACAATTTTGTACAAATGATGACAAGAATCTCACCAGAAGATGTACAAGAATTGTATACATATGGAATTAAGCACTTTAGTGACCCAAATGAAGGAATCAAGATTTTGATGGAATATCTTACCAGCATTTGCAACCCATTGAAGATTATGCCCAAACTGACAGCAGAGGAAGCTTTTCCCATAAAGGCAGTGAAGGTATATGCAAGATCAAGGACGTATTACGTGATAATGGGAAATACATTGCATGAGTGGTTTGATTTGAACTTCATTGGGCATCACAAGACTAAGCTGGAGTATTTTATTAAAGCTAAATTCCATGGAGACTCAAAACAGAAGGAAGACTTACTGAACAGATTCAAAAGGAGATTAGAAGAAATGTGACTCATTACTTATATTAATTTGTCTATGATCAAACCAACAACTTAAATGTATTATTCAATACTTTAAGTTAGGGGGAGATTGTTGGGAAATAATCTAATTTATTGAGCATGAAAATGAGAACTGTTTGGTAAAGGTTGGTGAAACAGTTTAAAACTGTTTGTTGAAAATATGAAAACAGTTGAGAACTGTTAGTACAAACTACTACAACTGTTTGAAGACCTTGAAGCTGAAGACTGTTAGAAGACTAAAGAACTGTTGTGTTCATTAAACAGTTTCTGTTGAGCTATATTTGGAAAATCCTATCTTAGAAGATATCTCGAAATACTTTGAAGATTAACAAGATTATCTCAGAAGATAGAAGATTACCTAACTGTCAACAATTCAAGGAGGATCAAGAGTCTATATATTCTTCATTAGATGATCAATTGACGATGACGACTTGATCTCATTATTCAAAGCATTTGTTCTTATTGTTATTTATTTTTCTGAAAGTGTTTTAGCCTCTAAGTTTCTTGTTGAAACCTAAGAACAGTCTGTGTTCTTCGTCTAACAGAATAAGTTAGATTGGGGGTGAAGTTTGCTTTTGTAATCATTCTGGTTGGTTAATAAAACTACTGTTTGATTGAATTAATCTTTGCTTAAAACCTTCTTTAATCAATTAAGTGTGATTCCGCAACTTCTTAGTTGATTGTGATCATAGTTAAAGATTAACTTTTATATTACTCTGATTTATTATTTAAAAGTTAGTTCTTGTTATTTGATATAATATCTATCCGATCCTGACATTAGCTCCTTCAGAGATCAGAGAGATGATGACTCAGATACAGGAACTGTTAGACAAGGGGTTTATTCGTCCAAGCTCTTCGCCTTGGGGTGCACCAGTATTGTTGGTGAAAAAGAAAGACGGGACTATGCGTATGTGCATTGATTACAGAGATCTGAATAAGAGAACTGTCAAGAATAAGTATCCGTTGCCAAGGATAGATGATTTGTTTGATCAACTTCAGGGAGCTTCGTACTTCTCGAAGATTGATTTGAGGTCGGGTTATCATCAGGTAAGAGTAGCTGAAGAGGATATATCAAAGACAGCTTTTCGTACACGGTATGGTCACTACGAGTTTCTTGTAATGCCATTCGGTCTGACTAACGCTCCTGCAGTGTTTATGGATCTGATGAATCGGGTGTGTCGACCATTTTTGGATAAATTTGTTATTGTGTTTATTGATGATATCTTGGTGTATTCTAAATCGGAGGATGAGCATGATCAATATCTGCGACAAGTTTTGGAGATTCTCAAACAACACAAACTGTATGCCAAGTTGTCTAAGTGTGAGTTTTGGTTACAAGAAGTTAAGTTTCTGGGTCACGTAATTTGTGGAGACGGTGTTAAAGTAGATCCGTCAAAGATAGAAGCTGTAATGAATTGGAACGCTCCAAAGACACCGACAGAGATTAAAAGTTTTCTTGGTTTGGCAGGTTATTACAGACGGTTTATTAAAGACTTTTCGAAATTAGCGGGTCCGCTAACTAAACTAACCAGAAAAGATGTTCAGTTTCAGTGGAGTGAGGCTCAGGAGACTGCTTTTCAGACTTTAAAGCAACTTCTGTGTCAGGCTCCTGTTCTTGCATTACCTGAAGGATCTGAAGATTTCGTGGTTTACTGTGATGCTTCACATGCTGGATTAGGGTGTGTACTGATGCAGAGAGGTAAGGTGATAGCTTATGCTTCCAGACAGTTGAAACCCAATGAGAAGAACTATCCGACTCACGATCTGGAGTTAGCAGCAGTAGTGTTTGCTTTGAAGCTGTGGAGACATTATTTGTATGGTACAAAGTGCACGATTTGCACTGATCACAAGAGTCTGTAGTATGTGTTTACACAGAAGGAATTGAATATGAGACAGCGTCGATGGATAGAGTTGATTAAAGATTATGACTGCGATATTCAGTATCATCCGGGGAAAGCTAATGTAGTAGCTGATGCACTTAGTCGAAAAGGTTCTGCAGAAACGGTGAAGTTTATGAGGTTAGAGATTAAGTCAGATTTGATTGATCAATTGATGGCTGCACAGTTGGAAGCACTGATTACTGAGAACTTGAAAGATGAACTGATGGTTAAGAGACAGCATGAGTTGACTACCGATTCTCGTGGATTGAAAAAGTACCAGAACCGTGTTTGGGTGCCGAATATTGGTAATTTACGAGAGTTAGTTTTAACAGAAGCACACAAGTCTAAGATGTATGTTCATCCAGGTAGCACCAAAATGTATCACAGCTTGAAAGTTTTCTATTGGTGGCCTACTATGAAAGTTGATGTTGCACGTTTTGTAGGATCGTGTCATATATGTTCACAAGTGAAAGCCGAACATCAGAAGCCGTATGGAACTTTGACTCAGTTGAAAATACCTGAATGGAAGTGGGATCACATCACGATGGATTTTGTAACGAAACTTCCAAGGACTCAGAAAGGTAATGATATGATTTGGGTTATCGTTGATAGATTGACCAAGAGCGCACATTTTCTGGCAATTGCGGAAACTGCAAATTTGAGTAAGTTAGCTAAGCTGTATATTTATGAAATTGTTTCTAGACACGGAGTGCCTTTATCGATTGTGTCAGATCGGGATTCGAGGTTTGTGTCAAATTTCTGGAATAGACTGCAGCAAGAATTGGGATCAAGAGTTCATTTGAGTACAGCTTACCATCCACAGACAGATGGCCAATTAGAGAGAACAATTCAGACTTTAGAAGATATGCTTCGGTCATGTGCGTTAGAGTTTGGAGGTTCTTGGGATTCGCATCTACCACTGGTTGAGTTTGCTTACAACAATTCTTATCACACCAGCATCGGGATGCCGCCGTATGAGATGTTGTATGGACGACCGTGCAGAACTCCTACTTGTTGGTTAGAGGCAGGAGAGAAGCAGTTTGCCGGACCAGATATTGTTCAAATTACAGCGGATAAAGTTGCAGTGGCTAGAGAAAAGTTGAAAGCTGCAAGGGATCGACAAAAGATGTATGCTGATCCGCGTCGTCGACCAATGACTTTTGTTGAGGGAGAACGAGTTTATTTGAAAGTTTCTCCGTGGAAGGGCGTGATACGCTTTGGGAAGCGTGGAAAGTTAGCTCCTAGATATATTGGTCCATTCAGAATCAGAAAGGTAGTAAATGATCAGACTGTGGCTTTGGATCTTCCTGATGAGTTAGCTGGGATTCATGATACGTTTAATATCTGCTATTTGAGAAAGTGTAATGTAGAGGATCAGACTCAAGTGTTACCAATACAGGATCTACGAGTAGATTTGAACAAGAGGTTGATTGAGGAACCTGTTGAGTTGTTAGATCATAAAGTAACTAAGTTGAGAAACAAGCAGATACCGATGGTGCTAGTAAAGTGGAAGCACAGTTTAGGTTCAGATTTGACTTGGGAAACGGAGGATGACATGAGGAGTCGTTACCCAACTTTGTTTGAGCGCGATCAGATTCCGAGGACGGAATCTTCTTAAGGGGGGAAGATTTGTAACACCCTCTTTCCCGGCCTAGATTAATTAAGGTAATTAATCAAGTTTAAGTTGGTATTTGAATTAATTATGTGATTTAATTTTATTATTTGGGAATTAATTGATTAATGTGGTAATTAATTAATTAATTTATATTTTAATTGTGAGTGGGGCGGTGGGTGTTTAGGTGGCCGTAGTGGGGGTGATTAGTCATCACCCTAAACCTAGACTTGCCACTTATCTCTTACATGCATGTGTGTTAGCCGATGTTAGTCACCATACCTTCATTCCACTTTCATTCTTACATGCAAATTGACAAAACTTGAGTGTGTTTGTGTGTGTTTTGCTCTCGGCTGAAAGAAGAACAAGAAGATCCGATTTTAATCTTTAAAATATTGTTTGATATTATAGCTCAAGTATTCAAGCTTCATAAGGTTAGATTATATGATTCTTGCTTGTTAATTGCTATTTGAATTCGGTTTTGAGTTGCATGCTATTCTTGATCAAACATGATAAACATATTATACATGTAGGTGAATCCATGTTAGAATGACTATGTTTATATGCCATTTCTGTGTTTTAAAAGATTTTAGAACATGCATGCTAAGAATGGTATTAATCTGGATCGAAATGGATAAATGGATGATAAGTATGAATGACTCGGAATTTGAGAATGAAGCAATCGGAATTGGATGAAATCCAGGTTCTTTGGTTTGAATCGCATGAGCTGTTTTGGATTCGAATTGCATTAAATACTTAGAAAATGCCTATGCTGAATATGAATCGCATATGTTTGAATAGCATGGGATTGAATTGAATAATCTATAAATTCCCTAACTCTTTGAATCGCATATGGCCCGAATCGCATTGGATTTGTATGATTTGAAATTGCATTCGGATTGAATCGCATTGGATAGTGGATGTTTGAATCGCACTTGATAATAATGGATGGAATTGAATTAAATTTCCCTAACTCCTTGGATCGCATTTGATTGAATGGAAGGGTAATGATATATTGCATTAAATGCTGAAGTTGAATCGCATTGAATTGGATTGCATTGGATTTGACTGATATGTTTGAATCGCATGGAAACACTTAGTGTTGATCGCATGCGATTCAAATGAATCAATCGCATGCGATTCACAAAGGATTTTTGGTGTATTTTGATTCGCATGCGATTCACGGTGGGAATCACATTCGATTCATATGGGATTTGCATGAAAGATCAAATGCATTGATGATATGAAGATAAACATGAACTTGTAGCCTTTGCTTATGAAAGGATGTATGAAATGCCTAAGCTAAGGAGTTGGATGAATTTACTCAATTACAAGAAGTAAAGAGTAATTGTGAATTGTGGTATATTGGTAGTATATACATGAGATGCTATATGTACTTGTGGTTTTATATGTACATATATGTTTGATTTCAGTATTATGATTATTGTTTGTTGATTAAGCAAATACTGATTGTTGATTATTTGTTCAGGTGGTAGCAAGACTCAGTAGTAAGTCAGACTGAGTTCCCTGAGCTTTTGAAGATATCGGTGAGTGGATATATATCATGGATGTATAAGATATATCACCTGATTGTTTGCTCTTTTCTGTATATATACATGACGTGTTGTGAGATCAGCTTGGCGGTTGTTATTCAGCTGGGCCTATGTTTAGAGATATACAGTATTAGTATTTGTCTTGATGAGCATTTGTTGTAATCAAGAAGTGCTACTATTGTTATCTGTTGTAACTTGGCTATCGGTAGACCTATGCTTTGGCCGGCATTTGGTTGAAGGTCCCGCAAGACCGCCGGTTCTCTTGTTTGTTTGAGCATTGTTGGTTTGGGCTTGATGCCTTGTATGTTTGTGGTATCTATTCTCTCACTTAGCTTTGTGCTAATTCCCCACTGTTGATTTCTTTTCAGGAGAATCCAGGTAGATGGATTAAAGAGCTAAACTGGAAATTTTGAGACTGATCTAACTCTGATATCTGATGTTTTTGGAAAGAGCCTGTTTTGTAGTAACACTGTAAATGATTTGTAAAGCAAACCTGTTTAGTTGTGTTTGATCAAATATATATATTATATTATATTTTGTCAATTAAGCTTCCGCGCGTGTTTGAAATAGTGTTAGGAAGAACAGTGTTACATGAACCCCACTGGAAAGGAATATCTTTTCGAGTTAACTTAGTTAACGGACCAGCCAGTTTAGAGAAGTCTTTGATAAACCTGCGGTAATAACCTGCCAATCCAAGAAAACTCTTTATCTCTGTGGATGTTTTCGGTGCATTCCAATTCATCACTGCTTCGATCTTGGATGGATCCACTTTGATACCTTCTTGACAAATCACATGACCCAAAAATTGCACTTCACGTAACCAAAATTCGCACTTCGAAAGCTTCGCATATAACTTGTGTTGTTTAAGAATCTCCAAAACTTGTCTCAAATGCTGATCATGCTCACCTTCTGTCTTTGAATACACCAAAATATCATCGATAAACACAATGACAAACTTGTCTAAGAAAGGTCTACACACACGATTCATCAAATCCATAAATATTGTAGATGCATTCGTTAAACCAAATGGCATTACTAGGAACTCGTAATGACCATACCTAGTACGAAAAACAGTCTTTGAAATATCTTCCTCTGCTACCCTGACTTGATGATAACCCGATCTCAGATCAATCTTCGAGAAATAAGAAGCCCCTAGTAGCTGATCAAACAAATCATCGATTCTGGGCAACGGATACTTATTCTTGATGGTTCTTTTATTTAGATCTCTGTAGTCAATACACATACGAAAAGTTTCATCCTTCTTCTTAACAAACAAAACTGGTGCACCCCACGGCGAAGAACTCGGTCGGATAAACCCCTTATCAAGTAACTCTTGAATCTGTGTCATCATCTCACGGATCTCAGATGGAGCCAAACGATACGGAGCTTTCACGATCGGCGAAGTACCAGGAATCAGATCTAACTTGTATTCAACATCCCGAACAGGAGGCAATCCCGGTAAATCATCTGGAAACACTTCCGGATACTCTGACACAACCCGAACATCGGTAACCGCTTTCTTTTCTTTCTTTTCATCAATTGCGTAGGCCAGGAAAAACGCACACCCTTTAGCTAGAGATTTTCTAGCTTTCATGAACGAAATGATTGGAAAAGAAGAAGATCTATCCCCACGAGCCACGACATGCGACCCGTCAGCCAAAGGAATAGTAATCAGTTTCTTGTGACATTGGATACTAGATCTATGGTGACTTAACCAATCCATGCCTAGTACTAAGTCAAACCCCGGAATAGGCATCAATAAGCAATCTACAGACATACTAGTACCATCAATATCTATTGAAACCCCAGTCACAGAAGAAGTTACAGGCACTAACTTACCATCAGCTACCTCGACTTCTAAAGGAGAAGCAATAACAGTAACAGGTAGTTGCAGTTTGTCACACAAAGTTACAGACATGAAAGATCTATTGGCACCCGAATCAAATAACATACGAACAGGTATAGAGTTCACAATAAACATACCCGTGATAACATCACTATTTTCTGTAGCTTCTGTAACCGTCATCTTAAAAGCTCTACCTTCCGCAGAAGGTGCGGCTTTCCATTTCTGACCTGCAGACGACCCCCCGACAGTTGCTACCCCCTGCCCCGTCCCATTTGACCTCTGCTTTGTGCAAGCCCCAGCTCTATGACCTTCCTCGTGACAGTTCCAGCAGACATTGGTTTTGAACCTACAAGCAGATGGTTCATGACCAAACCCGCCACATCGTAAACACCGTTTAGTCTGAGCTGTACAAGGACCAGTATGGCTGGAGTTACATGGTTTACACCATGGCTTATTCTGATACGAACCCGAACCCTTTGACCTCTGATCATTCCGATTCTGGTTACCCTGTCCTTTACCCTTGTTGCCACTTTGATTTCCACTTAATTTCTGAGACGATCCTTTCTCACGGTTCATCCTCTCTCTTGCTTTCACATCACCCTCAGCAGCACGAGCAATTGTAAAAGCCTGTATTAGTGAAGTTGCCATCCTGGTGTTACCCCGATACTCAGGTAGTAAGGCTTGTACAAAATGATCTATCTGGGAATATTCATCCGGCACCCATTGTTTGGCAAATCTCAACTTTTCATTAAACTTTGCAATCAGCTCATCTACTGACATCTTGTCGTCCTAAGCTAAATCCATAAATTCCCGCTTCACTTTTGACAAGTCATAAGTGTTACAGAATTGTTCATAAAACTTAGCTTAGAATTGATCCCAAGTTATGGAATTCATTACTTCTCTAGACAGATGAGCAGTTAAAGAATCCCACCATGTTGCCGCTTGGCCTTTCAATCGCTTTGTAGCAAACTTGACTCGATCCGATTCTTCACAATTACAGGTATCTAATGCTTTGATTGTCTCCCTCAACCAGTTCAAGGTATCGGTAGGATTAGAACTTCCAGCAAACTCAGGTGGCTGACAATCCATGAAGTCTTTAAATTGACTCTTAGGTTTAAATCCTCCTTGAGTAGGGTACCATGGAATGAAGAAGTTTGGTTGAGTTTGATATTGTTGATGGTTTGATACTGTTGAGTCATTGGTGGCATTGACATAAAAGGTAAGGTTCCAAATGGTGTTGATACAGTATTAAATGGTGCAACTGAGTAAACAGGTGGTGGTACGGACTGAGTGAACACAGCTGAATCTCTAGGCATTTGAATAGTCTGAGTTTGTTGAGAAGATTGAGTCTGATGTTGTTGCTGCTCCAACTCCTGAAATCTATCCCTTAATGTTTGCAAAGTGTCTTCCAATTGCAACACATACTCTTGTTGATCAGATTCACCGTCGTGAGAAGTACCTGCTCTATTATGTTGTTCATTGACTGCAGTGGAGGACTGATTGTTCCTTCTGGGGGACGCAGGGGTAGTTGTCTAGTTCACGTTATCAGCTATTATCTATGCTATACACAGCATCTCACCAATTGTTAGATATAATCCGTTAGTATAAACACACTAACTAACCTCAAAGCTACACTACTAATTACCCACCCTGTGAATACTGGACTGACTAGAGCCTTGGCTCGAGTATTGCACAAATTATTCATGCAAATCCTCAAACCAGGGTTGTGATACCAACTTGTAACACTGTATTTTTAAAACATATAATATACCGCACGCGGAAGCTAAATACATATAATTAACTTGATTACATAATAGATACAAAAGATCATCTTGTTTTATACAACAAAACTTATACAGTGTTAAACCAAAACAGGCTCTTTATCAAAAACTTGACATCAGAGTACGGTCTGTCCAAATTCCAAGTCCAAGATTCAAGGCTCACCGGAGTTAATCTGCAAAACAGTCTAGTGGGGAATTAGCACAAAGCTAAGTGAGGGAACCAATATCTAATCAAATACAAGGCAAACATGCCTAACCCAAATAGCTCATGAATCCCAGGAGAACCGGCGGTGTTGCAAGCACCTACAACCAAGGTCGGCCAAAACCAAGGTTTACCGATAACCTTGCTAAAATGGATAACAATACCAGCCTTCTTGGGTACAACAAATGTACCACAAGATCTGATACGGTAAATCCCCCAAGCAAAGGCTCAGACTAAACTGATCTCCAAATAACATGTATATACAATTCAAACAAGAGCATTCCAAATAGGATATCAAATCCTGTATATCAAAAGATATATAAACCCACTCACCAAAGTCTTCAATGAAATGAAGCACACTCGAGTGACTAACTCATAGAGTCTTCTCAGTTCCTGAGATTGAAGTAACCCAAGTCAGTATTTAAATAATAATACTGACCCAAAATAGATATCATATCTAATCCTGTAAATCATTTATGTGTACAATTGCATATATATATATATATATATATACATATTCATCATACATAAATCCCAAAGATATACAAATCATTGAATCCGGTTGAATCCAAATCCGATCGAATGGAAATCCGAGTAAAGGTCTAAATCCAATAATACCAAATCCGATTGTACCAAATCCGATAGAATCATAACCCAAATCCAAACATAGGCACAATCCGAGCAAAGGTCCAATTCAGATTAATATCCAAATCCGATAAAGTCATAATCCGAGTAAATATACAATTCGAGTAAAGGCAGAAATCCATTACATGTCCAATTCCGAGTAAATCGGATTCCGAGAAAGTGCTAAGGCATTTACCAATATGATTTCATACTTAAGTCATAAATATTTAGTCAAATTCCGATACATGTTCAATTCCGAGAGAATAGGTAAATCCGAGGGAAAGGTTAAGGCATTACATAGAGGTTTAGTCGGATTCCGACACATCCCAAATCCGATAAAAGTGTTAGGGAAAATCCATGTGTTTTAGTCGGATTTCATCCAATTCCGACTGTTTCTGTCGGATTTCACCAATTCCGAGTGATTCCTTCCCTAAATCCGATCAATTCATATGTTCTTCCCCAATTTCAGTTTCTAACATAAATCAATACTGATTTTAATCATGCATATCATATATGTTTCCAGGAATCATCTTAACATGTAAATAACAAATACAAATCATAATTTCTATCATGTCTACACCTTAATTCATCAAATCATAATCAAGCATCAATCGGAATTCAACTTATATTCAAAACCGGGTAACCTTCCAATTAACAACATGAATTTAGAATGCTAACCTTGATATGAAATAAACTCAGTAATCTAATTACACGCACAATCCAAGAACAATTGATGATTCTCGTTCTTCTTTTGACTCTTTCGGTCGAGAGCAAGTTCACACACACACACTTTGTTGTTTGTTCTAAAATGCATGTAAATGGGGTGAGGTGGTGGCTATCTCACCAAACCGGCCACCTCACAAAACCCTCTAACCCAAATATTAATTTAATAATTAATTTAATTAAAACAATTAATCAACTAATCACATTTAAATCAATTAATCCACATAATTAATTTAAATCCAAATCTAAGCGTGATTAATTACCTTAATCCTACTAGGCCGGGAAATTGGGTGTTACATACATACATCAAATTGGAAAGTTAGTTTGAGGGAGAAGTTGAAAAATAGTTAGTGAGCTGTGGGTGAGACATGATCAAAAGAAAAGAAAGATCCTTACCAAATATTATACATCTGGGTAGCCACATCTGCTACTGGATCTCATTCGTTGAGATTTGGTATTGAAATAGACATCATGCACCCAGTGATGCAATGCACTAACCCCACCCAGCTACTCAATTATCTCTTAAAAGATAATTATTTCAACTTCACACGGAGATTTAGCACATTTCTATTGACATCTCACTTGGAGATTGTTGATATTGAAACAAGGAGGACAGCTACTCCCGTCCCCGACTTCTTTCATGCACTTATCGAGTCTAGAGCTTATTCAAATATAAATTTCATTTCTTAGGACACATGTTGGATCTGTAATGCATATCTAGTCTTTCGTGACTACCGGAACATCTTGGAGTGATATCTTATGTGATATTCACAATGATTAGATGGAAATCCTACCAGAATCAACGATTTACCAGTTCTAAATGTAGGTCACACAGTTTATTTAAACTGTTATGTTAACGAGAATCTATGTGATCTCGGTGTTATACCACGGAAAATTTGAGACGGTGCCCTAAAGACTGTCTCGGATGCTTTCATTGCCATATCATTGTGGTGACACCTTCGAATACAGTTCAACTGATTCTCATGATGCGGGTTCAAAGCTTCAAGTGCTCATATATTCCGGCCAAAATCAAGCCGAATACAGAGTTCATGTACATGATGTTCATGAAGAATCCTGATCATCATGAGGGGGAGAAATTATAATTCTAAATCAGTTGATTTTGAGCTTATCGATCAAGAAAAGATTTGTGTGTTGAGGGGGAGACAAAGGGAACTAAACTTTCAAAAATTCATATTTCAAGTAAAGGGGGAGCAAAGAAGAGAACAACAGAAGAAAAGAATTCAAATTCAGAACAGAAAAAGTGCTTAATCGCCATTTTAAAGAAGTTCTGAAGAAATAAACCAGATCTAGAACTACATTCAAGGGAGAGAGATTATTTATTCTTCCTAAATCGTTTTTCTTAAAGGCCTAAGATCGTGTTTGCTGAAAACCACCTAAAGCTAAACCATTCATACAGCCAAAGGTTGCATAACCTTAGGTTACTGGTGCGAATCTGAAAATCAGATGAAAAAGGATGTTACTGTGTGCTTTCAAGATTCAAGTTCTCATAAAGTTCATAAAGTGAAGACTATTCTTAAAAATTGAAGAGTCTATCTTTCAAGATGAGAAGACATTCTGAAGACATCCAATCAAAGACTGAAGATTCACAAAAAGAAATCGTTCAAGTCTTGTCTCCTAAAGCATTAAAGAATGTAGCAAGAAATCTGCATATTTGTGAGAGGAGGTTGTTAGAGTTCGTATGATGCTGAAAAGACCAATATCTTCTATTTTCTATACAAAGGGGGAGATTGTTAGAATTAAATATTGTATAGGATAGAAGATTGAATTCTAGGTGACGTTTGTACTACGTACAAACTAAAAGGACTTAATATGTAAATACCCTAAGAGGTATATAAGCCATATGACTAGTTGTCATTTGGTGGACTTTGGCATAATCTCAATCTTATGTGTGTGTTTTGTATGGTGAAATCATATTCTCTCTACATCTTATAGATTATTAGCCATTGTTCCCTCCATAGATCTTGATACCTGAATCACTTGGGACAAACAAAGCATCTGAACAAACTATATCTATTAATAAAGATTATGATAACTTACATTTATTATCCAAATCTGCAATAATTCAACATAGAAATAAATACAAATATTTACATGTTGGTCTAGTCTAAGTAGCAGTTAAACCATTATTTAGATTAGGAATAGATGCTCCAGTTCTTTTAATATTAAGAGATGCTTGACATACTAATTTTCAAAATTAAATATTAGCTATGGCAGAAACTAATATCTCAAATGGTCCTATATATTTTAATTGTTATCCAAATTTTTCAGTAGGATTATTTGATCCAAATATTCTTGATACTTTAGTTTTAACAATCAAAACAAAAAACTTAGAATTTAAAGAAGAAACAAAGGCTATTGCTATTATATATAGAATTTGTTATAAGACTATAACTTCAACAATAGAACAAAGAAGTAGAATAGCTAGTCCAAAAAATGAAACTATAATTTTTTAATCTAACCCACAACATACTAAAGTTCAAATACCAAAACGCCTCAAATGGAATGAAATAACTCAATCCTGTAATTGGAATCTACAAGATATTAATATGCCTAAACCAATAGGAGAATCTAGTAGAATATCTAGTGTTATAGAACACGAAGATGGTTCTGTAGAAGTAAGCTTTGAAAATATACAAACTATTCCTTCAAGATTATCTACAGGATCAATTAGTAGTACTATTGATTTAAAAAATCCTTCTATTAAAAAATCAAAATCCTTAAGATATGTAGATTTTAATAAAAATATTCCACAACCTATTTATAATGAAGATAAACAAAGTGAATATGAGGGATATAGTCTCACTCGATCAGATTTTATGACAGAAATAAATAATTTTAAAAATCAAATATGAGTAATAGAACTCAAATCTTATGTAATAATAATTTACAAAAAACTAAAGCGATTAAAGAATTTTGGAAAACTATTCTTAGAGATAATAAAGAATTAATAGAAATTGAACAAGAATTTCAAAAAAATAATAAAAACCTCTAAAGATCCAAAAAATATTCAATGGGAACAACCTAAAGATTTAACAAATATCCAATGAGTACAACTTGCAAATCTCCAGATACAAAGTAATCAATTAAAAAAGAGAATTGAATTATATTTTTCATGGATCAACCAAGACAAATCTGAATTAGTAATTTGTTAATATGAGTTTGTATTCAAGGTGTCTTAAAAGAGATATTAAATGTCTACAAAATAGACTTAAGATAAATACTAAATATATAAAAAATTTATTAGAAGAAGTTAAGACTGAAGAATATGTTTATAATGAATCAGCACACAAACGAACTTTACATATACTCAAAACTCTAAATATACTTGAAAATGTTCGTATATCATTAATTAAAAGACTTGAACAAATTAAAAGACAAATCCATTAAAATGACTGAGTCATATATTAATATGGAATATCTTAAAAATGAATTTTATGCAAATCATAATAAAGAAAAAAGAGAATATTACTATAATACCATTAATGATAGTAAAAAAGAATTTATACATCAACTAGAATGGAGAAATTATATAAACCAAAATAATATTCATTTAACATTTTTTGAATGGTACGAAATATATTGCAAACAAAACAATATACCTGATCCTTTTTTAAATGTATACAAATCTCCAAAAATAACCCAAGAATATGTAGACATAATCACAGAAGAAAAGGTAACAACTATTCATCCTCCAAAAACTAAAATATTAATTCAAAATAAATATTTAGCTACACCATTTACCACAATTAATGAAAAAATGACTAAAGAAGATTTAACCAAACAAACAGTTTATCAAAACAATTATACCAATGAAATTCTTAATACTATGAGTCAACAACTTAATAGAATTGAAAGCAATAAAACTGACAATAATAATATTCTTACTAAGGATAATAATACGATAAAATATTATGAAGAAAAATCCATCTTCACACCTCAACAAATAGATCCAACAATAAATTTAGGATACAACAAAAAATTAGTTAACGAATTAGAACAAAAATTAAGTGAAATAAAAATTAATATAATCAATCAGGCTGATGACTCTGAAGAAGAATCTACAGATAATGATATCAAAATATCTCAATTACAAGAACAATTCTTAATTAATGTTAACAAACTTAGAAATACAAATACATACAATAGGCCAACCACTCTAAACTATTACCCAAGACCTAGTTTTCCAGATATACAATATGAAGAAAAAGAATACACCCTACAAAGAAGTGCTTATGATGGAACATCTATTTATGAATAGAACATAGATGGATTTTCTGAACATCAAATTTTAAATACACTTCAAGAGATGAATATGGCTTCTAATGCTTACTCAATAAAAGGAAATAACCAAAGAAAAATAGCTGAACTATTAACTTCCGGATTTAGTGGTAATTTAAAAGGATTGTGGGATTCATATGTTACTAATGAAGAAAGAACTCGTATACTTAATGCCAAAAAGGTAATTATAAAACAAGAAAATAATGAAGCAATTACTACTCAAGAAGATGACATGATTCCAACTCTTATTTATGCCATAATAAAAAATTACATAGGAGATCCAACACTACTTCAAGAGAAAAGTACTGAAATATTACTCAATTTAACTTGTAGAAAACTTCAAGATTTTAGATGGTATAAAGATATGTTTTTAACAAAAGTTATGTTAAGAGCAGATTGTAAAGAAGCCTATTGGAAAGAAAGGTTCATTGCAGGGTTACCCAACTTTTTTGTTGAAAAAATTAGAAATAATTTAAGAGAAAAGTATAATAATCAAATTTCTTATAAAGATCTTACATATGGAGAAATAATTAGTTATGTTAATAAAGAATGATTATCTATATGCTCAGATTTAAGATTAAAAGCTAAACTTAAAAAAGATAAGATTACAAGTAAAAATGAATTAGGAGACTTTTGCCAACAATATGGTTATCAACCAATTTCTAAACCTTCTTCTTCCAAACCTAAGAAACAATTTTACAAAAGACGTTTTTCTAATAAAAAAAATATGTTTCTAAACCTAATAAAACAGAAGGATATACTAATAAGAAGAAAAACTATAAAAAATTTAATAATAAATAAAACTTTAAAGGTAATCAAAAGGATATTATTATTTGTTATAAATGTGGTAAAACTGGTCACATGGCAAAAAATTGCTATGTTAAGAAGACTATAAATGAATTAGATGTTTCCGATCAATTAAAAACCCAGATAAGCAAATTATTTTTAAATGATTATGATAATTCCGAATCAAGCTTATCAGATTATGATAATAATGATTTAAAGGTTTTGCAAAACTATTCAACTGATGAAACTGATTATGAATCAGAATGTGAATGTATAGAAAACTATACTTGTAATAAAATAAATGTTATCACAGATAAAGATAGAGATTTTTTAGAATTAATAGATCAGATTCAAGATAAAATTATAAAAAATCAGTTAATGGATAAATTTATTAATTATAATAAAGATAATGAATCAACCACAATAACAACCAATTATAATAACAATCCTTTTAATCTTCAAGAAATTTATCAAAGATTTTCAAAACCAAAAACTTCAATTATAATTCAAGATTTACAAGAAGAACTAAAAACTGTCAAAACAGAAATAAGATTAATAAAAGATAGATTAACTAAAGTTGAAAAAGGAAAAGAAATTGCCACTGATAAAAAAGAAGATACTAATAATATTAATAAAATTAATAAAAATAAAATACCAAAAATCATATCATACAAAAGATGGAATACTTATATAAATCTTTGTATAGCAAATGAATTCAAAATAATAGTTTTAGCATTAATGGATAGTGGTGATGATATAAACTGCATCAAAGAAGGGATCATTCCAACAAAGTATTATGAAAAAACCACTAATCGAGTTGCAACTGCTGATAGATCCTCTCTAAATATTAAATACAAAGTTACAAATGTTCATATAAGTTATAATGATTATTGTTATAAAACCTCTCTTGTTCTTTCACAAACTTTAACCTCTACTTTAATATTAGGAACACCATTTCTTAATCAACTTTATCCTATTACAATTGACGAAACTGGAATAAGTACTAAAGTTTTAGACAAAGAAATAGTTTTCAAGTTTACTAAGCCAATTGCCTTTACAGAACTTAATAACTTAAATAATAAAGTTAATCAAGCAAAACATTTAATAAATGAAATCAATATCTTAAAGATCCCTAACCAGATACAAGAAAAAATAACTCAAAATAAAATTAAACAAATTAAAGAAAAATTTGAGAAAAATGTTTGTTCTAATATTCCTAATGCTTTCTGGAATAGAAAACAACATATTGTTAAGTTACCTCATATAAAAAATTTTAATGAAAAGGATATACCGTCAAAATCAAGAGCTATTCATATGTCCTTCGAATTGCAAGAACATTGCAAAAAAAAAAAAAAAATTCAAGAATTACTAAGTAAAAACTTAATAAGATCATCTAAATCTCCTTGGTCTTATTCAGCCTTCTATGTTATGAATGCTGCTGAACTTGAAAGAGGATCTCCAAGGTTAGTAATTAATTACAAACCTTTAAATAAAGTTTTAGATTGGATAAGATATCCAATTCCCAATAAAAGAGACTTATTAAAAAGATTACATGATTCAAATATCTTTCCAAAATTTGACATGGAATCTGGATTTTGGCAAATACAGATTCATGAACAAGATAAATTCAAAACTGGTTTTAATGTTCCTTTTGGATACTATGAATGGAATGTTATGTATTTTGGCCTTAAAAACGGTCCTTCTGAATTCCAGAATATTATGAATGACATAATTATTCCTATAAGTAGTTTTGCAATTGTATATATAGACGATATTCTAATCTTCTCAAAATCTATTGATCAACATTTTAAACATTTAAATATATTTTATGATTTAATTCATAAAAACACATTAGTTGTATCTGCTTCAAAAATGAGTCTATTTCAAACACAAATTAGATTTTTAGGTCATGAAATTATTAATGGAACTATTAGAACTATTCAAAGAAGCTTAGAATTTGCTAATAAATTCCCAGATGAAATCAAAGATAAAACTCAACTCCAAAGATTTTTGGGATTTTTAAATTATGTTCATGATTTCTTTCAAAATATTGGAACAATATGCAAACCACTATATAAAAGACTCAAAAAGAATCCTGAGCCTTGGACTCAAGAACATACAAATGTTGTCAAACAAATTAAACAAAAAATTAAATATTTACCATGTCTAAATATTCCTCAACCCGTTTGGCGGAATACTTAAAGAAAAAATTAATGATCAAGCTAAAGAAGAATTAGTAAGATACTTTTCAGGTGCTTGGAATTATACTCAAAAAAATTATGCAACTGTTAAAAAGGAAGTTTTAAGTATTGTTTTATGTATTAATAAATTTGAAGATGATTTATATATGAAACCATTTTTATTAAGAATTGATTGTCAATCTGCAAAACCAAATTTAGAAAATGATATTAAAAATGTTATTTCAAAACAAATTTTTGCAAGATGACAAGTCTTGCTTAGCAATTTTGATTTTCAAATTGAATTCATCAAAGGCAAGAATAACTCTTTACCAGATTTCTTATCAAGAGAATTTTTACAGGGAAAATGACTTCTCAAAATTCTACTCAAAATTCTGATCAAAAGAAACCCCCGGGCCTCTCCCCTTTCAAAAAACAAAGTTCTCCACCTCTTTCTATTCAAAATAGATTTTCTCCAATCACTCCTCCAAAAGGGCCATCCTATTCATCTTTAGTTAAGTCACCTATTACTATCCCAGGATCATCCAGTTCCTTATTTACAAAACCAACTACTACTATATCTCCTTTTCAACAAAAAGCAAACCCTTCTCCTTCAAAACCCATACCCAGCTCATATATAAACAATCCAAATTCTCAAACAATTAAAATTCTTGAAGACTATGAGCTACAACTACACGCCAAAAATTTTCAAATTTAACAGACTTCCTTTTTCCAAAGGATTCCTCAGTTATTGGAGATATTCGTAAAACACGAGAATATTATCAAGCCATTTTAATAGATACCGGATCTATTAAAGTTACTCATACACAAAAACCCAAATCTGGTCTAATAGAATATAGCAAAGCCCATATATTTCATGTTATGACTATTCAAGAAAGGAGGGTTCGACCATATACCAGCAAAACCTTATCAAATTTCCCTCAGTATCCCTCATACAGTTACTATGATTATCAAGACGCCTGGTTTAACTTCCTTTATTTAAGGAGTTTTGGTCACTCATGGTTCATATTTTTTGATAAGAATTTTAATTCTTCTTATCCAATATGGTTTGTTCGATGGTTCAAATATCATGGAAACGTTTTTGACACTTTTCCTGCCCGTGTCAAAGAAGGCTTTCTTAAGTTTAAAGATATCTTTATTCAAGATATTCCTGACTTTGAATATTTACTTCAATTTTCTATTCTATTCAAAATTCTATGGATTATGACCTAGACTTTCACGGTTATCCCTAGTAATGGATCATCTCCTCCACTACTTCAGAGAACTATTCGAGTCAAATGGTGGGATAAACTTCCTGCAGATCAAATAGAAAATATGATAGTTCAAGGAGTTTCAAAATATTATCAAATAAACTTTGGAGTTCCAGCTGCTTCTATAGCACCACCTCCAAGTCCTCTTGAAGAAAATGAAGAAGATCAAATAAAGCAGTTTATGGCTGCAAACTCAAAAGATGAAATCAGAAGACTTATTCAAGAAATCAAACAAGGATCTTCTACAAGTTCTAATCAAGATATGACATAAGATGCTCAAGACCCCTATGAAGAATTTAGTCCTTTTGATTAATATAATATGATGCATATGAAGATGAATAATTGAATAATACAATGTAAAGTGTTGTGTGAGTTTGGTGATTTGTCTTTGCAGACAGATTCATTTGATTATTCAAATCAAATTATTCATATATATGAAATACACTCTTTGGTATTTCAGAAGAATGTATTATTCAAACAAACAACTTTCTCAAATATTTATAGGTACAAAAGACGGAAAGAATTTTCAAGCCAATAAAGTAGACATCAATAACAAAAGATAAAAGATGCCAAGACAAACAACTTTTCAAAAGCTGTCGGCCAATGCTTAAATCAATTATCAATAGAAGACAAGAAACTTTTCAAAAGCAAAAGCAAAAGATGCTCTGTGGAAAATTATCAAAACCAGACAAATAACTTTTTCAAATACATCAAATTCAAGAAGGCTTTGAAGTCCGTAACCGGTTATCTTCGGTTACTAAGTCATCAAAGATGCCTATAAAAGAAGACTCAAGACTTAGTGTTAATTATCCCTTAGTTTTTACCAAAATGTTATGCAACCTTCTAAGAAACCCTCTCTTAGATTCTCAACTTCCCAATGTTCAAAATCTTTAGATTTCCAGATATTCATATCTCCCGATGTATGTCAAGATTGTCGTAAAGACAAGTGTAATCAAGATTGTTTAATCAAAGAAGATACTTTTTCATAAACCATTGCTTGCCTTGTTTATATCAAATTTTGACAAAAAACATTGTATCAATAATATTACAAAGTTAATATAATATTATATTACATGTCGATCCTTACTAATTTGGTATCAGAGCCACACCCTGGGTTCGAATCCCGCTGGTGCTGAGTATTCTTAATCAAATGGAAAGTTTAGCTTTACCACTAGGCTAAAAGATAATACCTAGTAGCCAAGGCTCCACTTAACTATCTATATAGTCCCATAACCACCCCCCCCGAGCGATCCCTACCCTCTCGTAATGGCTTTGCGTAAATTCATTCGAACGATACTACCGGTCACTGAGCGGAACTATTATTAAGAATACTCAGCACCTGGTGATATATATATATATATATATAGAGGAGGGTTCAAACGAGAACTGTTGATTTGATAAGTGGAATTCATAGATGTAGAGCGTGGAGGGGATTAAGTGTGGTAGGGTGCATGTGAGGAATTCATGGATGGGTGATGACATTAAAGGAAGAGGAATTTGATGACTCAGATTGATTCTCGCAGTTCTCGTACGAAAAACATTTCTCGTTTGACTTTTGCATATATATATATATATATATATATATATATATATATATATATATATATATATATATATATATTGTTTTCTCTAAATTAGTGTTCTTTTGTGTCATCGCCTTGCTTCCTGATATAGTCAAATAGATTATTTTATATATAATACATACCGCGGTAGAGTATCATTTTTCTAACAAGTAAAGTATAAAAAGTAAATATTCTAACATTTGGTTGGTGGGGTTAGTATATGGTACATCCTTGTTGACTCCTTTTCTTCCTAGTGCTTTTGTGACTAAAATTTGAAAATGTGATCAATTATGAGATTACTAATTTTTTTCTTTATCAAAGTCTTCAAAGATGATAACAAAGAGACGAAATGTTTGACATGTTTCATCAATAAGATAAGACTTAAACACATTATTCTGGCTTAACGCGTTTGGAAAGTATCACTTTAAGAAAGTGTTTTTACAATTAATTTCTAAGCATAGAAAGCCAAAATTAGGTAGCACAAAAGAATATATATATATATATATATATATATATATATATATATATATATATATATATATATATATATATATATATATAGGAAAAAGTTCATGTGAGAACCACTCTTAGTGCGAGAACCGCGAGAACCAATCTGAGCCGTCCAATTCCCCCTCCTTCAATGTCATTGCCCACCCATGAATTCCTCACATGCACCCTGCCACACCCTATCGCTCCACGCTCTCCATCCATGATACTTCTCATATCCAAGGAACGGCTGAGATTGGTTCTCGCGGTTCTCGCGCTAACAACGGTTCTCGCATGAACTTTTGTCTATATATATATATATATAAAGAGAGAGAGAGAGAGAGAGAGAGAGAGAGTTATGATCAAAAGAGAACACTATTAAATAGATAACAGAGAGAACACTTTTGAAACTTTGATTTCAAAAGTCAACTTTACATCCATAGCTACCCAAAAGTCAACTTTACATCCTAAATCTTAAAATCAAAATTATTTCTATAATTATTAACAATTTAAAAATTTGTATGCATTGATGCATCAAATAACACTTTTGTATGCATTGATGCATCATGATTATATTCGATCATATTTAAAAAAAAAAACGTGACATTTTTTAAATCTTATGATCAATGGAATCAAATGCCTAAATAAATTGTGACAATTTTTGAACCATCCGATCAATGAAATCAAAGTTTCAAAAGTGTTCTCTCTGTTCTCTATTTAAGAGAGTTCTCCCTTGATCCTCACCCTATATATATATATATATATATATATATATATATATATATATATATATATATAGGGTATGGTTAAACAAAAAACCTCCCTTAAACATACAACCTAAAGAACCCCCCTGGTGATTACACGTGTCACATTGTTTAGGGGCAAAAATGGAAAATTGAAAAAAAAAAAGAAATTCACGTTGTTGTTTCTTTAGCAACCTCGGTATTGTTTTTTTAAAAAACCCATTTACTTTAAATGATCATTACTCGTTCGTTTTTAACAATTTTAACAAAAAAATTATACCGTTAGATTCAGTTTTTCGTCCTCTTTCAAACAAGACCGGGCTTGATATATTTCAAAAATTTTTTTTATTCAAAATAATAAATTTGCATTTAGAGCTTTGTTCATATTAAATGCAAAATGCAAAAATCATGCAGAATGAAGAATGCAGAATACAAAAAACATGCAAAATGCAAAATGCAAAAAATATGCAGAATGAAGAAATGCAGAATGCGAAAAACATGCAGAATGAAAGAATGCAAAATGCAAAAAACATGCAAAATGCAGAATACAGAAATGCAAAAAACATGAAGTATGCAAAATGCAAAAAACATGCAGAATGAAGAATGCAGAAAACAAAAAACATGCAGAATGCAGAATGCTAAAAACATGCAGAATGCAGAATGCAGAAGGTAAATCCGTATAAACATGCAAAATGCAAAAAACAAAAAACGCAAAATATAAACATGCAAAATGCAAAAAACCGTAGAACATATGCTGCCAAAATGCAAAATCTGTACACAGAAACACTACATGCTGTCAAAATGCAAAATATGTACACAGAAACACTACATGGTACCAAAATGCAAAATCTGTACACAGAAAACACTACAGCTCCCAAAATGCAAAAAAAAAAAAAAAAAAAAAATTCATTTTCAAAATAAATTTAGAAAAATATGGGAAGAGTGATCTTGTTTGAAAGAACATTAAAAAACTAAAAGATTGATATAATTTTTTTGATTAAATTCACAAAACTAAAAAAGTTATGCAATTTAAAGTTTTTGGTGGGTTTTTTTTTTTTAAATTTCGTGGGTTTGGGGGTGGGGAGAATTACATTTTTGCCATATTTTTCTTAAATTAATACATAATAATTACAGTTTTGCCATCGATCAATCTTATCCATTGATTTTGATGATCCAAAGGTCTAGATTGGTTCTTTAGGTTCTTTGTTTAACACATGGTTCTTTATTGATCCAATTTCTCTCTCTCTCTCTCTCTCTATATATATATATATATATAAATATATATATATATATATATATATAGGAAAAAGTTCTTGCGAGAACCATTTTTAGTACGAGAACCGCGAGAACCAATCTGAGCCGTTCAATTCCCCCTCCTTCAATGTAATTGCCCACCCATGAATTCCTTACATACACCCTACCACACTCTATCCCTCCATGCTCACCATCCATGAAACTTCCCATATCCAAGGAACGGCCGAGATTGGTTCTCGCAGTTCTCGCACTAACGGTTCTCGCATGAACCCTCCCATATATATATATATATATATATATCATGACAACCAATATTATTGCTGATAAAATATTTCAACTCTTTTAAGGATATCAATCACACAATTGTAAAGAGCAAAACTCGAAAATAACTCAGAATTTTTCTAAGGCTGCGTTTGTTTATAGAAAAATAATTTCAATTTTTTTGAAAAAGTTTTCTAAAAAATAAAATGAACTTTTCATTTTCAGTTGTTTGTAAAATTTTTAAAAACACGTTTGATAAAAAATGATCGACTTTTCATCTTCAATTTTATAAAACTACATACATGTTGTATGTTTATTTTCTGTCGTTTTCAATTTTTGTTATTTCAAATATACAATTTAAACATAAAATTAAACAAAATTGAGAGGACCTCTAAGTCCTCAACCATCAAAACTCTCTAACCCAAATTGGTAGTACAACATTTGAAGCACTATGTAAAACCTAGTCAATACCAAACTTGATCAGAAGCCATACGATGACCACACACACACACACACACACACACACACACACACACACACACACATATATATATATATATATATATATATATATATATATATATATATATAGACAAAAGTTTATGCGAGATCCGTTATTAGCACCCTGCCAAGCCCCCTTCTTCAATGTCATTGCCCACCTATGAATTCCTCACATGCACCCTGCCACACTCTATCCCTTCACGTTCTCCATCCATGATACTTCCCATATTCAAGGAACGGCTGAGATTGGTTCTCGCATTTCTCTCATTAACAACGGTTCTATTATGAACCCTCCCCTATATATATATATATATATATATATATATATATATATATATATATATATATATATATATATATATATATATATATTGAGAGGTTCAAATGAGAACCTTAACTTAATTGAGAATGAGAGACTCAATCATAGCCGTCCAATTCCCCTCTTTCAATGTCATTGCAAATCCATGAATTCCTCACATGCACCCTGCCATACTCTATCACGCCACGCTCTCCATCCATGAATTTCACTTACAAAATGAACGGCTGAGATTGAGTCTCTCGTTCTCAATTAATTTCTCATTCTTATTTGAATATATATATATAGGGGAGGGTTCAAACGAGAACTGTTTTTCGTACGAGAACTGCGAGAATCAATCTTAGTCGTTCCTTAGATATGGGAAGTTCATGGATGGAGAGCGTGGAGGGGATCAAGTGTGGCAGGGTGCATGTGAGGAATTCATGAGTGAGCAATGACATTAAAGGAGGGAGAATTGACCGGCTCAGATTGATTATCGCAGTTCTCGTACGAAAAACAGTTCTCGTTTGAACTTTTGCATATATATATATATATATATATATATATATATATATATAGGGGAGGGTTCCATCGAGAACAAAAAAAAATGTGAGAACTGCGAGAATTGATCCCCATCTTTTTAAAACTAAAATATCTACCAAACGGAAAGATATTAAATTATGAAAATTATACCAAATTAACGACAAAAATATGCTATTTAATATGACATCCATATTGCTATATTTTTTTCAACAAAAAAAATTCGTTACATATATGTAACATACCTTATAGTACTGATTACAAATATGTTAAGTACTGATTACATATATGTAACATACCTTATAGTGATAGAAAAAAACCCGGGAAAAACGAATTTTTTTTGTTGAAAAAAATATAGTAATATGAATGTCATGTTAAAGAGCATATTTGGTATAATTTTCATAATTTAATATCTTGGCGTTTGGTAGATATTTTACGGTTTAGATCGGTTCTCGCAGTTCTCGCATTTTTTTTGGTTCTCGATGGAACCCTCCCTTATATATATATATATATTGTCATGTTTAACTGTTCCTTCTAAAAACCCGTATCTGAAACTCATCTTCTAGAATTCAGTTTAGTGAAATTATATGCAATCCAGTGGCGGACCCCGACCTTTTGGTCAGGGGTTGCTCGATTTTTTTCCTCATACTATATAACAATAATAGAAGTAAATATGTTGCACCAATATTGTTTAGGGGTAGCACTTTTATTTAAAAAAAATTTTTTTTTTTACACTACTCGGGAAATATTGAGGGGTTGCCCGTGCCACCGGGTGCACCACTAAAGGTCCGCCCCTGATGCAATCTGTCATAGCTATACAAACTCATGAGTCGATGTGATGCAAAAGAAAATAACTAGTATATTATCTCAAATTCGATTCAATAATTACAATAATTTCATAAATTTCATGTTAAGCTATATTCGTGGGAGGACTAGGAACGAGATATATAGTCAAGATGCGTGTTTGTGTGGGAGGAAAATAGAAATCTACGATTGAGCGAGATATACAATGGAAGACATGCGATTAGAAACCATCAACCGGAGGCGAATGTGCAAGTACGGAGGCAAGAGATGAGAGAGGAGATCATGGGCGATAATGGTGTCGAGAGCGTAAATTAACGTTGACGAGAAGTGATGGTGGACACTCCGTCCATAAGTCAGTGCGGAATGAATTGAGGAGAAAAACACTACTACAAAAAACACATTTAGACTCGGTTTTATAAGCCCTTCAGACCCGGTTTTGTGGGGGGTCTGAAGGGGGAGCCTGAAAGTCTGATGATTCATGCCCGGTTAAAAAACCGGGTCTAAATCTTCTTTTTTAAGGTTTAAAGGTTCACTTTTAAGCACTGTTTTATATTAAAAAACCGGGTCTGAATCTATTAAATTTTTAAAAAAAAATATTTTTGTTTATATATTTTTCCTACTTTTGCCAGCTAATAATATTCAACCCATGTTACATCATAATGATAATAAACAACTATTAAGTAATAAATAAAATTCAATTGAGTCAAATTAGTTAACCGACCATAATAACAATTTCCATTAATTGAATTCAAGCAATTCGGAAGAATTGTTCAATGAACCAATCTATGTTTAATACCATATATCTAAACAACATTTTGTACCCACTATCTTGTGCTCATTTGTGAATGTGGCAAAAATCAAAGAAGCTGAGACATAAAAGTTGACATTATATCTACATAGCAAGAACATTTGTAGGGACTTGTATACTTCTTAACTTGCAACGCGACGCATAGATTATCTCTTGTAATTAGAAAGGAACCCTACACAAATAGAAAGAAAAAATTATCTTAGTAACTAATTACTAACAATAGCATAAATAATTTATAGCAAAAAAATGAAGTAGATTAAAGTATACGTAACAAGTTCTTCGTTAGAATAATTTCGTCATCATTGCGCTAAAAGAACAAAGCATGTTTATATACCTTAATATCTCATCACTTGCTAAAGAAAACCGACATAAATGTGTCACGCCATATACCTGTTAGAAAATGCCCACTAATGCACGTACGCCATATAGACCGCTGCTGATGATGTATGGGCCTATTGGGTCATCCACCGGGGTCTAACCTGACAGCAACTAAAGTAAAGGGACCAAAATTGACAAAATACGAAAGTTGACATCGGAGGCCGCGATAGCGCCGCTAACGTTAGCGCCGCTAAACCTTAACGGTTAGCGCCGCTAAACCTAAAGCTGCATGTACTTTGTGTCATGTCATTTGGCAGGCCGCGTTAGCGCCGCTAACTTTAAGGGGTTAGCGCCGCTACGGCTGCATGTGTTTTTTGTCAAATCACCTCCAAAGCTAGCCAATGCATGTGTGACAACTAATAGAGTCTTTGGCCGGTTTAGTGGTGATAAAATGAGTCTGGAGACAGAGATCAAAGAGAGAGAGAGAGAGATAGTTTTATGCTCGTATTCTTCTCTCTAGGCCACATACATACATACATACAACTCTTAAGTGCTACACAAGACTTAGAGAGTGTATCTTATACCAAAGGTTCTAGGAAACTTGTTCTTATTTGCTGTTCCTGAAGTGATATTCAAGGTGAAGTATCACTAGAGGCGAGCTAGCACTCGTGGTTGGCGTGTTACCGGGGTATATCCCAATAGAAGATCCGTGTTTTTGTTCTTGGAGGATCACCACCATGATATTTGACATTTTATGGAGCTAAGGAGAAAGGTATAACCCTCTTTCCTTCTTGCATGTTGCATTTCTTTACATAGAGTTTGGTCCTCTTTTGGGATTTCATGTTTTTTGTGCTTTGTTAAGTTGTTCATTGGGCTTTTCTTGTTGTACTTTGCTTCCGCTGCATGCCCACGAAATCCCAACAATACCAGCAATATCATCCAAATATTTTTGGTCAAATGGACTAGTGTTCTTCCAAGGAATCTATATACATGTTAAAATAAAAAGAAATTATTCAACTAAGAGATTTTAACAAGAAGTGGCAATAGACTAAATTCCAAAAAATGTTATAGTTATATCCGGAAAACAAAATTATACTTGCAAGCACTTACTGTATCTGGGAAGCAAAATTGTCCATGAACCATAAATTCGTGGAGCCACCGCATTATGTAATAGCCACACTCCCAACCGCTTGATTGTTGATTGCACTGGATTTGATAAAATTCAATACACAAATAAGTTTAATATATATCTAACATAAGATGATCAAGATATTTACCTCGGCGAACGTCCATTTCATAGGCGTTTCCTTTTTATCTTTCGTTACGGTTCTAACTGCCCTAAAAAAGAGAAGAACTAATGTTAGTGTATTAAGTATAATAAAAATGAATTCTATAAAAATTTAAGAAAATTCTTACTTTTCCATACTTGTTGTGATGAGGTAGCTATAAGGGTTCTTGCCATTCTTCATAGAATCTAATATAAATCCCGTGCGTGTATTACGGAGAATGATAAACAATCTCCAGTGGTCACTGATTATGTGTCGATGCATTTTAGTATATGCAACATACATATAAATCATATAACGATAAATGTAGTTATATAAAGTACCCTTGCCAATACGGAGCGAGAAAAAAACGTTTGTGAGTTTGCCATTGCATTGTTTCGGTTAAGTAAAGTGTGACTTCATCCTCATATTTCAAGCATTAGGATGAGCGAATCATTTCAGGGTCGAACACAACACAATTATTCTTTCGCGAATCCAACATCATATGTAGTGGCCTATAAGCATGACACTATACATTATAATATTTAACAAGGCGAGTTTACTGTTGATCCCTTGGTGAGAGTATCAACAAGCAAGTAATGTGTAGAAGGGGGGTTGAATACACTTTCTGTGGAAAATTGAACAAATCAATAAAAAGTGTTAACACACATCAAACCACAAACAATCGAATGCTTTGCTTTCATTAATAAGAAGATGATTACAGAAACAATCAAGTAAGCAACACTTGATATATAAACACCTAATGTAAATCAAATCTCTCAATCTCTCAAACTTTGCTATCTATAATCAACTTATGATTATAGATACATGACGACTCTCTAAATAGGATTTAATCACAGAATGAATACTTACCAACTTCACAACAGATGTGAAGATTCGAACACATGAACAAATTGGCAATCTGTGAGTTTCTTGATCACGTTGAACTGACAAACAATGAATCAAGATTCGTAACACATACGATCAATATTGAGGTGAACTGAGTTTGGCTCTGTAACTCGTTGAATAGTAGTCGTACCTCTAAACTTACCAGGAGATAAGTATTTATAATCCTGTTCCTACGGATCCTAACAAACTAGAACTAATCCTAATCTGCTAACAAACTAACGGATAACCCGGAATCTTGAATCTTGAATCTTCTTATCTTAAGTCTTCAATCTTCAATCTTGATTCTGGAATCTTCTTATCCTTGCCGTAGATATAGAGAGATAAAAGGAATTTAAAACAAATTTAAATTCTCTTAAACTGACTTCTTTAGTCGGGCTGAGTTACTCAGCTTGAAACTCATCAAGCTGAGTTCTTCGAGAACAAACCCGAAAACAAACATGTACTAACACGTATAAAGATTAACTCATCCTTAGAAGTCATAAGAGTTAGCTAGAACTTATTTAGCAACTCTGTTGAGCTGCCTCAGTCTATACGTTGAGTCACTCAACTCGAAACACATCAAGCTGAATACTCAACCTATATCTTAACTGACATACACAGCTTATCAAACACATTGATAATCTTACTAAGATATAGTCTAAGCTGATCAAACATACGCTCAGCGTATATTCAGCTTATGCTCAATCTGAAACACTATAAGTGCTCAGTCTGATCATGATTCATAATTCTGCTTAAGTTATATTCAGAACACATCTTACAAAATTAACTTTGTCTCATCAAATTTCAACTGATGAGATCATTTGACCAACAAACTCTCCCTATTTGATGATAACAAAACCATCAAACAGTTCTTAAGTTTGTTTAATAGAATTATGTTTTAAATCTTAAATTTATTAAGATTTTATATTTGAACTAATCAAATATTAATTGAACTTATCAATCATCAATTGAAATTATCAATTTTAAGTTGAACAAACCAACCAAACATTTAAATGAGCACGAACTTATCAGTTTGTTTATCCAAGCCAAACTAATCAGACTAATAATTATGAATATATCATAACACAGTTGAACATATCAAACTAATACTTGTATTTATTGAACATATCAGAATACAAAAATTTTGATCACTTAGATCATGCACACTTAGTGCTTACAAAAAATAGAACTAATCTAATATGTACAATAGAACTAATCTATTATAAAATTTATCTTATGAACTCAGGATGTAGAAGTTCCCAATTAATGATTTCTTTGTTGATTCCGTCTAGTAACCTCTCAGCTTCTACATTACCTCTGAATTCCTTCTGTTGCACTATGATGATTTTATTCAGCTTGTATCTCACAAAGTGATTTGAGCTATCATCACCACAACAACTTCGAATGTGTAAGGCATCCATAGCTTTTAGATAGCATATCTCATTCAGCTTGATAAAACTAGGTTTGCCTGCCTGATCCTTAAACATAAACCCCTGAATAGGTGCATCAATACTTTGATTCTCTTTGAACTCCACACCTTCAAGTACCTCCAATAGTTTCTCCTAATGCAGACCAGGAACTGGAACATATCTCAGCTCCTCAACTCTATTAATCAATTTAGAAACTTCAGCGAAAATCTCTTGCTTGATTTGACTTCTTTTGAACTTCTTGAGCATCATTATTATTCTTTTCCATTCTATGTAGCCCATCCTATGAACAAATCTCAGGTCCATTCCCATTGTAGATTTATCATCAAATTCTACGTTGAGAATGATGGCTCCCTTAACTCTGCTCAAAGTCATGCCTCTGATCTCTTTGCTTATGCTCCTTCTGAAACAACACTCTTGAATGTCTACGTCTGTATATGGAATAGGATCAGGTCTTGGACCAGTGTAATCAGCTTCAGCTTGAGCCAAAGCTTTTCTTTCTTTTTCTTTTTCTTGGTCCTTTGCCTCCTTCTCTTTCCTTTTTCTCAGCTCATAAAGTGAAATGCCTAACTCAATGGCTTCCTCTTGTTCGAGCATTTCAATCATAAGCCTTGTAGCTTTTTCTTTCTCAGTCTCAGAAACACTGTCAGCTTCAGATTCAGATTCTATCACTTTTTGTTTCTTAGCTGCAGGTTCCTCTTTTTCTAACTCCAGCTCCCCCTTAAACTGAGCTTGCCTCTCTGCTAGTGCTAGTAGAGCTTCAGCTTGAACTAACTCAGCGTCATCTTCAGTTGGAACCTTCTCCCCCCTTTTTGTCATCATCAACAGGGTTCGAAGTCTTGTGTTGTTTAAGGGCAACAAGTGCAGAGGCAATCTCTTTAACATCATTAGCCAGCTTCTCAAGCCTCTAATAGATTTGACGTTTGTGCTTCTTCTGCTTCAGATGGAACAAACCAAACTGAGCTTCGACGTATTCTTTTAACTGTTGAATGCCTGAGGAGGCAGATTCATCTGGAGGAGACTGAATCCTGTCCTTAAACTCAAAATGTTTATCCTGAGAATTGAAAGAGTCAAGAACATTAAGTGGCGAGTGTTTGGGTGCATCATCCAAGGGTTGGTGTATACCCTCAAAATCATGTGAACTAGAGTTTGGACCCTGTGATTCATCTTGGTATGTAGATGAAACATTGACAGGTTGTGCTGGTGGGTGTGAGAAGTGAAGAGAAGTAATTGGGCTCGAGACGTGATGTGTATCGGTAGGTGGTTGGCTTAGTGGGTTTGAGGGGGGTGATTGACCCTGGGGATTTGTTATTTTTTCATTGTAACATGAGTGTGTCTACTCAGGCACAGCAGTGGGCTCTCCCATGGCTCTGGAGGTTGTGGGCTGAGTAGACACCACACCCGGATAAGGCTGTAGGGTTAAAATGAGCCTCAAGGTTGACACCTTAAGAATAGGCGTCTCCCCCTCAACTCCTGCCTGGGGAGGGATCAATGTGATCTCAGCTCCAGTGATGCCTTTAGAAGTGGCACCACCTTTGGCAGTTTTACGTGTATAGGTTTGGATATTCTCCCTAGTAGTAGTGGGCATACTAGGGGTGGCTTCAGAGTGGAGTTGAAAAGAAGGTGAAGGAGATGGGTTAGACTAGGTTGGGTCTACCACAGTCTTATCTCCAAAAGAAAAGTGAGAAGAAGTTGAGAGAGGAGGAGTGATACCTTGTCTGGGTCTGGCAACGAATGCTGACTCTGAAGATGACTTAGAACTAGAGAGAGAGGAAGGCTCAGCTTGAGCTGGCTGCTCAGCTCGATGATCTGGTTCAGCTCCAGATGCTCCCCCTTGATCTGAATCCTTAGCTTCACTTGCAGATGAAGCTCTCTCAGCTATCCATCGCATTGGGTCACTCAGACCTTCCTGCTCTGGAAAGATGTCATTGTTGAACATCTTTGAGCTGAGTGCTGGACCAGGGAACACATCCGGTCCAACTTCATAATGCTATTCTCGCAACTCAGCTTCCACCACCAAGGATAAGTACCTTATAAATAGTACATGGAGATCCCTTGGTGTCATCACAACTTGGGCTTTGAGCTCATTGAAGATGAGCAGTGCATAATCCAGATTTCTGGCATGATACATGTTGTAGAGCAGCTGCATCTCGAACTCGTTGACTTGATCCAAGCCTCCAATCTTAGTGCCAAGTGAACGTATCACAGTGGATACCATGAAGCCCCATCCAGTTGGAAAAGTGGATTTCTTTATCACACCCTCTGTTTATGGGTGACCCATGTTGGGTAGGACTGACCTTGCCACTTGTCTTGTTACAGCAGCTTCGAACTCATCATTTGCAGGGAGTTAAAGAACTTCCCTTAGCCGCTGCACAGTAATGACAACTATTCTATCCCCATTTAGAACAGTGCTAGTGATCTCTCCCCTGTTCTGGTTGTAAGTACAAGTATACCTGAACTCCAACAGACGTTGAGGAACGATATGGAGTGGTTCTCCTGAAAAATCGAATGCCAAGGGGCATTTTCGAATGTAGTCCACCCATATTTCGTATCCTTTGCCTCGTTTCCTCTCTGGAATTGTGAAGCAGACATGTTGATTGTTGATTCGAATCAACGGCACATCATTGTTCTTCATCTGAGCACCTCTTACCGTTCTATCACTGAGAATGAGAATGGTTCCGTCCATCATTGATTTCGTTAAGTCACAGTGAGTAAATTTTGAATTCGCACTGAGCGATTTAGGGTTTCGAATCTGAACGGTTTATTGCACTAAGCAAGGAGAGGTTTTTGCGGAAGGTATTTGTGTATAGTAGAAGTTTAAGAGTAAACTTCTGAATATCGGTTATGGTCGTTATATATACCTTACCGAGGAGAGAGAAAAGTTACTGTTGGAATTCCCTTTTTATCCGTTACACATAACAAATTTACGGCGCAAGGTAACAGTAATCAAGATGAAACTTATCATCTCCCAACGGTTAAATGTGTAAATTAATATTATTGACTCACAAAAATAATATTTACACTGTTGTATTACACCAATACGCAATCGGTAGAAAACGTGATTTGAGACCGACTCAAATACACAATAACTCATGAATTAATAACACATAGTAATTAAATCATAGTTTGGACACACCAAGATGAGTAAACATATCACTCAGCGTAAGTCAAGCACTCAGCTTGATTTGATCACTCAGCTTGAGATTGATACTCAACTTGAGTAGAGCACACATCTCAGAATCAATGACACATAGTCATTTATGTTTGAGACTGACTAAAACATATATTTTAACTACACTAAGTAGTTAAAACTATGTTTGGAACTTACTATACGTGTGAACTCATTATGCAGCTTGACAATATATTCAGTTTATGAAAACTTAGTTATAAACTGTGCACTCAGCTTAAGACACTTAGTCTTTGTCAAACTGAAAATCAAATTCTAGACACTTAGCTAGGGGTTGAGCATACCCAATTCACTTAGCAGATACATAAACCTCTTTTCATCAAGTGGTTTTGTAAAGATATCTGCCAATTGGTCATCAGTGGAGATAAATTTGATGTCAACTTTACCTTTTTCCACGATGTCCCTCATGAAGTGATGTCGAATTTCAATGTGCTTGGTTCTTGAGTGGAAGACTGGATTGTAAGTAATGGCTATTGCACTTTGGTTATCACAGAATATGGGTGTTTTCTTGAAATTCATACCAAAGTCTTGAAGCTGATGTTGCATCCACAGGATTTGTGCATAACAGCTTCCTGCTGCAACATACTCAGCTTTAGCAGTTGAAGTAGCCACTGAGTTCTGTTTCTTACTGGTCCAACTTACTAACTTCCCTCTAAGCATTTGACATCCTCCTGTTGTTGATTTTCTATCTAACTTGCACCCAGCATAATCAACATCTGAAAAAACAACTAACTCAAATCCAGAGTTCTTTGGATACCAAAGACCTAGATTTGGTGTACCTTTAAGGTACCTAAAGATCATTTTCACAGCTTGAAGATGTGATTCCTTAGGATCTGCCTGATATCTTGCACAAACACATGTAGCAAACATGATATCAGGTCTACTAGCTGTAAAATAGAGTAGTGAACCAATCATTCCTCTATAGGTAGACTGACATATAGACTTACCATCTGAGTCTTTACACAGATTCACAGCTGGTGACATGGGTGTTTTCATGGTTGAACTAGAATCAAAACCATATTTCTTTATCAAATCAAGAACATACTTGCTTTGATAAATGAATATTCCATCAGACTTTTGTTGAATTTGTAAGCCTAGGAAATATGTCATTTCACCCATCATACTCATCTTGTACCTTTTTGACATAATTTTGGAGAACCATTCACACAGAGATTCATTTGTAGAACCAAAAATAATGTCATCCACATAGATTTGTACAAGAATCACCTGTCCTTTACTCATTTTAATAAAGAGTGTCTTATCTATACTACCTCTGGTGAAATCCATTGATAGCAAATAGTTGGATAGGGTATCATACCAAGCTCTTGGAGCTTGTTTAAGACCATACAAAGCCTTGTCTAACTTATAGACATGATGTGGAAACTTTGAACTAACAAAGCCAGGAGGTTTTTTTACATAGACTTCCTCCTAAAGTTTTCCATTTAGGAAAGCACTCTTCACATCCATTTGATAGACTTTGAAGTCTTTATATGCTGCATAACCTAAGAACAACCTTATGGCTTCAATTCTAGCAACAGGGGCAAAGGTCTCATCATAATCGATTCCTTCTCCTTGTTTATACCCTTGTGCTACCAGCCTGGATTTGTTCCTAACAATCACTCCATCCTTGTCCATTTTGTTTCTATAGACCCACTTAGTGCCTATAATTGTATGATATTTGGGGGATGGGACAAGATTCCAGACTTTGTTTCTCTCAAAGTCATTTAATTCCTCTTGCTTAGCTTCTATCCAATCTTCATCTTCTAAGACTTCTTCAGTCTTCTTTGGTTCCATTTGAGATAGGAAACCAAAGTAAGCAGCATAGTTTGCTGTTGCCTTTGATCTTGTCATTACTCTTTCTTGAACAATACCAATTATTAGATCTTGAGGATGATCTTTGACGAATTTAAATGTTGTAGTAGGGGATTGTAGTTCTGGATCTGAGTGGTATTGATGACTCTGAGGTGAACTTACATCCTCAGTCTCAATTGCAGCATTGTTATCAAACTGTTGATCACTAAGATCTTCAGTCTGAGTAACATCAGCTCCAAAGGGATTGATGAACTCATCATCTTTCTCAGCTTGAGATTCCCTTGGAGCTTGTGATGATTTCTTAGATGGACACACATCATTATCACTGTCATCATCCATGACATACATTGGATTTGACATTCTAGTTTCCTCAGGCTTTTCAAGCTCACTCAGACTGACCAAGTCAGCTTGTCTTTTATCAGCTTGATCAAAACTGTCTTCATTAAATGAGACATGAATTGATTCTTCTATATCCTTTCTCCTGGTGTTATACACTTTGTAAGACTCGGAGATTGAGGAATAACCAATAAAGATTCCAGGATCAGCTTTAGGTTCCAACTTATGGAGTTGATCTCTTTGATTTAGCACATAGCATTTTGAACCAAAGACATGGAAATAACCTATATTGGGCTTTCTAGATTTATACATCTCATATGTTGTTTTGCCATGTCTTTTGACAATGATTGATCTATTCTGAGTATAGCATGCTGTACTTACAGCTTAATCCCAGAAATAGAATTTCAATCCTGCCTCACATAACATTGTTCTAGCAGCCTCAATTAAGGTTCAATTTCTTCTTTCAGCAACTCCATTTTGTTGAGGAGTTCTGACTGAGGAGAAATTTTGTAATATTCCTTTTTGTTCACAAAAGTTTTCTAGGGTTGAGTTTCTGAACTCAGTCCCATGATCACTTCTGAGTTGCTTTACAGACTTATCTTTTTGCAACTCTTCCTGTTTGATAAAACTTATTATCTCAAGGGCAGCATCACTTTTGGCTTTAAGGAATATTACCCAGGTGAATCGTGAGAACTCATCTATTATCACCAGAGTGTACTTCTTGCCACTTAGGCTTGTAGTACTTATGGGTCCAAACAGATCCATATGCAACATATGCAGTGGGTCTGTTATTGAAAATTTTTGCTTTGATTTGAAGTACCCTTTATGATGTTTCCCTTGTTCACAAGCTGAACACAATTTGTCCTTGACAAATGTGATCTTTGGTAATCCAGAGACTAACTTTTTATTGGATAGCATTTTTATATTCTTGAAATTTAAGTGTGATAATCTTTCATGCCACAACCAACTCAGCTTAGGAACAGATTGGGAATACAAGCAGGTTTCAGTATAGGGATCAGTAGAATTAAGATCATGTAGATACACATCTCTTTCTCTTTTTGCTATTAATACAGGCTTACCCTTAGCATTATATATAGTTACTGCTTTCTTCCTAAAAGTAACAATATTGTCTTCATCACACAACTGGCTGATACTTATCAGATTGTGTTTAAGACCCTTGACAAACGCAACTTTCTGGAAAGTCACCTTGCCAGCATGCATCTTCCCATACCCTTTAGTTCTTCCATGGGAGTTATCAACAAATGTTACTTTAGGACCTCCCTCTTTCTGGAAATCACTAAGAAGTCTATTCCACCCAGTCATGTACCTTGACATCCACTATCCAAGTACCATTTACTTGAACCCTGCACATGATAAGAAAACTAAACACATTAGTTTTGTTTGGGAACCCACTTCATAGTTGGTTCAGATGATGAGCACTTAGCAGCTTCAGCTTTTTGAACTGACTGGTCAGCTTGAGCAGGTGTTGAGTCCTGTGTAGGCTGATCAACTTGTTCTTTTTCAGGCCTTAAGATTTCAATTTCACAGTCCTTGGCCTCATGTCCTCTACCTCTACACTTGTAGCATCTTCTTCACTGTTGATCTCTTTGGACTTACCAATGTCAACAACTTTGGACTTACCATTGTTGTGATGTGACCTCTGACTTACAGTGGTGTTCCTATTCTTGTAACTTCTCTCTAAGCCAGATAGAGAGTGTTGTCGTTTGAAAGGATTTGGATTAAGCCTTTCTATGACCGAAGTTCTTTGAATAGGCAGAGTGCCTAGTTTGTCCAGGACAGACTTACTATGCTATTTAGATGTTGAACACTCATTTCCATGATCTTTTGCCTTTACAAACATATTGTATTTAAGGTTTTGACCATGTTTCTTCTCCGAGGCTGACTTCTGAGACTCAATCAGTTGTCTATCTTGCTCAGAATCTGTACTTGCTATCTCATCATCATCAGCTGCATAAGCTACGGATTGATAGTCACCTCCAACTACAGCTTGTACCTGTTTAGGAATTTGTTGGTTGATGCACTTTTCAGCAAGCCTTGATGGACTTACACCATGATTCAGTGACCTTTTGAAGTTGGTCAGCTTTATCTTTGGCTTCCTGAAGTTCTTCACTTAGAAGTTTATTTATGTGTCTTTGACATTCAAGATCACAATGTGCCTTCTTACCAACATCAATGAGAGATTGATTTTCCTTAATCTCATCTTTCAGTTTAGCTATCTCAGCTTTGAGGACTTTTTGAGACTTAAGGCTAGTCTTGAAATCATTTAACAGATAATCGAAAGCAAGACATTTTTCTTCATCGGTGTAAGAGTTGAAATTACTAACCTTGTACATGGAGGAAGTATCCCAGTCACCAAGTTTGCTGTTTTCCTCAGCTTCCTTCATGTCAGCTTCAAAAGTTGATTCAGACAAACCGTAATAAACTTCATCTATTTCAAACTCTTCATCTTCTTGAGCCATCAGACACTTGTCATCATCATCTGAGGTAGATGATTCTGTATCCCAAGTTTCAGCATAGAGTCCTTTGCATTGGACTTATCTTCAGGCTTTCCTTTCTTGAGCAGAGTATATTTCTTCTTGTACTTATCAACTTCGTAAGCATTCTTGTCAGCTACTGAAGCTGATTCATCCTTCTTTGATCTACACTCAGCAGCAATGTATCCCTTTCTCTGACAATTGAAGCACACAGCTTTCTTGGGATCAAAAGAATTCTTTCCTTTGCCCTGTCAGATCTTCCTCTTCCCCTTTGAGCTCTTCTCAAACGTCTGGCTAGTATGGCCATTTGCTCAGTGATAGTCTGAACATCATCAGCATCACTTGAGTCTAAGTCTGAGTGGTTAGCTTGAGAGTCTGTCTCACTCTCAGATTCAACAACCAAGGATTTTGAACTTTTCTTCTTTTTCTGTGCAACTAATGCAACATCAGTTTTATCAAAAGAATCCTTCAGTTGTTGTTGAGAAGTTCTCTTGTGCTCTGTGATCTGTTCATGATTGAGCAAGAACCCATAGATGGACTGTAGGTTATACATGTGTAATGTTCCTCTAGCCCTTAGTGCTGTAGTTACTTCATTGAACTTTTCTGGTAACACATCCAGAAATTTCAGCACTAGGTAAGCTTCATTCTTTTTAATGCCTACACCTAGCAGGTCATTAATCAAGCAGTGAAACCTGGTAAACACATCAGCCAAGGTTTCATACTCCTTAGAGAAGAAGTTTTCATAGGATCTGCTTAGTTGATTCTTCTTCTGCTACTTAACCAGATCTGGGCCCTCATATGTAATACTTAGAGTATCCGAGATCTCTTTTGCAGATTGACACCCAGTCACAGTGTGCAAGATCTCATTGGTCAGGGCATTACCCAGAACACTCTTTGCCTTGTCATCCAGAGAATACAGTTTCCAATCTTCATCAGTCCAGGATGCAACAAGCTTCTTTACTTCCTTTTCAGTTTTGTTAGTAGACGTATCACTGCAACAGCAGGAATCTTGGGGATGATTGGTCCTTTAGTGATGACATCGTACATACGATTGTCAATGGACTTGAGGAAAAGCATGGCTCTGAATTTCTACATAGGATAGTCAGATCCATCGAATATGGGACAACCCTTAGCATACATCTGAGGAAAGTTTGACGAATAATTGCTTGTCAACATTGTATACTTTCTCAGAATCTTGAACTTTCAACTTATGAAATCGTTCAACTTGCTCTGATACCAGTTGTTGGTCCCTTGGTGAGAATATCAACAAGCAAGTAATGTGTAGAAGGGGGGTTGAATACACTTTCTACAGAAAATTGAACAAATCAATAAAAAGTGTTAACACACATCAAACCACAAACAATCAAATGCTTTGCTTTCATTAATAAGAAGATGATTACAGAAAAAATCAAGTAAGCAACACTTGATATGTAAACACCTAATGTAAATCAAATCTCAAAATCTCTCAAACTTTGCTATCTATAATCAACTTATGATTATAGATACAGGACGACTCTCTAAACAGGATTTAATCACAGATTGAATACTTACCAACTTCACAACAGATGTGAAGATTCGAACACACGAACAAATTGGCAATCTGTGAGTTTCTTGATCACGTTGAACTGACAAACAGTGAATCAAGATTCGTAACACATACGATCAATATTGAGGTGAACTGATTTTGGCTCTGTAACTCATTGAATAGTAGTCGTACCTCTAAACTTATAAGGAGATAAGTATTTATAATCCTGTTCCTACGGATCCTAACAAACTAGAACTAATCCTAATCTGCTAACAAACTAACGGATAACCCGGAATCTTGAATCTTGAATCTTCTTATCTTGAGTCTTCAATCTTTAATCTTGATTCTGGAATCTTCTTATCCTTGCCGTAGATATAGAGAGATAAAAGGAATTTAAAACAAATTTAAATTCTCTTAAACTGACTTCTTTAGTCGGGCTGAGTTACTCAGCTTGAAACTCATCAAGCTGAGTTCTTCGAGAACAAACCCGAAAATAAACATGTACTAACACGTATAAAGATTAACTCATCCTTATAAGTCATAAGAGTTAGCTATAACTTATTTAGCTGTTGAGCTGACTCAGTCTATACGCTGAGTCACTCAGCTCGAAACACATCAAGCTGAATACTCAACCTATATTTTAGGTGACATACACAGCTTATCAAGCAAATTGATAATCTTACTAAGATATAGTCTAAGCTGATCAAACATACGCTCAGCGTATATTCAGCTTATGCTCAGTCTGAAACACTATGAGTGCTCAGTCTGATCAAGCTTCATAATTTTGCTTAAGTTTTATTCAGAACGCATCTTACAAACTAAACTTTGTCTCATCAAATTTCAACTGATGAGATCATCTGACCAACAGTTATTTGTTTTTTTCTAGTAAAGAATAAATTACTTACCTCGCGAACCAAAGCGTGATATCTACCCAACTATCAGCCAACATATTAACTATGTCTACGGGTTCAAGAGTGAACTCATATCCCTCTTTACCAAAGATCATACACTCGATAATAACATCAAACCACTCAGTAGGATCCAGTCACGACATAATTCTCCTGTATGGGTTGAATATTATGGCTTACTTTTTGAAAATTCTAGCAATATTATATTTCATACGCTTTAAGGTGTTCTATTTTGCAACGTGTCTCCTTATTGGTGATGATACTGTTGGGAAAATGATCTCATCAGTTAAGATTTGATGAGACAAAGTTAGTTTGTAAGATGTGTTCTACATCAAACTTAAACAGATTTATGAAGCTTAGTCAGACTAAATACTGATAGTGATTTAGACTGCGTATAAGCAGAATATAAGATGAGCATATGTTTGATCAGCTTAGACTATATCTTAGTAAGATTATCAATATGTTTGATAAGCTGTGTGCGTAAACTAAGATATAGATATTGAGTTTTAGCTTGATGAGTTTCAAGCTGAACGACTCAGCGTGAAGACTGAGTCAGCTCAATAGAGTTGCTAAATATGTTTTGGTTAACTCTTTGGACTTCTAAGGTGAGTTAATAATTATACATGTTAGTCCATGTTTGTTTTCGAGTGTGTTCTCGAAGAACTCAGCTTGATGAGTTTCAAGCTGAGTAACTCAGTCCGACTAAAGAAGTCAGTTTAAAGATAACTTAAATGTGTTTTAAATTTATCTTTTATCTCTCTATATCTACGGCAAGGATAAGAAGATTCTAGAATCAAGATTGAAGACTCAAGATAAGAAGATTCAAGATTCAAGATTCCGAATTATCCGATAGTTAGTTAGCGAATTAAGCTGAGTCTTAGTTTGTTAGGAACCGTAGCAACAGGATTATAAATACTTATCTCTGATAAGTTTAGAGGGACGATTCTAAAACAAGTTACAGAGCCAAAACTTCACCTCACCGTATGTGTTACGATTCTTGAATCACAGTTTGTCAGTTCAACGTGATCAAGATAGATATTCACAGATTGCCAAGTTTTTCGTGTGTTCGAATAATCACATTAGTTGTGATATTGGTAAGTTATCAATCTGTGTAAATCCTGTTTAGAGAGTCGTCAGTATCTATAATCATATGTTGATTATAGATAGCTAAGTTTGAGAGATTGAGAGATTTATATTAGGCGGTTATGTATCAAGAGTTGCTTACTTGATAGTTATTGTAATCATATTCTTATTCAAAGCATTGTAATCATCTTTTTAATGAAAGCATTCGATTGATTGTGGTTTGATTTACTTTGTGTAACACTTTTAGTTGATTTATTCAATTTCCGAAGAAAGTGTTAGAATATGCCCACTGATGCGTGTACGCCATTTGAATAACTGCCGATGATGTATGGGCCTATTGGGTCATACACCGGGGTCAAATATGACAGCAACTTAAGTAAAGGGATCAAAAATGACAAAAGAGAAAAGTTGACTTGGCAGGCCGCGTTAGCGCCGCTAACCATAAGGTGTTAGCGCCGCTAACACTTATGGGTTAGAGCCGCTAGCGCTGCATGGGCTTTACGTCAAGTCAACTGACAAGCCGCGTTAGCGCCGCTAACTGTTATAAGTTAGCGCCGCTAATTTTGGCTAGCGCCGCTAAGTCCAAACGGCACCTTTTGTCAAATCACCTCAAAAGTTGGCCAATGCATGTGGGTTGTGGATATAACTCTCTTGGCCGGCTGTGGGAGACTAGAGGTCGTCTTGAGGCTTATAAAAGTGAACAAACTTCTCTCATTTGGAGCTCTTAGCCAACTACATACTCATAAAGGTTTGAGAGACTTTAGTGAGTTCTTGAGAGAGTATTAGTTCCAGAAATTAATCCAAGCTTTGTAAGTTGCTGTTCCTTAAGTGATTTTCGGATAGGAAGAATCACCAAGGCTTGCTAGCTCAAGGGATTTGGCGTGTTCCCGGGGTACTACCTTTTAGCGGATTCGTTCAAGCCAAAGGAGAAGCAAGCTCATCATCTTACTCATTTTTCTGGAGCTAAGGAGCAGGTATAACCTTCTCTCCTTCCTGTTTTGTTGCATTTCTTATCATAGAGTTAGATCTACTATTGGGGTTTCATGTATTGTGCTTTATATGCTTGTACCATGGGCTTTTTGTCTTGTACCTTGCTTCAGTTGCGTGCCCAAGAAATCCCAACAGTGGTATCAGAGCCACCTCTATGAGAGTTATGCACATGGTGGCTTTGAAAACCCGAAATCGAAATTGTTTGTTTTCTGTCGAACAGGGTTAGCGGCGCTAACTTTGGGTTAGCGGCGCTAACTATTTTTTGTTAGCGGCGCTAGCGTCGCTGAAACAGTTTTGGTTCTTGTTTAAAAACATATTTTGGTCTCGGGTTTTGTCCTTGTTTTTGGCTTCTGGAAATTTTAATCTTGTTATTATGATGTTTAAATTCCAGTAGCATATATGTATATGTTTGGTTGTATGTGTATGTAAGTTGGTAACCTTGCCTAGGCCCTTTTGGTTATTTGTGTGTTTGGATGCATGGTGGTTGTATTATTATTCTTAAGATAAATTTGTAATAATAATGTGGCTTGCATGCCAGTTCATTCATCCATGTAATTGTAATAGATAAAATAGGTATGTTATGGCTTGCATGCCATTTTATTCTATTGTATGTATTATTACATTTATGGATGATGAACACACATGATGGGTCAAAAGAGATGGAGTTTGGAGCCCATGAAACCAATGAAGTCCAAAGGGGATGGCGGGATTAGTGGGAGCTTGCATCGAAGACTTTGTCCCTAGAATTGACCAAGTTCTTCCCGTTCGGCTCACGGGAAGAACGCATAGGTTTTATGGCAAGGATTACCAATTATAGTGTTTTATGCGTGTGATGTGATTTTTGTATGCATGGATTGTGTAGGATTCGCATGCTAGATAATTTTTTGAAAATTAACAAAATCACAAGAGATTTGATAAAAATGGTTTACAACTCTCTCGCGCGCTCATATACAAGATTAACCCACCTAGTGAAAATAGGTTTTTGTCACTTATATGTTAATCTAAAACCAAACCGGAAACAAAAACACGTCTTTCCACGAAACGTAAATTATGCACCATCCGTAAGATGATACCACCCGAATCTAGTCTGATGGGTTTTGGTTGTCGAGCTTAGCACGAGCCAACTCCCATAAAACTGTGTGGAAGGTGAGTGTGGCAAAATTTCACAATTTTGGTTGTCGAGCTAACACGAGCCAACTTTGGTGAGTTTGTTACCGTATGTCTTGATGGACGATTTGCAATTTTAGGTTTGAAATCTTGGTTAATTGTCGAGCTTAGCACGAGTTAACCAAAATTTCAAGATTTAAAATTGGTGCAAGAAGGGATCAAACATGCCAAACGACCATTGGATGTCGTAGGATCCCGCAAGGCGCTAAGGATTGTGATAGTGATTACAATTGGCAAAATGGTTGCCGACCTAAATAATTTCATTATGTGATCCGCGGTAACCCCGTCACATGGTGGGATGAAATACGGTTCTTAGCCTTGTTTAAGTTAATTCTTTATGGGTAAATTAATTTAACAAGATAATACATATTTATAACAAACTAATTTAAGTCTACTTTGCAATTATAGATGGCATCAACAAGCGCAAACACCACCACCACCAACGTTTCTCTTAGAGTTTTCCTTGAAAAGGAGAAGCTCGATGGGAGCAACTTCATGGATTGGTATAGGCAACTCAAACTTGTCCTACGCTATGAAGGGAAGATGCACACCATAGAGGAACCCTTACCCGAGGCACCTCCAAGCGGTGCAACGAGGGCAATCCGTGAGGCGTACGAGAAACGCCTCAAGGAGACTACATGCCTCATGTTGAGCACAATGAGTACCGATTTGCAAAAGCAAATGGACCACTTGGGTGCTCACGACCTGATCGTGCACCTGCGGGATATGTTCCAGCAGCAAGCGAGGCAGGAGAGGTATGAATGCTTTAAGTCGGTTCTCGCTTGCAAGCTTCAAGATGGAGGGAACGTGAGCGCTCATGTTTTGCGTATGAAAGCAAACATTGAGCGCATGGAGAAGCTAGGGTTTACCATCGGGAGGGAGATGGCGGTCGATTTGATCCTCCAATCCCTGCCCAGTGCATATGATCAATTCACTATGAGTTATCATATGCATAGCATGGATAAAACCTTGATGGAGCTACATGGTATGCTCAAGATTGCCGAAGCGAGCATGACCAAGAGCAAACCATCCTCCTCCTCCACTCCCGTTCTAGCCATCCGGGAAGGCCGCATAACCAAAAAGAAGGCCGCCCCTTCCAAGAAAGGGAAGGGAAAGGGGAAGGTTGGCGCGGCCAAGCCTTCCCTGGTCTCCGGAGGTAAAGGTAAAGGGAAGATTCCCCAAGCCAAGACTCCGGGGGATGCGGAGTGCTTCTTTTGTGGGGGCAAGGGCCACTACCGCCGAAGCTGCTCCAAGTACTTGGAGGGACTCAATAAGCTCAAGGCAATGAGCATATCGGGCCCGGAATCTTCAGGTACGTTCATGATAGAACTTCACCATACTTCTACTTCTAGAGGCTGGGTTTTGGATACTGGCTGTGGCACTCACATATGTAATATGGTGCAGGTGCTAAGGGCAAGTAGGAGCTTGGAGAAGGGAGAGCTAGATCTTGTGATGGGGAACTCGGAGATTGTCCCGGTGGAAGCTCAAGGAAGTGTGGAGCTTTCATTCAAGACTAGCAACTCTATTTTATTGAAAAATGTCTGTTATTCGCCCTACGTGGCTAGAAACATTATTTCACTTCATGCATTGTATGACGATGGTTACAACTTTCATTTTGATGATGGTGCTTTTATATGCTTTAAAGATAACATTGTTTATTTTATGGCTTTACCATGTCATGGCATTTATGAAGCAACTGCATACATTAGTTCAACAAAATCTATCATGAACATTGATTCAAGTTTCAAAGATGGTTTGGATAAGTATTCCTTGTGGCATGGTCGTCTTGGCCATATAAACAAGACTCGCATCACCAAGCTCCAAGTGGATGGGATCTTGGAATCGTTTGACCAAGGGTCAAATGAAGTATGTGATTCCTGTTTATTGGGCAAGATGACAAAGGCACCCTTCACGGGGACAAATGAAAGGGGTAAAGACCTCTTGGACATCATCCATACGGATGTATGTGGACCTTTCAAACATGTAACTAGGAATAACTCGAGATACTTCGTAACCTTTATAGATGATTATAGTAGGTATGGATATGTCTATCTTGTTAAGCACAAGAATGAAACCTTGGAGGTGTTCAAGACATTCCAAAACGAAGTTGAGAATCAATTGGGCAAAACAATAAAGATACTCCGGTCTGATAGAGGTGGAGAGTATCTAAGTACCGAATTTACCGATCATCTCAAGAATTGTGGAATTATTTCGCAATTAACACCTCCAAGGACTCCACAATTAAATGGGGTCGCTGAGAGGAGGAACCGGACTTTACTAGATATGGTAAGGTCCATGATGATTCGAACGGAGGTACCAATTAGTTTATGGGGATATGCCCTAGAGACGGTGGTAAGGATCCTTAACCTTGCACCAACCAAGAAAGTATCGAAAACACCTTATGAAATGTGGCATATGAAGAAGCCAACACTTTCATACTTACGAGTTTGGGGTTGTCAAGCCTACGTGAGACGTGAGACTGAGGACAAACTTGAACCTCGATCGGAAAGGTGTACTTTATCGGATATCCCCCTGCCGGTGTTGGATATATATTTTATAATCCTTCTGAGAACAAAGTTTTTGTTGCTCGAAAGACATTTTTCCTTGAAAGAGAATTGCTATCCAAACAAAGAGGCAACAAGGAAATTGATCTTGAGGAAGTTCAAGGATCAACCGATAAAGAGCTTGAGGTTGGCACTAGCACTCAACCTAGGGCGGTTGAAACTGAGCAAGAGAATGCTGCAGTACCTGACACTAATTCATTGCTTACTCCTAGGCATTCCAGTAGAACTCGTTTCGAGCCAGAGAGATATGGATTCTACATATCTGAGGGTAGCGAGTTAGTAGTGGACTCTGATGAGCCCTCTAACTACAAGGAAGCCATGGCGGGCCCTGAGTCTGCACATTGGAAGGAAGCAATGGAAAGTGAGATGCAATCCATGTCGGATAACCAGGTCTGGGAACTGGTTGATCCTACGCCCGGGGTTAGACCCGTAGGGTGTAAATGGGTCTTCAAGAAGAAGACCGGCATGGACAGAACCTTGGATACTTTCAAAGCACGACTAGTGGCGAAGGGTTTCACTCAAACACACGGTGTTGATTATGATGAAACCTTCTCCCCAGTGGCTATGTTGAAATCAATCCGGATACTTCTGGCCATTGCTGCATTTTATGATTATGAAATATGGCAAATGGACGTTAAAACCGCCTTCCTTAACGGGAAGCTTTCCGAAGAGGTGTATATGACACAACCTGATGGTTTTGAACATCCAGAGTATCCAAACTAGGTTTGTAAGCTAAAGAAGTCCATTTATGGACTCAAGCAAGCATCTCGCAGCTGGAATCTATGCTTTGATGAGAAAATCAAGGAATTTGGATTTTCGAAAAGCAAAGATGAACCATGTGTATATGTCAGGGCTAGTGGGAGCACTATTGTCTTCTTAGTCCTATATGTGGATGACATATTGCTCATTGGAAACCATATTCCGAGCCTTAAGAGTGTAAAAGCTTGGCTCGGGAATTGTTTCTCAATGAAGGACTTAGGCGATGCGAGCTATATTTTGGGGATAAAGATCTATAGAGATAGATCTAGAAAGCTGCTCGGGCTTTCTCAAAGTGCATACATTGATAAGGTCATGAGACGCTTTAAAATGGAGGAATCCAAGAAAGGAAACCTCCCTATGGCACAAGGCTTGATGTTGAGCAAGACTCAATGTCCTACCTCTCAAGAGGAGATAGAAGTAATGAAGCGAGTACCATATGCTTCGGCTGTGGGATCGATCATGTACGCCATGTTATGCACTCGTCCTGATGTGTCATGTGCTTTGAGCATGACTAGTAGATATCAGGCGAATCCCGGGGAGCCTCATTGGAAAGCTGTAAAGAACATTCTTAAGTACCTTAGGCGTACAAAAGAAATGTTCTTGGTATATGGTGGGGAAGGGGAGCTAAGAGTAAAGGGTTACTCGGATGCTAGCTTCCAAACGGATAGGGATGAATGCCGATCTCAATCGGGGTTTGTATTCCTGTTAAATGGTGGTGCTGTCAGCTGGAGGAGCTCGAAGCAAGACACGGTGGCCGATTCGACTACCGAGTCGTAATACATTGCGGCAAGTGAAGCTGCAAAAGAGGCCGTGTGGATGAAGAAATTCATCCAAGATCTACAAGTGGTTCCAAGCATTACTGACCCTATTGAGATATTTTGTGACAATGAGGGTGCAGTAGCTTTGGCGAAGGAACCAATAGCTCACAAGAGAACAAGACTTATTTTGCGCAAATACCACTTCATACGAGAGATAGTTGAGAGTGGTGAAATCGTCATAAGCAAAGTAGCAACGGATGAGAACCTTGCGGATCCATTCATGAAGCCGTTATCGAAGGCAGCTCATGATTCTCACACTAGTGCTATAGGTGTAAGATTTGCCAGCGATTTGGCTTGAGTTATGTATTTAGTTTGTTTGATATGTAAACTTTATTTTATATTTTGGGAACGATATAGGCAGTATTGTAACTTACGCTTGTTTCGATATATAATAGAGATTATATATGCGTATGATACGGTTACATTCATGAGAATCTACTGTGTTCCATCTTAGCATGTTTAATCACTTCCGGAAATATTTTATATTTCAAACTTTCCACTGTCAGTCAATCTTGAGGAAGGAAGATTGAATTAAGACCGAGATAAGCATGTGGCCTTGAATTCAATATGGTCGAACTAAGGGGCAATGCCTATCTGTACTTGAAAAGAGTTTCAAGTGATTGGAAGACCTACACCCAAGTATACTCCATGGATTAGAGTCACGAGTGACTTGGGATGATAATATCTTACGTCCTTAGACCTGAGATGTATGAACCGCTATATCATATTTCTTTCTTACTTTAGCCATTTTCAAAAGCAGTTCGTAACTGGCTGTGATAAAGGAAATGGCTAGATAAGTTAAGGGGTATGGTTTAGGGTTATACAGTCAAAAAGGGATTTGTTCCTCTGATATGAGAGATATCACTGGGCCCCTCGATGATTGGGAGCTGACACCAAAATTTTGCATGGCCATGCACAAGGAATATTGATTTAGAATCAGATATGTCCTTAACTTTTGGTCACCACCAATCAAGATCGAGAAACACAATCGTGGACGATCTGGAGATTGACACTCAATCCATGTCTCGTGTTCACATTGTTATCGTGAAAAAGAGGATGTTTAAGATCACTTATCTATAGGACCTTTCTTTGCGAACAGGTTTCATTCGGATAACGAAACCCATACTGACTTGGGGGCAATGATGTTTTTGCTAGAGACCGCTCATTGTCTGTGATTTGTTAGAAATGGTGCATCATGTGCAAGTGGGAGTTTGTTAGAATATGCCCACTAATGCGTTTACGCCATTTGAATCACTGCCGATGATGTATGTGCCTATTGGGTCATACACCGGGGTCAAATCTGACAGCAATTTAAGTAAAGGGATCAAAAATGACAAAAGAGAAAAGTTGACTTCGCAGGCCGCGTTAGCGCCGCTAACCGTAAGGTGTTAGCGCCACTAACACTTATGGGTTAGAGCCGCTAGCGCTGCATGGGCTTTACGTCAAGTCAACTGACAAGCCGCGTTAGCGCCGCTAACTGTTATAAGTTAGCGCCGCTAAGTTTGGCTAGCGCCGCTAAGTCCAAACGGCACCTTTTGTCAAATCACCTCAAAAGTTGGCCAATGCATGTGGGTTGTGGATAGAACTCTCTTGGCCGGCTGTGGGAGACTAGAGGTCGTCTTGAGGCTTATAAAAGTGAACAAACTTCTCTCATTTGGAGCTCTTAGCCAACTACATACTCATAAAGGTTTGAGAGACTTTAGTGAGTTCTTAAGAGAGTATTAGTTCCAGAAATTGATCCAAGCTTTGTAAGTTGCTGTTCCTTAAGTGATTTTCGGATAGGAAGAATCACCAAGGCTTGCTAGCTCAAGGGATTTGGCGTGTTCCCAGGGTACTAACTTTTAGCGGATTCGTTCAAGCCAAAGGAGAAGCAAGCTCATCATCTTACTCATTTTTCTGGAGCTAAGGAGCTGGTATAACCTATTGGGGTTTCATGTATTGTGCTTTATATGCTTGTACCATGGGCTTTTTGTCTTGTACCTTGCTTCCGTTGCGTGCCCAAGAAACTCCAACAAAAAGTGTACTCAACCCCCCTTCTACACACTTGTTGCTTGTTGTTATTCTCATCAAGGGACCATCAACTGGTATCAGAGCAGGTTGAACGATTTCATAAGTTGAAAGTTCAAGATTATGAGAAAGTTACAATGTCTACAAGCAACAATTCTTCAAACTATCCATAGATGTCTGCCAAAGGTTGTCCCATATTTGATTGATCTGACTATCCTATGTGGAAGTTCAGAGCCATGCTATTCCTCAAGTCCATTGACAATCGTATGTTCGACGTCATTACAAAAGAACCTATCATCCCCAAGATTCCTGCTACTGTCAGTGATACGTCTCCTGGCAAAACTAAAAAGGAAACAAGAAAGCCTATTGCATCCTGGACTGATGAAGATTGGAAACAATTCAATGTGGATGACAAGGCAAAAAGTGTTCTGGCAAATGCCCGGACCAACGAAATCTTGCGTACTGTGACTGGGTGTTAATTTGCAAAAGATATATGGGACACGCTAAGTGTTACATATGAGGGCACGGATCTATTCAAGCAGCATAAGAAAAATCATTTGAATAGATCTTATGAAAACTTATTTTCAAAGAAGAATGAAACCTTGTCAGATTTGTTCACAAGATTTCACTGCTTGATATATGACCTACTAAGTGTGGGTGTAAAGAAAGATGAAGCTGAACTTGTGTTGAAATTTCTGGATGTGTTACCAGAGAAGTTTAATGATGTAACTACAGCACTGAGGGCTGGACGAACACTGTATGTGTACAACCTACAGTCTATATATAGGTTCTTGCTAAATCATGAACAGATCACTGAACACAAGAGAACTTCTCAACAACAACTCAAGGAGTCTTTGGATAAGAATGAAGTTGCATTGGTTGCACAGAAAAAGAAGAAAAGTTCCAAGACACTGGTTGTTGAATCTAAGACTGAGTCAGAATCTCAAGCTGACCACTCAGACTCAGACTCAAGTGATACTGATGATGTTCAGAATATCACTGAGAAAATGGCAATGTTAGCCAGACGTTTGAGAAGAGCTCAAAGGGTAAGAGGAAGATTTGACAGGGTCAAAGGGAAGAGTTCCGTTGATCCCAAGAATGCTGTGTGCTTTAACTGTTAGAAGAAGGGACATATTGCTGCTGAGTGCAGATCAAAGAAGGTGGAAACAACATCAGTTGTTGATAAGAATGCTTAGAGAGCTGATAAATACAAGAAGAAATATACTCAGCTCAAGAAAGGAAAGCCTGAAGACAAACCAAGTGTAAAAGGACTATATATTGAAACTTGGCATACATAATCATCTACCTCAGATGATGATATATGTCTGATAGCTCAAGAAGATGAAGAGTTTGAAATTGACGAAGTTGATTATGGTCTGTCTGAGTCAACTTTCGAAGCTGATATGAAGGAAGCTGAGGAAAATAGCAAGCTCAGTGATTGAGATCCTGCTTCCATGTATACGGTTAGTAATTTCAACTCTTACACCGACGAAGAAAAGGGTCTTGCTTTTGATTATCTGCTGAATGATTTCAAGACCATCCTTAAGTCTCAAAACGACCTCAAAGATGAGATAACTAAACTCAAGAATGAGATTAAGGAAAATAAATCTCTCATTAATGTTGGTAAGAAAGCACAATGTGATCTTGAATGTCAAAGACACATTAATAAACTTCTAAGTGAAGAACTTCAGGAAGCTAAAGACAAAGCTGACCAACTACAAAAAGTCACTGAGTCTTGGTGTAAGTCATCAAAGTTACTGAAAAGTGCATAAACCAACAAATTCCTAAACAGGTACAAGCTGTGCTTGGAGGTGACTATCAAACTACAGCTTATGTAGCTGATGATGAGATAGCAAGTACAGACTCTGAGGAGGATAGACTACTGATTGAGTCTCAGAAGTCAGCCTCAGAGAAGAAACATGGTCAAAACCTTAAATACAATATGTTTGTAAAGGCTAAAGATCATGGAGAAGAGTGCTCAACATCCAAACAGCATGGTAAGTCTGTGCTGGACAGATTAAGCACTCAGCCTATTCAAAGAACTTCAGCTATAGAAAGGCTTAATCCAAATCCTTTCAAAAGACAACATTCTCTATCTGGCTTGGAGAGAAGTTACAAGAATAGGAAGACCGCTGTAAGTCAGAGGTCAAAGTACAACAATGGTAAGTACAAAGTTGTAGATCTTGGTAAGTCCATGAAGATCAACAGTGGTAAGTCCAAGCCTCTTGAAACTGGTGAGTCCAGTAGTCATGACAAAGGTAAGACCAAGGTCATGGAAAAGAAGGTTGTTGACTAAACTTCTAATCATAAGGATAACAAACAAAGACCTGACAAAGGTAAGTCCAAAGTCAGTGATCATCTGGTGAATCAACTTGCTAAGAAAGTTGAAAAGTTATCCACCACATATAATACTAAGACTGAGAGCAAGTTCTCACAGGGATTATTAGACACTCTACCTCCTGTAATCATTGGAAGAAGGAGAAGCTACAAGTGCAGAAGTAGAGGTCATGAGGCTAAGGGCTGTGATGCAGAAATCTCAAGGCCTGAACAAGAACAAGATGATCAGCCTACACAGGACTCAGCTCCTGCTCAAGCTGAACCGTCAGTTCAACAAGATGGAGATGCTAAGTGCTCCTCATCTGAACTCACCAAGAAGTGGGTTCCCAAACAAAACTAATGTGTTTAATTTTCATATCATGTGCAGGGTTCAAGTAAATCGTACTTGGATAGTGGATGCTCAAGGCAAATGACCGGGTGGAAAGGACTTCTTAGTGATTTCCAAGAAGATTAAGGTCCTAAAGTAACATTTGGAGACAACTCCCATGGAAGAACTAAAGGCTATGGGAAGATGCAAGCTGGCAAGGTCACTTTCTAGAGGGTTGCATATGTCAAAGGTCTCAAACACAACCTGATTAGTATCAGTCAATTGTGTGATGAAGACAATATAGTTACTTTTAGGAAGAAAGCACGAACAATCTATAATGCTAAGGGAAAGTCTGTATTAATAGCCAAAAGAGAAAGAGATGTGTATCTACTTGATTTTAATTCTGCTGATCCCTATAATGAGACCTGCTAATATTCCCATTCTGTTCCTAAGCTGAGTTGGTTATGGCATAAACGTTTATCTCATCTAAACTTTAAAAATATAAATATGCTGTCCAATAAAGAGTTAGTTTCTGGATTACCAAAGATCACATTTGTCAAAGACAAATTGTGCTCAGCTTGTGAACAAGGGAAACACCATAAAGGGTCCTTTAAATCAAAGCAAAATTTTTCAATAACAGACCCATTGCATATGTTGCATATGGACTTGTTTGGACCCATAAGTACTCCAAGCCTAAGTGGCAAGAAGTACACACTGGTGATAGTAGATGAGTTCTCAAGATTCACCTGGGTAATATTCCTTAAAGCCAAAAGTGAGGCAGCCCTGGAGATAATCAGTTTTATCAAACAGGAAGAGTTGCAGAAAGGTTTGTAGGTAAAGCAACTCAGAAGTGATCATGGGACTAAGTTCAGAAACTCAACCCTTGAAAGCTTCTGTGAACAAAAAGGGATATTACAAAAAATTTCATCTGTCAGAACTCCACAACAAAATGGAGTTGCTGAAAGGAGAAATAAAACCCTAATTGAGGTTGCTAGAACAATTCTATGTGAGGCAGGATTGAAACTCTATTTCTGGGATGAAGCTGTTAGTACAGCCTGCTATACCCAGAATTGGTCAATCATTGTCAAAAGACATGGAAAGACTTCATATGAGATGTATAAGTATAGAAAGCCCAATATAGGTTATTTCCATATCTTTGGTTCAAAATGCTATGTGCTGAATCAAAGAGATCAGCTCCATAAGTTGGAACCTAAAGCTGATCTTGGAATATTCGTTGGTTATTCCTCGATCTCCAAGTCTTATAGAATATATAATACAAGGAGAAAGGCCATAGAAGAATCAATTCATGTCTCATTTGATGAAGATAGTTTTGATCAAGATAACAGTCAAGCTGACTTGGTCAGTCTGAGTGAGCTTGAAAGGCCTAAGGGAACCAACTCATCAAATCCTATGTATGTCATAGGATATGACAGTGATGATGATGTGTGTTCATCAAAGAAATCATCACAAGCTCCAAGGGACTCTCAAGCTGAGAAAGATGATGAGTTCGTTAATCCTTTTGGAGCTGAGGTCACTCAGACTGAGAATCTCAGTGATCATCAGTTTGTTGACAATGCTGCTGTTGAGACTGAGGATGTGTGTTCACCTCAGAGTTCTCAACATCACTTAGATTCAGAACCAGACTCTCTAACTACAACATATAAATTCCTCAAAGATCATCCTCAAGATCAAATCATTGGAAATGTCCAAGAAAGAGTTATGACCAGATCCAAGGCTACAACTAACTATGCTGCTCACTTTGGTTTCCTATCTTAAATGGAACCAAATAAGACTGAGGAAGCCTTAGAGGATGAGGATTAGATTGATGCTATGCAAGAGGAACTGAATGAATTTGAGAGAAACAAAGTCTGGAAACTTGTCCCTGCCCCCAAAGATCATTATATTATAGGCACTAAGTGGGTCTATAGAAATAAAATGGACAACGATGGAGTGATAGTTAGGAACAAAGCTAGGCTGGTAGCACAAGGGTATAAGCAAGAAGAGGGAATTGATTATGATGAGACCTTTTCCCCTGTTGCTAGAATTGAAGACATAAGGCTGTTCTTAGCCTGTGCAGCATATAAAGACTTCAAAGTCTATCAAATGGATATGAAGAGTGCCTTCCTTAATGGAAAACTTCAGGAGGAAGTCTATGTGAAACAACCTCCTGGATTTGTAAGTTCAAAGTTTCCACATCATGTCTATAAGTTGGACAAGGCTTTGTATGGTGTTAAACAAGCTCCAAGAGCTTGGTATGATACTCTGTCCACTTATCTACTATCAATGGATTTCACCAGAGGTAGTATAGATAAGACACTCTTTATTAAAAAAAGTAAAGGACAGGTGATTCTTGTACAAATCTATGTGGATGATATTATCTTTGGATCTACCAATGAATCTCTGTGTGAATGGTTCTCCAAAATAATGTCACAAAAGTACAAGATGAGTATGATGGGTGAGATGACTTACTTCCTAGGTCTACAAATTCAACAAAAGCCTGATGGAATATTCATCAATCAAAGCAAGTATGTTCTTGATTTGATAAAGAAATATGGTTTTGATTCAAGTTCAACCATGAAAACACCCATGTCACCAGCTGTCAAGCTGAGTAAAGACTCAGATGGTAAGTCTGTGTGTCAGTCTACCTATAGAGGAATGATAGGTTCATTACTCTATTTGACAGCTAGTAGACCCGATATCATGTTTGCTACATGTGTTTGTGCAAGATATTAGGAAGATCCTAAAGAATCACATCTTCAAGCTGTGAAAAGGATCTTTAGGTACCTTAAAGGTACACCAAATCTAGGTCTTTGGTATCCAAAGGACTCTGGATTTGAGTTAGTTGGTTTTTCAGATGCTGACTATGCTGGGTGCAAGTTAGACAGAAAATTAACTACTGGAGGATGTCAAATGCTTAGAGGGAAGTTAGTCAGCTAGACTAGTAAGAAACATAACTCAGTGGCTACTTCAACTGCTGAAGCTGAATATGTTGCAGCAGGAAGCTGTTGTGCTCAAATCCTATGGATGCAACATCAGCTTCAAGAATTTGGCATGAGTTTCAAGAAAACTCCTATCTTCTGTGATAACCAAAGTGCTATAGCCATCACTTAAAATCCAGTCTTCCACTCAAGAACCAAGCACATTGAAATTCGACATCACTTCATCAGGGACATCGTAGAAAAATGTAAAGTTGAAATTAAATTTATTTCCACTGATGACCAATTAGCAGATATTTTCACTAAACCCCTTGATGAAAAGAGGTTTATGTATCTGCTAAGTAAATTGGGTATGCTCAACCCCTAGCTAAGTGTCTAGAATCTGAGTTTTCAGTTTGACAAAGACTAAGTGTCTTAAGCTGAGTGCATAGTATATAAATAAGTTTTCATAAATTGTAATACCTGTCAAGGTGAATGATGAGTTCACATGTTTGGTGAGTTTCAAACATATTTTAACTACTTAGTGTAGTTATTATATAGTTTGAGTGAGTCTCAAACATAAATGTCTAAGTGTCATTGAGTCTAAGCTATGTGCTTCACTCAACCTGAGTGATATGTTCACACATTTGGTTGGTTCCAACCAAGTTTTAAACTACTCAGTGTAGTTAGAAACAAGTTTGAGTCAGTCTCAAACAAAAATTGACTCAGTGTCATTAAGTCTGAGCTGTGTGCTCTACTCATGCTGAGTACCAATCTCAAGCTGAGTACTCATATCAAGATGAGTGCTTGAATCAAGCTGAGTGCTTGACATAAACTGAGTAATCCGTTTACTCAGTCTTGGTGTGTCTAAATTATGATTTAATTTCTAAGTGTCATTAATTCATATGTACGTGTGTATTTGAGTAAGTTTCAAATCGCATCATATATCAATTGTGTATTGGCATACTTTATTAGTGTTTCTACTATAATTATTAGTTAATTATAATATTTTACACTTGTATCCGTTGGAAGATGATGTGTTTCTACCCTCTCACTGTTACATCAAGCCGGAATTTTTTACGGTGTAACAGATAAAAAGGGAGTTCAACGGTAACTTTTCTCTCTCCTCGGAAAGGTATATATACCGACTCTATTCGGTTTAGAGAAGTTTACGCTTACAAAATAAACTTCTCACATTCTGAAATACCTTTCGCAAATAACCAATTGCTCAGTGCGATTTCTCGTTTCATCGTTCTCAAAACCCTACATCGCTCAGTGCGACTTCATTTGCTCAGTGCGAATACAGAAAAGTTACTCAGTGTAATCTTCAAATTTCAATGATGGAAGGAACTATTCTGATTCTAAGTGACAGAATGGTAAGAGGTGTTGCGTTCAAGAACAACGGATTGCCGCTGATCAAAATCAACAATCAGCGTGCTTGTCTTGCAATCCCTCAACGCTAGTTTAACAGAGGATACGAACCATGGGTCGATTACATTTGAAAATGCCCATTGGCCTTCGCTTTTATTGGAGCACCTCTACATATGGTTCCTCAGTATCTGCTCGAGTTTGACCAAACCTCTGCCTCAATCCGAGGCATAGTGCTGAATGGGGAGAGGACCATTACTCTCACCGTCGATAGGCTAAGGGAAGTTCTTCAACTCCCTCAATCTGATGTGTTCGAGCCTGCGGTGACGAGACAGGTGGCTAGGTCTGTCCTACTTAGAATGGGACACCCACAAACAGAGGGTGTCATCAAGAAGGACACCTTTCCAACCAGTTGGGGTTTCATGGTGTCCACAGTGATCCGTTCACTTGGTACTAAGGTTGGAGGATTGGACCAAGTTAACGAGTTCGAGATGCAGCTGCTGTACAATTTATACTTTGCTCGGAACTTAGACTATGCACAGCTCATCTTCAACGAGCTCAGGGTCCAAGTGATGAAGACCACAAGGGATCTTCATGTGCCTTTCATTAGGTACCTGTCCGTGGAATTTGAAGCCGAGCTAGGGACAGCCCTATATAAAGCTGCACAGGATGTGTTCCTGTCTCCTACACTCAGCCCCAAGATGTTCAACAATGATATCTTCCCTGAGCAAGAGGGTCTGAGTGAGCCCATGCTACTGATAGCCGAGGCAGCTTCATCTGAAAGTGCAGAAGAGGGATCCAATCAAGGGGGAGCTTCCCAAGCTGACACAGAAATTCAAGCTGAGCACTCTGCCCAAGCTGAACCAGCACAAACTGAAGCTGCTTCTGGTAAGACCTCTCTACTTTCTCTTTCTTCTCACTATTCTCCATCCGTTTTTGGAGATAAGGTTGTGGTAAGCCCAACACAGTTTAACCCATCTCCTCCACCTTCATTCCATTTACAATCCCACTCTGAAGCCACACCTAGCTTGCCCACTGCTTCTAGGGAGAATATCCGAACCTATTCACGTAAAACTGCTATAGGTGGTGCCACTCCTCACGGCATCACTGGAGCTGATATCACATTGATCCCTCCACCGGCAGGAGTTGAGGGGGAGACGCCTACTCTTAAGGTGTCAACCTCGAGGCTCATTACAACCCAACAGCCTAACCCGGGTGTGGTGTCTACTCAGCCCACACTCTCTAGTGCCGTGGGAGAGCCAATTACTGTGCCTAAGCAGACACACTTAGGTGGCATTGTCCCCAGGGTCAATCACCCCCCTCCAAACCAATCAGCTAACCACCAACCCAGAGACTTCACATTTCGAGCCCCATTACTTCTCTTCACTTCTCACACCCTATCGCACGACCTGTCAATGTTTCATCTTCAAACCAAGGTGATTCACAGGGTCCAGACTCTGGTGCAGATGAATTTGAAGGTAAACACCAACCGTTCAATGATGCACCCAAAGACTCTCCTCACACTGACACTGCCTCCTTAGGCATCCAGCAGCTGAAAGATTATGTTGCTGCTCAGTTTGGTTTGTTCCATCTCAAGCAGAAGAAGCATAAACGCCAAATCTATCAGAGGCTTGAGAAACTGATAAAGGATGTTAAAGAGATTGCCTCTGCAGTTGCTGCACTCCAACAACAACGGACTTCGACCCCTATTAATGATGACAAAAAGGGGGAGAAGGTTTAAGCCGATACTGAAGCTGAGCTAGTTCGAGCTGAAGCTGAAACTCTACTAGTACTAGCTAAAGGAGCAGAGAGGCAAGCTCAGACTGAAGGGGAGTTAGAAATAAACAAAGAGGAACCTGTAGCTAAGAGACAAAAAGTAGTAGAATTTGAACCTGAAGCTGACAGTGTTTCTGAAACTGAGGAAGAAATAGAGGAGGATAAAGCCACAAGGCTTATGATTGAAATGCTCGAACAAGAGGAAGCCAATGAGTTAGGCATTTCGCTTATAGAGCTAAGGAAAAGAAAAGAAAAGGAGGTAAAGGACCAAGAAAAAGAAAAACAGAAAAAAGCTTTGGCTCAAGCTGAGGCTAACTACACTGGTCTGAAACCTGATCCTATCCCATATACAGACGAGGAAATTCAAGAGTGCTACTTCAGAAGGAGCATCAGCAAGGAGATCAGAGGCATGACCTTGAGCAGAATAAATGGAGCCATCATTCTCAATTTTGAATTTGTTGATAAATCTACAATGGGAATGGACCTGAGATTTGTTCACAGGATGGGTTACCAAGAATGGCAGAGGATATTAATGATGCTCAAGAAGTTTAAGAAAAGTCAAATCAAGCAAGAGATCTTTGCTGAAGTTTCCAAGCTGATTAATAGAGCTGAGGAATTGAGATATGTTCCAGTTCCTGGTCTGTAGTGGGAGAGCTTATTCGAGATACCTGAAGGTGTAGAGTTTAAAGAAAACCAAGGTATTGATACACCTGTTCAGGGATTCATGTTTAAGGATCAGGCTGGCAAACCCAGCTTTATCAAGCTGAGTGAGATATGTTATTTAAAAGCTAGGGATGCCATATATATAAGAAGTTGCTGTGGTGATAGCTCAAATCATTTTGTAAAGTATAAGCTGAATAAGGTCATCAGAATGCAACAGAGAGAACTCAGAGGGGATGCAGAAGCTGAAAGCCTCCTAGAAGAAATCAACAGAGAAATCATTCTTTGGGAGGTTCTACATCCTGAGTTCAAAAGATAAATAGATTAGTTCTATTGTAAATATTAGATTAGTTCTAATATTTTTGTAAGCACTTAGTGTGCATGATCTAAGTGATCAATCATTTTGTATTATGATTAGTTTAATTAATACAAGAACAAAGTTTGATATGTTCAACTGTGTTGTGATGTGTTCATATTTATAAGTCTGATAAGTTCAGCTAAATGAATAACTGATAAGTTCTTATTCATTAATGTAATTGGTTGGTGTGTTCAACTAAAAGTTGGTGTGTTCCAATTTAAATTGATAAGTTCAATTGAAAATGATATGTTCAATTAATATTTAATCAGTTCAAATATAAAAATCTTAATAAGTTTAAGATTTAAGACATAATTATGTTAAACAAACTTACTAACTGTTTGATGGTTTTGTCATCATCAAATAGGGGGAGTTTGTTGGGAAAATGATCTCATCAGTTAAGATTTGATGAGACAAAGTTAAGTTTGTAAGATGTGTTCTACATACACCTTAAACATAATTATGAAGCTTAGTCAGACTGAATACTTATAGTGATTCAGACTGAGCATAAGCAGAATATAAGCTGAGCATATGTTTGATCAGCTTAGACTATATCTTAGTAAGATTATCAATATGTTTGATAAGCTGAGTGCGTAAACTAAGATATACATATTGAGTTTCAGCTTGATGAGTTTCAAGCTGAGCGACTCAGCGTGAAGACTGAGTCAGCTCAATAGAGTTGCTAAATATGTTTTGGTTAACTCTTTGGACTTCTAAGGATGAGTTAATAATTATACATGTTAGTCCATGTTTGTTTTCGAGTGTGTTCTCGAAGAACTCAGCTTGATGAGTTTCAAGCTGAGTATCTCAGTCCGACTAAAGAAGTCAGTTTAAAGATAATTTAAATGTGTTTTAAATTTATCTTTTATCTCTCTATATCTACGGCAATGATAAGAAGATTCGAGAATCAAGATTGAAGACTCAAGATAAGAAGATTCAAGATTCAAGATTCCGAGTTATCCGATAGTTAGTTAGCGAATTAAGCTGAGTCTTAGTTTGTTAGGAACCGTAGCAACAAGATTATAAATACTTATCTCCTGATAAGTTTAGAGGGATGATTCTAAAACAAGTCACAGAGCCAAAACCTCACCTCACTGTATGTGTTTTGATTCTTGAATCACTGTTTGTCAGTTCAACGTGATCAAGATATTCACAGATTGCCAAGTTGTTCGTGTGTTCGAATAAGCACATTAGTTCTGATATTGGTAAGTTATCAATCTGTGTAAATCCTGTTTAGAGAGTAGTGAGTATCTATAATCATAAGTTGATTATAGATAGCTAAGTTTGAGAGATCGAGAGATTTATATTAGGTGGTTATATATCAAGAGTTGCTTACTTGATAGTTATTGTAATCATCTTCTTATTCAAAGCATTGTAATCATCTTTTTAATGAAAGCATTCGATTGATTGTGTAACACTTTTATTTGATTTATTCAATTTCTGCAGAAAGTGTATTCAACCCCCCTTCTGAAGTGTTTTGAACCTGACCAAACCACCATATGACTCAAACTGGTCAAACCTTGGTTTGATTCCACTAGTTCAATCCTAAAAGCAGAATTGGATTGAACACAACCCTCTAAACCCCAAAAGGGTTAGGATCTTTAAAAACAAATGATCAAACATAGTTTCTTACAAACAATCTATAGATAAGGTTACAAAAAATATACCTGATCAAAAACCTTTAGGATTACTAAAGTAGTCCACCGCTACTGCACCTCCTTGGAACTAGCTGCTAGACCGCTCCTGGATCACCCGAGCTTCAAAAACTTCGAAACCCTTGTGTGTATGTATCCCTTGCGTCAATCAACCAAAAACGCAAACACCTTTCTTGTTTGTTTCTTGATCGTCGAAGAGAGAGAGAGAGACCGAGAGAGAGAGAGAGTGCGATTGAGAGAGAGATCGACTTCGAGGGAGAGAGAGCCGAGATCGAGAGAGAGAGTGTGTGTATGGTGGCTAGGTTTTAATCCCTTGTCTTATATGTTTAATCCTTAAGGCTTAAGGATATATATAAGGATTATATGGACCTTAAGCCCGTTTAATTAAAAGCGCACTGGTTTTAATTAAACTTTCAATCTCTTCACTTTGACCCCCTGAACTTTACTAGTTAATTAATTTAACTATTAATTAACTGGTCCGTTAAATATTTAAACTTAATATTTAATTCCCTTTTAAATAATAAATAACTATTTATTATTTATTCCTTTTAATAATTAATTCAACCTGATTAATTATTTACTCTTCTCTTTAATAATTAATCTAACTGATTAATTATTTCCACACATATTTATGGTGAAATCCAACTGTTCCGTATTGGGTGTGTAGCAGTGTGACCCTTTAGTCTATTATAACATTAGATACAATGTGCCCATTAATTATCTCTGCACATAATCTAACACCTTCTACACACCTGTTGCTTGTTGTTATTCTCAATAAGGGACAAACAGATACTACTACTTGAGGAGGTGGTATTGGTGTTGATGTTAATTGAGTAGATTTGCCAATACTCTTTGAGGTCTATTAAAAAGATAAATATGAATGTGATACTAAATACTATTAAAATATTACAAAAGGAAAAAATTATTTAGACATAGCGTAGAAAGAATAAGTGCACATCTTGGCCATATAATAAAGTTGTTGATAGCATCCTGAAGTGTCTCTACTACTGAAGTAAGCACTGGAAGATTAAAGTCATAATATTTCTGATCAACCTTGTCTACCTTTACCTTCACGTGCCCTTTGAGTAAAGGAACATTATGTACTACACCATTTCCTTTTGGGTATACTACCCCTTTCGCACACTTGATTCTCTTTAGCCTGTAAGGTAGAACTAAAAATCAACTAGTAGGTTCCTACAATTTAAACTAATAGCGTAAGTATAGGAAATACATGTATTTTATGATGAATAGAAGATCATTACCTGTATCTCGCCTAAATCATCATCACCTACATTTTGGGTTGAGGTGACACTACTTTTCCTCATACCTGGGCTCTCAACCGGTAAACCCTATTTGCTATGTGCCATTTCTTCCTTAACACTTTCAGTTTGTGGTCAAACTCGGCCTGCTTTTGATCCTTCATCACTTTCATTTGTCTCGCTATTTCTTCAGACACATCCGGGTTCTGGTGGGGCTTCCTTTTCTTACCAGTGATGTGTGGCATGCCTTTTTCAAACCAATTGTATGTCCTACCGCCCTTGTTCGGACCTGGGTGTTCGGGGCCTAACACCATCCGTAGAGCATCTGTACCCAGTTCAACTTGCAATGATCCTTGAGATAATTATTTATCTGTCTCTATCTGTTAAGAACATAGTTGGTTTATAAACATTTCACTTAATTTGATAAACAAAATATAATCATACCAATTGCTCCTCCAGATTTTCAAGGAGACTTGGTAACCTAAGTTGACCATCTTTGTCACGTATCCTCCTTCTCAATAGAAAACAATTAGCACGAGGATCCTCAATCATATGAGTAACTGATGAAGACTCTGTACTCTCCCTCTCTTTATCCCAGTTATCCAGATGTCTACAATACCCTATTGGGCCAAGCCGAGCTGGATACGAGTTCTTCCTTGCATTTTCCTTACCTTTTAGACGTTATTCCTTTACATAAAAGTAACAAAGATATTAAAGTAACCCACTATAGTCAAAAGATGGCGTATAAAGACCCGTTATGACACATTATAAGAATACGCAACATATTAAGATCCATTAAAACCCACTACAACAAAACATTATCATAAATACAGTATAACAACAAACATATCCTAACTTGCTCGTTTTCATGCATCTGAATAAATTTTTCCCAATCTTCAAACTCAAGATATGTGTACTTTAGACGCGGATTTCTTTCTGTATCCATGTAGTGTCTGAGTTCTTTCTTGAATTTCTTCCATGCGGTGTTGCATTGCTTTATCACTTGATTTCTATGTGTGTCATCGTTGATACTCATTCTATTGATTATTATAAAAAATAATAAGCCGTTATAAGTATATATATATATATATATATATATATATATATATATATATATATATATATATATATATGATAAACAAATAAAGGTATTAGAAATTACACCTTTATACTCAACCATAATTGTTCTTTTTCTTTCTTAGACACTTTTTTCCATGAAACATATGTTAGGGAAATCGTGCTCCTCGTCTTGAGTCCTACATCATTTGCAAAGCGTGATTGATACTTTCCAATTGCCCAGTTATTTTCGTCGAATTCAACAATTGTTGATTGAGCTTTAATTTGATCTTTCAATGAGGTAGCTCCTCTCGTTTTCCTTACTTTATTTTCACTTTCTGAATTATGTGGAGAGTCCTATAATAAACATATGAATTAACCCGTTTCATGTAGTCTAATGTATATGTAATATGTTAGATTCAATATATGTGATTGTAATCTAGTCAATCTAATGTGTTTCAATGTAAATATATGCCTTAGATCTTATGTATAAGTCAAAGGTATATATAGTGTTAGTATTTGACTTGCATGTAACCTTTGCCATTGTGAGTAATATAGAAACACACATGTTAGTGCATACATAGTCACACATTAAGAAATGCACTCCTTATTTTGATGATGATAAAAATATGAATAAGTAATATTATTGCTTATCAAATTTATTCATATGTTCATATGCTACATTCTTTAAAGATCAACAAACCTAAAATTAATGATCAAGTGAAGAACAAATAATTGAAGACTTCAATTCAACAAGAAAAGAAGAAATCAAGATAAAGGAACCTTCACGGTCGATCCCACGGTCGACCGTGAATCAACCGTCACTGCTCATCTCACAACTCTTAAATATTGTTCTTCTTCAAGTCAACCGAACTCGTACTCAACAAGTAAAGATGATATCTTCAAAGCCGATGACGAAGATATCTACAAACAAGAGTTCGAATTATATGAGCTTACAAATAAAATAGTGAAATAAGTTTAAGTCTTTATAAAATTATTTTTATAAAAAGTTTTATAAAAATGGACAAATTTTTTTATAAACTTATTTGTGTTGGTTGAATTAATCTATGACTTCCCATTTTAGCAAATACGAAACACAATCCCACATTGAAACAATACACAACCATTTTTAGCAAAGGAATCTCCCAAAGGGGTAAAATTCCAACATGCTTTGTGTATTGGTTTCCAAACTTCCATTTTTGTGTTTAAATTCAAACATTAGAAGTATGGGATCAACCAACCTTTTGAACATCTACTTTTCAGTTGATTTTTATGGTAAAAATGAGTTGAGTGTGGTTTTAAATAAAGTCCAACATCTATAATCGAAAGGCTCAAAAAGTTCCAGGAAGCTGACGGTTTTAGCCACGGTAGACCGTGGATAAAACCGTGAGATGTTTGGACACTTTTTGAACTCGCTCCTTTTTCCTTATTTAAACCAACTTAAACCTCATTCATTACTCAACTCTAGATATTTGAAAAACACAGAACATATACTAGATCTTGTGAGCTTATATTCCATACAAAGATATATCATCTTCAAGATCAAGATCAAGATCAAGAGTGAAAGCCTTCAAAGCTCAAACATTACAACATCATTCATATATTTTGTAATAGTGTGAGGATCAACTCTAGCCTTTCAAATTAGAGTGAAGTGAGGATTATCTCTAGCCTTTAGAATTAGAGAGAAGTAAGGATCAACTCTAGCCTTCCAAATTAGAGTGAAGTGAGGAGCAACTCTAGCCTTTAGAATTAGAGTGAAGTAAGGTTATCTTTACCTTACTTGCAAGTTTGAAGTGTTAATTCTTGCAAGTGAAAAAGAGAAGTGTAAAAGGTTTATCTCTACCTTCAAAGAGAGAAGCTAGTGGAGTAAACTCTTGGTGGTTGAAGCCAAGGAGTGGATGTAGTGCAAGTTTGTTAAGACTCGCATGAACCACTATAAATCTCTTGTCTACTACTTGGTGATGTCTCTCTATCTCTACTCTCTTTAAATTCTTGCAAATATTAGTTGTGTTGCTATAAATTTCAAGATTATTCTTTATAACATAACTTACCAATTTTTATAAGTGTAAAAATTGGTAAACTAAGTAAAAGAACCTATTCACCCCCCTCTAGGTTCCAACAATTTGTATCAGAGCAAGTTGCTCTAAAATTTTTGTAAAAATTGTTTTGAGATACAACTTGGTTTATGCATTTTTGAGAAAACAATTTATTACAAAAATATCTTGAGTTAGATCCATGGACTTAGAAGATAACCTAAGATTGGGGGTTTATATGGCTAATTTACCCATGTTTATTGTTGGGAAATTGGCTAAGTCATTGAAACTGTTATACATGCAAAAATCAAAACTGTTAAGACTGTTAATGGATGTTGGGAAGACAGTTCGAAACTGTTAGAAGAATTGGTGAAGAAACAGTTTAGAACTGTTAGTGAAGATTGTGAAAACAGTTGTAACCAACAGTTGCTGTGAACTTCAAAGCTGTTATATAGAGTTCAGAACTGTTAGTACAAATTGTCACAACTGTTTGAAGACCTTGAAGCCGAAGACTGTTAGAAGAACCAGAACTGTTGCATCCAATGAACAGTTTCGGTTGAGCTAAATATGGAAAACCCTATCTTTGTGGATATCTCGAAATATTTGGAAGATCATCAAGATTATCTCAGAAGATAGAAGATTACCTAACTGTCAACAAATCAAGGAAGATCAAGGAGTATATAAATACTAGATTAGAATTTATAATTCGAACGTACTCATTGTTTAAGTTTTGCATTCATTCTTCAAGTTGTAATTTGCTTTCAGAATAGTGCTAAGCCTCTAAGTTTCTCTTTGAAACCCAAGAACAATCTGTGTTCTTCGTCTAATATAATAAGTTAGATTGGGGGTGAAGTTTGCTACTGTAATCATTCTGGTTAATCAATAAACTACTGTTTGATTGAATTGCTTTGTGTTCAAAACCTTCTTTAATCAATTAAGTGTGATTCCGCAACTTCTTAGTTGATTGTGATCATAGTTAAAGATTAACTTTTTATTCAACTCTGATTTGTTATTCAAAAGTTAGTTCTTGTTATTTGATATAATCTATATCCGATCTTGACAAGTGGTATCAGAGCCTTATCATTAAGGTTCCTTTAATCACCAGTTGAAGGTTTTGCTTCAATCTTGCTTTGTTCTTTAAAACTGTTTTCAAATCACTTTGTTTCAATGGATTCTGGTGGATTTTCTGATAACAATGGCTCTGGGTCAAACATTCGTGTTCCCATGCTCAAACCAACTGATTTTGAGATGTGGAAACTGAGAATCAAGCAGCATGTCCAATTAATGGACTATGCTGTTTGGGAAATCATTGAAACTGTTCCCACTGTCCCTGTTGATCTAGATGAGACTGGAAAACCAAAGAAAAAGCCACCACCAAAGACAGACGGTGAAAAGAAGGAGAGAATGATTGAGATGAAAGCTCTCAGCATCCTCCAGATTGAAATTCCCAATGAGTATCAACATCAATTCAAGAAATTTGATGATGCTCATGAACTTTGGAATGCTCTGGAAAAGAGGTTTGCTGGGAATGCTAGCTCTAAGAGAAACCAAAGAGATCTCCTTAAACAAGCCTATGAGAACTTCACCAGTGGAAAGAATGAGAGCATCACCCAAATCTTTGATAGGTTTTACAAGCTGGTAAGCCAACTAGAGAGTGCTAAGGTTAGGCTTGATCAAAATGAGATAAATAGAAAGTTTCTTAGGTCTCTAGGTGATGAATGGACTGTGTTTGCTGCACAATGGAGGACTAAGGATTCTCTTGAAGACATAGAGTTAGATGACATCTATAATAGTTTGATAGTGTTTGAGGGAGAGATAGAGGGAAAAAGAAAAACTATTGTCCCTAGCCACAATGCCGCTCTCCTGTCATCGTCAGGTATGGAATCAAACCATTCATTAACTAACTCTTTTGATGGTTGTGTAGGTACTAGTTCTGCCGTTGGACTAGATGTGAACACTCCAGATGCTGTGCTTGAAGCTTTTCTTGCCAGCCATGCACATTCAACCCTCACCAATGAGGATCTTGAACAAGTGCACCCTGATGATCTAGAGGAGATGGATCTCAAATGGCAGATGGCCATGCTTACTGTTAGAGCCAAGAGGTTCATCAAAAGGACTGGAAGGCAAAACATGAATTTCAGAGCTGATGGCAAGGCTGAATTTGACAAGTCAAAGGTGAAATGCTTCAAATGTCAACAACTTGGCCACTTTGCAAGAGAGTGCAGATCTGGTGGACAAGTCCAGAATCAAGGTCAGAGGCAAACTCAGAATCAAACCTCCTCAGCATTGCTCTCACAAGAAGGCCATGGGTTTGATTGGAGTGATCAAGCAGAAGAGGCTACAAACAACAAAGCTTTGATGGCATTGACTGACTCCTCCATCAAGTTGGATTCAACAGAATCTGAGGACATTCAGGTATCTTCTAAACTATGTCCTGGTGAATGTAGAGCTATTGTTAAAAGGTTTAGAGAGCACAATAAGAAAATGTGTGCTGCTCTAAGCAAAATGGAGGAGAGGAGATATGAATCAAGTGCAGTCATTGAAAGCTTTGAAAAGAAAATAAAAGATTATCAAGCCAATGAACTGCAAATGGATTATGATAGAAAATATCATAAGTGGGAAAAAGAGCAGCTTCAAGAGGAGATTGATAGTCTGAAAAAGAAGCTATTTGAGAAGGAAAGCAAGGTTGATGAATTAACCAAGAAGTTGGAGGGGGTGGACATTGATCTGAGTATGTTCAAGGCAACCAACCTTAAACTTGAAACCTTGTTGCAATCTCAAGTTAGAGACAAGGTGAAAACTGGCCTAGGATACAAACAAACCCCACCTCCATACAACCAAAACTACATAACTCCAATGTCAGAGGTTAAGTCAGCTGATCCAAAGTTTGAGAGTTATGAAGATGGAGTTCTATCAGAAGTAAGTGATGAAGAAAATGAGGGAGTTGTGAAGAAGGATGAAGTTATTCCATATGAAAATCACATCTGTTGTGAGCTCATTCCCACAAAATCATCTTTACAACCTGTGGTGTTTGTAAAAGCATCCACTGAACCCCTCACCAATGAGCCAAAACCCTCAAAAGCTGTTAACTCCATAAAAAGTTTCACAACTGTTGCCAACAGTTCTCATCTCTACACTAACAGCTCCAAAAAGAACCCAAACAGTTCAACTGTTAGTACCAAGACCAAAGGAAAGGAGAAAGTTGGTGAAGTTGTAGTTGGAAAGCCTAAGAAGGAGGCAGCAAAAGCACAGACTAAACCCAGATCTGTAAAAAGGCATACTGAAATGCCTGCATGCACATGCCAAAAGCATGGTGTACAAAAGTTTCCTCAGTCAGCACCTGTTAGAGGAAATCAAAGAAATAGGAACCAGTTCTGGTCACAAAGAACTGGTTTGCCTATTGTGAAAGCTAAAAAGTGCTATATATGTGGGAGATCCAATCACTTGGCTCAAGACTGTTATTATAACCCACAGCTGTGTAGCACCAAAAAACCAAGTTTCAAAAGGCAAAATAACAGTTCTAAAACTGTTAAGTCAAAGCAGATTAACAATTCTAAACCTGCTAAGCCAAAACAGGCTAACAGTTCTACAACTATTACATCCAAACCAACTAACAGTTCCACAACTGTTTTATCAAAAACAAAAACAGTTGGTCTGGCTTGGGTGAAACTGCAGAAACAAACAGTTTCTGAAGAGGGTAAAACTGGTACTCAAATTGCAAAACAGAATAAGTCACATGATGACTCAACTGTTTTACCATCTACAACAACTGTTTGTTCAAAGGTCTCAACTGTTAATCACAACAGTTGGGAACCACATGTTCTTACAAAGTATTCCTCACACAAATTAGAGAAATCTAATTTGGATGAAATCAAAAAGAACCAAACTCTGTTTAAGTATTATGACTTGAATGGTGTACCCAAGACCTGCATGGCCTGGGTACTTCCTGCTACTAACTGATTTTATTTGTGCAGATCATTCATATGGCCAATCATGGATCTATCTGGCATGTGGATAGTGGATGCTCAAGGCACATGACTGAAAATCCACATTGTTTGAAGGATTTCTGAAGCATCAAGGGTGGATTTGTAGCATTTGGAGGAAATGCTAAGGGAGGAAAAATCACAGTTGTTTGAAGTACTACTAACAGTTTTTAACTGTTAGCATATGGCCTGCACAACTGTTAGGCAACATCCATGTGCATCTGAGGGGGAGAAACTCGTCAAATAACAGTTGTACTTTCTCACAAAAACAGTTTTCAACTGTTAGTGTGTAGAATGCACAACTGTTAGTCCAAAATCATGATCTTCGAAAAGGGAGTTATTTCTAAATAACAGTTGTTACATCCTATTAAAACAGTTCTTCAACTGTTAGCGTTATTTTTGTCCGTCAACTGTTAAGTTACTAAAGGGTGTTTTGGTCATTGCAGAATTTTGAGGATGTTAGAATTGCATTGAATATTCGAAACATATATAAGGCAATTCCCTCCTCACCAGTTCATTCACTCGTTCTGAAGTTCGATCATACTCTAAAACCCTAGAATTTTGCTCTCAAATCAAAATGGCTCCCCTTCCATTTGTCAAAGAACACAATATGCTTGCCTTCCTTACAAAACCTGCTGATCTTACTGTTGGGGTTCGTGGTACACAGCAACGGAAGCATGCAAGGTCAAAATAGAATTTTTCAAGCAAAAACAAGACCACAATAGGAACCCCATCAATGGATCTAACTCTACAACTAAGTTAAGCAACTAAACAGAAAGGAAAGAGGAGATTATACCCTTGATGTCTCTGATGGTTGTGTGTAGCTAGCTTCAAGCCTTGATCTCTCCTTGAACTTCTTCTTCGGCTATCTAAGTCCACACCGAGACACTTGGCAACCTTGGTGTACTAGCACCCCTTAGCCTAATCCACAAGATGAAGAAGCTACTGGAACAACAACCCACGAAACCACCAGTGAATCTAGCTCTCTCTCTCCCTTGTTTGAACTTAGCAACTCTCAATATAGTTCTAAGTGTATTTTTGTAGCAAAAATGGTCAAGAAGAGAAATGAGAGATTCATGCATGTTTTATAAGCCAAGCCACGACCCCAGGTCTCCCCAAGTCGGCCCAAGGCTAATCATCACAAAACACATGCATTGGTGGAGGCTAGAGGTGAAAAGATAAAGTTGTTTCTGTCAGGCAGGGTTAGCGCCGCTAGCCGCCCATAGTTAGCGCCGCTAACCGCCCATGGTTAGCGCCGCTAACGCGGCTGATTTAGTGACGCCAGAGTTAACGCCGCTAACCCCTGCGGGAAACCAACTATCATTATTTATCCTTTCTCACCCTCATCTTTTAGGTTGTGTCAAGGTCAACCCCCGGCGTGTGACCCGATAGGCCCATACATCATCGGTAGTGATCATTTGACGTACGTGTGTTCGTGGGCATACTCCAACAGACTCCCAGTTGCACATGACTCTACGTACTAAATGCATCACAGACAAAGAGCGGCCTCTAGTAAGACATCTCTGCCCCCAAGTCTGTATGGGTTTTGTCTTCTGCACAAAAACCAATCTGCAACCCATGTGAAAAGGTCCTATCGATAAGTGATCAATCATCCTTTTGTTCGCGATATCCAATGTGAACACGAGACATGGTACAAAGTCATTCTCCGTTCGTTCACGATTATGTTTCTCGATCTAGACTGGTGGTGACCAAAATATACAAGTTGCAATCAATCATAAATTATTGCAAGCTTTGAGCATGGCCATGCATTTTGGTGTCAGCGACCAATCATCGAGGGGCCCAAGGATATCTCTCTAAACAGAGGAACAAATTCCTTTGACTTACACTGCCCACCACAGTGATCATACTCTGCCCAACTACTCCCTTTATAACAGCCAGTTACGGACTGCGTTTGAAAGCAATTAGAACAAAGCAAACCAAAGTGATGCAGCCACGTGCATCTCCAGTCTTAGGATGAACTGATATTATCATCCTGATTTACTCATGACATGTATCATAAAGTAAAATCAGGTGTGGGTCGTCCAGTCACTTGAAACACTTTCAACTACAGGCGAAGAATTGCGTCCCCGTGCCCCAATCCCCATTGGACACATGACCAATTTCTTCCCTCAGTCTTAGTTCATACTTCCTTCCCGAGAAGAATGACCGACTGTGGACATTTAGAATGCTTGCGCATTCAGGGAAGAGCAAAACATGCTAAGTTGGAACACAGTAAAGATTTAAAGAAATACCCGCAACTTGCGTATTACCAAATCCCATTTAATAATCGATAAGTACAATAAATACAATACTGCTTCATGTTCCCTAAAGGGTAAATACAACAAATATACTAACCAAATACAAAGGCATGATCAAACCAAATCACTAGCAAATCTAATCCCAATAGCTCGAGTATGAGCGTCATGCTTTGCTTGCGATAAAGGTTTGGTGAACGGATCCGCCACATTGCTATCCGTGTGTACTCTGCTGATAACAATGTCTCCACATTCGATCACGTTCCGGATGTAATGATACTTCCGCGGAATATGTCTCGTGCGTCGGTGAGACCTTGGTTCCTTGGCAAGAGCAACCGCACCCTCGTTGTCACAGAACACCTCAACAGGGTCGGCAATGCTAGGAACCACTCCCAGATCTTGGATGAATTTCTTCATCCATACAGCCTCCTTCACAGCTTCACTGGCCGCAATATACTCCGACTCGGTAGTAGAATCGGCCACAGTGTCTTGCTTGGAGCTTCTCCAGGAAATAGCACCACCATTGAGTAGGAACACAAACCCCGATTGAGATCGGCAGTCGTCCCGATCGGTTTGGAAGCTAGCATCTGAGTAACCAGTCACCCGTAGCTCTTCCGCACCTCCATACACCAAGAACATCTCCTTAGTCCTCCGAAGATACTTGAGAATGTTCTTTACTGCCGTCCAATGAGCTTCACCAGGATTGGCTTGATATCTACTTGTCAAACTCAATGCACAAGATATATCAGGCCTAGTACATAACATGGCGTACATGATTGAGCCAATTGCCGAAGCATATGGAACTCGACTCATTACTTCCCGTTCCTCAGGGGAACTCGGGCTTTGAGCCTTGCTCAACACTAAACCATGCGACATAGGTATGAACCCCTTCTTGGAATCCTCCATTCTAAATCTCTTTAGGACCTTGTCTATGTATGTACTCTGGCTCAATCCGATCAACCTGCGGGATCTATCTCTATAGATCTTGATCCCTAGAATGTAAGCTGCATCCCCAAGATCCTTCATTGAGAAACAACTCCCTAGCCAGGCTTTTACCCCTTGCAAAGTTGGGACGTCGCTCCCAATTAGTAGAATATCATCTACATAAAGAACTAGGAATACAACTATGCTCCCACTAGCTCTAATGTATACGCATGGCTCATCCTTGCTTTTAGAGAAGCCAAACTCTTTGACCTTCTCGTCGAAGCACAGGTTCCAGCTCCGAGAGGCTTGCTTAAGCCCATAAATGGACTTCTTAAGCTTACAGAATTTATCCGGAAACTCAGGATGTACAAAACCCTCAGGTTGTGTCATATACACATCCTCTGCTAGTGTTCCATTAAGGAACGCGGTTTTGACGTCCATTTGCCAAATCTCATAATCATGAAATGCGGCAATGGCCAAAAGTATCCGGATAGACTTCATCATAGCCACCGGTGAAAAGGTTTCCTCATAGTCTATACCATGAGTTTGAGTGAAACCCTTAGCCACCAGTCGGGCCTTGAAGGTGTCTACCTCGCCATCCATGCCGATCTTCTTCTTGAAGACCCACTTGCACCCTACGGGTTTGCATCCCGGCACGGGATCAACCAAGTCCCAGACTTGATTATCCGACATGGACTGAATCTCGGATTCCATTGCCTCTAGACACTTGGCGGACTCAGGGCCCACCACAGCGTCCTGGTATTTGGTAGGCTCATCAGAGACCACTACCATGTCGGTGCCCTCAGATATGTGAAAACCATATCTCTTTGGCTCATGCCGACTTCTACCAGATCTTCTAATAGGCAACGGGTTTACATCATCTCCAGCTTCATCATGCTGAGATTCAACCCTCTCAGGTTGTGAGCTAGTCCCAACATCAGGTTCTACATTGGCAGTCTCTTGAATTTCTTCAAGATCAACCTTTCTCCCACTAGCATCTTTGGATAACAGTTCCCTCTCAAGGAACATTGCCCTTCGAGCAACAAACACCTTGTTCTCAGAAGGTTTGTAAAATAAATATCCCATAGACCCAGCAGGATGACCAATGAAAAAACACCTTTCGGCCCTGGGCTCCAACTTGTCCTCAACCTCACGTCTTACGTAGGCAGGACAACCCCAGACCTTTAAATATGAAATGGATGGAACCTTTCCATGCCACATCTCATACAGTGTTCTCTTAACCTTCTTTGTTGGTACGAGGTTAAGGATTCTACCGGCCGTCTCAAGCGCTTATCCCCAAAACGTAACGGGAACGTCCGTACGAACCATCATAGACCGAACCATATCCAACAATGTTCGGTTCCTCCTCTCAGCGACACCATTTAATTGTGGCGTCCTAGGAGGGGTTAATTGCGAGATAATCCCACAATCCCTTAGATGTTCACGGAACTCGGAACTAAGATACTCACCGCCTCTATCAGATCGTAGCATCTTAATCCTTTTCCCTAGTTGATTTTCTACCTCGTTTTGATAAGTCTTAAATACCTCAAAGGTATCCGACTTTTGTCTCAACAAGTAGACATACCCGTATCGACTATAATCATCAATAAAGGTAACGAAGTAGCGGGAATGATCTCTTGTGGCATGCTTGAACGGACCACACACATCCGTGTGAACGATATCCAACAAGTCTTGTGCCCTCTCACAAACACCGGTGAAGGATGCTTTGGTCATCTTGCCCAATATACAAGATTCGCATACGTCATTAGACCCGTGGTCAAATGATTCTAAGATCCCATCCACTTGGAGCTTGGCGATGCGTTTCTTGTTTATGTGGCCTAACCGACCATGCCATAGAGACAATTTATCCAAAACGTTTTTGGAACCCAAATCAACATTCATGATTGATCTAGTGCTTTGCAAGCTTACGCTTGTTTCATAAATGCCATGACATGGAAATGCTTTGAAATAAAAGACATCATCTTTGTAACATAAAATGCTACCATTCTCAAATTTAAAAGTGAATCCATCGTCATACAAGGCATACAATGAAATAATGTTTCTTGCCACGCAGGCGTAAAAGATACATTTAACAAAACAATAGATAAGCCGGAAGGAAAGGCGAGCTCCACACTCCCAATCTTCTCAACCGGGACAACCGCCTTGTTTCCCATGATGAGATCCAGCTCTCCATCAACCAAGTCCCTACTTCTTCTTAGTACCTGCACATTATTACAAACGTGAGTACCACACCCGCTGTCTAAAACCCAGGCGTTAGAAGTAGAAGTGTTATGGAGTTCAATCATGTACGTACCGGAGGCAGCGGCACCTTTAGAGCGAAGCTTCTTGAGCTCCTCCGTGTACTTGGGGCAACTACGCCGGTAGTGACCCTTCTCCCCGCAGAAGTAGCAGGTTGCCTCTTCCGGTGAGGTGGCAGCGGGAGCCACTTGCTTCCCCTTCGGCTCCGGGGTTGGGTTAGGTTTGGGCTTCGGCCCTTGGGCCTTGGCCTTCTTCTTTCCCTTCCCCTTGGAGCCCAAAGCGGGTTGCTTCCGCTTGTTACCACCCTCGTTGATGGTGAGAACGGCAGTGGAGGTGGTGGGCTTTGACTTGGCAAGCTCGCCCTCGGCGGTCTTTAGCATGCCATGCAATTCCATAATGGACTTGTCCATACTATGCATGTGGAAGTTCACAATGAACGGACCATATGCAGGAGGCAAGGATTGGAGGATGATATCAACCGCCAACTCCTTCCCCATGGGAAAGCCCAACTCCTCGAGCTGATCCACGTACCCTTTCATCTTAAGTACGTGGGAGCTCACATTGCCGCCCTCCTGCATCCGGCAACCGATGAAGGCCTTGACGCACTCATAGAGTTCTTGCCTAGCTCGCTGTTGGAACATGTCCTTCAGCTGAGAAATCATCTCAAACGCACTCACTTTCTTGAATTGCCTTTGCAATTCGGGACTCATGGTCGTTAGCATAAGGCAAGTCACGTCATTTGTGTCCTTGAGGCGTTTTTCATACGCCTCGCGGACGGCCGTCGCCGCGTTGGTAGCAGGAGCCTCCGGAAGAGGTGACTCAAGGACCTCTAGCTTCATTTCATGACGTAGGACAATTCTCAAAGTCCTATGCCAATCCATAAAGTTTGGCCCCGTGAGTTTCTCCTTCTCCAAAAATGGACGGAGTGACATGTTGGTGGTGTTGGTGTTGCTAGTAGATGCCATCTACAAGCAAAGTACGAAATGGTTAGTTATTGTTGTATTAAATCCTTGTTAAGATAATTACCCTCTTGTTATAAAAACAAATTATATTAACAAGGGCTAAGAACCTCAAAATACCCTAATCCATGACGGGTTTTCCGCGGATCACTTCATAGAGCTATTTTAGGCCGGTAAAATATTTACCAATTGCAATCCGTGATCACAACTCTTAGGCACTTGCGGGATCCTAGGTACTCTTAGCACCCATTTGGCATGTTTGATCCCTCCACACCAATTCCTCATTAACCCACTTTGATAGCTCGGCTAGAGCTCGACAACTACCAATGCGTTTTAAGTCTTGGAATTGTAAATCGTCCGTCAAGATACACGGTGGTACTCTAGCCCAATGGCCGGCTCGGCTAGAGCTCGACAACCGACCTTGCGAGTTGCCACACGCGCCTTCCACACAGTTACGCAAAACCGGTCTCGGCTAGAGCTCGACAAACCGATCTTGTTTCACTAGAATCGGGCGGTGTCATCTTACGGGTGGTGTGAGATTTACTTTTGAAAAACGGGTTTTAGTTTTTCCGGTTAAAACACTTTTAACCAATTCTTGTCTATGTGGCGCGCGGAGTTTATAAATCAATTTAAAACTCTTTGATTTTATTATTTTGAAAAATTTTCTAGCATGCGAAGAACCTAAACATCCATGCAAGAAAATACATAAAATAAAATCAACCACGCATGTAATATAATCCGGTAACGAGCCAAATCCTATGCGTCTTACCCGTGAGCCAACGGGAAAGACTAAGTCATCTAAGGACTAGACCGAACGACCCGATGTGTGCTCCTCCCACTTGATCCATTGCGTCTCATACCGACCTCCGGATCCAAGTACGCCAAGACACCCTTCACACGGTTCTTGTTGGTTGTTTTGGTTCACCTTTTACAATTTACAAATTTAAAAGGAAATGGCATGCAAGCCACAATTTCTATTCTAATCTAATTCTACAAATTACAAAGAATACGAAATCGGCATGCAAGCCGTTAAAATTACAAACCGAATAAATAGATTAATTATTACATGCCATTGTGGTACAAACCACCAAATGAATTAATACATTAATCTAAATCAACCAAACACATCACATAGGTCATATGGCTCAAAAACGTTACCGGATACGCATACTACAACCACATACAAGAAATCACACATCAACACATGGTGTGCCACACAAAACCATGTAAATCTTATATGTCTTGGTTAAGATTATCTAATCACTCAAGGCACTCATAATCCTATGTACATATGCATTAGGAACCTCAAACAAGTCAAAATTCCATAGTCATATATACACAATGTAAGTATATGCAATTAATCATTTTCATGCCTAAATGTTAATCCACATATAAATACATCAACCAAGACATAAGGCAACTTTAATCTAATCACAACTCAAATCTGGAACAATTCCAGCAAGTACAAATAGCCCAAAAATCCAACAAAATTGATTTAAGGCAAAAACCATGCATTCTGCCAGTAAGGGGTTAGCGCCGCTAACTATAAAGAGTTAGCGCCGCTATCGCGAGACGACATTAAAACAAGTCAGTTTACCAAAGAGGACTGTTGACTCCGACTTTAGCGCCGTTAACTAAGGTTTAGCGCCGCTAACATAGAAAAGTTAGCGCCGCTAAACACTGGACAGAACCAAAAATCAAATTTTTCGGATTTTCTTGGCCATCTAGTGCAAAACCAGTGTAGAGCTGGCTCTGATACCACTGTTGGGGTTCGTGGTACACAGCAACGGAAGCATGCAAGGTCAAAATTGAATTTTTCAAGCAAAAACAAGACCACAATAGGAACCCCATCAATGGATCTAACTCTACAACTAAGTTAAGCAACTAAACAGAAAGGAAAGAGGAGATTATACCCTTGATGTCTCTGATGGTTGTGTGTAGCTAGCTTCAAGCCTTGATCTCTCCTTGAACTTCTTCTTCGGCTATCTAAGTCCACACCGAGACACTTGGCAACCTTGGTGTACTAGCACCCCTTAGCCTAATCCACAAGATGAAGAAGCTACTGGAACAACAACCCACGAAACCACCAGTGAATCTAGCTCTATCTCTCCCTTGTTTGAACTTAGCAACTCTCAATATAGTTCTAAGTGTATTTTTGTAGCAAAAATGGTCAAGAAGAGAAATGAGAGGTTCATGCATGTTTTATAAGCCAAGCCACGACCCCAGGTCTCCCCAAGTCGGCCCAAGGCTAATCATCACAAAACACATGCATTGGTGGAGGCTAGAGGTGAAAAGATAAAGTTGTTTCTGTCAGGCAGGGTTAGCGCCGCTAGCCGCCCATAGTTAGCGCCGCTAACCGCCCATGGTTAGCGCCGCTAACGCGGCTGATTTAGCGACGCCAGAGTTAACGCCGCTAACCCCTGCGGGAAACCAACTATCATTATTTATCCTTTCTCACCCTCATCTTTTAGGTTGTGTCAAGGTCAACCCCCGGCGTGTGACCCGATAGGCCCATACATCATCGGTAGTGATCATTTGGCGTACGTGTGTTCGTGGGCATACTCCAACACTTACTGCTTTCCACGACATGATTGACTATCTCTCGATGTCAACTCGACACACTGCTCTCACCATAAACCCAACCATTTACACTTCTCATATTGATCAGTTTTGGAAACATGCTACCCTTCGAACAACTGATGAAGTGCAATGGATTGATTCCACTGTTGATGGTTTGAATGTATCAATCTCTGAGGACTCCATCCGCCAACTTCTTCAACTTCATGATCGCGATGGTGAGTATTCTGATTCTGTTTCCCTAGACTTTGTGCATACCGAGTTGGTTTGGCTTGGGTATGAGGGCCCTAGAGGCAAGGGTACCTTCTACAAGGGACATTTTTGTGCACACTGGAAGTATTTAATTCATACTCTCCAGCAGTGTGTAAGTCCTAAACGCACAGGGTGGAACGAGTTTGGAAGCAACATTGCATTGGTCTTAATCTGTTTGGCCAACAATCGTTGTTACAACTTTTCAAAACTTATTTTTAATGGCATGGTAAAACATCTCGGGACCAAATATGGTCTCTTTTTGATGTACCCGCGATTTGTGCAAGTTTTGTTAAACTTTTTTATGCCAAATCTTAAAGCACACAAGAGGGTCCTAATTCCCTCTGCTCATGTGGCCTCCACATTGAGCAAGTTGATGGTTAATGGGAAGAATTTCTCAGGTGCCATAACTCCACCACTCTCTGCAATGGTGGAGTTTCTTTCAAGAAACAGAGCTGCCAGGGGTGAGCATGAAGCCCAACTTATTGCTACACCACCACCTCTGGAACCCACAGCTCACGATACTCAAATAATCCCATCTCTACCTTTGAAAGAGCTACAACACAAGCCCCTGCACTAAAAACATTTCAAAAGAAGAGGAAAAGAACTGTTGGTGCTCCTTCCACCACAGTTCATGATGTAGGACCGTGGGGGTTCTAAACTAACACCCTAATGCTAGGACTGATCTAGGATGAGAAATAGTGCGAAATATCTATTTCCCAAACCTCCTAAGGATTCTAAGATCTGCTTAGGTGTCCGGCACACAGTTAACACAAAGAACACACAGAGTAGAGATCAAGAACAACTCTAAGAACTCACACAGAATGCTTACGGCTGCCCTTGGATTCGAGATTAACACTAAGTTCGCGATTACCGAGGTTAAACGTACGATTACGAAGGCTCACTAAGGCTTAAGGTTGATTTCCGGTAGTTATATGCGGTTACGGACGATTACTGACCATTTCTTTGCTAATACGAGGTTAATACGTATTTATAGTATGGAAAACGCGTATTTCCTTAATTTATTTCCACTACGCACGTAATGCTCTGCACTGCGTACGTAGTTAGTCCAGTACGCACGTACCGAGTGTTTTAATAATAATTAATTTAACTTTAATCGACCACCTCACCACGCACGTAGTGAGATCCACTACGCACATAGTGAGCTTCATCACGCACGTGATGCTCTTCACTCATACTTAAACTTCCAAACACAAATCAACACATGACTAAGTACTTGTAAGCTTAAGACAAACATAAGTAACCACTTGGAATATATAAACATGCAAACCATTAATCAAAACACATTTGAATTAACATTTCAAGCAAATATGTATGTATTGGATTGATAAGAACTAGGGATTTACAATTATGCACCAACATACTCCCCCTAAAACCTAGTTCTATCAACAAACATTGCTCTAAGAAAAATACCCAAAGCAAAATGCACAAAGCAAAATGCACAAAGCAAAATGCACAAAGCAAACAAATATAAGAATACCTTTCGTTATGCTCTTACCTGCACTACGCACGTGTTGAGTTGTAGCTCGTGCGCAGAGGCTTCATTTACGCATGATCTGAAATTCTCACATGCGAATCTTGATACTGTTAGTACTGCACTCAGCAATAAACAGTCAGTAACTTCAAGACCACTAAAAAACATTTAATCACATCAAAGCGAAACGTGAAAAACTTAAAGAATACCTTAAAAACACTAAAAGAATTTAGAATATACCAGAAATCTTTTTGTATTTTTCTAAATAATAAAGAAAATGAAAAGGCAGACTGTTAACAAATTAAATCCTAAAAAACTAAGAGACAGAAAAGAAAACACTAAAGAGATTTGCAAAAATTTAAATTACTGAAATTAAATCTTTTTGTGAGAAGGTTCCAAGATGGAGTCAGTACCAGCACATCTATACTTAGTTATCATTCATTTCAGAACCTTAGGCACAAACATACTCTCTCAATTTCTGTCTGTCAATCTAACTTTCCTCAGATAATGACAGATTTGATTTCAACATTTTCTGATTATCTAGACTGGGTACATGGTTAAGACTATCTCTTTCAAAATCTCACAGTGTTTTGATTCACTCAGTCGGTTGCACAACTTGAGTACCCAACCACCATGCTTATGTGCTTTTTGATTTTGTCAATGCATTTTATGCTTTTTGACATGGAGGTCAATTTTTCACCTCTTTTGATCTTTGTTGAGCTTTTGTCACTGCATTTTATGCTCTTTGACATTGAGGTCAATTTTTTCACCTCTTTTGATAATTTTTGTTGAGCTTTTGTCACTGCATTTTATGCTCTTTGACAATTCAACACTAATAGATTAAAGTATCTATTTCTTTTGACATCTCAGATTGGGGTCAATTTTTCACCCTCTTTTTACATTTTGCTCATTGTCATCTAAGCACATTTGGCATGGTAACAGGTGTGTGCACCAGACTAAGTTAGTCTCAACTGTTATTGACTTGTAGACTTGGAATGTCTCGATAGTTTGAATATTTGATGGATTTCCACATGCATAACCACTTATCAGCCTAGACTCTCATCATATGCCTTACACGCCATCTGTTTCTTATCTGATTTGACTCAAATTTTTAGACAGTTTTCTCAAGAATATGTACATGTCTTCAGTCCTAATTTTACTAGACATACTTTGTATTGAAAGCCAGTGTACCATCATTTTCCATTTGAGTTGGATCAACTTCTCATTTTTGTTTTTCTGATTTTTTTTATATGTTTTTCTAATTTTTTTTGTATTTTCTATGTTTTTTCTGATTTTTTTGTATTTTCTATGTTGCACCTATCTCCCCCTAAAATACTAAAAGAAATAAATACCAAGAACAGAGACACACAGACACAGAAAATAAACACACAGAAAATAGCCACACAGGCACAAATACGAGAAAGACATTAAGTTGCATCATCAGAGACAACCTCACACTTGGTTTTCATCCCGTTTTCATTCACTAAGAACAAAAACCTGGGTACCCTGCACAAAGAGTAAAAAGTTACTTAGCATTAGGAACCCAAGCCCGAATGGTCATGGGTTTCCCATCTTCTCCAACAATTGGCATGTTAATCCAAATACCAGTAGCTTTGAAGTTTGCATTGGTATCTGAACTATTGGACGTTTTGGGTTCGCGTTTGTTGGTCCACTTAAAGTCATGACGGGGAGAATTCTTGTGATAAACACTAGAAGTATTAATCACCTTGTGAAGTGTTTCCTTCCCCTTTTGACAGACATCGGGATTTTTGGGTTTACTAGATGTTTCCCCAACAGTCCTCTGTGGCTGAACATGTTGAGTTGATCTTTGATTATTTTAATTAAATGTTTTGTTTCTTTGAAAATTTTCAGGAACAAGATCAACTTTCCTATCACTACTCGGCTGTTGCAGGTCACACTCATAACTTAGATGACCTGATCTCCTGCACACATAGCAAATCCTGTTTGACTGATGTTTTGCAGGATTATGTGACACTTTTTGCTCAACTTGATCTTTTGACACTACTCCTAAACCACATTGTTTTGGCAAAATTTTAACTTCCTCATAAGGACGGGTTGCAGGAGACTTTGTACCCTCCTTTCCTATGGTTCGGAGTGCTGCTTGTACATTTTGCATTAATGTGCCTTGTCTAGAAGAATTGCCTAGAAGTTTTCTCATACCAGATTCAGGCTTTTCTTCTTGTTTGACTTCTTTCTTCTGAGGCTCACCAACTTTCCCTTTTAACTTTAAATCAGATGTTCAGGTTGATGCAACAAATTGATCAACCTTAGGAGGAAGTTGGTCAGCTTCAGAAAAGACATCTGTTTTCACCAATTGGTTCAAAACTGGTGGTGGACATTTAGTGTATGTCTTTTTGTCTTTCTCTGAATCGGAACCTTGAGGTCTCCGGTCGATTATGTGCTCAAAAAGATAAGATGAAGTTGAATAACTTTTCAGTTTCTGATTTAAAGTCTCATAATCTACCTTAGAACTAGCAAGATCTCGCTTCAGTGTATCTATCTGATTGATGTAGAAAACTATTGCATCCTGTTTGTTTAGCAATGCTACCTCTAGTTCTCTAATCTGTTTGTTCTGGCTTTCAATTTTATCTTTTAGTGTCTTTTCCCTACCTTTAATGATTGAATTTTCATGCAATTTAGAGGTAAGATCACTGACTTGAGATTTCAAAGATAAAATATTTTGCACATAGTCATTGCACGAAGCACAAGGAATGCCAGAATTGTTACTTACCATTAAATCAGCAGGTTTGCCAGTCATGCACGCCTTAAGATCTTCTGATTTGGTTTGAACAATCACTGGCGTTGGTTCGGCAGCTGTCACTGAAACTGGTTTGACATTGTACTCATCAGTAGGCATCACTGAGTCTTCCTTACTGGCAACAAATTCATCATCAGCTTCCTGCACACTATCTGCTTCAGATTGTGAATCATCATTCAGATCTTGAACACTGGCCAGGTTGGTCTCAGCAACTTCGAAAGCATCATTATCTTGAAAATGTACTGACCAGTCTATCCCCTCATCTTTCTGAACAACCACCATTGCCTTAGATGATCCCTCATGGGATGTTTCAGCTTTCTTTGGGGTAGTGGAAGTTGATGATTTTCCAGGAGATGTCCTGAATGGATACTTGGGTCCTGAGTTCTTTGGTTTTTCACATTCTCTTGCAAAATGACCCTTTTCGCCACAGTTGTAGCAGGTTACAACTGATTTGTCGAAGCCCAGCTTTGTATCCTTAGTTGCTGTAATCTGCATCCCAGTTCTCTTGACCAAGGCCTTTGCTCTCCTTACCAAATTAGCATAGGACCATAGAATGTCCTGTCTTTCCATTTCATCGTTGTCTATCTGGTCATAATCTTCCTGAGTCAGGTAGGCATTTCCGATTTTACCCTTTAGCAGATCATCATATGATGTGACCAAAGCACTAAGCATCCCCATATGCTCCTTTACTTCTTCAGTGCTGCCATGCTTGAAATGCTCAGTGTTTAAGGCAGGCATAGACGTTTTGCTTGAAGGAGCAGAATATGGTGGTCCACTTGTAGTTTCAGGAGCAGACTTGCTTGAAGAACAAACGTTAGATGTAAAGGCTGTCTGCAGTGGAGCATTTGATGAAGTGACTGGAGAAGCAATGGGTCCAGTACAGTATAATGAGGGATTTTGCACATAGCTGCTCAATCTGTCTAGATTTTGCTCCTCCTGTTCATACTCTTTCAGCTTAGTAATAAAGTCATTCAGATCCATGCCCTCAAAACCTTCACCATTTTTACGAATCATAATGAACGTCCTCCAGCTTTTGGGTAGTGCCTTGGACAAAGTCTCTAGTTGTTGTCTTTCTGAGATCTGCACCCCCAAACTATCCATTTCACTGAGAAGATGATTGTATCTGTTGATCAGATCTGGAAGCTTTTCATTCACGTATGAGGTGAAGTGGTCAAACTCCTTTCTCAACTGTGAGGCCTTGAGCTCTTTCAGAGATGCATTCTCCTCGTTCCTCTTTTGTAGCGCATTCCACAAGGAAGTTACGTGTTTCACTCAAATACGCGTATTCCACAAGGAACGTGACGTTCTATACCGTCGGAACTGGTGGAAGATCTCATTAGGAATAGCTTGGATCAGATAAGAGTAGGCTTTCTTCTCAGCATCATAAGCCTTCCTCTGATCGTCATTCATCTGATCATATGAAACTTCGATATTCCCTTCACCTTTAGGCACGACATAATCAGCAGAAATGGCCCGGTGCAACCGTGGATCAACCCCATCGATAAATATTTCAAAACGTGGTTTCCAGAATGGGTAGTCTTCCATGGTTAACAGTCTAGGCACTTTATTTATCCCGCCTTGTTCATTGTCCATTATTAAATTACTTAATGCAGTTATAGTTTGTTTGGCAGCCATAGCACTCATGTCAGACATTTTAACAAACAAAAGCTCACACTGACTAAGGTATGCACGGAGTAGGTTCTCACTACGCACGAGGTGACTAACACCACGTACGGAATGGAAATGGTCTCAAAGGATCACACAAGAATAGATACGCACGGACTGAAGGTTCACTACGCACGTGGTAAATTCACTACGTACGTGGTGAATAGCTTGCTAACCAAGATTAATATTAACACAAAGATTCAATACGCACGAAGTGGATATAACTACGCACGGGTTGGTTATCTACTATGCACGGATCGAACACGGGTTATGGAAAGTTCTAGAACACCAAACACTTAGGACACACGAACTTAGATGCTTACGTGTAAACTTCAACGATTAAGAAATTTTTTTAGAACACTAAGACACACTACGCACGTAGTGAGGGTCACTTCGCACGGCTAACCTTCAACAGTTGAGACCTTTTAACGTAAAAACTTAAACTTTTTGACCCAAAAATGCCCTGTTGACGATAATACGCACGAAGAAACACTTAGAAAACGACAAAACGAAAGCACCTAAATGACCAAAACGACACCTAGATCACGAAACCTAAGGAAAAGTGATCAATCAAAGCACAAGGCTCTGATACCACTTTGTAGGACCGTGGGGGTTCTAAACTAACACCCTAATGCTAGGACTGATCTAGGATGAGAAATAGTGCGGAATATCTATTTCCCAAACCTCCTAAGGATTCTAAGATCTGCTTAGGTGTCCGGCACACAGTTAACACGAAGAACACACAGAGTAGGATCAAGAACAACTCTAAGAACTCACACAGAATGCTTAAGGCTGCCCTTGGATTCGAGATTAACACTAAGTTCGCGATTATCGAGGTTAAACGTACGATTACGAAGGCTCACTAAGGCTTAAGGTCCATTTCCGGTAGTTATATGCGGTTACGGACGATTCCCCGACGATTCCTTTGCTAATACGAGGTTAATACGTATTTATAGTACGGAAAACGCGTATTTCCTTAATTTATTTCCACTACGCACGTAATCCTCTGCACTGCGTACGTAGTTAGTCCAGTACGCACGTACCGGGTGTTTTAATTATAATTAATTAAACATTAATCGACCACCTCACCACGCACGTAGTGAGCTCCACTACGCACGTAGTGATCTTCATCACGCACGTGGTGCTCTCACTTATACTTAAACTTCCAAACACAAATCAACACATGACTAAGTACTTGTAAGCTTAAAATAAATATAAGGAAACACTTAGAATATATAAACATGTAAACCATTAATCAAAACACATTTGAATTAACATTTCAAGTAAACATGTATGTATTTGATTGATAAGAACTAGGGATTTACAATTATGCACCAACACATGAAACTGAAACTGTTAGCCCTGCACAGGTGCATTCACCTGTGCAGAATAGCGAAAGGGAACCATTCGTGCTGTCTCCCACTCACAATGAGGAGGTGATCACTCCATTAGAGGGTGATCATGTTGTTTTTGAGGCTGACACTACTGTTTTATCCGCAAGGGATGAACAGAACAGTGTTAACATAACTAAGACCTCAACCATGGCAACAGAAGCTGATCAAACAGCTTCTGGAAATCCCCAGTACCAAGAAAAGAGGGGTACTGGTGTGGAATCTCAATTGAGTGAACCACCAGTTTTATCTGTCAATGATATGTTAACAGTGGCAACACTGGCTGACATTGAGGCAAGTATGAAACTTAAAGCATTGACGAATCCTGATCTTGTACCATTTTTTGCTGCTTTCCTCTATCTCAAAAAGAGGAATTTCCAATATGACAAGCTTCTGACAAAGCATAATGAGCTAATTATCAAGCAGGATCAACAAATCAAATTTTTGTCAGCTTCTTTGAAGAAGGCTACTGATGTCCTTCACGCACATGATCAAATGCTCCAAAAATCCTCTACTCGTGCCAGACCCTCCTCTCAAACAGTTCCAATCAATAAGGGGGAGAAATCTTTAAAGCCAAAAACAGTTGCTGAAACAGTTGCACCAGTTGAACTAACAGTTGCATCTAGTACACAAACAGTTGCAGCTGAAGGCACAACAGTTGCACCAATTGAACAAACAGTTGCAAGTGTTCAACAAGTGGAAGAAGAAGAAGAAAGGTTGTCAGCTGTGGATAGAGTGTTGATTAACAAGATGATCATGACAGGAGACTATCAAACAACCGAGGTTTTTAAAACATGGTCTAAAGTTAAACAAAATCATTTGATTGAAATAGGTGCTCAAACTCTTAACATCAGCACATTCAAAATGGCTCAAAAGATTGATGATGGATGGTTAGATGGGAAAGTGTCAAAGCTGGAACCACTTGCACCTAAGCCAGGGTTTAAAGGCATTGCAATTATTGAAGGAAAGAAAGATGAAAGGATGCCCCCTGTGCTAGGTAAGGGAAAGGAAGTTGTGGTTGATATTCCCAGGCTCAAGCTCACAAAAGAACAACAAGAAGAGCATGATAGGGAATTAGCACAAAGGTTGAATGCTGAGCTTGTACAGCAAGAAAAGAAAGATCATGATCTAGCTTAACAACTTGCTGCTGAATTTACACAAGAGTTGAATGAAGAAGAAAGGGAGAAGAAGGCTGGTAAGGGAGTAAAAAGAAAAAGAGTTGTAAAGAAGAAAATAGTTCCACCTCTCAAGCCAGTAGTTGAAAAGAAAAAGCCCCAAACATTCCAAAAGCCCCAAACAGTCCAAAAGCCCCAAACATTCCAAAAGTCTGAAGAAAAAGCTAAAGCTGAAAAGGTTCAAACCATTCTTCAAGACAGACTAAGTGTGGAGATTGCAGGAAGAATTGAAAAATTAGAAAAAGAGAAGCTTGGTCAAAAATCCTACATTACTGAGTGGAGATTTGAATTTTTGAGGGTAGAGACTGGAAAGCAAGGATTTACTATTGTCAGGGAACTGGAACCAATTGAAAGTTATTCTAGTTTCTTACATATGATGGATTGTGTGACAAGGAGAGACATACATGAGATGTATGCATATGGAGTAAGTCACTATGGAGGGGCAGCTGAGGTTAAAGTAAAAGTCTTGATGATGCACTTATCTAGTATATGTAATCCACTGGGAGTGATGCCCATGTTGATAAGGGATGAAAGATTTCCAATCATTAGTGTGAAAGTATATGAAAGATCAAGGGTGTATCACATGGTGATGGGAAATGGTCAAACTCAGTGGTTTGATCTTGAGTTCATCGAGCACAATAAACCAAAGCTAATGTATATGTTGAAAGCAAGGTTTTATGGCCCTGCACAAGTGAAGGAAGATCTGATGAAGAGATTGAAGAAGAGATTGGAGCTTATACAGTCAAAGAAAATGTAATTTTTCTATCTCTTGAATTTTTTATTGTAACAGTTTGATTTTGCATGCAATGATAAATATGTTATTTACTTATGTTAATTTGTCTATGATTGAACCCTTAAAACAAACAACTTAATTGTATTGTTCAATACTTTAAGTTAGGGGGAGATTGTTGGGAAATTGGCTAAGTCATTGAAACTGTTATACATGCAAAAATCAAAACTGTTAAGACTGTTAATGGATGTTGGAAAGACAGTTCGAAACTGTTAGAAGAATTGGTGAAGTGAAGAACAAATAATTGAAGACTTCAATTCAACAAGAAAAGAAGAAATCAAGATAAAGGAACCTTCACGGTCGATCCCACGGTCGACCGTGAATCAACCGTCACTGCTCAGCTCACAACTCTTAAATATTGTTCTTATTCAAGTCAACCGAACTCGTACTCAACAAGTAAAGATGATATCTTCAAAGCCGATGACGAAGATATCTACAAACAAGAGTTCGAATTATATGAGCTTACAAATAAAATAATCAAATAAGTTTAAGTCTTTATAAAATTATTTTTATAAAAAGTTTTATAAAAATGGACAAATTTTTTTATAAACTTATTTGTGTTGGTTGAATTAATCTATGACTTCCCATTTTAGCAAATACGAAACACAATCCCACATTGAAACAATACACAACCATTTTTATCAAAGGAATATCCCAAAGGGGTAAAATTCCAACATGCTTTGTGTATTGGTTTCCAAACTTCCATTTTTGTGTTTAAATTCAAACATTAGAAGTATGGGATCAACCAACCTTTTGAACATCTACTTTTCAGTTGATTTTTATGGTAAAAATGAGTTGAGTGTGGTTTTAAATAAAGTCCAACATCTATAATCGAAAGGCTGAAAAAGTTCCAGGAAGCTGACGGTTTTAGCCACGGTAGACCGTGGATAAAACCGTGAGATGTTTGGACACTTTTTGAACTCGCTTCATTTTCCTTATTTAAACCAACTCAAACCTCATTCATTACTCAACTCTAGACATTTGAAAAACACAGAACATATACTAGATCTTGTGAGCTTATATTCCATTCAAAGATATATCATCTTCAAGATCAAGATCAAGATCAAGATCAAGAGTGAAAGCCTTCAAAGCTCAAACATTACAACATCATTCATATATTTTGTAATAGTGTAAGGATCAACTCTAGCCTTTCAAATTAGAGTGAAGTGAGGATTATCTCTAGCCTTTAGAATTAGAGAGAAGTAAGGATCAACTCTAGCCTTCCAAATTAGAGGTAAGTGAGGAGCAACTCTAGCCTTTAGAATTAGAGTGAAGTAAGGTTATCTTTACCTTACTTGCAAGTTTGAAGTGTTAATTCTTGCAAGTGAAAAAGAGAAGTGTAAAAGGTTTATCTCTACCTCCAAAGAGAGAAGCTAGTGGAGTAAACTCTTGGTGGTTGAGGCCAAGGAGTGGATGTAGTGCAAGTTTGTTAAGACTCGCATGAACCACTATAAATCTCTTGTCTACTACTTGGTGATGTCTCTCTATCTCTACTCTCTTTAAATTCTTGCAAATATTAGTTGTGTTGCTATAAATTTCAAGATTATTCTTTATAACACAACTTACCAATTTTTATAAGTGTAATAATTGGTAAACTAAGTAAAAGAACCTATTCACCCCCCCTCTAGGTTCCAACAATTTGTATCAGAGCAAGTTGCTCTAAAAATTTTGTAAAAATTGTTTTCAGATACAACTTGGTTTATGAATTTTTGAGAAAACAATTTATTACAAAAATATCTTGAGTTAGATCCATGGACTTAGAAGATAACCTAAGATTGGGGGTTTATATGGCGAATTTACCCATGTTTATTGTTGGGAAATTGGCTAAGTCATTGAAACTGTTATACATGCAAAAATCAAAACTGTTAAGACTGTTAATGGATGTTGGGAAGACAGTTAGAAACTGTTAGAAGAATTGGTGAAGAAACAGTTTAGAACTGTTAGTGAAGATTGTGAAAACAGTTGTAACAAACAGTTGTTGTGAACTTCAAAGCTGTTATATAGAGTTCAGAACTGTTAGTACAAATTGTCACAACTGTTTGAAGACCTTGAAGCCGAAGACTGTTAGAAGAACCAGAACTGTTGCATCCAATGAACAGTTTCGGTTGAGCTAAATATGGAAAACCCTATCTTTGTGGATATCTCGAAATATTTGGAAGATCATCAAGATTATCTCAGAAGATAGAAGATTACCTAACTGTCAACAAATCAAGGAAGATCAAGGAGTATATAAATACTAGATTAGAATTTATAATTCGAACGTACTCATTGTTTAAGTTTTGCATTCATTCTTCAAGTTGTAATTTGCTTTCAGAATAGTGCTAAGCCTCTAAGTTTCTCTTTGAAACCCAAGAACAATCTTTGTTCTTCGTCTAACTTAATAAGTTAGATTGGGGGTGAAGTTTGCTATTGTAATCATTCTGGTTAATCAATAAACTACTGTTTGATTGAATTGCTTTGTGTTCAAAACCTTCTTTAATCAATTAAGTGTGATTCCGCAACTTCTTAGTTGATTGTGATCATAGTTAAAGATTAACTTTTTATTCAACTCTGATTTGTTATTCAAAAGTTAGTTCTTGTTATTTGATATAATCTATATCCGATCCTGACATTTATTGATTATACATTTTTAGGTTGGAAAACCTACATGTTGACTTTCTTAAGATCAATATATTATGACATGGGTGATTTTATTGAAAGTGATTTTGATGAAAATAAATCACTAAATAAACAAACATTGATATTTATTCATAAATCTTTTAAGGAAAGTAAATATGAATATATGTGTTCTTACACTTGTGCCAAGAGATTATGGAATGATATAGATAAACTTGAGGAGCTTGAAGCAAGAAGAAATGAAGAAAAAGAGACATCAAGAGAACTTGCTTGCTTCATAGCTTTTGAAGAAAATGAGGTTTCATTCATAAGTGATTCTAGTAGAAAAGATTACTCACATAATCTTTATGATGAGCTAAAAGATAAATATGATATGTTACTTGATATTAATTCAAAACTCTTTACCAAGACCAATGATTTGAAAAATGTTGAAAATCATACTCTTAAACTCAAAGCTCTTAATGAAATTTTGGTCAAGGAAATAAATGGTTAAGAGAATCCAATATCATGTCACAAAGTTGCTCTACTTGTGTGGATTTTAAAGAAAAGAATATTAGAGTCCAACAATCATCAAGTGACAAGGAAGGTCTTGGGTTTTCAATTGAAACAAGTAACATATCAACAAATCTATTAGAACCAATCAAATGTGTGAAAGAAAAGGCAAAAGAAAAAATCCAGGTACCTCACGGTCGATACACAGCGGATGCCGTGCATCTTCCGTCAGCACACTGGAATTTTCAAAAGTTTGAAAAATACACTATTGCCTCTAGTTCTTTCACTGGTATGCCTAAGGTTGGAAGTAATAAACAAATGATAAAGTCTTATACTCCAACTTCAAGGTATGAACAAGGTTTCAAGATAACACCCAGGTGGATCAAAGTAGGTGTTTTTGATACTAACAATCCCGGACCCATGAAAAGATGGGTACCACACATATGAAATATGTTTGAGTTGTAGGTTGCAATTGAGGTTGAATATCATTCTTGATGCAACTTGAAATCTTGTGTGGATAGACTTGGATATTAAATCATCAAGAATTATGTTTTGAACAACACTTGTGAAACACAATAAGATAAGTTTCTCCTTCACTTCTCAAAGCTTTATATGTTGACATCTATGTGTTGAAAGTGCCATGAGAACATATGTGAAGCTACTTGACATGTTCAAATGTGTTTAGTATATCTATAGTTTTTGGTTTGATATGAAAATAAATAAAGGGTAGCAAAAGCTTTAATAAAAGACATAAGAAAATATGTTATGTATCATAAAATGCTTCATCAAATACTAAAAATATCATAAAATTTTCATGACTTATTAAAAAGGTTTAAGATCACACTTTGTACTAGAAGAGTATGACAAAATCTTAGGAATTACTTGGAATTGGAAATTGTACAAAACACATCATTTTAAGTTAAAGTCTTGGGATCATTCAAGAAAAGATATATATATATATATATATATATATATATATATATATATATATATATATATATATATATATATATATATATATATATATATATATATATACACACACATACATATATCCCCAAGATTTTATTGATATGTGTACCTATTGAAAAAATTCCTAAGATATTCTAACAATAATGTGTGTGAAGATAATTATTTAAATTTGCCATGAAAATCGAAAAGTATCGATATAAAATTAACTTAAGTTTAAATGACTTGTATTGCATGACAAGGTAATTAAATATAGAAGACATAGAAATACTTATCAAATACCTAAATGTCTTGCAAAGGTCAATTCATACTCATGTAAAATGATTTATGATTGAAAAGTTGAACTATGTGGTGCTATAATGACATATTAATTATACTCATATCATTTGGACTTGTGTTTTACATCATACAAATTTAACTTGAAGTCCTTCTTGATACATGCAAGACAAACATTAAACTATCTTGAAGATCATAATATATTAAACTTGTGAAAATTAATAGTTGATTGTGAAAATAATTCTAGATGTATGGTCTCATAAAATCAGAATATACAAACTACATCTAAACAAGAGTACTGGTTTTGAATGTGAGAAATATTGTGCTTAAATTTAAAATTGCATATTGATGAACAATATTTTAAAATTTGATATACCATGTTCATGTTCATCATATTGCCTTAAATGATTACATGCAATGCTTGAATTTCTCACAAAGCATGTTTTGGCTAAAAGTAATTAAATGATGAGGAAAAATATGTTATATATTTCTATATATTGAAATGTATAGTCAAATAATAAATCATTTGTCAAAGAATTAAAAGTTTGCTTAAAACCCATTGATTTCATTTTCACATACACTATTTGGGTTTAAGTAATTAAAGAACTAAATTGGATTTTATCATAAGTAACATTGTCTTAGAATCTAAAAGATATCATATTACAAATTAGGACAACTTACTTTGATAATTCCTAAATCATATTAAGTCTTCATAAAAATTGTGCTCATAAGTTATATATATGTTTTAAATGTGGTTAAGATATATTAAAGAAATAATGTTTCAAACGTACACACACAAAAAGGATGAAAAATAGGCTTTAGTACTCTCACGGTCGACCCATGGTTGATGCCGTGGTGAAACCGTGAGACAACTGCAAAAAGTTGGAAAAGTTCGATTCAAAGAAACGCGGTCGAACCACGGTTGACCGTGGATCGACCGTCGGCCATCTGAGAGTTTTGAACTTTATATTTCCTCCTTTCTATCTTCACTTTACCCATCTTCCCCACAAAAACCCTAGCCTCCATTTTTGCTTTGTCACTCAAAAATCTTAAAACCCAATACAAGAAACAAGAATTTACCTTATGATTGAAGCTATGGTTGAAGCCGGGTCGGATTCATGGTCCATCTACGATTAAAGGCTCACTCATTCTCGATGTCTTCTTTGATTCTTGAGTGTTCTTCACCATAGGTAAAATTCCTCACCAATGTTTCTTCATCTTCTTAGGGTTTCATTTTGCATATAAACATGAATCATGTTTGAACAATGTTGAGTAAAGATTAAGCCTTGTGTCTATTTGTAGTAAACATGAAAATAAAAATGAAGAAAAACCAATATGATGAAAAATGGGTTTATGACACAATAAAACTAAGATATAGCTTTTTACTGAAGTGTTTTGAACTTGACCAAACCACCATATGACTCAGACTGGTCAAACCTGGGTTTGATTCCACTGGTTCAATCCTAAAAGCGGAACTGAATTGAACACAACCCTCTAAACCCCAAAAGGGTTAGGATCTTTAAACTTTAACTTGATCAACATAGTTTCTTAACAAACAATCTGTAACACTGTACTTTTTAAACATAATATATACTGCACGCGGAAGCTAATTACATATAATTATCTTAATTACATAATAGGTACAAAAAGATTTCACTTGTTTGATGTACAAAAACCGATACAGTGTTAATACAAAACATGCTCTTTCCAAAAATTTGACATCAGAGTTTGGTATGTCCATATTCCCAGCCTAAGCATCAAGATCACCTCAGAGGATCTGCAAAACAATCTAGTGGGGAATTAGCACAAAGCTAAGTGAGAGAACAAATATCTAAACATACACAAGGCAAATATGCCCAAACCAAATAGCTCATGAATCCCAGGAGAACCGGCGGTGTTGCAAGCACCTACAACCAAGGTCGGCCAAAACCAAGGTTTACCGATAGCCCAGATAACAGTGATAACAACACCAGTCTTCTTGAGTACAATAAATGCACCCCAAGATCTGATAAGTTACACCCCCAAGCAAAGGCCCAAACTAAACTGGTCTCCAAATAACATGTACATACAATCCAAACAAGAGCATTCCAAATAGGATATCATTTCCTGTATATCCGAAGATATAAATCCACTCACGAAAGTCTTCAAAACCTTGGCGCACTCAGATGACTAAATTCACCGAGTCTTCTCAGTTTCTGAGATTGAAGTAACCCAAGTCAGTATTCAATTCATAATACTGATCCAATAATAAATATCATATTTATTCATGTTTTCATATATATACATTTATACATATACTCAACATACATAAACCCCAAACAGATATACAATCATGTTTATCTTTAAATCATCAAATCCGATAATGTCCAAATCCGATTATACCAAATCCGATCATTTCAAATCCGAGCAAAGGCGGATTCCGAGTAAATGACCAAATCCGATTGAATCATAATTCAAATCCGAGTAAAGGCATAATCCGAGTAAAAGTCCAATTTCGAGAGAATAGGATTCTGAGTAAAGTATTAAGGCATTCGAGTTTTTTTCGGATTCCTAGTAAAGATACAATTCCGAGTAAATAGGCGGAATCCGAGTAAATAGACAATCCTATCAATGGTCACAATCCGAGTAGAAGGCGGAATCCGAGTACTTTACACGAATTAATATCATATCTGAGCAATTCTAGTCGGAATCCGAGCAAGAGGCGGAATCCGACTAATTAATACTTATGAATTCCAAGTCCTTCATAACTCAGCACATAATCAATTCTAACTTCATTTTCTAAACTGATTTCATGTATTCAAGTTATACAAGTGTCCAGAAATCATTCTAAACATATAACTAACACATATTGATCATAAAATTTAACATGCATACGTCCTATGATCATCAAATCATCGTATATGCTTCAATAGGAATTCATAGATACATACAAAACCGAAATTAAAGAACAATCAACAATTACATTTCAGTAATCTAACCTTATGATGATATCAAATAAGCAACTAAAATGCAAACAAGGTAGAAGCTCGATTTTTCTTTTCTTCCTTTCTTTCTTTCTTCTCGGCCGAGAGCAACCCAAAGAAACACACACAAACACTTTGTCTATTCTAACAAGTAAGGTGGTATGGAGAAGGAGTGGTAGCTTAAACCCACTATTCGGCCATACCCCCCCAACAACCCAAATATAATATTATTTAAATGAAACTATATATCTAAATCAAATAATATCCCAAAAATAACAATATCCCAACAATTAATAATTAACACATAATTACAATTAATTCCCATAAACCAATTAAATCTCAAGATTAATTAGCTAATTACCTTAATTAATCTAGGCCGGTAAAGAGGGTGTTACAAATCTTCCCCCCTTAAGAAGATTCCGTCCACGGAATCTCATCGCGCTCAAACAAGGAAGGATAACGGTTCCTCATGTTAGATTCAGTTTCCCAAGTCAAATCAGATCCCAAACTGTGTCTCCATTTAACCAAAACCAACGGTATCTGCTTCTTTCTCAGCTTTGTAACCTTTCGATCTAACAGTTCAACTGGTTCTTCTACAAGTTTTTGATTCAAATCCACACGAAGATCCTTAATCGGAAGAACCTGTGTCTGATCTTCTACATTACACTTGCGCAAATAACATACATTGAAAGTGTCATGAATACCAGTTAGCTCATCAGGAAGATCCAAAGCAACAGCCTGATCATTAACCACTCTTTTGATTCTGAAGGGACCAATGTAACGGGGAGCCAACTTCCCGCGCTTACCAAATCTGATAACACCCTTCAAAGGAGATACTTTCAAATAAACCATTTCCCCCTCGACAAACGATACTGGTCGACGTCGCGGATCAGCATACATTTTCTATCTATCCCTTGCAGCTTTTAATTTCTCACGAGCAATAACAACCTTATCAGCTGTCATCTGTACAATATCAGGTCCTGCAAATTTCTTTTCCCCAGCTTCTAACCAACAAGTCGGAGTTCTACAAGGACGACCATACAACATCTCATACGGCGGCATACCGATACTGGAGTGGTAGGAATTGTTGTATGCAAACTCAACCAAAGGCAAATGAGAATCCCAAGAACCCCCAAACTATAACACACATGCTCGCAACATATCTTCTAAAGTCTGAATGGTTCTCTCTGATTGACCATCTGTCTGCGGATGATAAGTTGTACTCAAATTACCCCGGGACCCTAATTTCTGCTGCAGTTTGTTCCAGAAGTTGGACCAAACCTCGAATCTCTATCCGACACAATGGACAATGGAACTCCATGTATAGATATTATCTCATCAATGTACAACTGAGCCAGTTTACTCAAAGGTGCAGTTTCAACAGTAGCAAGAAAGTGAGCACTTTTGGTTAATCTGTCAACTATAACCCAAATCATATCATGTCCTCATTGAGTTCATGGAAGTTTAGTTACAAAATCCATCGTAATGTGATCCCACTTCCACTCAGGTATATCCAATTGTTTCTGTTAGAATATGCCCACTAATGCGTGTGTACCATTTGAATCACTACCGATGATGTATGGGCCTATTGGGTCATACACCGGGGTCAAATCTGACAGCAACTTAAGTAAAGGGACCAAGATTGATAAAAGACAAAAGTTGACTTCGCAGGCTGGGTTAGCGCCGCTAACCATAAGGGGTTAGCGCCGCTAACACTTATGGGTTAGAGCCGCTACAGCTGCATGGGCTTTACGTCAAGTCAACTGACAGGCCGCGTTAACGCCGCTAACTCCTATAGGTTAGCGCCGCTACGGCCAAACGTCAACTTTTTGTCAAATCACCTCTCTACTAGACCAATGCATGTAAGCTTCTTGCTGCGACTTGGGCCGACTTGGGGCATTCCAGGAGGCGGTTTGGGGTTTATAAAAGACCCTAACTCAGCCTCATTTGGGTGGCTTGGCTAAAATAGATTACATACACTCATAAGTGCTTGTGAGACTTAGTGAGTTCTTGAGAGAGTTTGAGTTCCAGAATTCGGTCCCTTAGTGTTTAGTTGTTGTTCTCCTACTGGGTTTTCGTGAAAGAAGAACCTCAAGCCTACGTGAGACGTAAGAAGCCAACACTTTCATACTTACGAGTTTGGGGTTGTCAAGCCTACGTGAGACGTGAGACTGAGAACAAACTTGAACCTCGATCGGAAAGGTGTTACTTTATCGGATGTCCCCCTGCCGGTGTTGGATATATATTTTATAAACCTTCTGAGAACAAATTTTTTGTTGCTCGAAGGGCATTTTTCCTTGAAAGAGAATTGCTATCCAAACAAAGAGGCAACAAGGAAATTGATCTTGAGGAAGTTCAAGGATCAACCGATAAAGAGCTTGAGGTTGGCACTAGCACTCAACCTAGGAAGGTTGAAACTAAGCAAGAGAATGCTGCAGTACCTGACACTATTTCATTGCTTACTCCTAGGCGTTCCAGTAGAACTCGTTTCGAGCCAGAGAGATATGGATTCTACATATCTGAGGGCAGCGAGTTAGTAGTGGACTCTGATAAGCCCTCTAACTACAAGGAAGCTATGGCGGGCCCTGAGTCTGCACATTGGAAGGAAGCGATGGAAAGTGAGATGCAATCCATGTCGGATAACCAGGTCTGGGAACTGGTTGATCCTACGCCCGAGGTTAAACTCGTAGGGTGTAAATGGGTCTTCAAGAAGAAGACCGGCATGGACGGAACCTTGGATACTTTCAAAGCACGACTAGTGGCGAAGGGTTTCACTCAAACACACGGTGTTGATTATGATGAAACCTTCTCCCCAGTGGCTATGCTGAAATCAATCCGGATACTTCTGGCCATTGCTGCATTTTATGATTATGAAATATGGCAAATGGACGTTAAAACCGCCTTCCTTAACGGGAAGCTTTCCGAAGAGGTGTATATGACACAACCTGATGGTTTTGAACATCCACAGTATCCGAACAAGGTTTGTAAGCTAAAGAAGTCCATTTATGGACTCAAGCAAGCATCTCGCAGCTGGAATCTATGCTTTGATGAGAAAATCAAGGAATTTGCATTTTTGAAAAGCAAAGATGAACCATGTGTATATGTCAGGGCTAGTGGGAGCACTATTGTCTTCTTAGTCCTATATGTGGATGACATATTGCTCATTGGAAACCATATTCCGAGCCTTAAGAGTGTAAAAGCTTGGCTCGGGCTTTCTCAAAGTGCATACATAGATAAGGTCGTGAGACGCTTTAAAATGGAGGAATCCAAGAAAGGAAACCTCCCTATGGCACAAGGCTTGATGTTGAGCAAGACTCAATGTCCTACCTCCCATGAGGAGATAGAAGTAATGAAGCGAGTACCATATGCTTCGGCTGTGGGATCGATCATGTACGCCATGTTATGCACTCGTCCTGATGTGTCATGTGCTTTGAGCATGACTAGTAGATATCAGGCGAATCCCGGGGAGCCTCATTGGAAAGCTGTAAAGAACATTCTTAAGTACCTTAGGCGTACAAAAGAAATGTTCTTGGTTTATGGTGGGGAAGAAGAGCTAAGAGTAAAGGGTTACTCGGACGCTAGCTTCCAAACGGATAGGGATGACTGCCGATCTCAATCGGGGTTTGTATTCCTGTTAGATGGTGGTGCTGTCAGCTGGAGGAGCTCAAAACAAGACACGGTAGCTAATTCGACTACTGAGTCGGAATACATTGCGCCAAGTGAACTTGCTAAAGAAGCCATGTGGATGAAGAAATTCATCCAAGATCTACAAGTGGTTCCAAGCATTACGGACCCTATTGAGATATTTTGTGACAATGAGGGTGCAGTAGCTTTGGAGAAGGAACCAAGAGCACACAAGAGAACAAGACATATTTTGCGCAAATACCACTTCATACGAGAGATAGTTGAGAGTGGTGAAATCATCATAAGCAGAGTAGCAACGGATGAGAACCTTGCGGATCCATTCACGAAGCCGTTATCGCAGGCAGCTCATGATTCTCACACTAGTGCTATAGGTGTAAGATTTGCCAGCGATTTGGCTTGAGTTATGTATTTAGTTTGTTTGATATGTAAACTTTATTTTATATTTTGGGAACGATATAGACAGTATTGTAACTTATGCTTGTTTCGATATATAATAGAGATTTTATATGCGTATGATACGGTTACATTCATGAGACTCTACTGTGTTCCATCTTAGCATGTTTAATCACTTCCGGAAATATTTTATATTTCAAACTTTCCACGGTCAGTCAATCTTGAGGAAGGAAGATTGAATTAAGACCGAGATAATCATGTGACCTTGAATTCAATATGGTCGAATTAAGGGGCAATGCCTATCTGTACTTGAAAAGAGTTTCAAGTAATTGGAAAACCCACACCCAAGTATACTCCATGGATTAGAGTCACGAGTGACTTGGGATGATAATATCTTACGTCCTTAGACCTGAGATGTATGAACCGCTATATCATATTTCTTTCTTACTTTAGCCATTTTCAAAAGCAGTTCGTAACTGGCTGTGATAAAGAAATGGCTAGATAAGTTAAGGGGTATGGTTTAGGGTTATACAGTCAAAAAGGGATTTGTTCCTCTGATATGAGAGATATCACTGGGCCCCTCGATGATTGGGAGCTGACACCAAAATTTTGCATGGCCATGCACAAGGAATATTGATTTAGAATCAAATATGTCCTTAACTTTTGGTCACCACCAATCAAGATCGAGAAACACAATCGTGGACGATCTGGAGATTGACACTCAATCCATGTCTCGTGTTCACATTGATATCGTGAACAAGAGGATGTTTAAGATCACTTATCTATAGGACCTTTCTTTGCGAACAGGTTTCATTCGGATAACGAAACCCATACTGACTTGGGGGCAATGATGTTTTTGCTAGAGACCGCTCATTGTCTGTGATTTGTTAAAAATGGTGCATCATGTGCAAGTGGGAGTTTGTTAGAATATGCCCACTGATGCGTGTGTACCATTTGAATCACTACCGATGATGTTTGGGCCTATTGGGTCATACACCGGGGTCAAATCTGACAGCAACTTAAGTAAAGGGACCAAGATTAATAAAAGACAAAAGTTGACTCGCAGGCTGGCTTTAGCCGCTAACCATAAGGTGTTAGCGCCGCTAACACTTATGGGTTAGAGCCGCTACAGCTGCATGGGCTTTACGTCAAGTCAACTGACAGGCCGCGTTAACGCCGCTAACTCCTATAGGTTAGCGCCGCTAACTCGGGTTAGCGCCGCTACGGCCAAACGTCAACTTTTTTTCAAATCACCACTCTACTAGACCAATGCATGTAAGCTTCTTGCTGCGACTTGGGCCGACTTGGGGCATTCCAGGAGGCGGTTTGGGGTTTATAAAAGACCCTAACTCAGCCTCATTTGGGTGGCTTGGCTAAAATAGATTACATACACTCATAAGTGCTTATGAGACTTAGTGAGTTCTTGAGAGAGTTTGAGTTCCAGAATTCGGTCCCTTAGTGTTTAGTTGTTGTTCTCCTACTGGGTTTTCGTGAAAGAAGAACCTCAAGGAGCTTGCTAGCTCAAGTGATTTGCTTGTTACCGGGGTATCACCTTCTAGTTGATTCGTTCAAGCCACAAGGAGCAACTTCATCTCATTCACTTTTCTGGAGCTAAGGATCTGGTATAACCTTCTCTCCTTCCTGTTTTGTTGCATTTCTTATCATAGAGTTAGATCTACTATTGGGGTTTCATGTTTTGTACTTTATGTGGTTGTACCATGGGCCTTTTGTCTTGTACCTTGCTTCCGTTGCGCGCCCAAGAAACCCCAACAGTTTCATATTCAATTCCTTCGGAGTGAACACATACTGCAGACTCTTGTGATCAGTGCATAAAATACATTTGGTTCCATACAGGTAGTGTCTCCACAGTTTCAAAGCAAATACCACTGCTGCTAACTCCAAGTCATGAGTCGGGTTATTTCTTTCATTCGGTTTCAACTGTCTCGAAGCATACACAATTACTTTACCTCTCTGCATCAAAACACAACCCAACCCAGCATGCGAAGCATCTCAATAAACCACAAAATCTTCTGAACCCTCTGGCAACGAAAGAACAGGAGCCTGACACAACAACTGTTTCAACTTTTGGAAAACATCTTCCTGAGCAGAACCCCACTGAAAAAGAACATCTTTCCGAGTCAACTTAGTCAACGGACAAGCCAACTTAGAGAAATCTTTGATAAACCTACGATAGTAACCCGCCAATCCAAGAAAACTCTTTATCTCAGTTGGTGTTTTCGGAGCACTCCAATTCATCACTGCCTCAATCTTGGACGGATCTACTTTGATACCTCCTTGACAAATCACATGCCCTAAAAATTGAACTTCTCGCAACCAAAATTCTCATTTTGAAAACTTGGCATATAATTTGTGTTGTTTTAAAATCTCCAAAACCCGTCTCAAATGCTGATCGTGCTCATCCTCTGTCTTAGAATACACCAAGATATCATCGATAAACACAATAACAAACTTATCTATGAAAGGTCGGCACACACGATTCATCAGATCCATAAATATGGCAGGAGCATTCGTCAAACCAAATGGCATTACTAAGAACTCGTAATGACCATATCGAGTACGGAAAGCAGTCTTAGGTATATCCTCTTCTGCTACTCTGACCTGATGATATCCGGATCGTAGATCAATCTTTGAAAAGTAAGAAGCCCTTTGCAACTGATCAAACAAATCATCGATTCTGGGCAACGGATACTTGTTCTTGATGGTTCTCTTATTCAGATCCCTGTAATCAATACACATACGAAGAGTTCCATCTTTCTTCTTCACAAACAATACTGGTGCACCCCACGGTGAAGAACTCGGACGGATAAACCCCTTGTCAAGCAAGTCTTGTATCTGAGTCATCATCTCCCGGATCTCATATGGAGCCAAACGATACGGAGCTTTCGCAATCGGTGCGGTACCCGGTACCAATTCTATTTTATACTCAACATCCCGTATAGGTGGTAACCCTGGTAGATCATCTGGAAATACCTCTGGATATTCGGAGACAACACGAACATCGGTAACGGGTCGCTTCTCTTTCTTCACATCAACGGCGTAAGCCAGAAAAGATGTACACCCTTTAGCTAGAGATTTTCTAGCCTTCATATACGAGATGATAGGAGAAGAAGATCGAGATCTATCCCCACGAGCCACGACATGCGACCCGTCAGCCAAAGGAATAGTAATCAGTTTCTTATGGCACTGGAAACTAGCTCTATGGTGACTTAACCAATCCATGCCTAGTACTAAGTCAAACCCCGGTATAGGCATCAGTAAGCAATCTACAGGCAGACTAGTACCATCAATATCTATAAACACCCCAGTCACAGAAGAAGTTACAGGCACTAACTTACCATCAGCTACTTCTACTTCTAAAGGAGAAGCAATAACAGTAACAGGTAATTTCAGTTTGCCACATAAAGATACAGACATGAAAGATCTATTGGCACCAGAATCAAACAACACACGAGCAGGCACAGAGTTTACAATAAACATACCCGTGATCACATCACTGTCATCAGCAGCCTCTGTAACAGTCATCTTGAAGGCTCTCCCTTCCGCAGAAGGTGCAACCTTTCTCTTCTGACCTGCAGAAGATGATCCCCCGACATTGGCTACCCCCTGCCCCGTCCCCTTTTGCCTCGGTTTAGTGCAAGCTCCAGCTCTATGACCCTGTTCGTGACAATTCCAACACACATTTGTATTAAACCGACAAATTGATGGTTCGTGGCCAAATCCACCACAACACAAACACCGTTTCGTCTGTGATGTGCACGGACCAGTATGACTAGCATTACAAGGTTTACACCACGGATTGTTCTGATATGACCCCGAACCTTTCAATTTCTGATCACCCCGATTCTGGTTATTCTGCCACTTGCCCTTGTTCCCACTCTGATTTCCACCGGACCTGTGAGACGACCCTTTCTCCCGATTAATTCTCTCCCGAGCTTTCACGTCACCTTCAGCAGCTCATGCCACAGTAAACGCCTGTACCAACGATGTTGCCATCCGGGTGTTACCTCTATATTCCGGCAACAGTGCTTGAACGAAATGATCTATATGTGAAGGTTCATCTGGTACCCATTGCTTAGCGAACCATAGCTTTTCGTTAAACTTTGCAATCAATTGATCCACCGACATCTTGTCATCTTGCGCTAGATCCATAAACTCCCATTTCACCTTATCCAAATCATAGGTATTACAGAATTGCTCATAGAACTTGGTTTGAAATTGATCCCAAGTAAAAGAATTCACCACTTCCCTGGATAGATGAGCAGTTAGAGAATCCCACCAGGTTGCAGCTTGACCCTTCAGCCTCCGAGTTGCAAAAATAACCCTATCGGATTCCTCACAATTGCATGTCAGGATCGGATATTACCAAATATCAATAACAAGAATTACCTTTTAGAATTAAATCAGAGTTTTTTAAAGATAATCTTTCAGTTTGATCACAATCAACTAAGAAGGTGCGGAATCACACTTACTTGATGTTTAAGGTTTTATCACAAGAACAATTCAACAATCAACACAAGAAAATACTTTCAAACTCTAGATGTTTATTAATAACCAATGATGATTACAATATTCACCAACACCTCTAATCTAACTCTTTTGTTAGACGAAGAACACAACTTGTTCTTAGGTTTCTATGAAACTTAGAGATCAACACATTTTGAGAAAAACAAATTAACAATAAAATATGAATGCGTAGAATTGCCTTATAAAACAATATTCTAGTTCTAGTATATATAGGCTCTTGATCCTCCTTGAATAGTTGACAGTTAGGCAATCTTCTATCTTCCGAGATAATCTTGATAATCTTCAAACTTGATAGAGATATACTTCAAATCCACAGAGATAGCATTTTCCATTAATAGCTCAACAGCAACTGTTTGTTGAATAAACAGTTCTGACTTTCTTCTAACAGTCTTCATTTTAAGGTCTTCTAACAGTTGTGTATAACTGAACTAACAGTTCTGATCTTTTGTACTAACAGTTGTAAAACTTGCAACAACTGTTAGATACAACTGTTTTCACTGATTACTCTAACAGTTTTACTTTGCATGTCCAACAGTTTCAATGACTTAGCAAATTTCCCAACAATCTCCCCCTAACTTAAAGTATTGAACAATACATTTAAGTTGTTTGTTTTATAGGGTTCAACCACAGAAAAATTAACATAATCAAAGAAAATATTTACATTAAATATGCAGAGTCAAACTGTTACAATCAAAACATAAGAAGAAAATTACTTTTGATTTGACTGTAAGAACTCCAACCTTTTCTTTAGCCTTCTTATCAGATCAACCATCATATCAGCAGGACCAAAGAACTTTGCACTTAACATATTCAGTAGCTTTTCTTTACCATGATCAACGAATTCAAAATCAAACCACTGAGTTTGTGCATTTCCCATCACCATATGATAAACTCTTGCCTTATCATATACTTTCACAGAACTTATTGGGAAGGTTTCGTCACTTGTCAAAATGGGCATTATCTCCAGTGGATTGCAAATACTTCTTAGATGTCTCATCAACACTCTCACCTCAATCTGTGTCGCATTTTCATAATTGCTTACTCCATAAGCATACATATCTTGAACATCCCTTCTTGTCCTGCTACCCATCAGATGTAAGAAGCTAGAATAACTTTCAATTGGTTCCTCTTCTCTGACAATAGTAACTCCTTTCTTTCTAGTTTCCCATCTTAACAGTTCAAATCTCCACTCAGTAATGTGGGATTTCTTGCCTAGCTGCTCTGCCACTAATTTGTCAATTCTTTCTTCAACCTCTACCCTGAGTCTATCATGAAGAATGGTTTGTACCATACCTGCTTTTGCTGCATCTTCAGATGTTTTAACTGATTTGGATTTTTCAGATTGTTGTAACTGGGTTGTTTGTTTTATATTCTCAACTGTTGGTTTCGGAGGTGGAACTGTTTTCTTCCTTTCAACTCTCTTTCTTTTTACTCCCTGACCAGGTTTCTTAGCACTTTCTTCTTCCTCAATCTCCTTAGTAAAATCAGCAGCTAGCTTTTGAGCTAACTCAAAATCTTTCTTCTCTTGCTGTTCAAACTCAGCAGCCATCCTTTGAGCTAACTCATGGTCACGCTCCTCTTGCTGCTCTTTTGTAAGTTTTAGCTTGGGAAGTTCCACAAAAATCTCCTTACCCTTACCTTGCACAGAAGGCATCTTCTTTTCCACTGCCTTTTCAGTAATATTGATTCCTTTGAATCCTGGCTTTGGTGCAATTGGTTCCATCTTTGAAGATTTACCATCCAGCCATCCATCTTCAATCTTTTGTTTCATTTGAAATGCACTGCAGTTTAGAGTTTGAGCACACACATCAATCAAATGATCTTGCTTCACTTTTGACCAAGATCCGAATACTTCAGTAGTTGGGTAGTCTCCATACATAATCATTTGATTAATCAAAACTCTATCAACTGCTGACAATTTTTTTACAACTGTTTGAGCACTTGGTGCAACTGTTTTCTCTGTAATCTCAGCAACTGTCTGTACACTCTCTTCAACTGTTGGATGCTTTGGTAAAACTGTTTTCTCCGTAATCTCAGCAACTGTCTGTACACTCTCTTCAACTGTTGGATGCTTTGGCAAAATTGTTTTCTACCCCTTTTTGATTGGAACAGTTGAAGGGGGTCTTGCACCAGCAGTTAACTGTTTCAACACTTGATCATGAAACTGTATCACAACATTAGCCTTTTTCAAACTCTCAGTCAAAAATCTTATTTGATTGTCTTGCTTAATGATAAGCTCATTATGTTTTGCCAAAAGCTTATCTTGTAAAGAATTTATCTTCTTTAAATGCATGTATGCCCCGAAGAATGGTACAAAATTGGTATCCGTCAAAGCCTTTTGTTTCATACTAGCCTCAATGTCAGGGAGTGTTGCCACTGTGAACATATCACTGGTAGAAATAACTGGTGGTTCACTTCTAGAAGATTCCACACCAGTACCCCTCTGTTCTTGGTACTTGGGATTTCCAGAAGATGTTGGAACAACTTTTGTTGCCGTGGCTGAGGTCTTAAAGATGTTGACACTTTCCTGCTCACCCCTTGCGGATGAAACAGTAGTGTCAGCCTCAAACACCACATGATCACTCTCCCCTGGGGTGATCACCTCCTCAGTGTGCCTGGGAGACAGCACAATGGGTTCCTTTTGGATATTCTGCACAGGAGAATGCGCCTGTGCAGGGCTTACAGCTTGGGCATTAGATACTGTGGTGGAAGGAGCACCAGCAGTTCTCTTTCTTTTTCTGAAAGTGATTAGAGTGGGGGCTTTTGTTGTAACTTGATGCAAAGTAGCAGATTGAGTTGTGTGAGTATCGTGAACTGGGGGTTCCAGAGGTGGGGGTTTAGCAATGATTTGGGCCTCTTGCTCAACTCTGGCAGCTCTATTTCTTGACGGAAACTCCACCATTGCTGAGAGTGGTGGAGTTATGGCACCAGATAAATTCTTGCCATTTATCAACAGTTTGCTCAATGTGGAGGCCACATGAGCAGAGGGAATCAGTACCCTCTTGTGCATTTTGAGATTTGGCAATAAAGAATTTAGTAAAAACTGCCCAAATCGTGGATACATAAAAAAGAGACCGTATTTAGTCCCAAGATGTTTTACCATGCCATCAAATATCATTTTGGAAAAGTTAAAAGAACGGTTATTGGCCAAACAGATTAAGGCCAGAGCAATGTTGCTCCCAAATTCATTCCATCCAGTTCTTTTAGGGCTTATGCATTGTTGGAGAGTGTGAATCAAATACTTCCAGTGCGAACAGAATTTCCCTTTATAAAAGGTACCCTTTCCCCTAGGGCCCTCATATCCCAGCTTAACAAGCTCAGCATGCAGATATTCCAAAGAAACAGAATCAGAATACTCACCTTCGAGATCATCAAGTTGAAGGTATTGTCTTATGATACTCTCAGAGATAGACACATCATTATCATCAACCTTGGAGTCAATCCATTTCACTCCTTCTTCTTCTCTCAGAGAAGCATTCTTCCATAACTGATCGATATGCGCAGTATAAATGGTGGAATTGATGGTCAGAGCATGACGTAGGTTGGAATGTAAAACATAGTCAATCACATCGTGAAAGACACTGAGATCATCGGGTTTCAACAGAAAAGCAAGCATGTTGTGTTCCTTAACGAATGGAAGGGGAGCCATGGTGATTTGCGAGTGAGTTTCTAGGGTTTTAGCGTTTGAAAGGAGTTCAGTAAGCGTAAAGAAAACTGTGAGGTGGGAATGGCTTATATATGTTACGCATATTCAATGCAATTCAAATGCCCTCAGAGTCCCTGCAAAGACATAATCCAGAAGCTGATTCTGGATCCACAAAACTTGTGAACAACAACTTGATCCAGCAACATATCCAGCCTCAGCTGTTGAAGTGGAAACTGTTGTTTGTTTCTTGCACTGCCATGATACTAACCTGGAGCCAAAGAACTGACATCCTCCGGAAGTTGATTTCCTGTCTACATTAGCTCCTCCATAGTCACTGTCAGAGTATGCCACCAATTCAAAAGGTGAATCTTTAGAATACCAAAGACCCAGTTTTTGTTGGCCTTTGAGATACCTAGAGATCCTCTTTACAGCAAATAGGTGTGACATCTTTAGGCTGCATTGAAACCTGGCACAAACACACACAGCAAACATGATATCTGGTCTAGAAGCAGTTAAGTACATTAAAGAACCTATCATAGACCTATACAGGTGTACGTCTACATCCTCCCCCTCAGGATCTGCTCCCAACTGTTTGTGTGTTTCCATTGGAGTACTAGCCAGCTTCACATCTTGATAACCAAATTTGTCCAAAATGTCCTTGACATACTTTGACTGACTAAGAAATATACCTGATGGCTCCTGCTTTACTTGTAATCCCAAGAAAAATGTAAGTTCTCCCACATAACTCATCTGGAATCTCTTATGCATTATTCCTTCAAACTCCTTGCACAGACTGTCATCAGTGGATCCAAAGATTATATCATCAACATAGATTTGTACAAGCAAAATCTTTGTTTTAATAATCTTTGTAAATAGTGTCTTATCTATAGTACCTCTCTTGAAACCATTCTCAAGTAGATATGATGTTAATGTCTCATACCAAGCTCTAGGAGCCTTATGTAACCCATACAAAGCCTTATCCAACCTATATCCCTTATCAAGATATTTTGGGTCTTCAAAACCAGGTGATTGACAAAAATATACCTCCTCATCAATAGTTCCATAGAGAAATGCTATTTTGACATCCATTTGATACACCTTGAACCCTTTAAAGCTTGCACAGGCAAGGAACAGTCTAATTGCTTCTATCCTTGCAACTGGTGCAAAGACATCATCATAGTATATTCCTTCCTCCTGTGTATAACCCTGTGCAACTAGCCTAGCCTTATTCTTGATTACAATGCCTCTCTCATCCTTTTTATTCCTAAACACCCACTTGGTGCCAATAGCTCTCTTGCCTCTTGGAAGGTCAACTAACTGCCAAACTTGCTGAATCTGGAACAGTAGGAGTTCCTCCTGCATTGCTTCCAACTATGAAGGGTCTTTTAATGCCTCTACTACTTTCTTAGGTTCTATCTGTGATAGAAAGCAGGCATTCACATCAAACTGTCCTAGATCCACACCACTATGTTCACCTTGCAACATACCCCTAGTTCTGACAGGAGTGATGGGATCACCTATAATCTGCTCTATGGGATGGTCCTTGTGAATTCTTAAGGTAGGGATGTTTTCTTCAGTCAGTACATTCCCTAAATTAGACAGATCAACCTCAGATCCACTCTCATTCCCAGAAGAATTACATACCTGATCTGCAACTGTTTGATTTTCAGATTCATTGTTTTGTTGGAGAAAAGGATATTTCATATCCTTTGAAGGTTCAACATCATCATTCATTGGACTAACAGCATTGGAAGAGTCATTTTGAAACAAAGGAATCACTACAAAGTCTTCAGTGGCTTTGTTTCTTCCAACAGTTGTTGGACTTGAGCTAACAGTTTCAGAACTGTTTGAGATAGTTTGTGGATTTGCACTAACAGCTGTAGGAAAACCTGCAACTGTTTCTGTAGAAAACTCAAAAGACAGAGAGTTAGACAATGCATCAATATCAAATAACTAATCAGGACCATTACCTGCAATATTGATCCTATTTTCATTAAAGGAGACATTGATACTCTCTTCTATGATCCTAGTGACACTGTTAAAAACTCTATATGCTTTACTCTGAGTGGAATATCCTACAAAGAATCCTTCTTCTGCTTTACTCTCAAGTTTGCCTAATTGTGACTTGGTATTAAGGATAGTGCAGGGACATCCAAATGGTTTGAAGAAGTTGATCAAAGGTTTTCTTTTAAGGAACAACTCATAAGGAGTTTTCCCTTTGGACTTGACTACTTGCACTCTATTCTGAACATAGCAGCAGTATTCACAGCTTCTGCCCAGAAGGTCATTGGGAGCCTAGAATTAACTAACATAGATCTAGCAGCCTCTATCAAAGTCCTATTCCTTCTCTCAGCCACTCCATTCTGTTGTGGAGTCCTAGGTGCACTAAACTGCCTTTCAATCCCTTTTTCCTTACAAAAACTGTTTAACTCATAGTTCTTAAACTCAGAACCATTGTCAGATCTAATGACTTTCACTCTCAAATTAGACTGATTTTCTATCCTAAGAATAAGAGACTTAACTAATTCAGCAGTTTCATCCTTAGTTCTAAGAAATTGAACCCATGTAAATCTGGTGAAATCATCAACTATGACTAAACAGTAGGCTTTCTTCCCTATACTGACCACTAAAGTAGGACCAAAAAGATCCATATGCAACAGTTGTAAGGGTGCAACAATGGAAGAAACTTCTTTGGACTTATAAGAAGTTTTGTGTTGCTTGCATTTGAGGCAAGCCACACAATGATCATCACATGAGAATTCTTTTTGGGGCAAACCTCTTACCAGATTGTTTTTAGCTAACAGATTCATGGGTTTAAAATTCATGTGACACATCCTTCTATGCCAAATGGCAGACTCATCATGAGATGCCTTAGATAGTAAACAACTTAATACAATATGTTTATAAACCTTTTGTGTGTCCAAACAGTATACATTATCCTTTCTAGGTGTTCTTAAAAGAACATTCTTTTCATCCACTTTAAAATCTTTTGAAAGGATAATGCACTCTGTGTCTGTAAACAGGACTTTGTTTCCATGGTCAGAGATTTGAGAAACACTTAACATATTGTATTTGAGTTGTTCAACAAAGAAAACATCATTGAAAGTAAGTGTACCTGCCTCTACAGCTCCCTTACCAGTGATTCTTCCTCCCTTAGCATTTCCTCCGAATGCTACATGTCCTCCATTAATTCTTCTGAAATCCTTCAAGCAGTGTGGATTTCCAGTCATGTGCCTTGAGCATCCACTATCCACATGCCAAATTTCTCCTTGATTGGCCCTATGAATGCTCTTCACAAATAAAACTTAGTTAGTAGCAGGAAGTACCCAGGCCATGCAGGTCTTGGGCACACCATTTAAATCATAATACTTAAACAAAGTTTGAGTCTTCTTGATTTCATCCCCGTTAGACTTCTTTATCCTGTGTGAAGAGTATTTAGTGACAACATGTGGTTTCCAACTGTTGTGATTAACAGTTGAGCCTTTTGATTTTGGTAAAATAGTTGAGTCAATTTGTGACTCAGTTTGATTGTTGGTTTGATTAACAGTTTTGGACCTTTCAGAAACTGTGTGTTTCTGCAATTTCACCCAAGCAGAGCCAACAGTTTTTGGTTTTGGCCTAACAGTTGTGGAACTGTTAGCCTGTTTTCTGTAACTTGGCCTCTGGGTGCTATAGATATATGGGTTATAATAACAGTTGTGAGCTAAGTGATTTGCTCTCCCACATATATAGCACCTTTTGGTTTTGACTATAGGCAAACCAGTTCTTTGTTCCCAAAACTGGTTCCTATTTCTTTGATTTCCTCTCACAGGTGCTGAAGGAGGAAATTTCTACACACCATGCTGTTTGCATGTGCAGACAGGCACTTCAGTATGCCCTTTCACAGATTTAAGCTAAAACTTTTTCTTTGAAGCTTCCTTCTTAGGCTTCTCAATTCCAACATCACTAAGCTTCTCCTTTTCCTTGGTCTTAACACTAACAGCTGAGGTTTTTGGGTTAGAACTGTTTGGGTTCTGTTTAGAACTATTTGTGTAATTTTCGGGACTGTTTGTAGTAGTAGTGTAGCTGTTTATAGAATAAACAGGTTTGATAGGTTTTGTTTCACTGGTGGAGGGTTCAGAGGTGGCTTTTACAAACACCACAGGTTTTAAAGATGATTTTGGTGCTGTAGGTTCACAACAGATGTGATTTTCAATAGGAATATTCTCTTCTTTCTTCACTACTTCCTCCTTCTCATCATCACTCACTTCATACACAACTCCTTCCTTTTCACTCTCTAATTTTGGATCAGCTGACTTTAAGTCTTCTTCTAATGGTTCATTAACATACCTATAAGCTACATCAGACATGGGAGTTATGTAGTTGTGATTGTACGGAGGTGGGGTTTGTTTGTATCCTAAACCTGTTTTAACCTTATCTCTGATTTGTGAGTGTACCAAGGATTCAAGCTTAAGATTTGTTGCTTTGAACATACTCAAATCCATATCTACACCTTCTAACTTCTTTGTTAGCTCATCAATCCTACTCTCTTTCTTACTCAGCTTTTTCTTAAGATTATCAATTTCTTCCTGAAGCTGCTCCTTCTCCCACTTATGATACTTCCTATCATAGTCCATTTGCAGTTCATTTGCCTGATAATCTTTAATTTTCTTTTCAAAGCTTTCAATGACAGCACTAGATTCATATCTTCTCTCCTCCATTCTGCTCAGAACAGCACACACCTTTTTGTTGTGCTCCCTGAACCTTTTTACTATAGCTCTACATTCACCAGGGCATAGTTTAGAAGATACCTGTGTGTCTTCTGATTCTGGTGAATTCAACTTGATGGAGGAGTCAGTCAAGGCCATCAGTGCCTTGTTGTGAGTAGCTTCCTCTGCTTGATCACTCCAATCATACCCATAGCCATCCTGTGAGACCAATGCTGATGAGGTTTGATTGGGTCTTTGTCCTTGACTCTGAACTTGTCCACCAGATCTGCATTCCCTAGAAAAGTGACCAGGCTGTTGACATTTAAAGCATTTAACTTTGGATTTGTCAAATCCATCCTGACCATTTGCCCTGAAGTTCATGTTTTGTCTGCCAGTTCTTTTAATGAATCTTTTTGCTCTAACAGTTAACATGGCCATTTGCCACTTGAGGTCCATCTCCTCAAGATCATCATGATGCACTTGTTCAAGATCCTCATTGGTGAGGGTTGAATTAGCATGGCTAGCAAGAAATGCTTCAAGCACTGCATCAGGGGTGTTCACATCTAACCCAACAGTAGAACTGGTACCTGCACATACATCAACAGAATTAGATAAAGAATGGTTTGAGTCTATACCTGAGGATGAAAAGAGAGCAGCATTGTGACTAGGGATTATAGACTTTCTTTTTCCCTCTATCTCTCCCTCAAACATAACCAGACTGTTGTATAGATCATCTAATTCTATATCTTCCAATGAGTCTTTAGTCCTCCATTGTGCATCATAAACGGTCCATTATTCACCCAAGGACCTAAGGAACTTTCTATTGATCTCATCTTGCTCTAGTCTAACTTTTGCACTCTCAAGTTGACTAACCAGCTTATAAAACTTATCAAAAAGTTGTGTTAAACTTTCATTCTTCCCACTTGAAAAGTTTTCATAAGCCTGTTTAAGAAGGTCCCTTTGGTTCCTTTTGGAACTAGCATTCCCTGCAAATCTCTTTTCTAAGGCAACCCAAAGTTTGTGTGCATCTTCAAACTTCTTGAACTGATGCTAATATTCGTTGGGAATAGCAATCTGAAGGATGCTGAGGACTTTCATCTCAATCATCCTTTCTTTCTTCTCAGCATCTGTTCTTGGTGGTGATTTCTTCTTTGGTTTTCCTGTTTTATCTAAATCAACAGCATTAATGGGGTCCTTTTCTATGACTTTCCAAACAGCATAGTCCATTAATTGGACATGCTTCTTGATTCTTAGCTTCCACATCTCAAACTCAGTTGGTTTGAGCATGGGAACTCTAAAGTTTGACCCAGATCCAGTGTTATCAGAAGATCCAACAGAATCCATTGCAGTAATATGAATGAAAAACAAACGAGAAGATTTAGACACACTTTAAATAACAAAACACAGCAGATCTGTGAAAAACCTTCAAATAGTGATCAAAGGAGCCTTAATGAAAAAGCTCTGATACCACTTGTCAGGATTGGATATTACCAAATATCAATAACAAGAATTACCTTTTAGAATTAAATCAGAGTTGTTTAAAGATAATCTTTCAGTTTGATCACAATCAACTAAGAAGTTTCGGAATCACACTTAATTGATGTTTAAGGTTTTATCACAAGAACAATTCAACAATCAACACAAGAAAATACTTTCAAACTCAAGATGTTTATTAATAACCAATGATGATTACAATATTCACCAACACCTCTAATCTAACTCTTTTGTTAGACGAAGAACACAACTTGTTCTTAGGTTTCTATGAAACTTAGAGATCAACACATTTTGAGAAAAACAAATTAACAATAAAATATGAATGCGTAGAATTGCCTTATAAAACAATATTCTAGTTCTAGTATATATAGGCTCTTGATCCTCCTTGAATAGTTGACAATTAGGCAATCTTCTATCTTCCGAGATAATCTTGATAATCTTCAAACTTGATAGAGATATACTTCAAATCCACAAAGATAGCATTTTCCATTAATAGCTCAACATCAACTATTTGTTGAATAAACAGTTCTGACTTTCTTCTAACAGTCTTCATTTTAAGGTCTTCTAACAGTTGTGTATAACTGAACTAACAGTTCTGATCATTTGTACTAACAGTTCTAAAACTTGCAACAACTGTTAGATACAACTGTTTTCACTTATTACTCTAACAGTTTTACTTTGCATGTCCAACAGTTTCAATGACTTAGCAAATTTCCCAACATTGCAGGCATCTAAAGCCTTCACCATTTCCCTTAACCAGCTCAAAGTATCACTTGGGTTTGAGCTTCCAGAATACTCAGGTGGTTGGCAACCCTTGAAATCCTTGTATTGCACTTTCGGTTTAGAGCCTCCTTGAGTTGGCTACCATGGAATGAAAAAGTTCTGTTGTTGTGGTTGGTGCTGCTGTTGGGGTTGTGATACAGGTGGTATTGTAACGAATGGTAAAGAACCAAATGGTGTTGACACTGTATTGAATGGTGTAGCAGAGTAAACATGAGGTGGTATTGACTGGGTAAAAATAGCTGACTCTCTGGGCAAATGAGTGGTCTGAGTTTGATAAGAGAACTGTGTCTGATGTTGCTGCTGTTCCAACTCCTGAACCCGATCTCTCAAACTTTGCAGAGTATCTTCCAATTGCAACACATAGTCTTGCTGATCATATTCATCGTTGTGAGAAGTACCGGCTCTGTGGTGCTGTTCATTGACTGCAGTGGAGGACTGGTGATTTCTTCCGGGGGACGCATGGGTAGTTGTCTGGTTCACGTTATCAGCCATTTGCTATGCTATACACAGCATCTCACCAATTGTTAGATATAATCCGTTAGTATAAACACTAACCACCCTCAAAGCTACACTACCAATTACCCACCCTGGGAATATTGGACTGACCAGAGCCTCGGTTCAAGTATTGCACAAATCCATCATGCAAATCCTCAAACCAGGGCTCTGATACCAACTTGTAACACTGTACTTTTTAAACATAAGATATACTGCACGCGAAAGCTAATTACATATAATTATCTTAATTACATAATAGGTACAAAAAGATTTCACTTGTTTGATGTACAAAAACCGATACAGTGTTAATACAAAACATGCTCTTTCCAAAAACTTGACATCAGAGTTTGGTCTGTCCATATTCCCAGCCCAAGCATCAAGATCACCTCAGAGGATCTGCAAAACAATCTAGTGGGGAATTAGCACAAAGCTAAGTGAGAGAACAAATATCTAAACATACACAAGACAAATATGCCCAAACCAAATAACTCATGAATCCCAGGAGAACCGGCGGTGTTGCAAGCACCTACAACCAAGGTCGGCCAAAACCAAGGGTTACCGATAGCCCAGCTAACAGTGATAACAACACCAGTCTTCTTGAGTACAATAAATGCACCCTAAGATCTGATAAGTTACACCCTCAAGCAAAGGCCCAGACTAAACTGGTCTCCAAATAACATGTATATACAATCCAAACAAGAGCATTCCAAATAGGATATCATATCTTGTATATCCGAAGATATAAATCCACTCACCAAAGTCTTCAAAACCTTGGCGCACTCAGATGACTAAATTCACCGAGTCTTCTCAGTACCTGAGATTGAAGTAACGCAAGTCAGTATTCAATTCATAATACTGATCCAATAATAAATATCATATTTATTCATTTTTTCATATATATACATTTATACATATACTCAACATACATAAAACCCAAACAGATATACAATCATGTTTATCTTTAAATCATCTGAGCAATTCTAGTCGGAATCCGAGCAAGAGGCGGAATCCGACTAATTCATACTTATGAATTCCGAGTCCTTCATAACTCAACACATAATCAATTCTAACTTCATTTTCTAAACTGATTTCATGTATTCAAGTTATACAAGTGTCCAGAAATCATTCTAAACATATAACTAACACATATTGATCATAAAATCTAACATGCATACGTCCTATGATCATCAAATCATCATATATGCTTCAATCGGAATTCATAGATACATACAAAACCGAAATTAAAGAACAATCAACAATTACATTTCAGTAATCTAACCTTATGATGATATCAAATAAGCAACTAAAATGCAAACAAGGTAGAAGCTCGATTTTTCTTTTCTTCCTTTCTTTCTTTCTTCTCGGCCGAGAGCAACCCAAAGTAACACACACAAACACTTTGTCTATTCTAACAAGTAAGGTGGTATGGAGAAGGAGCGGTAGCTTAAACCCACTATTCGGCCATACCCCCCCCCCCAACAACCCAAATATAATATTATTTAAAAGAAACTATATATATAAATCAAATAATATCCCAAAAATAACAATATCCCAACAATTAATAATTAACACATAATTACAATTAATTCCCATAAACCAATTAAATCTCAAGATTAATTAGCTAATTACCTTAATTAATCTAGGCCGGTAAAGAGGGTGTTACACAATCCATAGATAAGGTTACAAGAAATATACCTGAACAAAAACCTTTAGGATTGCTAAAGATAGTCCACCACTACTGCACCTCCGATTGAACTGGCTGCTAGACCGCTCCTGGATCACCAAGCCTCTAAATCGCAGACTTGAGTGTGTGTGTCCTTGCGTCGATCAGCAATCGCAAACCCCCCTCAGGTGTTCTTCATTGTTCGACGGCAAGAGAGAGAGAGAGAGTCGAGAGAGATAGTGCGACGGTCGAGGTTGAGATCGACCGTGAGGGAGGCGAGATCGAGAGAGAGAGAGTGTGTGGTGTCTAGGTTTAATCCTTTGTCTCATGTTCTTAATCCTTAAGCCTTTAAGGATATATTTATAAGGATTAACTTGGACCTAAGCCCGTTTAATTAAAAGCCCACTGGTTTTAATTAAACTTTCAATCTCTTCACTTTGACCCCCTGGACTTTACTAGTTTATTAATTAACTATTAATTAACTTAGTCCGTTAAATATTAAAACTTAATATTTAATTCTCCTTAAATAATAAATAGCTATTTATTATTTATTCCTTTCTAATAATTAATCCATACTGGATAATTATTTATATCTCTCAATAATTAATACTACTGATTAATTATTCGTTTATCTCTTTAATAATTAATCTAACTGATTAATTATTTACTCTTTCCCTTTAATAATCAAACTGACTGATTAATTATTTCCACACAGACAAAAGGTGAAATCCAACTTTTCTCAATTGGGTGTGTAGCAGTGTGACCCTTTAGTCTCTTATAACATTGGATACAACATGCCTATTAATTATCTCTGCACATAATCTAACAGACTCCCACTTGTTCAAGATAACTAATAGTTACCGCACATTGTTAGCCTAATGATGTCCCTAGCCAGACACTTAGGGTAACCAGGTTATAAGAACTCTTATACCCCAAAGTAACTTGTGATAAAACTTCATAAGCAACCTGCTTAGAAGTAACTTGTTATAAACTAACTGTTTATAAACTAAACTATCATAAACTCCCTGTTTATGAATGGGTACGTTTTTATATATACAAACTTGCATATATATAGGTTTGTCCCTTGCAGCACGATATTTCAATTTTGAGCATGAGCATGGAAAAAGTCAACTCAGAGACTCAAGAATTTGTTCATGACATACTTGATTTCAAAACTGCGTGATAAACGACAAAGAACAGATCAGTTCGTTTGGGCACGGCCGTGCACTTACCAGTTTCTTTAATCAGTCAAGGGGCCCGGAAATATCTCTCCTAAAAAGGAGGTGCAATTACCATCTTGCATATTTGCATTTGGCAACACGGCTCCCACTGAATCTAGACACGCCCCTTATGACCACCCTGTTACGGCATGACGTTAGAACGCGCTAAGAAGACACCAGTTACCGCATCCCAAACCAAATACCTCAGGCTTGAGGATAACCTATGTGATAAATACTTTTGACACGAATCCACGAAGTATTTTTCACGGTGGGTCAATCCAATATTCGTAACCCTAACGAATATCCATAAATTTTGGTCCGCAAAAACCGTTCGCAGCTATATTCGATATACTTTCGAATCTACCCCAAAATTACGATGACTTTATAACCCTATCAAGGTTCCGACCAAGATAAGTAGTCACGAATAATGTTTTTGAATAAACCTAGTTTATTCCTGGATGAACCAAAACATACAAAATTGTGAAGAACAATGAAACTAATTTCTACACCCTTCCATATTTCACCCTGGAATAAAGATGCATAATTTCTACCATTTCACTGACTCGATTCACGGTGTTTATCTGAATTACTTATTATTTTACATTGTAACTTATCATGGATTACAAAGAAAATAATATGGTTATAAACCCTAAAACACAAGACTAGTACTTTGAAGTTCTCCTTCTTGGTTTTGCTAGAAATCATTCTTGCAACCTAAGAACACTTCTAGGCTTACTTATTTTATAAATTCCTTAAACTTGGAGAACTGGAAATAACTCCTTGTTTCTGATTTATAAAACAACCTCCCTGTAATTAAAACTTAAATTACATTTCTAGATGTATTAAATCTTACTACATTTATCCATTTGAAACGATAAAACTTTCTTACACCTACTTGTAAGAACCTTGAAATTAGATTCCCTGTGTATGCCAACACTAATCTAATATCAGTACTAAGAATGTTAAAGAACATCCTATTTTATCAATTCTAACGTTAACCAACCAACAACATTTAATTAAGCTGACCTACTGAACTTAAAGAGTATAATTTTGTTTAAGTCATAACTTGACTCAAAATCTTGCAATGATATCTTTATCGAGTACCTCTCAATAAATCATGCATCCCTCGGATTAGTTCTTTCTGAAGAACTTACTGTTTTAGATAGCTTATAAAAACATCCGATAACTATATACTTTAAAAGTTCAAACTTGTATTTATCACACTTGTTAAAAACAGCCTTTTATTAACTTTGATAAATACATTGGTCAGGTGCTCCCACTATTTTTTATGAAAAAAGTGCATTCTTTAAAACATCCTTTTAGGCCTTAGTCAAAACTTGACTACCATGCCTAAAACTTGTGTTCCAAACACATGTTTTAAAGAACTTAGTTTTTGCAAGAAATTTGTTTTATGAAACCAAAAACTTGGATCTGCCATATATCCATCTTTCCAATTACGGAAAATGGTTTCATTAAACTTACCATGATCATAAGTATGAAACACTCATAATGGTATCTTAAATTTCTATCCTTAAAACATTTAGTATAAAACTCCCTTGATTATAATAACTATTATAATCACTTTTATACTTTCTTAAACGTTTTATCAAAAACTATTTTACTTAGAAATAATAACTATCATTTCTATTTAGTTCAAGACTTTGAACATTCACTTTTCATAAAAACTTAAATACTTGTTGAAATAGAAAAACTATCTAATCTTAGAAACAAAAACTTATTTATACAAGTATTTACATAGTAGAACCGGCATTTATGTAACTACAACAAATCATAGCATAAGATTATTATGAATCACCAATCAAGTCAAGACTTGACTTATTGGCACTCTTTTAGTCACAACTGGACCAATCATGATTCATATAATAAGAACACGTGCACGGATATGAACCAAATAATTATAATTTCCATAAACTTAAAAGTATCCATAAACAATATAAAATTTGTTCAAATGAACTTAAAAAGTTTAAATAACTAGGAAATATAAATAATATCCGTATGCTGCATGTAGGATCTCTTTATGTTGGGCCGCATCACTTTCCATCTCCTCCTGCAATAAACGATTGCAAGATGTTAGAATACTTGTAAAACTTTACAAGTAGGAAAGTGACAAAGAAGCTAATCACGCAATACCTGAGGAGCCAGACTTGCCTCCTGCCTCGTGAAGCACCGATTCTCGGTCCTTGCCTTGTTTGGCTTCGGCTTCTTGCCCTTGTTGTCGTTATTAGCCCTGGGTGCATTCTGGCTGGGCTGGGCCTTGCCCTTTCCCTTTCCGTTGCGCCCCTTCCTCTTCTTACGTCCACCATGTCCCACCATAAGAATGTCCTTAGACTTGGTCCCGATACTCTACTCAGCAGTCATGAGCATGGATGCAACTCAGCCACGGATTTCTCCATGTTGTTCATGTTGTAGTTGACTATAAAAGGCTTATAGTCATCTGACAACGAGTTGAGTATCGTATCTGTTGCTAGCTGCAACGGTACTGGGTGCTCGAGTCTCTCTAGGTGGTCCATGTAACCTTTCATTTTCATGACATGGTCACTGACCGAGGTTCCCTTTGCCATCTTGCATGAGTTAAATGCCCTAGTGGCATCATAACGCTCCGTGCGGGCTTGCTCCTGGAACATGTCCCTCAGCTGGCGGATCATGTCATATGCAGGAGTTTCCATCATGCTTGATTGCAACTCTAGACTCATAGTTGCAAGCATGAGGCAGCTAACATCCAAGGCGTCATTGGAGCGCTTCTGAAAAGCCTCCCTGACCACTGCCCTGGCATTGCTGGCAGGGGGATTTCCTAGAGGTTGTTCTAGGACATACCACTTTCTCTCGTGCCTCAGCACGATCCAGAGATTTCTCTCCCAAGTGAGAAAGTTGGACCCGGTGAACTTATCTTTCTAAAGGATAGAGCGGAGAGAGAGGTTATTAGTATTGGTAACGTTGGTTGCCATCTACAAATTAAAACCTGGTTTAATTAGTAATTGCAAATAAACTTTCGAACCTATATCATTAAACCCATAAACAATATATATTAGACCTATGACCCATATTTCACATACTTGACGCAAGGTTTGGGCACTTCCCGCCAAGTCATGCTATTTCTAGTAGGTAACACACTGTACCAATTGTACCTAACTGATACGACTCCTAGAATCTCGTAGAGCACTTCGACTTAGACCCAGTCTATTATGTTTAACTCTACTCTAGTGCTTTTTGGGCCGGGACTCCCGATTATCACCAAAATAGATCGCACCACCTAAGACAGCATGAATTCTGGCTGGGACTCCGGATTATCGCAGAATCTTTCATGCCCCTTCCCGCAATGGTTTGAACCCGGATGCCCAATGTTTGGGCACTTCCGACACCCGAGTACCGTTTAACAGCAAGGGTGTACCATTAGGTGGGTAGCACACTGATCTAAGATTTTCTTGGGTTTTATAATTAAGTTAAAACTTAATTTTCCAGTTTTTGAAACCATTTTAAAACTAACTGTTTTAAAAAACTACGATTTATATGTGTACCTAGACTAGGTGCTCAAAACGGCCTTTATAAGTTTCAAACTTATAATCTTGACAAAACTTTTAAATTTATAAAAATTTAATTAATACGACTACCAGACTGAAGTCATATTCTAGTTTCTCATAAAGCGTGGTTTTTCACTATTTAATAACAACCTATTATTAAACCAATTTTATTTACCAAAACACGCATGTATATATATACCATATATATATAAACCTAACTGGTTAAAATCAAACCTTTTATGAACTGGATAAAAACAGAAAAACTTGTTTTTATCCCTATGGTTTTCGAAATTTAAATGGAGAAGAAAAAGATGAAGAAGATCATATAACTATTAAACCAACCAACAAATTAGATTAACTAGGTTTAACCGATTAAACAAACTGTTTAATTTAATTTTAATTCAAAATTTATTCTTATTTCAAAAATCATAATCCTTTTAACCATTCAAACTTACTGTTTGAATTTTCTGATTAATAGGATAAAAACTTATAACAAAACAAACTGTTTTGTTACCTTCTTGATTTTCGAAAAATACCAAGAACAAATAGAGAATCAAGAATAAAACCTTAATCTAAAACAGATAGAACTAGAAAGGGTTAGGATCTTTAAACTTTAACTTGATCACAACCCTGGTTCAATCCTAAAAGCGGAACTGGATTGAACACAACCCTCTAAACCCCAAAAGGGTTAGGATCTTTAAACTTTAACTTGATCAACATAGTTTCTTAACAAACAATCCATAGATAAGGTTACAAGAAATATACCTGAACAAAAACCTTTAGGATTGCTAAAGATAGTCCACCACTACTGCACCTCCGATTGAACTGGCTGCTAGACCGCTCCTGGATCACCAAGCCTCTAAATCGCAGACTTGAGTGTGTGTGTCCTTGCGTCGATCAGCAATCGCAAACACCCCTCGGGTGTTCTTCTTTGTTCGACGGCAAGAGAGAGAGAGAGCCGAGAGAGATAGTGCGACGGTCGAGGTCGAGATCGACCGTGAGGGAGGCGAGATCGAGAGAGAGAGAGTGTGTGTGGTGGCTAGGTTTAATCCTTTGTCTCATGTTCTTAATCCCTAAGCCTTTAAGGATATATTTATAAGGATTAACTTGGACCTAAGCCCGTTTAATTAAATGGCCACTGGTTTTAATTAAACTTTCAATCTCTTCACTTTGACCCCCTGGACTTTACTAGTTAATTAATTAACTATTAATTAACTTAATTAACTATTAATTAACTTAGTCCGTGAATTATTAAAACTTAATATTTAATTCTCCTTAAATAATAAATAACTATTTATTATTTATTCCTTTCTAATAATAAATCCAGACTGGATAATTATTTATATCTCTCAATAATTAATACTACTGATTAATTATTCGTTTATCTCTTTAATAATTAATTTAACTGATTAATTATTTACTCTTTCTCTTTAATAATCAATCTGACTGATTAATTATTTCCACACAGACAAAAGGTGAAATCCAACTGTTCTGAATTGGGTGTGTAGCAGTGTGACCCTTTAGTCTCTTATAACATTGGATACAACATGCCTATTAATTATATCTGCACATAATCTAACATTTACATCTCTATGCTCTCAAAAGTATCAAACTCACTTGTTATTGGAAAGATAAAACAAATAAACAAAAAGTGAGCAGATGCTTCACGGTCGAACCACGGTCGACCGTGACTTCGACCATGAGCTTGATGTTACTTTTAACAATTTTCTATTTTAGGCTTATACATAGGTTTACTCTTGCTTAATAATAATCATACAGCAATGCAACATAATTGATTCAATTGTCTTCCGAAATCTTAGAACATTTAGGACACATGAACAAAATTGTTGTACACATACATGTTAAGTCTATATTCACATATGTGTTTCAAATAAAATGAATCATCATCACTTCATCACCTATTACTTTGAGAACTTATACAAACTTTTTGAACAACATCGTAAACAAACGAACAAAAGCATGTTTATGCTATTAACACGCTATGCCTAATCCTTCATGTATAGAATGAATTATAATATATTGGTTTAGTGCAACAATATGCTAACATGCAACTTTTTACGATGTTAAAATTTGAGTATCTTGTCTTGGGTCTCAATTTCAAAAACTTTATTCAAAAAGACAAGATGTTTTGTAAAGGTGATAAACTAATTGACTTTGAAAAATCACTCAATGGTTATTATGAAGTAAAAATAAAATTTCATCAAATAAATAGAGACATACATACATTCTTCATAATTCAAAGTAATCATACACTAAAAGTTTAGTTATGACATAAGAGTTTGCAAAATCATTTGGTCAAACACTTCATGTGTTACTTTTAAAAGAACTCACTATGTAATTGCATGCATGAAGAAATAAAGTGAATTTACAAATCTTATGCTTAAATTCTATATCTTACATGGTTTTAAAAAGTAAAATGCTTACATGCAATTTATATGTGATGCTCATAATATGTTGTTTACATCAATACACACTAAATGATAATACCTTGGTTCATATTTGACATATCCTTGCTCTTCATGTTATCAAATTACATATGTGATTCTTACATGAAATATCACTAAACATATGTAACATTATGATATGTCATTTATGCTCATCAAGTGTTGAATAATTATCATGAAATGAATTGTGGTCAAACTATCTCACACATGGATTTTTCATATAAGATAACTATCAAAAGAGTCTTTGAAATAAGTTTGTGATGAAAGATATATGAAGATAATTACATGGTGAAGAAATATAAATCAACACATTGATTGTTGCAAGTAGTTCTTACTATCTTGTCATGGTACTTAATGAATTACTCTTTGCAATGAAGATAGTAAAATTAGATGACAAGTTATGCCTCATATAAGAAATCATGTTATTTGTCATCTTGATATGTGCTTGAGTATGCCTATGTATTTAAATGACTATCTCATGTGTCACACGCTTAATTTACTATCACTTAACACATGAATCTATGAGGTATACGTGCATAAATAATGATTATAGTATATGTATTGCACACTTGTATACTCATGAGAACACTTTTGAAATGAATAAACTTTGAATATAAGATTAAATAACAAGTAATCATGAATCAAATATGTAACTACAAAATCTTTGTTTAACTTGCATGAAATTAGAAAACTTTTGTATACTAGTTATGATAGGAGTATAGTATACGTAGGTATGGAATTAATTCAAAATGTGTAATGCTTGAGAAAAGTACCTATGTTCTATATCTAATTTCTCATGATATGTTGATCTACATAGACCATGAATTATTCTTTGAAGATCAAGATAATAAACAAATGACATCATGTTCTTCATACATAAAATCAAAATAATTGTCAATTTAGTGCACACATTGGTCACTTACTTGATTAAACTATACATGCTACATTTATTATCTCATCATGAAAAGATGAAAATCATAAGTGGGCCTACATGCACTAAAATACTCATTAAAGTATAAACAAAGGTTAATCTATAAGATTATGGTCCAAACAATGATTAAATCTTTATTTGCTACATAATGTATATGAATAAATATCAATTAGAAATGAATAAACTTTTATTGAGATAAATCCCACAATCTAGAGCTAAGAAATTTTTGATACTTATCTTAAGATTAGGATTGTGGATTTTGGTTGTCCCTAACATAATTTGCACATTTTAACGGGGAGTCACCAACCAAAAAGAAAATTGCATATATATTTGTCCACACCCTCACTTCCTATCATTAGCATATATACAAGATAATGATGCATAAATCTCTCATGATTCCTACTTGAGTATATTTGATTCTTCCTAACTTAAGTTTATGCATATACTTTTGTATATCTTGCACTTGTGTTTTTCTTTGTCTATATTTTGTCAAGTGCTAGCTTAAAGGTCATAAATCAAGGGGGAGCTTTGATCAAGGGGGAGCTTCATCAAATATTTAGTGCTAGATCAAAAGGGGGAGAAGAAGTTTCCTTTTTGATTCGACAAAAGGGGGAGAAGAATGTAGATATGCAACATTGTTAACATGAATAAATTTTCGTAGCAATATTAATTAAATGTTGCATATTTTGTCATCATCAAAAAGGGGGAGATTGTTAGTGCATACATAGTCACACATTAAGAAATGCACTCCTTATTTTGATGATGATAAAAATATGAATAAGTAATATTATTGCTTATAATATTTATTCATATGTTCATATGCCACATACTTTAAAGATCAACAAGCCTAAAATTAATGATCAAGTGAAGAATAAATAATTGAAGACTTCAATTCAACAAGAAAAGAAGAAATCAAGATAAAGGAACCTTCACGGTCGATCCTACGGTCGACCGTGAATCAACCGTCACTGCTCAGCTCACAACTCTTAAATATTGTTCTTCTTCAAGTCAACCGAACTCGTACTCAACAAGTAAAGATGATATCTTCAAAGCCGATGACGAAGATATCTACAAACAAGAGTTCGAATTATATGAGCTTACAAATAAAATAATCAAATAAGTTTAAGTCTTTATAAAATTATTTTTATAAGAAGTTTTATAAAAATGGACAAATTTTTTTATAAACTTATTTGTGTTGGTTGAATTAATCTATGACTTCCCATTTTAGAAAATACCAAACACAATCCCACTTTGAAACAATACACAACCATTTTTAGCAAAGGAATCTCCCAAAGGGGTAAAATTCCAACATGCTTTGTGTATTGGTTTCCAAACTTCCATTTTTGTGTTTAAATTCAAACATTAGAAGTATGAGATCAACCAACATTTTGAACATCTACTTTTCAGTTGATTTTTATGGTAAAAATGAGTTGAGTGTGGTTTTAAATAAAGTCCAACGTCTATAATTAAAAGGCTCAAAAAGTTCCAGGAAGCTGACGGTTTTAGCCACTGTAGACCGTGGATAAAACCGTGAGATGTCTGGACACTTTTTGAACTCACTCCTTTTTCCTTTTTTAAACCAACTCAAACCTCATTCATTACTCAACTCTTGACATTTGAAAAACACAGAAGATATACTAGATCTTGTGAGCTTATATTCCATACAAAGATATATCATCTTCAAGATCAAGATCAAGATCAAGAGTGAAAGCCTTCAAAGCTCAAACATTACAACATCATTCATATATTTTGTAATAGTGTGAGGATCAACTCTAGCCTTTCAATTTAGAGTGAAGTGAGGATTATCTCTAGCTTTAGGATTAGAGAGAAGTAAGGATCAACTCTAGCCTTCCAAATTAGAGTGAAGTGAGGATCAACTCTAGCCTTTAGAATTAGAGTGAAGTAAGGTTATCTTTACCTTATTTGCAATTTTGAAGTGTTAATTCTTGCAAGTGAAAAAGAGAAGTGTAAAAGGTTTATCTCTACCTTCAAAGAGAGAAGCTAGTGGAGCAAACTCTTGGCGGGTGAGGCCAAGGAGTGGATGTAGTGCAAGTTTGTTAACACTTGCATGAACCACTATAAATCTCTTGTTTACTACTTGGTGATATCTCTCTATCTCTACTCTCTTTAAATTCTTGCAAATATTAGTTGTGTTGTTATAAATTTCAAGATTATTCTTTATAGCACAACTTACCAATTTTTATAAGTGTAAAAATTGGTAAACTAAGTAAAAGAACCTATTCACCCCCTCTAGGTTCCAACGACACACTTAAAGGTGTTTTATCATATTCTCTCTACTTACATTGATCTTGTACTCATTGATATACAATACAATTGGTATCAGAGCAAACTCTGATTGGATTCGTGATTGAGGATAGCAAGAATAACATCAAAGGTTCAACAAACAGATTGCATTTTTGAGAATTCTTCAAGAAAAAGTTACCTACGGCTTCAAAACCAAAATTCAAGTTTTGATGGATTAAATTGAAAGATATGTGATTGTTAGGAAGTGAAAACGTCAAAGAAACCTCCGTTGATTAACATTGGGTTGAATCTAACATCAGATTTGGAGTTGTATTGATTTTAGAGGTTTCGAAGTTCTTGAGAAAATTCGTTAAAAAATTCGAATTCTTGTGTTAAAGTGATAGATCTTATGGATTAGAATTGAATCTTTGAGTATTGCGAACCTATCTGGAAGAGATTAGATCAGTTGGAAACATTTCAGTTAGAAAATCAAAATTTCAGTTCGAAAGTATGAGATGCTCGGAATCTCAGGTTTGAAGGGGTCGGAATTCGCTTGAATCAGCCGGAATTCACTCATTCCGAGTAGAATTTGACAGGAATTTGCTCATTCCGAGTAAATTGTGATCAAAATCTCCTAATTCCGTGCAAAACTTGAAAAGAATTACCATAATCCGAGTATATTTTGATGGGAATACTCTTGTTCCGAGTGAATTTTGATCGGATTTAGCAAGTGTAATTTTGACCGGAATTGAAGTTTTGATCGGAATTCTAAGTTTGACCGGAATTGAAGTTTTGACTAGAATTTAAATTTTGCCCGGAATTTGAGTCACTCGGAATTATAAAATTCAATCGGAATTTTTCAAATCGGAATTCCTTCAATCGGAATTTGAAAATTCAATCGGAAATTTTCAATCGGAATTTGAAAATTCAATCGGAATTCCTTCAATTGGAATTTGAAATTCAATCGGAATTTAATTGGACCATTCGGAATTCATCAATCGGAATTTCAAAGAGTTAGGAAATTTTTCCAAGTTTAAAAGAATCTATTCAGAGAAAGATCTAAAATATGAGTACATATAGTGAAACCTTATCCTTCGGTTCGGATACAAAATCTCCGGTGCTTTACTGAGGAGAATATAACGTATGGAAGGGTAGGTTTATGGACTTTATAGAGAATAACGAAAAAATACGGTGAACTGAAGAAGCGTAGCATCATGCAGGGTAATGGGGTGTTTATGATTCATACAGAGGCTGATCCAACCAATAATCCTCCTATTCAAGAAATGCACCTTCTCAAAACTCCTACTGAATATACAGCTGATGAGAAATTAAGGGCTATTGCTGATCAGAAGGCCAAGTATTACTTGAAGCATGGTCTGTGTGCTGAGTTTTATATTAAAATCAATGGTCTGAATACTGCAAAAGGAGATATGGGATTAGATTCAGAAGCAGATGGAAGGTACAGAATCGGGATTCTGGATAAAAGAGACTACATTAGTGAATGCTTTTGATCACTTCCGCTCAAGGGAAGGTGAAACTTTTGTTGATACATATAGCAGGTTTTGTAAACTGCTAAATGATTTAAGAAATCAAAAGTTTGACAACTATTCTGATCTAACAAAGAACACCAGGTTCCAAAACTCTCTAGGACCTGAGTGGAGAACCCAGGTGACAATCTATCGTCAAATGAACCAAAAGGTTCTGAACAAAGTCACCCATCATATGATCTTTGAGGAATTAAACCAATACCAGGATGAAGTTGGTGTGGGTTCTCAAAAGGAGAACATTGATCCACTTGCCTTAGTGGTCAATGAGAGAAAGAGCAGATACTCAGGGAAATCTCTAAACCTTAAACAGATCCAAGAGTCTGGAACTTCTGAATCCGACCCTGAAGAACCGGCTAATAATGAAAGGTCATGCAGGTTGTGGCTTATTTGACAAACATGCTACAAAATCAATTTACAAAATCCAAGACAAACAACCGACAGAGATTCATATCTGAATCTCGGAGGAGAGATGATAAATATCAAAGAAATGATAGATTGAACTTGGAGCAGAGGTATGAAAGAAAAATCCAGTCTGCACAGCCAAAGAAATGCTACAACTACGGTAGCACATGCCATGTCATTAAAGACTGCAAGAAGCCGAAGGTAAAGGATTCAGTGTACTATAAGGCTATGCTGAACTTGATAAAGAAACAGAATAGTGGAACAGTTCTTCTGGCTGAAGAGGATCAGTTTCTTTCCGATACAGACGAAAGTGATGAGGATACTGAGGTTCATGCTCAGTTTGTTTTGATGGCTAAGGTTGAAGAATTTAAGCTTATAGAAACTGATGGTGACTGGTGTGCAACCCGCGTACGGTTATTTTTAAGATGATTAAAAGCTTTTTCACACTGATGTTTTAAATTTATAAAGTGGAATTACAAAATAAATACTACACACGACTCAGGAAAGTATGACCTAGTCAGTAGTAGTATAGATAGGGTAAGACTGAGTGTCGAACCACAGGGATAAAAGTGATTTTCTGGCAGCTACTAGAACTCAAACATTATTATTGTTTGGTGAAAAAAAACGTGAGATTTTTAGATTTTGATTTAAAACTAATGAAATAAACAAGTTACACTATCAAGATAATAAACAACTGATTAGACAATCAAAGAGAGGATCACTTAGGCTTCAGAATCATCCTGGTTAGTTATGACAATATTTATTTTGGTTTAATTGTTGATGACTTGATAAATTGCATTTAGCTCACAGTATGATGTTCTCTCTAATACTTACGAGTCTTATTATCATGTAAATCATCACTCGAGTTATCAAGAATCAGATTTACAATCAAATATAACATGTAAGCATAGAATCAAAAGACAATCACAGATCCACTTAACCATGTTTAAATCCAGCTACAAGCCATACATTCTTGGTCAAATGATGTCTTATAGCTTTCAAAACATAAGAAAGGTGTTAAAGTGATTTAATAATAACTAGAATAAAAGAAACAACAAACTGATTCTGGAACAGGGCTTCATGCGATCGCATGTATGGGACATGCGATCACATAGAAAGACAGACCCATGCGATCGAATGCATTTGTCATGCGATCGCATGGTGACTGTTTACAGTAGATCTCATTTTTACCAAAAGATTAAATACAGACAACCTGGACTCTTATCCAAGGTTATAAGTAGATAGTAAATGAACACTATGATGTTATGAACCCAACAAGACTCAAACAACGTGCATTGGATTTAAGATCAAGTCTTACGTTATTTCTATTAGATATCATCATGTTAAGTACCATTTCTAGCACATAACACATGCAAAGCATGAAATACGTAAGCATGCACATAGAATCAAAAGATACGACTCTTAATGACATTATGGAATTCATTTCAACCTTAACATGTTCAAAAATATCTTTTTAATCCTTTTTATCCTTTTGTAGTGTTAATGATCAAATAATATACGTACACAATTAAACTTTCATTCGAGATGTGAAACATGTGATAAACCAAAATATGATAAACTTGGCCAACTTGTTGAGATCTGAATGATCAAAGACAAGTTCAAAAAATGCTTTTCAAATGAAAATCTTGCTTGTTATACCATTTCTAGTAATAACTACACAAGATCATAAGATTAAACCAACATTCTTGAATATGCATGCAATATAACCTTGAGGTTTTCACACAAAAGGTTATCAAAACATGAACATGAACAAATATATCATATGAATATGATAAAACACATTTATATTAACGATCAAAACATACTTTTATATCAAATCATCAAGAAAATGTTTATATTGCCATAACTTGGCCAAGAATCATCTTGGCCTAAGTGAAATAGTTTAGTTACACATGGTTACAAGTAAAACAACAAGATCAATACTTGGATACATATTAAGAACAGATAAGTTTAGATTATACCAAGCTATCCCGAGTTGTATACGTGATCAGAACCTCCACTTAGTTTCTACACCTTTGGAACGGAGTTTGGGGTGTTTAATTACCACCAAATCAAAACCCAAGTGTAAAGACACCTTAGTGTGTCTGTTGTGTGTGTATTCACAGATAGAATTCGTGTGTGTGAAGTGTGTATGCTACTTCTGGCTTCTGTGATGGTGTGTTAAACTGGAGAGAATGAGCTCCTTTAGAAAGGCCTGATTCGGGGGTCTTTGCCATCGCATGGGAATGTCATGCGATCACATGACTCAGTTTTGGGCGGTTGACAAGACAGCTTAGCTTGCAGAGGTTGCCAAGTGCCAAAGCTAGATTCGCGCCTACCTTGCGATCGCATAGTAGGTACATGCGATCGCATGGCATGGTGATTTTCACCTGTTCTTCGTTTTTCATCCGCTTTGCGCTCGTTTGACTTGATATCTTCACTTTAGGTCCTATTAACCTGCAATGGTGAACATTAAGCTTTTTAGACAATAATTTGTACAATTCACCTTGATTCTGGATTAAATGTGAGGGTTTTTGATGTGTAAAACATGTATAAATATGGATATATCAATCTCCCCACACTTAAACTTTGCTTGTCCTCAAGCAAACTCTAATGCAACTTAAAATATCCATTGACTTAAATTAATGCAAAAATATATACTTCTGACATGAAAAGGTCTAAAGGCATAATAGATATTTAATCAGAGCAACGAGGACAAACTTCCATGTGAAAGATATGGCAAAATCAAAGCAAACTTAGCACGTGTACCTGAATTAAGACCAATATCTGAATTCTTACCTCATGAGGTGGTCACTCCACTCAATATGTATATCAGGGTATGTGTATAAGTGCAAAAATGCAAGATTTGAGATTAAGATTAGCATAAGCTTGATCACATATCAAATCTCCACCAATTAACATAAACATATGCAAATATCAAGAGGTCTTTATTTGGGTTGTAACGTGGCTAAGGTTTTTAGGGTAGGAATGGGAAGATATAAAGGTGACTAAAATATTTTTCAGAAACCAAGTTAATGCTGCTGTATTTTTGTGTTAGATCCCCCATTAATCCTATGGATCCTTAGGATTGGTAAAATCTTTTAGATCATGTAGTTTCTGTGGATCAAAACAGGTATTTGTATGGACATGAATTTGAACATATTTTTGTTGAGAATACAGTTCATCAAGCTGTAGTGGAATCAGAATAGTCTGAGTGATGGCCAACACCCGGATAACTGACAAAAAACTACTACTCAATGTATGATAAGCTTCAAAAATAGCCAAGGAACAGCTAATCAAACAACCGATCTTCTCATATTTTTTTCTTTTCTATTTTTTTTTCTTTTTGTTGGTTTTTTGCGTTTTGTTTTTCTCTAAGCTATCTTTTTTGAGATCAAATCAGCAGTATGTGACATAATCATTATAAGTCTAAGAGGAACACTTTGAATTTCGTGTCCAGCTAATGCAGTGCATGAGCAACTGAAGATCTGGTAAAATTTTGTATAACAGCAATTAACGGTAAAATTGGTTCTGAAATCTTAAGAATAAGATAGAATTAAAACATGTGTTACAATTGGGGGTTTTTGAAATGAAAGGCTAAGGCTCAAAGTGGTGAACTAGGGGTAATTATATAAAAATGGGCTAAAAATAAAAGTGTATTGGCTAAAATGGGTTATCCTAAATGCCTCTATCATTTAATTGCAACAGTTTAGGTCATGGTTCCGAAATGCATAGTTATGAGCAAGTTCTATAATCAAAGCACAATTTGCATATATATATATATATGTGATAATTCCATGAGCTACTCGAATAAGAAATTGAAATGTTGTGGCTCAAATGTTCTGGAATTATAGTGTCGAGGTGTGGTTTGTGTAATTGAAGTCAAACATTAGGAAAAACTCAAGTACTTGTGCTAAGTTAACTTCATGAAAGTTATGCATAACAGGGTCATCATAATGTTACATGCTTATAATCTATCATGCGAGAGGATCTAAACATGTCAAAAAATGATATAAATTTACGAAAAATTTACGACAAAATTCAATTATAAGATTTTAAAGCATTTAGAGTTTCCAAGAGAACAAGACTATAGCAGGCATGTATGTCTCCTTCCCCATACTTAAAAATGTACATTGTCCTCAATGTACAGACAATGTAGGTAAACAGTGACGTATTGTGATAAGGGTAAAAGAGGAGATAAGAAAACTCCCTGAATCAGTGTTAGTAACCAATTTCTGTAGATGAAGGCTCAAGATTCTCCCCACACTTGGATTGAGCTGCACTCTTTTTATATATAACTGTATAATCCTAGTGAAACTTGCAAAACAAGAAACTCAACCACAAGTGAAAAGTGAGAGTGTAATAAACTAATATATGACAATATAATCAAACTAAAGGATGTACAAAAAGTTTTGATGTTATACAAATAGATCAATTTAAGCACAATACATCAAACATCGTACAACAAAAAAATAAAAAATAAAAAAAACAAACAAACAAACTAACTAACTAACTATCCCTATCTAACTGCTACTGGGGTGGAGGAGGTGGTGCAGATGAAGAACTAGCCCCAGAGTAGAAGTCTTTAAGTCTCTGAGGTGGCTCTGGAGGTGTATGGGTGCGGCTAGATGACCGCAAAGCTGCCGCTATGTCAATCAACATGCTGGTAAAGTACTGTCTATGAGCCTCAGCATGTGCACACTCCATTCTCTGAATGTCCTGGACCTCGTACAGTCTACTCTCTAAAGTACTGAGGCGTGCTCCCTGATCTCTGGCATAACCGAACCTGATGCCCGGCTGCCTGTCTGGAATAACCTCCGGTCTAAGGCGGTGTGTCGTATCAGGAGAAGGAGCACGATCCTCAACATGGTGGCCCTCATCATGGCCCTCATCTTCATCATCTTCATCATCATCATCATCATCATCATCATCATCATCATCATCATCTACATCTGCTATGATCCTCTGACCAGGTGGTACCCACCTTTGACGCAAATGGTCAAGCAGAAAATACCTGTTCCGAACAAGCTCTACCACTCTCATCCGTGCAAACACCTCCATGTTAATGGCAGTGGCAGGGGAAGAAAAAAAAGGATCCTCAAGATCATGCGGAGACACTATATCCATGCCCCTAGGCAGATGATATATAAAACCACCGCCATACACACGGCGATCTGGCAGGGCTACTGATGAGCAAAGCAGTATAGATAGAATAAGTCTCGGTGGGTGATGTTACCCACGGAAGAGTATATTCGTGCGGATACGCAGTAAGCAGTGGCACGATGCAAGATGCGGAAGAGCGGGTCTGGAATAGAACTTCTCTTAGGAATGGGCGCACCATATGGCCCAGTCCCAATCTCTGCCCAAATATCCTTATAAGATAGTCCATGTGGAAAGTCGGTAATACCCTCTGAGAAAGCAGGGGACTGCAGCTCCTCTCCAATGTATAATCCCATGTGGGAAGCAAACTGCCATAGAGATAACTGCCTCTCGGCTCCACAGAGTCGGAATGTCAGAGCATCCGGTCGATCATAGTCAGTGAGTGGTGACCCCAGGTGTAGATTAGATAAAAACTCGATCGTAAGCTCAGTACACACCTGGCGATCGATAGCGAGTAAACGCCTCCAATGAGGTCCAGTAATGGAAGCATCTCGCCGACTAAGAACAAGTGTGTCTAGCAAGGCCCAACACATATATCTCAGGTGCGCATATCCGTGCTTGCGCACCTACTCCAGTAAAAAGTCACGACCCATACGGTCCTCGTCTAAGTCAAAATGGAGGTAGGGGTGCAAAGAAGCATCCCCTAGGTGCTCTACGGGCTCTGCCCTAGGCTCTGGATCAGGAGCCCGAATACGCGGTATGGTGCGGGGGTCAACTGGTGCAGGCTCAGGCGATCTGCGACGTCTACGTGCCATAACTGGTAAATATACATAGATTCAGGTCAGGAGTGATATCTAGTGTAAGAATGGTTCATCGATCGATAATGAGTTGTTCTATGTTGCCAGATTTCGAATGAAAGTTGGTTTGATCAAAGATTTGCTCGAAAAACGAAAAACAGCAGTAAAACAGAATCATGCGATCACATGTGTTATCCATACGATCGCAAGGAAGTTGTTATTGAAAACCCCTAATTTCGATCCATGCGGTCACATGGACAAAAGGATGCGATCGCAAGATAGTGTACTTATAAAAATCAAAATCGAATACCCATGCGGTCGCAAGGTGTTTACATGCGATCGCATGATCTCGTTAATCAGAAACAGAAAACCTAGGGTTTTATCGATTGATGCATACTCAAATTTAAGCAAAACTCGAATCTAAGTACATAGTCATGTTCTATTAGTTACAAGGAGCGTTTTGGTACCTCAAATGATGAAAATGGATCGGATATGACGGAGAAATGCTCGGATGACCATAAAAAGCTCGAAATCGCCGATAGAGAGAGAGAAAGTAGAGAGAGAAAGTGTTTGCGATGAGGTACAAGTCGCATGGTGTTGTATGTATAGCCGGACGGCCATGCGATCGCATAGCTTACCCATGCGATCGCATAGGGCAAACTTTTCAGATTTTGAATTTGTCAGTTAAGTCTCGTTTGGCTAAATCAGTATACAACCCATGATGAAATGTTAAGATACACTTTCTAACACTCTGTGATAGTTTGGGATAGAGTTGAGTTTTACTAAAAAGCAACTATACGTACTGAAAAATAAACGGAATGAAAATACGCGGAAGGGAAATTGAAAGGAAACGTATTTACATACGTATGTACAGCTAACACACTATTAGTACGGTGTGTAAGCGAACATTTTAACGTGTTGAAATGCGGAGTGTTTTTTCTGTCTCTCCAGATAGAATGAGAATAGAATTTAGAAAACATAAGGAGTGATACGGCTGTAAATGAGGCATGAGTTAGGGATTTCTAGTGGGGCTTAGGCTCGAGTTTGCTTAATCGGAGACTAACAACTCATCAATCATCGCTCTAGCATTACTATTAGGCCTGAAAACCCTCTCCGCTTTTAGCTTTACAGGATCTTCCCTAAGAGCACTAGCACACTTTGACTGAGAATAAGTTGGCCAATCCCTACAAGAGCCCTCATGAATCAGAGCACCACATTTCCAACACTTCCCTACATGTTTTGCACGCCTTTTTACCACACAAAGTGAAGTGCCTCTATGGAATTTGGAATAATTTTGATCTCTCCTTGTATTTTTCTCTAGTCTCATGACAATATCACGCTGAATATCAAAAGGTAAGTTTGTGCGTAGAAAAAGACAAGATAGAAGAGAAATTGATTCTACAGAAAGCATTTCCAGTTCTTTTAGGTCTGCCGGTAAAAGACCAAACACACCCGCTAAGGTGTAGCGAGGTGAAGTTTCATGTTTTCAGATGGTTCATCCTGGGTCGGGGTTCCTAAATACCTTTTGAGACGGTGGCCATTGACTTTAAAAGTAACTCCTGCAGAGTTAGTGATATCAACAACACCATATGGATACACAATATGTACTGTAAAAGGAGCCGTCCATCTGGACTTTAATTTAACTGGGAAAAGATGAAGACGTGAGTTGTATAAGAGCACACGATCTCCAGTCTGGAATCTCTTGTCCTTCAGGTGAGAATCATGGAATATTTTCGTCTTTTCTTTGTACATCAAGGAATTATCGTACGCTTGGTACCTTAGTTCTTCCAATTCATTGAGCTGGAGTAGACGATTTTCCGTTGAAACATTTGATTCTAGATTTATGGTTTTTAATGCCCAATATGCTCTATGTTCAAGTTCAACGGGAAGGCGACACGCTTTAGCATTAACCAATTTATAGGGTGTGGTTCCGATAGGCGTTTTGTAGGCCGTTCTGAATGCCCATATTGCATCGTCTAGCTATTCTGCCCAATCTTTTGGGTTATTCCCAATGGTTCTTTCAAGTATCCGCTTTAGACCACGATTAGTGACCTCAACTTGTCCACTTGTTTATGGATGGTATGCAGTAGAAAACCTATGGGTTACCCCATAACATTTTAATACCTTTTCAAGCTAGTGAGTACCCCGATCGCTTATTAATGCTCTCGGAGTACCAAAGCGGGAAAATAACCTCTTTAGAAACTTACATACAACTCGTGCATCATTAGTTGGTAGGGACTGTGCTTCGGCCCATTTTGAAAAATAATCGACTGCAACAAGAATGTACTTGTTTACATGGGAATTTGGAAAAGAACCCATAAAGTCTATCCCCCAAACATCGAATATTTCACAGACTTGGATAGGGTTTGGGGCATCTCATTGCGTGATGAGATGTTTCCGGATTTTTGACATGGGTCACAGGATTTTACAAATTCACGGGCATCCTTAAATAGAGTAGGCCAATAGAAACCTGAATCAAGGACCTTCTTTGCTATTGTAACATGTCCATGATGGCCTCCAGTAGGTCCTGAGTGACAGTGCTCTAGGATGTCCATTGCTTCTTGACCGGTCGTGCATCGTCGTATGATTTGGTCGACTCCTATCCTGAATAGATAGGGATCTTCCCAGAAATAGAATTTTAGCTGAGAAAAGAATCTTTTCCTCTGCTGATGCGCGAGACCTTTTTCTAATACCCCTGCTGCTAAATAATTTGCAAAATCTGCAAACCATGGGGCATTATCAGATTTATGAAGTACTAAGAGAAACTCATCAGAAAATGTATCCTGAATGGCATATTCATCCAAAACTTCAAGGTTTGGATTATCAAGACGCGAAAGATGATCAGCAACAAGATTTTCTGCACCTCGCTTATCTTTTATTTCGATATCAAACTCTTGTAACAAGAGTATCCATCTAATGAGGCGAGGTTTTGCGTCTTGTTTGGAAAACAAGAATCGTAAGGCAGAATGGTCTGTGAAAACAACAGTTTTAGAAAGAATTAAGTAAGACCAAAATTTATCGAAAGCAAAGACGACGGCCAGTAATTCCTTTTCTGTTACTGTGTAGTTCTCCTGGGCCTCTGTCAGAGTTTTGCTTGCATACCAAATCGGGTGAAAACGACCTTCTTTTCGCTGACCTAAAACTGCACCTACAGCAAAATCACTTGCGTCGCACATTAGTTCGAATGGAAGAGTCCAGTCAGGGCTGGTTAAAATTGGTGCTTTTGTAAGTTTCTCTTTTAGAGTGTTGAATGCTTTCATGCATTCAGAAGAAAAAACAAACGGAGTATCTTTTTCTAAGAGATGGGTCATAGGCCGTGAAATCTTTGAAAAGTCTTTTATGAAACCACGATAAAACCGGCATGACCAAGGAAACTCCGAATGCCTTTGACATTCGTCGAGGGAGGTAGTTTAGAAATAACATCAATTGTAGCACGATCAACCTCAATTCCCGATTTAGAAATCTTATGTCCCAGAACAATACCTTCTCGCACCATAAAGTGACATTTTTCCAATTAAGAGCGAGATTGGTTGTTTCGCATCTAGACAACAGTTTTTTAAGATTGAGAAGACAAGTGTCAAATGTATCTCCGAAAACAGAGAAGTCATCCATAAAGACTTCGACACATTCTTCGATCATATCATGGAATATTGCCGTCATGCAACGCTGGAATTTGCACAAGCCAAATGGCATTCTCCTGTAAGCAAATGTACCATAGGGATAAGTGAATGTGGTTTCTCTTGATCCTACGGAGCGATTGGAATTTGGAAATATCCGGAAAAACCATCAAGAAAACAATAGAAGGCGTTACCTGCCAGTCTCTCAATCATTTGATCAATGAATGGGAGTGGGAAGTGATCTTTATGAGTTGCATCATTCAGTTTTCTGTAATCGATACAAACATGCCACCCGGTTACAGTGCGAGTGGGAATTAACTCGTTTTTATCGTTAGTGATCACGGTCATACCTCCTTTCTTGGGAACTACTTGGACAGGGCTAACCCAAGGGCTATCAGATATCGGATAAAACAGACCCGCATCCAAGAGTTTAATTACCTCTTTTTTAACCACTTCTTGCATATGTGGATTTAATCTCCTCTGTCTTTGCACACTTGTCTTGTGGTTATCCTCCATGAGGATTGTGTGTGTACAGAAAGAAGGATTAATTCCTTTTATGTCGGAAAGTTTCCATGCAATAGCGGTCTTGTGCTTCCAAAGCACATTCAATAACTTCACTTTTTCATCAGAGCTGAGATCAGAAGCTATGATTACAGGTAGTTTGGAATCACTGTCTAGAAAAGCGTATTCTAGATGTGATGGGAGTTCTTTTAACTCAAGTGCTGGAGGCTCAATGATAGACGGTTGTAAGTGAGGTACCTTATCAACATCGAGAGTCTCGAAAGTTTTAGAAACTAATGTATCTTTAGGGATAACATCAGTATCTGCTTGATACAGTTCAAGTTGTGTAAGGTCCTTTGGAAAAGAGCCTTTCTCCCGAATCTGCGTGTCTAGCACGTCTTTTTGAGAAGAAATAGGAATTGAATCAAGATGATAATGATCAGATATATCAACACAATACAAGGCATCATCTTGAGCAAATGGTTGCTTCATGGATTTTTGGATATCGAAGGTAACAACTTGATCAGCTACTCTAAGAGATAGTTTGCCATCACAAACGTCGATAAGAGCGCGTGAAGTAGCGAGAAATGGTCGGCCTAAGATAAGAGGAACATTTTTGTCCTCATCCATGTCAAGGATAACAAAGTCAACAGGGAAGATAAATTTATTGACTTTGACCAAAAGATTTTCATAGATTCTCCGTGGATATTTCACAGATCGGTCTGCTAGCTTAATAGACATTTTTGTTGGGTTAGATTCACCTAAACCTAGCTTTGCAAACACGGAATAGGGCATGAGATTAATGCTAGCTCCTAGATCAGCTAAAGCATTATTAACATAGAGTTGTCCTATTTCACACGGGATAGTGAAGCTACATGGGTCGGTTTTCTTCACTGGAAGTTTGTTTTGTAAGATGGCTGAACATTCTTCACTAAGAATGACAGTTGACAGGTCCTCCAGTTTCCTTTTATTGCTCAGTAGTTCTTTAAGGAACTTGACATATTTTGGCATTTGAGCCAAAGCCTCAACAAATGGGATATTGATTTGAAGCTGTTTGAAAAGTTCAAGGAACTTTTTGTAATGCTCCTCCATTTGTTCTTTCTTCAGTCGCTGAGGATAAGGAATCTTGGGCTGATACTTAGGAATCGGGAACTTAACTTGCGCAGTATTTGTTGGACGGAGCTTGTTATGCGCTTCGTTAGTTTCCATGAATGGGATCTAAGATTCGGAAGATTCCGAATTTGTATTTTCTTTGGATATGTCGGGAGTGCTTGGTTCATCAACCACAGGCATCGTTGGTGGGACCATAGTGGTACCACTCCTGAGAGTAATAGCTTTAACATCGGCCCTTGGATTGGCTTCGGTGTTACTTGGCAAACCACCTTGTTGACGCTCTGATAGCGAGTTAGCGATCTGGCTTACTTGATTTTCCAAGTTCATAAATGAAGCGTGAAGAACTTTCATGTCATTTTCGTGATTGACGAAATGGCTTTCGACAACGGAAGAAAATTTGTCAAGTAAGCTCTCAATCTTTGATTAAGTTTGTGCTGGTTGTCGGTTTTGGGATGAAACCAAACTCTGTTGATTGTGATTTTGATGAGAAAATCCAGGAGGGGGATTACTAAAAGTACCCGCTCCGGATTTCCAGAAAAGATTTGGATGATTTCTCCAACCAGAGTTATATGAGTTTGAGTAGGGATTGTTTTGGGGTCTTTGAGTACCCATGTAATGCACCTCTTCTGTAGAGGCGAAATTGTTGCCAGTTTGGCAATCTCTATTAAAGTGAGGTCCATTGTAGAACTCACATGTAGACTGCACTACATTTACTTTCATTTGGTCGAGCTTTTGGGATAAAGCTTCAACTTGTGCAGTGAGTAAAGTGACAGTATCAACAGGGATGATACCTGCTGTTTTGTGTTGTTTCATTCGCAATGAATGCCACTAATAGTTATTCATAGCATTTCTTCAATGAGCTCATGAGCTATCTCGGGAGTTTTGTTTGTGATTGCACCTTCTGCTCATGAGCTATCTCGTGTAGCCACTGTCAGACCGTTATAAAACATTTGAACTTGAAGCCACATTGGTAATCCGTGACGAGGGCATCGACGCAGTAAGTCCTTAAACCTTTCCCACGTGTCGTACATGGATTCCCCTTCTTGCTGCTGGCATGATGAAATATCATTACGGAGTTTAGTCATTTTTTAAGGTGGAAAATATTTCTGAAGAAATTTTTCGGCTAAATCGTTCCATGTAGTGATGGAACCAGTAGGCAAGGAATTAAGCCAAAGCTTGGCTTTATGTTTGAGTGAAAATGGAAAAAGACGTAAGAGAATAGCGTCTTGGGAGATACCGTTCATCTTGAATGTATCACAGATCTCAAGGAAATTCTGAAGATGATTGTTAGGATCTTCTTCAGGTAAACCGTTAAACTGAACTGTGTTTTGAACCATTTGGATAATGTTCGGCTTGATTTCAAAATTGTTAGCGGTGACAGGAGGACGAACGATACTTGCGTGCATTCCAATGAGCGTTGGACGAGCGTAATCTCCTACTGTTTTGGTATCTAAAGGTGGTGGACCTTCACCTTCAGCCATGTTGTGAGTTCGATTATGAGTGGCTCGTCTACGTGCTAAACATTGGCGACGTCTAACTTCTCATTTAGGCGCTGTGTAAGGCTCAATGGGCTCAATTGTTCAAGAGAGAACAAAAGAGACAGTTTGGATGTGGTGGGGAAATGAAAAACGAAAAGAAATTAAAATGCAAGAGAGAAGCACACAAATAAAAAGAAAGGAAATGAAATAGTCGACCACTAAGAAAGGAAATGATTTCTCCAAAGTCTCTCTATGGTGTTTCGAATGGAATTTTGTTGTTTCCTTAGTAGATGAATTTGTTCGTAGATATTTATGACTTGAGAGATGTCAAATTCAAATTCTAATTCATTAATTAACACCCAGATATGATTTTCAAGGAGATCAATGTGATTTTGGTAAACACTATTTCTCCTATGAAGGTTTTCTGAACGAACACACATGAGTGAAACAAATTTTAAAAGAAAACAAGAGATTTCAGAAACATAAAAAGTTAGAGTACGAGCCATGGTTCTTCGGATGAAAGTTTCATTGAGAAAAATCAAAATTTTTTCGTGGTTAATGCTATCTCTCAATCGTTTGATTTCTTGGGGGTCGGTTTCAGAGAGCAAAACATCTTCGAAAGATTTTAAGAGTATTTCAGAATTTTTAATTCTATTGCGGTACTCTTTAATCCTTCTTCGAAGTTCAGCCGAATAAATACACATAAAGGAAATGAAAAAGAAATGTAATAATGAAAAAAACAACTAAGTTAGCTAAATAAAAGACAAGAAGTAGAGAACAATTGGGACAAGCTAATCTAGAAATTGTAACTTGACTAGATAATAGGTCTGTTAAGGATATAGTCGATGTTACATCTAGTGATCAGTTTTGCATATTCCCAATACTCAATTTCTCCTAAAATTAACTCAAATTCATCCAGATTGTCTGTAGCCAAAGCTATTTGTTCAAGATGTTCAATTTCAGTTTCAAAACTTTTTAGACAATCTAGACAGAATTTATACATTAATTTTAGTGTCTATGAGTAAACACACATGGTAAAAGAAAAGTGCAAGAAATCAATTAAAGCTAAACTATGATTATACAAACAAAAATAAATAAAAAATAAAAAGTAACAGATAGTGAAAACCAAATCAATAATTAGATTTTTACTAATAGTGCCAAAATATCAAAGTAATCCCCGGCAGCGGCGCCAAAAACTTGGTGTGCAGCCCGCGTACGGGTATTTTTAAGATGATTAAAAGTTTTGATTATACTCAAACATTATTATTGTTAGGTGAAATAAAACATGTGATTTTTAGATTTTGATTTACAACTAATGAAATAAACAAGTTACACTATCAAGATAATAAACAAGTGATTAGACAATCAAAGAAAGGATCACTTAGGCTTTAGAATCATCCTGGTTAGTTATGGCAATATTTATTTTGGTTTAATTGCTGATGACTTGATAAATTGCATTTAGCTCACAGTATGCTGTTCTCTCTAATACTTACGAGTCTTATTATCATGTAAATTATCACTCGGGTTATCAAGATTCAGATTTTCAATCAAATATAACATGTAACCATAGAATAAAAAAGACAATCACAGATCCACTTAACCATGTTTAAATCCAGCTACAAGCCATACATTCTTGGTCAAATGATATGTCTTATAGGTTTCAAAACATAAGAATGGTGTTAAAGTGATTTAATAATAATTAGAATAAAAGAAACAGCAAACTGATTTTGGAACAGGGCTTCATACGATCGCATGTATGGGACATGCGATCACATAGAAAGACAGACCCATGCGATTGCATGCATTTGTCATGCGATCGCATGGTGACTATTTACAGTAGATCTCATTTTTACCCAAAGATAAAATACAGACAACTTGGACTCTCATCCAAGGTTATAAGTAGATAGTAAATGAACACTATGACGTTATAAACCCAACCAGACTCAAACCACGTGCATTGGATTTAAGATCAAGCGTTACGTTATTTCTTTTAGATATCATCATGTTATGTACCATTTCTAACACATAACACATGCAAAGCAAGAAATACGTAAGCATGCACATAGAATCAAAAGATACGACTCTTAATGACATTATGGAATTCATTTCAACCTTAACATGTTCAAAAACATCTTTTTAATCCTTTTTATCCTTTTGTAGTATTAATGATCAAATAATATACGTACACAATTAAACTTTCATTCGAGATGTGAAATATGTGATAAACCAAAATATGATAAACTTGGCCAACTTGTTAAGATCTGAAATGATCAAAGACAAGTTCCAAAAATGCTTTTCAAATTACAATCTTGCTTGTTATACCATTTCTAGTAATAACTACACAAGATCTTAAGATTAAACGAACATTCTTGAATATGCATGCAATATAACCTTGAGGTTTTCACACAAAAGGTTATCAAAACATGAACATGAACAAATATATCATATGAATATGATTAAACACATATATATTAATGATCAAAACATACTTTTATATCAAATCATGAAGAAAAGGTTTATATTGCCATAACTTGGCCAAGAATCATCTTGGCCTAAGTGAAATAGTTTAGTTACACATGGTTGCAAGTAAAACAACAAGATCAATACTTGGATACATATTATGAACAGATAAGTTTAGATTATACCAAGCTATCCCGAGTTGTATACGTGATCGGAACCTCCACTTAGTTTCTACACCTTGGGAACGGAGTTTGCGGTGTTTAACTACCACCAAATCAAAACCCAAGTGTGTAGACACCTTTATGTGTATGTTGTGTGTGTATTCACAGAGAGAATTCTTGTGTGTGAAGTGTGTGTGCTGCTTCTGGCTTCTGTGAAGGTGTGTTAAACTACAGAGAATGAGCTCCTTTAAATAGGCCTGATTCGGGGGTCTTTGCCATCGCATGGGAATGTCATGCGATCGCATGACTTGGTTTTGGGCGGTTGACAAGACAGCTTAGCTTGAAGAGGCCGCCAAGTGCCAAAGCTAGATTCACGCCTACCTTGCTATCGCATAGTAGGTACATGCGATCGCATGGCATGGTGATTTTCACCTGTTCTTCGTTTTTCATCCGCTTTGCACTCCTTTGACTTGATATCTTCACTTTAGGTCCTATTAACCTGCAATGGTGAACATTAAGCTTTTTAGACAATAATTTGTACAATTCACCTTGATTATGGATTAAATGTGAGGGTTTTCGATGTGTAAAACATGTATAAATATGGATATATCAGTGACAGTGTGGAAGAATATGGTGGGTTTGTGTTTGCTGATGGTGAAGAATCAACTGAAGATGCAATAATAGATGGGGCTGATACAGGTTTATGGCCAAGTTTGATGAATCTGATGCGGAAAGCGAGTATGAGAGTGAAACAGAAGCTGAAGAAGGTACATCCAGCACAAGTCCTCTTTCAACAGAATCAGAGACTACTGCTGAGAAGGTACATTTTAGTGACTCTAATATCTCTGCTGATCATATCATGACATTAGTCAATCAGGTTCAAAATTTAACTGCTAAAAACCAGAAACTGCAAGCACAAAATCTGAATTTTAAAATGAATCAAGTCGTCTCTTCTGAATACACGTCACAACTTAATCAACTTCAAGAAGTCATTAAACAAAAAGAAGATGAGCTACTTCAAATTCAAGAAGAAACAGAATGAAAAGTTCATGACTTGACTGCTGCAAAGCTGAGTGCATAAATTAATTTGAATCTGATATTGTAAGAGAAGCTAAATTTGCAATCGAAAGTGCAAAATCTTGATAAAGCTTTCAAAAAGAAACCCACGACTCGTCACACCATTTTCAAAAGTCTTACACCTGACACAAGAAATAATTAAAGTCTTTGCAAAAATCAATTGCACTCAGTTATATCAGGCTGAACGAATGCATCTTGGTTTAACTGAAAAGATGATTTTTGTCTCCGAAGAGGAGGCTAAAAGAGAGGAAGCGTTCAAACGCAAAACAACCATCAAATGTCAACAATTTTTACTAATTATGACAAACTGAATACGTCATATGAAACAACTGAAGGAACAACTTTAAAAAACAAATATGTTTTTCAATAAGAAAGTTCCATTTTTCAAGCGCCTGAACAAAAAGTCACTTCATATGCACCGCGCGTGTATATTCCACACATGGAATTACAGCGCAGACATGAAATTCTTGAAACACGCTGCATAATTAATAACATCATGTTTGAGTTAGACAATCTGATTTTACAAGATAAGTTGTCACTAACACAATCTGAGTCTTCCACTGTACAAGTTAATAACTTTAACTCTGATTTTGTGATACAACTTCAACTTGAAAATGATGTTTTGAATCAACAAATTCATGAATTTTCTGATCAATTGGCAAAAGCACAAAAGAAAATAAAGAACCATGAGAGAACCATTATTCAAGTGTGTGATGATTTAACAAGGAAATTGAGACAAACTGATTAACCAAATTTTGCTAACATAGAAAATTTGGATTGTGCATAGAATGAAGTAAATGTTGGTTGAAGTGTCGCAATTCCTACTTACCCAGAAGCTTGTAGAGAATTTGTAGCTCATAAGTGCAATCAATTCGGTGACTCAAACATCATTCGGGAAAAATGGTCTACTTCAGGCACCAAGGATGCAACTAAACTTTCTCCATCTAAATCATCTTCTCTTGTGTTTTAAAAAATTCACAAAAAGGCTAACAAATCTTCTAATCTTGCTTCTAAATCAGATAAATCAAAAAGACAAGTTCCCTCAGGAACTCGTGTACATCAAGAAGTAAAGAAATCTGTGAAGATTGAAGCACAATTTGATGAGAAGAAAAAGGAGATGCCATAATCAGTTGTGAAGCCGAAAGCTGTGATGGAGACACAAAAAATAACTGCAAGTTCAAGAAGACAATCCTTCATTCCATCTTTGTGTACTATACATAAAAAGATTTATCTTTCAAATTGTAATTCTTTTTTGGCATGGAAACCTAAGACTGATTTACCAAAACAATCACCTTCAACAATTGAAACATTTTGTGTGAGTAATGGTTGTACTGTTGGTCAATGTGTCAATTCTTGTGTTTATCATCAAGAACGCATGAAGAAAGGTTTCAAGTGAAAGCCAATGGAGAAATTCGGATGAAGATTACGTGTTCACATGGTTCGTGAATCAAAAAGGATATATAATTCACCAGTGGACGAAAAAGAGTGATTTAAGATTTTTTCTTTGTAAATATGCACATCACAAATTACCAATGTTGTTTGGTGAATGGGAGGAGCATCTTCAGATAATGCGTGAAGTAGTTGCTTCTGAACGAAGAAAGAAACAACAGAAGCTTGTAGAGGAAAAGTTTGAGCTCCACAGATTAATTGTTCAAAACAAAAATAAACAATTTGTCTAAAAAACTATAACCAAATCCGTTTCTCCTCAATCTTAATCACTGAAAAAGGACAACAAACCAATTTCCCATGTTGTTCACAAATCACACAAAACTCCATCACCACACAAAGCTCAATCAAACAAAAATCAAAAAGCTCAGCCTGTTCACAAAAATGCTCATAATGTCAAAAGATATTTGCATTCACCACACAACAGTGTTAAGAACAAATCAATGAAATCGAATAATACTGTTGTTCATTCACACACTAAGAACAATTCTTTCAATGATCATAACAAACCATTCTTACCCCCTCGTGCACAAGTTAATAAGAAATGGCAAATCAAACTGGTTACGAAATCTGAATTTGTATTAAATGAACCTGTGCTTTCCTCTGTCTCTGTGGCTAACGTGCCTAATCCCATTTCACGATGGGTAAGGTCATCACCATTCGTTTCTGTGTGCAGAAGAGCAATCTTTGGTACATGGATTCCGGATGCATGAAGCATATGACTGGCGATAAAGGTCTTCTCAAATATTTTGTTGGAAAATACTCTGGAAACGTCAAGTTTGGGAATGACCAAGTGGCGCATATACTCGGGCATGGTGTACTAGAGACAGGAAACTTGCGGATTGAAAAGGTGTCATATGTTGAGGGGTTAGGACATAACTTGTTTAGCATAGTTCAGTTCTGTGACAAAGGGCATGGAGGTCTTGTTTAAAAAGATATATTATTCGTTGAGGACTGAGGAAGGGATATAAATTCTAGGAGGAAACAGAAAGTCTAATCTCTACATAATAGACTTGTCTGGGAAAGCATCAGGTTCATCTGTTTGTCTGCTATCCAAATCTGCTTCAGACTTGAACTGGTCATGACATATGAAGCTGTCTCATCTAAACTTAAAAAATATAAACAAGCTTGTAAACGGGAATTTGGTCAGAGGTCTTCCAAAACTAAAACTTGAAAAAGAACATCTGTGCAAGGACTGTGAGTTGGGAAAGTTAAAAAGAGTACCTCATAAGGTTGTGCAGATTTCAACAACTACAGCTCTACTGCAACTGATTCATATGGGCCTTTGTGGACCAATGAAGGTTCAGTCCCGAAATTCAAAGCGATATATTATGGTGATGGTGGATGACTACTCGCGCTACACATGGGTTCGGTTCATCAGTCATAAGTCTGAAGTGCCACAACAAATTATACTATTTCTGACTAAGCACAAGACTCAGCAAAGTCAACCTGTGAAAGCGATTAGAACTGATAATGGAACATAATTTAAGAATAGGACTCTGGATTCCTATTTAGATTCTGAAGGTATTACACATCAGTTTTCAGCAGCCTACACTCCGGAACAAAATGGAGTTGTGAAAAGAAAGAACAGAACCTTAGTTGAAGCGGCTAGAACGATGATGCAATATTCCAAGCTGCCACCATCATACTGGGCTGAAGCTGTCAACACTGCCTGCTATACACAAAACAGATCCCTAATTCACCATCATTTCAATAAGAATCCTTACGAACTATGTAACGGAGTAGTGCCTAATATCAAATACTTTCATGTATTTGGTAATAGGTGCTTCGTTCTGAATGAATCGGACAAACTGTCTAAGTTTGATCCAAAAGTAGACGATGGAATTTTTTTGGGATACTCAACTGACAAAAAGGCTTTTCGAATTTTAAATCAGAGAACTAACATGATTGTTGAGAGCATAAATGTTACGTTCGATGATTTAGTAAATTTGAATTCTTTGACAGCTAAACCTTCAACTTCTAAAAATCCTGTTTCTCAAACAAATCAATCTCATAATCAAAACATTCAGAATGAAGATATCAATTTGGATTTATGTTTGAATTTTTTAAATCAAATGATACTTCTTCTGTTACTGTTCACAGGACTGATCCAGTACAACAAGAAGAATCTGTAACAATCACCAATCCATCTATTGCACGGGACACTGATCAGGAGAGTTCAGATTTTGAAGATACATATAGTTCATTCACTGTACAACGGACAACTCCTCCTGTTGCAACAGATGAAACTGTTAATCCGTTTACTGATAATGAAATGGTTAATCCTTTTGCAACGGATATTCCACAACTTGATGATTTCATTCAGGTCCGTTCCCCCGAACCTGTATGGTTAAGAAATCACCCTGAGACTCAAATCATAGGCAGTTTGGACGCCGGTGTTCGAACTCGCTCTACAACTATGAACGAATGTCTTAACTCAAGCTTTACTGAGTATGATCGAGCCTACAAGAGTATCTGGGGCTTTGGCCGATCCAGACTGGATTCTTGTAATGCAAGAAGAACTAAATCAATTTGAAAGATTAAAAACATGGCGTTTAGTTCCAAAACCCGAAGGAAAGTCAATAGTTGGAACTAAATGGATATTCAAGAATAAGAAGGACTCGGATGGAGTAGTAGTACGAAACAAAGCAAGGCTGGTGGCTAAGGGGTAAAATCAACAAGAGGGAATTGATTATGATGAAACTTTTGCCCCTGTAGCACGTATAGAAGCTATTCGACTTTTCCTGGCCTTCGCTGCGTACAAAAACTTTAAGCTTTTCCAAATGGATGTCAAGACAGACTTCCTCAATGGTAAACTCAAAGAGGAAGTGTATGTTGGTCAACCTGAAGGTTTTGTTGATCCCCAGCGCCCGCATGATGTGTATATTCTTGACAAGGCATTGTATGGTTTGAAGCAAGCCCCGAGAGCTTGGTATGATGAGTTGTCAGATTATCTGCTGAACAAGGGATATGTGAAGGGAAAAACCGATACTACTCTATTCAAGAAGCAAATGGTCTCAGACTACATATTAGTACAAATTTATGTAGACGATATTATATTTGGGTCAACTAGTCAAAAATATGGTGATGACTTTGCAAATACCATGAAACAACGTTTTGAAATGGGCATGATGGGGGAAGTTAATTTTTTCCTCGGATTGCAAATTTCACAATTTAGTCATGGGATTTTTATTAATTAGGCAAAATATATCAAAGATTTATTAAAACGTTTTGATATGTCTGACTGTTTTTCAATGCCAACTCCCATGGCTGTAAAAACAAAACTGTTTGCTGATCCTGATGGCAAAGCAGTTGATTTGAAAACATTTCGTGGTATGATCGGGTATTTATTGTATTTGACGGCTAGTAGGCCTGCTATAATGTTTTCTACGTGTCTCTGTGCAAGATTTCAAGTAAATCCGAAGGAATCACATTTAATAGCTGTAAAAAGAATTTTCAGATATCTTAAGGGTACCTCAGATCTAGGTTTGTGGTATCCTAGATATTCAAATTTCAAGCTTATAGCATATTCTAATTCTGATTATGCAGGGTGCATGATAGACTGAAAAAGCACATCGGGCATTGCACACCTTCTGGGAGACAGACTGGTATGCTAGGCATCCAAGAAGCAAAATTGTGTCTCAACTTCAACTGCAGAAGCTGAGTATGTTGCTGCTGCCAGCTGTTGTTCCCAAAGCCTGTGGATTCGTACACAACTATCTTATTTCGGGCTGGATTACTCCCATATTCCGTTGATGTGCGACTCACAGAGTGCAATTGCTATCTCATGCAATCACGTGCATCACTCAAAAACTAAACACATTGACATTCGGTATCATTTCTTGAAAGATTATGTAGAGAAAGGCTTGATAGAGTTAAAATATGTCACTTCTGAAAATCAACTTGCTAATATTTTCACCAAACCGTTGGATGAAACTCGTTTTAACACTTTAGTATCCAATCAAGATTTGAACATATAAGTGCTTGAGTTTAGGGGGAGGTTATTTCATCTGACAAGTTATGAACTACTGATGGTTCATACTTGTAGGGGGAGAATTGTGTACTTAATTGTTTTGTTTAATATGTGAAAACTCAAAAAAACATTTCAAAAACAATTAAAAATCACAAACATGTGCAAAATGTTTAAAAAGACAAAAAAAAGATTTTTTCTTCTTTCTCAAATTGATGCTTAATTCGAGGGGGAGTTTTTTATATTTTCTTTGATTTGAGTTGCATGAGAGTGAAAATGAAAAATTTTGTTCAATTAAAAAATGGATTGGAATTGCTCATTCCGAGCAAAAATGAGAGGAATTACATCATTCCGATCAAATTTTTGTCGGAATTCATGAATTCCAATCGAAATGATCGGAATTGATAGTTTCCGAGTCTTTTTAGTGTTTAAAATCAAAGGAGCGTCGGAATTTTGACTTTTTCGCTCGGAATTTCAAAATTTTATTCTCATCGACGACTTTTGCTCTCCGTACACCAATTTTCAAAAGCTTTCGGATTCTCTTGGATTTCTCAGATCTAGATAGAATTTTCATTACGAATTCAGTGGTACAAATCTTATTTTCTTCTTCTTTGTATATCTTGTTATAAATTAGATCTGACAGTATGAAAACCCTTGTAGTTGTTTGAAAACTTGAACTGTTTTATGCTTAGATGTAGATTGTTTGTTTAAAATTACTTCTCATATGCTTAGATAGTATGTTCATAGTGTTTTCATGTTAGAATCTGAGTTGTTACATCTGTTTTGAGCATGATTAGATCTGTTGTTCTTCATCGTCTATGGGTTTTACTTTTCGGACTTAGATTTTAAAAATTGACATGCTTAATGTTGTTGGTTGGGGGTAGTCCAAGAATTAAATGTGCTTAAAAGGGTATTGGGTAGACTCGGTGATGTTTTTTTTAGTCAAAATTTCACTTTGGAAATTCTGGTTTGATTTCGGAAGAACTGTGATGAATTGATCGGAATTGAACATTCCGATCCTTTCATCACTTGATAAACACCAAATGTTTGATCGGAATCATCATTCGATCGGAATCTTCATTCGATCAAAATCATAATTTTGATCGGAATCATCATTCGATCGGAATCATCATTTTGATCGGAATCATCATTATATTGGAATCATCATTTTGATCGGAATCGTCAATTTGATAGGAATTCTCATTTGATCGGAATCATCATTCGATCGGAATCATCATTCGATCGGAATCATCATTTTGATCGGAATCGTCAATTTGATAGGAATTTTCATTTGATCGGAATCATTAATTCGATCGGAATTCTCACTTAGCTCGGAATTCAAATTTAGTTCGGAATTAAGGGAACAAGTTTGATCGGAATCAATGTTTTGTTCGGAATTAGTGCTTAAGTTTCATTTGGAATTATCAATTCCGAATAAACACTTATCAATTTTTTTTGAAATTATTTTAAAAAAAATCCAACTTTTTCAAAAGCAGGCACACTTGTTCATTCCTTTTATCTGTTGAATGTTTGATAATTAATCTTGGGTATACTTGTGTTTATGCAGATGGCTAATCCAGCAAACCCTGCCTTTGTCCCCTCTGAACAGTTGTTTCCCGAAGCTAATTACCTTCCTTCCTTACTAAATAACCATTGCTTTGATTCCATCACCACAACAACTCAATTTCCAATTCTTTCTGAGCTGATTGAATCCCACCCTTTAAACCACCTACTCTCTTACAACCCAACTACTGATGGTGAGGAACCTCATATTCCCGAGGTCTATGTGCAACAACTCTGGCACTCAATGCACATGATTACTAATGATGAGGGTGAGCAATAGATAGCTGGAACCATAGAAAATTTTAACTTCTCCTTCAATATTGAACAACTCAGGAGAATTTTAAAGCTGCCATCTGAGGCCAACACCTATTCTCACAAGAAAAAGTTTGATCCAATTGAAACAAACAAGAGCATTTTTTATCATGTTAAGGATATGGGCTTTAATGGTGAACTTTCCAAGAATGCACACTTTAAGAGGTCAAATTTGGTTCCAATCTGGTAGACTCTTTATGCAATAATCAATAGATGTTTGACTAGCATCTCAAAGGGGGTTGATGGCGGAAGCTCTAGTGCATTCCACATTCTGGTTGCCATGGTGGCACATAGACTATGCTTCCATCATCTTTCAGGAACTTCATAAAGTTATCCATCAAAAGCAAATCTCTGCTCTCGCAAAGAGATTTCTGCCATATCCGAGATTCCTCTAAATGATAGTTCAAAACATGATGCTTGAATATCCAATTGAGATATCTAGGAGAGATGATGATACTCTGCCTACTATATATATCATGCAGAAAGTATACAAAATTGAAACTGAATCAGATGTTGAGGCTTATGTTATGCCTGATGAGCTGATAATGTTAATGGATGTACATGATCCGATAGTTCATGCATATGTGAGTGAGAAGAATATTGCTCTTCCGGATCGACAAGAACCTATTGATCCTACCCCATGAGCCTTAGAACAAGAGAGTGTAGAATTTAGCAGTCAGTCTTCATCAGGTGAAACTGACGGGGGAGAGTTGAATGAAAAATCCGAGAGGGGTGATGAAGGGGTTGGCGGTGATGTGAGTGTAGGAGAGGGAGATGAGGATGATGATATGCCAATAGGAAAACTCATTGAAAAATCACAATCACAAGGCACACCAAATCAGGGTATTGAAATGAATGTTGAATCAATGATTATAACTCCTGATGTAGCTTTAACTCAAGTTGTTGAGAAATCCCTTGTGTATACTCACGATGATATGTTTGATGTTGACGATTTTGAGACTGGTAGCTTGAATGAAAACATTATTTCTGTTGCTCAAGCATCTGTAGATGAAATGTAGAAGTTAAAATTAAAAGAGGGTGAGAGTGTGAGAAAAGAACAGACGAGTGCTGAGAGTCCTCTAGCCACAGAAAGCCGGGAAACTAAGCCCACTATCAGGTCTGACACAGTCAGTCCTGGTATTGAAAAAGACTGTCATCCCAGCAGAGCATGCACTCACCCCACTTATCCACTCAGTTTCCTCTTAACAGTAAATTGTTTCATTTACTCACTGGGATACAACACATGATCTACCGAAGTCTCCTTATGAGACAGTAGGTATTGAAAAAGGAGCCAGTCCGCCCCAGTCTTCCGGCATTTATTTGGATATGCACATTGATGAACCATTCATTTCTCAATCCAGTGACACGTTCGTACCATCAAGTAGTGTTCTCTCAAAAGAAACTACCAGAACATCTATAGGAGTCACTCTTAGTAGTGATCTTCAAGGAGTAGATGGAAATCCCACCACAGTCAACATTGATTCAGCTGTGAACGTGGGTGGCTCAACTTCTGAAGGATTCGTTCCTCTATTTGTTGCAGTTTCAACGGGTAATCTAAGTGATCCCGGTTTTGTTACACCTTCACTTGTTACTCAGGTTGCCTCAGAATTTGTTTCGAAGGCTGACCTTGCTCCTGCACTATCCGAGGTTCTAGAATGGAGTTGATGCGTAAGGATGTTAATTCTAAGGTTGATGCACTTAATGAAAAGTTGGTGGCTGCTAATTCAAGATTTGATCAAATCCAGCAGGAAAATGCTACCATTAACAGCAAGTTAGATCGGTTGCTAGCTAATTAAGGGCCTGATTTGTCAGTAGATGATTTGAAAACTAAGTTATATCTAAAGCTAATGGCTAGGCCAGACAATAATCAAGAAGATGCTACTTTGGTTGATTTGGTCAGAAATGAGTTCAAAAGATCAGATTTTGAAATTTTTAAGAAGGAGATGCGTGATAGCATAGCTGCTTTCAGAGTTGGTTTTCACAAAAGGATGTATGCTATTGATCCAATGAAGGATGTTGAGGGTGAGGCAGTTGTTCAGGGGGAGACTGTTACTGAGGAGGAGGCTGACCTTAATGCTACTATAAAGGCCTCTCTTGAAACTTGTCAGACCCAAGCACATGGAACTAAACGAAAACATGACGATCAAGATCAAGATCCCGACTGCCATGAGGGGGAGAAAAGATTAAGATCTATTGTACCAGTGGTATCTGTTTTGTCAAAATTGTCTGATTCAATTTCTCAGACTCGGTCTCAAAAGAAAGGAAGAGGCAGAGGCAGGGGAAAAGGAAACGGAAAGGGTAAAATTCATCTGATTGATGAAGTAGAAGAGGATACGGATCAATAGGTTGATGATACATTTGACTTTCTTACTGGTGCGGGTTTAGACATTGATGTTTATGGGTCATTTGTAGCAGAAGCTGGTGAAACTATTAAAGAACATGAAAAAGAATTAACTCTTCAGCAACAAATAAGCAAGATCAAAGAAACCAGAGCTGTGACAACACCAAGGGTTGAAAATCCTAAGGTTGAAGAAGTGCCAACTCCAGAGCAACTTAATATTGCAAATGTGCTCCGAATCAACAGAGAAGTGGCTGATATGTTTCCTCCGTCTCCGGGCAAATTTAGAAAGACACCAAGAGATATTTTGAGGGAAAGAGAAGAGTAGAAAAGACTTAGAAAGTTGGAATGGAGTGTTGAATGGAAAATTCCTCCAGGTTATAATCCTGATCCTATTTCAACAGCAGGATTAAGAGACTTAAGAAAGAGAGTTGTTCTTACAACAAAGGCTCTAAACGAAAGGAACCGAAGCTGGAGGTATCTGGATATAGCTGTTGCTTTCTTGGAAGAAAAGATTCCAGAGATATATGCTAATAAGTTAGAAGAATAATTACCAATCAGTTTGATGGGAGTCACTGATGTTACTGAAGCGGGTAGAAAATTGATAATGAACTGGCATGGGTTACCAAGAGAACAAGTAGCTTCAAAGCATCCGGTATCAAAAGTTAAATGCTCATTTGGAAAAGTTGTTCATGTGATATGGGTTTACTTCAATGTTCAAAGAATAGACCAGAAGACTTATTGGTTCAGTCAAGTGGATCTAAAGCACTTAAGTCTAGAAGATGTGGAGTATATGGCAGATGTACTTGAATCAAAGAAAAACAGCTCTCGTGCTAATCATGCAGGCTACAAGATTTTGTTAGATTTCATGAAACAGAGAATTAGATTTGCTGAACGATTAGATCTCCAACTAGGTGACGAGGCTAACAAAGCGAAGATAAATGTTCTGAAGCCGAACACCACTCATCCAAGAATAGAGGAACTTGAATTGTATCAGACTATATGGAAAGATGATGAGACTGGAGAAAAAGATGATGGCATTATTTTGTTTAAGAAAAAGAAAGATAAATTCTTCTTGAGGACCAATGAACTTAATGCCTATATAGATGGTTCTCTTAGAGTTTGGTTATCAAAGATCAGAGAGTATAGTCTCAGTCTCAAGGATGAGTTTGACCAGTCTGCAAGAGTTAGTTTGACAGAAGTTATAAAGCTGATTGAAGCCAAGATGCAAGAAAGTGCTACTCTTAGAAGATGACAAAGAATCCTTGGAAAAATAAATTTAGACTAGATACAATCGAGGGCGAGATTGTTAGATTCAGTATATGTGATTGTAATCTAGTCAATGTAATGTGTTTCAATGTAAATATATGCCTTAGATCTTATGTATAAGTCAAAGGTATATATAGTGTTAGTATTTGACTTGCATGTAACCTTTGCCATTGTGATTAATATAGTAACACACACTTAAAGGTGTTTTATCATATTCGCTCTACTTACATTGATCTTGTACTCATTCATATATAATTCATTATAAGTTTCACATCAAAGTAATTGAATAGTTAATAAGAAGTATACCATAGTTTGTGGTAGATTGTATGGAGATACGAACAAGTGAGAAATCGACATAAATCCTTGATTGGTTATATAACAAATCCAAAACTGCAATAAGAAAGACGAATAAGAAGCTAAGACAAAAATAATTTAACCCGTCTTAATGAGGTAGCTCCTCTCGTTCTTCCTTAGGCACTATTAATTCACACAATTGCACTTTGTGTTCCTAACATTGTTAGCTCTAACCATGACATAGAATTTGGAAATTTTATAGTAATTATATATGCAAATATTAGGAACTGATGTGTATACATGCAAAAATTTATCTAAAATTAATAAAAATATAGTAATCTAGCTAAACAATATGTCATCAACTAATCATATATAACAAAAAAAAGTAGCAAATCCTAAATGTAAACATGTTAATCTAATAAAGCACCAAAGCTCTACAACATGTACCATGCCAGAAACCTGGACTATGCACTGCTCATCTTCAACGAGCTCAAAGCCCGGGTGGTGAATACACCAAGGGATCTCCATATACCATTCATACGGTATCTATCCCTGGTGGTGGAAGCTGAGTTAGGAGAACAGCATTATGAAGCTGGACAGGATGTGTTCCCTGCCCCAACACTCAGCTCAAAGATGTTCAACAATGACATCTTCCGAGAGCAGGAGGGTCTGAGTGAGCCTATGCTACTGATAGCAGAGGCAGCTTCATCAGAAAGTGACGAAGAGGGATCCAATCAATGGGGAGCTTCTCAAGCTGACACAGAGGTTCAAGCTGAGTACTCTGCTCAGGCTGAACCAATAAATAATGAAGCTGCTTCTGGTAAAACCTCTCCACTTTCTCTTTCTTCTCAATATTCTCTATCCACTTTTGGAGATAAGGCTGTGGTGAACCCAACCCAGTCTAACCTATCTCCTCCACCTTCATTCCATCTACAATCCCACTATGAAGCCACCCCTAGTATGCCCACTGCTGCTAGGGAGAATATCCGAACCTATACAAGAAAAACTACCGTAGGTGGTGCCACTCCTAAAGGCATCACTGGAGCTGAGATCACTTTGATCCCTACACAGGCAGGAGTTGAGGGGGAGACGCCTACTCTTAAGGTGTCAACCTCGAGGCTCATTTCAACCCAACAGCCTAAGCCAGGTGTGGTGTCTACTCAGCCCACACTCTCCAGTGCCATGAGAAAGCCCGTTACTGTGCCTAAGCAGACACACTTAGGTAACATTGAATATATGACCAATCCCCAGGGTCAATTACCTCCCTCCGAACCAATCAGCCAACCAACTACCCATACAATTCACGTTTCTAGCCCTATTACTTCTCTTCACTTCTCACACCCACATGCACGACCTGTCAATGTTTCATCTTCAAACCAAGGTGATTCACAGGGTCCAAACTCTGGTGCAAATCAGTTTGAGGGTATACACCAACCCTTGGATGATGCACCCAAAGACTCTCCTCAAGAGAGTTAATAGAGATGCTTGAGCAAGAAGAAGCAAATGAGCTTGGGATCTCTGTAGCTGAGCTGAGAAAGAGAAAAGAGAAAAGAGAAAGAGATAAAGGACCAAGAAAAAGAAAAACAGAGAGAGGCTTTGGCTCAGGCTGAGGCTGACTACACTGGTCCGAAACCTGATCCTATCCCATATACAGACGAGGATATTCAAGAGTGCTATTTCAGAAGGAGCACATGCAAGTAGATCAGAGGCATGACTTTGAGTAGAATAAATGGAGCCATCATTCTCAATTTTGAATATAATGATAAATCTACAATGGGAATGGACCTGAGATTTGTTCACAGGATGGGTTACCAAGAATGGCATAGAATATTAATGATGCTCAAGAAGTTCAAGAAAAGCCAAATCAAGAAAGAGATCTTTGCTGAAGTTTCCAAGCTGACTAATAGAGCTAAGGAGCTGAGATATGTTCCAGTTCCTGGTCTGCAGTGGGAGAGCTTATTCGAGATACCTGAAGGTGTAGAGTGTAAAGAAAACAAAGGTATTGATACACCTGTTTAGGGATTCATGTTTAAGGATCAGACAGGCAATCCCAGCTTTATCAAGCTGAGTGAGATATGTTATCTAAAAGCTAGAGATGCCATACATATAAGAAGTTGTTGTGGTGATTGCTCAAATCATTTTGTAAAGTATACGCTGAATAAGATCATCAGAATGCAATAGAGAGAACTCAGAGAGGATGCAGAAGCTGAAAGCCTCCTAGAAGATAACCGATTAGGTCTATTGTAAATATTAGATTAGTTCTAATATTTTGTAAGCACTAAGTGTGCATGATCTACGTGATCAAAAAATTTGTATTATGATATGTTCAATTAATACAAGCATGAGTTTGATATGTTCTACTGTGTTATGATATGTTCATAATTATTAGTCTGATAAGTTCAGCTTAATGAATAAATGATTAGTTATTATTCATTGATATAATTAGTTGGTTTATTCAACTTAAAGTTGGTATGTTCCACTTATAATTGATAAGTTCAATAAAAAATTGATATGTTCAATTAAAATTTGATTAGTTCAAAAATAAAATCTTAATAAGTTTGAGATTTAAAACATAATTCTGTTAAACAAACTTGAGAACTGTTTGATGGTTTTGTCATCATCAAATAGGAGGAGTTTGTTGGGAAAATGATCTCATCAGTTACGATTTGATGAGACAAAGTTAAGTTTGTAAGATAAGTTCTAAATACAACTTAAACAGAATTATGAAGCTTAGTCAGACTAAACACTTATAGTGATTCAAACTGAATATAAGCTGAGCATATGTTCGACCAGCTTAGACTATATCTTAGTAAGATTATCAACGTGTTTGATAAGTTGTGTGTGTCACCTAAGATATATTGAGCTTTCAGCTTGATGTGTTTCAAGCTGAGTGCCTCAGCGTATATACTGAGTCAGCTCAACAGAGTTGCTAATTATATTCTAGCTAACTCTTAGGACTTCTAAGGATGAGTTTATTAATATACGTGTTAGTTCATGTTGGTTTTCGAGTTCGTTCTCGAAGAACTCAGCTTGATAAGTTTCAAGCTGAGTAACTCAGTCCGAGCAAGAAGTCAGCTTAAAGAAAATTTAAATATGTTTTAAATTTATCTTTTAACTCTCTATATCTACGGGAAGGATAAGAAGACTCCAGAATCAAGATTGAAGATTGAAGACTAAAGATAAGATTCAAGATTCAAGATTCCGAGTTATCCGATAGTTAGTTAGCAAATTAGGCTGAGTCTTAGTTTGTTAGGAATCGTATGAACAGGATTATAAAAACTTATCTCCTGATAAGTTTGGAGGTACGACTCAGGTTCGACTACAACGACGATCACAACTAAGTGTTGCAGAGCCAAATACCTCACCTCAATCGTATGTGTTACGATTCTTGAATCACTGTTTGTCAGTTCAACGTGATCAAGAGATTCACAGGTTGCCAAGCTATTCGTGTGTTCGAATACTCACATTAGTTGTGAGATTGGTAAGTTTTCAATCTGTGATTAAATCCTGTTTAGAGAGTCGTTAGTATCTATAATCATAAGTTGATTATAGATAGCTAAGTTTGAAAGATTGAGAGATTTATATTAGGTGTTTACATATCAACAGTTGCTTACATGATAGAGTCTGTAATCATCTTCTTATTAATGAAAAGCAAAGCATTCGATTGTGGTTTGATTTACTTAGTGTAACACTTTATTTTGATTTGTTCAATTTCCGCAGAGAGTGTATTCAACCCCTCTTCTACACATCTGTTGCTTGTTGTTATTCTCACTAAGGGACAAACAAAGTTCCAGAACGGCGGAAAGTTTGGTAAATTTTCGGCAACCATCGTATAAAGGTTTTTCAGAGTCCTCAAACAGTTGTTGAAATTTATCTTAATTTTTCTCGGTAATATTTTCCTCCAAATCATGTAACATACCATCTAAATTATCACAAACGTCGTTATCAATTAAATATTCATTGCCATGGTCAATAAAATTGGAGACGTCCGGATTACTATTTGATAATAATTCACCATGTTGTGACCAAGTAGTATACCTCTCCATAAGCCCATATACTACCATATGTCCACTAATTTGATTTGAATTTTCATACAAAACACAGTTCTTAAAATCTTTAACATGGGCAAAGATAATCACATTGTCGTACTAAGCATTCTATTTATATATCAGGCATATAAACAATTGCAACCGTAACAATTACAACCAATACAACCCGTGAGTTAAAAGTCCACACACCTGTGCCCTCCAATTCCACGCTAAGTTGTCTTATATCACTGAGTCTTTGAGTTCCCTCAGAACACAATACAACCAAATCAATAATTCGAATTATAATTAACTTCAAAAGTCAAGTTAATTCACTAACGGGTCAAAACTTAACCATTACACCTATCATGTATAATCAACATGAAATACACTAAAAATCATTTATAATATCTTCATATAAGATATTAAACACGTAGCAATCAACGGAACATTCATAAGATTCATCTATCTCCAATTAACCAGCAAAAGTCAAGTTACTACGCAAACGGGTCAAAACTAACCCGCTACGCAAAACACATATAATTAACATGAAAAACATTCAAAACCATTTAAGATAATCATATATGTTATAAGCAAAGTGTAGCAATCGACAGAACACGCTCAAAGTTCAAATATGACAATTTACCCGCACACGGGTCAAAATCAACCCGTTAGGTTAAACACACCAAACCAACTTGAAATATATCAAAAACCATTTAAAATCTCTTTATGTTTGATTTTTAACTTGAACAAACTGACTAAACATGCATATAGTTCATCCAAGTCAATTTCATACTTTAAAGTAGGCAATTAACACAAATACCTACACATATAGCATCAAACATCATAGCCACCTGCTCTATATCATATAATCAAAACTCAATCTTTAAGAATGTAAGTTTTCTCCCAAAATTCTGCTCAAAACATAAAACTATGTACGAAAACCCTTTTTGACCAAACGGGTCAAATAACCACAACTTTGACCCTAACAGATCGACACCAAAATGAATTTTTTGAAAATCTTTCTAAAGACAGCTTGTTCCCCTTCTGATGAGGAATTGATCTACAATTTTTGAGGTACTAACTCGGAAAGACGACCAAAGTCAACAAAAGTCAACTTTAGTGTGATTTCGATAATTATTAGTAATTCAATCCCAAATCAATTCTACTAATTTTTCAGTGTTTACTAATATCATTTTGCACTTGTAGAAGCTATCTTACATACATTTCACTAATCCAATTAATTTAAACAAAAATCCAACTTAAATTAACTAAGACATGTCCAATTTACCAAATTCTTGAAATTCATCCAAAACTAACACTTCTAATCCATAATTTGAGTTTCAATCAATCTATGTGTTGTAGGAACTGTTTGAAGCATAAAAATTAGTCCCGTGATGGTCAACTTCGAATTTGACTCATTTAGAATCATTTATTCATGTATTCCTAATTTCAAGTTCATCTCCTACCTCCATTAATGGAGTTTCATGCTCAATCATCATAACCATAGCAATTCATCATTAAAATGATATCAAATCAGTTTAGAACTTCATATTAATGCATACTAAACACATGAAACGCATCAAAACACAATATAAACATCAATTTCATGAAAACCCACAAATCAAGTTTCATGTAATCCTCCATTAATGGAGTTCTTGAGCTCCATACTTCCCAACACAGAAATCAATCATCATGGTGAAGCAGTATCAGTTTATAAATCATCTCTTGAACATACATAACATATTGGAATCATTAATTCTTTAATATCAAACTAACACATGAGCCCTACATATTCAAGTAGGGGTTTTAGCAAGAACACCCTACTAAGCTCCAAGAATCAACTCAATATATACATAAACTTACTTGTATGATGCAGCAAATCAACAACATATTGAATAAGCAAGGCTGAATTGGTAGTTTGACTTGGAGGTTTTGAAAGAAAATCACAAACACACAGAAAACAGCCTTCACGATGAAGTAACATGGAAAATTGACTTCAAAAAGTCAAATAATGGCTTTGAGTCGGCTGGTGACAATTTAAAACACATACGCAGTACAAAATGCTTGTAACTGACGTACATGAACGTAATAAAAGTGGTCCTACACAAATAATTATCAGGCAATGAGGTATTCTTTGGGACCCTCATGTAAAAACGAATCGTTTGGTACAACTAACATATAAAAATATCAAAACTAATATTTCATCTTTTTACCTCGTGGTCCAATTAATTCATCAATTAATCATCATATAAATGGCACTTAAATAATCCATTAAATAAACAATTAAATATTCTGATAAATATAAATAAATAAAGAAATAGTTTACCATTACCGTAAACTACTAGGCCCGGTAGGAGGATGTTACAAATCTCTCCCCCTTAAGAGGATTCAGTCCCCGGAATCTCACCATACTACTAACTCAACGGATGTTCCACTAATATCCTATTCAAGTTATCCTTCAATTCATATTCCAAAAGGATCTTACATTCATATCCCACTGTACATTAACACAAATAGTAAACATTGAATGCATTATAAATACCCGCCAACTCTGCATGTAGATCACAGTAACCATCTGGTCATTGAATGCTTATCATATACAAGATTGATCAAATACACAATGAAAAGGTAACTTTCAGTGTTTCCCGAATGCAAATGATTCCCTTTCAGTGTAACGGATCTGCGTGTAGTTTCTGTCTATCACACATAGCAAACTTTTCGACTGTTATCTGAATAATATCGAAGAACCGTGTACTGTTTCTCATCTGTCTCTAACCATCATGTTCGAGCACGAAAGTGATGATCGCATAACACTTTGTAAGGTGTCACAATGACTCTCGAGTAATAAGAATTCCATATGCAATTTAATAAATGGTAGGTGCAAACCCTTAGGCCTACCACATTCTACACACACGCATGTAACATATCCTCAAATTTTTGAATGGTTCATTTGGTCTGACTGTCTGTCTAAGGATGATAAGTTGTACTTAATTAACCCGCGTTCACATTTCCCTCTGTAACTCTTCTAGAAGTTCGAGACGAATCTAGTATCTCTGTCAATAAAAATCAATACCAGAATACTGTGCCGAGAAATAATCCCATCAATATACAGTTGAGCAAATCTGATGCGAGAAGTTGTCTCAGTAGTAGCAAGAAAATACACATTATTCGTCAAACAGTCACAATCACCCAAATCATATCATGACTTTGCTGAGTACGTGGGAGTTTGGTTAAAAAAATCCATCATAATCTGCTCCCATTTTCATTCTGGTATCTCCAGCTATCTCAAAATCCATAAAAATTTCTGATGCTCTACTTTAACATGTACACCAATATGTCAAAATTCCACGAATTGTGCAACATCTGTCTTTATCATGGACCACCACTATAGCACTTTTAAGATCGTTATACATTTTAGTGCTACATTGACAAACAGATAATCTAAACTTGTGAGTCTCTGATAAAGTCAAATCACAAAACTCTCCAAGCAAAGGCACACAAACACTAGACCCGTATGTCTTTAATACTCGAGAATCATCAATTAAATCCTCTTTTCTCCTGAATATAACTTCTGACTACAAATTTCCTTCATTCAACACTTTCATTTGTACAATTTCATTATATCCCCTATGTCAAATACATACCGTAGGCTCAAATGATCGGTACAAATTACACATTTTATATCATATCAAAAATATCTCCATACTGTTTAATGCAAACAACAACTGCAAACTCCAAGTCATGCAAAGGAAATATTACAACGCACTAGAATCATCAGATCCATCAAGTAGTGCAAAATAAGCGTCTGACAAGATAACTATTTCAAAATATGAAATATTACCTCTATTCATCATTCCATCAAATCGAATCTCTTTACAGGTTTATCCAGGTCAACGGACTCACAATCTAAAATTCATCTTCAACAAAACACTTATGGGTAATCCGACACCCTCAAATATCAAATATTATCTGATATTTCATTTCAGCCCAATTCCAAATACGCTCATACACAAAACGAGAAGATGAGTCTTCATAGCAAAGTAAGGATGAAGTCGGTTGTGTTTTAACAATCATTTAAACACAATACATCATACAACATGCAATTTAACTAATCAGAAAACAACTTCTTATAGCATCTAATACCCACTCTATACGGGCTCAAACAATACATACTTATCAGGATATCAAACCCAAATATAAGCATAAAAAAAATCAACTAGATAACATTTATCATCAATTACCTCTACTTCTAATAAAACAGCAGCATCAGATCAAGCATATTCAAATGAGCAAATAAAGTCACCAAATAATAGGGCAATTAGCTCTAGAATCAAATAACATACTTAAAGGTATCAAGTTTATCAAAATATACCTGTTATATCATCTTCAGTAATGGTAGCATCATCTACCGACATCTGAAATGCTCCACCCTGGGGCGAAGGAGGGTACTTCTCTTCTGTCCTACCCCTGACGAAGATCACCCGACAACTCCCGCTACCCCTGACCCTGTCTTCTTAGCATAAGGACACTTACCAGATCCGTGGCCCTCTTTCGGATAGTTCCAGCACACGTTACTAGGGAACGTACAACAATTTACCATATGACCGAGTATTCCGCATCAAATACAATGTAAATTCTGGTATGTGCAAGGCCCAATATGAGAAGATCTACACCAGAAACAACATCACATTTTTTTATTAGATTCACCTGACATAGGTTTAATGTGTTGACTTCCTTGTCCCTAACTATCTTGTATTCTCTGCTCTTGCTGAGTAATATTGTCCTGGTTCATTAAGTCTCTAGCCTTTATCTCACTTTCTAGCATCGGCTTAGAGAATCGTGTTCTCAATTCATTCTCACGGTTACCTGCATCAAAAGTGACATAGGTTTAATGTGTTGACTTCCTTGTCCCTAACTATCTTGTATTCTCTGCTCATGCTGAGTAATATTGTCCTGGTTCATTAAGTCTCTAGCCTTTATCTCACTTTCTAGCATCGGCTTAGAGAATCGTGTTCTCAATTCATTCTCACGGTTACCTGCATCAAAAGTTCTCACAATATCCCGCGATCAATTCCAAGTCATATAGGCGATGATAATCCAAACATAGTTTATAGTTGCAAGGTGGTGTAAATCTCATATACGGATAAGGATATACTCCCTGAGGTGTAAATGATTAGAGAAATTGATATTGTGTCCATTGCGATGCAGAAGTAGACTGAAAAGTAACCGGAGAAGTAACAGTTGAAAAAATATTACTATGTTCATTTTGCATACATATCTGTTGTTCTATACTACTAACGGTATCTCTAAGCCTCTGTCTCTCATTTTCAAATTTATGGATGTACTCACGCTTATCAAGTTCAGATTTAGTACCTGAAACCACGATATAAATAGGTGTTTCTACATTAGGCGTTGACAATCACAACATCTCTCCACTTATTAGATAAACTGTTAGTACACACATACTAATTACAACACACCACAAACTCCAATCACTCTAATCCCTACACACACAAGGAATGTTTGACCAGACTCGAGCCATGATTTAGGAATTGAACACTCTAACTGTGCACGCATCCCAAACCAGGTCCCTGATACCAAATTGTAACACCACTATTTTTTTAAAGTTTCTATGCGGAAGTATATAAAGATAAATACAAACCTATACACATAGGGGGATTAATAAGTGTGCAAATAATAAGTAACTAGTTTACAAATGGCTCGACATACACAAAATATCAGAGTGCAATTCAAACATTCCCAAAAGCAAAGGAAACACCCGAATAACAGCAAACCTTACCACAACCTGCAAAAAGGGGTTAAATATGGGGGATTAGCTCAAAGCTAAGTGAATTGAAGTTTAACTAACGAAAATCATCAGTTACAACAAGTAACGATATACAAAAACAACAAATAATTGCCATCAAACAATTATCACCAGATCATGTAATTAAGGATATTCATAGGACCAGCGAATCTGCAGAATTTGCAACGAATGCCGGCCTAGCAAAGGTTTACCGAAAGCCTATTTGTCATTCTCACACAGTAAAATCCCTTAAGTTGCAACAAATGCATCAAAAGATCCAGTACTGATAGCCGATGACAAATAAGCCCAGCCCAGCCCAAACAGGATCACAGCTGAGCTCCTTCAAAACGACCCAAACCAGATCATAGCTGTCCCCAATTACAATGCATGTATACAGATCAAGTCATATTCACATAACACGATTTAACGGTTGATTAACATGGGCAAAGATAATCACATTCTCGTACTAAGCATTCTGTTTATATACCAGGCATATAAACAATTGCAACCGTAACCGTTACAACCAGTACAACCCGTGAGTTAAAAGTCCACTCACCTGTGCCATCCAATTCCACGCTCAGTTGTCTTAAATAACAGAGTCTTTGAGTTCCCTGAGAACACAATACTACCAAATCAATAATTCGAATTATAATTAACTTCAAAAGTCAAGTTAATTCACTAACGGGTCAAAACTTAACTGTTACACCTATCATGTATAATCAACACGAAATACAATCAATATCATTTAGAATGTCTTCATATAAGAAATTACACACGTAGCAATCAACGGAACATTCATAAGGTTCATCTATCTTTAATTAATCCGAATAAGTCAAGTTACTACGCAAACGTGTCAAAACTAACCCGTTACACAAAACACATATAATCAACATGAAAAACATTCAAAACCATTTAAGATAATCATATATGTTATAAGTAAAGTGTAGCAATCGACAGAACACATTCAAAGTTCAAATATGACAATTTACCTCGCAAACGGGTCAAAATCAACCCGTTAGGTTAAACACAGAAAACTAACTTGAAATATATCAAAAACCATTTAAAATCTCTTTATATTTGATTTTTAACATGTACAAACTGACTAAACATGCATATAGTTCATCCATGTCAATTTCATACTTTAAAGTAGGTAATTAACACAAATACCTACACATATAGCATCAAACATCATAGCCACCTCCTCCATATCATATAATCAATACTCAATCTTTAAGAATGTAAGTTTTCTCCCAAAATTCAGCTCAAAACATAAAACTATGTACAAAAACCCATTCGTGACCGAATGGGTCAAATAACCACAACTTTGACCCTAACGGATCGACACCAAAATGTCATTTTTTTTAAAAACTTTCTAAAGACAGCTTGTTCCCCTTATGATGAGGAGTTGATCTGCAATTTTTGGGGTCCTAACTCGTTAATACGACCAAAGTCAACAAAAGTCAACTTTAGCGAGATTTCGATAATTTTTAGCAATTTAATCCCAAATCAATTCTACTCATTTTTAGTGTTTACTAACATCATTTAGCACTTGTAGAAGCTATCTTACATACATTTCACTCATTCAATTAATTCAAACAAAAATCCAACTTAAATTAACTAAGAAATGTCCAATTTAGCAAATTCTTGAAATTTATCCAAAACTAACACTTCTAATCCATAATTTGAGTTTCAATCAATCTATATGTGTTGTAGGAACTATTTGAAGCATAAAAATCAGTCCCGTGATGGTCAACTTCGAATTCGACTAATTTGGAATCATTTATTCATGAATTCCTAATTTCAAGTTCATCTCCTACCTCTATTAATAGAGTTTCATGCTCAATCATCATAACCATAGCAATTCATCATTCAAATGATATCAAATCAGTTTAGAACTTCATATTAATGCATACTAAACACATGGAAAGCATCAAAACACAATATAAACATCAATTTCATGAAAACCCACAAATCAAGTTTCATATAATCCTCCATTAATGGAGTTCTTGAGTTCCATACTTCCCAACACATAAATCAATCATCATGGTGAAGCAATATCAGTTTATGAATCATCTCTTGAACATACATAACATATTGGAATCATCAATTCTTTAATATCAAACTAACTCATGCGCCCTACAAATTCAAGTAGGGGTTTTAGCAAGAACACCCCATAAGCTCCAAGAATGAACTCAATATATACATAAACATACCTGTATGATGCAGCAAATCAGCAACAAAATGAATAATCAAGGTTGTATTGGTAGTTTTTCTTGGAGGTTTTGAAAGAACATCACACACACACAAAAAAAACAGACCTCACGATGAAGTAACATGGAAAATTGACTTCAAAAGGTCAAATAAGGGCTTTGAGTCGGCTGGTGACATTTTAAAAAACATATGCGGTACAAAATGCTGATAACTGACATACAGGAACGTAATAAAAGTGGTCCTACACGAATAATTATCAGGTCACTAGGTATTTTTTGGGACCCTCATGTAAAAATGAATCATTTGGTACAACTAACATATAAAAATATCAAAACTAATATTTCACCTTTTTACCTCGTGGTCTAATTAATTCATCAATTAATCATCATATAAATGGCACTTAAATAATCAATTAAATAAACCGATAAATATAAGTAAATATAAATAAATAGTTTACCATTACCGTAAACTACTAGGCCCGGTAGGAGAATGTTACACTCCAAGATATCCACAAAGCCAATAAGTCCAACACCTTCAAGATGCTAGTCTCTCCAACTATGTATATATGAGTATGTTTTATGTGGTAACACACTTGGCTTCCTTGAAGAACACCAACACAAGATTGTAGAGATGTTTTTCAAAGTTCAAGAACACTTAGAACATGCAAGCCAAGGTAGAGCTTTCTCTTGGCATCAAAGGGAGGGACCATGCAAACCTTAAATCAACCAAGAGGCTATAGCAAAGAGGGGAGGCCCCTCCCAAGTTGTCTTGGCCGAAATTGGAGGGAGGGGAGGCCCCCTTTGCTTTGCTTCTTCACTTGTTCAATGTTAGTGCATGTCTTGGTTGATCAATTTTGAAGCAACCTCCAAAAGGGCCCCCTTTGAGTGAAGAAGTTGGTCATTCTATATTTGTTTTAAATAAACTAAAACAAGTATTCTTGATACCTCACACAATGTATAAAATACATCCATATGTATTTTATATATATATACATATATATATATATAATATATATATATATATATATATGTATATATATATATATAATCATATATTTATATTTATATATTTCATATGTATTATTTTATATCAATATATAAAAGTAATATTATTATTTCACATAAATAATAATATATAACAGTGCATATATATATAAACGTAATATTATTATCTACGCTAAATAATAGTATCTTTATATATTATATATATTATGAGTTGGAAACATATTTAAATCACATTGAAATATGTACTTGGTTTCCATTCACTGTAAATGTGTGACCCTATGTGTTTATTTATTGTTTATAAATTGCTTCTTGTGCACATAGAACCAACAACCACGACTATGAGTTATCTTATGTACAGAGATTCTGTAATCGTCTTCTTTGATTACCCGGTTTTTCCTTTTGAATCACGATATTCCGTAATGTGGATTTCAGACATGGAGCACGTGATCTATTCTGAAAAATCCAGATTATATTTCATGAAATCTGATCTCGACTAACTGCAGTTACGTAGTTACCAAATGATATCCATCATTCTATCTGAGCGCGGCCACGCATTTCATTTAGTCTTAACTGTCAAGGGGCCCTGGAATATCTCCTCTCTTTTAAGAGAAGGTGCAAATCTCATCTTGACTGATTGCATTTGAGCACACGTCTTCCGCTGCACCCAGATACGTCCGTTATTGTTACCCTATTATGTCGAAACATTAGAACATTCGAAAGTACAGAAGTCCTCGTGCCCCAAACTAAACATCTCAGATCTAAGGACAACCAACTCATGTCAAAGGCTCCATTATGTAGTCTGATGCGGATCACATCAAATACTTGTACCTCTGACAAATATCTATAAATACTTGGTCACAAAACTTGTGATGTTATTCTCTACACGAATAATCCAACAAGTATTTATAATAGCGTTAGTGTCTCCCTAATGTGGCTCCCACCACATCAAGTAGCTACGGAGTATTTTGATATATCAAGACTTGTATATGATGAATAGATAAATATGCTAAAAATGGAGAAATTTAAAACGATTATATTAAACCTTCTATTTCCATCATGCATAAATGTTTAATACATATTCACGAGTCTTAAAATTCAATCCATACATTTTAATTAAATACTGAAAACTAGCTGCTAGGTCATATGTACTGCATTCCAATAGAACTAGCATGTCTCTCATGCTTATATATGGCAAGCGCTTTAGTCAACGGATAAGCTACATTGTCATCTGTTGGTATCTTGCATATCCTCACGTGTCCCCTTACAATGAGTTCTCGGATGATGTGATACTTTATAAGTACGTACCTGGTTCGCTGATGATCTCTTGGTTCTTTTGCTTGCGTTATAGCTCCCATGTTATCACAGAATAAATCAATCGGTCTATAGATACTGGCAACAACTCTTAGATCCGAAATAAAATTCCTCAGCCAAACCGTTTCCTTTTCCGCAATGTACTCAGCTTCTATTGTTGAATCTGCTATAGTATCTTGCTTCTGGCTTTTCCAAGATACAGCTCCTCCGTTTAGGGTAAAGACAAACCCTGACTGTGACTTAAAGTCATCTTTGTCCGTCTGGAAGCTCGCATCTATGTAACCAGTTACACTGATTTCATCCGTGCTCCCTCCAAAGACCAAGAACATTTCTTTTGCTGATATCTACTCATGAGCCTTACAGAGTAAGCAACATCGGGCCTAGTACATAGCATGGTATACATAATTGATCCTACTGCCGAAGCATAAGGAACTGATTTCATTCTCTTCTGCTCTTCTGGAGAAGTAGGACATTGAGCCTTGCTCAATGGTATACCAAATCTCATTGGAATGAATCCTTTCTTGGAATTTTCCATCTTAAAGCGTTTTAACACTTTATCAGTATATGTACTTTGACTAAGTCCGATCAGCCGCCTAGATCTATCTCTATATATCTTTATACCAAGTATGTATGCGGCTTCTCCTAGGTCCTTCATCTGGAAACATTTACCTAACGAGGATTTTACTCCTTGTAATGCTGGTACATCGTGTCCTATGATGAGTATGTCATCCACATACAGGACCAGGAAGATTGCTATACTCCCACTGAACTTCGTGTAAACACAAGACTCGAACTCGCTTTTGGTAAAACCAAACTCTTTGATGCGCTCATCAAAGTGCAAGTTCCAGTTTCTAGATGCTTTCTTTAATCCATAAATGGATTTTAGCAATTTGCATACTTTTCCTGGATTCTTGTAATCCTCAAAACCGTCCGGCTGTGCCATATACACATCCTCTGTTAGTTTCCCGTTATGGAAAGCGGTTTTGACATCCATTTTCCATATCTCATAATTAAAGTATGCAGATATTGCCATAAGAATCCTAATAGACTTAAGCGTAGCTACTAGCGAGAAGGTTTCATCATAATCAATACCATGAGTCTGAGTCTAACCTTTCACAATAACCCTAGCTTTAAAAGTATGCACGTTTCCTTCCATGTCCGTCTTCTTCTTGAAGACCCACGTCACCCAAAAGCTCTACTGTGTTATGGCAAGTCTACTAACTCCCAAACTTGGTTGTCACACATGGATTGCATCTCTGTCTTCATGGCGTCTAACCATTTGTAAGACTCAGTGCCTGACATAGCATCCCCGTAGGATGTGGGTTCATTAAGATCCCTTTCTTCTTGAGCAATTAGAAATCCTAGATATCAATTTAGCTCAGTCCGAATTCTACTGGACCTGCGAAGGTCTTGTCTTTTCACTACTTCCTTAACCGTGGACTCGGGTTGGGATTCAAAGATTCTCTGTTGAATACTGGTTCCACAAATGGTGGAGGAATACCTTCATTTTCTTCAATTTCTTGAAGATCTATTTCTTTTCCAAGAGTTTCTGAACTTAGAAACTTGTCCTCTAAAAAGGTCCCTAACCGAGCAACAAAAACTTTGTTCTCATCGGGATTATAGAAATAGTATTCTAAGGTTTCCTTAGAAAAACCCACGAAGATACACTTATCTGATTTGGGTTTGAGTTTATCCGAGAACGGTCGTTTAACGAATGCCTCACAACCCCAAATCTTTATGAAAGACAATTTGGGCTTTTTCCCCGTCCATAACTCGAACGGTGTCTTTCGTTTCTCCATAGATTTTGTTGGAACTCAGTTCAACAAAAAAGCAACCGTTTCGAGTGCATGTCCCTAGAACGACATTGGTAGACTAGTTTGACTCATCATAGAATAAACCATGTCAAGCAAGGTTCTATTCCTCCTTTCTGACACACCATTCCATTGTGGCGTATACGGAGGTGTGAGTTGTGAAACAATCCCACATTCTTTTAGATGATCGTGAAACTCTTGACTTAGATATTCACCACCCCGGTCAGACCGAATAAGTTTTATCTTGTTGTCAAGCTAGTCAGTAGAACCGACATTCAGCTGATCAATGTCGAGTGAGTGCTCGCAAATATCCTTGCTACCACAAACTAGGCAACAAATGTCTAGTAGCTCATCAATCCAGTCATCTTCATCCATTGATTCAACAACTGTTGAATCATGGAAGTCTGGGTGCATCTGGTCATTAATGCACATTAGAAACTCGTGCATACCAACTACTGTTGATTCCGGTTCTCCAAACTTATCTACTACCTTTGCCTGATAGTGGTCTGTTAGAGATCCGACCAAAAGCATCACAAGTTCATGTTCACTTACTTGTGATCCCAGAATCATTAAGCAATCAAACAACCTTCTCATGTTAATGAAATGATCACTCAAAGACTAGCTTTCTTTCATCCCCTATGAAAGAATAATTTTCATGAGCAGAAAGCGTCTACAATGCTCACTGTTCTTGAAACACTTCTCTAGTTCCTGCACAACCTCAAAGGTAGACTTATTCTTGAGTTTATCCAAGAACTTAGATTCTGTAGAGAGTATCAGAATTGACATGACGTCAGATTCATCAGACATATACTTATAATATGTATCATAATGTTTATCCTGAGCAGAATAATCGGGTCGTGCTAGAGGAGGCTTATAGACTGTGTACAACCTTTTCTGTGCCCTTAGGATATTCCTAAAGTGCAACCTCCAAACTGCGAAGTTTGGACTTGAAAGTTTCCACTTTTGCATGATGAGCTAAGAGACTCCTCACGTGAATAAAACGGTATAACAAATAAAATTGACATCTACAGTAAAAAACAAGAAATAAACGTTTCAGTAATTAATTCCTCTAAAATAATTTATAACTCTTTATAAAATAATTTTAGACTAGGATCCATATTTCACACGTGCAAATGATCGGTTTGGGCACGACAACACCGACCCCGTGTTATTTCTGATGGGTATAAACCATACCGATCGTATTTAAACCAAAACACGAGTCCTATATCTTTCAGACATCGAATGAAACATAATTCGTACATATTTAGTCCTCCTAAGTGCACTTTGGGCCAGTCACATCAGGGAATCACCAAAATAGACATCACCATGTGAGACGGGTTAAACTATGGCCCGTCACAATAGGAAATCGCAAAGTCTTTCACCCCTTCCCCACATCGGTTTGTGTTGGAGTATGCCCACTGACATACCTATGCCAATTGATCACTACCGATGTTGTATGGTCCAATCAGGTCACACGCCGGGGGTTGATCTTGACAACAACCTAAAAGGGAGGGTGAGAAAGTATAATTAAATGATGGTTGGCAGGCTGGACAGGGTTAGCAGCGCTAAGCATTTGGTCTCTATCTCAGCCACGATCGTGGCGCTAACATTTAAGGGTTAGTGGGGGTAACGCCTTAAAGTTAGCGGCGCGAACCCGTCTGACAACATGCAACTTTATTCTTTGCACCTCCACTCTCCACCAATGCATGTCAACTTCATCATTGCTTTTTGGCCAACTTAGGGTACTCCTGGAGGAACTCTTGGAGTTTATAAAAGACATGCTTATCACTCTCTCTTACACTATTGCATAACTTGGGTTTTAAACACATAGAAACTTGAGAGTTGTCTAAGTATTATATAGAGTGTTCAAAAGAGAGTTTCCTAGTCGTTTTCAAGGGTGTTGTTCTAGAAGTACTTTCAAGGGTTGAAGAGTGCTTGAGGGGTGCTAGTACACCAAGATCACACCAAGCTTGGGGTGGACTTGGATAGTGAAGAGAAGGAAGTCAAGCTTGGAGCTTTTGAACATCACAACAACCAGAGACACTAGGGGTATAAAACTCTCTCTTTTCTTCTTTTAAGTTGCATTTCTAGTTGTAGTGCTTGGTAGCACCTTTGGGGTTCAAAAGTGGTATTTTCATGTTTTTAAAATTCACATATGCTTCCGTTGTGCCAAAACACCAACCCCAACAGTGGTATCAGAGCCACCTCTACACTAGATTTGCACTTGGTGGCCTAAAAAATCCGGAAAAATATGTTTTTGGTTGTGTCCAGTGTATAGCGGCGCTAACTCTTTGTAGTTATCTAAACACTCAAGGCACACATAATCCCATGTACATAAGCATTAGGAACATTAAACAAGTCAAAATTCCATAGTCATATATACATAATGTAAGTATATGCAATTAACCATTTTCATGCCAAAATGTTAATCCACATATAAATACATCAACCAAGATATAAGGCAACTTATTCACATTAAAACTTAGATTGCGGTCAATAACTCTGTATAGTTCGCGGCGCGAAGTCCGTTTGGTTTTGCGGCGCTAACTCCTTATAGTTAGCGACGTGAAACCTGTACAATGGCAGAATGCATGTTTTTGTTAAAAATCTGTTTTGTTCGGATTTTTGGCTCATTTGTACATTCTGGAAATTTTCCAGAATCTAAGTTTTAATGTGAATAAGTTGCCTTATATCTTGGTTGATGTATTTATATGTGGATTAACATTTTGGCATGAAAATGGTTAATTGCATATACTTACATTATGTATATATGACTATGAAATTTTGACTTGTTTAAGGTTCCTAATGCTTATGTACATGGGATTATGTGTGCCTTCAGTGTTTAGATAATCTTAACCAAGATATATAAGTTTACATGGTTCATGTTGATAGTATTTGTGTGCATAACCATTGAACCCTGATGATACGTCCAATGCCATATAACACTCAAGGGTCACACCTGTGAGGGTATGTAATTCAAGTAGGAAAATTCACACAGTTCGGAGGTGAGTATTATGACCGTTAGTCATAAACCAGTATTGGGAGTTGGAAAATAACGAGGTTAATATAATTGACAAGAATATATATATTTATTAGTTAATAAATATATATCGTCGATTATTGGATTAATATCTTGGATATTAGTTAAAAAGGTTATTGTTACTAATTGTTATTATTATTAAAGAGTATACAATATATTAAAGAATTATATATATATAATGTCGATTTATATATATATTAATATATTTTATATTACTTATAAAATGGTTTAAAATGTTTCTTAATTAAAGATAACTAGATAAGTTATCTATAAAAAGGAGTTAAACCATAACAATTAGGGTTAATGAATCATTAATCTAAAAACACTCTCTCCCCTCTCTCTCTTTCTTTTAATCGGTGGCCGAACTCCCTCCCATAGGGTGTGTCGATTTTGGTGATTCTTGGTGCAAGGGGTTTTTCGGCCCAAGAGGTTTTTCGGCCCAAGGGGCTATTCGGCCTAAGGGGGTACACGGCCCAAATGGGTCCTCGGCCCAAGAGGTTTTTCGGCCCGAAGGGGATATTCAGCCCATGGTGGTTTTCGGCCCAGTTAGCGGCGCGAACCACAGGGTCTAGACCGGTTTTGGGGTTTTCGCCCAAGAAGTCATTTTCGGCCCAGTTGAGGTTTGATTGGACAAGTTTATAAATTTTGATTTCATAAAAGCCCAAGTTTTCTTAAATTTAAATTGTCTTTGTTTTAAATTAAAATGGGCCTATATGAATTTAAAAAGAGTTTAATGAACTTAATGGGCTTAATAGCCCAATAAGATGAATTGAAGAATGGGTTTAGGCACATTGGGACTTTGATGATATATTGGGATATTAATTCGGATAAAATAATAATACAAGATATTATGTATATACAAGTGTTATACCGGAAATTAGTGTATTTATACTTATATATATATATTTATTATGGTTAAGGCGTTATTTTAACTAGTTGAGTTAAAAACAAGTTTTATTATATTTGTGGATTTCAAGTATAATAAGTAACCATAATGGTGTATTATTAATATACAATATAAACAAAGAAAAATCATTAATTGGTTATGTCCTTTAGGCTTAAAAACATTTTTGGTATGATAGTTATTATACCAATAGGTTTTAATGATTAAAGTGATTTGACAAGTTTTGTCAAAAATTTTCTCATCTTGAATTAACAGTTTGATTAGTTTGAGAAGGATTGACAAAAAGGTGTTTACATGCGTTATTATTGTTTAATGCGTGGTTATATATATATATATATATATATATATATATATATATATATATATATATATATATATATATATATTATTGATGTATATGTATGTGAACTGGTTGACTTGTATACTAAGAGTTGCATTAGTATCTTTAAATCACATTTGTAGTTTTTCATGTCAACTACAAGTCTTTGATTTTAACAAGTCAACAGTATATTCTTGTTGTGGTTGGACATGTAGGTTATAGGTTTTGGCAACTTAGACCCGTGGTTATGTTGTTTTTCCTTTCTGTATTTTCTTTTGGTTTTGGGGAGGCCTGCGTGCCACTTACAACCCCTTTCTGCAATGTAAAAGTATTTCGGGGAGGCTTGCGTGCCACTTACAACCCCTTTCTATATTGTAGTTGTAATAGAATAGGTATATGTATTCTAGAGTAGAAAGTTGTAACCAAAAACGAAGACGATGGACTTTACAAGACGCAGGAACCAAACGGATATGCTCAGGTTAAGACCGGAGGTGTCAAGGCCAGTAGGAGCAAGTATATCTTTCATTAGATCAATTCACGGGATCTAACTAGTTTTAGTTGTCCTTAGATTGACCCCCTAGGACATTGTTGGCAAAACTATAAAACATTATAATAGCGTGGTTGTGCTTTAATTTTATGTCCTTTTATGAAACTGTAAAATTAAAGTAGGTGATTAATAATGGTTCTTATTAATGAAGAGGTAAAACCACATATATGATAAAATTGGTATACGACAACAACACTATAAAATTTTAATATTTTATGATTGTCATATCCGCATTTTTAAAAACATTTTGTTTTTCAAAATGGTTTTGTCATAAAACGTATTGTGTACCTACTTTAAGGTATACTAAGATATTCGAGTTTATTTTAAAAACAATATAGTTTTTAAAATGGTTTTACAAAACTAGAATCAATTTTTTATTTAACTTGGATAAAACCCACAAAAAATCTTAGACCAGTAGTCCTACCCATCTAGTGGTACACCTTTCCTGCTCCCGGTACCTTGGTGTGTTGTCGTGCCCAAACCGTGCACACCGGGGTTCAAACCGATGTGGGGAGGGGGTGAAAGGCTTTGCGATTCCCTGATGTGACGGGTAAGAGTTCACCCCGTCCTAGGTTGTGCGGTCTATTTTGGTGATTCCCTGGTGTACGATTGGTAAAGGAACCTACCTACCTAATATAGCAGGAGGTTGGTGTTGTCGTGCCCAAACCGTGCACCAACACGTATGAAATAAGGATCCTAGGGCTAATACTTAATCATTTAAGGGGTTTTATGAACTTGTATTTAGCAAAGTCTTATTTGTGTTACTAATTGGAATACATGGTAAAAATTGTAGATGGCAAACATTACCAACACAAACAACCTCTCACTCCACTCCATCATAGAAAAGGATAATGTTGGTCCATTGGTTAGATAAACAACAAGCAAGTAATGTGTAGAAGGGGGGTTGAAAACACTTTCTACGGAAAATTGAACAAATCAATAAAAAGTGTTAGCCCCTGATAGCGAGTGGTTCATGTATCATGTAGGATAGATGAAGGTTTGCATGTATAGACTTAGAGAGAATATGATTTACACCATAGAAAACACCTAGTTCTTTATTTCATTATGCCCAAAACCTTAGCTATTACATTAGCCATATCCCTATATATACCCCATGGGTATTTTAAAATTAAACTCCCATTTCTATACAATATTATATTTTAAATGTTGGGGTTTTCAGGGCACGCAACGGAAGCAAAGTACAACACAAAAAGCCCATGGTACAAGCATATAAAGCACAAAGAATAAAACCCCAAGCATGGATCAATCTCTATGAAAAGAAATGCAACAGAAAAGAGAAGAGAGGAGGTTATACCAGCTCCTAAGCTCCAGTAAGTGTTGGTGTAGTGGATGAACTTGCTCCTCCTTTCTTGAATGAATCGACTATGATGTGATACCCCAGTAACACGCCAATCTCTTGAGCTAGCAAGCTCTTGGTGATTCTTCTCTCCAGAAAATCACTTGAGGAACAGCAACCCACGAGCTAGGATCAAATTTCTGGAACTCAACTCTCTCTAGAACTCACTAAGTCTCTTGAAGCACTTATGAGTCTCTCAAAGGTGTGTATTGCTAAGAGAACCAAATGAAGTAGTAATTGGGGTGGTTTATAAACTGCAAACCGTCACTTGGTATCCCCAAAGCCGGCCAAGTTCGAATACACTTATTACATGCATTGGCCTAGTGGAGAGGTGATTTGACAAAAAGTGACATCTGACTTTAGCGGCGCTAACCCAGATTTAGCGGCGCTAACCTGTAATAGTTAGCGGCGCTAACGCGGCCAGTCAGATGACTTGACGTAAAGTACATGCAGCCGTAGCGGCTCTAACCCATAAGTGTTAGCGGCGCTAACTTTGCCTGCCATGTCAACTTTTACCTTTTGTCATTTTTGATCCCTTTACTTAAGTTGCTGTCAGATTGGACCCCGGTGTATGACCCAATAGGCCCATACATCATCGGTAGTGATTCAAATGGTATACACGCATCAGTGGGCATATTCTAACAAACTCCCACTTGCACATGATGCACCATTTCTAACAAATCACAGACAATGAGCGGTCTCTAGCAAAAACATCATTTCCCCCAAGTCAGTATGGGTTTCGTTATCCGAATGAAACCTGTTCTTAAAGAAAGGTCCTATAGATAAGGGATCTTAAACATCCTTTTGTTCACGATATCAATGTGAACACGAGACATGGATTGAGTGTCAATCTCCAGATCGTCCACGATTGTGTTTATCGATCTTGATTGGTGGTGACCAAAAGTTAAGGACATATCTGATTCTAAATCAATATTCCTTGCGCATGGCCATGCATAATTTTGGTGTCAGCTCCCAATCATCGAGGGACCCAGTGATATCTCTCATATCAGAGGAACAAATCCCTTTTTGACTGTATAACTCTAAACCATACCCCTTAACTTATCTAGTCATTTCCTTTATCACAGCCAGTTACGAACTGCTTTTGAAAATGGCTAAAATAAGAAAGAAATATGATATAGCGGTTCATACATCTCAGGTCTAAGGACGTAAGATATTATCATCCCAAGTTACTCGTGACTATAATCCATGGAGTATACTTGGGTGCGGGACTTCCAATCACTTGAAACTCTTTTCAAGTACAGATAGGCATTGCCCCTTAATTCGACCATATTGAATTCAAGGTCACATGCTTATCTCAGTCTTAATTCAATCTTCCTTCCACAAGATCGAATGACTGTGGAAAGTTTTGAAATATAAAATATTTCCGGAAGTAATTAAACATGCTAAGATGGAACACAGTAGAGTCTTATGAAAGTAACCATATCATACGCATATATAATCTCTATTATATATCGAAACAAGCATAAATTACAATACTATCTATATCGTTCCCAAAAATAAAATAAAGTTTACATATCAAACAAACTACATACATAACTCAAACCAAATCGCTGGCAAATCTTACACCTATAGCACTAGTGTGAGAATCATGAGCTGCCTGCGATAACGGCTTCGTGAATGGATCCGCAAGGTTTCCATCCGATGCTACTCTGCTTATTACGATTTCACCACTCTAAACTACTTCCCTTTGAAGTGGTATTTGCGCAAAATATGTCTTGTTCTCTTGTGAGCTCTTGGTTCCTTCGCCAAAGCCACTGCACCCTCATTGTCACAGAATATCTCAATAGGGTCAGTGATGCTTGGAACTACTTGTAAATCTTGGATGAATTTCTTCATCCACACGGCTTCCTTAGCAGCTTCACTTGCCGCAATGTATTCCGACTCAATAGTCGAATCAGCCACCGTGTCTTGTTTCGAGCTCCTCTAGCTGACAGCACCACCATTTAACAGAATTACAAACCCCGATTGAGATCGGCAGTCATCCCTATCCGTTTGGAAGCTAGCGTCCGAGTAACCCATTACTCTTAGCTCTTCTTCCCCACCATAGACCAAGAACATTTCTTTTGTACGCCTAATGTACTTAAGAATATTCTTCACAGCTTTCTAATGAGGTTCCCCGGGATTCGCCTGATATCTACTAGTCATGCTCAATGCACATGACACATCAGGACGAGTGCATAACATGGCGTACATGATCGATCCCACAGCCGAAGCATATGGTACTCGCTTCATTACTTCTATCTCCTCTTGGGAGGTAGGACATTGAGTCTTGCTATATATGCACTTTGAGAAAGTGTCTCACGACCTTATCTATGTATGCACTTTGAGAAAGCCCGAGAAACTTTCTAGATCTATGTCTATAGATCTTAATTCCCAGAATGTAGCTCGCATACCCTAAGTCCTTCTTTGAGAAACAATTTCCTAGCCAAGCTTTTATACTCATAAGGCTCGGAATATGGTTTCCAACGAGCAATATGTCATCCACATATAGGACTAAGAAGACAATAGTGCTCCCACTAGCCCTGACATATAGACATGGTTCATCTTTGCTTTTCGAAAATCCAAATTCCTTGATTTTCTCATCAAAGCATAGATTCCAACTGCGAGATGCTAGCTTAAGTCCATAAATGGACTTCTTAAGCTTTCAAACCTTGTTCGGATACTCTGGATGTTCAAAACCATCAGGTTGTGTCATATACACCTCTTCGGAAAGCTTCCCATTAAGGAAGGTGGTTTTAACGTCCATTTGCCATATTTCATAATCATAAAATGCAGCAATGGCCAGGAGTATTCGGATTGATTTCAACATAGCCACTGGGGAAAAGGTTTCATCATAATCAACACCAGGTGTTTGAGTGAAACCCTTTTCCACCAGTCGGGCTTTGAAAGTATCCAAGGTTCCATCCATGCCGGTCTTCTTCTTGAAGACCCATTTACACCCTACGGGTGTAACCCCGGGCGTAGGATCAACCAGTTCCCAAACCTGGTTATCCGACATGGATTGTATCTCACTTTCCATTGCTTCCTTCCAATGTACAGACTCAGGGCCCGCCATAGCTTCCTTGTAGTTAGTGGGCTCATCAGAGTCCACTACTAACTCGCTGCCCTCAGATATGTAGAATCCATATCTCTCTGACTCGAAACGAGTTCTACTGGAACGCCTTGGAGCAAGCAATGAACTAGTGTCAGGTACTACAGTATTCTCTTGCTCAGTTTCAACCGTCCTAGGTTGAGTGCTAGTGCCAACCTCAAGCTCTTTATCGGTTGATCCTTGAACTTCCTCAAGATCAATTTCCTTGTTGCCTCTTTGTTTGGATAGCAATTCTCTTTCAAGGAAAAATGCCCTTCGAGCAACAAAGACTTTGTTCTCAGAAGGTTTATAAAATATATATCCAACACCGGCAGGAGTATATCCGATAAAGTAACACCTTTCCGATCGAGGTTCAAGTTTGTCCTCAGTCTCACGTCTCACGTAGGCTTGACAATCCCAAACTCGTAGGTATGAAAGTGCCGGCTTCTTCTTGTGCTACATTTCATAAGGTGTTTTCGATACTTTCTTGGTTGGTGCAAGGTTAAGGATCCTTACCGCCGTCTCTAGGGCATATCCCCAGAAACTAATTGGTACCTCCGTTCGACTCATCATGGACCTTACCATATCTAGTAAAGTCCAGTTCCTCCTCTCAGCGACCCCATTTAATCGTGGAGTCCTTGGAGGTGTTAATTGCGAAATAATTCCACAATTCTTGAGATGATCGGTAAAGTCGGTACTTAGATACTCTCCACCTCTATCAGACCGGAGTATCTTTATCGTTTTGCCCAATTGATTCTCAACTTCGTTTTGGAATTTCTTGAACACCTCAAAGGTTTCACCCTTGTGTTTAACAAGGTAGACATATCCATACCTACTATAATCATCTATAAAGGTTACGAAGTATCTCGAGTTATTCCTAGTTACATGTTTGAAAGGCCCACATACATCCGTATGGATGATGTCCAAGAGGTCTTTACCCCTCTCACTTGTCCCCGAGAAGGGTGCCTTTGTCATCTTGCCTAATAAACAAGAATCACATACTTCATTTGACCCTTGGTCAAACGATTCCAAGATCCCATCCACTTGGAGCTTGGTGATGCGAGTCTTGTTTATATGTCCAAGACGACTATGCCACAAGGAATACTTATCCAAACCATCTTTGGAACTTGAATCAATGTTCATGATAGATTTTGTTGAACTAATGTATGCAGTTGCTTCATAAATGCCATGACATGGTAAAGCCTTAAAATAAACAATGTTATCTTTAAAGCATATTATAGCACCATCATCAAAATGAAAGTTGTAACCATCGTCATACAATGCATGAAGTGAAATAATGTTTCTAGCCACGTAGGGCGAATAACAGACATTTTTCAATAAAATAGAGTTGCTAGTCTTGAATGAAAGCTCCACACTTCCTTGAGCTTCCACCGGGACAATCTCCGAGTTCCCCATCACAAGATCTAGCTCTCCCTTCTCCAAGCTCCTACTTGCCCTTAGCACCTGCACCGTATTACATATGTGAGTGCCACAGCCAGTATCCAAAACCCAGCCTTTAAAAGTAGAAGTATGGTGAAGTTCTATCATGAACGTACCTGAAGATTCCGGGCCCGATATGCTCATCGCCTTGAGCTTATTGAGTCCTTCCAAGTACTTAGGGCAGCTTCGGCGGTAGTGGCCCTTGCCCCCACAAAAGAAGCACTCCTCATCCTCCGGAGTCTTGGCTTGGCGAATCTTCCCTTTACCCTTGCCTTCGGAGGCCGGGGCAGACTTTGCAGCGCCAACCTTTCCCTTACCCTTCCCTTTCCTGGAAGGGGCGGCCTTCTTTTTGGTTATGCGGCCTTCCCGGATGTCTATAACGGGAGTGGAGGAGGACGATGGTTTGCTCTTTGTCATGCTCGCTTCGGTAGTCTTGAGCATACCATGTAGCTCCATCAAGGATTTATCCATGCTATGCATATGATAACTCATAGTGAATTGATCATATGCACTGGGCAGGGATTGGAGGATCATATCGACCACCATCTCCCTCCCGATGGTAAATCCTAGCTTCTCCATGCGATCAATGTTTGCTTTCATACGCAAAACATGATCGCTCGCGTTCCCTCCATCTTGAAGCTTGCAAGCGAGAACTGACTTGAAGCATTCATATCTCTCCTGCCTCGCCTGCTGCTGGAACATATCCCGCAGCTGCACGATCAGGTCGTGAGCACCCAAGTGATCCATTTGCTTTTGTAAATCGGTACTCATAGTGCTCAACATGAGGCACGTAATCTCCTCAGTCTCCTTGAGGCGTTTTTCGTACGCCTCACGGATTGCCCTCGTTGCACCGCTTGGAGGTGCCTCGGGTAAGGGTTCCTCTATGGTGTGCATCTTCCGTTCATAGCGTAGGACAAGCTTTAGCTACCTATACCAATCCATGAAGTTGCTGCCATCGAGTTTCTCCTTCTCAAGGAAAACTCGTAGAGAAACGTTGGTGGTGGTGGTGTTTGCGCTTGTTGATGCCATCTAAAATAGCAAAGTAGACTTAAGTTAGTTTGTGGTATATATATTATCTTGTTAAATTAATTTACCCATAAAGAATCAAATTTAACAAGGCTAAGAACCATATTTCATCCAATCATGTGACGGGGTTACCGCGGATCACATGATAAAACTATTTAGGTCGGCAACAATTTTGCCAATTGCAATCTCTATTGCAATCCTTAGCGCCTTGCGGGTTCCCACGACATCCACTGGTCGTTTGGCATGTTTGATCCCTTTTTGCACCAATTTTAAATCTTGAATTTTTGGTTAACTCCTGCTAAGCTCGGCAATTAACCAAGATTTCAAACCTAAAATTGCAAATCGTCCATCAAGACATACGGTAACAAACTCACCAAAGTTGGCTCGTGCTAAGATCGACAACCAAAATTGTGAATTTTGCCACACTCACCTTCCACACAGTTTTATGGGAATTGGCTCGTGCTAAGCTCGACAACCAAATCCCATAAGACTAGATTCTGGTGGTATCGTCTTATGGATGGTGCGTGATTTACGTTTTGAAGAAAGACGGCTTTTGTTTCCGGTTTGGTTTTAGATTAACATATAAGTGATAAAAACTTATTTTCACTAGGTGGGTTAATCTTGTATGTGAGCGCGGGAGAGAGTTGTAAACCATTTTTATCAAATCTCTTGTGATTTTGTTAATTTTCGAAAATTTTTCTAGCATGCGAATCCTACACAATCCATGCATACAAAAATCTCATCACACGCATAAAATACTAAAATTGGTAACCCTTGCCGTAAAACCTATGCGTTCTTCCCGTGAGCCGAACGGGAAGAACTTGGTCAATTCTAGGGACAAAGTCTTCGATGCGAGCTCCCACTAATCCCGCCATCTCCATTGGACTTCATTGGCTTCATGGGCTCCAAACTCCATCTCTTTTGACCCATCTTGTGTGTTCATCATCCACAAAATAATAATACATACAATAGAATAAAATGGCATACAAGCCATAAAATACCTATTTATCTATTACAATTACATGGATGAATGAAATGCCATGCAAGCCACATTATTATTACAAATTTATCTTAAGAATAATAATAAAACCATCAAAGCATCCAAGCACACAAAACAACCAAATGGTCTAGGCAAGGTTACCAACTTAAATATACACATACAACCAAACATACATATTCAACTGGAATTAAACATCATATTAAAAAGATTAAAATTTCCAGAAGCTAAAAAACAAGGTTAAAACCCGAGACCAAAATCTGTTTTTAACAAAGAACAAAAAACTGACTCAGCGACGCTAGCGCAGCTATCTTGAAAGAGTTAGCGCCGCTAACTCAAGGTTAGTGCCGCTAACCCCTGTTCGACAGAAAACAAACAATTTCGATTTCGGGTTTTCAAAGCCACCATGTGCATCACTATCATAGAGGTGGCTCTGATACCACTGTTGGGGTTTTTAGGGAACGCAACGGAAGAAAAGTACAACACAAAAAGCCCATGGTACAAGCATATAAAGCACAAAGAATAAAACCCCAAGCATGGATCAATCTCTATGAAAAGAAATGCAACAGAAAAGAGAGGAGAGGAGGTTATACCAGCTCCTAAGCTCCAGTAAGTGTTGGTGTAGTGGATGAACTTCCTCCTTTCTTGAACGAATCGACTATGGTGTGATACCCCGGTAACACGCCAATTTCTTGAGCTAGCAAGCCCTTGGTGATTCTTCTCTCCAGAAAATTACTTGAGGAACAGCAACCCATGAGCTAGGATCAAATTTCTGGAACTCAACTCTCTCTAGAACTCACTAAGTCTCTTGAAGCACTTATGAGTCTCTCAAAGGTGTGTATTGCTAAGAGAACCAAATGAAGTAGTAACTGGGGTGTTTTATAAACTCCAAACCGTCACTTGGTATCCCCAAAGCAGGCCAAGTTTGAATATACTTCTTACATGCATTGGCCTAGTGGAGAGGTGATTTGACAAAAAGTGACATCTGACTTTAGCGGCGCTAACCCAGATTTAGCAGCGCTAACCTGTAATAGTTAGCGGCGCTAACGCGGCCAGTCAGATGACTTGTAGTAAAGTACATGCAGCCGTAGCGGGTCTAACCCATAAGTGTTAGCGGCGCTAACACCTTGTGGTTAGCGGCGCTAACTTTGCCTGCCATGTCAACTTTTACCTTTTGTCATTTTTGATCCCTTTACTTAAGTTGCTGTCAGATTGGACCCCGGTGTATGACGCAATAGGCCCATACATCATCGGTAGTGATTCAAATGGTATACACGCATCAGTGGGCATATTCTAACATTAAATTCTCCCTCTTTGTATTGAAATAGGAGTGTACACGCCAGTAATCTAAGTCTTCCTTATATAAGAAGTTTTGGATGTAGCGTCCCACCAAATACATCAGTCTGAAACAATGCTTTATCCTGAGCTTTTGACAGCGGAAGCATAAACACTTTTGTTGTGTTGGGAAGAATCATCTTTTTGTCTCCCCCTACAATGTAGCTCAGATTGTTTCCATGTCTTCAGAGGATAGATCTTTACTCCCCCTAGACATGATATAGACTAATGTTTCTTTTTTCTCTCTCTCCCCCTTGAGTAGACACAATTATTTTTCAGTATGTTCTTTTACTCCCGCTCAACAACTGAATCAACAATGTAAAATTTCTTAACTTTTTATTCTTCCCCTCATGATGATTATGATTCTTCATGAGCATCACGCACAAAAGTCATCAAAATGAGATTCAGTTGCAAAAACATGGAAGAGGGGTGGGGAGGATCCTACACTTCAAGTCAAAATAATCTTCAAACATTCCCTGACTTGAATAGATACTTGAACCACTCTTGATCGTTAAGGAGTGGAAATGATTTGATCTGAATTCTTGAAGATTTATAGCTCTGTGTTGGACGTTGGATGTAAGCTGATATTGGAAGTTAATGTTGTCAAGTAAGTCTCCCAATATCGTGTTATCAACCTTCACCAGATCACAAGTGGAAAAAATTCTGGAAGACATACGGATGCAAACAAACTTAGGTACACATAAGAGGATATTTGACTGTGAACTGTAATAAGATCAGGGAGTCGGATACATCCTTATTTGAGAGCACACGAATGAACTTAAAAAATCATAAAAAAACTGATGAAACCTGGTGTTGGTTAATCCTTCAAACAATTTCACCAACACTGTGATCTGGGTCTTCATAAATGACTGATAAAAGATAACCAAGATCCAAAAGAAACAAGGAATAAAATCTAGTTTTGAGACCAAAAATTGGTGACACTAAGGAAGAAGAACCAAAAAACAGTTAGGAAAGCACCGGATGACTAGACATAAGGGTACTAGACATTCAACATATGGTAACAATGACCCAAAGCAAACCCGAATCTAGAAACATCAGAATGATAACTGAAACTTTGAGAACTTCTTACTCAGCCAAAAAATCCAAACACTTGACTTAGGAATCAAGGTAACTAAATAATTCAGTCACAACAACGATGACGGGGGTTCGGGGGCAGCGCCCCTGATAGCGGGGTCCAAGGTTCAACCCCTGGCGGGGTCTAAGGGGTAGAGCCCCTGGCTTGAATTTTTTTTTAAATTAAATAATATTGTTATGGCAAAAATGATCAGAAATCCTAAAAATCTCAGAAAATGAGTGTCAAATCTTGAATTCCGAATAAGCTTGAATTCCGAATAATCTTGAATTCCGGATAATCTTGAATTCCGATCAAAGTTGAATTCCGAATAATCTTGAAGTCAAATCAAAATTGAATTCCGAATAAACTGTCAAATTCCGAGTGACTTATAGATTCCGGTCAAAATAGAATTCTGGTTAAAAGTCAATTCCGGTCAAACTTAGAATTCCGATCAAAACTTCAATTCCGGTCAAAATTACACTTGCTAAATCCGATCAAAATTCACTCGGAACAAGAGTATTCCGATCAAAATATACTCGGAATATGGTAATTCCTATCACGCTTTGCACGGAATTAGGAGATTCCGATCACAATTTACTCGGAATGAGCAAATTCATGTCAAATTCTTCTCGGAATGAGTGAATTTCAGCTGATTCAAGAGAATTCCGACCCCTTCAAACGTGGAATTCCGATCACTTCATCTTCATCCCGCTCAGATTCAAAAATCTCGTAATTTTGCTCAAATCTGATAATTTCTTGCCCAGAGCACTTCGCCTACCAATAACAATCAATCCTATATCAAATTTGTCAATAAACAACAACAAACTGATACAAAATTAGGCGATTTTCTTCAAAACCCGTTTTTCACAAAACATACAAAAATCTTCGATTTGCTTGCTGTTTTGTTGGTAATTTGATCTCGTAAACTCCATACTGATTCTAACATGATAATCGAGCATCAAACAACCATAATCTTCACAAAAATCTCAAAATTTGATGAAAACCAGAAAATCTTACTCGGTTTTCTTCAAATCTTCAAAAATCTTGACTTTTGTTGTTCAATCCAAATTCAAATCATCACTCCCTTGGCTCTGATAGCACTTGTTAGTCCCTAATAGCGAGTGGTTCATGTATCATGTAGGATAGATGAAGGTTTGCATGAATAGAACTAGAGATAATATGATTTACACAATAGAAAACACCTAGTTCTTTATTTCATTATTCCCAAAACCTTAGCTATTACATTAGTCATATCTCTATATATACCCCATGGGTATTTTACAATTAAACTCCTATTTCTATACAATATTATACTTTACAAAAAGTGTTACACAAATCAAACCACATGAAATAAATTGCTTTCATTAATAAGAAGATGATTACAGTGACAATCAAGTAAGCAACACTTGATATGTAAACACCTAATATAAATCAAATCTCTCAATCTTTCAAACTAATTGATCAAATTTGCTATCTATAATCAACTAATGATTATAGACACAGACTAACTCTCTAAACATGATTTATTCACAGAATGAATACTTACCAACTTTACAACAGACGTAAAGATCGAACACACGAACTATGTTAGCAATCTGTGAATTTCTTGATCACGATGAACACACAAACAATGTATCAAGATTCGTAACACATACGATCGTGAGGTTAGGTGTTCTCTGAACTTATCAAGAGGTTAGTCTTGATAATCCTGTTCCTACGGAGCCTAACAAACTAGAACTTATCCTAATCTGCTAACAAACTAACGGATAACCCACAATCTTGAATCTTGAATCTTTTATCTTGAGTCTTCAATATTCGATCTTGATTATGGAATCTTCTTATCCGCACCGTAGATATAGAGAATTATAGAATTTAAAACATATTTAAATTCCCTTAAATTGACTTCTTTTGTCAGGTAGAGTTACTCAGCTTGAAACTCATAAAGCTGAGTTCTTCGAGAACAAACTCGAAATCAAACAAGTACAAACATGTATAATGACTAACTCATCCTTAGAAGTCATGAGAGTTGGCTAGAACTTACTTAGCAGCTCTGTTGAGCTGACTCAGCCTAGAAGCTGTGTCACTTAGCTTGAAACACATCAAGCTGAATACTCAACCTATACCTTAGGTGACATACACAGCTTATCAAACATATTGATAAACTAACTAAGATATAGTCTAAGCTGATCAATTCTATGCTCAACTTATACTCAGCTTATGCTCAGTCTTAAACACTATAAGTGCTCAGTCTGATGAAGCTTCATAATTCTGTTTAAGATGTATTTAGAACATATCTTACAAACTTAACTTTGTCTCATCAAATCTTAACTAATAAGATCATTTGACCAACAAACTCCCCCTATTTGATGATGACAAAACCATCAAACTGTTTTTAAGTTTGTTTAACAGGGTTATGTTTCAAATCTTAAACTTCCTAATATTTTATTTTTGAACTAATCAATTATTAATTAATATTATCAATTTTAATTTAACTTATCAATTACAAGTTGAACATACCAACCAATCATATTAATGAACACGAACTAATCAAATTGTTCATTCAAGCTGAACTCATCTGTCTAATAAATATGAACATATCATAAACATTTGAACATATCAAAATAATAATGGTATTCATTTAGTTGAACATATCAGAATACAAACTTTGATCACTTATATCATGCACACTTAGTGCTTACCGATTATTAGAACTAATCTAATAATTACAATAGAACTAATCTATTACAAATGATCATGATGCAACTATTCAAACTCTTTGATTTCTTTGTTAATGTCTTCAAGAAGTTCTTTTAGATTTGGCAAGTGTTGAAGTTCATCCTTTTATGATCTGATCGCTCTGTTTAGTCTATATCTGAACCTAGCTTTTGTTCAGTTTTCTCCGCTAGTAATCTCAGAGCTAACACTTGAGCTACCCCACATATATAAAGTGCTGCATATGCCTGGAAGCATTGATCACCATTACTATCTAAGTACATAAATCCTTTCCGAGGCTTTTCAACATAAGTATTCTCTTTAAACTCCTCCTTGAATGTTACCAATTACTTGATCATGAGGATGATATTTGAGGAACTTAAATGTTGTAGTAGGAGATTGTGGTTGTAGACTTGAGTGATATTGAGGACTCTGAGGTGAACCTACATCCTCAGTCTCAATTACATAATTGTCATCAACCTGTTGATCACCAAGATCACTGTCATCATCTATGACATACATAGGATTTGACCTTTTGGTTTCCTCAGGCCTTTCAAGCTCACTTAGACTGACTGAGTCAGCTTCACCTTTGTTACCTTGATCAATACTGTCTTATCAAAGAAGACATGAATTGATTCTTCTATAGCCTTTCTCCTTGAGTTATATACTCTTTAAGATTTGGAAATTGAGGAATAACCAACAAAAATTCCAGGATCAGCTTTAGGTTCCAACTTATGGAGCTGTTCTCTTTGATTCAGCACATAGCATTTTGAACTAAAGACATGGAAGTAACCTATATTGGGCTTTCTTGATTTATACATTTCATATGCAGTTTTACCATGAATTTTGATTATGATTGACCTATTCTGGGTATAATATGCTGTACTGACAGCTTCATCCCAAAAATAGAGTTTCAATCCTGCCTCACATAGCATTGTTCTAGCAGCCTCAATTAAGGTTCTATTTCTCCTTTCAGCAGCTCCATTTTGTTGAGGAGTTCTAACTATGGAGAAATTTTGTAATATTCCTTTTTGTTCACAAAAGCCTTCTAGGGTTGAGTTTCTAAACTCAGTCCCATGATCACTTCTGAGTTGCTTAACATACTTACCTCATTACAACTCTTCCTGTTTGATAAAACTTATTATCTCCAGGGCAGCTTCAGTTTTGGCTTTAAAGAATATTAACCAGGTGAATCTAGAGAACTCATCAACTATCACCATGGTATACTTCTTGCCACTTAGGCCTGGAGTACTTATGGGTCCAAACACATCCATGTGCAACATATGCAATGGGTCTGTTATTGAAAAGTTTTGCTTTGACTTAAATGACCCTTATGACGTTTCCCTTGTTCACAAGCTGAGCACAATTTGTCTTTGACAAATGTGATCTTTGGCAATCCAGAGACTAACTCTTTGTTGGATAGTATATTTATATTCTTGAAATTTAAATGTGACAACCTTTTATGCCACAGCCAACTCAGCTTAGGAACATATTAGGAATATAAGCAGGTTTCAGTATAAGGATCAGCAGAATTGAGATCAAGTAGATACACATCTCTTTCTCACTTTTCTATTAGCACTAGCTTACCCTTTGCATTGTATATTGATCCTGCTTTCTTCCTAAAAGTAACAACATTGTATTCATCACACATTTGACTGATACTTATCAGATTGTGTTTAAGACCTTTAACATATGCAACATTCTGGAAAGTAACCTTGCCAGCATGCATCTTCCCGTATCCTTTAGTTCTTCCATGGGAATTATCACCAAATGTTACTTTAGGACCTTCATCTTCCTGGAATTCACTTAGAAGTCCTTTCCACCCTGTCATGTGCCTTGAGCATCCACTGTCCAAGTACCATTATTTGAACCCTGCACATGAAAAACTAAACATATTATTTTTGTTTAGGAATCCACTTTGTAGTAGGTTCAGATGATGAACACTTAGCCGTTTCATCTTGTGGAGGTGACTGATTAGCTTGAGCAGGTGTTGAGTCCTGCGTAGGCTGATCAACTTGTTCCTTTTAAGGCCTTAAAATTTCACAGTTCTTGGGCTCATTTCCTCTACCACCACACTTGTAGCACTTCCTTCTACCAATGACTATAGAAGGTAGGTTATTCAAAAATCCTTTTGAGAATTTGCTCTCAGTTTTAGGATTATAGGTTGTGGATAATTTCTCAACATTCTTTGCAAGCTGATTCACCTGATGCTCATTGACCTTGGACTTACCTTTGTCATATCTAGGTTTATTATCCTTTTGATCAGAATTTGACCAACAAAACTTCTTTTCATTGAATTTGGACTTACAATTTTCATGTTCTCTGGACTTACCAGTTACAACAACTTTGGACTTACCATTGTTGTGTTCTCTGGACTTACCAGTTGGAACAATTTTGGACTTACCATTGTTGTGATATGACCTCTGACTTACAGTTTTCTTCCTATTCTTGAAACTTCTCTCCGAACTTGACAGAGAATGCTGTCTTTTGAAAGGGTTTGGATTCAACCTTTCAATAACAGATGTTCTTTGAATAAGCTGAGTGCCTAATCTATCATGCACAGACTTACTATGTTGTCTAGAAATTTAACACTCATTCCCATGATCCTTTGCCTTTACAAACTTATTGTATTTAAGGCTTTGATCATGTCTGTTTTCTAAGGATGACTTCTGAGATCTAATCACTTATCTATCTTCCTCAGAATCTATACTTGCTATATCATCATCATCAGCTGCATAAGCTGCGGATTGATTGTCACCTTCAAGTACAGCTTTTACTTGTTTAGGAATCTGCTGGTTGATGTACTTTTCATCAAGCTTTGATGATTTACACCAGGATTCAGTGACCTTTGGAAGTTGGTCAGCCTTATCCTTAGCTTTCTGATTTTCTTCACATAGAAGTTTGTTAATGTGTCTTTGACATTCAAGATCTCATTGTGCTTTCATTCTAGTAGTAATGAGATTTTGATTTTCCTTAATCTCATTCTTAAGCTTAGTTATTTTAGCTTTAAGGTCAGCTTGAGTCTTTAGGCTGATCTTAAAATCGTTTAACAGATAACCAAATGTAAGACCTTTTTCTTCATCGGTGTAAGAGTTGAAATTACTAACCTTGTACAAGGAGGAAGGATCTCAGTCACTTAGTTAGTTGTTTTCCTCAACTTCCTTCATGTCAGCTTCAAAAGTTGATTCAGACATACCATAATCAACTTCATCTATTTTTAATTGTTCATCTTCTTGAGCCATCAGACAGACAATCTGAGATAGATGATTCTGCATCATAAGTTTCAGCATAAAGTCCTTTAGTATTGGACTTGTCTTCAGGCTTTCTTTTCTTGAGCTGAGTATATTTCTTCTTATACTTATCAGCTTTGTAAGCATTCTTCTCAGCTACTGAAGTTGTTTCACCCTTCTTTACTCAGCACTCAGCAGCAATGTGTCCCTTCTTCTGAAAACTGAAGTACACAGTTTTCTTGGGGTCAAAAGAACTCTTTCCTTTGCCTCTATCAGATGTTTCTATTCCCCTTTGTTCTCTTCTCAATCTTTTGGCGAGCATAGCCATTTGTTCAGTGATAGTCTTAACATCATCAGTATCACTTGAGTTTGAGTATGATTGGTCAACTTGATAATCTGACTCAGTCTCACATTCAACTATGAAGGCTTTTGAACTCTTTTTCTTCATCTCTGCAACTAATGCAATTTCATGTTTATCAAGATAGTCCTATATCTATTGTTGAGAAGATTTCTTGTGTTCTGTGATCTGTTCATGATAAGCAAGAACCCATATATGGACTGTAGGTTATACATATGTAATGTACTTCCAACCCTTAGTGCTATGGTCACCTCATTAAAATTTTCTAGTAACACATCTAGAAATTTCAACACTAGGTCAGCTTCATCCTTTTTAATGCCTACACTTAGCAGGTCATTAATCAAGCAGTGAAACCTTCTAAACACATCAGATAAGGTTTCATTCTTCTTAGAAAAGAAGTTTTCATAAGATCTGTTAAGATAATTCTTCTTTTGCGGCTTGACCAGATCTGTACCCTCATATGTAATACTTAGAGTATCCCAGATTTCTTTTGCAGATTGACACCTAGTCACAGTATGCAAAATATCATTGGTCAGGGCATTTTTCAGAACACATTTTGCTTTGTCATCAAGTAAATGTAATTTCCAATCCTCTTTAGTCCAGGATGCTAAAGGTTTCTTGACTTCCTTTTCAGTCTTGTCAGGAGACTTATCACTGACAACTGCAGGAATCTTGGGGATGATTGGACCACGAGTTATGACATCATACATTCTGGTGTCAATGGACTTGAGGAAGAGCATGGCTCTGAATTTCCACATAGGATAATCAGATCCATCAAATATGGGACATCCTTTAGTAGCCATCTCAGAAAAGTTAGATGAATTGTTGCTTGTCGACATCTTACTCTATATTAGGATGTTGATATCTTCAACTTATGAACGATTTCAGACTGCTCTGATACCAGTTGTTAGTCGCTTGGAGAGATAAACAACAAGCAAGTAATGTGTAGAAGGGGGGTTGAATACACTTTCCACGGAAAATTGAACAAATCAATAAAATATGTTACACAAATCAAACCACATGAAATCAAATGCTTTCTTTAATAAGAAGATGATTACAGTGACAATCAAGTAAGCAACACTTGATATGTAAACACTTAATATAAATCAAATCTCTCAATCTCTCAAACTAATTGATCAAACTTGCTATCTATAATCAACTAATGATTATAGATATAGACTAACTCTCTAAACAGGATTTATTCACAGATTGAATACTTACCAATTTCACAACAGACGTGAAGATCGAACACACGAACTACGTTGGCAATCTGTGAATTTCTTGATCACGTTGAACACACAAACAATGTATCAAGATTCATAACAAATACGATGGTGAGGTTAGGTGTTCTCTGAACTTATCAAGAGGTTAGTATTTATAATCCTATTCCTACGAATCCTAACAAACTAGAACTTATCCTAATCCGCTAACAAACTAACGGATAACACGGAATCTGGAATCTTGAATCTTCTATCTTGAGTCTTCAATCTTCAATTCTGATTCTAGAATATTGTTATCCGTAACGTAGATATAGAGAATTACAGAATTTAAAACATATTTAAATTCTCATAAACTGACTTCTTTTGTCAGGATGAGTTACTCAGCTTGAAACTCATCAAGCTGAGTTCTTCGAGAACAAACTCGAAATCAAACATGTACTAACATGTATAATGACTAACTCATCCTTAGAAGTCATAAGAGTTTGCTAGAACTTACTTAGCAACTCTGTTGAGCTGACTCAGCCTAGAAGCTGTGTCACACAGCTTGAAACACATCAAGCTTAATACTCAACCTATACCTTAGGTGACATACACAACTTATCAAACATATTGATAAACTAACTAAGATATAGTCTAAGCTGATCTACTATATGCTCACCTTATACTCAGTTTATGTTCAGTCTGAAACACTATAAGTGCTCAGTCTGATCAAGCTTCATAATTCTGTTTAAGTTGTATTTAGAACATATCTTATAAACTTAACTTTGTCTCATCAAATCTTAGCTAATAAGATCATTTAACCAACAAACTCCCCCTATTTGATGATGAAAAAACCATCAAACAGTTTTTAAGTTTGTTGAATAGAATTATGTTTCAAAGCTTAAACTTACTAAGATTTTATTTTTGAACTAACCAAATATTAATTGAACTTATCAATTTTAATTGAACAGAATTATGTTTCAAACCTTTGTGCCAATAATGCAAGGGCAGATGGTAGGGAGGCTTACCAGAAGCGTGTCAATGATGCGCTAGATGTAAGTTTCCTCATGCTTGCAACGATTAGCCTAGAGTTGCAAACAAGCATGATGAATACATAATCCTATGACATGATCCATCAGTTGAGGGACATGTTTCAAGAGCAGGCTCGTTCAGAACGTTACGATGTCACTAAGGCTCTTAACACTTGTAAGATGTAAAAGGGCACTTCGGTTAATACCCACTTCATGAAAATGAAAGGGTACATGTGTTGGGGTTCTATGTACACAGCGGAAGCAACAAGGTACAACAAACCAAGCATAATGTACAAGTATTTAAAGCATAAAACCCCAAAATGGACGAAACTCTATGACTAACATTTGCAACTTGAAAAATAGAAGAGAAGAATATTATACCCTCTCCTTAGCTCCAAAAACTCGTGATTGTTGTGGTAATGAATAGAAGACCAAAGTAGCCTTCCTCTAATGAAGTCCACCCCGGGAATAAGCCTTATCCTTGTGGTAGCAAGCTTGTGTGAGCGTCAAAGCCTTGAACTCTTCACAAGAACAGCCCCAATACTCCAGAAATTTGGACCTTTTGAAAGCACACACAAAGGACACTCTCAATGTTTCTAACTAATTGTGTAAGTGTGTGTAACGACAAACGGATGGCAAGTAACACAAGAGAGGTGCTTTTATAAACTCTCTAGTGTCACTTGGATACACCATAAACTGGCCAAGAGGTTCTCCCAATGCTTCACATGCATTGGTCAAGAGTGGAGGTGGAAAAGATAATCATTGCATGTAGTCTGATAGGCGGTAGCGCCGCTAACTTTTAGGGTGTAGCGCCGCTAACGTGGTCTGCATCACAACTTTTCCATTTTCACACCATTGGTCCCTCCATCTTTCAGGCTGTCGAGATAGGTCCCTGGTGTGTGACCCAATAGGCCCATACATCATCGGTTGTGATCCATATGGTGTACGTGCGTTAGTGGGAATACTCCAAAAAACTCCCACTTGCACATAACAGACCGTACACATAAACCACAGACAAAGAGTGGCCTTTAGTAAGGCATCTCTGCCCCCAAGTCAGTATAGGTTTTGTCATCTAGAACAAAAACCAAATCTAGAATCAGTTACGAAATGGTCCAATAGATAAGTGATCATTTATCCCTTCGTTCGCTATATCCTTGTGAACATGAGACATGGTTAAAAGTCAATCTCCAGATTGTTCATGATTATGTTTCTCGATCTCGATTGATGGTGACCCAAAATCCAGTTGCAATCGGTCAAATATCATCGCAACTCGAGCATGGCCATGCATTTTACGTCACCGCTCAATCATTGAGGGGCCCATGGATATCTCTATAAAACTAGAGGAACGAATCCCTTTGACTACATTGCTCCGCCACATACACCATACTTTACCTAAAGGCTCCCTTTATAACAGCTAGTTACGAACTGCCTTTGAAAGCAATCAAGGCAAAGCAGATTCATGCCTTGGAACACATGTATCTCCAGTCTAAGGACAAAATGATATTATCATCCTGACTTACTCGTGACATAAACCATGAAGTAAGTTCAGGTGTGGGTCGTCGAGTCACTTGACCATTACAAGCACAGGCGAAGTGTTGCGTCTCTTTTCTCTAATCCATTATCAGATAGCGACCAACCGCTTCCCTCAGTCTTATCTCAAACTTCCTCCCCATGAAGAATGACCGATTGTGAACATTTAGAATGTAAAAGGCATTCAGGGAAGTATTAAATATGCTAAGATGGAACACAGTAAGGATTCATAAAATATTCTCCCTCGGCGTATCATTAAATCACATTTAATAATCAATATAGTATGAAATACAATACTGCTTAATGTTCCCAAAATACAAGTACAAATCAAACACAAACCAAATATTACACTCAAACCAAGTCACTAGCAAATCTAACACCTATCGATCTAGTGTGAGAATCATGTACAGCTTGTGACAACGGTTTAGTGAAAGGATCGGCCAAATTGCCTTCCGATGTTACTCTGCTGATGGCAATGTCACCACTCTCTATAACATCTATGATGAAGTGGTATTTTCGAGGAATATGCCTCGTACGCTTATGAGCCCTTAGTTCCTTAGCTAGAGCAACAACACCCTCATTGTCATAGAAGATCTCAATAGGGTCGGATATGCTAGGAACCACTCCAAGGTCATGGATGAATCTCCTCACCCATTCCACCTCTTTAGCTGCTTCACTAGCCGCAATGTACTCCTACTCGGTAGTTGAATCAGCTACGGTGTCTTGCTTGGAGCTCCTCCAACTTATAGCACCACCATTTAGAAAGAACAAGAACCCTAATTGTGATCGGCACTCGTCCTTATCCGTTTGGAAGCTTGCGTCAGAGTAACCATGTACTCTTAGCTCTTCCCCACTACCATAAACTAAGAACATCTCCTTTAACCTTTGAAGATACTTGAGAATGTTCTTAACTGCAGTCCAATGGTCTTGCCCGGGGTTAGCCTAATATCTACTCGTCATCCTCAAGACACACGATACATCAAGACGAGTGCATATCATGACGTACATGATTTATCCTATTTCCGAAGCATACGGGAACCTCTTCATTAGGTCTAGTTCCTCATTGGAACTAGGACATGGAGACTTGCTCAACGTCACTCCATGCAACATAGGGGTGTTACCCCTTTTTGAGTCCTCCATCTTGAATCGCTTCAAGACCTTGTTGACATATGCACTTTGGCTAAGCCCAATTAGCCTCTTGGATATATCTCTATAGATCTTAATGCCCAAGATATATGCTGCTTCTCCCAAGTCCTTCATTGAGAAACAACTCCCAAGAAAAGATTTAACCTCTTTCAAAGTTGGGACGTTGTTCCCAATAAGAAGAACAAGGAATACTACAACACTCCCACTAGCCCTGACATATACGCATGGTTCATCCTTGCTTTTCGAATATCCAAACTCTTTGATTTTCTCATCAAAGCACGTGTTCTAGCTGCGAGATGCTTGCTTAAGTCCATAAATGGACTTCTTATGGACTTCTTTAATTTGCAGACTCTATCAGGATACTCAGGATGTACAAAACCCTCGGGTTGTGACATAAACACCTCTTCATTAAGCTTCTCGTTAAGAAAGGCGGTTTTTACATCCATTTTCCATATCTCATAATCATAAAATGCAGCTATGGCCATAAGAATTCTAGTATACTTCAAACATGGCCATTGGTTAAAAGGTTTCCTCACAGTCATCCCATGAGTTTGCGTGAAATTAACCTTTAGCCACGAGTCGGGCATTGAAGGTATCTACAGAGCCGTCCATGCCGGTCTTCTTCTTGATGACCCATTTACACCCCACTGTCTTACAACCGGGTGTAGGATCAACTAATTCCCATACTTGGTTGTCCGACATGGATTGCATCTCACTCTCCATTGCTTCCTTCCACCTAGCAGACTCGCTAGCCGCTACGGCGTCGAGGTAGTTGCTCGGTTCATCATGATCCACCAATAAGTCATCGCCCTCAGTTAAGAGAAACCCATATCTCTCCGGCTCATGACGTGGTCTACCAGACCTACGAGGAATTAATGGAGCGTTGTCAGGTACCGACGCATACCCTTGCTCGGTTTCAAGCACTTCGGGTTGAGTGCTAGGGCTGACACTAGTCCCTCCTCCATCAGGTTCTTGAACTTCCTCAAGAGCAATCCTCTTTCCACCGGATTACATGGATATCATCTCCCTTTCAAGGAAGATGGCCCTTCACGCGATAAACACTTTGTTTTCGGAAGGTTTGTAAAACAAATAACCCATGGCTCCGGTTGGATACCCAATGAAGTAACACCTCTCAGATCTGGGTTCAAGTTTGTCCTCTACCTCTCGTCTAACGAAGGCAGGACATCCCCAAACCTTGAGATATGCGACCTTTGGAGCAACTCCGTTCCATATCTCATAAGGTGTCGTTTGGACTATCTTAGTCGGTACGAGGTTAAGGATCCTAGCCGCCGACTCGAGAGTGTACCCCCAAAAAAGTAATGGGTACTTCCGTGTGACTCATCATCGATTGGACCATATCTAACAATGTCCGATTCCTCCGCTCGGTGACACCATTCAATTGTGGCGTCCTAGGAGGAGTTAGTTGTGAAATAATCCTACAACTAGCTAGATGATCACGGAACTCCGAGCTCAAGTACTCGCCTCCTCTATTGGAGCGAAATATCTAGATATTCTTGCCAAATTGATTCTGGACTTCGTTTTGGAATGTCTTAAAGACCTCAAAGGTCTCAGACTTTAGCCTAGTTAAGTAGACATGTCAATATTTATTGAAGTCATCGGTAAATGTAACGAAGTATCTAGAGTTGTTCCTTGTAACATGCTTGAACGGACTGCATACATCGGTATGCACTATTTCCAACAAGCATTTAGCCCTTTCACCCACACCGGTAAAGGGTGACTTAGTCATCTTGCCTAATAATCAAGATTTGCCTGCTTCATTTGACCCGAGGTCAAATGATTCCAAGATCCCATCCGCTTGGAGCATGGTGATGCGTTTCTTGTTTATATGGCCAAGACGACTATGCCATAAGGAAAACTTATCCAAACCATTTTTGGATCCAGAATCAATGTTCATGATTGCTCTACTATTCTCTATGTATGCATCATCTTCGTATATACCACGACATGGATATGCTTTAAAATAACAAACATCATTTTTGAAACAACAAATATAACCATTTTCAAATTTAAAACAATATCCATCGTCGTACAAAGAGTAGAAAGATAAAATGTTTCTTCCCATAATTGGCGAATAGCATACATCTTTTAAAATAATAGAGTAGCCGGTCTTGCAAGTAAGCTCGACACTTCCTTTCTCTAACACGCGGACAACATCTTTGTTACCCATGGTTAGCTCCAGATCCCCATCTCTCAGCCTTCCACTTCCCTTTAGCACCTTCACCATATTACAAATGTGAGTGCCACAGCCGGTGTCTAAAACCCAGCCGTTTGATGTAGAAGTATGATGGAGTTCAATCACAAACGTATCTGAAGTAGAAGCGCCCGCTCTCGAAGCTCGTAGCTTCTTCAGGCCCTCTAGGTACTTAGGGCAGATCCGGCGCATATGCCCCTTCACCCCGCAGAAAAAGCAAATTGCATCTTCCGGAGTCTTGGCTTGAGGGATTGGACCTTTCGGCTTTGGCTCCGGGCCAGGGTTCGGCTTGGGTGCCCCAATCTTAGCCTTACCTTTACCCTTCGGGGTAGAGGCCGGTTTCTTCCTCTTCTTGGACAAGACGGGAACGGAGGTAGATGGCTTTTGCTTGGTCATGTTGGACTCGGCGGTCCACAGCATACCATCCAATTCCATTACGGATTTATCCATCCCATGCATATGATAATTCACAACGAATTGATCATATGATGGTTGGAAAGACCGTAGAATCAAGTCTACCGCCATTTCTCTCACGATAATAAATTCCAACCTCTCGAGGCGTTCCACCAACACTTTCATCTTTAGAACGTGGTGGGACACGTTCCCACCCTCTTGCAACCGGCAGCCGAGTAGGTCATTGAGACAACCATACCATTCTTGCTTCGCTTGTTGTTGGAACATGTCCGACAACTCGGGCATCATGTCATAAGCACTTAAGTGCTCCATCTACTTTTCCAAGTCGGAGCTCATAGTGCTTAGCATGAGGCAAGTAACCTTGGTGATGTCTTTGAGGCGCTTTTCATACCCCTCTTTGATTGCCCTACTCGCGTTGGATGCAGGGACTTCTGGGATGGGTTCCTTGATGGTGGCCAACTTATCCTCGTGACGAAGGACTATTCTTAGTTGCCTTGACCAATCCATAAAATTGGTCCCATCAAGTTTGTCTTTCTCAAGGAAAATCCTTAAAGAAAAAGTGGTGTTGTTGTTGGTGCTAGTTGTTGGTGCTAGTTGTTGCCATCTATAAAACGCAAAGTAGATTTGGTTAGTTCGATTGAAATCCTTCTTAAAATAATTACCCCAAGTGTTTAATGAAAAACAACTATTTTAAGAAGGACTAAGAACCTTATTTCACCTTGCACCGTGACGGGTTTTCCGCAGATCATGTGGCAAAGCTATTTAGGCCGGCAACCATTGACCGATTGCAATCCAATATTGCAACTCTTAGTTCCTTGCGGGATCCTACTAGACAACCATTGTGCCAAGTTTGGCATGTTTGATCCTTCCACACCAATCTCAAAGTAATATTTTACACAATCTCGGCTAGAGCTCGACGATTATACAAAATATTAATTAAAAACCATAAATCAACCATCAAGATACACGGTGGTACTCTAGCCCAATAATCGACTCGGCTAAAGCTCGACAATCGACCTTGCGAGTTGCCACATGCACCTTCCACACAACTCATACAAAATTTGACTCGGCTAAAGTTTGACAATCAACCCTTGTGCGGTTAGATTTGGGTGGTGTCATCTTATTAACGGTGTGAGATTTACATTTAGAAAACGGGAATTAGTTTTCCGGTTAAAAACCCATTTTGAGTTTTGATTAACAAAAGTGACAAATACCAAGCGTTTTCACTATGCGGATACTAAACCAATTTATATCCTATTTGTTAATCAAGTGTAAAACAATTTTTAAAACTCTTTGGTTTTATTATTGGTCAAAAATTGTCTAGCATGCAATATTCCTACAACTCATGCATAAAAAATATAATAAAACCAACACACGCATACACATATTCTAGTTGGTAACCATGCCCCTAAAACCTATGCGTTTTCCCGTTAGCCACTACGGGAAAACAATGTCATCTAAGGACAAAACTTCCTTGACTTTGGATGTGCTCTCACTAAACCCGCCACCTCCATTGGGCCTCCCGGATTTGTGTTCTCCAAGCCGTCACTCCATAGACTCCCGATGGTTGCTCCATATTTCAATTACATAGAAAATAAAATAAAATGAAAGTCACAAATTCCTATTTTCTAGTACAAAAACGTAACATGGAATATTTAAATGGCATGCAAGCCACAAATACAAATTACATACCCGATAAATAAATTTAATTATTATTACAAACTATGTGACTTATAGTCACCAAATGAATGAATAATAATAAAAACACACAACCAAACAACCACAAGGTCTAAGGCATACAAATGGTTGCCAACATCACATGAACATATACTATTCACTAATGAACAATAAATGGTGTGCCACACAAAACCATGTAACCAAATGTATAATGGTTATGATTTTTCAAAACACTCAAGGCACTAAAAATCCCATGTACTTATGCATTAGTAACACCAAACCATTTTTTATAAAACATATTCATAAATACATAATGTAAGTATATGCAATTATCATTTTCATGCCAAAATAATAATATACATATAAATACACCAACCATTATACAAGGCAACTTAAATAAATATTTTTTAATTTCTGGACCAAAAAATCCAGAAACTAAAACATAATGCCAAAAACCTAAAAATATTTTTAAAGTTTAAAAAACCAAAAACAGCACTACCAGACATGGTAGCGCCGCTATCTTTAAGGAGTTAGCGCCGCTAACTGCTAACAGTTAGCGCCGCTAACCCTTCTGGTCAGAAAACAAAAATTCATTTTTGTGTTTTTCAGGACACCATGTGCAAAAGTAGAGGTGGTTCTAATACCACTGTTGGGGTTCTATGTACACAGCGGAAGCCACAAGGTACAACAAACCAAGCACAATGAACAAGTATTTAAAGCATAAATCCCCAAAATGGACCAAACTCTATGACTAACATTTGCAACCTGAAAAAGAAGAAGAGAAGAATATTATACCCTTTCCTTAGCTCCAGAAACTCGTGGATGTTGTGGTGATGACTAGAAGACCAAAGTATCCTTCCTCTAATGAAGTCCACCCCTGGTATAAGCCTTGTCCTTGTAATAGCAAGCTTGTGTGAGCTTCAAAACCTTGAACTCTTCACAAGAACAGCCCCAATACTCCAGAAATTCGGACCTCTTGAAATTACACACAAAGGACACTCTCAAAGTTTCTAACTAAGTGTATAAGTGTGTAATGGCAAAAGGATGGCATGTAACACAAGAGAGTTGCTTTTATAAACTCTCTAGTGTCACTTGGATACCCCATAAACTGTCCAAGAGGTTCTCCCAATGCTTCACATGCATTGGTCAAGAGTGGAGGTGAAAAATATAATCATTGCATGCAGTCTGACAGGCGGTAGCGCCGCTGACTTTTAGGGTGTAGCGCCGCTAACCCTAAAAGGTTAGCGCCGCTAATGCGGCCTGCATCACAACTTTTCCATTTTGACACCATTGGTCCCTCCATCTTTCAGGCTGTCGAGATAGGTCCCTGGTATGTGACCCAATAGCCCCATACATCATCGGTAGTGATCCATATGGTGTACGTGCGTCAGTAGGCATACTCCAACAACTTGGACCACTTGGAAAGGCTTGGACACCCGATCCCATTGCAGCTTGCAACAGACCTGATTCTTAACTCGATGTCGGACGACTACAAGCCATTCATTGTGAACTACAAAATGAACATCATGGGGAAATCTGGGTAATAAGTCCAAGGATGTCATGGTGGTGGAGACTAGAGCTGCTAAAAAGAGGAAGGGGCGCAATGGCAGGGGTAAGGGTAAAACCGAGCTAGGATCATCTGCACCCAAGGTCAAGGAAAATGGCAAAGGCAAAGGCAAGGGCAAGAAATTTAAACCGAACAAAGCATGGGCCGAGAACCGGTGCTTCAAGTGCGGTGAAGTTGGCCATTACAAGGCCAATTGCCTGAAGCGTCACGAGGGTGGCGGAACTGCCACATGTACTTTTGTTGACTAACTTCAGTATTTTGCTTTCAACTTATTTTATATAAGTGGTGTTTTTTACTTTTTGCGATCGTTTATTGCAAATAGGACAATGAAAAGCAAAGGATGCCCTGGAATGCTTAAAAGACGATGCGCGCGGATGAAGGATATTTATAATTCATAATTTACTTATTTTGAACGGTTTGATTTAAAATATGTAATAGTCACTTTTAAGACTCTTTTGGTTTTATTAAAAGTTTTGAATTATTGGTTGATATATCCTTCCGCTGGCCTAGTTATTATATCTAGTCAGGATTGACTAGAGGATGACTAACAAGTGAAAGTTTTGACTTATTAGTGTTTTAGTCTTTTTGCATTGGTTGCCATTTGAATAATATGATTAATATTGTTGCTTGACTATAACTTATGGAATTACTTGATATAACACACCTTGTGTTATGTATATTAGAAACCCTATCTAATCAAGTAATTGTAAGTGTCTATGAAAACAAGTTCTAATTTTTGAACTAGAATTAAACACTAGAAAATGATAGTCATTATTTTTCTAAGGATGTGTTCAAGGAAAAACATTTATGAGTTTGATTATAAAAGGGATTATAATCAAGGAGAAATCATATTTTTTAAGTAAGAATCTATACAAGTGTTTTCATACTTGTGATGATGTAAAGTTTAGAAACCAAATTCCATAATGGGAATTAGTAGATATTAGAGAAAATACAAGTTTAATGTTTCGGTAACTTTAAGATTCTTATTCGAAATCTAAGTTGTAGATTTATACTTAAAATCAGTGTTTTGAGTTTTTATCAAGTTTGACCAAGTCAACAAGGTATTTTAAGTAATGCTATGTTTTCATAATAGTCAGTGCGAGCAATTGACCTACGCTAAGATATTTATCGGGTTTTTGGATAAATTAATATACATGTATGTATATTCGCGTAGAAGCAAGTAAGTGCTTAGAGAAGCACAAAAATTACTAGCTTGTTGTTTTTCAAGTACATATATAATCTTAATGACGGGAGTTTTTGTTAGATTATGTGCAGAGATAATTAATAGACATGTTGTATCCAATGTTATAAGAGACTAAAGGGTCACACTGCTACACACCCAATTCAGAACAGTTGGATTTCACCTTTTGTCTGTGTGGAAATAATTAATCAGTCAGATTGATTATTAAAGAGAGAGAGTAAATAATTAATCAGTTAGATTAATTATTAAAGAGATAAACGAATAATTAATCAATAGTATTAATTATTGAGAGATATAAATAATTATCCAGTCTGGATTAATTATTAGAAAGGAATAAATAATAAATAGTTATTTATTATTTAAGGAGAATTAAATATTAAGTTTTAATATTTAACGGACTAAGTTAATTAATAGTTAATTAATTAACTAGTAAAGTCCAGGGGGTCAAAGTGAAGAGATTGAAAGTTTAATTAAAACCAGTGGGCTTTTAATTAAACGGGCTTAGGTCCAAGTTAATCCTTATAAATATATCCTTAAAGGCTTAAGGATTAAGAACATGAGACAAAGGATTAAACCTAGCCACCACACACTCTCTCTCTCTCGATCTCGCCTCCCTCACGGTCGATCTCGACCTCGACCGTCGCACTATCTCTCTAGGCTCTCTCTCTCTTACCGTCGAACAAAGAAGAACACTCGAGGGGTGTTTACGATTGCTGATCGACGCAAGGACACACACACTCAAGTCTGCGATTTTGAGGCTTGGTGATCCAGGAGCGGTCTAGCAGCCAGTTCAATCGGAGGTGCAGTAGTGGTGGACTATCTTTAGCAATCCTAAAGGTTTTGTTCAGGTATATTTCTTGTAACCTTATCTATGGATTGTTTGTTAAGAAACTATGTTGATCATTTAAAGTTTTAAAGATCCTAACCCTTTTGGGGTTTAGAGGGTTGTGTTCAATCCAGTTCCGCTTTTAGGATTGAACCAGTGGAATCAAACCCAGGATTGACCAGTCTGAGTCATATGGTGGCTTGGTCAGGTTCAAAACTCTTTAGTGGTATCAGAGCGTCGGCTCTATGATCCATAGTTTCTAGTTCTATATGTTTTAGATTAAGGTTTTATTCTTAATTCTCTATTTGTTCTTGGTATTTTTCGAAATCAAGAAGGTAAAAAAATAGTTTGTTTTGTTATCAGTTTTTATCTTATTAATCAGAAATTTCAAACTGTAAGTTTGAATGGTTAAAAGGATTATGATTTTTGAAATAAGAATAAGTTTTGAATTAAGATTAAATTAAATAGTTTGTTTAATCGGTTAAACCTAGTAAATCTAATTTGTTAGTTTGTTTAATAGTTAAATGATCTTCTTCATCTTATTCTTCTCCATTTAAATTTCGAAAACCATAGGGATAAAAACAAGTTTTTCTGTTTTTATCCAGTTCATAAAAGGTTTGATTTTAACCAGTTAGGTTTAAACCAAATTTGTGTTTAAACGGTTAAAAAGGATAAACTTTTTATCTAAAACTTTATCTTAACCAGTATTTTTTGAACTTTTGTTTAAAAAGGTTGAAATCAAGTTTTAGGATAATTAATTATTAATAAAACAAGTTTTGTTAATATTAATAATTAATAGTTTTTTGGTTTTTGAATTAAATCCAGTGTTTAATCAGTATATTAAAACAGTTAGTTTTAATAGATTAGAAAGGATTTAAAATATTACTGTATTAATCGGAAAACGGGAACCCAAACCATTACGATGACCGTTAGCGGCGCTAAAATGGTTTTAGCGGTGCTAACAGGACTTAGCGGCGCTTAGGGTCAGAGTGGGCTTCGGCCCAAGTGACTTCGACCCAGTACGCCACGGCCCAAAGGGACTTCGGCCCAAGGTAGTTCTCGGCCCAGATGGTTTACGGCCCAATAGGGCTTACGGTCCAGGTGACTTTCGGCCCAGGAGGTTCTCGGCCCAAGAGGGTCTCGGCCCAGTGGGTTACACGGGTTGACGGGAGTTGTTGGCCCAAGATAGTTTTTCCGGATTAATACAAAAGGATTATTAACTTTTAAGTTCTAAAATTAATAAGGTGTTATATAAACTAGTGTTATATATTTTAATTAGTTTAGTTAAAATATATTTTTAGACCTTTATTTATTATGACTAATTTAGTCAATTTTGAATAAAATTCTAAAAGGGATAAAGTTTATATAATAAGATGGAGAATTGAACAAGATATTTTTTAATTGACCAAAAGCTGTCGATTTTAAGTTATTGGATAACTAGTAATACAATCTGACATAAGGTTTTCATTCAAGTTTTGAATGAGAACAAGTTTTTTTTTTTGTTAAAGTTTTTGTCAGAAAACTATGTTGGTCGGATAATTTTAATTTGAAGATCATAATTCTCATTTTTGGTTAATAGGTATTAATCAAAAGGATAAATGAGAAAGTTTACACAAATCAGGTTGTGTGCTTAACAACACAGTTTATTGTTTATATTATAACTGCGTGGTTGACTTTTATATATAATGCTTATATATAATTGCGTGGTTGTATAGCTATAGTTTTGCCGACTTAGGACTCGTTTTTTCATTTCTTCTTTTATTTTAGTTTTGGGAAGGCCTGCGTGCCAATTACAATCCCTTTCTTAATTGTAAAATTATACTGGTTAGGGGAGGCCTGCGTGCCACTTACAACCCCATTCAATATTGTATTTGTAATAGACTAGTAATAGTTTAACCCTTGACCAAGATGGACTCCAAGATGGTGGCAAGGTAAATGGTGTTCTATACGCGTAGCAAAGATACTTCGGGGAGGTGTCAAGGCTAGTGGGAGCAACACATCAAGAAAGGCGAATTCAAGTCATTTCATCCTTAGGTTTGACCTTAGGATTAGTTGGCAAAACTATAGGGCTTTATTTGCTTACTCTTTTTATCTTCGTGGTTGTGATTTATTTACTGCTTTTTATATATATATGGTATATATATACATGCGTGTGATGGTAAATACAATGGGTTTAATAACAGGTTGTTAATAAACAGTGAAAAACAACGCTTTATGACAAACTAGAACATGACTTCAGTCTGGTAGTCGTATTAATTAAATTTTTTATAAATTTAAAAGTTTTCTCAAGTCTATAAGTTTGAAACTTATAAAGGCCGTTTTGTGCATCTAGTTAAGGTACACATGTAAATCGTGTATTTTTTTAAAACAGTTAGTTTTAAAATGGTTTTTCAAAAACTGAAAAATTAAGTTTTTTATTAAACTTAATTAAAACCATAGAAAAATCTTAGATCAGTGTGCCACCCACCTAATGGTACACCTTGACTGTTAAACGGTACTCGGGTGTTGGAAGTGCCTAAACCTTGGGTATCCGGGTTCAAACCATTGCGGGAAAGGGCATGAAAGATTCTGCGATAATCGGGAGTCCCGGCCAGAATTCATGCTGTCTTAGGTGGTGCGATCTATTTTGGTGATAATCGGGAGTCCCGGCCCAAAAAGCACTAGAGTAGAGTTAAACATACTAGACTGGGTCTAAGTGCTCTACGAGGTTCTAGGAGTCGTATCAGATAGGTACAATTGGTACAGGGTATTACCTACCAGAAATAGCATGACTTGGCGGGAAGTGCCCAAACCTTACGTCAAGTATGTGAAATATGGGTCCTAGGTCTAATATATATTGTTTATGGGTTTATTGATATAAGTTGGAAATTTTATTTGCAATTACTAATTAAACCGGGTTTTTATTTGTAGATGGCAACCAACGTTACCAATACCAATAACCTCTCTCTCCGCTCTATCCTTGAGAAAGATAAGCTCACCGGGTCCAACTTTCTCACTTCGGAGAGAAATCTCTGGATCGTGCTGAGGCACGAGAGAAAGTGGTATGTCCTAGAACAACCTCTAGGAAATCCCCCTGCCAGCAATGCCAGGGCAGAGGTCAGGGAGGCTTTTCAGAAGCGCTCCAATGACGCCTTGGATGTTAGCTGCCTCATGCTTGCAACTATGAGTCCAGAGTTGCAATCAAGCATGATGGAAACTCCTGCATATGACATGATCCGCCAACTGAGGGACATGTTCCAGGACTAAGCCCGCACGGAGCGTTATGATGCCACTAGGGCATTTAACTCGTGCAAGATGGCCAAGGGAACCTCGGTCAGTGACCATGTCATGAAAATGAAAGGTTACATGGAGCACCTAGAGAGACTCAAGGGAACCTCGGTCAGTGACCATGTCATGAAAATGAAAGGTTACATGGAGCACCTAGAGAGACTCGGGCACCCAGTACCGTTGCAGCTAGCAACGGATACGATACTCAACTCATTGTCAGATGACTATAAGCCTTTTATAGTCAACTACAACATGAACAACATGGAGAAATTCGTGGCTGAGTTGCACTCCATGCTCAAGACTGCTGAGCAGAGTATCGGGACCAAGTCTAAGGACATTCTTATGGTGGGACATTGTGGACATAAGAAGAGGAAGGGGCGCAATGGAAAGGGAAAGGGCAAGGCCCAACCCAGCCAGAGTGCACCCAGGGCTAATAACGACAACAAGCCAAAGCCAAACAAGGCAAGGACCGAGAATCGGTGCTTCAGGTGAGGCGAGGCCGGACATTGGAAACGAGATTGTCCGAAAGGTCACGAGGCAGGACGCAAGTCTAGCTCCTCAGGTATTGCGTGATTAGCTTCTTTGTCACTTTCCTACTTGTAAAGTTTTACAAGTATTCTAACATCTTGCAATCATTTATTGCAGGAGGAGATGGAAAGTGATGCGGCCCAGCATAAAGAGATCCTACGTTCAGCATACGGATATTATTTATATTTCCTAGTTATATAAACTTTTTAAGTTTATTTGAACAAATTTTATATTGTTTATGGATACTTTTAAGTTTATGGAAATTATAATTTTTGGTTCATATCTGTGCACGTGTTCTTATTATATGAATCATGATTGGTCCAGTTGTGGCTAAAAGAGTGCCAATAAGTCAAGTCTTGACTTGATTGGTGATTCATAATAATCTTATGCAATGATTTGTTGTAGTTACATAAATGCCAGTTCTACTATGTATATACTTGTATAAACAAGTTTTTGTTTATAAGATTAGATAGTTTTTCTAATTCAACAAGTATTTAAGATTTTATGAAAAGTGAATGTTCAAAGTCTTGAACGTATGGAAATAATAGTTATTCTTTCTGGGTAAAATAGTTTTTTTGATAAAACATTTAAGAAAGTATAAAAATGATTATAATAGTTATTATAATCAAGGGAGTTTTATACTAAATGTTTTAAGTAAAGAAATTTAAGATACCATTATGAGTGTTTCATACTTGTGATCATGGTAAGTTTAATGAAACCACTTTCCGTAACTGGAAAGATGGATATATGGGAGATCTAAGTTATTGGTTTCATAAAACAAATTTCTTACAAAAACTAAGTTCTTTAAGACATGTGTTTGGAACACAAGTCTTAGGTATGGTAGTCAAGGATTGACTGAGGCCTAAAAGGATATTTTTAAAGAATGCACTTTTTCATAAAAGATAGTGGGAGCACGTGAGTAATATATCTATCAGAGTTAATAAAAGGTTGTTTCTTAACCAGTGTGACAAATACAAGTTTGAACTTTTAGAGTATATAATTATCGGATTTTTTTTAGAAGTTATCTAAAACAGTAAGTTCTTGAAAAAGAACTAATCCGAGAAATGCATGATCTATTGAGAGGTGCTCAGTAAAGATATCATTGCAATTTTTTAAAGTCAAGTTATGACTTAAATAGAAATTATATACGTTCTAGAATGTTTAGTAAGTCAGCTTTATATTGTTGGTTGGTTAACGTTAGAAATGATAAAATAGGATGCTCTTTAACATTCTTAGTAATGATATTAGATTAGTGTTGGTATACACCGGAAATCTAGTTTCAACTTTCTTACAAGTAGGTGTAAGAGAATTTATCATTTTAAAAAGGATATAAATCAAGTAAGATTTATTACATCTACAAATGTAATTAAAGTTTTAATGACAGGGAGGCTGTTTTATAAATCAGAAACAAGGAGTTATTTCCAGTTCTCCAAGTTTAAGGAATTTATAAAATAAGTAAGCCTAGAAGTGTTCTTAGGTTGCAAGAATGATTTCTAGCAAAACCAAGAAGGAGTACTTCAAAGTACTAGTCTTGTGTTTTAGGGTTTATAACCATATTATTTTCTTTGTAATCCGTGACAAGTTACAATGTAAAATAATAAGTAATTCAGATAGACACCGTGAATTGAGTATGTGAAATGGTAGAAATTATGCATCTTTAATCCAGGGTGGAATATGGAAGGGTGTAGAAATTAGTTTCATTGTTCTTCACAATTTTGTATGTTTTGGTTCATCCAGTAATAAACTAGGTTTATTCAAAAACATTATCCGTGACTACTTATCTTGGTGGGAACCTCGATAGGGTTATAAAGTCATTGTAATTTTTGGGGTAGATTCGAAAGTATATCGAATATAGCTGCGAACGGTTTTGGCGGACTAAAATTTACGGATATTCGTTAGGGTTACGAATATTGGATTGACCCACCGTGAAAAATACTTCGTGGACTCATGTCAAATGTATTTATCACATAGGTTATCCTCAAGACTGAGGTATTTGGTTTGGGATGCGGTAAATGTTGTCTTCTTAGCGCGTTCTAACGCCACGCCGTAACAGGGTGGTCATAAGAGGCGTGTCTAGATTCAGTGGGAGCCGTGTTGCCAGATGCAAATATGCAAGATGATAATTGCACCTCCTTTTTAGGAGAGATATTTCCGGGCCCCTTGACTGATTAAAGAAACTGGTAAGTGCACGGCCGTGCCCAAACGAACTGATTTGTTCTTTGTCGTTTATCATGCAGTTTTGAAATCAAGTATGTCATGAACAAATTCTTGAGTCTCTGAGTTGACTTTTTCCATGCTCATGCTCAAAATTGAAATATCGCGCTGCAAGGGACAAACCTATATATATGCAAGTTTGTATATATAAGAACGTACCCATTCATAAATAGGGAATTTATGATAGTTTAGTTTATAAAAAGTTAGTTTATAACAAGTAACTTCTAAGCAGGTTGCTTTTGAAGTTTTATCACAAGTTACTTTGGGGTATAAGAGTTCTTATAACCTGGTTACCCTAAGTGTCTGTTTAGGGACCTCCTAAGGCTAACAATATGTAGTAACTATTACTTATCTTGCACAAGTGGGAGTCTCTTAGATTATGTGCAGAGATAATTAATAGGCATGTTGTATCCAATGTTAAAAGAGACTAAAGGGTCAAACTGCTACACACCCAATTCAGAACAGTTGGATTTCACCTTTTGTCAGTGTGGAAATAATTAATCAGTCAGATTGATTATTAAAGAGAAAGAGTAAATAATTAATCAGTTAGATTAATTATTAAAGAGATAAACGAATAATTAATCAGTAGTATTAATTATTGAGAGATATAAATAATTATCCAGTCTGGATTAATTATTAGAAAGGAATAAATAATAAATAGTTATTTATTATTTAAGGAGAATTAAATATTAAGTTTTAATATTTAACGGACTAAGTTAATTAATAGTTAATTAATTAACTAGTAAAGTCCAGGGGGTCAAAGTGAAGAGATTGAAAGTTTAATTAAAACCAGTGGGCTTTTAATTAAACGGGCTTAGGTCCAAGTTAATCCTTATAAATATATCCTTAAAGGCTTAAGGATTAAGAACATGAGACAAAGGATTAAACCTAGCCACCACACACTCTCTCTCTCTCGATCTCGCCTCCCTCACGATCGATCTCGACCTTGACCGTCGCACTATCCCTCTCGGCTCTCTCTCTCTCTCTCTTGCCGTAGAACAAAGAAGAACGCCCGAGGGGTGTTAGCGATTGCTGATCGACGCAAGGACACACATACTCAAGTCTGCGATTTTGAGGCTTGGTGATCCAGGAGCGGTCTAGCAGCCAGTTCAATCGGAGGTGCAGTAGTGGTGGACTATCTTTAGCAATCCTAAAGGTTTTGTTCAGGTATATTTCTTGTAACCTTATCTATGGATTGTTTGTTAAGAAACTATGTTGATCATTTAAAGTTTTAAAGATCCTAACCCTTTTGGGGTTTAGAGGGTTGTGTTCAATCCAGTTCCGCTTTTAGGATTGAACCAGTGGAATCAAACCTAGGATTGACCAGTCTGAGTCATATGGTGGTTTGGTTAGGTTCAAAACCCTTCAGTTTTGAGGTTACAAAATGTTCCTACGAGGTCATAATTATATATTGAAATTCAATGTCACAAATATTAACATATTAAAAGGATTTTAGTGTTGGAAATAATAAACAAATTATTAGATGAGTGCTTTTACACTGGATATCTAATTTTGTTTACAACGCGATGTAAGCAAAAGGGTTCATTATTTCAATCTATTTCTTGGAATAGAAAAGTATCTATACATCTACAATATAACTAGGTATGGTTATGGGATAATTTTATACATCTAGAAACAAGAAGTTTAATCCAGTTCTCAAAGTTTTAGATGATGTGATAGATTTAGAAAGACTAGACTTGTTTTTCAAGGAATGCGGAAAAACAATTTGTCTAGCAAAATTAGTGGGAGCACTAGTTAGTGTATACTCGTTTTTAGTTCATAGTAATATTGTGGTTTCAAGGTGAGATCCGTGATAAGTCCACTTGAACCAACATAGTAATATAAATAGACGCGGTGAATTGAGACAGTGGATCATCATTAATTTTGTAATATATTCCATGAGGGTGAATATGGAGAGTACATGTTAATCCCATAACTCTTCACAGATTTTGTATGTTTTGGTAATATCCATGAATAATATGATTATAATTCAAAAAGCTTATCCGTGACTACCAATCTTGGTCGGAACGTTGATTAGGGAGATAATAACATCATTGTAATCGTTGGTGGAGATTCATAGAGATTAAAGATAGCTACCAGGAGTGTAGGCCAGGGATGTACGGGTATTCACCAGGGGAGTGGATATCGGATTGTAACATCGTGTAGAATACCGCGTGGTTAACGAGTGAAAGGTATTCGGCACATAGGTTGTCCTCAAGCCTAATGTATTTGGTTTGGGATGCGTAGACTTCTGGTATTTGGATCTGTTAGATTGTAAAAGTGAGGGTGCAATATGTAATTATATTAAAGTTGGGCAAATGCTATAAAAGGCATTTGCCCCACCATTCTAATCTAAGCTTTGCACATTTCTCATATTGTGTTAGTGCTCTCTCTCTCTCTCTCTCAAGCTCTCGGCTCTCACTCTCAATTGGTATCAGAGCCAAACTTGTTTTTGGCTAGTGATTGTTCGAAAACATCAAAGGAAATCTCGTGAAGTTCAAGCTCAAAGTGAAGACCAAGCTCTCGGGTTCAACAAAGCATTCAACAACAAGGTTTGTTCAACAATGGTTCGATTTCAAACATTCCCGAAGATATAAAAACACTACTCTTTCTATCACCCTTTCGGGTTTATTCGAAGATATTCACTATTTTATAAAGGTTTCTTGAAGAACACTTAAAAAACGAGCGGCATTTTTTAAGGATAAATTCCAATAGTTCATTAAATGCTCGATTTCTTGGCATTTAATTTTCTGGAAATTAAGCATTTATGGTGTTTTTGAGGCTTAAATGCAGATTTGAAGAAGAAGAAATCGGATTTTAATTAAAAATAATAATTTATTCTTCAAAGTTTAAGTGTAGAACAAGGAAACTTAAGTACTACCCATACGAATCATGGTACAAGTGGGTAGTCATCATAAGGGGTAAGGCAATCAGCTCTGATTGTGAGATATCTAAGCCTATAAGCCGGATAGGAGTCAATGCGATTGACTAATCAACACGACTTATAGAGTTCTTACAAGGTGGTTATTTGACCAATTGTTACTCAGTGCTATCAGCCGTGTAGATACAATCGCATGCGATTGAAGATTTAAATTTCTATCAGCCCTAAGTCTTGGTTCATCGATTGCACTCTATTGGCCAGTGCGATTCAAAGGTTAACACATCAAAGGCAATCGCACGTGATTCAGTTAACTTGAATAGCATTCGATTGTTGTGACTAACAATTTATTTCTAAGTGTTTGGTGCTACAGGATTCAATCATACGATATTGGTTACCTTATTCACTTACTACCCAGAAGTTACTCTGCTCAATTTTCAAGGGTTTTCTCCAATCGTATAGCACCTATCGCATACCTTGAACTTATTGGACAAGTGATAGAACCATTTGGACTTGACTTTTAAAACAAAGAGGACAATCGGACATAAACTTAAAATTCTAATTCAAAATTGAATTTAATCAAACTTAGATATAATTAAAAGTTGAATTAAATTAACTGAATTCTACATAATTCAAAGTTGAATTTAATATTTACAAGATCTAATTCAAAGTTGAATTAAAGACGATTAGCTCCTCATTTTGTCAAATAAAGTTTTCGAACAATCAATCCATACATAACAAGTGAACGATCATTTCTTTAATCAAACTTCAAACAATGTCTAGTTCAAATGAAACGATGTCCATCGGTACTTATACAAAACCTCATGTTTTGTTTCGGGGGGAATACAATGTTTGGAAGGGAAGGTTCATGGACTTCGTAGAACACAAGAACCCACAGAGAAATGATGATTGACTGCATCATGAATGGGAACAAAAAGTTTATTAAAGTTGTTGAGGCTGATCTAAACAACAATCCCGTTATTCTCCGTCAGGAGAGGGAAAAGACTGCTGATGAGCTAACCGCTCAAAAAAAGGAGATAAAGAAGGCTGAGAGACTTGCTAAGTACTATCTAAAACAAGGACTCTCTTTAGAGATCTACACAAAGATAGATAGCTTAGCCACTGCTAAGGAAATCTGGGATGAGATAAAGAAACAGCTGCAGGGTACAGAGCAAGGAGAGTATATCAAGCATACCCAACTAGTCAACATCTATCATGACTTCTGTGTCAGAGAGAATGAACTTCTTTCTAAAACTTATGGTAGATTTTTCAAATTGCAGAATGAGATGATTTCCAATCAAATCATCCGAATAGATCTAGACTTAAACTGTGTTTTTCTGAAGTCACTGGGTCCTGAGTGGAAGGAATATGTTCGACTGTACAAACAAATCAACAAATATCTCACTACAGTCACATTTCACAACATATTTGAAGATCTCAATCAATACCAAGATGAAATTCTGAAGTCTCTCCCTAAACAGCCAACTGCAGATCCTTTAGCTTTAGTGGCAGTTGAAAGAATTCCAAGGGAATCTTCATCCAGATCCATGAAGTATAAGCAAGTGTTTCTTAGTAAATCAGAACCAGAAGATGATGATGAAGACTTAGTTGAAGCTGCCATTCATGCCCTCTCAGTTGATGGTAGAAATTTCAGAAATCGTTTTAATAAAATCAACAACAGACAAAGGTTCACTTCTGGCTCCAGAAGACCAGAAAGACTTGCTCCAGCTGACAAGCCTAGATTCCAAAGGGATGAGAGAAAGGAGGAAAAGAAGAATGATCTGAAGTGCTGCAACTATGGGAGATCTGGCCACATGATAAAGAACTGTCCACAGAAGAAGGTCAAAGATGCTGAGTATTACAGACAAAAGTACCACCTGTCAAAGCAAAAGCAGACTGGGAATGCCCTTATGGTGGAGGAAGACCAGTTCATGGAGGACACAGACTCCGAGAGTGATCTAGATGGTGAAGATCACGTGCAGTTCTATTTCATGGCTAATGGTGAAACAAGTGGTAGAGATGAAGATGATGGTGATCTCTCCGATGTTGAGGAGGAGATTGTTGAAAGCGGAAAAGTACACTCTATCTCTAATTCTAACATGGATTTTAATTTTGAACATATACAAACCATACTAAACCGCATGAAAAAGTTAGAATTTAAGGTGACAAAACGAACTAAGAAAAATCAAGTGTTAAAAGAGGTCATACACACACAAGACAAAGAAACTCAAGCCACAATTGAACAATTAGAGAAAAACATAGATGAATCTAAAGTTCAACTAGCTGTGAAAGAATCTGAATTTCTCGAAATAACCAATACAACCAATGTCATCATCCATGATCTCAAAGCACAACGTATTGGTGCTGAAAAGGATTCAGAATTTCTTAAAAATGATCAATACATTCTTTGTTTAAAAATTAAAGAATTGGAAGACCTTCTAATTAAAAGAGGGCAAAGTGAACAAACCATCTTTCTTTACAAACAAAAGGAACGACCTTTTTGAAGATGGACTTGGTTTTGAAAATCCAAATGTCCTGAGTAAGGTGTCTGCCAAACAATTATACAATGCTAACCTCTTTGGCGAAGTACTGACTCAACGAATGGTATTTGTTGGTCAAGAGGAAGAACGACTTGAAGAGGACGTCAAACGAACCCTACATCTAAAAAATGAAACTCCCATTAATTATTCTGATCTCAATGACTCATACTTTACTTACCCATCTCAAACACTGAATTCACCTGTCACCACTCCAATCTATACAGATGAGCAACTTTATGCTCCTGAAGTGCCAAAACCCTAATTTCTATACATTCCCCACAAGGAATTACAGCAAAGGTTCCAAACCCTGCAAGAATTTTGCTTCACACATCTGGTACAAGGAGACCTTATGAAAGCTTTCAACTCTGAAACCATCTCTGAAACCATCCCTGTCTCTGAACCACTCTCTGAATTTATTCTACTAGTTCATGAAAATATCATCCTTCACAAGCGTCTTCAAATAGTACTCAATCTTGATGGCAAGATCATTGATGACTTGTGCAAAGAAAATTTTGCATTGCAAGAACAAATCAAGCAGGTCAAAACTGAGATGTAGCCTCCTACTCCATCTACTCTCCCTCCATATGCTGAACGCATTGAACACTAAAAGCATGCGTCTACATCTTCTCAAGATGTCAAACCCAAAATAAAATATGTTAACAATTCAAACTTGAAATCTCTAAAGAAGAAACAGATTTTCAAAGGGATATCCACTCTCACTTCTAATCACATTTCTCGTATGAACACTGACATAACTGAATCCTCAAAGGGAGCTGCCAGTCGAACACGACTCAATACTAACAGTTTACATTATGCTGCAGATGTGAAGAAGCTCGAGAGTGAAGAGCGTAAAATAAACATCACTTGGAAGAGAGTCATTCCTAGATCGCATAGGAAATGTTCAAACACTAGACAAACATGAGAACAAATTTTAATGTTTGATTTAGTCTGTAAATGTCAGGATCGGATATTACCAAATATCAATAACATGAATTACCTTTAGAATTAAATCAGAGTTGTTTAAAGATAATCTTTCGGTTTGATCACAATCAACTAAGAAGTTGCGGAATCACACTTAATTGATGTGTAAGGTTTTATCACAAGAACAATTCAACAATCAACACAAGAAAATACTTTCGAACTCAAGATGTTTATTAATAACCAAAGATGATTACATTATTCACCAACACCTCTAATCTAACTCTTTTGTTAGACGAAGAACACAAGTTGTTCTTAGGTTTCTATGAAACTTAGAGATCAACACACTCTTAGAAAACAAATTAACAATGAAATATGAATGCGTAGAATTGCCGTGTAAAACAATATTCTAGTTCTAGTATATATAGGCTCTTGATCCTCCTTGAATAGTTGACAGTTAGGTAATCTTTTATCTTCCGAGATAACCTTGATAATCTTCAAACTTGATAGAGATATACTTCTAATCCACAAAGATAACATTTTCCATAAATAGCTCAACAGCAACTGTTTGTTGAATAAACAGTTCTGAATTTCTTTTAACAGCCTTCATTTCAAGGTCTTCTAACAGTTGTGTATAACTGAACTAACAGTTCTGATCTTTTGTACTAACAGTTGTAAAACTTGCAACAACTGTTAGATACAACTGTTTTCACTGATTACTCTAACAGTTTTACTTTGCATGTCCAACAGTTTCAATGAGTTAGCAAATTTCCCAACAATCTCTCCCTAACTTAAAGTATTGAACAATACACTTAAGTTGTTTGTTTTATAGGGTTCAACCACAGAAAAATTAACACAATCAAAGAAAATATTTACATTAAATATGCAAAGTCAAACTGTTACAATCAAAACATAATAAGAAAAATTACTTTTGATTTGACTGTAAGAACTCCAGCCTTTTCTTTATCCTCTTTATCAGATCATCCTTCATATCAGCAGGACCAAAGAACTTTGCACTTAACATATTCAGCAGCTTTGCTTTACCATGATCAACAAATTCAAAATCAAACCACTGAGTTTGTCCCTTTCCCATCACCATATGATAAACTCTTGCCTTATCATATACTTTCATAGAACTTATTGGGAAGGCTTCATCACTTATCAAAATGGGCATTATCTCCAGTGGATTGCAAATACTCTTTAGATGCCTCATCAACACTCTCACCTCAATCCGTGTCGCATCTTCATACTTGCTTACTCCATAATCATAAATCTCTTGAACATCCCTTCTTGTAATGCTACCCATCAGTTGTAAGAAGCTGGAATAACTTTCAATTGGTTCCACTTCTCTGACAATAGTAACTCCTTTCTTTTCAGTTTCCCATCTTAACAATTCAAATCTCCACTCAGTAATGTGGGATTTTTGGCCTAGCTGCTCTGCTACTAATTTATCAATTCTTTCTTCAACCTCTACCCTGAGTCTATCATGAAGAATGGTTTGTACCATACCTGCTTTTGCTGCATCTTCATATGTTTGAACTGATTTGGATTTTTCAGGTTGTTGTGGCTGAGCTGTTTGTTTTATCTTCTCAACTGTTGGTTTAGGAGGTGAAACTGTTTTCTTCCTTTCAACTCTCTTTCTTTTTACTCCCTTACCAAGTTTCTTAGCACTGTTTTCTTCCTCAATCTCTTCAGTAAAATCAGCACTAGCTTTTGAGCTAATTCAAAATCTTTCCTCTCTTGCTGTTCAAACTCAGCAGACATCCTTTGAGCTAACTCATGGTCACACTCCTCTTGTTGTTCTTTTGAAAGTTTTAGCTTGGGAAGTTCCACAACAATCTCCTTACCCTTACCTTGCACATAAGGCATCTTCTTCTCCACTGCTTTTTCAGAAATATTGATTCCTTTGAATCCTGGCTTTGGTGCAATAGGTTTCAACGTTGAAGATTTACCATCCAGCCATCCATCTTCAATCTTTTGTTTCATTTAAAATGCACTGCAGTTTAGAGTTTGAGCACACACATCAATCAAATGATCCTGCTTCACTTTTGACCAAGATCCGAATACTTCAGTAGTTGGATAGTCCCCAGACATAATCATTTGATTAATCAAGACTCTATCAACTACTGACAATTTTTCTTCTACAACTGTTTGAGCACTTGGTGCAACTGTTTTCTCAATTGGTGCAACTGTTTTCTCTGTAGGCTCAGCAACTGTCTATACACTCTCTTCAACTGTTTGAGCACTTGGTGCAACTGTTTGTTATTGAGCAGGTACAACTGTTTTTGGCAAAACTGTTTTCTCCCCCTTTTTGATTGGAACAGTTGGAGGGGGTCTAGCACCAGCAGTGAACGGTTTCAACACTTGATCATGAAATTGAATCACAACATTAGCCTTTTTCAAACTCTCTGTCAAAAATCTAATTTGCTTGTCTTGCTTAATAATAAGCTCATTATGTTTTGCCAAAAGCTTATCTTGCAAAGAATTTCTCTTCTTTAAATGCATGTATGCCCCAAAGAATGGTACAAAATTGGGATCCGTCAAAGCCTTTTGTTTCATACTAGCCTCAATGTCAGGGATTGTTGCCACTGTGAACATATCACTGGCAGAATTAACTGGTGGTTCACTCCTAGAATATTCCACACCAGTACCCCTCTGTTCTTAGTACTGGGGATTTCCAAAAGATGTTGGAACAACTTCTGTTGTTGTGGCTGAGGTCTTAAAGATGTTAACACTTTCCTGCTCACCCCTTGCGGATGAAACAGTAGTGTCAGCCTCAAACACCACATGATCACTCTCCCATGGAGTGGTCACCTCCTCAGTGTGCCTGGGAGACAGCACAATGGGTTCCCTTTGGATATTCTGCACAGGAGAATGGTCTTGTGCAGGGCTTACAGCTTTGGCATTAGATACTGTTGTGGAAGGAGCACCAACAGTTCTCTTTCTTTTTCTGAAAGTAATTAGAGTGGGGGCTTTTGTTTTAGCTTGAAGCAAAGTAGCAGATTGAGTTGTTTGAGTATCGTGAGCTGGGGGTTCCAGAGTTGTGGGTGTAGCAATGATGTGGGCCTCTTACTCAACTCTGGCAGCTCTGTTTCTTGACAGAAACTCCACCATTGCAGAGAGTGGTGGAGTTATGGCACCAGAAAAATTCTTGCCATTAATCAACAGTTTGCTCAATGTGGAGGCCACATGAGCAGAGGGAATCAGTACCCTCTTGTGCATTTTGAGATTTGGCAATAAAGAATTTAGTAAAAACTGCACAAATCGTGGATACATAAAAAAGAGACCGTATTTAGTCCCAAGATGTTTTACCATGCCATCAAATATCATTTTAGAAAAGTTGAAAGAATGGTTATTGGCCAAACAGATTAAGGCCAGAGCAATGTTGCTCCCAAATTCATTCCATCCAGTTCTTTTAGGGCTTATGCATTGTTGGAGAGTACAGAATTTCCCTTTATAAAAGGTACCCTTTCCTCTAGGGCCCTCATATCCCAGCTTAACAAGCTCATCATGCAGATATTCCAAAGAAACAGAATCAAAATACTCACCTTCGAGATCATCAAATTGAAGGTATTGTCTTATGATACTCTCAGAGATAGAAACTTCATTAGCATCAACTTTGGAGTCAATCCATTTCACTCCATCTTCTTCTCTCAGAGAAGCATTCTTCCAGAACTGATCGATATGCGCAGTATAAATGGTGGGATTGAGGGTCAGAGCATGACGTAGGTTGGAAAGTAAAACATAGTCAATCACATCGTGAAAAACGCTGAGATCATCGGGTTTCATCAGAAAAGCAAGCATGTTGTGTTCCTTAACGAATGGAAGGGGAGCCATGGCGATTTGCGAGTGAGTTTCTAGGGTTTTAGCGTTTGAAAGGAGTTCAGAAACCGTAAAGAAAATTGTGAGGAGGGAATGGCTTATATATGTTACGCATATTCAATGCATTTCAAATTCCCTCAAAGTCCCTGCAAAGACTAAAATACCCTGAAAGAAACTAACAGTTAAACAAAAAAGAACTAACAGTTGAGAACTGTTTTCTTAATAAACTACACCTGTTACTGAAAAGAAAGACTCCCCCTTGAATGACCATGCAGTTTTCCTAACAGCTGTGGACTCCATGTACTAACAGTTGAAAACTGTGAGTTGCATTATGAATAGCTTCCTCTTGAACACTTACACAAACAGTTGTTAGACAGAATACTAACAGTTTCAAACTGTTAGAGAGTGAAAACATCAAAACACAAAAACACAATCAAACATGTGATTCTAAGTTATTCTAAGTTAATCATTCCAATATTTGAGATCAGAAAGTGGAATCTGCTTACATCAAATGCTTTGGTGAACAGATCAGCTAATTGATCATCAGTGTGGACTTTCATAACCTGGATTAACCGTTTCTCATTGCAATCTCTTATAAAATGAAACCGTATCTCTATGTGCTTTGTCTTAGAGTGCTTGACAGGGTTGTTAACAATACTAATAGCACTTGTGTTATCAACATAGATAGGTGTATTCAAGAGAGTCATACCATAATCCAGAAGCTGATTCTGGATCCACAAAACTTGTGAACAGCAACTTGATGCCTCGGCTGTTGAAGTGGAAACTGTTGTTTGTTTCTTGCACTGCCATGATACTAACCTGGAGCCAAAGAACTGACATCCTCCGGAAGTTGATTTCCTGTATACATTAGCTCCTCCATAGTCACTGTCAGAGTATGCCTCCAATTCAAAAGGTGAATCCTTAGAATACCAAAGACCCAGTTTTTGTTGGCCTTTGAGATACCTAAAGATCCTCTTTACAGCAAACAGGTGTGACATCTTTGGGCTGCATTGAAACCTGGCACAAACACACACAGCAAACATGATATCTGGTCTAGAAGCAGTTAAGTACATTAAAGAACCTATCATAGACCTATGCAGGTGTACGTCTACATCCTCCCCCTCAGGACCTGCTCCCAACTGTTTGTGTGTTTCCATTGGAGTACTGGCCAGCTTCACATCTTGATAACCAAATTTGTCCAAAATGTCCTTGACATACTTTGACTGACTAAGAAATATACCTGATGGCTTATGCTTTACTTGTAATCCCAAGAAAAATGTAAGTTCTCCCATAGAACTCATCTGAAATCTCTTATGCATTATGCCTTCAAACTCCTTGCACAAACTGTCATCAGTGGATCTAAATATTATATCATCAACATAGATTTGTACAAGAAAAATATTTGTTTTAACAATCTTTGTAAATAGTGTCTTATCTATAGTACCTCTCTTGAAACCATTCTCAAGTAAATATGATTTAATGTCTCATACCAAGCTCTTATCCAAAGCCTTATCCAACCTATATACCTTATCAGGATATTTTGCGTCTTCAAAACCAGGTGGTTGACACACATATACCTCCTCATCAATAGTTCCATAGAGAAATGCTGATTTGACATCCATTTGATACACCTTGAACCCTTTAAAGCTTGCAAAGGCAAGGAACAGTCTAATTGCTTCTATCCTTGCAACTGGTGCAAAGACATCATCATAGTCTATTCCTTCCTCCTGTGTATAACCCTGTCCAACTAACCTAACCTTATTCTTAATTACAATGCCTCTCTCATCTTTTTTATTCCTACACACCCACTTGGTGCCAATAGCTCTCTTGCCTCTTGGAAGGTCAACTAACTTCCAAACTTGCTGAATCTGGAACTGTAAGAGTTCCTCCTGCATTGCTTCCAACCATGAAGGGTATTTTAATGCCTCTACAGCTTTCTTAGGTTCTATCTGTGATAGAAAGCGGGCATTCACATCAAACTGTCCAAGATCCACACCACTATGTTCACCTTGCAGCATACCCCTAGTTCTGACAGGAGTGATGGGATCACCTATAATCTGCTCTATGGGATGGTCCTTGTGAATTCTTAAGGTAGGGATGTTTTGTTCAGTCAGTACATTCCCTAAATTAGACAGATCAACCTCAGATCCACTCTCATTCCCAGAAGAATTATATACCTGATCTGCAACTGTTTGATTTTCAGATTCATTTTTTTGTTGGAGAACAGGAGATTCCATATCCTTTGAAGGTTCAGCATCATCATTCATTGGACTAACAGCATTTGAAGAGTCATTTTGACACAAAGGAATCTCTACAAAGTCTTCAGTGACTTTATTTCTACCAACAGTTGTTGGACTTGAGCTAACAGTTTCAGAACTGTTTGAGACAGTTTGTGGATTTGCACTAACAGCTGTAGGGAAACCTGCAACTGTTTCTGTAGAAACCTCAAAAGACAGAGAGTTGGACAATGCATCAATATCAAATAACCAATCAGGACTATTACCTGCAATATTGATCATATTTTCATTAAAGGAGACATTCATACTCTCTTTTATGATCCTAGAGACACTGTTAAAAACTCTATATGCTTTACTCTGAGTGGAATATCCTACAAAGAATCCTTCTTCTGCTTTACTCTAAAATTTGCCTAATTGTGACTTGGTATTAAGGATAGTGCAGGGACATCCAAATGGTTTGAAGAAGTTGATCAAAGGTTTTCTTTTGAGGAACAACTCATAAGGAGTTTTCCCTTTGGACTTGACTACTTGTACTCTATTCTGAACATAGCATGCAGTGTTCACTGCTTCTGCCCAGTAGGTCATTGGGAGCCTAGAATCAACTAACATAGATCTAGCAGCCTCTATCAAAGTCCTATTCCTTCTCTCAGCCACTCCATTCTGTTGTAGAGTCCTAGGTGCACTAAACTGCCTTTCAATCCCTTTTTCGTCACAAAAACTGTTGAACTCATAGTTCTTAAACTCATAACCATTGTCAGATCTAATGACTTTTACTCTCAAATCAGACTGATTCTCTATCCGAAGAATAAGAGACTTAACTAATGCAGCAGTTTCATCCTTAGTTCTAAGAAATTGATGTAAATCTGGTGAAGTCATCAACTATGACTAAACAGTAAGCTTTCTTCCCTATACTGACCACTGAAGTAGGACCAAAAAGATCCATATGCAACAATTGTAAGGGTGCAACAATGGAAGAAACTTATTTTGACTTATAAGAAGTTTTGTGTTGCTTGCCTTTGAGACAAGCCACACAATGATCATCACATGAGAATTCTTTTTGGGGCAAACCTCTTACCATATTGTTTTTAGCTAACAAATTCATGGTTTTAAAATTCATGTGACACATCCTTCTATGCTAAATGGCAGACTCATCATGAGATGCCTTTGATAGTAAACAACTTAATACATTCTGTTTAGAAACCTTTTGTGTGTCCAAACAGTATACATTATCCTTTCTAGGTGTTCTTAAAAGAACATTCTTTTCATCCACTTTAAAATCTTTTGAAAGGATAATGCATTCTGTGTCTTTGAACATGACTTTGTTTCCATGGTCACAGATTTGAGACACACTTAACAAATTGTATTTGAGTTGTTCAACAAAGAAAACATCATTGAAAGTAAGTGTACCTGCCTCTACAGCTCCCTTACCAGTGATTCTTCCTCCCTTAGCATTTCCTCCGAATGCTACATGTCCTCCATTAATTCTTCTGAAATCCTTCAAGCAGTGTGGATTTCCAGTCATGTGCCTTGAGCATCCACAATCCACATGCCAAATTTCTCCTTGATTGGCCCTATGAATGCTCTGCACGAATAAAAACTTAGTTAGTAGCAGGAAGTACCCAGGCCTTGCAGGTCTTGGGCACACCATTTGAATCATAATACTTAAACAAAGTTTGAGTCTTCTTGATTTCATCCCAGTTAGACTTCTCTATTCTGTGTGAAGAGTATTTAGTGACAACATGTGGTTTCCAACTGTTGTGATTAAAAGTTGAGCCTTTTAAACAAACAGTTTTTGATTTTGGTAAAACAGTTGAGTCAATTTGTGACTGAATTTGATTGTCTGTTTGATTAACAGTTTTGGCCTTTTCAGAAACTGTGTGTTTCTGCAATTTCACCCAAGCAGAGCCAACAGTTTTTGGTTTTGGCCTAACAGTTGTGGAACTGTTAGCCTGTTTTCTGTAACTTGGCCTCTGGGTGCAATAGATCTGTGGATTATAGTAACAGCTGTGAGCTAAGTGATTTGCTCTTCCACATATATAGCACCTTTTGGTTTTGACAATAGGCAAACCAGTTCTTTGTTCCTAAAACTGGTTCCTATTTCTTTGATTTCCTCTCACAGGTGCTGAAGGAGGAAATTTCTGCACACCATGATGTTTGCATGTGCAGACAGGCACTTCAGTATGCCTTTTCACAGATTTAAGCTGAAACTTTGTCTTTGAAGCTTCCTTCTTTGGCTCCTCAATTCCAACTTCACTAACCTTCTCCTTTTCCTTGGTCTTAACACTAACAGATGAGGTTTTTGGGTTAGAACTGTTTGGGTTTTGTTTATAACTGTTTGTGTAATTTTCAGGACTGTTTGCAGTAGTAGTGTAGCTGTTTATAGAATAAACAGGTTTGAAAGGTTCTGTTTCACTGGTGGAGGGTTCAGAGGTGGCTTTTACAAACACCACAGGTTTTAAAGATGATTTTGGTGCTGTAGGTTCACAACAGATGTGGTTTTCAATAGGAATATCCTCTTCTTTTTCACTACTTCCTCCTCATCATCACTCACTTCATGCACAACTCCTTCCTTTTCACTCTCTAATTTTGGATCAGCTGACTTTAAGTCATCTTCTAATGGTTCATTAACATACCTATCAGCTATATCAGACATGGGAGTTATGTAGTTATGATTGTATGGAGGTGGGGTTTGTTTGTATCCTAAACCTGTTTTAACCTTATATCTGATTTGTGAGTGTAACAAGGTTTCAAGCTTAAGATTTGTTGCTTTGAACAAACTAAAATCCATATCCACACCTTCTAACTTCGTTGTTAGCTCATCAATCCTACTCTCTTTCTCACTCAGCTTTTTCTTAAGATTATCAATTTCTTCCTGAAGGTGTTCCTTCTCCCACTTATGATACTTCCTATCATAGTCCATTTGCAGTTCATTTGCCTGATAATCTTTAATTTTCTTTTCAAAGCTTTCAATGACAGCACTAGATTCATATCTTCTTTCCTTCATTCTGCTCAGAGCAGCACACACCTTTTTGTTGTGCTCCCTGAACCTTTTTACTATAGCTCTACATATACCTGGTCATAGTTTAAAAGATACCTGTGTGTCTTCTGATTCTGGTGAATTCAACTTGATGGAGAAGTCAGTCAAGGCTATCAGTGCCTTGTTGGGAGTAGCTTCTTCTGCTTGATCACTCCAATCATACCCATAGCCATCCTGTGAGACCAATGCTGATGAGGTTTGATTGGGTCTTTGTCCTTGACTCTGAACTTGTCCACCAGATCTGCATTCCCTGGCAAAGTGACCAGGCTGTTGACATTTGAAGCATTTAACTTTGGATTTGTCAAATCCAGCCTGACCATTTGCCCTGAAGTTCATGTTTTGTCTGCAAGTTCTTTTAATGAATCTTTTTGCTCTGACAGTTAACATGGCCAATTGCCACTTGAGGTCCATCTCCTCAAGATCATCAGGATGCACTTGTTCAAGATCCTCATTGGTGAGGATTGAATTAGCATGGCTAGCAAGAAATGCTTCAAGCACTGCATCATGGGTGTTCACATCTAACCCAACAGCAGAACTGATACCTGCACATACATCAACAGAATTAGATAAAGAATGATTTGAGTCTATACCTGAGGATGAAAGGAGAGCAGCATTGTGACTAGGGACTATAGACTTTCTTTTTCCCTCTATCTCTCCCTCAAACACAACTAAACTGTTGTATAGATAATCTAATTCTATATCTTCCAATGAGTCTTTAGTCCTCCATTGTGCTGCATAGACAGTCCATTCTTCACCCAAGGACCTAAGGAACTTTCTATTGATCTCATCTTGCTCTAGTCTAACTTTTGCACTCTCAAGTTGACTAACCAGCTTATAAAACCTATCAAAAAGTTGGGTTAAACTTTCATTCTTCCCACTTGAAAAGTTTACATAAGCCTGTTTAAGAAGGTCCCTTTGGTTCCTTTTGGAACTGGCATTCCCTGCAAATCTCTTTCTAAGGCAACCCAAAGTTCGTGTGCATCTTCAAACTTTTTGAACTGATGCTGATATTCATTGGGAATAGCAATCTAAAGGATGCTGAGGGCTTTCATCTCAATCATCCTTTCTTTCTTCTCAGCATTTGTTCTTGGTGGTGATTTCTTCTTTGGTTTTCCTATTTAATCTAAATCGACAGCAGTAATGGGGTCCTTTTCTATGATTTCCAAAACAGCATAGTCCATTAATTGGACATGCTGCTTGATTCTTAGCTTCCACATCTCAAACTCAGTTGGTTTGAGCATGGGAACTCTAAAGTTTGACCCAGATCCAGTGTTATCAGAAGATCCAACAGACTCCATTACAGTAATATGAATGAAAAACACACGAGAAGATTTAGACACACTTTAAATAACAAAACACAGCAGATCTGTGAAAAACCTTCAAATAGTAATCAAAGGAGCCTTAATGAAAAAGGCTCTGATACCACTTGTCAGGATCGGATATTACCAAATATCAATAACAAGAATTACCTTTAGAATTAAATCAGAGTTGTTTAAAGATAATCTTTCGGTTTAATCACAATCAACTAAGAAGTTGCGGAATCACACTTAATTGATGTGTAAGGTTTTATCACAAGAACAATTTAACAATCAACACAAGAAAATACTTTCGAACTCAAGATGTTTATTAATAACAAAAGATGATTACAATATTCACCAACACCTCTAATCTAACTCTTTTGTTAGACGAAGAACACAACTTGTTCTTAGGTTTCTATGAAACTTAGAGATCAACACACTCTTAGAAAACAAATTAACAATGAAATATGAATGCGTAGAATTGCCGTGTAAAACAATATTCTAGTTCTAGTATATATAGGCTCTTGATCCTCCTTGAATAGTTGACAGTTAGGTAATCTTTTATCTTCCGAGATAATCTTGATAATCTTCAAACTTGATAGAGATATACTTCAAATCCACAAAGATAGCATTTTCCATAAATAGCTCAACAGCAATTGTTTGTTGAATAAACAGTTCTGAATTTCTTCTAGAAGTCTTCATTTCAAGGTCTTCTAACAGTTGTGTATAACTGAACTAACAGTTCTGATCTTTTGTACTAACAGTTGTAAAACTTGCAACAACTGTTAGATACAACTGTTTTCACTGATTACTCTAACAGTTTTACTTTGCATGTCCAACAGTTTCAATGACTTAGCAAATTTCCAAACAGTAATCATTCAAGTTTACATGATAATGTAGCCTCTTCAATGTTTTGTATTAGTGATGGTTGCCTCCATGGTAATTGTGAATTTAACTGTGAGTATGATCAATTAAGGAAACACAAAGGAATTAAACCATTTGTGGACTGGACAGACTTTTACGCTAATCAAATCTGTGTTCCATTTATAAACTCAAAAGGATACATTATTCATCAGTGGATCACCACTCGTCAGTCACATGCACTCAAACGTTTAAACAAATCAAAACAATTGCTGACGATCAAAGAACTGGAATTCTACAAACGGCAAGGCTACGAAGCATTCAAAAAGGCATGGATTGCTCATGAACAACACCTGCATTCTCAAAAACGATCACGCAATCAACCTTCCAAAAATGCCAAATCTTCCAAACCTAAGCCGACACCCAATCAACGAGCAGTACAACCTTCTGCTCCTCAGACTCTAGTTCAACATAAGCAAGTTGATGTTCCTAGGCCAAAGAAAATTCTTCAGAATTCCTCACAGAAATAGATTCGCAAACACAACGTTTCCGCAACTCTATCGAATCCTAATCCTCCTATTCCATCAACTTTCAAACCAAAGGTGGTAGAGAAACTTCCAACTAAATCAACTCTTTCTAAATCTGTCTCTTCTCAACGAAAGATTAAACGCACATGGGTACCCAAGGATAGATCACTAGAAGTTTCACCACCAAGAACTGAAATAGTCACAACTAAACCACCTCTAGGAACTAACAATCAAGGATCCATTCATATATGGGTACCTAAACGTGCTTTACTCTTTTTTGCAGGCGCCTCACTTGTGGTACCTATACTCCGGTTGTACCAAGCATATGACCGGCAACAAAAGTCTTCTCAAGAATTATGTTCCTAATGAAGGGTTTTGATCTGACCAAACTACCCAATGACACTATTGGGGAGATAGCAATATGAAACCTAAATCAAACTGTTGGGAAAATGATCTCATCAGTTAAGATTTGATGATACAAAGTTAAGTTTGTAAGATGTGTTCTACATATAACTTAAACAGAATTATGAAGCTTAGTCAGACTGAACACTTATAGTGACTCAGACTGAGTATAGGCTGAATATAAGTTGAGCATATGTTCGATCAGCTTAGACTATATCTTAGTAAGATTATCAATATGTTTGTTAAGCAGTGTGCGTAAACTAAGATATACATATTGAGTTTCAGGTTGATGAGTTTCAAGCTGAGCGACTCAGCGTAAAGACTGAGTCAGCTCAATAGAGTTACTAAATATGTTTTAGTTAATTCTTTAGACTTCTAAGGACGAGTTAAAAGTTATACATGTTAGTTCATGGTTAAATTCGGGTTTGTTCTCAAAGAACTCAGCTTGATGAGTTTCAAGCTGAGTAACTCAGCCTGACTAATGAATTCAGTTTAAAGATAGTTTTAACGTGTTTTAAAATTTATCTTTTATCTCTCTATATCTACGGAAAGGATAAGAAGACTTCAGAATCAAGATTGAAGATTGAAGACTCAAGATAAGAAGATTCAAGATTCAAGATTTCGAGTTATCCGATAGTTAGTTAGCAAATTAGGATTAGTCCTGTTTGTTAGGAACCGGAGGAACAAGATTATAAATACTTATCTGCTGATAAGTTTAGAGGTCCGACTTACAAACAAAAACAACTAAGTGTTGAAGAGCCAAATACCTCACCTCACCATATGTGTTACGATTCTTGAATCATTGTTTGTCAGTTCAACGTGATCAAGAAACTCACAGATTGCCAAGTTTTTCGTGTGTTCGAATAATCACATTAGTTGTGATATTGTTAAGTTATCAATCTGTGTAAATCCTGTTTAGAGAGTCGTCAGTATCTATAATCATAAGTTGATTATAGATAGCTATGTTTGAGAGATTGAGAGATTTATATTAGGTGGTTCATCTTCTTATTCAAAGGATTGTAATCATCTTCTTAATAAAAGCATTCGACTGATTGTGGATTGATTTACTCTGTGTAACACTTTTATTTGATTTGTTCAATTTCCGCAGAAAGTGTATCCAACCCCCCTTCTACACACCTGTTGCTTGTTGTTATTTTCACCAAGGGACCAACAACTGGTATTAGAGCAGGCTGAACAATTTCATAAGTTGAAAGTTCAAGATTCTGAGAAAGTTTACAATGTCTACAAGCAACAATTCTTCAAACTTTCCACGGATGTCTGCCAAAGGTTGTCCCATATTTGATGGATCTGACTATCCTATGTGGAAGTTAGAGCCATGCTATTCCTCAAGTCCATTGACATTGGTATGTTCCATGTAATTACAAAAGGACCTATCATCCCCAAGATTCATGCTACTGTCAGTGATACGTCTCCTGGAAAAACTGAAAAGGAAACAAGAAGATTGGAAACTCTTCAATCTGGATGACAAGGCAAAAAGTATTCTGGAAAATGCCTTGACCAACGAAATCTTGCATACTGTGACTGGGTGTCAATCAACAAAAGATATCTGGGACACACTGAGTGTTACATATGAGGGCACGGATCTGGTCAAGCAGCATAAGAAAAATCATTTTAATAGATCTTATGAAAACTTCTTTTCAAAGAAGAATGAAACCTTGTCAGATTTGTTCACAAGGTTTCACTGCTTGATAAATGACCTACTAAGTGTGGGTGTAAAGAAAGATGAAGTTGAACTTGTGCTGAAATTTTGTCGATGTGTTACCAGAGAGGTTTAACAATGTAACTACAGCACTGAGGGCTGGAGGAACACTGTATGTGGACAACCTACAGTGCATTTATGGGTTCTTGCTAAATCATGAACAAATCACTGAACACAAGAGAACTTCTCAACAACAACTCAAGGAGTCTTTGGATAAGAATAAAGTTGCATTGGGTGCACAGAAAAAGAAGAAAAGCTCCAAGACACTGGTTGTTGAATCTGAGACTGAGTCAGAATCTCAAGCTGACAACTCAGACTCAGACTCAAGTGATATTGATGATGTTCAGAATATCACTGAGCAAATGGCAATGTTAGTGAAAGGTAGTAATGAGTGGATAGTTAAGATTCGTATTTGTATGTATGGAGAGAATAAGCCAAATACACCTTAATGTGTGCGTTTTCTATTTCAATATGTCAAAAGGTTATAACACATAGAAGTGAGATCACCTTATATTGTTGGATTATGTGCAGAGATAATTAACGGGCATATTGTATCCAATGTTATAAGAGACTAAAGGGTCACACTGCTATACACCCAATTCAGAATAGTTGGATTTCACCATAAGTCTGTGTGGAAATAATTAATCAGTCAGAATAATTATTAAAGAGAAAGAGAAAATAATTAATCAGTTAGATTAATTATTAAAAAGGTAAACGAATAATTAATCAGTAGTATTAATTATTGAGAGATATAAATAACTATCCAGTCTGGGTTAATTATTAGAAAGGAATAAATTATAAATAGTTATTTATTATTTAAAGGGAATTAAATATTAAGTTTTAATATATAACGGACCAGTTAATTAATAGTTAATTAATTAACTAGTAAAGTCCAGGGGTTCAAAAAGAGAAGAGATAGAAAGTTTAATTAAAACAGTGGGCTTTTAATTAAACCGGCTTAGGTCCAAAATAATCCTTATAAATATATCCTTAATGGCTTAAGGATTAAGATATGAGACAAGGATTAAACCTAGCCACCACACACTCTCTCTCTCTCGATCTCGTCTCCCTCACGGTCGATCTCGACCTCGACCGTCGCACTCTCTCTCGGCTCTCTCTCTTCTCTTCGTCGAACAAGAAAAACACGCGAGGGGTGTTTGCGATTGCTGATCGACGCACATACATACACACTATCGGTTTTGAGTGTTGAAAGTTGGTGATCCAGGAGCGGTCTAGCAGCCAGTTCAATCGGAGGTGTAGTAGTGGTGGACTATCTTTAGCAATCCCATTGTTTTTCTGATCAGGTATATTCCTTATAACCTTATCTGTGGTTTGTTTTGCAAGAAACTATGTTGATCATGTTAGTTTAAAGATCCTAACCCTTTTTGGGGTTTAGAGGGTTGTGTTCAATCCATTTCCGCTTTTAGGATTGTACCAGTAGAATCAATCCCAGGTTTGACCAGTTTGTGTCATAAGGTGGTTTGGTCAGGTTCAAAACCCTTCAGTGGTATCAGAGCCTCGGCTCTATGATCCATAGTTTCTAGTTTTTATCTGTTTCTCGGATTAAGGTTTGATTCTTGATAACCTTTTAGCTCTAGACTTTTTCGAAAATCACCAAGGACAACAAAACAGTTTGTTTCAGTTATCCAGTTTTAAGAAATTTAATCCTATTAATCAGAAAGTTTAAACAGTTGGTTTAAACGGTTAAAAAGGATTGTTATTTTTGGATAAGAACTAGTTTTGGATTAAGATAAATTAAACAGTTTGTTATAATTAATTGAACCTAGTTAATCCAGTTTTTGATTCGTTTAAGTTGTATGATCTTCTACTTCATCTTATTTCTTTTCTTCCTAAATTTCGAAAACCATAAAAGGATAAAAACAAGTTTTCTGTTTTTATCCAGTTCATAAAAGGTTTGATTTTAACAAGTTAGGTTTAATCAGGTTTGTGTTTAAACGGTTAAAAAGGATAAACTTTTATCTAAAACTAGACTTTAACCAGTTTTGAACTTTTTGTTTAAAAAGGTTGAAATCAAGTTTTAGGATAATTAGTTATTAATAAAACAAGTTTTTGTTAATATTAATAATTAATGGTTTTTGGTTTTTGAATTAAATCCATTTTTAATCGGTATATTAAAACAGTTAGTTTTAATAGGTTAAAAAGGATTTAAAATATTTCATTAATCGGAAATTGGGAACCGAGATCATCACCGTGCCGGTAGTGGTTGTTAGCGGCGCTAAGGACAGATGGGCCTCACGGCGGCCGTTAGCGGCGCTAAGGGCAAGGTGGGCTTCGGCCCAAGCAATTTCGGCCCAAGACAAATTCGAGGTCCAAGGGCATTCGACCCAGGTCGGTCTCGGCCCAAGGAGGATCTCGGTCGAAACGGTTCTCGGCCCAAGAGGGTCTCGGCCCAGTGGGTTACACGGGTTGACGGGAGATGTTGGCCCAAGATGGTTTTTCCTGATTAATACAAAAGGATTATTAATTTTAAGTTATAAAATTAATAAGGTCTTATATAAGCTAGTGTTATATATTTTAATTAGTTTTAGTTAAAATATATGCTTTTAGATTTTTATTTATTATGACTAGTTTAGTCATTTTGAATAAATTCTAAAAAGGATAAAGTTTATATAATATTGTGGAGAAATAAATAAGAAAGTATTTAAATGACCAAAGGTTGTCTGTTTTATGTTTTTGGAAAACTAGTAATAAAACTCGACATGAGGATTTCTTTCAAGTTTTGAATGAGATCAAGTTTTTTTTTTAAGTTTTTGTTGGAAAACTAATTTGGTCAATTAAACTAGAAGATCATAATTCTCGTTTTTGGTTAATAGGTATTAATCAAAAGGATAAATGAGAATAGTTTAAACAAATCACGTTGTGTGTTTAACAGCACAGTTTTTGTTTATTTATTATAACTGCGTGGTTGACTTTTATATATATAATGCTTATATATAATTGCGTGGTTGTATAACTATAGTTTTGCCGACTTAGGACTCGTTTTTCTTATTCTTCTTTTATTTTGGTTTTTGGGAAGGCCTGCGTGCCAATTACAATCCGTTTCTTATTTGTAATATTGTACTGGTTCGGGGAGGCCTGCGTGCCATTTACAACCTCATTCAATATTGTATTTGTAATAGACTAGTAATAGTTTAACCCCTGACCAAGAAGGACTCCAAGAAGGTGACGATAACAAGGGCAAGAAGCCAAAGCCAAAAAAGCAAGGACCGAGAAACGGTGCTTCAGGTCACGAGGCAGGAGGCAAGTCTGGCTCCTCAGGTATTGCGTGATTAGCTTCTTTGTCACTTTCCACTAGTAAAAGTTTTTATGAGTATTCTAACGTCTTGCAATCGTTTATTGCAGGAGGGGATGAAAAGTGATACGGCCCATCATGAGGAGATCACACATGCAGCATGCGGATATTATTAATATTTACATTTCCTAGTTTATTAAACTCTTAAAGTTTATTTGAACAATTTTATATTGTTGGTTTATGAATACTTTTGAGTTTATGGAAATTTAATTATTTAGTTATATATCCGTGCACGTGTTCTTATTTTATGAATCAGGATTAGTCTAGTTGTGACTACAAGAATACCAATAAGTGAAGTCTTGACTTGATTGGTGATTCATAATAATCTTATGCTATGATTTGTTGTAGTTATATAAATGCTGGCTCCACTTTTTCAAACGCTTAAATAAACAAGTATTGTTTATAAAATTAGATAGTTTTTCTAATTTAACAAGTGTTTAAGTTATTTAAGAAAAGTGAATGTTCAAAGTCTTGAACTAAATAGAAATGATAGTTATTATTTCTAAGTGAAAATATTTTTGATAAAACATTTAAGGAAGTATAAAAACGATTATGGTAATCAAGGGAGTTTTATACTAAATGTTTTGGAAAGAAATTTAAAGTGCCCTCACAAGTGTTTTACACTCATGGCAAGTTTGATGAAACCACTTTCTGTAATTAGAAAGATGTATATGTAAAGATCCAAGTTCTTGGTTTCATAAAACGAATTTCTTGCAAAATCTAAGTTTTAAAACGTGTGTTTGGAACAAAAGTTTTAGGCATAAAAGGATGTTTTAAAGAATGCACTTTTTTTCATAAAAGATAGTGGGAGCACCTGACTAATGTATTTATCAGAGTTAATAAAAGGTTGTTTTTAACCAGTGTGATAAATACAAGTTTGAACTTTTAGCGTATATAATTATCGGATGTTTTTAGAAGTTATCTAAAACAGTAAGTTCTTGAGAAAGAACTAATCCGAGGAATGCATGACTTGTTGAAAGTTATTCAATAAAGATATCATTGCAAATTTTTAAAGTCAAGTTATGACTTAAATAGAAATTATATACGTTCTAAATTGATTCAGTAAGTCAGCATAATTAAATGTTGTTGGTTGGTTAACGTTAGAAATGATAAAATAGGATGTTCTTTAACATTCTTAGTAGTGATATTAGATTAGTGTTGGCATACACAGGGAATCTAATTTCAAGGTTCTTACAAGTACGTGTAAGAAAGTTTTATCGTTTCAAATGGATAAATCTAGGAAGATTTAATTTATCTACAAATGTAATTAAAGTTTTAATTACAGGAAGGTTATTTTATAAAATCAGAAACTAAGGAGTTATTTTCCAGTTTTCTCCAAGTTTAAGGAATTTTATGAAATAAGTAAGTCTAGAATTGTTCTTAGGTTGCAAGAACGATTTCTAGCAAAACCAAGAAAGAGTACCTCTAGATAATAGTCTTGAGTTTTAGGTTTTTTATCATATTATTTTTCGTTGTAATGTGTGATAAGTTACAATAGAAAATAATAAGTAATTCAGATGGACACCGTGAATCGAGTCAAAAAATGGTAGAAATTATGCACCTTTATTCCAGGGTGGAATATGGAAGGGTGTAGAAATTAGTTCATTGTTCTTCACAAATTTGTATGTTTTGGTTTATCCAGGAATAAACTAGGTTTATTCGAAACACTATCCGTGACTACTTATCTTGGTGGGAACCTTGATAGGGCTATAAAGTACTCGTAATTTTGGGGTAGATTCGATAGTTTATCGAATATAGCTGCAAATGGTTTTTGTAGACCAAAATTTACGGATATTCGTTAGGGTTACGAATATTGGATTGACCCACCGTGAAAAATACTTCGTGGATTTGTGTCAAAAGTATTTATCACATAGGTTATTCTTAAGCCTGAGGTTTTTGGTTTGGGACGCGGTAACTGTTGTCTTCTTAGCGCGTTCTAACGCCACGCTGTAACAGGGTGGTCATAAGGGGCGTGTCTAGATTCAGTCGGAGCCGTGTTGCCAAATGCAAATATGCAAGATGGTAATTGCACCTCCATTTTAGGAGAGATATTTCCGGGCCCCTTGACTGATTAGAGAAACTGGTAAGTGCACGGCCGTGCCCAAACGAACTGATCTGTTCTTTGTCGTTTATCACGAACAAATTCTTGAGTCTCTGAGTTGACTTTGTCGATGCTCATGCTCAAAATTGAAATATCGCGCTGCAAGGGACAAACCTATATATATGTAAGTTTGTATATATAAAAACGTACCCATTCATAAACAAGGAGTTTATGATAGTTTAGTTTATAAACAGTTTGTTTATAACAGGTTACTTCTAGGCAGGTTGCTTATGAAGATTTATCACAAGTTACTTTGGGGTATAAGTGTTCTTATAACCTGGTTATCCTAAGTGTCTGGCTAGGGACCTCCTTAGGCTAACAATGTGCAGTAACTGTTACTTATCTTGCACAAGTGGGAGTCTGTTGGATTATGTGCAGAGATAATTAACGGGCATATTGTATCCAATGTTATAAGAGACTAAAGAGTCACACTACTACACACCCAATTCAGAACAGTTGGATTTCACCATAAGTCTGTGTGGAAATAATTAATCACTTAGATTAATTATTAAAGAGAAAGAGAAAATAATTAATCAGATAGATTAATTATTAAAGAGATAAACGAATAATTAATCAGTAGTATTAGTTATTGAGATATATAAATAACTATACAGTCCGGGTTAATTATTAGAAAGGAATAAATAATAAATAGTTATTTATTATTTAAAGGGAATTAAATATTAAGTTTTAATATTTAACGGACCAGTTAATTAATAGTTAATTAATTAACTAGTAAAGTCCAGGGGGTCAAAAAGAGAAGAGATAGAAAGTTTAATTAAAACAGTGGGCTTTTAATTAAACGGGCGTAGGTCCAATCTAATCCTTATAAATATATCCTTAAAGGCTTATGGATTAAGATATGAGACAAGGATTAAACCTAGCCACCACACATACTCTCTCTCTCGATCTCGTCTCCCTCACGGTCGATCTCGATCTCGACCGTCGCACTCTCTCTCGGCTCTCTCTCATCTCTTCGTCGAACAAGAAAAACACCCGAGGGGTGTTTGCAATTGCTGATCGACGCACACACATACACACTCTCGGTTTTGAGTGTTGAAAGCTTGGTGATTCAGGAGCGGTCTAGCAGCCAGTTCAATCGGAGGTGCAGTAGTGGTGGACTATCTTTAACAATCCCATTATTTTTCTGATCAGGTATATTCCTTATAACCTTATATGTGGATTGTTTTGCAAGAAACTATGTTGATCATATTAGTTTAAAGATCCTAACCCTTTTTGGGGTTTAGAGGGTTGTGTTCAATCCAGTTCCGCTTTTAGGATTGAACCAGTAGAATCAAACCCAGGTTTGACCAGTTTGTGTCATAAGGTGGTTTGGTCAGGTTCAAAACCCTTCATATATATCATTTACATATTGACTACAAATCTAAGGTAGAAAGGTGATCTAAGTAACAGATTACATTGTTAAAGACTACAAACATAAAATGATCTAACAATCTCTCCCTTGTTTGTGTCTAGACAATGTTCCTCTCTCCTTGGTTTCTTTGCCATCTTCTGATCATCACACGTTCACTAAGTTTTTCCTGAAAAACATCAATTACTTCAGACAATGCAACTCTTGCTGATTGATCAGGATCATACATCATACTGATACTATGTTCTCTTATCTTGAACATCCATACTCGCAATGAACCATCTGAATAACATCCCACATCCTTCAGTCTCAAGAAGAACTTTTCTTGTTTACTATTGAAAAGTACAATGCCATCTTCTGATTCATCATTCACACCTTTCCAAACAACTTGATACATCTCCACTTGATTCAACTTTGGATGAGATGTATCTGGTTTTAAAGCATTAATCTTGATTTTGTCTGATTCAGCTCAACTATGAAGATCTGTGTATTCTGCAACCAGAATTCTTTGAGCAATGAATCTCCAGAGTTCAGTATATCCTGCTTTATCAGCTTTCGAACGTAAAATTCTTGGTTCCATAATTTCCAACAAGTAATCCAGATCCTCCAGACTTAGATATTTCAAATCCACTTGACTAAAGTTGTAAAGCAAAATGAACCCAAGTATAATGCAAAACATTTTGAAAAGAACACTGAACATTTAAGATTGAATGTTTTGAAGCTACTTGATCTTTTGTCTTTCCATGCCAGTTCAATAGTAACTTTTTACCAACTTCAGATACATCATCAACACCAATCATGTCAATTGATCGTATTTCTTCAAGTTCCTCAGTGAATATTGCTCCAATCTTGTCTTCTAGAAATGCAACTGCTATATCTTGAAATTTCCAGTTGGTTCTTGGTTTGTTTAGCGCTTTTTTTGTTAGAATAACCCTTCTTTTGAGATCTCTCAAAGCACCAGTATTGATTGGATCCACTGTATATCCCTTAGGTACTTCCCATTCTGCATCCTTTCTCAGCTCTTCTTCCTTTTCTTTCCTCTTGTTTTCTCTCAGAATATCATTGGGTGTGATTCTGAATTTGCTCGGAGATGGAGGAAATAGATCAGCAACCTCTATGTTAATCCTCAGAATATTTGTTATATTCATTGGCTCTGGTGTTGGCACCTCTTCTACCTTAGGCTTTTCAACCCTCGGTGTTGTAATGACTCTTGATTCTTTAATCTTATCTATTTGTTGATGTAGAGTCAGATTGCTTGTATTAGCTTCAGTTTCAAACGACCCATAAGCATCAAACACATTCTCAGTCTCATGAATAAAATCAAATGCCTCATCCACCTCATCAACTAACTACATTTTCTCTTTACCTTTACCTTTACCTCTGCCCCTCTTTGGTGTTGGTTCTTTACTTTGTGAAGAAGAAGCAGCAAGTATCATTGATATTAAAGAAGTGATAGGCACGGTAGCAACACGTCTCTCCCCCTCAGAATGATCGGGATCAGGATCTTGATCATTATGTTTTCTTTTCGTTCTTTGTGCCTGACATGTTTCAAGAGAGGCCTTAAGTACAGCAGCAAGAGTAGCTTCCTCATCATCATTAATTCTGCCCTCAACTATATCTGTCTGACCCTCCCCCTGAACTGCATACTCAACATCTTGATGAGAATCAATAGCATCCAATCTCCTATGAAAAGCAACCCCAAAAGCAGCAATACTATCTTTCATTTCCTTTTTAAAGCTTTCAAAATCATATTTCTTATATTCATTGCGAACCAAATCAAGTAAAGTGACATCTTCCTCATTGTTGTCTGCTCTTGCCATCAGCTTTACATACAACTGAGATTTAAGCTCATCTATGCTCACATCTGGACCCTGCTTTGCCAATAACCGATCAAGCTTTTCATTTATCGAGGCATTTTCCTTTTGTAGTTCAGCAAGTTTAGAAGTGGTAGCCAACACCTGTTCATTCACAACACTCACCTTGGAAGTAAGATATTGATGTATTTGATCCATTTTATCATTCACAGCCGCAAGAATAGTATCAAGGTCAGTCTTTGAAACGAATTCAGAGACAACCGGTGTTTGTGTAACAAATCTGGGATCACTTAGATTGCCCGTTGAGACTTCTACAACTGGAGGAACAAATCCTACAGAAGTAGAGCCACCCACGTTCACAGCTGGTCCAGTGTTGACTGTGGTGGGATTTCCATCCAATACTTGAAGATCACTCTCAGAAGTGGCCCCTTTATCAATACCTACTGCCTCCAAAGGAGACTTCGGTAGATTATGTGTTAAGACCCCGTGAGAAATTGAAACAATTTCATTTTGAGAGGATCCTGAGTGGCTTGGTGGGACTAGTGCATGCTCTGCTAGGATGACAGAGTCTTTTTCAATATCAGGACTGCCGATAGCAGGTGTGGTTTCCCGGCTTTGTATGCCTGGTAAACTCTCAACACTCTCATGTTCTTTTCTCCCACTCTCACTCTCTGTTTCTTTTAACCTTTCAACTTCATCTTGAGTATTATCATTCAAGCTTCCAGTATCAAGATTGTCTATGTCAAACATATCATCATGCTAAAAAACTGGAGCTTTCAAGTTAACACCCTAAGGTGTGACAATCAAAGTTTCAGCATTCCACTCAACACCTCTATCTGGAGTTTCTTGAGATTGAGATTTAGAAATTAACAATCCTATATGCATATCATCCTCCGCATCTCCCTCTTCTATACTCACATCACCCACATTCTATTCACCACCCCTCTCAGTATTTTCTCTCTGCTCATCCCTATCAGAGTCATCCAAAGACACCTGACCACTAACATCTAGTCCCTCAGGTTCTACTGTTCTTTGGGTAGGATTAACAGGTTCTTGTAGATCCGGAAGACCTAGATTATTCTCACTCACATATGCCTGAACTATCGGATCATCTAGATCCATTAACATTAGCTATTCAACATGCATAACATAAGCCTGAACATCAAACGTCTTTTCAATCTTATACAATTTCTGCATGATGTACACCATTGACAGAGGATCATTATCTCTTTGATTGATATCAGTAGGATGATCTAGCATTACACTTTGAACAATCATTGAGAGAAACCTCGGATATGGAAGAAATTTCTTAGCTTGTTGTGGTACTTGTTTCTGATGCACGATTTTGGAAATTTCTTGAAAAATTATGGATGCATAGTCCACATGCCAGTGTTTGACCATTGAAACCAGAATTTGAAATGAACTGGAGCTAGCACCATCAACTCCTTTTGAAATGCTAGTAAGGCACCGATTGACTATTGCATATAAAGACTGCCAGATTGGCACCATGTTGTTTCTCTTGAATTGGACACTCTTGGTCAACACGCAATTAAACCCCAGATCCTTCACATGTGAATATATAGCTTTGTTGGATGGAATAGGATCAAAACTAGTTTTACCAACATAAGTGCCCATTTCTGATGGTAGTTTAAACATAGTCCTTAGCTGGTTAACACCAAAAGAGAATTTGAAGTTTTCAATCTGACCAGCTAGGATCTCCTCTCCTTCATCATTAACAGTATTCTGCAGGGAGTGCCACAATTGTTGTACATACACTTCTGGAACATGAGGTTTCTCTCCGTCAGCAGTAGGGTTATAGGAGAATATGTGGTGTAATGGATGTGAAGCTATTAGTTAAAAAAGAATAGGAAATTGAGTGGTGGTTGTGATGGAATCAAAACAATGATTATTTGGAAGATTGGGTAAGTAGTTTGTTGGGGAAAACAATTGTTCAGAAGGAACAAATGCTGGAAGGTTACTAGAATTAGCCATCTACAAGAAGATACAATACCCATGATTAATAATCAGATGTTCAGTGGTTTAGACTATAAAAAATTGTTCCTTCCTGTTAAGAAAATTTTAAACTTTGAAAAATTTTGAAAATTTTCAAAAATTCTCTAAGTGTTTTGTCGGTATTGATGATACCGACAAAAACTTAGATGTTATTCCGACAAAAATCAATTAAGGTTCAAGCAGATCTTTGAAACTTAAGCAAATACAAGAATCTGAATCTTCTGAGACTTACAATGAGGAGCCAGCAGATAATGAGAAAGTTATGCAGGCAGTTGCTTACCTCACCAACATGTTGCAGAACCAGTTTACAAAGTCTAAAACCAATAACCGTCAAAGATTCACTTCAGGATCTCGAAGAAGAGAAAATAATGTTCAAAGGAATGACAGTGTAAATCTGGAAAAGAGGTATGAAAGGAAGATTCAAGCTTCACAGCCCAAGAAGTGTTATAATTGTGGAAGCACAGGGTATGTTATCAAAGACTGCAAAAAGCCTAAGGTGAAATACTCGGAATACTACAAAGCTAAGCTGAATCTGATCAAAAAGAGGATCAGTGGTACAGTGCTTCTGGTACAAGAAGATCAGTTCCTGTCTGATACTGATGATTCAGATGAAGATAATGATGTTCATGCTCAATTCGTTCTCATGGCTAATGTTGAAGAATTTGAATTTTTGGAGTCTGATGGTGAGAATGAAGATGAGATTGATGGTTTGGGGTTTGCTGAGGGTACAATTTTGGTTGAAGATGCAAAGATAGGAGAAGCAGATACTGGGTTTATGGCTAAATTTGATGAGTCAGATCAAGAGAGTGAGTATGAAAGTGATGTTGAAGCTGAAATGGCACCCTCCAGCTCCAGTTCTCTCTCAACTGAGTCAGAGTCTACAGCTGAGAAGGTATCTATTGACAACTCTCATATCTCTGCTGATCAAATCATGGCACTTGCTAATCAAATTCAATACTTAACTGATAAGAATCAAAAGCTGCAAACACAAAACTTTAATCTTAAAATGAATCAAGCCGTCAATTCTGAACACACGACACACCTTAATCAACTTCAGGAATTAATTAAACAAAAGGAGGATGAATTGAATCAGATACATGAGCAAACAGAAAGAAAGGTCCATGATCTAAATGCTGCTAAGTTGAGTGCTGAAATCAATTTCAATTTGATTTTGAAAGAAAAACAAATTTTGGAAACAAAAGTTAACAATCTTGAAGAAGTTTTTCGTAAGAAACCCACAACTCGTCATATGATTTTCAAAACTTTAACTCCAGATATTCGTAAATAATACAAGGGTTTAGGGTATGATGAAAGTGACTTTTTCAAGAAAATCAATTGTACTCAACTCTATCAGGCAGAAAGGATGAATTGCGGACTAACTGAAAAGATGGTTTTTGTTGCTGCTGAGGAAGTTAAACAAGAAGAAGATTTCAAGAGAAAGACCACAACAAAGTGCCAAAAACCATTTAATTATGATTCACTGAATGCTTCGTATAAAACTACTGATGGTTTCTCATTCAAGAATAAATCTGTTTTCCATGCTGAAACTCTAATTTTTCCAAACAATGAACAAACAATCACGTCATACGCACCATGCTTGTACATTCCTCACATGGAATTGCAGCGGCGACAGGAGATTCTTGAAACAAACTGTATAGTTAACAACATCATTCTAGGAATTGAAAATCAAATGTTGAAAGAACAGTTGTCTCACTTACAGTCTTCCGCTGATCATTTTGATAAATCTAACTCTGAAGTAGTGAATCAACTGAGATTTGAAAATGATGTTTTAACTAATCAAACTCAAGAATATTCTGAGGAATTGGAACGAACAAAGAAGGAAGTTGAGCATCATAAAAGAACCATCATTCAGTTGAGTGCTAATTTAAAAAGGAAAGTAATTGAATCTCAAAAATCAGATGTTTCTAATTTAGAACATTATGATTGTGCACATATGGTAATTCCTCAACTCATTATCTATGAATTGGAAACTCAACTTCGGGATGAAAAAATCAAATGGCTTTTGGAAGAAGTGAGACATGGTTGGGGTGTTGCAATTCCTACTTGCCCAAAAGCTTGTAGAGAATATATTTCACACAAATGCAATCAGTTTTGTGATTCAACGAGTATTCGTGAAAAAGGGTCTACATCAGGCACCAAGTCTTCATCATTTGCATCATCTTCTTATAGAACTTCATACATTAAGAAATCTAACAAATCTTCTTCTTTCTCTTTTGAATCAGATTAAATCAAAAATGTTTTCCAAACAGAAGTGAGAAAGGAAGAGAAGGCAAAAGTTCCACAAGTTGAGAAGAAGCCGAATGTTCTTCACACACTCAATCAGTCAACAGTTGAGGATAAGCATCAAATCACAAAACATCGTTTTAGAAAACATAATTTCTTTTCTTCTTTTTGTGCAATTCATCATAAACGTTGTTTGAATAACTGTAAGTCTGATTTGAAATGGATGAAAAAGTCTGCTAATGGTTCAAATAACCAAACTGATAGTTCTAAATCACAAATTGTTAAAGATAAAATTTTTTGTGCAAGTGTTGGTAGTGTTGAGGGTCATTGTATAAATGCATGTTCATATCATCAAGATCGAATGTTGCTTGGTTTCAAATTTATTCTAAACTGGAGGAATCTTGAGGAAAATATGATCTTTACTTGGTTTGTTAACCGTAAGGGTTATATTATCCATCAATGGATCAAGAAGAGTGAACTGCGACTTTTCCTTCGCAAATAGGCACATCGAAGGTTACCAATGCTGTTTGGTGAATGGGAAAAACATCTTGAGGAGATGCGCATGGTAGCTGAATCTGAGAGACAAGCAAAAATCCAAAAGATGGAAGTGGAGAAACTCAATTGTTCGTTGCGTCAAATATTTTTGAATAAATCCAAACGTCAGGTTGCAAAATCGCCAAATAAATCAGTTTCTCACAAACCAGTTAACAAACCAGTTCACAATTCTTACAAACCACAATCATCAGTGAATTTTAAACCAAGCAAACCACGAACAACTCAACCTTCTCACAAAGCTACTCAAAATGTCAGCAGACATAAACCGACTTCGAATAACAGATTTCAAAACAAATCAGTTCATCAAAACAAATTTGTTGTTTATACGCATCACAAATCAACCAAAGCCCCTCCTGCAACAAATAAACAAAAATGGCAACCTAGGAAGTGGCAGATAAAACAACAAAAGAAATCTGAATCTTTGATTGTTGATCCTGTTATTTCTTCTGTTTCTCTCTCTAACATACCTAATCCCATTTCACAATGGGTAAGGTGTTCACCCCTTGTTTCTATGTGCAGAAGAGTAATCTTTGGTACATGGACTCCGGGTGTACCAAACATATGACTGGGTATAAGGGTCTTCTCAAACAGTTCGTATGCAAATATTCTGAAAATGTAAAGTTTGGGAATGACCAGATATCACCAATCCTCGGCCACGGAGTGTTGGAAACAGAGAATATTAGGATTGAGAAGGTATCTTATGTAGAGGGGCTTGGCCACAACCTATTCTTTATAGGTCAGTGCTGTGATAAGGGTATGGAGGTTCTTTTCAAAAAGAAGTCTTGCTCTTTGAGAACTGAGGAAGGAACTGAGATTTTGGGAGGTAACAGAAAGTCAAATCTGTATACTATTGACTTGTCTGGAAAATGATCCAGTTCGTCTGTTTGCCTGCTGTCTAAAGCTGCATCAGATTTGAACTGGTCATGGCATAGAAAATTGTCCCATTTGAACTTCAAAAACATCAATAAATTGGTGAAGGAGAATCTGGTTAGAGGCATCCCTAAGCTTAAGTTTGAAAAAAGCATCTCTGCAATTATTGTGAGCTAGGGAAATTTAAGCGGGTACCACACAAGGTTGTCCAAGTTTTAACAACATCAGCTGCTTTGCAGTTGATTCATATGGATCTTTGTGGGCCTATGCGAGTACACACCAGAAACGGAAAAAGATATATTCTGGTGATGGTGGGACGCTACATCCAAAACTTCTTATATAATCTAAGGAAGACTTAGGTTACTAGCGTGTACACTCCTATTTTAATACAAAGGGGGAGAATGTAAATTCATAAATTGTATAGAAATAGGAGTTTCTATGTAATATACTCATGGAGTATATATAGGGATATGGCTATTGTAATAGCTAAGGTTTTGAGAATAATGAAATAATAATTATGTGTTTTCAGGGTGTATTTCCATGTTCTCTCTAGTTATTCATATGAAACCTTCATCTATCCTATATTATACTTGAATCACTTGTTATATGGGACTAACAAGTGGTATCAGAGCCAAAGGAGTGAAGATTTGATTCTGAATTCAGAAACAAAAGTAGAATTTTTGAAGATTTTTTAAGAAAAAGTGTACTTTCGGGTTTGAAATCAAAGTAAAGATTTAATGGACTTTTTGAGTGTTAATTGCTTTGATTAGGTTCGCATTTACATAGTAACACTCGTTGATAAAAAATGAGTCGATTCATTCACAAATCAGTGGCCAAATTTGAAGATTTTTGTGTTTTCGGGTTTGTGAAGTTCTTGAAGAAAATCGATCAAATCTGCTCATTTGATCGTTGTTTATGATTATTGTTGATTGAGAAGTGTAAATCGGGGGTAGGCAAAGTGATCTGGACAAGAAATTATCAGATTTGGGAAAAATTCGAGATTTTTTTAATCTGAGCGGGTAAGATCTTGAAGCTGTCGGAATTCCAGGTTTGAAGGTGTCGGAATTGCCCTTTGAATCAGTCGGAATTGCTGAATTCCGAGAATAATTTGGTCGGAATTGTGGAATTCCAAAAAGAAATACGTCGGAATTGCTGAATTCCGAGAATAATTTGGTCGGAATTGTCGAATTCCGAGAAGAAATATGTCGGAATTGCTGTATTCCAAGAAGAATTGGTTTGAATTGCTATAATCCGAGAAAATTGTATCGGATTTCAAACTTTCTCGGAATTCAACTTGACCGGAATTGGTTATTGACCGGAATTGGTGATTTTACTCGGAATTCATATTTTCTCGGAATTCTCTATTTTCTCGGAATTCTCTATTTTCTCGGAATTCTCTATTTCATCGGAATTCTCTCAGTGCTCGGAATTGTCAATTTTATCGGAATTCAAGATCAACCGGATTTACACTCATTTTTCAAACTTTTAAGATTTCTGATCATTTTTGCTACAGCATTATTCGACCCCAGCGAGGGGCTCTGCCCCTTAGACCCCGCCAAGGGTTGCCACCCCTTGGACCCCGCTATCAGGGGCACTGCCCCCGAACCCCCGTCGTCGTTGTTGTGACTGAATTATCTTGTCACCCTGATTCCTAAGTCAAGTGTTTGGATTTTTTGGCTGAGTCAGAAGTTCTCACAGTTTCAGTTATCATTCTGATGTTTCTAGATTCGGGCATAACTTGAGTGATGGTCATTGATACCATGTATTAGAATGTCTAGTCCCTTATGTATAGTCATCCGGCTCTTTCTTAGTGTCACCAATTTTTTGTCTCAAAACCAGATTTTGGCCATCCATTCCTTGTTTCTTTTTAATCTTGGTTATTCTTTATCAGTCATATTTGAAAACCTAGATCTTATTGTTGGTGAAATTATTTGAAGAATTGACCAACATCAAATTACTTTAGGTTTTTAAGAGGATTTTGAATTACATGCGCGCTTGCTCACGTGCATATCAATCCAACTCGCTGATTATTATATCAAAGTCAATCATTTGGTGCTCTTGAATAAGGATGAATCCGACTCACTGATTATTATATCAAAATCACCTATCCTCTTATGTGTTCCCAAGTTCATTTGCACCCGTATGTCTTTCAAAATCTTTTTATCTTGTGGTGATTTGGTCAAGGTTGATTACACGGTATTAGGAGACTTACTTGACAACATTATTCTCCAATATCAGACTACATCCAACAAAGACAAATATCAGACAACATTAAGTATTGTCAAATTCAACAAAGACTTGTAAATCTTCAAGAATTCAGATCAAATCATCACCACTCCTCAACGATCAAGAGTGGTTCAAGTATCTATTCAAGTCAGGGAATGTTTGAAGATTATTTTGACTTGAAGTGTAGGATCCTCCCCACCCCTCTTCCATGTTTTTCCAACTGAATCTCATGGTGATGTCTTTTATGCATGATGCTCATAAAGTATTATAATCATCATGAGGGGGAGAATAAAAAGTGAAGAAATTTGACATTGTTGATTCAGTTGTTGAGGGTGTCTACTCAAGGGGGGGGGGGAGAAAAAGAAACATCAGTCTATATCATGTCTAAGGGGAGTCAAGATTATAAGACTTATGAAGACATGGAAAGAATCTGAGGTACATTGTAGAGGGAGACAACAAGAAGATTCTTCCCAACACATCAAAAGTGTTTATGCTTCCGCTGTCAAAGGCTCAAGATAAAACAATGTTTTAGACTGATGTACATGGTGGGACGCTACATCCAAAACTACTTATATAATCTAAGGAAGACTTAGGTTACTGGCGTGTACACTCCTATTTCAATACAAAGGGGGAGAATGTAAATTCATAATATTGTATAGAAATAGGAGTTTAATTGTAAAATACCCATGGGGTATATATAGGGATATGACCTATTGTAATAGGTATGGTTTTGGGCATAATGAAATAATGAACTATGTGTTTTTCATGGTGTAAACCATATTCTCTCTAGTTCTATACATGTAAACTTAGACATTGTTGGAGCACAATGAAGATCATTCAGACTGCAGTGAAGATCATTGTGTTTAGTGTGCTGAAGTGGTATAATTCTCATTAATTTTTCAAACAAGATGGAGTCTCCCTGCAATTTCAATTCCAATATCCTTTTGTTCAGCATTAGCCCGAGTCTAATGTCTGAGAAGCTTATTTTGTCCAGTTTTATCATTTCATGATATAACTTGCTTTCTAATGGATTATTATTTGCAGGGGGAGCAAAACATTTTATCTTCACCTAATTGATGTCAAACGATTTTCATGCATCAATTTAGGGGTAGTTTGTTTTTAATGCTTTTTATCTTTTTAAAAAAGCCAAAAACATTATAAAATTTCAAAATACAAAAAGATTTACTGCTTTTCATTTGTTATTATATGTTCAAGAAGATATTCATTCTTTGCTATATTCTGATACCTTTCTTGATTCTCTCATTTGTTGATCTTTTGAAAGATCGCCTTTCATTTCCGCTTTTCCATCTCAAATCATTCCTTCCTTCTATGCTAATTGTTTCAAATCATTTCTGGAACCGTTCATTCATGTGTTATTATTCAAATGATCGAAAACGCACCATGAGTGAGGGAGTATAGGCATTTATACTTCTATGGTCTATCCAGAACCGGAAGGACCTTCCCTAGGAGCTTACCATATTCAAGAACGAGATAGTAAGGGTTCCTTACTTGGTCTACTTGCTGAGTAGAATCAGTTATCACGGGATACTGATTGGTGTGCAGAGATAAAATTAAACAGAGAGGGGTTGAATAGGAGATGGGGTGCATCTGATCAACCAAATATCTTTAGCTTACTGTAAAATCATTTTGTGATATCATTTGTCAACTTCACTGATTGTTAATTTCTCTTATTTTTCAAATCATCCTTGACAATCCTTCTTAACATCGAATTTCTTGAAAATCATTCTTGATGTATCACATGATTTCTCATCCGGTTGCGAATTATAACAAGTATCCTTATGTATCCAACAAACATAATATTCATACATGTCTACTCAAGGGGGAGAGAGAAAAAGAAACATCAGTCTATATCATGTCTAGGGGGAGTCAAGATTATCAGACTTATGAAGACATGGAAACAATCTGAGCTACATTGTAGGGGGAGACAGAAAGAAGATTATTCCCAACACATCAAAAGTGTTTATGCTTCCGCTGTCAAAGGCTCAAGATAAAACAATGTTTCAGACTGATGTATATGGTGGGACGCTACATCCAAAACTTCTTATATAATCTAAGAAAGACTTAGGTTACTGGCGTGTACACTCCTATTTCAATACAAAGGGGGAGAATGTAAATTCATAAATTGTATAGAAATAGGAGTTTCTATGTAATATACTCATGGAGTATATATAGGGATATGGCTATTGTAATAGCTAAGGTTTTTAGCATAATGTGATAATAAACGAGGTGGTTTTATGGTGTAAACCATATTATCTCTAGTTCAACATTAAAACCTTCAATCTATCCTACATATTACTTGAATCACTAGTTATAATGGACTAACAGTTAGCCAGATGTTTGAGAAGAGCTCAAAGGGGAAGAGGAAGATCGGACAGGGGCAAAGGGAAGATTTCCTTTGATCCCAAGAATGTTGTGTGCTTCAACTGTCAGAAGAAGGGACATATTTCTGCTGAATGCAGATCAAAGAAGGTGGAATCAACATCAGTTGTTGATAAGAATGCTTACAGAGCTGATAAATACAAGAAGAAATATACTCAGGTCAAGAAAGGAAAGCCAGAAGACAAACCCAGTGCAAAAGGATTATATGCTGTAACCTGGGATACTGAATCATATACCTCAGATGATGATGTATGTCTGATGGCTCAAGAAGATGAAGGGTTGGAAATAGATGAGGTTGATTATGGTTTGTCCGAGTCAACTTTTGAAGCTGACATGAAAGAAGCTGAGGAAAACAACAAGCTTAGTGATTGGGATCCTGCTTCCATGTATAAGGTCAGTAATTTCAACTCTTACACCGATAAGGAAAAGGGTCTTGCTTTTGATTATCTGCTGAATGATTTCAAGACCATCCTTAAGTCTCAAAATGACCTCAAAGATGAGATAACTAAACTCAAGAATGAGATTAAGGAAAATAAATCTCTCATTGATGTTGGTAAGAAAGCACAATGTGATCTTGAATGTCAAAGACACATTAATAAACTTCTAAGTGAAGAACTTTAGGAAGCTAAAGACAAAGGTGACCAACTTCAAAAGGTAACTGAGTCTTGGTGTAAGTCATCAAAGCTTGCTGAAAAGTGCATAAACCAACAAATTCCTAAACAGCTAAATGTTGTACTTGGAGGTGACTATCAAACAACAGCTTATGTAGCTGATGATGAGATAGCAAGTACAGACTCTAAGGAGGATAGACTACTGATTGAGTTTCAGAAGTCAGCCTCAGAGAAGAAACATGGTCAAAACCTTAAATACAACATGTTTGTAAAGGCTAAAGATCATGGAGAAGAGTACTCAACATCCAAACAGCATGGTAAGTCTGTGCTGGACAGATTAAGCACTCAGCCTATTCAAAGAACTTTAGTCATAGAAAGGCTTAATCCAAATCCTTTCAAAAGACAAAATTCTCTATCTGGCTCGAAGAGAAGTTACAAGAATAGGAAGACCACTGTCAGTAAGAGGTCAAAGTACAACTATGGTAAGTCCAAAGTTGTAGATCTTGGTAAGTCCAAGAAGATCAACGTTGGTAAGTCCAAGCCTGTTGAAACTGGTGAGTCCAGTAGTCATGACAAAGGTAAGTCCAAGGTCATGGAAAAGAAGATTGTTAGTCAAACTTCTAATCAAAAGGATAACAAACAAAGACCTGACAAAGGTAAGTCCAAAGTCAGTGATCATCATGTGAATCAACTTGCAACGAAATTTGAAAAGTTATCCACCACATATAATCCTAAGTCTGAGAGCAAGTTCTCACAATGATTATTAGACACTCTACCTCCTGTAATCATTGGAAGAAGGAGATGCTACAAGTTCAGAAGTAGAGGTCATGAGGCTAAGGACTGTGATGCAGAAATCTCAAGGCCTGAACATGATCAAGCTGATCAGCCTACACAGGACTCAGCTCTTGCTCAAGCTGAACAGTCAGTTCAACCAGATGGAGATGCTAAGTGCTCCTCATCTGAACCCACCAAGAAGTGGGTTCCCAAACAACACTAATGTTTTTGGTTTTCATATCATGTGCAGGGTTCAAGTAAATAGTACTTGGATAGTAGATGCTCAAGGCACATGACCGGGTGGAAGGGACTTCTTAGTGATTTCCAAGAAGATGAAGGTCCTAAATTAACATTTGGAGACAACTCCCATGGAAGAACAAAAGGCTATGGGAATATGCAAGCTGGAAAGGTCACTTTCCAGAGAGTAGCATATGTCAAAGGTCTCAAACACAACCTGATTAGTATCAGTCAATTGTATGATGAAGACAATATAGTTACTTTTAGGAAGAAATCAGGAACAATCTATAATGCTAAGGGAAAGCCTGTATTAATAGCTAAAAGAGAAAGAGATGTGTATCTACTTGATCTTAATTCTACAGATCCCTATAATGAAACCTGCTTGTATTCCCATTTTGTTCCTAAGTTGAGTTAGTTATGGCATAAAACGTTTATCTCATCTAAACTTAAAAATATAAATATGCTGTCCAATAAAGAGTTAGTCTCTGGATTACCAAAGATCACATTTGTCAAAGACAAATTGTGCTCAGCTTATGAACAAGGGAAACATCATAAAGGGTCCTTTAAATCAAAGCAAAACTTTTCAATAACAGACCCACTACATATGTTGCATACTCCAAGCCTAAGTGGCAAGAAGTACACACTGGTGATAGTAGATGAGTTCTCAAGATTCACCTGGGTAATATTCCTTAAAGCCAAAAGTGAGGCTGCCCTGGAGATAATCAGTTTTATCAAATAGGAAGAGCTGCAGAAAGGTTTGTCTGTAAAGCAACTTAGAAGTGATCATGGGACTGACTTCAGAAACTCTACCCTTGAAAGCTTCTGTGAAAAAAAAGGGAATATTACAGAATTTATCATCTGTCAGAACTCCCCAACAAAATGGAGTTGGTGAAAGGAGATATAGATCCTTAATAGAGGCTGCTAGAACAATGCTATGTGAGGCAGGATTGAAACTCTATTTCTGGGATGAAGCTGTGAGTACAGCCTGCTATACCCAAAATAGATCAATCATTGTCAAAAGACATGGAAAGACATCATATGAAATGTATAAGTCTAGAAAGCCCAATATAGGTTACTTCCATATCTTTGGTTGAAAATGCTATGTACTGAATCAAATAGATCAGCTCCATAAGTTGGAACCTAAAGCTGATCTTGGAATATTCGTTGGTTATTCCTCAATCTCAAAGTCTTACAGGATATATAATACAAGGAGAAAGGCCATAGAAGAGTCAATTCATGAAGACTGTTTTGATCAAGCTGATAAAAGTCAAGCTAACCTGGTCAATCTGAGTGAGCTTGAAAGGCATAAAGAAACCAACCTATCAAAGCCTATGTATGTCATAGGAGATGATAGGAATGATGATGTGTGTTCATCAAAGAAATCATCACAAACTCCAAGGGATCTCAAGCTGAGAAGGATGATGAGTTCATCAACCCCTTTGGAGCTGAAGTCACTCATACTGAGAATCTCAGTGATCATCAGTTTGTTGACAATGCTGCTGTTGAGACTGAGGATGTGTGTTCACCTCAGAGTTCTCAACATCACTCAGATTCAGAACCATACTCTCCAACTACAACATTCAAATTCTTTAAAGATCATCCTCACGATCAAATTATTGGAAATGTCTAAGAAAAGGTCATGACCAGATCTAAGGCTACAACTAACTATGCTGCTCACTTTGTTTTCCTATCCCAAATGGAACCAAAGAAGACTGAAGAAGCCTTAGAAGATGAGGATTGGATTGAAGCTATGCAAGAGGAATTAAATAAGTTTGAGAGAAACAAAGTCTGGAAACTTGTCCCTGCCCCCAAAGATCATTCAAATATAGGCACTAAGTGGGTCTATAGAAATAAAATGGACAAGGTTGGAGTGATAGTTAGGAACAAAGCCAGGCTGGTAGCACAAGGGTATAAGCAAGAAGAGGGAATTGATTATGATGAGACCTTTGCCCCTGTTGCTAGAATTGAAGCCATAAGGTTGTTCTTAGCTTAGTCAGCATATAAAGACTTCAAAGTCTATGAGATGGATGTGAAGAGTGCCTTCCTTAATGGAAAACTTCAGGAGGAAGTCTATGTGAAACAACCTCCTGGCTTTGTAAGTTCAAAGTTTCCACATCATGTCTATAAGTTGGACAAGGCTTTGTATGGTCTTAAACAAGCTCCAAGAGCTTGGTATGATACTATGTCTACTTATCTACTATCAATGGATTTCACCAGAGGAAGTATAGATAAGACACTCTTTATTAAAAAGAGTAAAGGACAGGTGATTCTTGTACAAATATATGTGGATGACATTATCTTTGGATCTACCAATGAATCTTTGTGTGAGTGGTTTTCTAAAATAATGTCACAAAAGTACAAGATGAGTATGATGGGTGAGATGACATACTTCCTAGGCTTACAAATTCAACAAAATCCTGATGGAATATACATCAATCAAAGCAAGTATGTTCTTGATTTGATAAAGAAATAATGTTTTGATTCAAGCTCAACCATGAAAACACCCATGTCACCAGCTGTCAAGCTAAGTAAAGACTCAGATGGTAAGTCTGTGTGTCAGTCTAGTAGACCTGATTTCATGTTTGCTACATGTGTTTGTGCAAGATATCAGGCAGATCCTAAAGAATCACATCTTCAAGCTGTGAAAAGAATCTTTAGGTACCTTAGAGTTACACCAAATCTAGGTCTTTGGTATCCAAGCTGTGAAAATCAACTATTGGAGGATGTCAAATTCTTGGAGGGAAGTTAGTCAGCTAGACTAGTAAGAAACAGAACTCAGTGGCTACTTCAACTGCTGAAGCTGAATATGTTGCATCAGGAAGTTGTTGTGCTCAAATCCTATGGATGCAGCATCAGCCAAAGACTTTGGCATGAGTTTCAAGAAAACTCCTATGTTCTATGATAACCAAAGTGCTATAGCCATCACTTACAATCCAGTCTTCCACTCAAGAACCAAGCACATTTAAATTCGACATCAACTCATGAGGGACATCGTGGAAAAAGGCAAAGTTGAAATTAAATTTATTCCCACTGATGACCAATTAGCAGATATCTTTACTAAACCACTTGATGAAAAGAGGTTTATATATCTACTAAGTGAATTGGGTATGCTCAACCCCTAGCTAAGTGTCTAGATTCTGAGTTTTTCAGTTTGGCAAAGACTAAGTGTCTTAAGCTGAGTGCACAGTCTATAAATAAGTTTTCATAAACTGTATAACAAGTCAAGCTAAATGATGAGTTCACACGTTTGGTGAGTTCCAAACATATTTTAACTACTTAGTGAAGTTATGATACAGTTTGAGTCAGTCTCAAACATATATGACTAAGTGTCATTGAGTCTGAGCTATGTGCTTCACTCAAACTAAGTGATATGTTCACATGTTTGGTGAGTTCCAAATATTTTTTTAACTACTCAGTGTGGTTAAAATATATAGTTTGAGTTAGTCTCAAACATAAATGACTAAGTGTCATTGAGCCTGAGCTGTGCGCTCTACTCAAGCTGAGTTTTATTCTCAAGCTGAGTGCTCAATTCAAGCTAAGTGCTTGACTTAAGCTGAGTGATTAGTTTCCTCAGCTTGGTGTGTCCAGTCTATGATTTAATTACTAAGTGTTATTAATTCATATGTCAAAGCGTATTTGAATTAGTTTCAAGTCGTATCGTATATCAATTGTGTATTGGTATATTTCAACAGTGTTTCTAATCTTATTATTCGTTAATATTATTATTGTACACTTGTATCCGTTGGAAGATGATGTGTTTCTACCCTCTCAATGTTACATCAAGCTGTAACTTTACCGGTGTAACGGATTAAAAAGGGATTCCAACGGTAATTTTTTTCTCTCCTCGGAAAGGTATATATAACGACCTTACCTACTTTTTAGAGGTTTACGCTTAAACTTCTCATCTCTAAACCTCTCATCTGATTATATACCTTTCAACAAATTTTCTAAGTGCAATTCTCTGTTCCATCGAGTTTGAAACCATACCTCGCTCAGTGCGACGCTCATTGCTCAGTGCAACGAAATCAGTTACTCAGTGTAATCTGAAATTTCAACGATGGAAGGAACCATTCTCATTCTCGGTGATCGAATGGTCAGGGGTGTTGCGTTAAAAAACAATGGATTACCGATGATCAAAATCAACAATCAGCGTGCCTGTCTTTCTATTTCTCCGAGGAAACAGGGCAGAGGATATGAAATCTGGGTCGCCTACATTCGAAAATGCTCTTTAGCATTTGCCTTCAGTGGAGCACCTGGTAACATCACTCCACATCACCTTTTGGAGTTCTGGTACACATGCACATTCAACCAGAACAGAGGAGAGATCACAGGCACTTTTCTCAATGGCGATAGAACAGTGGCCCTCACGGTTCAACGGCTAAGGGATGTTCTTCAACTCCCTGTTCAAGATGTGTTCGAGCCCACCGTGACTAGACAAGTGGCGAGGTCAGTTCTACCTCTTATGGGTCACCCTCAAACAAAAGTAGTGATTAAGAAGGCCACTTTTCCAACCAGCTGGGGCTTCATGGTTTCAATAGTAGTACGTTCACTGGGTACTAAAGTTGGTGGCTTGGACCAAGTTAACGAGTTTGAAATGCAGCTGTTGTACAACATGTTCTTCGATAGACGTATAGACTATGCACAACTCATCTTCAACAAGCTCAAAGTCCAAGTAATGAAGACCACCAGGGATCTCTATGTTTCATTCATTAGGTACTTGTCCTTGGTGATTCAAGCTGAGTTGGGAGATCTCTATGAAGCTTGATGGGATGTGTTAACTACCCCAACACTCAGCCCCAAGAGGTTTAACAATGACATCTTCCCTGAGCAAGAGGGTCTGAGTGGTCTAATGCTCATGGTGGCTGAGGGAGTTTCATCTGCAAGTGGAGATGAGGGATCACCTCAAGGGGGAGCTTCCCAAACTGACACGGAGGTTCAAGCTGAGTACTCTGCTCAAGCTGAATCAGCAACCATTGAATCTGCTTCTGCTAAGACCTATCCACTTTCTCTTTCTTCTCACTATTCTTCATCCGGTTTTGGAGATAAGTTTGTGGTAAACCCAACCCAGTCTAACCCATCTCCTCCACCTTAATTCCATTTACAATCCCACTCTGAAGCCACTCCTAGTATGCCTACTGCTGCTAGGGAGAATATCCGAACCTACACACGTAAAACTGCCATAGGTGGTGTCACTCCTAAAGTCATCACTGGAGCTGAGATCACATTGATCCCTCCACCGGCTGGAGTTGAGGGGGATAAGCCTTCTATTAAGGTGTCAACCTCGAGGCTCATTACAACCCAACAGCCTAACCCGGGTGTGGTGTCTACTCAGCCCACATTCTCCAGTACCATGGGAGAGCCAATTATTGTGCCTAAGTAGACACACTTAGGTAACATTGAATATATGACCAATCTCCAGGGTCGATCACCCCCCTCCAAACCAATCAGCCAACCACCAACCAATACACTACACATTTCGAGCCCATTACTTCTCTACATTTCTCACACCCTATCGCACGACCTATCAATGTTTCATCGTCAAACCAAGGTGATTCACGGGGTCCAGAATCTGGTGCAAATGAATTTGAAGGTAAACACCAACCTTTGGACGATGCACCCAAATTCCGACCTTCTCAGACTGTCTTAGACGACTTGATGAATTTCTTTAAAAGTCAGTTTGACAAGTTGCACCTCAAAAGAAAGCAAACTAAGAAGGATATGCTAATGACTATCGATAATCAGGAAGAGGAGTTGCTAAATTTGAAATCTGCAGTTGCTACCCTACAAAAACAAAAGACTTCGACCTCTATTGATGATGACAAAAAGGGGGAGAAGGTTCAAGAAGATGAAGCTGAGTCAGTCAAAGCTGAAGCTTTGCTATTATTGGCAGAGGGAGCAGATCAGATTGAGGGGGAGAAAGAAACAGAGAAAGAACCTGAGCTGACTGAGAAAGCAAAAGGCAAAAGACCAGTAATGGTCCGCTCAGATGAATCAGAAGCCCCTCAACAAAAAAGAAGGAAAATGATTCTAAGTGAATCATCAGCCTCAGATGAAGACTCTACAGATAAAATTACATTACAAGAGAGAGCTTCACTGATGGCAGTTAGAAGATTAGAACAAGAGGAAGCTGACCAGCTTGGGATATCTGTCGATGAGCTAAGAAGAAGACAAATGGATGTTCAAGCTGAGTTAGCAGAGGAGAAAGAGAGAAGTGAAAGAGCTTGGGCTGAACAAATAAAGAAGCAGAATGAAAAGTTTTCCAGACCCAGACTATCACTCGTGCCCAAGGAGGAAGAAGTAGAGGAGCTTCCTGTCCAGAGTCAACCTGAAGGGGAAGACAAAACTCAGTGTTATACAAGGACCTACTTCTCCTGTCAAATAAATACACTATAGTTGAGCTCAGCTCAAGGTATCATCATTCTAGAGTTTGTCTTTAGAAATGGTGAAACATCATCTCTGGAGCTGAATCAAATGCATATACTGGGTTATGAAGAGTGGAAGCAAGTTGCCATACTAATTAAGCAGATGGAAAAGTCCTCTGCCAGAAATCAAGTTAAAGATGAGCTGCTAAGGCTACTTGCAAGAGCTGATTTGTTGAAACTCATACCCAGGTCTGAGATAGCTACCCTACTAACTTCTTTTCATAAAGTTGGAAAGAAGAAGCAAACAATGCCCGTTAGACTAGAAAATTTAGATACGTACAGTCTTGTTCTTCCTGAAGGCTTAGAGTTCAAAGAAAACACCTATGTGGAAAAGCCTGAGAAAGGATTCATGTATCTGGATAGAAAATGGAGAAAAAGCTTCCAGTCTGATGCAAACATATACACATGTGGGGTATCTCAAGTGTTTGCTCTGAGACAAATTGTAGAAAATACTAAAGAAACTGCAAGGTTCAGATACAGAATAAACAGAGCAATACGATCTCAAAAGGATCAGCTTCAACACTTACCTAATCTGCAAGAAATCCTTGAAGAAATCAACAAGGAGATTAACGAGTTTGAAGAGCTGCATCCTGAATAGATTAGTTCTATTATAAATTAGATTAGTTCTAATTTTTGTAAGTTCGTAGTGTGCATGATCTGAGTGATCAATCATTTTGTATTATGATATGTTCAATTAATACAAAATATTTGTTTGATATGTTCAACTGTGTTGTGATGTGTTCATGTTTAATTAGTCTGATAAGTTCAGCTAAATAAATAACTGATAAGTTCTTATTCATTAATGTAATTGGTTGCTATGTTCAACTAAAAGTTGGTGTGTTCCAATTTAAATTGATAAGTTCAATTGAAATTGATATGTTCAATTAATGTTTGATCAGTTCAAATATAAAAATCTTAATAAGTTTAAGACTTAAGACATAATTCTGTTAAACAAACTTATTAACTGTTTGATGATTTTGTCATCATCAAATACGGGGAGTTTGTTGGGAAAATGATCTCATCAGTTAAGATTTGATGAGACAAAGTTAAGTTTGTAAGATGTGTTCTACATATAACTTAAACAGAATTATGAAGCTTAGTCAGACTAAACACTTATAGTGACTCAGACTGAGTATAGACTGAATATAAGCTGAGCATATGTTCGATCAGCTTAGACTATATCTTAGTAAGATTATCAATATGTTTGATAAGCTGTGTGCGTAAACTAAGATATACATATTGAGTTTCAGCTTGATGAGTTTCAAGCTGAGCGACTCAGCGTAAAGACTGAGTCAGCTCAATAGAGTTACTAAATATATTTTAGTTAATTCTTTAGACTTCTAAGGTTGAGTTAAAAGTTATACATGTTAGTTCATGGTTAAATTTGGGTTTGTTCTCGAATAACTCAACTTGATGAGTTTCAAGCTGAGTAACTCAGCCTGACTAATGAAGTCAGTTTAAAGATAGTTTTAATGTGTTTTAAAATTTATCTTTTATCTCTCTATATCTACGGAAAGGATAAGAAGATATCAGAATCAAGATTGAAGATTGAAGACTCAAGAGAAGAAGATTCAAGATTCAAGATTCCGAGTTATCCTATAGTTAGTTAGCAAATTAGGATTAGTCCAGTTTGTTAAGAACCGTAGGAACAAGATTATAAATACTTATCTCCTGATAAGTTTAGAGGTACGACTTACAAATAAAAACAACTAAGTGTTGAAGAGCCAAATACCTCATCTTACCGTATGTGTTACGATTCTTGAATCACAGTTTGTCAGTTCAACGTGATCAAGAAACTCACAGATTGCCAAGTTGTTCGTGTGTTCGAATAATCACATTAGTTGTGATATTGTTAAGTTATCAATATGTGTAAAACATGTTCAGAGAGTCGTCAGTATCTATAATCATAAGTTGATTATAGATAGCTAAGTTTGAGAGATTGAGAGATTTATATTAGGTGTTTACGTATCAAGAGTTGCTTACATGATAGTTATTGTAATCATCTTCTTATTCAAAGCATTGTAATCATCTTCTTAATAAAAGCATTCGACTGATTGTCGTTTGATTTACTCTGTGTAACACTTTTATTTGATTTGTTCAATTTCCGCAGAAAGTGTATTCAACCCCCCTTCTACACACCTGTTGCTTGTTGTTATTCTCACCAAGGGACCAACACAATCCTTTCTATTAATTAAAATAGGATTTGATGTTAACAAAACCACATATTCAGTTTAGACTTAGATAATTGAAAAACATGTGTTGTTTTTTTTTAGACTTAAAGAAAATTGTAAGTAAGAAGTGTCAGCTGAAGAAAACAAGTGTCAGCTGAACACTGAGTATCAGCTAAAGAACAAGCTTCAGGAAGATCAGCTGAGTGGAAAAGATTAGTCAAGAAGAATCAGCTAAGGATCTACAATGGATCAGTTGATGGACCAAAACCATCAGTTGAGGAAAATTTCAAGATCATCTGAGCTATCAAGAATCAGCTGACATAATCACATTGATCAGCTGATGCCTCCCATCTGTCAGATAAAGTATTTTCTACTTATCCAATCTTTTCTTCATGAGCTGATCATACTCAAATGATTAGCTGAGCCCCTGGGATCTGCTGACAGTTTAGTTTGATCAGTTTATTAGCTATACTTTGATTTGTATTGTTAGCTGAGCATTTCGATCAGCTGAGCAAATCTGAGTAGCTGAGTCTTTCACTTCATCCTTTAGCTGAGCTAAATTACATTTATAGTTCAGTGTCTATTAGCTGAGTAATTATTCTATAACTCAAATAATAGCTTTTCTATGTAATATTTTCTTTAGTCAAAGGTAGAACATGTGTTGTTCTTATTATGCCTTAGATCGTTCTTTGTAAAAGTACTTAGCACTCTTTTTATCTGCAAAGAGACAAAAATGATAGATGTTTATCCCCTGGAAAAGAAGAAAGATACTTTTGAAGAGAAGATCTCGAAGATATGCTGCTTCAACTAAGTATGGCTGGAAACTCTATACTAGGTAAAGTCAAATCTTCAGAAAGCATGGTGTTGATAAATGTACAAGCATGGAAAGAGAAGTTTACTCTCCGATGACATAAAGGTAGTACTTTAAAAATATAATAATAGATAGTGGGTATACACCTTACTGAAAAGTATGTTTACTTTACACACTTTGCTTGTAAAGTTAACTTACCTTTCACCCACTAACTTTATCTATTATAATATTATTAAACCAAGTACCTTTGTCTCCTTCTCTCCTCATCAACCCGGAAACCACTTTGCTTATATATACTCATGCATGGAAACATGCTAAGTATGTGAATAGATAGAGTTGAACAATGAAATCTCATCTGTTGAGAATTAGAAGAGTTAGCATTTTTACTTTCAGTGTAACAAACTTGTTCATGTGTTGAACATCTTAAACATAAGTTGTTTAAGATTAGCTTAGTCTATGTGTTAGACAAATTTAGTTGCCACCTTTTATTGAACTTAGATTTTCCGCATCTAGTTTATGTAATTCTTGATTTACATCAATATGAATTATATAAAAGTAAACCGTGTGTCACTTAAATTTTAATTTGCTAAAGTTTTTATTAAACCCCCTTCTACAAAACATTTGTTGTTGTAGTATCCATTCGGGACCAACAACTGGTATCAGAGCAGGCTAGATAATCCATATCTAAGATTTGTTTTGCTTACTCTTCAATTGCCTCTTCCCCACACCTCAAATTGGCCACTCCTGTTACTGCTTCTAACAGTTATTCCAACAATGGCTCACTCACAAGGTGTCCAATGTTTGATGGAGAGAACTTCTCTCTCTGGAAGAGTAGAGTTCTTCTCTATATGTCAAGCCTTGATAATGTGATGCTCAAGACTGTTACTAAAGGTCCATATGTTCCTTCCTCCACTATAGAAGTCACTGCTGCCACTTATACAACTCCTGCAGAACATAGATATGTTGTCAAAGTTGTTCATCTATGGTCTGATGAAGACAAAAGGCTTGTTAATCTTGATGTCAAAGCAAGGACAGCCTTAGTCTCAGCACTCCCCAATGATGTCTATCATCAAGTTCTTAACTGCAAATCTACAAAGCAGATGCTAGACACGTTGACTGTTGCATATGAAGGCACTGAAGAAGTGCAGGAGAACAAGAAACTCCTTCTGGTTAGAGAATATGAGTTCTTCTTTGATAATAAAGCTGAAAGTCTTACTAAGACCTACACCAGGTTCAACTACCTTGTCAATGACTTAAGAAGGGCAGATGTTCCCAAGAGCAACAAGGAACTTGTAAACAAGTTTCTAGACTCTCTCCCAGAATCTTTGGATCCTTTTATCACTATTCTCAAACATGGTGAGAAAATAAAGGGTCTGACACTGGTTGGCTTGTATGGTAATCTCATGAACCATGAACAATCAGTGAAGCAAAGGAAACTCTCTACCAAGGATATGAAGGAGAGTGCAAAGGCTTCATAAAATGCCCTTGTATCTAAAGATATAAGATCTAGAAGTTTTGTTGCAGTGGTGGATGAGTCCAGTGAAGAGGAAGTGGAAGAGTCTTCGGATGAAGAGCTGGTGGCTGATGGGGATGAAGATCTGGAGAACATGGACAGCATTGAAGCTGCTATTGAGCAGGCTGCCATGTTGGTTAAAATGTTCAAACCTTTCTTGAAAAGAAAGGGTGTCAAGAGATTTGAGAAGAAACCCTTCAAAGGAGAAAGAGCCATGTCAAAACCAAAGGCTTCTGAAGGCTGTTTCTCTTGTGGCAAGACTGGTCACTACGCCAGTGAGTGTAAGTCCAGAGGAAACATAGGCTTCAAGGGTTCCTCAAACTCTGACAGCAAGATTGACTATGAAGCCAAGTATAAGAAGCTTCTTGCTGCAGTTCTTGACAAGAAAAAGAAGAAAGTTCAGAATAGGGTGTTGGTGGCTGAAGAAGAAGATTGGGCTGAGGAAGATCTTTCAAGTGATGAAGATGAGGTCCTCACAGCTCAGCTCAGTTTGATGGCCAACACAGCAAGTACATGTTCCTTTGATGAGGACATGAAGAAAGCTGCTAAAGCTTGTACTTCTCCAGACTGAGATCCTTCTTCTATGTATCAGGTTGGAAAATTTATTAACTATGAAGATAATGAAAAGAACACTATGTTTGATTATCTGTGTGTTGAGTTTCAGTCAAATATTCGAAGAGAAAAGAAGCTAAAATCAGAAATATAATCACTAAAAGAGAGATTAAGTCTTAAAGATGAGAAACCGAAACAAATGACAAAAGTAGAAGATGATTTAGCTAATTAAAAGATACTTAATCAGATCTTGGTAAAAGAAACCAATGAAGCAACAATAAAGTTTAATGACCTTCAAAAAGTAGTTAAATCTTGGTGTGTATCTGCTGAGAAGACCACTCAGTGTGTCAATGAGTAGATTCCAAAACAAGTTCAAGCTATTATTGGTGGAAATTATTCCCAAGCTGCTAACTGTGTTGATTTTAGCAAGGACATAAATATCTTGGAAAAGGCTGATATTTTACCTCTTACTTTTCAAAAGATTGAAAAAGGAAAAAGTATTATCACTAACAGATTTGTCAAAAGTAAAAGTACTCAGCTGAAAGACTCAACCACTTCAAAAGTTGGTTCAAGTTCTATTGTCTTGACAGAAAGAAAAAGTACTGAAAATTTTATAGTAAAGGAAGTGAGTAAAGGAATGGAATCATTTGTTGATACCAAAGAGACATTATGTTGTCAAACCTTGAAAGCTGATGTATTAAATTTAGGAACTCAGCTGAATGAAAATTCTTTAGCTAATGATATCACATAAGCTAATAAAAAAGTAGATGATAACTGCTCAGCTGATAGTCTGTCAGCTGATCATGGATCCTCTTCTGTTTGTTTAGCTGATCAAACATCACTTCAAACTCTTTTAACAGGAGAAACCAACGGAAAAGGACATTTTGTTAACAAAAAGTCTAAGTCTGCCACACCTAAAGTATATCCAAAACTCATTTTAACTAAGGTTCAACCTAAGGTGACTGTAAACAAAGACCTTATTAGTTTACAGAATCAGTTGCAACAGCTGAATGGTGAAATCTGTCAGCTGATGACCCATAGTCATCAGAAAACAGTTAAGACATCTCTTAGGCAATTACTAAAACATGTTAAAGGCTCCAAAAATAAAAAAATGTTATAAATGTGGGAGCAAAGAACATAAGGCAAGTGATTGTTCTCTTGAAGGTAACTCAAGACAGCGGACTGATTTTGATAACACAGTTGTTTCTCTCATTCATAAACAACCTAATATAAAGTGGATGGCTAGGTGCAATCCACAGGGGTCCACTTAACTTTGGATGCCCAAGTGTCACTAACCTTCTTTCAATCTCATCTATGCAGGGTCTGAACACATGGTATCTTGACAGTGGATGTTCAAGGACCATGACAGGTTGTAAAGCTTTGCTTAGTAACTACAAGAAGGAAAACGGTCCAAGTGTGACCTTTGGTGATAACAATTGTGGTCAAACAAAAGGCTACGGTGAACTTCATAATGGGAACTTAACACTGTCTAAGGTTTCATATGTTAAAGGACTTAAGTACAATCTAAAAAGCATAAGTAAATTATGTGATGGTGATCACAAGGTCGTTTTTATTAAGACAGGTGGTTCCATCTTAAATCAAGAAGGTGAAACAGTAATTTGTGCAAAGAGAACCAAGGATGTATACATTCTTGATATGTCCTCTGATGATCGATCAAAGTTAACTTGTTTGTATACCAAGTCTGTAACTGACACAAACTGGTTATGGCACAAAAGGCTTTCCCATTTAAACTTCAAAAAGTTTAACAAGATGAGCAAGGGCGATCTAGTGTCAGGACTACCTTCACTGACTTATGCTAAGCCTAAACCTTGCTCTGCCTGTGAGAAGGTAAAGCAGCACAAGACATCTTTTCCATCTAAGCAAGCCTTCTCCATTTCTGAATCATTTTACATGTTGCACATGGACTTATTTGGTCCTGTTACTACTGCAAGTATTGGTGGAAGTAAGTATGCTCTAGTTCTGGTTGATTAATTCTCAAGATATACTTGGGTCATCTTTCTGAAAGCAAAGAGTGAGGCTGCTGAAGAGATAATTAGCTTTATCAAAAAGATGGAAGTGCTAAATGAAAATCTGGTAAGGATGCTTAGAAGTGATCATGGAACTGAGTTCAGAAATCAAACTCTAGAAGGTTTCTGTGATGAGAAAGGTATATCACAAAACTTCTCTGCTCCAAGGAATCCACAACATAATGGTGTAGCTGAAAGAAGAAACAAAACATTAATTGAAGATGCAAGAACCATGCTGTGTGAGAGTAGGTTAGGATTCAACTTCTGGGCTGAAGCTGTCAGCTGTGCATGTTTTACTCAGAACAGATATCTAATAATTAAGAGGCACAATAAAACTCCTTATGAAGTTCTCAAGGGAAGGAAGCCAAATTTCAGTTTCTTTCACATCTTTGGGTGTCAATTTTTCATACTGAACCAGAAAGATCAACTGCAAAAGTTTGCACCTAAGGCTGATAAAGGTGTTATTGTTGCATATTCTGTGATCTCTAAAGCTTACAGAATCTACAACATCAGAACAAAGGTCATAGAAGAATCACTCAATGTAAGTTTTAATGAAAATGACTTTTTTGCTTCTTGTTCTACTAATACTTCTATAGGTGAGAAATTTAATGATTTGCTGCATACTGAAGATAACATTCCAGTATCAACTGATGTAGATGATTTAGATGAAACTATTCCAAACTTACAAGAAACCATTGAACATTATGTCCTAAATCAACCCACACTATTACTGAATAATGTGAATCATGACTCAACATCATTGGATTCAAATTTCATATCTAACATTCCTTCTTCAGTAGAAGTTTCCACATATTGTAACTAAGAAATTCTGTCAACTGATCAACCAGAAATGTCATCAGCTGATACAAATCAAAGAATTTCAACTCCCCAAATCCAAATAAATCCAAACACTACCTTAATCCAAAATGCCTACAAGGACCTCAAAAATCATCCAATTGATCAGGTCATAGGTAATATAGAAGCACCTGTACTAACAAGATCAAAAGCTTACAAAATCTTTTTGTACACAGGTTTTGTTTCTATGATTGAACCAAAGAAGGTAGATGAAGCTCTAAATGATTCCCACTGGATAAATACCATGCAAGAAGAATTGGCTGAATACACTAGGAACAATGTATGGACTTTGTTGCCAAGACCAAAGGACAAACCCATCATTGTTACTAAGTAGGTGTTCAGAAACAAAATGGATGAACAAGGACTAATCATCAGAAAAAAAGCAAGACTGGTTGCTCAGGGGTATTGTCAAGAAGAAGGAATTGATTTTGATGAAACCTTTGCCCCTGTTGCAAGACTTGAAGGTATAAGATTGTTTCTTGCTTATGCTGCCTTCAAAGACTTCAAAGTTTTCCAAATGGATGTTAAGAGTGCTTTCCTCAATGGGGAACTGAAGGAGGAGGTGTATGTCAAGCAACCTCCTGGTTTTGAGGATGCTAGCAAGCCAGACCATGTATATTTCTTGAACAAAGCTTTGTATGGTCTGAAGCAAGCTCCAAGAGCCTGGTATGATACCCTATCCTCTTTTCTGACCACCAAAGGATTTACTAGAGGAAGGATAGATATCACTTTATTTATAAGGAAATTCAAGGGTGATGTGATACTAGTGCAAATATATGTAGATGATATAATATTTGGGTCTACCAATGTTGATCTTTGCAAAAAGTTTTCAAAACTCATGTCTGATAATTATCAAATGAGTATGATGGGTGAATTAAACTTTTTTCTAGGTCTTCAAATTAAACAAGAGGTTGATGGATTTTTCATTCATCAAACAAAGTATGTAAATGACTTACTTAAGAAATTTGAGCTTGAAAATTGTTCTTCAATAAAAAGACCAATGTCCACTACCTTAAAGCTTGGAAAGGACACTGTTCGCAAATCAGTGAACATTACAGCTTACAGAGGTATGATATGGTCTCTTTTATACCTCACTGTAAGTAGACCAGATATTATGTTTTCAACATGTATCTGTGCTAGATATCAAGCAGATCCCAAAGAATCTCACTTAGCTGCAGTTAAAAGGATTTTCAAGTATCTCAAAGGAACTCCTAATCCAGGTCTTTGGTACCCTAAAGACTCTGACTTTGAGTTAGTTGGATACACTGATTCTGACTTTGCAAGTTCCACACTAGATAGAAAGAGTACATCTGGTGGTTGTCAATTATTAGGTGGAAGATTAGTCAGCTGGTCAAGCAAGAAACAGAACTCTGTTTCAACTTCAACAACTGAGGTAGAATACATTGTTGTTGGAAGTTGCTGTGCTCAACTATTATGGCTGCAAAATCAACTACTTGATTATGACATACAGTTTGAAAACTCACCAATCCTATGTGACAACACTAGTGCTATCTCTATTTCTAACAATCTTGTTTTGCATTCTAAAACTAAGCACATTGAAATCAGACATCATTTTCTAAGAGATTTTGTGCAGAAAAAGAAAGTTTCAATGCACTACATAAACACTGATGTTCAATTAGCAGATATCTTTACAAAACCTTTGGATGAGTCTCGGTTCAACTTCCAAATATCCAAACTTGGCATGTTAAATTTGTAAAATATTCTTTTCTTACGTAGATAGTTTAGTGTGATAAAATAATTTTATTTGTGTGTGAAATGAAGTACTTATCTAAGCTTCTTCATGTTTTATAAATGGTGAATCAACTAATGGTATTCTGTCAGCTGACGACCATCAGCTGATGTTATACCTCAGCTGATCAACCATCAGCTAAAACTTAGACGCTCAGCTAAGTGCATTCATTAGCTGACACTTATTTTATCTCAACATGGATCAGCTGACACTCTCTTTTGACAGCTGATATGGTAGATTATGTGCATAGATAGATAACATGTATCATCGTGTCCAATACTATGTGACACTAAAGGATCACACCGCTGCACGTCCAAATAGAACCTTTTGGATTTTACCTTTTTGTGTATGACAATAATTAATAGTTTAATTAATTATTGAGAAAAGAGAAAAATAATAAAAGATATTTATTATTTAAAAGGAGAAGTTGATATTTAGTTTAAATATTAACAGGACCAATTAATTAATAGTTATTAATTAATTAGAAAGGTCGAGGGTATATTCTGTAATTGATTAATAGTTTAAATTAAAGCTGGGCTTTAATTAAATGGGCTTGGCATAATAAGGATTATTATATAATCTTGTTTTAGCCTCATTAATCAATAAGCTAATCACATAAGATAACCCTAAAGGCTCTCCCCTCTCTCTCTATTCTCTCTTCGGCGGCGGCGCAAGGCCGAGGTCCAACCACTGAGCAACGGTGGCCGGCGGCGACGCAGCGAAACACACACACACATATCGCGGGTCATGGTTTGATCCAAGGTTTAATCCTTAGGCGGTCTAGCAGCCCGTTCGAGGTGGTGTAGTAGCGGTGGATAACCTGCAGCTGTCTAGAGGATTGAAGAAAAAGTTTTGATTTCATCAAGGTATAAGTTTTCTAATCCTTTTTCTCTTTCAGTTTCTGTACGAGTTAGATGAGATCACTGGAGGGGGTTTTTATTCCGCTGTGCAAGTTTTTAATACCCTACAACCCTTCAGTGGTATCAGAGCCACTTCTAACCTCGTAGGAGACTAGGTAGGTTTCTTTTTATTGTGATGAAATATGATTTTGTTTTATCCAGAATGAAAATTTTTTGATCATCCAAGTAAATAGAATTCAAGTTTATGTTTTCTATTGGATTAGATTAATTAGTTTTTGGATAAAAAGATTGTTAGATTTAATTTTTTAATTAAAACTTTTTTTTATTGTTGTTATTTGCGATAACCGAGATCATCAACACCACGTTATGCGGTGGTTGTGGGGGTACGCGGTGCGGAGAACGACGCGTTAGCGACGCGGTTAGCTCCCCAGTTAGCGGCGCTAACTATGTGGTGGGCTTCGGCCCAGAGAACCACGGCCCAGGAGGCCTGCGGCCCAGTTTGGGTTTAGCGGCTAGGGGTAGCGGCGCTAAAGGTTTTTGGGCCTCGACCTAGTTTTTATTTCTCAGTCCGGTTTCAAATCAATGACCCAGTTTAAATATTTGGCCCAGCTCGCGGTTCAGATATTTTGTGGTCAATATTCAATTGAAATACAGTTGTTATTTTAATTTAAGGTCTAAATATTATTTTTAGTTTTTGATTAATTATCAAGTATGAAACTTGAAATATATATTTATTGCAAATAACAGAAAAACAATATAGGGGTTTTAACAGGTTGTTAAAATCAGTAATTTTTCATCAAGGTGAATAATTAGAAATCAGTTGATGTTTTACTTTCATGTATTAGTTTAGTACATGTTTGGGATGTCATAGCCGAGCCCTAGACCTTGAGGATTGTTTAATTTCTCGCACTTGTGGTTGTGATTAGTTTTATTATTCTATGGTGTGGGGAGGCCTGCGTGCCACTTACAACCCATATTCTATTTTGTAAAAGTACTAGAATTAGCGGGCCTGCGTGCCTTTGATCAATCTTGTAATTTTTATATTTCTAGTTTTTTTTACTTTAGAATAGAATTGATTATTAGAATAAATATGAAGCTGACACAAGAACCAAGAACCAAGGAGCAGAGAGCAGAATTGGATGCTAGAGCCAGTGGGAGCTTCAGATTGTCATGCCATGTGTGTTGTATATTTCCACCTAGGTTTTGACCGTCAGGTTTTTCGTGTGGCTCACGAAACCGACATTAGTTAAGGGCAAGGATAAGGCATAGTTGTTTGTGGTTGTTTTTCGTGTGGCTCACGAAACAGACGTTTTAAAAGAAAACTGGCATTAAAGTTTTTCTTGTTAAAAACTTAGAAATCCTTTTTAGAAAAATCTTAGATGAGTGTGCTACCCACATAATGGTACACCCTTGCTGTTAAACGGTACTCGGGTGTCGGAAGTACCCACATAATGGTTCAAACTATTGCGGGAAGGGGCATGAAAGATTCTGCGATAATCGGGAGTCCCGGCCAGAATTCATGCTGTCTTAGGTGGTGCGATCTATTTTGGTGATAATCGGGTGTCCCGGCCCAAAATGCACTAGAGGGACTAAACATTCACGGTTCCTGTAACCGATGTCCCGCGGATCTAGTAGTCGTATCCAGTTAGGATACGATTGGTATAGTTTTTACCTACCAGAAATAGCATTGTCCCGGTGGGAAGTGCCCCAACCTTGCATCGGGAAATGTGAAATATGGATCCTAGTCTAATAATTTTTGTTAAAAGGTAATAATTATTAGAAGATATAATCAATACTGAATCGGTTTTATCTTTTTCTTTTTCTGTAGATGTCTATTATATCTGTTATTCCGTTCTATTCACCAAGAGAGTCTCTAAGTCTCATCACTAGCAAGTGGAAGCTTTCAGGTCCAAACTTTGTTGTTTGGAAGATGCATCTGAAAAATGTTTTGGATGCACAGGGAAAGCTTCACATTATTGAGACATTGCCTCCAGAACGACCAGGAGTAGATGCCCAGGATAGTGAGTATAACACTTACTATCAGTATCTGGATGACGAGTCTGACGTCATGTCGATTCTCATTCTCACAACATTATCCGAGTTTATGGATGATCTCCGTGAGAAGTCGTCTTATGAGGTTGTTCAAGGATTGGAGCAGAAGTTCAAGTTTAGTAAGCGGATATGTCGTATGCTACTAATGAGGGAAATCCTTTCAGCCAAGATGAAAGAAAGTCAGCCTAGTATCGATCATCTCATTAATATGAGAATGCTCTTGGATTGCTATGAGAGCTTGGGGTCAAAATCAAAACCACATGAGCTAGTTATGCTCTTGTTTAGTTCCTTGTCGGACTATTACCATAAAAGAGTAATGTATGTCCTCGGTGATTTTGAGATGACTGTCGCAGGGTTGCACGAAATCCTCATGTGCATTAGCGACGAGTTGAACCAATAGAAGCTAGAGTCACCAGTTGTGGACCCTATGCAGGAGGATGACTGGTTGGAAGAACTTGGAGAAATTTGTTGCCCAGACTGTGGTAGCAAGGATTCATGCGGGCACTCACTCGACATAGATCAGCTGGACATTGGTTCGCCCAATGATACAGGTATCTTTATGATAGATTGTCTTATTACTTCTTATGAATCATGGGTATTAGATACCGGATGTGGTCATCACATATGCCATCATTTGTAGGGATTCAAGAGAAGTAAGGAACTGAGGCAAAGACATATGGACCTGCGGGTAGGCGAAGGCTCCATGGTTGGTGCTGAAGTTGTAGGGACATATTGTCTTAGTTTGCCCTCGGTCATGGTCTTAGAACTAGAACCTTGTTATTATGTTCCAAGACTAAATAAAAATGTTATCTCGTTCAATTTGCTAATAGACTGTGGATTTGCTTATGTTTTTAATGAAAAGGTTATTTCATGTTTTAAAAATGATGTTTTCTTTTTCAAAGCTACTCCAGAAAACGGTCTATATACGCTAAATTTAGATAACAATGACATCTATCATATAAGTTAGAGATCCAAGAGTAACTTGAATCAAACTTACCTCTGGCATTGTCGTTTAGGACATATAAACGAGAAACGCATAGAGAAGCTCCGAGATGACGGAATTCTAGAACCATTTGACTTGGAGTCATATGATGTTTGCGAATCTTGTTTGTCTTGTAAAATGACAAAGAAGTCTTTCAACAGTGAGAATGAAAGGGCCAGCGAGTTATTAGGGATTATACACACAGATGTGTGCAGACCCTTTACTCCGGAGGCTAGAGGAGGATACCGGTATTTCATAACCTTTACTGACGACTTCAGTAGGTTCGGTTATGTCTACCTCATGAGACTTAAATCTGAAAGTTTTGACAAGTTAAAACAGTTTCAGAATGAGGTACAAAATCAGCTAGACACGAAGATAAAGTCGCTTCAGTCGGATCGAGGTGGCGAGTATGTGAGTCAGGAATTCGACGATCATTTGAAGGAATGTGGGATTGTTTCACAACTCACACCTCCGTATACACCTCAGATGAATGGTGTATCAGAAAGGAGGAATCGTACACTGCTTGACATGTTACGATCAATTATGAGTCGAAGTTCACTACCATTGTCATTTTGGGGACACGCACTTGAGACAGCAGCGTTCATGCTGAACCGGGTTCCAACCAAATCGATTGAAAAGACACCGTTCGAGGTATGGACGGGGAAAAAGCCCAAAATGTCTTTTCTAAAGGTTTGGGGATGTGAGGTGTATGTTAAGAGAACATTCATGGATAAACTCAATCCCAAATCAGATAAGTGTATCTTCGTGGGCTATCCCAAGGAAACCATGGGATACTATTTCTACAACCCAGATGAGAGCAAAGTTTATGTTGCTCGTAAAGGGGTATTCTTGGAGGAGAAGTTTCTAAACTCAGAGACTCCAAGAAAAGAAATAGAGCTTCAAGAAATGGAAGAGGAGGAGATTACACCACCACCGATAGTTGAACCTGTAGTTCAACAGAGAATTGTTGAACCTTAACCCGAGTCTGTGGTTGAGAAAGAGGTGCAAACACAAGACCTTCGCAGGTCTAGTAGGCCTCGTCTTGAGCCAGATAGGTATCTGGGATTCCTAGTTGCTCAGGACGAAGGGGATCTTTTAGAACCCGCTACCTACCAAGACGCTGCCTCTGGTTTAGAATCTGAGAGATGGCTAGAAGCCATGAAGGGAGAGATGCAATCCATGTATGAAAACCAAGTTTGGGAGTTAGTGGATTTGCCTCAACACAGTAAAGCTGTTGGGTGCAAATGGGTCTTCAAAAAGAAGACATACATGGATGGAAAGGTGCATACTTTCAAAGCAAGGCTAGTGGCAAAAGGTTTCACGCAAACTCATGGCGTTGACTATGATGAAACTTTTTCCCCAATGGCAATGCTTAAGACTATTAGGATTCTAATGGCCATATCAGCATATTTTGACAATGAGATATGGCAGATGGATGTCAAAACCACTTTCCTTAACGGGAAACTGACAGAGGATGTATAAATGATACAACCGGATGGTTTTGCGGATCCAAAGAACCCTAATAAAGTATGCAAGTTGCTTAAATCCATTTATGGAATAAAGCAAGCATCTAGGAGCTGGAACTTACACTTTGATGAGCGCATCAAAGAGTTTGGTTTTACCAAAAGTGAGTTCAAGTCGTGTGTTTACACCAAATTCAGTGGGAGCGCGGTAATATTCCTAGTCTTGTATGTAGACGACATACTGTTGATAGGAAACAATATACCAATATTACAGGGAGTAAAATCCTGGTTAGGTAAATGTTTCCAGATAAAAGACTTGGGAGAGGCTGCTTATATACTGGGTATAAAGATCTATAGGAATAGATCTAAGCGGCTTATCGGACTTAGTCAAAGTACTTACATTGACAAAGTCGTGAAAAGATTCAAGATGGATGGATCCAAGAAAGGATTTATTCCTATGCAATCTGGCGCGATTTTGAGCAAGGCTCAATCTCCTGTGTCTAGTCAAGATCAGGACAAGATGAAATTGATACCATATGCCTCGGTAGTTGGTTCGATTATGTATGCCATGCTATGTACTAGACCCGATGTTGCCTATTCTATAAGTGTCATGAGTAGATATAAGCAAAATCCTGGTGAAGCTCATTAGGTGGCCGTCAAGAATATTCTCAAGTATCTGAGAAGGACGAAAGACATATTCCTAGTATATGGAGGTTCAATGGATGAGCTCAGTGTAACTGGTTACACTGATGATAGTTTTCAGACCCATAGAGACGACTTCAGGTCGCAGTCAGGATTTGTCTTTACCCTAAACGGAGGAGCCATATCTTGGAAGAGTCAGAAGCAAGATACAATAGCAGATTCTACTACAGAGGAAGAGTATATTGCGGCAAGTGATGCGGCAAAGGAAGCTGTCTGGCTGAAGAATTTTATCTCGGATCTTAGAGTTGTTGCCAGTATCTCTAGACCGATCGATATATTCGGTGACAACTCAGGAGCTATAGCACAAGCTAAAGAGCCTAGAGATCATCAGCGGACAAGGCACGTACTCAGGAAATATCATCTCATCCGAGAGATCATTGGAAGAGATGATATTAGATTGCAAAAGATACCGATGGACGACAACGTTGCTGACCCGTTGACGAAGCCGCTAGCTAGGGCTAAGCATGAGATGCATGCGAGTTCTATAGGAATGCAGTACTTGGAACATAGCAGCTAGTTCGTGTTTTTGATTATTACTATGGATGTAACTTGAAACCTTTTATTATGTATTTACATTTCATGGGATTGAAATAGGAGGTATTTGCATAATGTTTCGTAGTTGTCCATTTTTAGCATGTTTAACCTATCCATGACAGGTCAAGTTATGAATTGTCTAAATGCCCATAACTACTTAATGTAGTGGGAGCTACAATAGGGAGGTAACGCTATTATGAATATTTGATGATTTATTCTGGTATGAATAAAAGCACAAGGTTGTGACCAAGTATTCATGGATATTTATCAGGGGATAAATATTGGGGTGATCCGCATCGAGTTTACTTCATGGAGCGTTAACATAAGTAAACTTGATAGGTTATCCTTAGACCTGAGATATTTTGTTTGGGGAGTGGTAACTTCTGTACTTTAGCATGTTCTAACGTCACGCCGTAACAGGATGATCATAAGGGGCTTGTCTAGGTGCAGCGGAAGCCATGTGCTCAAATTGCAAATAGTCAAGATGGGATTTGCACCTCTTTTTTAGGAGAGATATTTTCTGAGCTCCTCGAAGATTAAGACTACTGAAAATGCGTGGCCGCGCTCGGTTAGAATGATAGGTATTCATTCGGGAAACCGTAACTGCAGAGTGTCGAAATCAGAGTCGATAAAATCTGAGTATTAGATGAGATCCTGCTCCATGTCAAATACTCACATTACGAAATATCGCCATGCAAAAGGAAAAGCCTAGATAATCCAAGGTGTGGATTATATCTCTAGATGTAAGAGATCTCATAGTCTGGTTAACCTAAGTGTCTGGCTAGGGACCTCCTTAGGCCAACGATGTACAAAGAGTGTTACTTATCTTGCACAAGTGGGAGTCTGTTAGATTATGTGCAGAGATAGATAACATGTATCATCGTGTCCAATACTATGTGACACTAAAGGATCACACCGCTGCACACCCAAATAGAACCTTTTGGATTTTACCTTTTTGTGTATGACAATAATTAATAGTTTAATTAATTATTGAGAAAAGAGAAAAATAATAAAAGATATTTATTATTTAAAAGGAGAAGTTGATATTTAGTTTAAATATTAACGGGACCAATTAATTAATAGTTATTAATTAATTAGAATGGTCGAGGGTATATTCTGTAATTGATTAATAGTTTAAACTAAAGCTGGGCTTTAAATAAACGGGTTTGGCCTAATAAGGATTATTATATAATCTTGTTTAAGCCTCATTAATCAATAAGCTAATCACATAAGATAACCCTAAAGGCTCTCCTGTCTCTCTCTTCTCTCTTAGGCGGTGGCGCAAGGCCGTGGTCCAACCACCGAGCCACGGTGGCCGGCGGCGATGCAGCGAAACACACACACATATCGCGGGTCACGGTTTGATCCGAGGTTTAATCCTTAGGTGGTCTAGCAGCCCGTTCGAGGTGGTGCAATAGCGGTGGATAACCTGCAGCTGTCTAGAGGATTGAAGAAAAAGTTTTGGTTTCATCAAGGTATAACTTTTCTAATCCTTTTTCTCTTTCAGTTTCTGTACGTGTTAGATGAGATCACTGGAGGGGTTTTTTATTCCGCTGTGCATGTTTTTTATACCCTACAAAACCCTTCATGATAATATTCAGAGTCCAAAACTTCTGTGTCCCTACACTTATTTTATTAATTTCTCATTTGTATTTAATATGTTACTAGCTAGTATTTAATTTCATTTAACTATCTGTTAGTTGTCCGTGTATTTATTATCTTATCCGTTTATTACCCTTTTTGCAGATGTGACAGTTACTTTTTCAAAAAGATATTTCTGTGATAGTTTAGGTTTCCAAAGAAGATATAAAGGTGTTTTTGAGCGGTTCTTCATTTCCTATGCATTCAAATCCCCAAACACTCTTCTTCTCTCAAAAATTACAAACCCTAAACTCTCATTGCTCACAATTTCTTCACTATATAATCATGGTGACCTTCAACCCTGTTTCTACTCCAAATGCTGTTGCTGGTGAGAACATGACTGTTAACTTAGAAATCATCATTCGTCCAAACAACTTTCTCATCAACACTGACATTCCTTCGAGCAAGGCAAACCACGGATATGAACCTTTGGTAGCATTCATAACTGCTCATCCCCTGTTTCCATGTCTCTCTGCTCATCCTTTCTTCATCTTTCCAAACATTGTTGGTGAGATGTGGTACACTGCAAGGTACCATACTGATCAAGATCTAATCACCTGCACTTGTCTCAATGGCACCATCACCATCAACATTACTGTCAACACTCTTCGACAAGCTATCTCCCAGCCTAACTTGGCACCATAACAACCGTTTGCTCAAATGGATCAAGTTTTGGATGTTTTACCCCTGATTGGCTAAAATGAAGCTGTTACCCATGGGAGGAATATTGACTTTGCTCAAGTCATATTCTTAGAGATGGTGGATAAAATCACTCTTGGCACAACAAAGAAATCAACAAGAACTATTGTTCCCTACATCAGGTACTTAAGTTTGCTTGTACTTCATCATCTTCAATAGGAACAATATACTGGGATAGCTACTGTTTGGATACAATGACCATCCCTCAAATGGGTCAAAAGATATTCCACTTAATAAGGGAAGATCAAGGTCCTATCATCATTGCACAAATGCAATAGATGATTGATATTGCAGCTGATGAAGAAGGTGTACGTGTTGAAGAAGAAGGTGCTGTTCAACCTGCTAATGAAACAATGGCTAATGATTTTGAGTCCCCAGATGTAGTTACTGAAAATCTTGAGCACTCTACTGCTCATACTCATGATGAAACCAGTTTTTGAGAAGAAATATCATTTGATGATGAACCAGCACATAATGAGTCTATTAATTCCGATGCTGAGGATGTTGATGCAGGTATTAGTGGTGATGACTTTGATGATAATGATGATCATGCATATGATAGTGATGATGGTGGTGAACCTATGGTCTATGGTCCAAGAAACACTTCCTCCTCCACATCAACACCTATTATGATGCCCTTGACCAAGTTCCCAGTAAGCTCTTCAAGTGAAAATGAATATATTCATCTTGCACAAGGTTGTGAAGGTGAAGTTGGTACTAGTGAACATGATGCTGAAGAAGAGGATGTTATCTCTGATCAACTGATTCAACTCATTGAACTCAGCCGACCAATATACACTCAAGGTATGACTCTCTCACTCCCTGAGGACACTCATTTGGTAAACCCCACCAATGAGAACCCACCATCTCCTCAAGTTGTAACACCCCCACAACAGCCAAGCTCTAGTGCACTCCCAACAGTCACTAGTTCTACTCCCACCTACACCTACACTGAATCAAGGTCACAAGAGCATGTGCCTTTTTCACAAGTCTTTGAGGTAGTGTCATCCACACCTCTGACCTCAACTCCTATAGCTACCTCTTATATTGAGGGGGAGCTTATGGATGTTGCATTAACCCAACTTCCAGTGGATGTGTCCTCACAACAGGTCACATTTGTAAATATGGAACTCCTACAATCTGGGTCACCCTCCCAACAGGTTAATGCCATTGAAAGACATACCTTCTCCTAAGGTCACACTGTGTCTATGCCTATTCTGAGTCTGCCTTTACCCTTAGTAAGCTCCCAACAGCTTGCTACTGAAATAAGGGAATCCACACTGGGTGCAACCCTCACTCACACTCACATGTTTGCACCTATATTTGATTCACTTATTACACATGCTACTGCACTGCCTGTCAATGCTAGTGGTATAGACCAACCATTAGCACAGGGCACACAATCTGCTCCTAGTGATCTTATGCCTATATACCAAGTTCTAAGTGAGGGACCACAATCTATTCCTATTCTAAGCACAATCTCTCAATCAACTCCAATTCAAGCTATTCCTTCTACTTCTTCTGAACCCTCTCCTCAAATACTCCAAAACCTACTGTCCATCTCTCAAAAGATGGATAGTCTTCAAGCCTCCTTCACCTCTTTCCAAACCCAAGCAGAAACTCAAATCTCTCATCTAAATCAAGAGGGTGAGTCACTTAAAGCTACTCACTCCCAACCCCAACCCAACCCTGCCCCCGTTGATCTATCACCAATTCTTCATAAATTGGATCAACTCCTATCCCAAACTTCTACCCTACTCCTACCCCTTCACCTCCCATTACAAACCAAACAATCTCTTCTTTAAACCAAACCATTTCCAATCATCTTTCCCAACTTCAAACTCTCAGACCTTCCCCTCCTAACATTTGTGTAACCATTCCTGCCTCTATTCTTAGAGTCCCTTCCCTTCTGCATACCATAGCTGATGAGGTCACTCACTTAAGCCACTACTCCAAACAAAAGCACTGTGAAACCCTTAAAGAATTCACAAATATCACTGATGTTATCCTAAGGCTAACACAACCTCCATCCTTCACCAACCTCCTGTTCCTACTGCCTCTCCTTCACCTCCCTCTACCTCCACCCGTTCTCCATCTCCTTATTCCTTTTTCACACCTTCTGCACCTGCTAACCCTGCCAAGCCTTCTGATAACTTAATTTTCTCATTTGTTGATGACAAAAAGGGGGAGAAGTCAGACTTGGATTCTACTAGTTCAAGCTTATCACCAGATTCTGTTCAAGCAGTAGAGACTGATAAGGCAGCAGCAGATCATGCAGACCTTAATGAAGCAGAAATTCTAAATCAATCAACTGCTGAGAGGTAAAATCCATCTGAGGGGGAGCAACCGGCTCAAGATGAGCAGACGCCAGAAAGAAGACTAAAACAAATAGCCAGAAGGAAAAGTGCCAAAAAGCCTAGACAAGATGAATCCTGCGCACCAAACAATGTGCCATCAGAAGATTCTGATGATGATGATGATGAAGATAGGCTGCCTCTGTCCTATCTGCTAAACTTGAAAAAGCAGAGCCTCTCTACTCAAGCTCTAACTGTCCAAACTTCCTCTCCAGTTCAATCAAGTCAACCGACTCCCAGCAGTACATCAAGGAGAAAAGGAAACAAAATAATGTCTGCTGAAGAGATTGAAGAAGAAGAAAGAAGAGAGGAAGAACTAACTCAAGAAGATGAGAATCTTAAGTAGTTAAGTGAGCTGGCTGCTACACTTGTCACCTCAGTTGAAGAGGATCTCAAAGCCAAGGAAAGACACCAGGACTTCACAACTCCTGAAGACCTTGCTGCTAATATAAGTGCTACTAATGATGAGTTGAGAGAATTACAAGAATAAGAATTAATCATGTTGTCCTCTCAATCACATCCAACACAAGTTGCACCACAGCAAGATGATCCTACTGCTAAGAAAGTTCCTAAAAGAGGAGGAACTCATAGAAAAGCCATTCATGCATTGTATGAGTTCAACTTTGGGGTTACAACTCAGCAATCAGAAAAGGAGATCAAAGAGCTCTTAGAAAATAAGAAGAACTTGGTATATAGGAAGTATCCAAATCTCATCTCAAGAGTGACAAACACATGAGAATGCCTACCTTCATCTCTGCAAACTGTTCTCCTTCACTGAGATGATTGAGACTCTGTACCACCTCCTTAAATCCAAAAGTTAAATTGTCACAAGGTTCATAAGCAAATTTGAATACTGGATCAGAATGTCTTTCTAGCACAGGATATGCACTCATGATCAATTCATGGAACACATTGATGTGATTGAGGATGCCTTCAAGAAATCCTCCAAAGATTTTGTACCTGCTGAACAGATCATACTTAATCCTGATCATCCTTACCTGTCTGCATATGAAAGTCTAAACACTACTCTGCCCTCCAACATCGAACCATAAATGTTTAAGTACATAACTAAAGATCAGAGAGGGATGTTCTTCAAGAACAGAGCTAGTATTTGGAAATTTCCAAGAGAATCTGACTTAGGAAGAGCCCCTAGAGAGCTGATATTTCAAGCTGCAACTTCAACAAGGGGACATACAGGAAGTGAACACTTTGAAAGTCTGATTCAAGCAAGAGCTGAAGAGTTGTTGGCTGCAAATCCTCTGGAAAGACTTCTGGATGTTAAAGAAGAACCTTGGTGGGAAGGAAATTGAAAACTTCATAATTAGATTAATTGTATTTTCATTCCTAGAATAGTTCAACTTCTGTTCTTAGTCTATTCCTTAGTTTAATTACTCTGTACAAACTCTCTGTAAATATTAGTTTTGTAATCAAGCTTGAAACTTTGATCATGGACTACTTAGCTAAATTGCAAGTATAGATGTATCTTAGTAGATAGCTCACCTAGTGTAAATTTAGAAATTCATAAATCCTAAAAACAGAAAAAGGATAGAAAAGATACCATTAAAAACAGAACAATGGTACTTCATAAATGAAAAGATTCCCAAAAACAGAATATCAGGGAACATATATTAAAGAGTTACCAAAAACAGATAGCTAGGTAACCAAATTGCACTTGAAAGTTTTATCTTTACAAATCCGAGTCAAACCGATTCTTCTTAAAACAAGATAAGGTTTTGTCATCATCAAATAGGGGGAGATTGTTGGGGAGATTGCAATATCAAACCTAAATCAAACCTTTCTAATAATTAAAATAGGATTTGATGTTAACAAAACCACATATTCAGTTTTGACTTAGATAATTGAAAAATATGTGTTGTTTTTTTTTAGACTTAAAGAAATTTGTAAGTAAGAAGTGTCAGCTGAAGAAAACAAGTGTCAGCTGAACACTGAGTATCAGCTAAAGAACAAGCTTCAGGAAGATCAGCTGAGTGGAAAAGATTAGTCAAGAAGAATCAGCTAAGGATCTACAATGGATCAGTTGATGGACCAAAACCATCAGTTGAGGAAAATTTCAAGATCATCTGAGCTATCAAGAATCAGCTGACACAATCACATTGATCAGCTGATGCCTCCCATCTGTCAGATAAAGTATTTTCTACTTATCCAATCTTTTCTTCATGAGCTGATCATACTCAAATGATTAGCTGAGCCCCTGGGATCAGCTGACAGTTTAGTTTGATCAGTTTATTAGCTATACTTTGATTGGTATTGTTAGCTGAGCATTTCGATCAGCTGAGCAAATCTGAGTAGCTGAGTCTTTCACTTCATCCTTTAGCTGAGCTAAATTACATTTATAGTTGAGTGTCTATTAGCTGAGTAATTATTCTATAACTCAAATAATAGCTTTTCTATGTAATATTTTCTTTAGTCAAAGGTAGAACATGTGTTGTTCTTATTATGCCTTAGATCGTTCTTTGTAAAAGTACTTAGCACTCTTTTTATCTGCAAAGAGACAAAAAGGATAGATGTTTATCCCCTGGAAAAGAAGAAAGATACTTTTGAAGAGAAGATCTCGAAGATATGCTGCTTCAACTAAGTATGGCTGGAAACTCTATACTAGGTAAAGTCAAATCTTCAGAAAGCATGGTGTTGATAAATGTACAAGCATGGAAAGAGAAGTTTACTCTCCGATGACATAAAGGTAGTACTTTAAAAATATAATAATAGATAGTGGGTATACACCTTACTGAAAAGTATGTTTACTTTACACACTTTGCTTGTAAAGTTAACTTACCTTTCACCCACTAACTTTATCTATTATAATATTATTAAACCAAGTACCTTTGTCTCCTTCTCTCCTCATCAACCCGGAAACCACTTTGCTTATACATACTCATGCATGGAAACATGCTAAGTATGTGAATAGATAGAGTTGAACAATGAAATCTCATCTGTTGAGAATTAGAAGAGTTAGCATTTTTACTTTCAGTGTAACAAACTTGTTCATGTGTTGAACATCTTAAACATAAGTTGTTTAAGATTAGCTTAGTCTATGTGTTAGACAAATTTAGTTGCCACCTTTTATTGAACTTAGATTTTCCGCATCTAGTTTATGTAATTCTTGATTTACATCAATAAGAATTATATAAAAGTAAACCATGTGTCATTTAAATTTGAATTTTCTAAAGTTTGTATTCAACCCCCCTTCTACAAACTTTTGTTGTTGTAGTATCCATTCGGGACCAACAGACACAAACTGGTCAAACCTGGGTTTGATTCTACTGATTCAATACTAAAGCGGAACTGGATTGAATACAACCCTCTAAACCCCAAAAAGGTTAGGATCTTTAAAACTAATGATCATATAGCTTCTAAACAAACAAACAAACCACATAAAAGAGTTACAAGAAACAATACCTCTTGGTGACCTTGGGTTTACTAAAGTAGTTCACCACTACTGTACCTCCAAAGAACTGGCTGCTAGACCGCTCCTAGATTTAGCTTAGCTTTAACACTCAAAATCCGAGTATGTGTGTGTGTGTGCCTCTTGCATCGATCACCTATTCGCAAACACCCTTGGTGTTCTTCTTGTTCGGTTTCGACGAGAGAGAGATAAGCCGAGAGAGAGAGAGACGAGATCGAGAGGGAGAGGTGTGTGGTGGCTAGGGTTATCCTTTGCTAAGTCTTGTCATAATCCTTAAGGCTTAAGGATATATATAAGGATTTAAAAGGACCCAAAACCGTTTAATTAAAAGCCTAATAATATTTTCATCTCTTGCATTTCAACCCCCTGGACTTCACTAGTTAATTAATTAACTATTAATTAACTGCTCCGTTAAATATTAAAACTTAATATTTAATTCTATTTAAATAATAAATAACTATTTATTATTTATTTCCATTCTAATAATTAATACAAACTGATTAATTATTTATTTCTCTCCTTCAAATAATTAATACTACTGATTAATTATTTTACTTTTCTCTTTAATAATTAATCCAACCTGATTAATTATTTCCACACAGATTTATGGTGAAATCCAACTTTTCTGATTTGGGTGTGTAGCAGTGTGGCCCTTTAGTCTCTTATAACATTGGATACAATATGCCCATTAATTATCTCTGCACACAATCCAACAGACTCCCACTTGTGCAAGATAAGTAATAGTTACTGCACATTGTTATCCTAAGGAGGTCCCTAGCAAGACACTTAGGGTAACCAGGTTATAAGAACTCTTATACCCCAAAGTAACTTGTGATAAAACTTCATAAACAGCCTGCTTAGAAGTAACCTGCTATAAACTAACTGTTTATAAACTAAACTATCATAAACTCCCTGTTCATGAATGGGTGCGTTTTATATATACACACACACACACACATATATATATATATATATATATATATATATATATATATATATATATATATATATATATATATATATGTTTGTCCCTTACAGCGCGATATTTCAATTTTGAGCATGAGCATGGAGAAAGTCAACTCAGAGACTCAAGAACTTGGTTCATGACATACTTGATTTTAAAACTTCGTGATAAACGACAAAGAACATATCAGTTCGTTTGGGCACGGCCGTGCACTTACCAGTTTCTCTAATCAGTCAAGGGGCCCGGAAATATCTCTTCTAAAAAGAAGGTGTAATTACCATCTTGCATATTTGTATCTGGAAATACGGCTCCCACTGAATCTAGACACGCTCCTTATGACCACCCTGTTACGGCGTGGCGTTAAAACGCGCTAAGAAGACAACAGTTACCGCATTCCAAACCAAATACCTCAGGATTAAGGATAACCTATGTGATAAATACTTTTGACATGAATCCACGAAGTATTTTTCACAGTGGGTCAATCCAATATTCGTAACCCTAACGAATATCCGTCAATTTTGGTCCGCAAAAATCCTTTTGCAGCTATATTCGACATACTTTCGAATCTACCCCAAAATTACGATGACTTTATAACCCTATCATAGTTCCCACCATGATGAGTAGTCACGGACAATGTTTTGAATAAACCTAGTTTATTCCTGGATGAACCAAAACATACAAAATTTGTGAAGAATAATGAAACTAATTTCTACACCCTTCCATATTCCGCGCTAGAATAAAGATGCATAGTTTCTACCATTTCATTGACTCGATTCAAGGTGTGTATCTGAATTACTTATTATTTTTGCATCGTAACTTATCACAGATTACAAGGAAAAATTAATATGGTTATAAACCTAAAACTCAAGACTAGTACCTTGAAGTACTCCTTCTTGGTTTTGCTAGAAATTGTTCTTGCAACCTTGGAACAATTCTAGGCTTACTTATTTTACAAAATTCTTTAAACTTGGAGAAACTGGAAATAACTCCTGAGTTTCCGATTTTATAAAATATCCTCCCTGTAATTAAAACTTTAATTACATTTGTAGATATATTAAATCTTACTAGATTTTATTATCCATTTGAAATGATAAACCCTCTTACACCTACTTGTAAGAAACATGAAATTAGATTCCCTGTGTATACCAACGCCAATCTAATATCATTACTAAGAATGTTAAAGAACATCCTATTTCATCATTTCTAACGTTGACCAGCCAACAATCATTTAATCAAGCTGACTTACTGAACATCTTAGAACATGTATAATTTTATTTAAGTCATAACTTGACTCAAAATCTTGCAATGATATCTTTATTGAGTACCTCTCAATAAGTCATGCATTCCTCGGATTAGTCCTTTCTCAAGAACTTACTATTTTAGATAACCTCTAAAATCATCCCATAACTATATACTCTAAAAGTTCAATCTTGTATTTATCATACTAGTTAACAAAAACTTTATTAGTTTTAATAAATACATTAGTCAGATGCTCGCACTATTTTTTATGAAAAAGTGCTTTACTTTAAATCATACCTTTAGGCTTAGTCAATCCTTGACCATCATGCCTAAAACTTGTGTTCTAACATATGTTTTAAAACTATGTTTTTGTAAGAAATTTGTTTTATGAAACCAAAAACTTGGATCTTCATATATCCATATTTCTAGTTACAGAAAGTTGTTTCATTAAACTTACCATAAGTGCAAAACACTTGGGAAGGCATTTTAAATTTCTTTCTCTTAAAACACTTAGTATAAAACTCCCTTGATTATAGTGACTACCATAATCACTTTTATACTATCTTAAATGTTTTATCAAAAACTATTTTCCTTAGAAATAATGACTATTATTTCTATTTGTTCAAGACCTTGAACATTTGCTTTTCACAAAAACTTAAATACTTGTTAAATTAGAAAAACTATCTAATTTTACAAACAACACTTGTTAAATTAAGTATTTGAATAGTGGAGCCAACATTTATGTAATTACAACAAATCACAGCATAATATCACTATGAATCACCAATCAAGTCAAGACTTGACTTAATGGTATTCTCTTAGCCACAACTGGACTAATCATGATTCATAAAAAAATACGTGCACGGATATGATGTAAATAATTAAACTTCCATAATCTCAATCAAAAAGTTTCCAAAAACATTCAAGATAAATATGTTCAAATAAACTTAAAAAGAGTTTAATAAACTAGGAAATAGAATTATTAAAAATATCCGTAAACAGTACGTGGGATCTCTTCATGCCGGGCCGCATCACTTTCCATCTGCTCCTGCAATAAACGATTGCAAGATATTAGAATACTCGTAAAAACTTTTACAAGTGGAAAGTGATAAAGAAGCTATTCACACGATACCTGAGGGGCTAGCCTTGCCACCTGCCTCGTGACCCTTCGAACAATCTCTTTTCCAATGTCCAACCTCACCGCACTTGAAGCACCGATTCTCTGTTCTTGCTTTGTTCGGCTTCAGCTTCTTGCCCTTGTTGTCATTACTAGCCCTGGGTGCATTCTGGCTGGGCTGGGTCTTGCCCTTTCCCTTTCCGTTGCGCCCCTTCCTCTTCTTATGTCCGCCATGTCCCACCATGAGAAAGTCCTTGGACTTAGTCCCGATACTCTGCTCAGCTGCCTTAAGCATCGAGTGCAACTCAGCCATGGATTTCTCCATGTTGTTCATGTTGTAGTTGACTATAAAAGGCTTATAGTCATCTGACAACGAGTTGAGTATCGTATCCGTTGCTAGCTGCAACGGTACTAGGTGCCCAAGTCTCTCTAGGTGGTCCAAGTAACCCTTCATTTTCATGACGTAGTTACAGACCGAGGTCCCCTTAGCCATCTTGCACGAGTTAAATGCCCTGGTGGCATCATAACATTCTGTGCGAGCTTGCTCCTGGAACATATCCCTCAGCTGGCGGATCATGTCATAAGCATGAGTCTCCATCATGCTAGACTGCAACTCTGGACTCATAGTTGCAAGCATAAGATAGCTAACATCTAGGGTGTCGTTGGAGCGCTTCTGAAAAACCTCCCTGACATCTACCCTAACATTGCTGGCAGGAGGATTTCCTAGAGGTTGTTCTAGGACATGCCACTTTCTCTCGTGCCTAAGAACGATTCGGAGATTTCTCTCCCACGTGAGAAAGTTTGGTCCGAAAAGCTTATCCTTCTCAAGGATAGATTGGAGAGAGAGATTGTTAGTACTAGTAACGTTGGTTGCCATCTACAAATTAAAAACTTGGTTTAATTAGTAATTGCAGATAAACTTTTCTAATTATATATCATCAAACCCATAAATAATATATATTAGACCTAGGACCCATATTTCACATAGTTGACACAAGGTTTGGGCACTTCCCGCCAAGTCATGCTATTTTTGGTAGGTAACACCTTGTACCAATCGTACCTAACTGATACGACTCCTAGAAACTCGTAGAGCACTTAGACCCAGTCTAGTATGTTTAACTCTACTCTAGTGCTTTTTGGGCCGGGACTCCCGATTATCACCAAAATAGATCGCACCACCTAAGACAACATGAATTCTGGTCGGGACTCCCGATTATCGCAGAATCTTTCATGCCCCTTCCCGCAATGGTTTGAACCCGGATGCCCAAGGTTTGGGCACTTCTGACACCCGATTACCGTTTAACTGCAAGGGTGTGCCATTAGGTGGGTAGCACACTGATCTAAGATTTTATTGGGTTCTTCTATTAAGTTTAGAAAACCATTTTAAAACTAACTGTTTTTAAAATTACGATTTACATGTGTACCTAAACTAGGTGCACAAAACGACCTTTATAAGTTCCAAACTTATAACCTTGAAAAAACTTTAAATTTATAAAAATTTAACTAACACGACTAGCAACCTGTAGTCGTATTCTAGTTTGTCATAAAACGTGGTTTTTCTCTGTTTAATAATTAGCTATTATTAAACCCCTTTTTGTTTAGCATCATATAAATATCACATATAAATATGAATAAGCGGTAAATAAAATCACAACCACGTAGATAATAATAAGCATATGAAACCTATAGTTTTGCCAACTAATCCTAAGGTCAAACCTAAGGATAAAGTGACTTGGATTCGCCTTTTTGATGTACTGCTCCCACTTGCCTTGCCACCTCCCCAAAGTATCCATGGTTCGTGTGAAAACACCATTTTCTTGACCACCTTCTTGGAGTCCATTTCGGTTGAGGGATTAAACTACTACTAATCTATTACAAATACAATATTGAATGGGGTTGTAAGTGGCACGCAGGCCTCCCCGAACCAGTACAATATTTCAAATAAGAAAGGGTTTGTAATTGGCACGCAGGCCTTGCCAAAACCAAAAGAAAAGAAGAAAATGAAAAAAGCTAGTCCTAAGTCGGCAAAACTATAGCTATATGTAATAACCACGCAAATAATAATAAGCACTATATATAAGAAAAAACAACCACGTAGTTATAATATATAAACAATAAACTGTGCGGTTAAGCACATAACCTGATTTGTTTAATCATTCTCATTTACCCTTTGATTAATACCTATTAACCAAAAAAGAGAATCATGGTTCTTGTTGGAGAATGCCCACTGACACACGTATGCCAGGTCACTGCCAATGATGTGCGGGCCTATTGGGTCATACACCTAACTTCTACCCAAATAGCCCTAAATGGAAACAACCGGTCAAGATGGTCAAATTCCAGTTGACCTAGGCTTCACGACCGTGAAGGATGCTCCACGGGTCGTGAAGCAAGGTGTCCCCACGAGTCCTCACACGAGCATTATGGCTCGTGGACCAGAGTGGCTTCACGGTCCTTCACGGACCGTGAAGGGGATCGTGAAGGATAAATGCGCCACGGATACCTCTACGACTTATAAAAACACGACACGGGCCGTGGAGCTTTTACGCTTCACGGGCCGTAACAGCCCGTGAGAGGTCGTGAAGCTCGGAATACTAAGTGGCACTTGATTCTCATTGGCTTGTTGATGTTGGTCCAATAGGAATTAAAAGCTTGGCCGGCTAAGTGAGAATGAGGTCGGTTTTTGAGGTCTTTATAAGGCATTAGCCTTATAAGCCTTGGATCCTTTTGTCAAATTCTCCTCTGATACAAACTTAAGCTTCAAAGGTTGTTCTTGTGAGGTATCTTGTGTGTGTTTCCAGAAAATCAAGAGGGTATTACAAGTGCATCAAGATCTTGGTGATTGTTGGTGACTTGCTTTGCTAGCACAAGGGTAAAGTTTTGGTGTATCACTTTGGTGGAAGATCTTGAGGGCTTCTTCTTCAAGAGGTTGATCATCCCAAGCATACACAACCTTTCCAGTAGCAAGGAGCTAAGGAGGAAGGTATAAATCTCTTACCTTTGTATTGTTTCTTTTGGTTGCATGCGTTGTCTTCAAGCTTTACCATTTATGGAGTTCATGGAAACTTTTGTTTTAAAATCCGTTTTATTTGCTTCCGTTGCGTTCCCGTGTTCATGATGAACTCCTACAGTGGTATCAGAGCCATCTTGATGCATTGCATGCACCATTTTGGCCTGAAAATCATTTTTATGCAAAGATGGACATTCTGTCCAGGAGGTCTTCACGGGCCGTGGAGGTTTTATCTTCACGGGTCTTGAAGCCTACACGACTTCAGTGTGGGGTTGGGGTCATGAAAAGGGTTTTTTGAAATTTTTCACGAGTCATGAGACGCACTGGCTTCACAGGCCGTGAGAAGGTGTGAAGGTCAGTGGTCGTGAAGGACGTCTGGAAATTGTTTTTTGACCCGTTTTAAAAGAAAAACTTTATAAAAATGATTTGGCCAATATTCTGGATTTTCCAGTAGATTATATATGGATTTTCCAGTAGATTATAACTTGGTCTTTTGACCATTTTAGAAAACCCCATAATATCCTAACTCATATATATATATGTATCGGGCGGTTTTGGCATGATAACGCGCACGTGCATATACTTGTGTTGTGTATGTATGAATATGGATTTTCAAAGTGTTTGAAATTCCTAATACATGCGTACAATATTTATTCATTCGTGTCTTGAGTGTTTTAGGTAGTCTCGGAATAAATCTAGTTGGGATATTTTTTGACACGGTTTGGTGTGTCACACGGTGTTGTTTTGTGATGTTTATTGAGGTTGTTTGTAAATCCGGTAACAAGGAGCCCATTAGACCCTTGAGATGTGTTTTGGTTGGTTGTAATTATTTATTCATTCATTTGGTGGTTTGTACCACATTTGGTTTGTAATAATTAATTAATTTATTCGGTTTGTAATATTTAACGGCTTGCATGCCGATTTCTTATTCTTTGTAATTGTAAGAATTAACGAAGAATAGATTTCGTGGCTTGCACGCCATTTCTTTTTAAATTTGTAAAATTGTAAAAGGAGAACCGAATACAACCAAAGAAGAACCGGGAGGAGGTGTCTTTGCTCAATCTTGGATCCGGAGGTCCGTGGTAGACGCAATGGATCAAGCAGGAGGAGCACGCAATAAGTCATTCGGAGTTAGTCCTTAGATGACTTAGTCTTGTCCGTTGGGTCACGGGCAAGACGCATAGGGTTGGCTCGTTACCGGATATGTTTACATGTGTGGTTGTTTATTTATTTTGTTTTTCTTGCTTGGTTGTTTAGTTTCTTCGCAAGCTTGAAAATTTTTCAAAATAAATTAAAACCAAGAGTTTTGAATTGGTTAACAAACCTCGCGCGCCACAACAAGAATTGGTTAAAATTTGTTTTAACCGGAGAAATCAAAACCCCGTTTTTCTCAAAAAGTAAATCACACGCCAACCATAAGATGACACCACCCAAATCTAGTGAAACAAGATCGGTAGTCGAGCATAGCCGAGATCGGTTTTTGTAAGTGTGTGGAAGGTGCGTGTGGCAACTCGGAAGGTCGGTTGCCGAGCTTAGCCAAGCCGGCCATTGGGCTAGAGTACCACCGTGTATCTTGATGGTCGATTTACAATTCCAAGACTTAAAACGCCATGGTAGTTGTCGTGCCCATACCGAGCTACCATGGTGGATTAATGAGGAATGGTGTGGAGGGATCAAACATGCCAAATGGGTGCTATGAGTACCTAGGATCCCGCAAGTGTCTAAGAATTGCGATCATGGATTGCAATTGGTAAAGTGTTTACCGGCCTATGTAGCTCCATGAAGTGATCCGCGGCATACCTGTCATGGATTGGGGTACTTTGAGGTTCTTGGCCCTTGATAACATAATTTGTTTTTATAAACAAGTGGGTAATTATTTAACAAGGATTATAATACGTCAAACTAACCAAACTCCGTATTCTGCTTGTAGAATGGCATCTACTAGCACCAACACCAACACCGCAAACATGTCGCTACGACCTTTCCTTGAGAAGGAGAAACTTCAAGGACCGAACTTTATGGACTGGTTTAGGACATTGAGAATTGTCCTACGCCACGAAATGAAGATGGAGGTCTTGGAGTCTCCTCTTCCGGATCCTCCTGCTACCAATGCAATGAGGGCTGTCCGAGACGCGTATGAAAAGCGCGTCAAGGACACTAATGACGTAACCTGCCTCATGCTTACGACCATGAGTCCCGAGTTGCAACGGCAATTCGAGACTGTGAGTGCGTATGACATGATAACGCAGCTGAAGGACATGTTCCATATGCAAGCGAGGCAAGAGTTGTTCGAATGCGTCAAAGCCTTCGTTGGTTTCCGGATGCAGGAGGGCGGCAACGTGAGTTCACATGTCCTTCGTTTGAAGGGCTATGTGGATCAGTTGAAGAAGTTGGGGTTCCTGATGGGGAAGGAGTTGGCGGTTGAAATAATCCTCCAATCCTTGCCTCCATCATATGGGTCCTTCATTGTGAATTTCCATATGCATAATATGGATAAGACCATAATGGAGCTTCATGGCATGTTGAAGACTGCCGAGTCTAACATGGCCAAGACGAAGCCATCTTCCTCCACCGCCGTCCTTATGATCAATGGGGGTGGCAAGAAGCGGAAGCAACCCGCTTCGTCCTCCAAGGGAAAGGGGAAGGGAAAAGCCAACGTGGCAACACCAAAGCCTAACCCTACCCCGGAGGCGAAGGGGAAACAAGTGGCTGCCGCTGCCACCTCACCGGAAGAGGAAACCTGCTTCTTCTGCGGGGAAAAGGGTTACTACTGGCGTAGTTGCTCCAAGTACACGGAGGATCTCAAAAGATTGAGATCTAAAGGTGCCGCTGCCTCCGGTATGTATATGATTGAACTCCATAACACTTCTACTTCTAACACCTGGGTTTTTGACAGCGGGTGTGGTACTCACATTTGTAATAATGTGCAGGTACTAACAAAAAGTAAGGACCTGGTAGGTGGAGATCTGGATCTCATCATGGGAAACAAGGCGATTGTCCCGGTTGAGAAGATAGGAAGTGTGTATGTTGCCTTTCAATCCGGCTTATCTATTGTTTTATCTAATGTTTGTTATTCGCCCTGCGTGGCAAGAAACATTATTTCTCTTTATGCATTGTACGACGATGGATTTGATTTTGAATTTAAAAATGGTTATATTTTGTGTTATAAGAATGGTTCCTTTTATATCAAAGCATCTCCATGTCATGGCATATATGAAGCAAGTGTAAGCTTGAGAAACAATAGATCAATCATGAATGTTGATTCGGGATCCAAAAGTGTTTTGGATAAAATGTCTCTTTGGCATGGTCGGTTAGGCCACATAAACAAGAAACGCATCGCCAAGCTCCAAGCGGATGGGATCTTGGAATCATTTGACCACGGGTCTAATGAAGTATGCAAATCTTGTTTATTTTGCAAGATGACCAAAGCACCCTTCACCGGTGAATGTGAGAAGGCGAAAGACTTGTTGGATATCGATCACACTGATGTGTGTGGTCCGTTCAAGCATGCCACTAGAGATCACTCCCGCTACTTCGTTATCTTTATTGATGATTATAGTCGATATGGGTATGTCTACTTGGTGAGACAAAAGTATGAGACCTTTAAGGTGTTTAAGACTTACCAAAACGAAGTATAAAATCAACTTGGGAACAGGATTAAGATGCTTAGATCCAATAGAGGTGGAGAGTATCTTAGTTCCGAATTCCGAGACCATCTTAGAAATTGTGGGATTGTCTCGCAATTAACACCTCCTAGAACGCCTCAATTAAATGGTGTTGTTGAGAGGAGGAACCGAACATTGTTAGATATGGTTCGGTCTATGATGTGTCACACGGAAGTTCCTATTACATTTTTAGGTTACGCTATCGAAACGGCTGGTAGGATCCTTAACCTCGTACGAACAAATAAGGTTAAGAGAACACCGTATGAAACGTGGCATGGAAAGGTTCCATCCATTTCATATTTGAAGGTCTGGGGATGTCCTGCCGACATGAGACGTGAGGTGGAGGACAAGTTGGAGCCCATGGCCAAAAGGTGTTTCTTCATTGGTTATCCTGCTAGTTCTATTGGATATTTGTTTTACAAACCTTCAGAGAACAAGGTATTTGTTGCTCGAAGGGCGGCCTTCCTACAAAGGGAGCTGGTATCCAAGAGTGCTAGTGGGAGCAAGGTTGATCTCGAAGAAATTCGAGAGCCTAACGATGTAGAACCTAATGTTGGAACTAGCTCACAACCGGCAACGGTTGAGTCTCAGCATGATGATGCTGGAGATAATGATGTAGATCCGTTACCTCTAAGGAGATCTGGTAAAAGTCGGCATGAGCCAGAGAGATATGGTTTTAACATATCTGAGGGCACCGACATGGTAGTTGTTTCTGATGAACCTACCAAATACCAGGACGCTGTGGTGGGCCCTGAGTCTGCCAAATGGAAAGAGCCAATGGAATCCGAGATTAAATCTATGGCCGATAACCAGGTTTGGGACTTGGTAGCTCCTGTACCAGGGTGTAAGCCCGTCGGGTGCAAATGGGTTTTCAAGAAAAAGATCGGCGTAGATGGCGAGGTAGACACCTTCAAAGCCCGACTGGTAGCTAAGGGTTTCACGCAAACTCATGGTGTAGACTATGAGGAAACCTTTTCTCCGGTGGCTATGTTGAAGTCTATCCGGATACTCATGGCCATTGCCGCATTTCATGATTATGAAATATGGCAGATGGACGTCACAACCGCGTTCCTTAATGGAACACTGTCAGAGGAGGTGAATATGACACAACCTGAGGTTTTGTACATCCTGAGTTCCCGGATAAAGTCTACAAGCTAAAGAAGTCCATTTATGGGCTTAAGCAAGCCTCTCGGTGCTGGAACCTGTGCTTTGATGAGAAGGTCAAAGAGTTTGGCTTCTCTAAAAGCAAGGATGAGCCATGCGTATACATCAGGGCTAGTGGGAGCATAGTTGTATTCCTGATTCTATATGTAGATGATATTCTGCTAATTGGGAATGACGTCCCAATTTTGCAAGGTGTAAAAGCCTGGCTAGGGAGTTATTTCTCAATGAAGGATCTGGGAGATGCAGCTTATATTCTTGGGATTAAAATCTATAGAGATAGATCCCGCAGGTTGATAGCCTTGAGCCAAAGTACATATATTGACAAGGTCCTATAGAGGTTTAGGATGGAGGACTCCAAGAAGGGGTTTATACCTATGTCACATGGTTTGGTATTGAGTAAGACTCAATGCCCGAGTTCCCTTGAGGAACGAGAAGTAATGAGGCGAGTACCTTATGCTTCAGTAATAGGCTCGATCATCTACGCCATGCTGTGTACTAGGCCTGATGTCTCTTGTGCATTGAGTATGAAAAGTAGATATCAAGCCAACCCTGGTGAGGCACATTGGACAGCGGTGAAGAACATTCTTAAGTATCTTAGGAGAACTAAGGATATGTTCTTAGTATATGGTTGGGAAGAAGAGCAGAGGGTAACTGGTTACTCTGACGCCACCTTCCAAACCGACAGGGATGACTGCCGATCTCAATCGGGGTTCGTGTTCCTGTTAAACGGTGGTGCTATATCCTGGAGAAGCTCCAAACAAGACACGGTGGCTGATTCCACGACCGAGTCTGAGTACATTGCGGCAAGTGAAACTGCAAAGGAGGCTGTATGGATGAGGAAGTTCATCCTTGATCTAGGAGTGGTTCCTAGCATTACCGACCCTGTTGAGGTTTTCTGTGACAACGAGGGTGCGGTTGCATTGGCAAAGGAACCTAGATCTCACCGACGCACGAGACATATTCCGCGGAAATATTATTATATCCGGGACGTGGTTGAGAGTGGAGATATTGTCATCAGCAGAGTACACACGGATAGCAACGTGGCGGATCCGTTCACTAAACCGTCACCCGTAAGATGACACCACCCGAATCTTGTGAAACAAGATCGGTCGTTGAGCTTTAGCCGAGATAGGTTTTGTGTAACTGTGTGGAAGGTGCGTGCGGAAACTCGTAAGGTCGGATGTCGAGCTCTAGCCGAGCCGGCCATTGGTGTTTAGTACCACCGTGTATCTTGACGGTTCCAAGATTTAATACTCCTTGGTAGTTGTTGTGCCAATACCGAGCTACCAAAGTGGATTAATAAGGAAACGGTCTGGAGGGATCAAACATGCCAAATGGGTGCTATGAGTACCTAGGATCCCGCAAGTTTCTAAGAGTTGCAATCTCGGATTGCAATAGGTAAGGTGTTTACCGGCCTAAATAACTTCATGAAGTGATTCGCGGAAAACCCGTCATGGATGGAAGTGAAATAAGGTTCTTAGCCCTTGTTAATACAATTTGTTTTTAAAACAAGTGAGTAATTATTTAGCAAGTATTTAATATATCACACTAACCAAAATTCGTACTTTTCTTGTAGATAACATCTACTAGCAATACCACCACCTCAAACATGTCACACCGTCCTTTCTTGGAAAAGGAAAAACTCACGGGGCCAAACTTCATGGAATGGCAAAGGACTTAGCGATTCGTCCTATGCCATGAGATGAAGCTAGAGGTCCTAGAGTCACCTCTTCCGGAGGCGCCTGCTACTAACGCGGCGAGGGCTGTTAGAGAGGCATATGAAAAACGCCTCAAAGACATCAACGATGTGACTTGCCTATTTGTCTCAACAACGAGTCCAAAATTGCAAAGGAAATTCGAGAAAGTGAGTGCGTATGAGATGATTACTCAGCTGAAGGACATGTTCCAACAGCGAGCAAGGCAAGAGTTGTATGAGTGTGTCAAAGACTTCATCGGTTGCCAGATGCAGGAGGGCGGCAATGTGAGCACCCACGTCCTTAAAATGAAGGCGTACATGGACCAGCTCGAGGAGTTGGGCTTTCCCATCGGGAAATAGTTGGCTGTTGATATTATCCTCCAATCTTTGCCTCCGTCATATGGGCCGTTCATCAAGAATTTCCATTATGGAACTTCATGACATGCTTAAGAATGTCGAGTCTGAGCTTGCCAAGTCGAAACCCTCCACCTCCACTACCGTCCTTGCCATCAACGAAGGTGGTAAAAAGTGAAAGCAGCCTGCTTCAAGCTCCAAAGTGACGGGGAAGGGAAAGGCTAAGGCCAATGCGCCGAAGACCAAACCTAACCCACCCTGGAGCCGAAGGGGAAGCAAGTGGCTACCAGGACCACCTCACCGGAAGAGGCAACCTGCTGCTTCTGCAGGGAGAAGGGTTACTACCGGCGTAGTTGCCCCAAATACACGGAGGAGCTCAAGAAGCTACGAGCTAAAGTTGCCACTGCCTCTGGTATGTACATGATTGAACTCCATAACACTTCTACTTCTATAGTCTGGGTTTTAGATAGCGGGTGTGGTACTCACGTTTGTAATAAGGTGCAGGTACTAAGAAAAAGTAGGGACATTTTTCAGGGAGAGCTAGATCTCATCATGGGAAGCAAGGCGGTTGTCCCGGTTGAGAAGATTGGGAGTGTGGAGCCCGCCTTTCCATCTGGCTTGTCTATTGTTTTATTAAATGTATCTTATTCGCCCTATGTGGCAAGAAACATTATTTCTTTATATGCTTTGTATGCTTTGTACGACGATGGATTTACTTTTAAATTTGGGAATGGTAGAATTCTATGTTACAAAAATCATTTCTTTTATTTTAAAGAATTTCCATGTCATGACATATATGAGACAAGCGTAAGCTTGCAAAACAATAGATCAATCATCAATGTTGATTCGGGATCCAAAAATGTTTTGGATAAGTTGTCTCTATGGCATGGTCGGTTAGGCCCCATAAACAAGAATCGCATCGCCAAGCTCCAAGCGGATGGGATCTTGGAATCATTTGACCACGGGTCTAATGAAGTATGTGAATCTTGTTTATTGGGCAAAATGACCAAAGCACCCTTCACAGGTGTATGTGAGAGGGCGCAAGACTTGTTGGATATCGTTCACACTAACGTGTGTGGTCCATTCAAGCATGCCACAAGAGATCATTCCCGCTACTTCGTTACCTTTATTGATGATTTTAGTCTATATGGGTATTTCTACTTGGTGAGATAATAGTAGGATACCTCTGAGGTATTTAAGAATTATCAAAATGAGATAGAAAATCAAGTAGGTAAAAGAATTAAGTTGTTACGATCTGATAGAGGCAGTAAGTATCTTAGTTCTGAGTTCCGTAGCCATCTAAGGGATTGTGGGATTGTGTCGCAATTGACCCCTCATAGGACGCCTCAATTAAATGGTGTCGCCGAGTGGAGGAACCAAACATTGTTAGATATGGTTCGGTCTATGATGTGTTACACGGACGTTCCCGTTACATTTTGGGGATACACAACTGAAACGGCTGGTAGAATCCTTAACCTGGTACCAACAAAGAAGGTTAAGAAAATACCGTATGAGATGTGGTATGGAAAGGTTCCATCCATTTCATATCTTAGGGTATGGGGTTGTCCTGCCTACGTGAGGGGAAATTGGATCCTAGGGCCGAAAGGTGCTTTTTAATTGGTTATCCTACTAGGTCCATGGGAAATTTGTTTTAGAAACATTCGGAGAAGAAGGTGTTTGTTGTTCGAAGGGCAGTGCTCATAGAGAGGGAACTGCTATCCAAAGACGCTAGTGGGAGGAAGGTTGCTCTTGAAGAAATTCAAGAACCTACCAATGTAGAACCTGTTGTTGGAACTACCTCACAACCTGCCACGGTTGAATCTCAGCATGATGACGCCCCATTGCCTCTTAAAAGATTTGGTAGAAGTCAGCATGAGCCAGAGATATATGGTTTTAACATATCTGAGGGCACCGACATGGTAGTGGATTCTGATGAACCTACCAAATACCAGGACGCTATGGTGGGCCCTGAGTCCGCCAAGTGGAAAGAAGCAATGGAATCAGAGATTTAGTCCATGTCGGATAATCAAGTCTGGTACATGGTTGATCCCGTGCCAGGGTGCAAACCCGTATGGTCCAAATGAGTCTTCAAGAAGAAGATCTGCGTGGATGGCGAGGTAGACACCCTCAAACCACGACTGGTGGGTAAGGGTTTTACTCAAACTCATGGTGTAGACTATGACGAAACCTTTCCCCCGATGGCTATGTTGAAGTCTATCTGTATACTCATGGCCATTGCCGCATTTCATGACTATGAAATTTGGCTAATGGACTGTTGGAGTATGCCCACTGACACACATACGCCATTGATTACTACCGATAATGTATGGGCCCATCGGGTCACACGCCAAGGGTTGATCCTGGCAATAACCTAAAAGGTGAGGGTGAGAAAGGATAAATAATGATAGTTGGTTTCCAGCAGGGGTTAGCGGCGCTAAATGTGGCGTCGCTAAATCAGCCGCGTTGGCGGCGCTAACCTTGGGCGGTTAGCGGCGTTAACAGTGGGCGGTTAGCGGCGCTAACGCTTTCTGACAGAAACAACTTTATTCTTTTCACCTCATCTCTCCACCAATGCATGGGCTTTGCATTCATTACACCCTGGCCGACCTTGGGAGACCTGGGGTCAGTTTTGGTTTTATAAAAGGGGCTTCATTCTCTCATTTCTTACTCTTGGTCATTAAGAAAAGAAAACCCACTTAGAGACTTTGAGTGTTGTCTAAGTGCAAGAGGAAGAGAGAAAGAAGAGAGTCCCTGGTGGTTTTGGTTATTGTTCCAGAAGCTTCACCACTTGTGGATTGAGCTAAAGGAGTGCTAGTACACTTGGGTCACACTTGCCTTGGGGTGGACTTCGATTTGTGGAAGGAACACAAGAAGAGAATCCAAGCTTGGAGCTAAGCACACACCCAACCGACCAGAGACATCAAGGGTATAATCCTTGCTCTCTTTTCTGTTGTAGTTGCATTACCTAGTTGTAGAGTTAGATACACTTATAGGGTTCACTTTGTGGTTTCGTTTTTGACTTGAAAATTCGATTTTGGCCTTGCATGCATCCGTTGTTGTGTACCACGAACCCTAACAGTGGTATCAGAGCCAGCTCTACACTGGTTTTGCACTAGATAGCTACGAAAATCCGAAAAATGTGATTTTTGGTTCTGTCCAGTGTTTAGCGGCGCTAACTTTTCCATGTTAGCGGCGCTAAACCTTAGTTAACGGCGCTAAAGTCGAAGTCAGCAGTCGTCTTTGCTTATCTGACTTGGTAAACTGTCGTTTCTCGTTAGCGGCGCTAACCCCTTATTGGCATAATGCATGGTTTTGCCTTAAATCAATTTTGTTGGATTTTTGGGCTATTTGTTCTTGCTGGAATTGTTCCAGATTTGTGCTGTGATTCTGTTTAAGTTGCCTTATGTCTTGGTTGATGTATTTATATGTGGATTAACATTTTGGCATGAAAATGGCTAATTGCATATACTTACATTGTGTACATATGACTATGGAATTTTGAATTGTTTAAAATTCCTAATGCATATGTACATAGGATTATTTGTGCCTTGAGTGATTGGATAATCTTAACCAAGACATATAAGGTTACATGGTTTTTGTGTGGCACACCATGGGTAGTTTTAAATTTCTTGTATGTGGTTGTGATATTAGAATCCGGTAACAATATGAGCCATAAGACCTATGTGATGTGTTTGGTTGTTTAAATTAATGTATTCATTCATTTGGTGGTTTGTACCACAATGGTTTGTAATAATTTATTTATTTATTCGGTTTATATATTTAACGGCTTGCATGCTGATTTTCTATTCTTTGTAATTTATCTTATTAGCTTAGAATAGTAAATTGTGGCTTGCATGCCATTCCTTTTAAATTTGTAAATTGTAAAAGGAGAACCGAAGCAACCAACAAGGACCATGGAGGATGTCTTGGCGTACTTGGATCCGGAGGTCGGTGGGAGACGCAATGGATCAAGTGGGAGATGCACACATCGGGTCATTCGGTCTAGTCCTTAGATGACTTAGTCTTGCCCGTTGGCTCACGGGCAAGACGCATAGGATTGGCTCGTTACCGGATATATATATTACATGCGTGGTTGATTTTATTTTGTTTATTTTCTTGCATGGATGTTTAGGATCTTCGCATGCTAGAAAATTTTTCAAAATAATAAAATCAAAGAGTTTTATAATTGGTTTACAAACTCCGCGCGCCACATAGCCAAGAATTCGTTAAAAGTGTTTTAACCGGAGAAACAAAAACCCGTTTTTCAAAAAGTAAATCTCACACCACCCGTAAGATGACACCGCCCAAATCTAGTGAAACAAGATTGGTCGTCGTGCTATAGCCGAGATCTATTTTGCGTAACTGTGTGGAAGGCGCGTGTGGCAACTCGCAAGGTCGGTTTTCGAGCTTTAGCCGAGCCGGCCATTGGGCTAGAGTACCACCGTGTATCTTGACGGACGATTTACAAATTCCAAGACTGAAACGCAATGGTAGTTGTCGAGCTTTAGCCGAGCTATCAAAGTGTATTAATGAGGAATTGGTGTGGAGGGATCAAACATGCCAAATGGTGCTAAGAGTACCTAGGATCCCGCAAGTGTCTAAGAGTTGTGATCACGGATTACAATTGGTAAAATGTTTACCGGCCTAAAATAGCTCTATGAAGTGATCCGCGGAAAACCCGTCATGGATTAGGGTATTTTGAGGTTCTTAGCCCTTGTTACTATATTTTGTTTTATAACAAGTGGGTAATTATTTTAACAAGGATTTAATACGTCATAACTAACCAAATTTCGTACTTTGCTTGTAGATGGCATCTACTAGCAACACCAACACCACCAACATGTCACTCCGTCCATTTTTGAAAAGGAGAAACTCACCGGGCCGAACTTTATTGATTGGGAAAGGACTTTGAGAATTGTCCTACGTCAAGAGATGAAGCTAGAGGTCCTTGAGTCACCTCTTCCGGAACCACCGGCAATCAACGCGCCAAGGGCCGTAAAGGATGCGCATGAAAAGCGTGTCCGTGACACTAATGATGTCACTTGCCTAATGCTAACGACCATGAGTCCCGAATTGCAAAGGCAATTCGAGAAAGTGAGTGCGTTTGAGATGATTTCTCAGTTAAAGGACATGTTCCAATTGCAAGCAAGGCAAGAGCTTTATGAGTGTGTCAAGGCCTCTGTCGGTTGCAAGATGCCGGAGGGCGGTAATGTTAGCTCCCACGTACTAAAGATGAAAGGGTATGTGGACCAGCTTGAGGATTTGGGCTTTCCCATGGGGAAAGAGTTGGCGGTTGAAATAATCCTCCAATCTTTGCCTCCGTCATATGGACCGTTCATTGTGAACTTCCATATGCATAGTATGGATAAAACCATTATGGAATTGCACGGCATGCTCAAGACTACAGAGTCCGAGCTTCCCAAGGCAAAGCCCTCCACCTCCACTGCCGTCCTCACCATCCACGAAGGTGGGCACAAGCGGAAGCAACCCGCTTCGGGCTCCAAGGGGAAGGGAAAGAAGAAGGCCAAGGCCCAAGGGCCAACCCCGGAGCCGAAGGGGAAGCAAGTGGCTCCTGCTGCCACCTCTCCGAAAGAGGCAACGTGCTACTTCTGCGGGGAGATGGGTCACTACCGGCGTAGTTACCCCAAGTACACGGAGGAGCTCAAGCAGCTTCGCTCTAAAGGTGCTGCTGCCTCCAGTACGTACATGATTGAACTCCATAACACTTCTACTTCTAACACCTGGGTTTTAGACAGTGGGTGTGGTACTCACGTTTGTAATAATGTGCAGGTACTAAGAAGAAGTAGGGACCTGGTTGATGGAGAGCTGGATCTCATCATGGGAAACAAGGCGGTTGTCCCGGTTGAGAAGATTGGGAGTGTGGAGCTCGCCTTTCCTTCCGGCTTATCTATTGTTTTAGAAAATGTTTGTTATTCGCCCTGCGTGGCAAGAAACATTTTATCACTTTATGCTTTATATGACATTGGGTTTGACTATAAATTTGAGAATGGTAGCATTTTATGTTACAAAGATCATGTCTTATATTTTAAAGCGTTTCCATGTCATGGCATTTATGAGGCAAGTGTAAACTTGCAAAACAATAGATCAATCATGAATGTTGATTCGGGATCCAAAAGTGTTTTGGATAAGTTATCTCTATGGCATGGTCGGTTAGGCCACATAAACAAGAAACGCATCGCCATGCTCCAAGCGGATGGGATCTTGGAATCATTTGAGCACGGTTCAAATGAAGTATGCGAATCTTGTTTATTGGGCAAGATGACCAAAGCACCCTTCACCGGTGTTTGTGAGAGGGCGCAAGACTTGTTGGATATCGTTCACACAGATGTCTGTGGTCCGTTCAAGCATGCCACAAGAGATCATTCCCGCTACTTCGTTACCTTTATTGATGATTATAGTCGATACGGGTATGTCTACTTGGTGAGACAAAAGTCGGATACCTTTGAGGTGTTCAAGACTTATCAAAATGAGGTGGAAAATCAACTAGGGAAAAGAATTAAGATGCTACGATCTGATAGAGGCGGTGAGTATCTTAGTTCTGAGTTCCGCGAACATCTAAGGAGTTGTGGGATTGTCTCGCAACTGACACCTCCTAGGACACCACAACTAATGGTGTCGCCGAGAGGAGGAACCGAACATTATTATATATGGTTCGGTCTATGATGGTTTGTACGGACGTTCCCGTTACGTTTTGGGGATATGTGATTGAAACGGCTGGTAGAATCCTTAACCTCGTACCAACAAAGAAGGTTAAGAAAACACCGTATGAGATGTGGCATGGAAAAGTTCCATCCATTTCATATTTAAAGGTCTGGGGTTGTCCTGCCTACGTGAGACGTGAGGCTGAGGACAAATTGGAACCCAGGGACGAAAGGTGCTTTTTCATTGGTTATCCCGCCGGGTCTATGGGATATTTGGTTTACAAACCTTCGGAGAACAAGGTATTTGTTGCTCGAAAGGCAGTGTTCCTTGAGAGGGAACTGCTATCCAAAGACGCTCGTGGGAGAAAGGTTGATCTTGAAGAAATTCAAGAGTCTGCCAATGTAGAACCTGATGTTGGGAATAGCTCACAACCCGTAGGGTGCAAATGGGTCTTCAAGAAGAAGATCGGCATGGATGGCGAGGTAGACACCTTCAAGGCCCGACTGGTGGCTAAGGGTTTCACTCAAACTCATGGTATAGAATATGAGGAAACCTTTTCCCCGGTGGCTATGATGAAGTCTATCCGGATACTTTTGGCCATTGCCGCATTTCATGATTATGAGATTTGGCAAATAGACGTCAAAACCGCGTTCCTTAATGGAACACTTTCCGGATAAAGTCTGCAAGCTTAAGAAGTCCATTTATGGGCTTAAGCAAGCCTCTCGGAGCTGGAACATGTGCTTCGACGAGAAGGTCAAAGAGTTTGGCTTCTCTAAGAGCAAGGATGAGCCATGCGTTTACATTAGAGCTAGTGGGAGCGTAGTTGTATTCCTAGTTCTTTATGTAGATGATATTCTACTAATTGAGAACGACGTCCCAACTTTGCAAGGGGTAAAATCCTGGCTAGGGAGTTGTTTCTCAATGAAAGATCTTGGGGATGCGGCTTACATTCTGGGGATTAAAATCTATAGAGATAGATCCCGCAGGTTGATTGGATTGAGCCAGAGTACGTACATTGACAAGGTCCTAAAGAGATTTAGGATGGAGGACTCCAAGAAGGGGTTCATACCTATGTCACATGGTTTAGTGTTGAGCAAAGCTCAAAGCCCGAGTTCCCCTGACGAACGTGAAGTAATGAGGCGAGTCCCATATGCTTCGGCTATAGGCTCGATCATGTACGCCATGTTATGTACTAGGCCTGATGTATCTTGTGCATTGAGTATGACAAGTAGATATCAAGCCAACCCTGGCGAAGCACATTGGACGGCAGTAAAGAACATTCTCAAGTATCTTCGATGACAAAGGAGATGTTCTTGGTGTATGGAGGTGAGGAAGAGCTGTGGGTGACTGGTTACTCCGATGCTAGCTTCCAAACCGATCAGGACGACTGCCGATCTCAATCGGGGTTTGTGTTCCTGCTCAATGGTGGTGCTATTTCCTGGAGAAGCTCCAAGCAAGACACTGTGGCCGATTCTACTACCGAATCGGAGTATATTGCGGCCAGTGAAGCTGTGAAGGAGGCTGTATGGATGAAGAAATTCATCCAAGATCTGGGAGTGGTTCCTAGCATAGCCGACCCTGTTAAGGTGTTTTGTGACAACGAGGGTGCGGTTGCTTTCGCGAAGGAACCTAGGTCTCACCGACGCACGAGGCATATTCCGCGGAAGAATCATTACATCCGGGACGTGGTCGAATGTGGAGACATTGTTATCAGCAGAGTACATATGGATAGCAATGTGGCGGATTCGTTCACCAAACCTTTATCACAAGAAAAGCACGATGCTCATACACGTGCTATTGGGATTAGATTTGCTAGTGATTTGGTTTGATTATGTATTTGGTTAGCATATTTGATGTATTTACCTTTTGGGAACATGAAGCAGTATTGTATTTATTGTATTTATCGATTATTAAATGAGATTTAGTAATACGCAAGTTGCGGGTATTTCTTTAAATCTTTACTGTGTTCCAACTTTGCATGTTTTGCTCTTCCCTGAATGCGTAAGCATTCTAAATGTCCACAGTTGGTCATTCTTCACGGGAAGGAAGTATGAACTAAGACTGAGGGAAATAATTGGTCATGTGTCCAATGGGGATTGGGGCACGGGGACGCCATTCTTCGCCTGTACTTGAAAGTGTTTCAAGTGACTGGACAACCCACACCTGATTTTACTTTATGGTACTTGTCATGAGTAAATCAGGATGATAATATCAGTTCATCGTCAGACTGGAGATGCACGTGGCTGTATCACTTTGGTTTCCTTTGTTCTGATTGCTTTCAAACGCAGTCCGTGACTGGCTGTTATAAAGGGAGTAGTTGGGCGGAGTATGATCACTGTGGTGGACAGTGTAAGTCAAAGGAATTTGTTCCTATGTTTAGAGAGATATCCTTGGGCCCCTCGATGATTTGGTCGCTGACACCAAAATGCATGGCCGTGCTCAAGCTTGCAATAATTTATGATTGATTGCAACTTGTATATTTTGGTCACCACCAATCTAGATCGAGAAACATAATTGTGAACGAACGGAGAATGAATTAGTACCATGTCTCGTGTTCACCTGGATATTGTGTAACAAAAGGATGATTGATCACTTATCGATAGGACCATTTCACATGGGTTGCAGATTGGTTTTTGTGCTGAAGACAAAACCCATACTTACTTGGGGGCAAAGATGTCTTACTAGTGGCCGCTCTTTGTCTGTGATGTATTGGGTACGGTGAGTCATGTGCAAGTGGGAGTCTGTTGGAGTATGCCAACTGACACACGTACACCATTGATTACTACCGATGATGTATGGGCCTATCGGGTCACACGCCAAGGGTTGATCCTGGCAATAACCTAAAAGGTGAGGGTGAGAAAGGATAAATAATGATAGTTGGTTTCCAGCAGGGGTTAGCGGCGCTAACTCTGGCGTCGCTAAATCAGCCGCGTTAGCGGCGCTAACCTTGGGCGGTTAGCGGCGTTAACAGTGGGCGGTTAGCGGCGCTAACCCTGTCTGACAGAAACAACTTTATTCTTTTCACCTCATCTCTCCACCAATGCATGGGCTTTGCATTCATTACACCCTGGCCGACCTTGGGAGACCTGGGGTCGGTTTTGGTTTTATAAAAGGGCCTTCATTCTCTCATTTCTTACTCTTGGTCATTAAGAAAAGAAAACCCACTTAGAGACTTTGAGTGTTGTCTAATTGCAAGAGTAAGAGAGAAAGAAGAGAGTCCCTGGTGGTTTTGGTTATTGTTCCAGAAGCTTCATCACTTGTGGATTGAGCTAAAGGAGTGCTAGTACACTTGGGTCACACTTGCCTTGGGGTGGACTTCGATTTGTGGAAGGAACAGAAGAAGAGAATCCAAGCTTGGAGCTAAGCACACACACGACGAGAGACATCAAGGGTATAATCTTTGCTCTCTTTTCTGTTTTAGTTGCATTACCTAGTTGTAGAGTTAGATACACTTATGGGGTTCACTTTGTGGTTTAGTTTTTTACTTTAAAATTCGATTTTGGCATTGCATGCTTCCGTTGCTGTGTACCACGAACCCCAACATGGACGTAAAATCCGCGTTGCTTAACGGAACACTTTCAAAGGAGGTGTATATGACACAGCCTGAGGGTTTTGTAGATCCAGAGTTTCCGGAAAAAGTCTGCAAGCTTAAGAAGTCCATTTATGGGCTTAAGCAAGCTTCTCGAAGTTGGAACATGTGCTTTGATAAGAAGGCCAAAGAGTTTGGCTTCTCTTAAAGCAAGGATGAGCCATGCTTTTACATTAGATCTAGTAAGAGCATGATGGTATTCCTAGTTCCTTACGCAGATGATATATTACTAATTAGGAACTACGTCCCTAATTTACAAGGTGTAAAAGCCTAGGTAGGGAGTTGTTTCTCAAAGAATGAACTTGGGGATGCAGCTTATATTCTTGATACTAAAATCTATAGAGATTGATCCCGCCGGTTGATCGGCTTGAGCCAAAGTACGTACATTGACAAGGTCCTAAAGAGGTTTAGTATGGAAGACTCCAAGAAGGGTTTCATTCATATGTCACATGGTTTGGTGTGGAGCAACGCTCAAAGCCCGAGTTCCTCTGAGGAACGCGAAGTAATGAGGCAAGTTTCTTATGCTTCGGCAATAGACTCGATCATGTATGACATGTCATGTACAAGGTCTGATCACTCTTGTGCATTGAGTATGACAAGTAGATATCAATCCAATCCTGGTGAGGCACATTGCACGGAAGTGAAGAACATTCTCAAGTACCTTCAGAGGACCAAGGAGATGTTATTCGTATATGGAGGTGTGGAAGATCTTAGGGTTATTAGTTACTCTGATGCCAGTTTCCAAACCGACAGGGATGACTGCCAATCTCAATCGGGGTTCGTGTTCCTGTTAAATGGTGGTGCGATCTCCTGGAGGAGCTCCAAGCAAGACACTGAGGCTGATTAAACGACTGAGTCAGAGTACATTGCGGCCAGTGAAGCTGCAAAGCAGGTTGTTTAGATGAGGAAGTTCATCCAAGATCTTGGAGTGGTTCCTAGTATTTCCGACCCTGTTGTGATATTTTGTGACAACGAGGGTGCGTTCGCCTTAGCGAAGGAACCAAGGTGTCACAGACGCACGAGGCCTGTTCCGAGGAAATATCATTATATCCAGGACGTGGTAGAGAGTTGAGACATTCTTATCAGCAGAGTACACACGGATAGCAACGTGGCAGATCCGTTCACCAAACTTTTATCGCAGGCGAAGCACGTTCCTCACACACGTGCTATTGGGATTAGATTTGCTAGCGATTTGGTTTGATTATGTATAATTGGTTATTGAATTTGATGTGTTTACCCTTTTGGGAACATTCAGCAATATTGTATTTATTTTATTTAACGATTATTAAATGGAGATTTAGTAATACGCAAGTTGCGGATATTTCTTTTAATCTTTACTATGTTCGAACTTAGCATGTTTTGTTCTTCCCTGAATGTGTTAGCATTCTAAATGTCCACCGTCGGTCATTCATCTCGGGAAGGAAGTTTGAATTAAAACTGAGGAAAGTGATTGGTCATGTGTTCAATTGGGATTAGGACACGGGGACACAATACTTCGCCTGCAATTGAAAGGGTTTCAAGAGACTGGACGACCCGTACCTGAGTTCACTTTGTGGTACTTGTCATGAGTGAATCAGGATGATAATATCTGTTCATCCTTATACTGGAGATGATTTATGTAATCGATTGCAACTTTTAAAATTTGATCACCACCAGTCTCGATCGAGAAACATAATCGTGAACGAACGGATAATGACTTAATACCATATCTCGTGTTCACGAGGACATCGCGAACAAAAGGATGTTTGATCCCTTATCTATAGGACCATTTCACATGGGCTGCAGTTTGGTTTTTATGTTGAAGACAAAACCCATACTGACTTGGGGGCAAATATGTCTTACTAGAGGCAGCTCTTTGTCTGTGATGCTATGGGTATGGTGAGTCATGTGCAAGTGGGAGTCTGTTGGAGTATGCCTACTGACACATGTACGCCAATTGATCACTACCGATGATGTATGGGACTATCGGGTCCCACGCCGGGTGTTGATCTTGAAAACAACCTAAAAGGAAGGGTGAGAAATAATAATTAAATGATGGTTGGCAGGCTGGACAGGGTTAGCAGCGCTAACCATTTGGTCGTTATCTCAGCCACGATCGCGGCGCTAACATTTAAGGGTTAGCGGTGCGAACCCGTCTGACAACATGCAACTTTATTCTTTTCACCTCCACTCTCCACCAATGCATGTCAACTTCATCATTGCTTCTTAACCGACTTTGGGGAGTCCTGGAGGCACTCTTGGACATGCTTATCACTCTCTCTTATACTCTTGCCTAACTTGGGTTTTAAACACCTATAACTTGAGGGTTGTCTAAGTGTTATAGTGACTGTTCAAAAGAGAGTTTCCTGGTGGTTTTCAAAGGTGTTGTTCCAGAAGTACTTTCAATGGTTGAGAGCGCTTGAGGGGTGCTAGTACACCAAGATCACGCAAGCGGTGGACTTGGATAGTGAAGAGAAGGAAGTAAAGCTTGGAGCTTTTGAACATCACAACAACCAGAGACACTAGGGGTATAAAACTCTCTCTTGTCTTCATTTAAGTTGCATTTCTAGTTGTAGAGCTTGGTAGAACCTTTAGGGTTCAAAAGTGGTCATTTTATATTTATAAAATTTGATTTTGCTTCCGTTGTGCCAAAGCACCAACCCCAACAGTTTGAACCCTAGTGTGCAGGGTTTAGGCACGACAACACACCAAGTTACCGGGAGCAGGAAAGGTGAACCATTAAATGGGTAGCACTACTGGTTTAAGATTTTGAAAAAGGGTTCATTTTTTTCAAAATATATTTTTCATGTTTGTAAAAACATTATCCTTTCAAGTGAAAAACTTTAAAAAGGTACTTTATATATATATATATATATATATATATATATATATATATATATATATATATATATATAGATATATGTGTTTATGGTTAAATGACGAGTGTGCACTATATAATTAATTAAAACACAACCACACAATTAATAATAATAAGCCAAAACACACAACGCCTTTTGTTGGGGTTCGTGGTTGAGCACAACGAAAGCATGAAAGTACAAGTAACAATTTTCAAAGAAAAATCAACCATAAAATGAACCCCATCAATGGATCTAGCTCTACAACAAGGTAATGCAACAAAACAAAAAAAGGAAGAAGAGATTATACCCTTGATGTCTGTGGAAAGTTGTTGAATGCTAGCTTCCAAGCTTGATCTTTGATCCTCTTGAGCTATCCAAGTCCACCCCAAGAGAAAATGTGACCCAAGTGTACTAGCACTTCAAAAGCCCAATCCTTGGTTGAAGAAGACTTCTGGAACAGAAACCAAACTTCTCTCCAGGAACTCTAGCTCTAGTACTCTCTCATTCACTTAGCAACACCTCAAAGTTCTATGTGGGGTTTTCTTTATAAAATGACAAAGAGCATTTTAGAGACAAGAGAAGCATGTATATATAAGCCCCAAGTTGCCCCCTGAACTCCCCAAGCCGGCCATGAGGTAATAATGAGGCTTGACATGCATTGGTGGAGAGAGGAGGTGAAAAGAATAAAGTTGTTTCTGTCAAGCAGGGTTAGCGCCACTAGCCGCCCATGGTTAGCGCCGCTAACGCGGCTGAGATAGCGACGCCAGGGTTAGCGCCGCTAACCCCCTGCCAGGAAACCAACTTACATTATTTATCCTTTCTCACCCTCATCTTTTAGGTTGTTCTCGGTAGCGATGATTTGGCGTACGTGTGTCAGTGGGCATACTCCAACAAACTCCCACTTGCACATGACTCACCGTACCCAATACATCACAGACAAAGAGCGACCTCTAGTAAGACATCTTTGCCCCCAAGTCAGTATGGGTTTTGTCTTTAGCGCAAAAACCAATCTGCAACCAATGTGAAATGGTCGTATAGATAAGTGATCAATCATCCTTTTGTTCTCGATATCCAAGTGAACACGAGACATGGTACTAAGTCATTCTCCGTTCGTTCACGATTATGTTTCTTGATCTAGACTGGTGGTGACCAAAATATACAAGTTGCAATCCATCATAAATCATTGCAAGCTTTGAGCATGGCCATGCATTTTGGTGTTAGCGACCAATCATCGAGGGGCCCAAGGATATCTCTATAAACAGAGGAACAAATTCCTTTGACTTACACCGCCCACAACAGTGATCATACTCTGCCCAACTACTCCCTTTATAATAGCCAGTTATGGACTGCGTTTGAAAGCAATTAGAACAAAGCAAACCAAAGTGATGCTGCCACGTGCATCTCCAGTTTGATGATAAACTGATATTATCATTCTGATTTACTCATGACATGTACCATAAAGTAAAATCAGGTGTAGGTCGTCCAGTCACTCGAAAAACTTTCAAGTACAGGCGAAGAATTGCGTCCCCGTGCCCCAATCCTCATTGGACACATGACCAATTACTTCCCTCAGTCTTGGTTCATACTTCCTTCCCGTGAAGAATGACCGACTGCGGACATTTAGAATGCTTACGCATTCAGGGAAGAGAAAAACATGCTAAGTTGGAACACAGTAAAGATTTAAAGAAATACCCGCAACTTGCGTATTACTAAATCTCATTTAATAATCGATAAATACAATAAATACAATACTGCTTCATGTTCCCAAAAGGGTAAATACATCAAATATACTAACCAAATACATAATCAAACAAAATCACTAGCAAATTTAAATCCCAATACCACGTGTATGAGCATCGTGCTTTGCTTGCGATAAAGGTTTGGTGAACGGATCCGCCACATTGCTATCCATGTGTACTCTGCTGATGAGAATGTCTCCACTATTGATCACGTTCCGGATGTAATGATACTTCTGCGGAATATGCCTCGTGCGTCGGTGAGACCTTGGTTCTTTTGCTAGAGCAACCGCACCCTCGTTGTCACAAAACACCTCAACAGGGTCGGCAATGCTAGGAACCACTCCCAGATCTTTGATGAATTTCTTCATCCATACAGCCTCCTTCACAGCTTCACTGGCCGCAATATACTCCGAAGATACTTGAGAATGTTCTTTACTGCCGTCCAATGTGCCTCACCAGGGTTAGCTTGATATCTACTTGTCATACTCAATGCACAAGATATATCAGGCCTAGTACATAACATGGCGTACATGATCGAGCCAATTGCCGAAGCATATGGAACTCGCCTCATTACTTCCCGTTCCTCAGGGGAACTCGGGCTTTGAGCTTTGCTCAACACTAAACCATGTGACATAGGTATGAACCCCTTTTTGGAGTCCTCCATCCTAAAGCTCTTTAGGACCTTGTCAATGTACGTACTCTGGCTTAATCCGATCAACCTGCGGGATCTATCTCTATAAATTTTAATCCCAAGAATGTAAGCCGCATCCCCAAGATCTTTCATTGAGAAACAACTCCCTAGCAGGCTTTTACCCCTTGCAAAGTTGGGACGTCGTTCCCAATTAGTAGAATATCATCTACATAAAGAACTAGGAATACAACTACGCTCCCACTAGCTCTAATGCAAACACATGGCTCATCCTTACTCTTAGAGAAGCCAAATTCTTTGACCTTCTCGTCGAAGCACAGGTTCCAGCTCCGAGAGGCTTGCTTAAGCCCATAAATGGACTTCTTAAGACTTTATCTGGAAACTCTGGATGAACAAAACCCTCAGGCTGTGTCATATACACATCCTCTGAAAGTGTTCCATTAAGGAACGCGGTTTTGACGTCCATTTGCCAAATCTCATAATCATGAAATGCGGAAATTGCCAAGAGTATCCGGATAGACTTCATCAAAGCCACCGGGGAAAAGGTTTTCTCATAGTCTACACCATGAGTTTGAGTGAAACCTTTAGCCACCAGTCGGGACTTGAATGTGTCTACCTGGCCATCCATGCTGATCTTCTTCTTGAAGACCCACTTACACCCTACGGGTTTACACCCCGGCACGGGATCAACCAAGTCCCAGACTTGATTATCCGACATGGATTGAATCTCGGATTCCATTGCTTCTAGCCACTTGGCGGACTCAGGGCCCACCACATCGTCCCGGTATTTGGTAGGCTCATCAGAGACCACTACCATGTCGGTGCCCTCAGATATGTTAAAACCATATCTCTCTGGCTCATTCCTACTTCTACCAGATCTTCTAATAGGCAATGGGTTTACATTATCTCCAGCATCATCATGCTGAGAATCAACCCTTACGGTTTGTGAGCTAGTCCCAACATCAGGTTCTACATTGGCAGAATCTTGAATTTCTTCAAGATCAACCTTTCTCCCACTAGCGTATTTGGATAGCAGTTCCCTCTCAAGGAACACTGCCCTTCGAGCAACAAATACCTTGTTCTCCGAAGGTTTGTAAAACAAATATCCCATAGACCCGGCGGGATAACCAATGAAAAAGCACCTTTCAGCCCTGGGCTCCAATTTGTCCTCAGCCTTACGTCTCACGTAGGCAGGACAACCCCAGACCTCTAAATTTGAAATGGATGGAACTTTTCCATGCCACATCTCATTCGGTGTTTTCTTAACCTTCTTTGTTGGTACGAGGTTAAGGATTTTACCAGCCGTTCAATCGCATATGCCCAAAACGTAACGGGAACTTCCGGACGAACCATCATAGACCGAACCATATCTAATAATGTTTGGTTCCTCCTCTCGGCGACACCATTTAAGTGTGGCGTCCTAGGAGGTGTCAGTTGCAAGACAATCGCACAACTCCTTAGATGTTCGCGGAACTCAGAACTAAGATACTCACCGCCTCTATCAGATCGTAGCATCTTAATTCTTTTCCCTTTTTGAGTTTCCACCTCGTTTTGATAAGTTTTAAATACCTCAAAGGTATCCGACTTTTGTCTCACCAAGTACACATACCCATATCGACTATAATCATCAATAAAGGTAACGAAGTAGCGGGAATGATCTCTTGTGGCATGTTTGAATGGACCACACACATCAGTGTGAACGATATCCAACAAGTCTTGTGCCCTTTCACACACACCTGTGAAGGGTGCTTTGGTCATCTTGCCCAATAAACAGGATTCACATACTTCATTTCAACCATGCTCAAATGAATCCAAGATCCCATCCGCTTGGAGCTTGGCGATGCGTTTCTTGTATATGTGGCCTAACCGACCATGCCATAGAGATAATTTATCCAAAATACTTTTGGATCCCGAATCAACATTCATGATTGATCTATTGTTTTGCAAGCTTATGATTGTCTCATATATGCCATGACATGGAAATGCTTTAAAATAAAAGTCATGATCTTTGTAACATTCAATGCTACCATTCTCAAATTTAAAGTTAAATCCATCGTCATACAAGGCATACAAAGAAATAATGTTTCTTGCCACACAGGACGCATAAGATACATTTAATAAAACAATAGATAAGCCGGAAGGAAAGGCGAGCTCCACACTCCCAAACTTCTCAACCGGGACAACCGCCTTGTTTCACATGATGAAATCCAGCTCTCCATCAACCAGGTCCCAACTTCTTTTTAGTACCTGCACATTATTACAAACGTGAGTACCACACCCGCTGTCTAAAACCCAGGTGTTAGAAGTAGAAGTGTTATGGAGTTCAATCATGTACGTACCGGAGGCAGCGGCACCTTTAGCTCGAAGCTTCTTGAGCTCCTCCGTAAAGGCAACTACGCCGGTATTGACCCTTCTCCCCGCAAAAGTAGCAGGTTGCCTCTTCCAGAGAAGTGGCAGCGGGAGCCACTTGCTTCCCCTTCGGCTCCGGGGTTGGGTTAGGTTTGTGCTTTGGCCCTTGGGCCTTGGCTTTCCCCTTTCTCTTCCCCTTCATACCCGAAGCGGGTTTCTTCCGCTTCTTGCCACCCTCGTTGATGGCTAGGACGGCAGTAGAGGTGGAGGGCTTTGCCTTGGCAAGTTCGGACTCAGTAGTCTTGAGCATGCCGTGCAATTCCATAATGGTTTTATCCATACATTGCATATGGATGTTCACAATGAACGGTCTATATGACGGAGGCAAAGATTGGAGGATTATTTCAACCGCCAACTCTTTCCCCATGGGAAAGCCCAACTCCTCAAGCTGATCCACGTACCCTTTCATCTTAAGGACGTGGGAGCTGACATTGCCGCCCTCCGGCGTCTTACAACCGACAAAAGCCTTGACACACTCATAAAGCTCTTGCCTTGCTTGCAATTGAACATGTCCTTAAGCTGAGAAATCATCTCAAACGCACTCACTTTCTCGAATTGCCTTTGCAATTCAGGACTCATGGTCGTTAGCATTAGGCAAGTGACATCATTAGTGTCAGGGACACGCTTTTCATGCGCGTCCTTCACGGCTCTTGGCGCATTGATTTCCGGCGCCTCCGGAAGAGGTGACTCAAGGACCTCTAGCTTCATCTCTTGACGTAGGACAATTCTCAAAGTCCTATGCCAATCAATGAAGTTTGGCCCCGTGAGTTTCTCCTTTTCCAGAAATGGACGGAGTGACATGTTGGTGGTGTTGGTGTTGCTAGTAGATGCCATCTACAAGCAAAGTACAAAATTGGTTAGTTATGACGTATTAAATCCTTGTTAAAATAATTACCCACTTGTTATAAAAACAAATTATAATAACAAGGGCTAAGAACCTCAAAATACCCTAATCCATGACTGGTTTTCCGCGGATCACTTCATAGAGCTATTTTAGGCCGGTAAACACTTTACCAATTGTAATCCGTGATCACAACTCTTAGACAATTACGGGATCCTAGGTACTCATAGCACCAATTTGGCATGTTTCATCCCTCCACACCAATTCCTCATTAATACACTTTGATAGCTCGGCTAAAGTTCGACAACTACCATTGCGTTTAAGTCTTGGAATTTGTAAATTGTCCGTCAAGATACACGGTGGTACTCTAGCCCAATGGCCGGCTCGGCTAAAGCTCGACAACCAACCTTGCGAGTTGCCACACGCGCCTTCCACACTGTTACGCAAAACCGATCTCGGCTAGAGCTCGATGACCAATCTTGTTTCACTAGATTTGGGCGGTGTCATCTTACGGGTGGTGTGAGATTTACTTTTGAAAAACGGGTTTTTGTTTCTCCGGTTAAAACACTTTTAACCAATTCTTGTATATGTGGCGCGCGGAGTTTGTAAACCAATTTAAAACTCTTTGATTTTATTATTTTGAAAAATTTTCTAGCATGCGAAGATCCTAAACATCCATGCAAGAAAAAGTACAAAATAAAATCAACCACGCATGTAATACATATCCGGTAACGAGCCAATCCTATGCGTCTTACCCGTGAGCCAACGGGCCATCTAAGGACTAGACCGAATGATTTGATGTGTGCTCCTCCCACTTGATCCATTTCATCTCCACGCCGACCTTCGGATCCAAGTATGCCAAGACACATTCCAAGGTCCTTGTTGGTTGCTTCGGTCCTCCTCTTACAATTTACAAATTTAAAAGGAAATGGCATGCAAGCCACAATTTACTATTCTAAGCTAATACTACAAATTACAAAGAATAGAAATTCGGCATGCAAGCCGTTAAGTATACAAACCAAATAAATAAATTAATTATTACAAACCATTGTGGTACAAACCACCAAATGAATGAATACATTAATTTAAACAACCAAACACATCACATAGGTCTTATGGCTCATATTGTTACCGGATTCTAATATAACAACAACATACAAGAAATTTAAAACTACACATGGTGTGCCACACAAAACCATGTAATCTTATATGTCTTGGTTAAGATTATATAATCACTCAAGGCACAAATAATCCTATGTACATATGCATTAGGAACCTTAAACAAGTCAAAATTCCATAGTCATATGTACACAATGTAAGTATATGTGATTAACCATTTTCATGCCTAAATGTTAATCCACATATAAATACATCAACCAAGACATAAGGCAACTTAGAACTAATCACATCCCAATATTCTTGAATAATTCCAGAAAGTACATCAAGCCTAAAAATCCAACAAAATTGATTTAAAAAAAAAACTTGCATTCTGCCAGAAGGGTTAGCGCTGCTAACGATAAAAGTTAGCGCCGTTAACTCCAGGTTAGCGCCGCTATCGTGAGACGGCTTAGCGGCCGCTACGGAAGGTTTGGCGCCGCTAACATGGAAAAGTTAGCGCCACTAAACCCTGGACAGAACCAAAAATCATATTTTTCGGATTTTCCAGGCCATCTAGTGCAAAACCAGTGTAGAGTTGGCTCTGATACCACTGTTGGGGTTCGTGGTTGAGCACAACGGAATCATGCAAGTACAAGTAACAATTTTCAAAGAAAAATCAACCATAAAATGAACCCCATCAATGGATCTAGCTCTACAACAAGGTAATGCAACAAAAGAAAAAAAGGAAGAAGAGATTATACCCTTGATGTCTCTGGAAAGTTGTTAAATGCTAGCTTCCAAGCTTGATCTTTGATCCTCTTGAGCTATCCAAGTCCACCCCAAGAGAAAATGTGACCCAAGTGTACTAGCACTCCAAAAGCCCAATCCTTGGTTGAAGAAGATTTCTGGAACATCAACTAAACTTCTCTCCAGGAACTCTAGCTCTAGTACTATCTCTTTCACTTAGCAACACCTCAAAGTTCTAAGTGGGTTTTTCTTTATAAAATGACAAAGAGCATTTTAGAGACAAGAGAAGCATGTATATATAAGCTCCAAGTTGCCCCCTGAACTCCCCAAGCCGGCCATGAGGTAATAATGAGGCTTGACATGCATTGGTGGAGAGAGGAGGTGAAAAGAATAAAGTTGTTTCTATCAGGCAGGGTTAGCGCCGCTAGCCGGCCATGGTTTGCGCCGCTAACCACTTAAGGTTAGCGCCGCTAACGGGGCTGAGATAGCGACGCCAGGGTTAGCGCCGCTAACCCCCTGCCAGGAAACCAACTTACATTATTTATCCTTTCTCACCCTCATCTTTTAGGTTGTTGTCAGGATCAACCCTTGGCGTGTGACCCGATAGGCCCATACATCATCGGTACCGATGATTTGGCGTACGTGTGTCAGTGGGCATACTACAACACCTTTTTTACCATCACTCGTACTTAATTAGAAATTAAGACCCGTGTGGTTAAATCCTAAGTGGATCACAAATAACACACATGGCATGGAAGGTCTTGATGCTCCCACTGGCTCTAGCATCAATGGCATCCTCTCTCCTTGTCTTGCTCCTTGTCTTGCTTGATCGTCTCCAAAAATATTACATTTACAAATAACAAAATAACCTATACAATCTTGATAAAACTAGTGCCCTATTACAAATATAATTCAACGGCCCGCTAAAACTAATACTTTTACAAAATTGAATAGGGGTTGTAAGTGGCATGCAGGCCTCCCCACACCGGATAAATAGTAAATGTAAACCAACCATAGTAAGAAATTAAAAACAACCACAAGCTGATGCACTAGGCTCTTGGCGTTTGTCTGGATAAATAAACATACAATTGCGTACTAAAAATTAGATAGACGCATTTCAACCATAATACAAAATATATATAATTCCAAGATGATTCAAAACTTGATTCCAAACACCAAAATACAACTGGTCTTGTGTTGATCCCAAACATCCAACCTGGGCCTCCAACTTGCGCATAAACCAGGCCATTTATTATATATCTCAAACTGGATAAAAACAAAAATACCATATATGTTAAATTTCAACATTATTAAATATATATTGATAAAGCTGGAAAGTTGAATTAAAAATTCAAGAACTTTCAACTTTTAATAACTATATGCTTCACACAATTTATACATATATATATATATATATATATATATATATATATAACATGTAAACTAAAATATCTGTTTGGTTAAAAATCAAAACTTTGACATTTGGCCAAAAACTAAGTTTCACACACACAGTATATATATATATATATATATATTTTGTTGGGGTTCGTGGTTAAGCACAACCGAAACATACAACGTCAAAAACGAATTTTAAAAGCATAAACAAGAACAGCAAGGTGAACCCCAAAGGTGTACCAAGCTCTACACCTAAATTTTGCAACTTAAAACACAAAGAGAGTGAAGAGATATACCCTTGATGTCTCTGGAGTAGTTGATGAGATTGAAGCAAGCAAGATCCTTCTTCCTTTAGCTATCGAAAGTCCAGCCCGAGAACTTGGTGATCTTGATGTACTAGAACCCCAAGTATTTTTCAACCTTGTGATAATACTTTCTGGAACAACAACTCTAATCCACTAGGGAATCATCTTTAAACTCACTCTCTAAAAGCTTTAGACAACCTCACAAAGTTTCTAAGTGCTTTTTAACTCAAGTGTATCAAGAGTGTTAGAGAGAGTGAATAACATGTGTTTTATAAGCCCAAGCATGACCCCAGGACTCCCCAAGGTCGGCTAAAGCCGAATGAAGTTGCAATCTGTAAGAAGGGATCGCGCCGCTACCCGCCCAGGGATAGCGCCCCGCTAACCTTCAAAAGGTAGCGTCGAGATCGCAGCTGAGATAGCGACAGAAAAGTTAGCACCGCTAACTCTGTCCAGATTGCAAACTATCATTAATTATTCTTTCTTACCCTCCTCTTTTAAGTTGTTGTCAAGATCAACCCCCGACGTGTGACCCGATAGGCCCATACATCACCGGTAGTGATCATTTAGCGTACGTGTGTCTGTGGGCATACTCCAACAGACTCCCACTTGCACATGACTCACCGCACCCAATGCATCACAGACAGAGAGTGGCCTCTAGTAAGACATCTCTGCCCCCACGTCAGTATGGGTTTTGCCTTCAGCTCAAAAACCAAACTGCAGCCCATGTGAAATGGTCGTATAGATAAGGGATCAAACATCCTTCTGTTCGCGATATCCAAGTGAACACGAGACATGGTACTAAGTCATTCTCCGTTTGTTCACGATTATGTTTCTCGATCTAGACTAGTGGTGATCAAAACATACAAGTTGCAATAAGATACTTTAATCATTGAACACTTGAGCATGGCCATGCATTTTGGTATCAGCGAACAATCATCGAGGGGCCCATGGACATATCTCAAAACAGAGGAACAAATTACTTTGACTACATTGCCCATCACAGTGATCATACTCTGCGTAGTTACTCTCTTTATAACAGCCAGTTACGGACTGCGTTCGAAAGCAACTAGAACAAAGCAGACCAAAGTGATGCAGACACATGCATCTCCAGTATAAAGATGAATTGATATTATCATATTGATTCACTCATGACAAGTACACAAAGTGAACTCAGGTGTGGGTCGTCCAGTCACTTGAAACCCTTTCAAGTACAGCCGAAGTATTGCGTCCCCGTGTCCCCATCCCCATTGGACGCATGACCAATCACTTCCCTCAGTCTTAGTTCATACTTCCTTCCCGAGAAGAATGAACGACACCAGACATTTAGAATGCTAACACATTCAGGGAAGAATAAGACATGCTAAGTTGGAACGCAGTAAAGATTTAAAGAAATACCCGTAACTTGCGTATTACTAAATCTCCATTTAATAATCGATAAATACAATAAATACAATAGTGCTCAATGTTTCCAAAAGGTAAATACATAAAATATACTAACCAAATGTACATAATCAAACCATAACGCTAGCATATCTAATCCCAATAGCACGTGTGTGAGCATCGTGCTTTGTCTGCGATAAAGGTTTGGTTAACGGATCCAACACATTGCTATCCGTGTGTACTCTGCTGATAATAATGTCTCCACTATCAGCCACGTCCGGGATATAATTATATTTCCGCGGAAAATGCCTCGTGCGTCGGTGAAACCTTGGTTCCTCCGCTAAAGCGAACGCACCCTCGTTGTCACATAAAATCTCATCAGGATCGGAAAAACTAGGAAGCACTCCCAGCTCTTGGATGAACTTCCTCATCCAAACAGCCTCCTTTGCAGCTTCACTGTCCGCAATGTACTCAGACTCAGTAGTCAAATCGCCCACAGTGTCTTGCTGGGAGCTCCTCCAGGAGATTGCACCACCATTTAACAGGAACACGAACCCCGATTGAGATCGGCAGTCATCCGTGTCCGTTTGGAAGCTAGCATCAGAGTAACTGTTGGATTATGTGCAGTGATAGTTAATGGGTACATTGTATCCAATGTTATAAGGGACTAAAGGGTCACACTACTACATACCCAAATTAGAATAGTTGGAATTTACCATAATTCTATGTGGGAATAATTAATCATATAGATTAATTATTGGAGAGAAAAATAAATAATTAATCAGTTGAATTAATTATTAGAAAAGGAAATAAATAATAAATAGTTATTTATTATTTAGAGGGAAATTAAATATTAAGTTTAATATTTAACGGACCAGTTAATTAATAGTTAATTAATTAACTAGTAAAGTGAATGAAACTTCAATTAAAGTCATGGGCTTTAATTGAATGGGCTTGGGCTTAAGGGAGGTTTAAGTAGTTAAACCTAGATAAGGCTCATTTAATCCTTAAGCATTCTAATAGAACAAAAGAAAAACCCTAGCCTCCTGTAGGGTTTTGTGGGGTATAAAACATTAGACAATAACATGCACAGCGGAATAAATCAAAACCCCCTCTAGTGATCTCATCTAACTCATACAGGAACTAAAAGAAGTAGAGGATAAAAATATACCTTTTTGAGCAGTTCAATCCTGGATTCAATCCTAGAATGCTGAAGGTAAAACACCACTAGTGCATCACCTCAAACGGGCTGCTAGACCGCCAAAGGATTTTACCTTGAATCAAAACATGATCCCCACGTGTGTGTGTGTGTGTGCGTTGCCGCCGTCGACCACCCTTGGTGGTTTCGGCCTTCACTCCCAATACCTATCCCCTGACAGATATCTATGAATATATGGTCATAACCTTGTGCTTTTATTCAACCCTGAATAAATCATCAAATATCCATAATAGCGTTACCTCCCTAATGTAGCTCCTACTACATTAAGTAGCTACGGGCATTTAGACAATTCATCACTTGACTTGTCATGGATAGGTTAAACATGGTTAAAATAGACGACCAGAAACAATTAAAGTAAATACCTCCTATTTCAATCCCATGAAATGTAAATACATAATGCAAGAGTCTCAAGTCAAATCTATAGTAATAATCAAAAACATGAACTAGCTACTATGTTCTAAGTACTGCATTCCTATAGAACTCGCATGCCTCTCATGCTTAGCCCTAGCTAGCGGCGTTGTCAACGGGTCAGCAACGTTTTCGCCCGTCGGTATCTTTTGCAACCAAATATCATCTCTTCCAATAATCTCTCGGATGAGGTGATATTTCCTGAGTACGTGCCTCGTCCGCTGATGATCTCTAGGCTCTTTAGCTTGCGCCACAGCCCCTGAGTTGTCACTGAATATATCGATCGGTCTAGAGATACTTGCAACAACTCTAAGATCCGAGATAAAATTCTTCAGCCAGACAACTTCCTTTGCCGCATCACTTGCCGCAATGTACTCTGCTTCTGTAGTAGAATATGCTATCGTATCTTGCTTCTGACTCTTCCATGATATGGCTCCTCCGTTTAGGGTAAAGACAAAACCTGATTCCGACCTAAAGTCGTCCCTGTCGGTCTTGAAACTGGCATCAGTGTAACCAGTTACACTGAGCTCATCCATCGAACCTCCATATACTAGGAATATGTCTTTCGTCCTTATCAGGTACTTGAGAATATTCTTGACGGATACCCAATGAGCTTCACCAGGATTTTGCTGATATCTACTCGTGACACTGATAGAATAGGCAACATCTGGTCTAGTAAATAGCATGGCATACATTATTGAACCAATGGCCGAGGCATATGGTATCAATTTCATCTTGTCCTGATCTTGACTAGACACAGGACATTGAGCCTTGCTCAAAATAGCGCCAGATTGCATAGGAATAAATCCTTTCTTGGATTCATCCATCTCGAATCTTTTCACGACTTAGTCAATATATGTACTTTGACTAAGCCCGATAAGCTGCTAGATCTATTCCTATAGATCTATACACCCAGTATGTAAGTAGCTTCTCCCAAGTCTTTCATCTGGAAACATTTACCTAACCTGGATTTTACTCCTTGTAGCACTGGTATACTGTTTCCTATTAGCAGTATGTCATCTACATATAAGTCTAGGAAGGTTACCGCACTCCAATTGAATTTAGTGTAAACACATGACTCAAACTCACTTTTGGTAAAACTAAATTCTTTGATACGCTCATCAAAGTGTAAGTTCCAGCTCCTAGATGCTTGCTTTAATCTATAAATGGATTTGAGCAACTTGCATACTTTATTAGGGTTCTTTGGATCTGCAAAACCATCCGGCTGTATCATATATACTTCTTCTGTCAGCTTCCCGTTAAGGAAGGCAGTTTTGACATTCATCTGCCATATCTCATAATCAAAATATGATGATATGGCCATAAGAATCCTAATGGTCTTAAGCATTGCCACTGGGGAAAAAGTTTCATCATAGTCAACGCCATGAGTTTGCACGAAACCCTTTGCCACTAGTCTTGCTTTAAAAGTATGCACTTTTCCATCCATGTCGGTCTTCTTCTTGAAGACCTATTTGCACCCAACAGCTTTGCTGTGTTGAGGCAAATCTACTAACTCCATTACCTGGTTGTCACACATGGATTTCATCTCTGCCTTCATGGCTTCTAGCCATTTTTCAGATTCTAAACCTGAGGCAACATCTTGGTAGGTAGTGGGTTCTAACGCGGTGAGGCTTTGGCCCAATCACCACGCCCCAAGTGGGTTATCGGCCCAAAGTGATTTTTGGCCTAGGGGGTTCTCGGCCGAAGGTGGCTTTCGTCCCAAGTGGGGTCTCGGTCCTAATAGTATCCAGCCCAAGAGGGCGGCCTAAATGTAGTAGGCCCAAATTGGTTTTCCGATTATATACAAAGTTATTAATTTTAAGTTTCAAAATTAATAAGTTTTATATAAACTAGTGATCATATATATTTTAATTAGTCTAATTGAAATATATAGTTTTTAGGTGTCTATTTATGATGTCTAGTTGAGACGTTATAAATAAACTCTAAAAGGGTAAGTTTATATAAAAAGGAGAAACTAACAAGATGATTTTATTCAAATAATGATCAAATATTTTGTCGTGTTTAAGTTTTTGATAAAAAACTAGTGAAAATTCGACATAGGATTGATTCAAGTTTTTGGATAAAGTTATATTTTTCAAAGTATATTGAAAAACCGTTTTTGTTCAAGGTGATTTGAATAGTTTAGAAGATTATAATTCTCATATTTGATTGATAGTTATTAATCAAAAGAGTAGATGAGAATAGTTAAACGAATCAACTTTTATATGTTTATCGCATAGTTTACCGTGTCATATATGTAGAACTGTGTGGTTGTTATATATGTATGATATTTATGTATATATTGCGTGGTTGTGATATATATGTCGCTATAGTTTTGCCGACTTAGGACTCGTTTTTATTCTTCTTCTTTTATTTTTGGTTTTGGGAAGGCCTGCGTGCCAATTACAATCCATTTTTTTTATTGTAATCTTGTACTGGTTCGGGGAGGCATGCATGCCACTTTCAACCCCTTTACTATTGTATTTGTAATAGAGTAGATGTAGTTTTTGTCCCATAATCAAGACGGAGTTCAAGAAGATTTCCAAGGTGATGGCTTGCACGTTGTTCGGAGACTTCGGAGGAGATGTCAAGGCAAGTGGGAGCAATACATCACGAAGGCGATTTCAATTCCTTTATCCTTAGGATTGACCTTAGGATTACTTGACAAAACTATAGGTTTTTATATGCTTATTATCTACGTGGTTGTGATCCTTTTTATGCTTATTCTTTTTGTATGTGATGTTGTGAAAATGAGTTTAATAATGGGTAATTATTAAACAGAAAAAAACCATGATTTATGACAAACTAGAATACGACTACAGGTTGTTAGTTGTGTTAGTTAAATTTTTATAAATTTAAAGGTTTGTCAAGATTATAAGTTTGGAACTTATAAAGCCGTTTTGTACACCTAGTATAGGTACACATTTAAATCGTATTTTTAAAACAGTTGTTTTTAAAATGGTTTTTCAAAAACTAGAAAATTAAGTTTTCTTTTAAACTTAATTATAAAACCCAAGAAAATCTTAGATCAGTGTGCTACCCATCTAATGGTACACCTTTGCTGTTAAACGGAACTCGAGTATCCGAAGTACCCAAACCTTGGGCATCTGGGTTCAAACAATTGCGGCAAAGGGTACGAAAGACTCTTCGATAATCGGGAGTCCGGGCCAGAATTCATACTTTCTTAGGTGGTGCGATCTAGTTTGGTGATAATCGGGAGTCCCGCCCCAAAAAGCACTAGAGTAGGGTTAAACATACTACATTGGGTCTAAGTGCTCTACGAGGTTCTAGGAGTCGTACCAGTTAGGTACGATTGGTACAGGGTGTTACCTACCAGAAATAGCATGACTTGGCGGGAAGTGACCAAACCTTGCGTCAAGTATGTGAAATATGGGTCCTAGGTCTGATATATATTATTTATGGTTTTTGATGATATATGTTAGAAAAGTTTATTTGCAATTACTAATTAAACCGGGTTTTAATTTGTAGATGGCAACCCACGTTACCAACACTAACAACCTATCTCTTCGCCCTATCATTGAAAATGATAAGCTCACCGGGCCAAACTTTCTCACTTGGGAGAGAAATCTCCGGATCGTGCTGCGGCACGAGAGAAAGTAGTATGTCCTAGAACAACCTTTGGGGAACCCTCCTGCCAACAACGACAGGGCATAACTTAAGCATGATTGAAACTCCTGCTACTTGAATGGGCTTGGGCTTTGAAGTTAAAGGAATGAAACTTCAATTAAACTATAGGGGTCAAAGTGAAAGGAATGAAACTTCAATTAAAGTTATGGACTTTAATTGAATAGGCTTGGGCTTTAGGGAGGTTTAAATATTTAAACCTATATATGACTCATTTAATCCTTAAGCATTCTAATAGAATAAAAGAAAAACCCTAGCCTCCTTCTCCATCTCCCTCATCTCCTGTTGCGTTGACATCAAGAGAACCCCACGGGGGTTTCGGTTCTAGCTTGCATCGATCACCACACACACACACACACGCAAGATTTGCATTTTTGATTCTCGGGTAATTCCAGGAGTGGTCTAGTAGCCAGTTCATTGGTGGTGCAGTAGTGGTGGACTAACTTTAGCAATCCCAAGATCAAGCATATATTGTTATACTAAACCTATTATCTGGTTTGTTGTTAAGAAACTGATATGATCACTAGTAAGATCCTAACCCTTTTGGGGTTTAGAGGGTTGTGTTTAATCAGTTTCCACTTTAGGATTGAACTAGTAGAATCAAACCTAGGGCTTGATCAGTTTGTGTCATACGGTGGTTTGATCAGATCACAACCCTTCTGTAACCAATTACCCTTAGCTCTTCTGCACCTCCATAAATTAAGAACATATCCTTAGTCTTCCGAAGATACTTAAGAATGTTATTCACTGCCATCCAATGTGCCTCACCAGGATTGTCTTGATATCTACTTGTCATACTCAATGCATAAGATACATCAGGCCTAGTAGATACATTGGCATACATGATCGAGCCTATAGCCGAAGCATAAGGAACTCGCTTCATTACTTCCCGTTCCACAGGGGAACTCGGGCTCTGAGCCTTGCTCAACACTAAACCATGTGACATATGTACGAATCCCTTCTTGGAGTCCTCCATCCTAAACCTCTTTAGGACTTTGTCAATGTACGTATTCTGGCTTAATCCAATCAACCTACGAGATCTATCTCTATAGATCTTAATCCCAATGATATAAGTTGCATCCCCTAGATCTTTCATTGAGAAACAACTACCTAGCCCGGCTTTAACACCTTGAAAGTTGGGACGTCGTTCCCAATTACTCGAATATCATCTACATAAAGAACTAAGAATACAACTACGTTCCCACTACTGAGTCCGAGCTTGCCAAGGCAAAGCCCTCCACCTCCACTGCCGTCCTCACCATAAACGAAGGTGGGCACAAGCGGAAGCAACCCGCTTCGGGCTCCAAGGGGAAGGGAAAGAAGAAGGCCAAGGCCCAAGGGCCGAAGCCTAAACCTAACCCAACCCCGGAGCCGAAAGGGAAGCAAGTGGCTCCCACCTCTCCGGAAGAGGCAACCTGCTACTTCTGCGGGGTGAAGGGTCACTACCGGCGTAGTTGCCCCAAGTACACGGAGGAGCTCAAGAAGCTTCGCTCTAAAGGTGCCGCTGCCTCCGGTACGTACATGATTGAACTCCATAACACTTCTACTTCTAACACCTGGGTTTTAGACAGCGGGTGTGGTACTCACATTTGTAATAATGTGCAGGTACTAAGAAGAAGTAGGGACCTGGTTGATGGAGAGCTGGATATCATCATGGGAAACAAGGCGGTTGTCCCGGTTGAGAAGATTGGGAGTGTAGAGCTCGCCTTTCCTTCCGGCATATCTATTGTTTTAGATAATGTTTGTTATTCGCCCTGCATGGCAAGAAACATTTTATCTCTTTATGCTTTATATGACATTGGGTTTGACTATAAATTTGAGAATGGTAGCATTTTATGTTACAAAGATCATGTCTTATATTTTAAAGCTTTTCCATGTCATGGCATTTATGAGGCAAGTGTAATCTTGCAACACAATAGATCAATCATGAATGTTGATTCGGGATCCAAAAGTGTTTTGGATAAATTATCTCTATGGCATGGTCGGTTAGGCCACATAAACAAGAAACGCATCGCCAAGCTCCAAGCGGATGGGATCTTGGAATCATTTGAGCACGGTTCAAATGAAGTATGCGAATCCTGTTTATTGGGCAAGATGACCAAAGCACCCTTCACCGGTGTTTGTGAGAGGGTGCAAGACTTGTTGGACATCGTTCACACGGATGTGTGTGGTCCGTTTAAGCATGCCACAAGAGATCATTCCCGCTACTTCGTTACCTTTATTGATGATTATAGTCGATACGGGTATGTCTACTTGGTGAGACAAATGTCGGATTCCTTTGAGGTGTTCAAGACTTATCAAAACGAGGTGGAAAATCAACTAGGGAAAAGAATTAAGATGCTACGATCTGATAGAGGCGGTGAGTATCTTAGTTCTAAGTTCCGCGAACATCTAAGGAATTGTGGGATTGTCTCGCAACTAACACCTCCTAGGACACCACAATTAAATGGTGTTGCCGAGAGGAGGAACCGAACATTATTAGATATGGTTCGGTCTATGATGGTTCGTGCGGACGTTCCCGTTACGTTTTGGGGATATGCGATTGAAACGGCTGGTAGAATCCTTAACCTCGTACCAACAAAGAAGGTTAACAAAACACCGTATGAGATGTGGCATGGAAAGGTTCCATCCATTTCATAGTTGAAGGTCTGGGGTTATCCTGCCTACGAGAGACGTCAGGTGGAGGACAAATTGGAGCCCAGGGCCGAAAGGTGTTTTTTCATTGGCTATCCCGCCGGGTCTATGGGATATTTGTTTTACAATCCTTCGGAGAACAAGATATTTGTTGCTCGAAGGGCAGTGTTCCTTGAGAGGGAACTGCTATCCAAAGACGCTAGTGGGAGAAAGGTTGATCTTGAAGAAATTCAAGAGCCTGCCGATGTAGAACCTGATGTTGGGACTAGCTCACAACCCGTAAGGGTTCATTCTCAGCATGATGATGCTGGAGATTATGTAAACCCATTGCCTATTAGAAGATCTGGTAGAAGTCGGCATGAGCCAAAGAGATGTGGTTTTAACATATCTGAGGGCACCGACATGGTAGTGGTCTCTAATGAGCCTACCAAATACCGGGACGCTGTGGTGGGCCCTGAGTCTGCCAAGTGGCTAGAAGCAATGGAATCCGAGACTCAATCCATGTCGGATAATCAAGTCTGGGACTTGGTTGATCCCGTGCCGGGGTGTAAACACGTAGGGTGCAAATGGGTCTTCAAGAAGAAGATCGGCATGGATAGCGAGGTAGACACCTTCAAGGCCCGACTGGTGGCTAAGGGTTTCACTCAAACTCATGGTATAGAATATGAGGAAACCTTTTCCCCGGTGGCTATGATGAAGTCTATCCGGATACTTTTGGCCATTGACGCATTTCATGATTATGAGATTTGGCAAATGGACGTCAAAACCGTGTTCCTGAATGAAACACTTTCAGAGGATGTGTATATGACACAGCCTGAGGGTTTTGTACATCCAGAGTTTCCGGATAAAGTGTGCAAGCTTAAGAAGTCCATTTATGGGCTTAAGCAAGCCTCTCGGAGCTGGAACCTGTGCTTCGACGAGAAGGTCAAAGAGTTTTGCTTCTCTAAGAGCAAGGATGAGCCATGCGTTTACATTAGAGCTAGTGGGAGCGTAGTTGTATTCCTAGTTCTTTATGTAGATGATATTCTACTAATTGGGAACGACATCCCAACGTTGCAAGGGGTAAAAGCCTGGCTAGGGAGTTGTTTCTCAATGAAAGATCTTGGGGATGCGGCTTATATTCTTGGGATTAAAATCTATAGAAATAGATCCCGCAGGTTGATTGGATTGAGCCAGAGTACGTACATTGACAAGGTCCTAAAGAGATTTAGGACGGAGGACTCCAAAAAGGGGTTCATACCTATGTCACATGGTTTAGTGTTGAGCAAAGATCAAAGCCCGAGTTCCCCTGAGGAACGGGAAGTAATGAGGCGAGTCCCATATGCTTCGGCTATAGGCACGATCATGTACGCCATGTTATGTACTAGGCCTGATGTATCTTGTGCATTGAGTATAACAAGTAGATATCAAGCCAACCCTGGTGAAGCACATTGGACGGCAGTGAAGAACATTCTCAAGTATCTTCGGAAAACAAAGGAGATGTTCTTGGTGTATGGAGGTGAGGAAGAGCTACGTGTGACTGGTTACTCCGATGCTAGCTTCCAAACCGATCGGGACGACTGCCGATCTCAATCGGGGTTTGTGTTCCTGCTCAATCGGGGTTTGAGCAAGACACTGTGGCCGATTCTACTACCGAGTAGGAGTATATTGCGGCCAGTGAAGCTGTGAAGGAGGCTGTATGGATGAAGAAATTCATCCAAGATCTGGGAGTTGTTCCTAGCATTGCCGACCCTGTTGAGGTGTTCTGTGACAACGTGGGTGCGGTTGCTCTTGCAAAGGAACCAAGGTCTCACCGACGCGCGAGGCACATTCCGCGGAAGTATCATTACATCCGGGACGTGGTCAAATGTGGAGACATTGTAATCAGCAGAGTACACACGGATAGCAATGTGGCGGATCCGTTCAACAAACCTTTATCGCAAGCAAAGCATGATGCTCATACGCGTGCTATTGGGATTAGATTTGCTAGTGATTTGGTTTGATTATGTATTTGGTTAGTATATTTGATGTATTTACCCTTTTTGGGAACATGAAGCAGTATTGTATTTATTGTATTGATCGATTATTAAATGAGATTTAGTAATACGCAAGATGCGGGTATTTCTTTAAATCTTTACTGTGTTCCAACTTAGCATGTTTTGCTCTTCCCTGAATGCGCAAGCATTCTAAATGTCCACAGTCGGTCATTCTTCTTGGGAAGGAAGTATGAACTAAGACTGAGGGAAGTAATTGGTCATGTGTCCAATGGGGATTGGGCACGGGGACGCAATTCTTTGCCTGTACTTGAAAGTGTTTCAAGTGACTGCACGACCCACACTTGATTTTACTTTGTGGTACATGTCATGAGTAAATCAGGATGATAATATCAGTTCATCCTCAGACTGGAGATGCACGTGGCTGCGTCACTTTGGTTTGCTTTGTTCTAATTACTTTCAAGCGCAGTCCGTAACTGGTTGGTATAAAGGGAGTAGTTGGGCAGAGTATGATCACTGTGATGGGCAGTGTGAGTCAAAGGAATTTGTTCCTCTGTTTAGAGAGATATCCTTGGGCCTCTCGATGATTGGTCGCTGACACCAAAATGCATGGCAATGCTCAAAGCTTGCAATAATTTATGATTGATTGCAACTTGTATATTTTGGTCACCCCCAATCTAGATCGAGAAACATAATCGTGAACAAACGGAGAATGACTTTGTGTCTCGTGTTCACTTGGATATCGCGAACAAAAGGATGATTGATCACTTATCGATAGGACCTTTTCACATGGGTTGCAGATTGGTTTTTGTACTGAAGACAAAACCCATACTGACTTGGGGGCGGGATGTCTTACTAGAGGCCGCTCCTTGTCTGTGATGCTTTTGGGTACGGTGTGTCATGTGCAAGTGGGAGTCTGTTGGAGTATGCCCACTGACACACGTATGCTAATTAATCACTACCGATGATGTATGGCCCTATCGGGTCACACACCGGGGGCTGACCTTGACAACTACCTAAAACATGAGGGTGAGAAAGGATAAATAATGATAGTTGGTTTCCAGCAGGGGTTAGCGGCACTAACCCTGGCGTCACTAAATAAGCCGCGTTAGCGGCGCTAACCATGGGAGGTTAGCGGCGCTAACCGTGGGTGGCTACCTGCCTGACAGAAACAACTTTATTCTTTTCACCTCCTTTTTCCACCAATGCATGGTGTTCTCATGATGAGGCTTGGGGCCGACCAAGGGAACTCTGGGGTCATGTACCTCTCTATATAACACATGCATCTCTCACTCTCATATACTCTTGGCCATATTGCATAAGAAATTAACTTAGAACTTTTGAGTTGCTAAGTTACAAGAGAGAAAAGAGAGAGAGTTTCCTAGAAAGTTTGGTGGTTTGTTCCAGAAGGCTAGTCTCGTGAGGATTAGCTTCAAGGGTTGCTAGTACAACAAGGTTGCCTTGTGTCTCGGTGTGGACTACGATTTGGAGAAAGGAGTTCGAGAAGGAGATCAAGGCCGGAGCTAGATTTTTACACAACCATCAGAGACATCCAGGGTATATTCTTTACTCTCTTTTCTGTTTTAGCTGCATAACTTGGTTGTAGAGTTAGATCCATTGATGGGGTTCATTTAGTGGTCTTGTTTTTGCTTGAAAAATTCGTTTTTGGCTTTCATGCTTCCGTTGCCGTGTACCACGAACCCCAACAGAATAGTATGATACCATCATCTGTTTCAGGTCCACCATCAACATCTTTCCAAATTGGTTGATAGAGTTCCAGTTGATCTATATTTGAATGTTGAATGTTTGGCTTCAGAATATTAATCTTTTCTTTATCTACTTCTGCACCCAACTGTAGATCTGTCATTTTTGCAACTCTAACTCTTTGTTTCATTAATTATCTCAGAATTTGATGACCTTCTTTGTTTGCTGGAAAGTTGTCTTTTCTAGCTTCAAGCATATCAGCAAAGCATTCAACATCATCAACAGTTAAGTGCTTCAAGTCAACTTGACTAAAATGGTATTTCTTCTGATCAGTTCTAACCACAGTAAAGGATACCCAAGTGACATTAAGAACATTACTTAAAGAACAATTGACTCTTGAAACTGGATACTTAGATTCCACCTCTTTCTTTAACCTTCCATGCCAGTTCATTATTAATCTACAACCTGCTTCAGAGATATCAGTAACTCCTAACAAGTCAATGTCCAGCATCTCCTCCAGCTGATCTGTATAAATCTCAGGTATCTTTTCCTCAAGGAATGCAACAGCCACATCCTCATGCCTCCAATTTCTTTCCTCCTTGTTCAGAGCTTCAGTAGTTAAGACAACTCTTTTTCTCACATCTCTTAAAGATGCGGTAGATATAGGATCAGGATTATAATCATCAGGTATTTTCCATTCTACACCTCTTTTTAATTTTCTGACTCTTTTCTGTTTCTCTTGATCTCTGATCAAATTTCTAGTTGTTTTCCTGAATTTGCCCAGAGATAGAGGAAATAGATGTGCTACTTCTCGGTTAATCCTCAACACAGATTATAACTTTAAGCGTTCAGAAGTTATAGGAATATCCGGAGTTGGTATCTGCTCAACCTTAGGCTTTTCAACCCTTGGTGTTGTCATTCTTTTGCTTTCTTTTATTTTTGCTATTTGTTGTTGAATAGTCAGCTACGAAACATCATTATCAAAGGACCCATACATGTCAATTCCTGGTTCCGCACCAGTAAGAAATTGAAATGTATCTTCAATCTGTTGCCCTATATCAAATTCATCAATTTGTTCAAGTTGCTCAAAGATATCTTCAAACTGTTGATCCACATCCAATTCATTGATTAGTTCAAGCTGCTTTCCTTTTCCTTTTCCTCTACCTCTGCTTTTCTTCTGTGGTGGTTGCTGTTGAGTTTGAGAAGGTGAAGCTGGTAGTTTTGATAATACAGACTGTACTGGTACTATATCCCTGTTCTCCATCTCGTGACGATCTGGATCTTGATCTTGATCGTCATGTTTTTGTTTAGTACCTTGTGCTTGAGTTTGACAAGTATCCATAGATGCACGTAATGCAACTTGTAACACAGCATCCTCAGCACCTGCATTTGTGTTCTTTGTTGGATCTATAGTATCTAGCCTTTTATGAAAATATACACCGAAAGCCTTTATACTATCAAACATTTCCTTCTTCAAGCTTTCGAAATCAGACTTTGTGTATTCATTCCTTAGGAGATCCACCAATGTAGCATCCTCCTCTAAAGCAGCAGTATTTTGCAACGGATTAGCCAACAACATAAGATATAACTGAGTTTTGAGTTCCTCAGTAGACAGTTCAGGCTCCTGATGTGTAAGAAACCTATCCAATTTACTACTTATACTAACATTCTCTTGCTGAATTTGATGAAACCTTAAATTCATAGCATCAAACCTGGAGTATACAGCATCAAACTTAGAGTTCACATTAGTATAAACCTTAACAATTTAATATTGTACTTGTGAGATAGCAGTTTGAAGGTCAGCCTTGGAAACAAATTCCATAGCAACCTGAGAACGTGTAACGAATCCGGGATCACTTAGATTACCCATTGAGACTTCAACAACCTGAGAACGTGTAACGAATCCTTCAGAACTAGAGCCACCCACGTTCATTGCTTGACCAGTGTTGACTGTGGTAGGATTTCCATCTAATCGTTGAAGACCACTAGGTGCTACGAATGTGTCACTGATGTTTGAAATGAAAGTTTCTGCAATGTGCATATCCAATTGAACTTCGGAAACCTGGGGAAGAGTGGTTCCTTTTTCAATACCTACTGCCTCCAAATGAGACTTCGGTAGTTCATGTGCTAAGTCCCCGTGCTCAAATGAAACAATTTCCTATTAAGAAGAAACTGATTGGCTAGGTGGGGTTAGTAGACACTCTGTTGGGATGACAGAGTCTTTTTTAATACCCGGACTGACTGTGTCAGACCTGATAGTAGGCGTGGCTTCCCGGCTTTTTATGACTGAAGAACACTCAGCACTCAAATTTTCTTTTCTCACACTCTCACCATCTTTTTCTTTTAATCTCTCCACTTCATCTTCTTCACCAGAATTAAGATTATCAATATCAAACATATCATCATGAGAATATACTGTGAGTTCTCAGTTGCATGCCTTGGGCTTTACACTGTTTGTTGAAGCACCTTTGAAACAGGTGGAGTTACTATGATTGTATCAATATGCGTATCTATGACAGTATCTGATGTGCCCTGAGATTGTGATCGAGATTGAGACAAAAAAGTTCCTAAAGGCATATTATCATCCTCATCTCCCTCACCTAAGTTATCACCACCGACATTCACTTCATCACCCCTCTCCGAATTTTCACTCGACTCTTGCCTGTCAGTTTCACCTGAAGAAGACCGACACCTAGAATCTAAACTCTCAGTATCTACAACTCTTTGGGTAGAATCAGCAGGTTCTTGCCGATTTGGAAAAGCAATGTTATTCTCACTCACGTATGTTAGAAATATGCCCATTAATGCATGTACGCCATCTTGACCACTGCTGATGATGTATGGGCCTATTGGGTCATATACAGGGGTCCAACCTGATAGCAACTAAAGTTAAGGGACCAATTATGACAAAAGACGAAAGTTGACATCGCTGGCCGCGTTAGCGCCGCTAACTTTAAGGTGTTAGCGGCGCTAAGTCCTAAAGGTTAGCGCCGCTACGGCTGCATGTGCCTTTTGTCAAATCACCACCCAAGCTAGCCAATACGTGGGTAACACCTAAAATCCACTATGGCCGGTTTGTGGGGATAAGGGAGAGATCTGGAGACAGAAGAGAGTGCAAGAGATTCATTCATTTGGTTTTCTCTTCTTTTTCTCTCAAAGTTCAAAAAACACACACAAACTCTATTTGGTGCTTGTTAAGATCAAGAGAGGGTTCAAGAGAGATTGCTCCAGATTTGGTCTCGTGAGTAGCTGTTCCAGAAGTGGTTTTCATGTTGAAGTACCATGGAGGCGATCTAGCACTCGAGGTTGGCGTGTTACCGGGGTATCACCCATTAGTTGATCCGCGGTTTTCGTTCTTGGAGGATCACCATCAACACCACGAGACAATCAGATTACTGGAGCTAAGGAGAAAGGTATAACCCTCTTTCCTTTCCTTGTTGCATTTCTTGGCTTGTACATTGTGCTTTTTATGTTGTACCTTACTTCCGCTGCTAGCCCACGAGATCCCAACAGTGGTATCAGAGTCACCTCTATGTTAGATTTGCACTTGGTGCCCTGAAAAATCCCGAAATCGAAATGTTTGTTTTCTGTTCGAACAGGGTTAGCGGCGCTAACCTCGAGTTAGCGGCGCTAACTCATAAATGTTAGCGGCTCTAACGCGCTGTAACAGTTTTGGTTTTAAAGTTAAAAACAGTTTTGGTCTCGGGAAATTTTGGTCTTTTTTGGTGATTCTGGAAATTTGTTCCAGATTTTATTTGGTAATTATGTTACCACTTTGTTATGTTTGGTTGTATGTGGTTGATTTGAAATTGGTAACCTTTCCTTTGACCTTGTGGTTGATATTGTGTGTTTGGATGCAATTTGGTGATTTTAAATCACAATATGGCCTGTAATATTTATTAATTCAGTTTTGTATGTAATAATATTGTGGCTTGCATGCCATTTCATTCATCCGTGTATTTGTACTAGATAAATAGAAAATTATTGTGGCTTGTATGCCATTTCAATTTCTATTGTATATGTTGTATAATTTGGATGAAGACACACAATTTGGATTCGGAAGGAGATGGAGCGGTTCTAGTGGGAGCTCGCATTGAAGATCTTCCGTCCCTTAGTTTGACCACGTTCTACCTGTTTTGGCTCACGGGAAGAACGCATAGGAATTATGGCAAGGGTTACCAATTTATTTCGTTTATATGTGTGTGATATGATTTTATATTATTCTTGCATGGTTTGCTTAGGATTCGCATGCTAGATAATTTTTCGAAATTAATAAAATCACAAGAGATTTGGTAAAAATGGTTTGCAACTCTCGTGCGCGCTCACATACAAGATTAACTCACCTAGTGTAAATAGGTTTTGTCACTAAACAAGTTAATCTGTAACCAAGCCGGAATCAAAAGCCCGTTTTTCCATAAAAAGTAAATTTTGCACCATCCGTAAGTCGATACCACCCGAATCTAGATTTATGAGTTTTGGTTGTCTAGCTTAGCACGAGCCAACTCTCATAAAACTGTGTGGAAGGTGCGTGTGGCAAATTCACAATTTTGGTTGTCCAGCTTAGCACGAGCCAATTTTGGTGGGTTTGACAATCGTATGTCTTAACGGACGATTTAAAATTGCAAATTAAAATCCTTGAGTGATTGTCGAGCATAGCACGAGTCAACCAAGAATTTTAATTTGGAATTGGTGCTAGTAGGGATCAAACATGCCAAACGACCGATGGTTGTCGTAGGATCCCGCAAGTGTCTAAGAGTTGCAATAGATATTGCAATCGATAAGATGGTTATCGGTCTAAATAGCTCTATGAAGTGATCCGCGGCAAACCCGTCATGAATTGGAGTGAAATATGGTTCTTAGCCCTTGTTAAAATATTTTTCGAGACGATATGGGTGATTATTTTAACGAGGAATCAAATCAAACTAACTAATTCCTATACCTATTTAATATAGGATGTCGAATCATAACCACACCATGTCGAACTTTTCACTTCGTATGTTCCTACAAAGGGAGTGAACTTTGTTGACTGGCTTAGGCAATTGAGAATTGTCCTACGTGCCGAGTCTAAGTTGCACATCCTTGAGGAACCCCTTCCTGAACCACATGCTATCAATGCGGAATGGACCATCCGATACGCGTATGAAAAGAGTGTTCGGGATACGCACGATGTTGCTTGTCTCATGTTATCAAGTATGAGCTTAGAACTGCGAAAGCAATTTGAGCACATGACTGTGTATGACATGATTAACAAGCTGAAGGATGTATTCCAACAGCAAGTTAGGCAAAAATATTACGAGTGTGTAAATGTCTAACCAGTTGTAAGATGTGGGAAGGTGGGAGTGTTAATGCCCATGTTTTAAAGATGAAATCATACATGGACCAAATGGAGAGACAAGGATTTCCTGTAGGGAGGGAGCTTGGTGTGAATTTCATACTTCAGTCTCTGCCCACATCATATGAACAGTTTGTCAAGAACTATCATATGCATGCAAAGGAAATATCTATAGATGAATTGCATGGAATGTTGAAGGATGTAGAATCTAACATGTCCAAGCATGCATCATTCTCATCCACTCCCATTCTTGGTTCTAAGGAACAACAGATTACGAGGAAGAAGAACTCGATCCCATCAAAAGAAGTTGGAGTATCCAAGCATGCTTCAAGTTTTGAGTCTATGGACATTGATGATGTGCCTAAGGAGACTCAACAAAGGGTGGTTTGCTACTTCTGCGGAATATTTGGGGATTGGGGCCGTCATGCCTGCCCTTCGTGCCGAGAGGATATAAAACTTCTCATAAAAGAGAGAGTTACTTTTCCTACTTGAGGTACATTCATGATTATACTTCATTGCAATTCCTTAATAAGCTGGGTTATTTACCCGAGCTATGAGACTCACGTTTAACACAAATTTATTTTTGGTGCAAAGTGTAGGTCTACTCGTTATAAGAAGGAAAAGCTTGAAGAACCGGATCTCTGAAGAAGAAATTTTGTTGATTGTCTTCTACAAGAGAATTGGGAGTGTTGGTCTCGCCATTAATTCCGGAATAATTTATTACTTTTGTTTGTATGCCCTGCGTGGCTAGACTTGCTTTATTGTATGTTCTTTCGAAGATGATGGATATTTTGTATCTTGTATTTTTATGAATTTTTTTTTTCAGATTGATGGTTTCGTTTCAAATTCAATCCATGTCTATGCTTATGTGTTATTTTTTTACCATTTATGGTGCACAGATACACATTTGATGACGATGGATTTGAAATGGGATTGAAACATTTTTGAAAGATTATTTTGAGATGTTTTATCAAAAACTTATCCATATCATTGCATAGATAAAAGCTCATTACAAGTAATAAGGAAATCATGAATAGTTGATTCTTAAATCCAAAAGTGGTTTGGATACATTAGCTCTATGGCATAATCAAACTTGACCAAGTAAACAACATTTGCATCGCTTAGATCCATGTGGTTAGGATCTTTGTAAAAGTTTAGCCTCGGGCTAAATGAAAGATATAAATATATTTTATTGGACTTGATTGATTATAAATTCCTTCATCAAAGTTGATAGGAAGGATTATGACTTGTTGGATTTTGAACACACTTGTGCGGATAATCCGTTCAAGTATACCACAAAGAGTGACACTAGTGAAATTCTCCATCTTTATGATAGTTGTTGAGAGAATGTTTACTAGAGAAAAGGCTTGTGTCTGAAACCTAGTGGTGTTCGGAACTAACCTAAAGTAAACTAAGAATCAGTAATGGCATATAGATATAAATTCTTAGATCTAGAATAGATGCTAAGTTTTCTTATCTATAAGGGTTTAAACAAGAAATGAATCATGGGTTTATCCCATCATTCGTTTTCTTGAAGAAACACATTTGTACATGGTGTTACTTTAATGAAAACCGGATATCTTTGTTGATGATCTGGTGAAAGGCAGATCTAAAACATGTATTCAATGTGATTGGTATACATTAATTTTATGAACCAACTCCTCAATATAAAATACAACATTATGGTCAGTAAAGCATCGAATGAGAATTTGACTAGAAAGAGTCCTTTGCTTGTCAATTTGATAACTTAAAATTATCGAGTCTACATTCAGTGGGAGATGGATGAATTATAAGTTGATGCCTATATATTTAAGTAATTCATCTGAGTTTTGGATAATTGTTTCTTAGACTTATCAGAACCATATTTGGTTGCTCAAAAGGAAGAAGACAATTTACAAAAGCATTCCAGTGGAAGAACGTAAAACTTAAATAAGAGACATAATGTTGTCACTAGCATTTAATCAGCATAGAGATGTTGGTAAAACCTGACAATATCCATTGCTTCTTTAATCTGATGGAAATCAAGAAGGCTGTTTAGATATGAGGTTGTCATATTTTAGCAACAGCAGCTTGGTGGTGAATCATTGTGATGTCACCATTCATCGGAAACATAGTGGGACCCTAAGTTCACTAGTGAATATAAGAAGGGAATGGTATACATAGATGTAATCTTTTGTTGCATCCAAGTACTTGACTTGGGTTAATCCCATACCTGAGGTATAATCCAAGAGGAGTGAAGGGACTAACATATATGCAATCATAGACAACTTCAAATACCGACTAGAGACAAAGTGTTTCATATTGATCATATGGAAACATGTTCTAGTGGCTCTGTTGAAGATGACTAGGATAAAGTGAAATATTGTTGTCACCTTGCGAAAACAAGTTAGTTCACTTGAACGTAAGAGACCTGCATCCTTCATCGGATTAAGTTGAGGAAATGCTTAAGGCATTTTCCGAGGTTCTTACACATCCATAATATCCAGATTAGGTCTGGATTATGTGAAGCATTGTTGTCGCTTTGGGGAAACAAGTAAGATCACATGGAAATAAAAGGCTAAGATCCTTCCCAGGATTAAGTTGAGGATATGTTTGAAGCATGTTCCGAGGTCTTATATATATCCATTATGTCCAAGTTGTGTCCATGACAAAAGTCAGCAAAACTTGTATCTTGTGGTTGAAATCCTGCTTTACGAGAAAGTCAAAGGATAAGTTTTCTAGAAAGCATAGATTAAGCCAGATACTCTTGTCAGGGCTAGTGGGAGCTTTATGTGTTCTTAGTAAAATATACTCAAATGAAAATAATGTCCTAATTTAGGGTTGTTTTTCAACCTATTGATGGAATTATTGTGTCAAGAGTATAAATGTGAACAAGAAGTAAAGTGGATTCTAAAATTCAAGAAATACTGGAGTATGGTATTGATGTTCGACGAAAATAGAGTTGTCTTGAGTAAGTTATTACTGCAAGCAAATCTATAATTGTGAGACTATCGATTTTCATCGAAGTTTTGAATATACAAATATGTGGTGTAGATACGACATTTAAATTTCAATGAGTGTCATTGACCCTATTGTGTACTTCCGTAACATTGAGGGTATGTCGACTCTAATAAAAGTGAGTGTTAGTGAATCTATTGTGAACTTCGGTTAAATTGAGGGTATGTCGACTCTAATAATCATAAGTGTCATTAATCCTATTGTAGACTTTGGTAACATTAAGGATATGACAAATATGATAATATTATGTATGATCTATTTGATAAACACTTTGCAAGTGGTTTAATATGAGAATACAAAAGAGTACAAAGGGATATCGTGTAGATGATCCCATAGTTGAGCCTGTCAGGATCGGATATAGATTATATCAAATAACAAGAACTAACTTTTAAATAATAAATCAGAGTAAAATAAAAGTTAATCTTTAACTATGATCACAATCAACTAAGAAGTTGCGGAATCACACTTAATTGATTAAAGAAGGTTTTAAACACAGATCAATTCAATCAAACAGTAGTTTTATTAACCAACCAGGATGATTACAAAAGCAAACTTCACCCCCAATCTAACTTATTATGTTAGACGAAGAACACAGATTGTTCTTAGGTTTCAACGAGAAACTTAGAGGCTTAGCACTATTCAGAAAGCAAAATTACAATTTTAAGAACGAATGCAAAATATAATCAATGAGTAGTACTTATTATGAATTCTAATCTAGCATATATATACTCCTTGATCTTCCTTGATTTGCTGACAGTTAGGTAATCTTCTATCTTCTGAGATAATCTTGATGATCTTCAAAGTATTTCGAGATATCTTCAAAGATAGGATTTTCCAAATATAGCTCAACATAAACTGTTTAATGAATACAACAGTTCTTTATTCTTCTGACAGTCTTCAGCTTCAAGGTCTTCAAACAGTTGTGACTTTGTGAACTAACAGTTCTCAACTGTTTTCATATTTTCAACAAACAGTTTTAAACTGTTTCACCAACCTTTACCAAACAGTTCTCATCTTTATGTTCAATAACTTAGATTATTTCCCAACAATCTCCCCCTAACTTAAAGTATTGAACAATACATTTAAGTTGTTGGTTCGATCATAGACAAATTAATATAAGTAATGAGTCACATTTCTTCTAATCTCCTGTCAGGATCGGATATAGATTATATCAAATAACAAGAACTAACTTTTAAACAATAAATCAGAGTAAAATAAAAGTTAATCTTTAACTATGATCACAATCAACTAAGAAGTTGCGGAATCACACTTAATTGATTAAAGAAGGTTTTAAACACAGATCAATTCAATCAAACAGTAGTTTTATTAACCAACCAGAAAGATTACAAAAGCAAACTTCACCCCCAATCTAACTTATTATGTTAGACGAAGAACACAGACTGTTCTTAGGTTTCAACGAGAAACTTAGAGGCTAAAACACTTTCAGAAAATAAATAACAATAAGAACAAATGCTTTGAATAATAAGATCAAGTCGTCGTACTAAATTGATCATCTAATGAAGTATATATAGACTCTTGATCCTCCTTGAATTGTTGACAGTTAGGTAATCTTCTATCTTCCGAGATAATCTTGATGATCTTCAAAGTATTTCGAGATATCTTCAAAGATAGGATTTTCCAAATATAGCTCAACAGAAACTGTTTAATGAATACAACAGTTCTTGATTCTCCTAACAGTCTTCAGCTTCAAGGTCTTCAAACAGTTGTGACTTTGTGAACTAACAGTTCTCAACTGTTTTCATATTTTCAACAAACAGTTTTAAACTGTTTCACCAACCTTCACTAAACAGTTCTCATTTTTATGCTCAATAACTTAGATTATTTCCCAACAATCTCCCCACTAACTTAAAGTATTGAACAATACATTTAAGTTGTTGGTTCGATCATAGACAAATTAATATAAGTAATTAGTCACATTTCTTCTAATCTCCTTTTGAATTTGTTCAGTAAGTCTTCCTTCTGTTTTGAATCCCCATGGAATTTAGCTTTAATCAAAAACTCCAGCTTAGTCTTGTGATGCTCAATGAAGTTCAAATCAAACCACTCATGTAGTGTATTTCCCATCACCACGTAATATGTCCTTGATTTTGCATATACTTTCACTGCCTTTATGGGAAAAGCTTCCTCTGCTGTCAGTTTGGGCATAATCTTCAATGGGTTGCAAATGCTGGTAAGATATTCCATCAGAATCTTGATTCCTTCATTTGAGTCACTAAAGTGCTTAATTCCATATGCATACAATTCTTGTACATCTTCTGGTGATATTCTTGTCATCATTTGTACAAAATTGTCATACACCTCAACAGATCCATCTTCCCTTACAATAGTAATGCAATGTTTGTCATTTGCTTTTTCTTCAAACTTCCATTCAACAACATGAGACTTTTCACCTAATTCTTTTTCCAATTGGTCAATCCCTTGCTGAACGTCTACTGTCAGTTTATCTTTCAGAATTTTGTGAACCACAGCAGCTTGGTTTGAAGTGGGAAGTTTCTTGGTTGGCTTAACTGTAAATGCTTTATCTTTTATTACTCTTTTTCTTTTCAACCCCTTACTAGCAGCTTCCTTCTCCTTTTTCTCTTCTTCTTCTAAATCTTTTGTCATTTGAGCACCTATCTTTTTAGCTAGTTCAAAATCTAATTGTTCTTGCAACTCAAGCTCAGCATTCAATCTCTGTGCATATTCCCTATCCCATTCTTCTTGCTGTTCTTTAGAAAGTTTCAGCTTGGGAATATCAACCATCACTTCCTTTCCTTTTACTGATACAGGGGACATCTTTTCTTCTTTCTTTTCTTCTTTCTGTTTCTCAGCAAAAGCAATGCCTTTAAACCCTGCTTTAGGAGGAAGTGGTTCCAACTTCTTTACCATCCTTTCTAGCCATCCATCATCGATCCTTTGAGTCATTTTAAATGTGCTGATGTTGAGAGTTTGAGCACCTATTTCAATTAAGTAATCTTGTTTGACTTTGGACCATGATCTGAAAGCTTCAGTGGTTGGATAGTCACCTTGCATAACCATTCTGTTAATCATCACTCTATCCACCGCTGATAACCCTTCTTCTTCAACTACAGCTGTTTGCACACCTTCAACAACAGTTTCATCAACTTCAGCAACTGTTTCAACAACTTCAACAGCAACTGTTGAGTCAATGGCTGCAACTGTTTGTTCAGTTGTAGTAACAACTGTTTGTTGATCCTGTGGAACTGTTTGTTTAACTCCTTCCTGCTTGGATTTTCTTCTTCCTTTAGCTTGAGGAGTTGAAGAAGTTCTCACCAAAGATTTGGGTTTAAGCAGCATCTCATGAATATGAAGAACAGTGGTTGCCTTATTCAGATTCTCATCGAGAAAGTTCAGCTGCTTATCTTGCCGTATTAGCACCTCATTGTGAATTGCTACTACCTTGAGTACTTCAGTTGCCTTCTCCAACTTTTCAGTCAGTTCTTTTATCTTCTCATCTTGAGTAACTATCCTTTTGTTTTGAAGGGCAATCCTTTTCTTTAGGTGTATATGAGCAGCAAGGTAAGGTGCAAAGTTAGAATCCGTCAATGCATGTTGTTTCAGTCTAGTCCCAATGTCAGTTAGTGTTTCCACTGTGACCATATCATTGACATTTTTCACTGGTGGTTGACTCCCCTAAGTATCACCATCAGTACCCCTCTGTTCTTGGTTCTGGGGATTACCAGAAACTGTTTTATCAGTCTCTGTTGTCATGGTTGAGGTCTTAGCTATGTTAACACTGTCCTGGTTATCCCTTGCGGATAAAACAGTAGTGTCAGCCTCAAAAACCATATGATCACCCTCTTGAGGAATGATCACCTCCTCATTGTGCCTGGGAGACAGCACCAAAGGTTCCCTTTCGATATTCTGCACAGGTGAATGCACCTGTGCAGGGCTAACAGTTTGGGGTTCTCTAACTGTGGTGGAAGGAGCACCAACAGTTTTCCTCTTCTTTCTAAATGTTTTCAATGTAGGGGCTTGTGTTGTAGCTATTCGAATGGTAGCAGAAGGGGATGTTTGTGTATCTTGAGTTGTGGGTTCCAAAGGTGGTGGTGTAGCAATAGTGTGGGCTTTATGCTCACCCCTGGCAACTCTGTTTCTTGACAAGAACTCCACCATTGCAGAGAGTGGAGGAGTTATGGCGCCTTAGAAGTTCTTCCCTTTAACCAACAACTTGCTCAAAGTGGAAGCCACATGAGCAGAGGGAATAATGACCCTCTTGTGTATTTTTAGATTTGGCATCAAAAAGTTTAACAAAACTTGCACAAATCGAGGATACATCAAAAAGAGACCATACTTGGTCCCTAGATGTTTTACCATGCCATTGAAAAATAATTTTGAAAAGTTGAAGCAACGATTGTTGGCCAAACAGATTAAGGCTAAAGCAATGTTGCTTCCAAACTCGTTCTATCCTGTTCTTTTAGGACTAATGCACTGCTGGAGAGTATGGATCAAATACTTCCAGTGAGCACAAAATTGTCCCTTATAGAATGTACCCTTCCCTGAAGGGCCCTCATACCCAAGCTTAACAAGCTCGGCATGCAAAAAAACTAGTGAAACTGAATCAGAATACTCACCCTCACTATCATTGAGTTGTAGGAGGTGGCGAATGGTGTCCTCAGAGATTGAGACATTCAAATCATCAATGGTAGAATCAATCCATTGCACGTCATCAGCTGTTCGAAGTTGAGCATGTATCCAAAACTGATCAATGTGGGAAGTGTATATGCTAGGGTTGATGGTGAGAGCAGTGTTGAGATTGGACATTGAGAGATAATCAATCATAACGTGGAACATGTGAAGATCATCGGGTTTTGAAAGAAAAGTAAGCATGTTATGTTCCTTGACGAATGGAAGGGGAGCCATGGCGATTTGATAGCAAAATTCTAGGGTTTTAGCGTTCAAACGAAGTTCAGTATGCGTAAAGAAACCTCTGAGGAGGGAATGGTTTATATATGTTTCGATTGTTGAATGCAATCCAAAGGCTTCCAAAATTCTGCAAAGACCAAAACACCCTTTAATAGCTTAACAGTTGACGGATAAAATGAACTAACAGTTGAGGAACTGTTTTCATAAGATATAACAACTGTTATTCAAAAGTTAACTCCCTTTTGATTGATCATTTATTTGGATTAACAGTTGTTTAGTGTTTACAACTGTTCTTATTTCTCCCCCTTAGTTGACGAATTTCTCCTCCTCAGTTGCACATGGACTTTGCCTAACAGTTGCGGAAGCCATATACTAACAGTTGAAAACTGTTAGTATTGATTGAAACAGAAATGTGCAACTGTCAAACAAACTTTTAGCTCATATATGTCAAATGCTGAAGCAATAATAACAAATCATTAGTGAACACAGTCATCAACAAAAGATATATTTTATTCAAGATAATCACAATTGAGCTACAATAATTTTGAGAAAACAATACTGTCTTATGCTATAGATCTAAACACAGCTTATAAGAACTGTCTTAACTCCGAGATCTACATGTGACAAATTATCGTTAACATTTTGTATCATCAAATCTGAACTTTAAGGAAAGACAATCATCATCACATTCTTGCTCGAGAATGTCTTCATTATTTAAGAATCGAGTTCAGAATAGCCTCTACAGTGCCGCCATAGCCTTACTGAGAAGCCTGTCTTCAAAGAATGGACATGTAATGCACAAGCCATTGTTGGTACTGCTTATCTAATTGTGCAAGGCCGTCTCGTAGGTGTGGGAGAACAATGATCTACACCGTAAGTGTAGACAACTTTCTCCGTTAACAGTTGACATGCCTTAAACAATTTTAAAAACATACTACCTACCAATGGGTGTGCAGTAGACCTTCTCATCATATGCACCACCAGAGACGATTGTCATAATTTGCCTCTTGGGAAGATGGTGAATGATACTAATTCAACATCAGTGGAACTAGTCATCTATTACAATGACTTCCACTGCATCATCATCCGAGGCCCTCTGGTGGTTATGAGTATTATATCTTCCAACATTGAACCACACTACGGAGTTTGTAGTGCCTGCCAGATTCAAGACGAATCTTAGACAACATGGTGTAGGCAATTCATGGAAGAGAGTGAAATTTTCAAAATCACCTCTTATACGAATATGATCAATTGGTTTATTTGGCCTACGTGGATCTGGATGCTGTGTCAAGGTGAACCTATCTCGATCATCATGCATCTCAAGAACACATGATGAGTATTGCCAAAGCTCATGCATTCTTACAAATGAGGCAGGGATGGTTACATAACTTTGTCTAACATTAATATCTTTGAAGTTTATGAGAAAGAAGTTAGTAGCCATTTGCAGAGAGAAGTGTGTGCAAATGTAGGTGTGATTTGTAAAGGATGGGTGCAAGGCTATTTATAGAGAAACTGGGAGGCATTAATGTCCATTAATAGCCATTAATGACCATTAATGTCCAGTAATTTCCATTAATAGCATGCAGTGACTTGTCATATCAAATTCACTATATTACAAGCAAAATGACTCACCTTTATCAGTCTGGAACTGTTGATTCAAGAAAGTGAATTTACCTTTACCTCTTAACAGGGACAGTCACGGGTGTGAAAACTGTTTGTGAGACAGGTCATCAGATATGTCCAAAACTGATGTGAAATTGCATTTCCTTCTCTGAATACTTAAATGACAACAGTTGTTAGAAAACGTAACTAACAGTTGCAAACTGTTAGTGTGAAAAACATGGAATAATGAACAACTGTTAGTCCAAATTAATCATTCCAATGTTGGAAATCAAAAAGTTGAATCTGCTCACATCAAAAGTTTTAGTGAACAAATCAGCTAATTGATCATCAGTATGAATTTTCATAACTTGGATTAATCTCTTTTCATTGCAGTCTCTTATGAAGTGAAATCTGATTTCAATGTGCTTGGTTTTAGAATGCTTCACTGGATTATTAACTATGCTAATAGCACTAGTGTTATCAACATAAATAGGGGTATTTAAGAAAGACAAACCATAATCCAGAAGCTGATTTTGGATCCATAACACTTGTGAACAGCAGCTAGATGCAGCAATATATTCAGCCTCAGCTGTTGAAGTTGAAACTGTTGTTTGTTTCTTGCATTGCCATGAAACCAGCCTTGATCCAAAGAATTGACATCCTCCAGAGGTTGATTTTCTGTCCACATTGGCTCCACCATAGTCACTATCAGAATATGCCACCAAATCAAAAGGTGAATCTTTAGGATACTAAAGTCCCAATTTTGGTTGGCCTTTGAGGTATCTAAAGATCCTCTTTACAGCAAACAGGTGTGACATATTTGGACTGCATTGGAACCTGGCACAAACACAAACAGCAAACATTATATCAGGTCTAGAAGCAGTTAAGTACATTAATGAACCAATCATTGATCTATAGAGGTGTATATCAACATCCTCCCCCTTAGAATCTGCTCCCAACTGCTTGTGTGTTTCCATTGAAGTACTTGCCAGCTTCACATCTTGATAGCCAAACTTGTCCAATATGTCCTTGACAGAAAAATACCAGTGGGCTTCTGTTTGACTTGTAATCCCAAGAAAAATGTGAGTTCACCCATTGAACTCATCTGAAACCTTTTGTGCATAATGACTTCAAATTCTTTGCACAAGCTGTCATTAGTGGATCCAAAGATTATATCATCAACATAGATTTGAACAAGCAAAATCTCTGTTTTAACAATCTTTGTAAACAATGTTTTGTCAATTGTGTCTCTCTTAAAACCATTCTCAAGGAGATAGGATGATAATGTCTCATACCAAGCTCGAGGAGCTTGATGTAGACCATATAGAGCTTTATCCAACCTATATACCTTGTCAGGGTACTTTGAGTCTTCAAAGCCAGGGGGTTGACACACATATACCTCCTCATCAATAGTTCCATAGAGAAAAGCAGACTTGACATCCATTTGATACACCTTAAATCCTTTGAAGCTTGCAAAAGCAAGAAATAGTCTAATGGCTTCAATCCTTGCAACAGGTGCAAAAACATCATCATAGTCTATTCCTTCCTCTTGTGTGTAGCCTTGTGCAACCAGTCTTGCCTTATTCTTGATTACAATCCCTATTTCATCTTTCTTGTTTCTGAACACCCACTTGGTGCCAATTACTCTTTTGCCTCTTGGAAGCTCAACCAACTTCCAAACTTGCTCAATTTGAAATTGTAAGAGTTTTTCTTGCATTGCTTCCACCCATGAAGGGTCTTTCAATGCCTCAATTGCTTTCTTTGGTTCTATTTGAGATAGAAAGCAGGCATTCACATCAAATTGGGCAAGATCCACACCACTGTTTTCATTTTGCAGCATATTTCTTGATCTGATAGGAGTGGTTGGATCACCAATTATTTGTGATATTGGATGAATCTTGTGAACTCTTGATGTAGGAATGTTTTCTTCAGTCAGTTCATTCCCTAGATTAGACAAATCAAACTCACATTCACTTGAAATTTCAGGATACACTTGATCAGTTACTGTTTGGGATGCAGAGTCAGTGTGTTGTAGAGGATCATGAGATTCCATGTCCTTTGAAGATTCAGCATCAATCAATGGATCAACAGCAGTGGAGAACTCTTGTTGAAGCAAAGGAATCACAACAAAGTCTTCAGTAACTTTGTTTGAACCAACAGTTGTTGGTTTCGAGCTAAAAGTGTCAAAACTGTTCAGTTTGGAGGAAGTTGTTTGATGATTTTCACCAGCAGTTGTTGAGGTACCTGTAGCTGTTTCAGTAGAATACTCAAAAGAAATAGAGTTAGACAATGCATCAATATCAAATAACCAATCAGGTCCATTACCTGCAATATTGATCATATTCTCATTAAAAGAGACATTCATACTCTCTTCTATGATTCTAGTGACATTGTTAAAAACTATATAAGCTTTACTTGGAGTGGAGTATCCTACAAAGAAACCTTCTTCAGCCTTACTCTCAAACTTGCCTAATTGTGATTTGGTATTAAGGATAGTACAAGGACACCCAAATGGTTTGAAGAAGTTGATTAAATGTTTTCTCTTGAGGAACAACTCATAAGGAGTTTTCCCTTTGGACTTGACTACTTGTACTCTATTCTGAACATAGCAGGCAGTGTTCACTGCTTCTGCCCAGAATGTCATTGGAAGCCTAGAATCAGCTAACATGGATCTAGCAGCCTCTATCAAAGTCCTATTCCTTCTCTCAGCAACTCCATTCTGTTGGGGAGTCCTAGGGGCACTAAATTGTCTTTCAATACCTTTACTTTCACAAAAACTATTTAGTTCATAGTTCTTAAATTCAGAACCATTGTCAGATCTAATGACTTTCACCTTCAAATCAGATTGATTTTCAATTTTAAGAATAAGAGACTTAACTAACTCAGCAGTTTCATCCTTAGTTCTAAGAAATTGAACCCAAGTAAACCTGGTGAAATCATCAACTATGACTAAACAGTAGGCTTTCTTTCCTATACTCACTACAGAAGTAGGACCAAAAAGATCCATATGCAATAGTTGTAAAGGTGCAGTAATGGAAGAAATCTCTTTGGACTTATAAGAAGTTTTGTGTTGCTTGCCTTTAAGACATGCCACACAATGATCATCACATGAGAACTCTTTTTGTGGCAAACCTCTTACCAAATTGTTTTTAGCTAACAAATTCATGGTTTTAAAATTCATGTGACACATCCTCCTATGCCAAATGGCAGACTCATCATGAGATGCCTTGGAGAGTAAACAGCTTAACACATTCTGTTTAGCAATCTTTTGTGTATCAAGACAGTATACATTATCTTTTCTAGGTGTTCTTAAAAGAACATCCTTCTCATTTAGTTTAAAATCTTTTGAAAGAATAATGCATTCTGAATCTGTAAACAAAACTTTGTTTCCATTGTCACAGATTTGAGATACACTTAACAAATTGTACTTAAGCTGTTCAACAAAGAAAACATCATTAAATGTAATTGTACCTGCCTCAACAGCTTCTTTACCTGTGATTTTTCCTCCCTTAGCATTTCCTCCAAATGCTACAAATCCACCATTGATGTTTCTGAAATCCTTCAAACATTGTGGATTTCCAGTCATGTGCCTTGAGCATCCACTATCCACATGCCAGATAGATCCATGATTGGCCCTATGAATGCTCTGCACAAATAAAATCAGTTAGTAGCAGGAAGTACCCAGGCCATGCAGGTCTTGGGTACACCATTCAAGTCATAGTACTTAAACAGAGTTTTGTTCTTTTTGATTTCATCCAAATTAGATTTCTCTAATTTGTGTGAAGAATACTTTGTAAGAACATGTGGTTTCCAACTGTTGTGATTAACAGTGGACACCTTTGAACAAACAGCTGATGGAGTTGGTAAAACAGATGAATCAACTTGTGATTCCTTTTGATTTTCAGTTTGAAGAACAGTTTTACCTTCTCCAGAATCAGTTTGTTTTTGAATTTTCATCCAAGCCAAACCAGCAGTTTTTGGTTTTGTTAAAACAGTTTTGGAACTGTTAGTTTGTTTGGATGTAACAGTTGTAGAGCTGTTTGCCAGTTTTGGCTTAGCAGTCTTAGAACTGTTGATCTGCTTTGACTTAACAGTTTTAGAACTGTTATTTTGTCTTTTGGGACTTTTGTTTTGAATGCCATTGGTCTGTGGGTTATAGTAACAGTCTTGAACTAAATGATTAGATCTCCCACAAATATAGCACTTTTTGGTTTTCACAATAGGTACACCAGTTCTTTGTGACCAGAATTGGTTTCGATTTCTTTGATTTCCTCTAACAGTTGCAGATTGAGGAAACTTTTGGACACCATGTTTTTGGCATGTGCATGCAGGCATTTCAGTATGCCTTTTCTTAGGCTTGGGTTTAGCCTGAGATTTTGGAGCTTCCATCTTCTTCTTTTCATACACAACCTCACCAACTTTCTCCTTTCCTTTGGCTTTTGTACTAACAGTTGGGCTTTTTATCTTAGAACTGTTTGGGTTCTTGAGAGAACTGTTAGTGTAAAGATGGGGATTCTTGGCAACAGTTGTGGAGCATTCTATGGAATGGATTGCTTTTGAAGGTGTTGGCTCAGTGATGAGGGATTCTGTGGATGCTTTTACAAACACCACAGGCTTGAAAGATGGTTTTGTGGAAATGGGTTCACAACAGATGTGATTTTCATAAGGAATCACTTCATCTTTCTTCACAACTATCTCAATATCTTCAACGCTTACTACAGACAGAACTTCATCTTCATAACTCTCAAACTTTTGATCAGCTGTCTTTAATTCATCTGCCAAAGGTTCATTGACATATCTATCAGCTGCCTTAGACAAGGGTGTTATATATGTGTGATTGTATGGAGGTGGGGTTTCCTTATATCCAAGTCCAGTTTTCACCTTGTCTCTTACCTGAGATTGTAGCAGAGTCTCAAGCTTAAGGTTTGCAGCCTTGAACATTCCAAGATCAATGTCCACACCCTCCAATTTCTTTGTGAGTTGATCCACCTTGCTTTCTTTTTCAACAAATTTCTTTTTCAGACTATCAATCTCATCTTGAAACTGCTTTTTCTCCCACTTATGATATTTTCTATCATAGTCCATTTGCAGTTTATTAGCCTGATAGTCTTTAATTTTCTTTTCAAGATCTTCTATCAGAGCAGTATACTCATACCTTCTCTCCTCCATTTTACTTAGAGCAGCACATACTTTCTTATTGTGCTCTCTAAACCTCTTAACAATGGCTCTACATTCACCAGGACATAGTTTAGAAGATACCTGTATGTCCTCAGATTCTGGAGAATCCATCTTGATGGAGGAGTCAGTCAATGCCATCAAAGCTTTGTTGCTGGTAGCCTCCTCTGCTTGATCACTCCAATCAAATCCATGGCCTTCTTGTGAGACCAATGCTGAGGAGGTATGATTCTGAGTTGGCCTCTGACCTTGATTTTGAACTTGTCCACCAGATCTGCATTCTCTTGCAAAGTGGCCAAGTTGTTGACATTTGAAGCATCTTACCTTTGACTTGTCAAATCCAGCCTTGCCATCAGCTCTGAAATTCATGTTTTGCCTTCCAGTCCTGTTAATGAACCTCTTGGCTCTAACAGTAAGCATGGCCATCTGCCATTTGAGATCCATTTCCTCAAGATCATCAGGGTGCACTTGTTCAAGATCCTCATTGGTGAGGGTTGAATGTGCATGGCTGGCAAGAAAAGCTTCAAGAACTGCATCTGGAGTATTCATATTTAGTCCAACAACAGAACTAGTACCTGCACAACTATCAATATAGTTAGTTAATGAATGGTTTGATTCCATACTTGAGGAAGACAGGAGAGCAGCATTATGGCTAGGGATAACAGTTTTTCTTTTTCCCTCTATCTCTCCCTCAAACACTATCAAACTATTATAGAGGTCATCTAACTCTATGTCTTCAAGGGAATCCTTGGTTCTCCATTGTGCAGCAAACACAGTCCATTCATCACCTAGAGACCTAAGAAACTTTCTATTTATCTCATCTTGATCAAGCCTAACCTAAGCACTCTCCAGTTGACTCACCAGTTTGTAAAACCTATCAAAGATTTGGGTGATACTCTCATTCTTCCCACTGGTGAAGTTCTCATAGGCTTGTTTAAGAAGATCTCTTTGGTTTCTCTTAGAACTAGCATTCCCAGCAAACCTCTTTTCCAGAGCATTCCAAAGTTCATGAGCATCATCAAATTTCTTGAATTGATGTTGATACTCATTGGGAATTGCAATCTGAAGGATGCTGAGGGCTTTCATCTCAATCATTCTATCCTTCTTTTCAGCATCTGTCTTTGGTGGTGGTTTCTTCTTTGGTTTTCCATTCTCATCCAGTTCAATGGGATTAGTGGGAACAGTTTCAATGATTTGCCAAACAGCATAGTCCATTAGTTGGACATGCTGTTTAATTCTTAGTTTCCACATCTCAAAATCAGATGGTTTGAGCATGGGAACACGAATGTTGGATCCTGACCCACTGTTATCAAAAGAACCTCCCGAATCCATTGAAACAAATTGATTTAAAGACAGTTTAAAAAAATATTAAAGCAAGGTAAAGCAAAAACCTTCAACCGGTGATCAAATGAATCTTAATGTTAAGGCTCTGATACCACTTGTCAGGATCGGATATAGATTATATCAAATAACAAGAACTAACTTTTAAACAATAAATCAGAGTAAAATAAAAGTTAATCTTTAACTATCATCACAATCAACTAAGAAGTTGCGGAATCACACTTAATTGATTAAAGAAGGTTTTAAACATAGATCAATTCAATCAAACAGTAGTTTTATTAACCAACCAGAATGATTACAAAAGCAAACTTTACCCCCAATCTAACTTATTATGTTAGACGAAGAACACAGACTGTTCTTAGGTTTTAACGAGAAACTTAGAGGCTAAAACACTTTCAGAAAATAAATAACAATAAGAACAAATGCTTTGAATAATAAGATCAAGTCGTCGTACTAAATTGATCATCTAATGAAGTATATATAGACTCTTGATTCTCCTTGAATTGTTGATAGTTAGGTAATCTTCTATCTTCCGAGATAATCTTGATGATCTTCAAAGTATTTCGAGATATCTTCAAAGATAGGATTTTCCTAACAGTCTTCAGCTTCAAGGTCTTCAAACAGTTGTGACTTTGTGAACTAACAGTTCTCAACTGTTTTCATATTTTCAACAAACAGTTTTAAACTGTTTCACCAACCTTCACTAAACAGTTCTCATTTTTATGCTCAATAACTTAGATTATTTCCCAACATCTCCTTTTGAATCTGTTCAGTAAGTCTTCCTTCTGTTTTGAATCCCCATGGAATTTAGCTTTAATCAAAAACTCCAGCTTAGTCCTGTGATGCTCAATAAAGTTCAAATCAAACCACTCATGCATTGTATTTCCCATCACCATGTAGTATGTCCTTGATTTTGCATATACCTTTACTGCCTTTATGGGAAAAGTTTCTTCTGCTGTCAGTTTGGGCATAATCTTCAATGGGTTGCAAATGCTGGTAGATATTCCATCAGAATCTTGATTCCTTCATTTGAGTCACTAAAGTGCTTAATTCCATATGCATACAATTCTTGTACATTTTCTGGTGATATTCTTGTCATCATTTGTACAAAATTGTCATACACCTCAACAGATCCATCTTCCCTTGCAATAGTAATGCAATGTTTGTCACTTGCTTTTTCTTCAAACTTCCATTCAACAACATGAGATTTTTCACCTAATTCTTTTTCCAATTGGTCAATCCCTTGCTGAACGTCTACTGTCAGTTTATCTTTCAGAATTTTGTGAACCACAACAGCTTTGTTTGAAGTGGGAAGTTTCTTGGTTGGCTTAACTGTAAATGCTTTACCTTTTATTACCCTTTTTCTTTTAACTCCCATACCAGCAGCTTCCTTCTCCTTTTTCTCTTCTTCTTCTAAATATTTTGTCATTTGAGCACCTATCTTTTTAGCTAGTTCAAAATCTGACTGTTCTTGTAACTCAAGCTCAGCATTCAATCTCTGTGCATATTCCCTATCCCGTTCTTCTTGCTGTTCTTTAGAAAGTTTCAGCTTGGGAATATCAACCATCACTTCCTTTCCTTTTACTGATACAGGGGGCATCTTTTCTTCTTTCTTTTCTTCTTTCTGTTTCTCAGCAAAAGCAATGCCTTTAAACCCTGCTTTAGGAGGAAGTAGTTCCAGCTTCTTTACCTTCCCTTCTAGCCCTCCATCATCGATCCTTTGAGTCATTTTAAATGTGCTGATGTTGAGAGTTTGAGCACCTATTTCAATTAAGTAATCTTGTTTGACTTTGGACCATGATCTGGAAGCTTCAGTGGTTGGATAGTCACCTTGTATAACCATTCTGTTAATCATCAATCTATCCACCGCTGATAACCCTTCTTCTTCAACTACAGCTGTTTGCACACCTTCAACAACAGTTTCATCAACTTCAGCAACTATTTCAGGAACTTCAACAGCAACTGTTGAGTCAATGGCTGCAACTGTTTGTTTAACTCCTTCCTGCTTGAATTTTCTTCTTCCTTTAGCTTGAGTAGTTGAAGAGGTTCTCACCAAAGATTTGGGTTTAAGCAGCATCTCATGAGTATGAAGAAGATTGGTTGCCTTCTTCAGATTCTCATCAAGAAAGTTCAGCTGCTTATCTTGCCTTATTAGCACCTCATTGTGAATTGCTACTACCTTGAGTACTTCAGTTGCCTTCTCCAACTTTTCCGTCAGTTCTTTTATCTTCTCATCTTGAGTAACTATCCTTTTGTTTTGAAGGGCAATCCTTTTCTTTAGGTGTATATGAGCAGCAAGGTAAGGTGCAAAGTTAGAATCCGTCAATGCATGTTGTTTCAGAATAGTCTCAATGTCAGTTAGTGTTTCCACTATGACCATATCATTGACAGTTTCCACTGGTGGTTGACTCCCCTGAATCTCAACATCAGTACCCCTCTGTTCTTGGTTCTGGGGATTATCAGAAACTGTTTTACCAGTCTCTGTTGCCATGGTTGAGGTCTTAGCTATGTTAACACTGTCCTGGTTATCCCTTGCGGATAAAACAGTAGTGTCAGCCTCAAAAACCATATGATCACCCTCTTGAGGAATGATCACCTCCTCATTGTGCCTGGGAGACAGCACCAAAGGTTCCCTTTCGATATTCTGCACAGGTGAATGCACCTGTGCAGGGCTAACAGTTTGGGGTTCTCTAACTGTGGTAGAAGGAGCACCAACAGTTTTCATCTTCTTTCTAAATGTTTTCAATGTAGGGGCTTGTGTTGTAGCTATTCAAATGGTAGCAGAAGGGGATGTTTGTGTATCTTGAGTTGTGGGTTCCAAAGGTGGTGGTGTAGCAATAGTGTGGGCTTCATGCTCACCCCTGGCAACTCTGTTTCTTGACAAGAACTCCACCATTGCAGAGAGTGGAGGAGTTATGGCGCCTTAGAAGTTCTTCCCATTAACCAACAACTTGCTCAAAGTGGAAGCCACATGAGCAGAGGGAATAATGACCCTCTTGTGTATTTTTAGATTTGGCATCAAAAAGTTTAACAAAACTTGCACAAATCGAGGATACATCAAAAAGAGACCATACTTGGTCCCTAGATGTTTTACCATGCCATTGAAAATTAATTTTGAAAAGTTGAAGCAACGATTGTTGGCTAGACAGATGAGTGCGAGAGCAATTTTGCTCCCAAACTCATTCCAGCCCGTTCTCTTAGGGCTTATGCACTGCTGGAGAGTATGGATAATGAACTTCCAGTGTGCGCAAAACTGCCCTTTGTAGAAGGTACCCTTACCCCCGGGGCCCTCATACCCAAGTTTTAGTAACTCAGTGTGTAGATATTCTAATGCAACCGAATCAGAATACTCACCATTAAGATCATTCAGTTGTAGTGCATGGCCAATAGTGTCTTCGGTTATAGAAACCTCCATATCATCAACAGTTGTAGAAATCTGTTGCACTCCATCAACTTCTTGGATTTTGGCATTCTTCCAGAAGTTCTCAATATGTGAGGTATAGATTGTGGGGTTGACAATTAGAGCATAATGAATGTTTGATACCGTAAGATAATCAATCATGACGTGGAAAGCGTCAAGATTGTCTGGTTTTTCAAGATAATCGATCACATTGTGCTCTTTGACAAATGAAAGAGGAGACATTTTGATTTCGATTTCTGAGAGTTGTTGAGAGTTAGGGTTTGTTAATGATCGAAGTTCGTTTTGGACGTGTGAGTTGCTTAATAAGGAGGGAATTGCCTTATATATGTTTCGACTGTTGAATGCAATCCAAAGGCTTCCAAAATTCTGCAAAGACCAAAACACCCTTTAATAGCTTAACAGTTGACGGACAAAATGAACTAACAGTTGAGGAACTGTTTTCATAAGATGTAACAACTGTTATTCAAAAGTTAACTCCCTTTTGTTTGATCATTTATTTGGATTAACAGTTGTTTAGTGTTTACAACTGTTCTCATTTCTCCCCCTTAGTTGACGAATTTCTCCCCCTCAGTTGCACATGGACTTTGCCTAACAGTTGTCGAAGCCAGATGCTAACAGTTGAAAACTGTTAGTATTGATTGAAACAAAAATGTGCAACTGTCAAACAAACTTTTAGCTCATATATGTCAAATGCTGAAGCAATAATAACAAATCATTAGTGAACACAGTCATCAACAAAAGATATATTTTATTCAAGATAATCACAATTGAGCTACAATAATTTTGAGAAAACAATACTGTCTTTTGCTGTAGATCTAAACACAGCTTATAAGAACTGTCTTAACTCCGAGATCTACATGTGACAAATTATCGTTAACATTTTGTATCATCAAATCAGAACTTTAAGGGAAGACAATCATCATCACATTCTTGCTCGAGAATGTCTTCATTATTTAAGAATCGAGTTCAGAATAGCCTCTACAGTGCCGCCATAGCCTTACTGAGAAGCCTGTCTTCAAAGAATGGTCATGTAATGCACAAGCCATTGTTGGTACTGCTTATCTAATTGTGCAAGGCCGTCTCGTAGGTGTGGGAGAACAATGATCTACACCGTAAGTGTAGACAACTTTCTTCGTGAACAGTTGACATGCCTTAAACAATTTTCAAAACATACTACCTACCAATGGGTATGCAGTAGACCATCTCATCATATATACCACCAGAGACGATTGTCATAAGCAACCCCCTTATGGAGCTACAAGACCACTAAAGGTAAAGGTATGAGGCTCATTGCCAAAAAGAAACACACTTATTTGCCTCTTGGGAAGATGGTGAATGATACTAATTCAACATTAGTGGACCTAGTCATCTATTACAATGACTTCCACTGCATCATCATCTGAGGCCCTCTGGTGGTTATGAGTATTATATCTTCGAACATTGAACCACACTACGGAGTTTGTAGTGCCTGCCAGGTTCAAGACGAATCTGAGACAACATGGTGTAGGCAATTCATGGAAGAGAGTGAAAGTTTCAAAATCACCTCTTATACGAATATGATCAATTGGTTTATTTGGCCTACGTGGATCTGGATGCTGTGTCAAGGTGAACCTATCTCGATCATCATGCATCTCAAGAACACATGATGAGTATTGCCAAAGCTCATGCATTCTTACAAATGGGGCAGGGATGGTTACATAACTTTGTCTAACAATAATATCTTTGAAGTTTATGAGAAAGAAGTTAGTAGCCATTTGCAGAGAGAAGTGTGTGCAAATGTAGGTGTGATTTCTTAAGGATGGGTGCAAGGCTATTTATAGAGAAACTGGGAGGCATTAATGTCCATTAATAACCATTAATACCCATTAATGTCCAGTAATTTCCATTAATAGCATGCAGTGACTTGTCATATCAAATTCACTATATTACAAGCAAAATGACTCACCTTTATCAGTCTGGAACTGTTGATTCAAGAAAATGAATTTACCTTTACCTCTTAACAGGGACAGTCACGGGTGTGAAAACATAATCCAGAAGCTGATTTTGGATCCATAACACTTGTGAACAGCAGCTTGATGCAGCAATATATTCAGCCTCAGCTGTTGAAGTTGAAACTGTTGTTTGTTTCTTGCATTGCCATGAAACCAGCCTTGATCCAAAGAATTGACATCCTCCAGAGGTTGATTTTCTGTCCACATTGGCTCCACCATAGTCACTATCAGAATATGCCACCAAATCAAAAGGTGAATCTTTAGGATACCAAAGTCCCAATTTTGGTTGGCCTTTGAGATATCTAAAGATCCTCTTTACAGCAAACAGGTGTGACATCTTTGGACTGCACTGGAAACTGGCACAAACACAAACAGCAAACATTATATCAGGTCTAGAAGCAGTTAAGTACATTAATGAACCAATCATTGATCTATAGAGGTGTATATCAACATCCTCCCCCTCAGAATCTGCTCCCAACTGTTTGTGTGTCTCCATTGGAGTACTTGCTAGCTTCACATCTTGATAGCCAAACTTGTCCAATATGTCCTTGACATACTTAGATTGGCTTAGAAAAATACCAGTGGGCTTCTGTTTGACTTGTAATCCCAAGAAAAATGTGAGTTCACCCATTGAACTCATCTGAAACCTTTTGTGCATAATGACTTCAAATTCTTTGCACAAGCTGTCATTAGTGGATCCAAAGATTATATCATCAACATAGATTTGAACAAGCAAAATCTCTGTTTTAACAATCTTTGTAAACAATGTTTTGTCAATTGTGCCTCTCTTAAAACCATTCTCAAGGAGATAGGATGATAATGTCTCATACCAAGCTCGAGGAGCTTGATGTAGACCATATAGAGCTTTATCCAACCTATATACCTTCTCAGGGTACTTTGAGTCTTCAAAGCCAGGGGGTTGACACACATATACCTCCTCATCAATAGTTCCATAGAGAAAAGCAGACTTGACATCCATTTGATACACCTTAAATCCTTTGAAGCTTGCAAAAGCAAGAAATAGCCTAATGGCTTCAATCCTTGCAACAGGTGCAAAAACATCATCATAGTCTATTCCTTCCTCTTGTGTGTAGCCTTGTGCCACCAGTCTTGCCTTATTCTTGATTACAATCCCTCTTTCATCTTTCTTGTTTCTGAACACCCACTTGGTGCCAATTACTCTTTTGCCTCTCGGAAGCTCAACCAACTTCCAAACTTGCTGAATTTGAATTTGTAAGAATTCTTCTTGCATTGCTTCCACCCTTGAAGGATCTTTCAATGCCTCAATTGCTTTCTTTGGTTCTATTTGAGATAGAAAGCAAGCATTCACATCAAATTGGGCAAGATCCACACCACTATTTCCATTATGCAGCATATTCCTTGTTCTGATAGGAGTGGTTGGATCACCAATTATTTGTGATATTGGATGAATCTTGTGAACTCTTGATGTAGGAATGTTTTCTTCAGTCAGTTCATTCCCAAGATTAGACAAATCAAACTCACATTCACTTGAAATTTCAGGATACACTTGATCAGTGACTGTTTGGGATGCAGAATCAGTGTGTTGTTGAGGATCATGAGATTCCATGTCCTTTGAAGATTCAGCATCAATCAATGGATCAACAGCATTGGAGAACTCTTGTTGAAGCATAGGAATCACAACAAAGTCTTCAGTAACTTTGTTTGAACCAACAGTTGTTGGTTTCGAGCTAACAGTGTCAAAACTGTTCGGGTTGGTGGAAGCTGTTTGATGATTTTCACCATCAGTTGTTGGGGTACCTGTAGCTGTTTCAGTAGAGTACTCAAAAGAAAGAGATTTAGACAATGCATCAATATCAAATAACCAATCAGGTCCATTACCTGCAATATTGATCCTATTCTCTTTAAAAGAGACATTCATACTCTCTTCTATGATTCTAGTGACATTGTTAAAAACTCTATAAGCTTTACTTTGAGTGGAGTATCCTACAAAGAAACCTTCTTCAGCCTTACTCTCAAACTTGCCTAATTGTGATTTGGTATTAAGGATAGTGCAAGGACAACCAAATGGTTTGAAGAAGTTGATTAAAGGTTTTCTCTTGAGGAACAACTCATAAGGAGTTTTCCCTTTGGACTTGACTACTTGTACTCTATTCTGAACATAGCAGGCAGTGTTCACTGCTTCTGCCCAGAATGTCATTGGAAGACTAGAATCAGCTAACATGGATCTAGCAGCCTCTATCAAAGTCCTATTCCTTCTCTCAGCAACTCCATTATGTTGGGGAGTCCTAGGGGCACTAAACTGTCTTTCAATACCTTTACTTTCACAAAAACTATTTAGTTCATAGTTCTTAAATTCAGAACCATTGTCAGATCTAATGACTTTCACCTTCAAATCAGATTGATTTTCAACTTTAAGAATAAGAGACTTAACTAACTCAGCAGTTTCATCCTTAGTTCTAAGAAATTGAACCCAAGTAAACCTGGTGAAATCATCAACTATGACTAAACAGTAGGCTTTCTTCCCTATACTCACTACAGAAGTAGGACCAAAAAGATCAATATGCAATAGTTGTAAAGGTGCAGTATGGAAGAAATTTCTTTGGACTGATAAGAAGTTTTGTGTTGCTTGCCTTTAAGACATGCCACACAATGATCATCACATGAGAACTCTTTTTGGGGCAAATCTCTTACCAAATTGTTTTTAGCTAACAAATTCATGGTTTTAAAGTTCATGTGACACATCCTCCTATGCCAAATGGCAGACTCATCATGAGATGCCTTGGAGAGTAAACAACTTAACACATTCTGTTTATCAATCTTTTGTGTATCAAGACAGTATACATTATCTTTTCTAGGTGTTCTTAAAAGAACATCCTTCTCATTTAGCTTAAAATCTTTTGAAAGAATAATGCATTCTGAATCTGTAAACAAAACTTTGTTTCCATTGTCACAGATTTGAGATACACTTAACAAATTGTACTTAAGCTGTTCAACAAAGAAAACATCATTAAATGTAAGTGTACCTGCCTCAACAGCTCCTTTACCTCTGATTTTTCCTCCCTTAGCATTTCCTCCAAATGCTACAAATCCACCATTGATGTTTCTGAAATCCGTCAAACAGTGTGGATTTCCAGTCATTTGCCTTGAGCATCCACTATCCACATGCCAGATAGATCCATGATTGGCCCTATGAATGCTCTGCACAAATAAAATCAGTTAGTAGCAGGAAGTACCCAGGACATGCAGGTCTTGGGTACACCATTCAAGTCATTGTACTTAAACAGAGTTTTGTTCTTTTTGATTTCATCCAAATTAGATTTCTCTAATTTGTGTGAAGAATACTTTGTAAGAACATGTGGTTTCCAACTGTTGTGATTAACAGTGGACACCTTTGAACAAACAGCTGGTGGAGTTGGTAAAACAGATGAATCAACTTGTGATTCCTTTTAATTTTCAGTTTGAAGAACAGTTTTACCTTTTCCAGAATCAGTTTATTTTTGAATTTTCATCCAAGCCAAACCAGCAGTTTTTGGTTTTGTTAAAACAGTTTTGGAACTGTTAGTTGGTTTGGATGTAAAAGTTGTAGAACTGTTTGCCAGTTTTGGCTTAGCAGTCTTAGAACTGTTGATTTGCTTTAACTTAACAGTTTTAGAACTGTTATTTTGTCTTTTGGGACTTTTGTTTTGAGTGCCATTGGTCTGTGGGTTATAGTAACAGTCTTGAACTAAATGATTAGATCTCCCACAAATGTAACACTTTCTGGTTTTCACAATAGGTAAACCAGTTCTTTGTGACCAGAACTGGTTTCGATTTCTTTGATTTCCTCTAACAGCTGCAGATTGAGGAAACTTTTGGACACCATGTTTTTGGCATGTGCATGCAGCAGGCATTTCAGTATGCCTTTTCTTAGGCTTGGGTTTAGCCTGAGATTTTGGAGCTTCCATCTTCTTCTTTTCATACACAACCTCACCAACTTTCTCCTTTCCTTTGGCTTTTATACTAACAGTTGGGCTTTTTAGCTTAGAACTGTTTGGGTTCTTGAGAGAACTGTTAGTGTAAAGATAGAGATTATTGGCAACAGTAGTGGAGCTTTCTATGGAATGGATTGCTTTTGAAGGTGTTGGCTCAGTGATGAGTGATTCTGTGGATGCTTTTACAAACACCACAGGATTTAAAGTTGGTTTTGTGGAAATGGGTTCACAACAGATGTGATTTTCATATGAAATCACTTCATCTTTCTTCACAACTATCTCAATATCTTCAACACTTACTACAGACAGAACTTCATCTTCATAACTCTCAAACTTTGGATCAGCTGACTTTAATTCATCTGCCAAAGGTTCATTGACATATCTATCAGCTGCCTCAGACAAGGGTGTTATATATGTGTGATTGTATGGAGGTGGGGTTTCCTTATATCCAAGTCTAGTTTTCACCTTGTCTCTCACTTGAGATTGTAGCAGAGTCTCAAGCTTAAGGTTTGCAGCCTTGAACATTCCAAGATCAATGTCCACACCCTCCAATTTCTTTGTGAGTTGATCCACCTTGCTTTCTTTTTCAACCAATTTCTTTTTCAGACTATCAATCTCATCTTGAAACTGCTCTTTCTCCCACTTATGATATTTTCTATCATAGTCCATTTGCAGTTCATTAGCCTGATAGTCTTTAATTTTCTTTTCAAGATCTTCTATCACAGCAGTATACTCATACCTTCTCTCCTCCATTTTACTTAGAGCAGCACATACTTTCTTATTGTGCTCTCTAAACCTGTTAACATTAGCTCTACATTCACCAGGACATAGTTTAGAAGATACCTGTATGTCCTCAGATTCTGGAGAATCCATCTTGATGGAGGAGTCAGTCAATGCCATCAAAGCTTTGTTGCTGGTAGCCTCCTCTGCTTGATCACTCCAATCAAATCCATGGCCTTCTTGTGAGACCAATGCTGAGGAGGTATGATTCTGAGTTGGCCTCTGACCTTGATTTTGAACTTGTCCACCAGATCTGCATTCTCTTGCAAAGTGGCCAAGTTGTTGACATTTGAAGCATCGCACCTTTGACTTGTCAAATCCAGCCTTGCCATCAGCTCTGAAATTCATGTTTTACCTTCCAGTCCTTTTAATGAACCTCTTGGCTCTAACAGTAAGCATGGCCATCTGCCATTTGAGATCCATCTCCTCAAGATCATCAGGGTGCACTTGTTCAAGATCCTCATTGGTGAGGGTTGAATGTGCATGGCTGGCAAGAAAAGCTTCAAGAACTGCATCTGGAGTATTCATATCTAGTCCAACAACAGAACTAGTACCTGCACAACTATCAATAGAGTTAGTTAATGAATGGTTTGATTCCATACCTGAGGAAGACAGGAGAGCAGCATTGTGGCTAGGGATAACAGTTTTTCTTTTTCCCTCTATCTCTCCCTCAAACACTATCAAACTATTATAGAGGTCATCTAACTCTATGTCTTCAAGAGAATCCATGGTTCTCCATTGTGCAGCAAACACAGTCCATTCATCACCTAGAGACCTAAGAAACTTTCTATTTATCTCATCTTGATCAAGCCTAACCTTAGCACTCTCCAGTTGACTCACAAGTTTGTAAAACCTATCGAAGAATTGGGTGATACTCTCATTCTTCCCACTGGTGAAGTTCTCATAGGCTTTTTTAAGAAGATCTCTTTGGTTTCTCTTAGAACTAGCATTCCCAGCAAACCTCTTTTCCAGAGCATTCCAAAGTTCATGAGCATCATCAAATTTCTTGAATTGATGTTGATACTCATTGGGAATTGCAATCTGAAGGATGCTGAGGGCTTTTATCTCAATCATTCTATCCTTCTTTTCAGCATCTGTCTTTGGTGGTGGTTTCTTCTTTGGTTTTCCATTCTCATCCAGTTCAATGGGATTAGTGGGAACAGTTTCAATGATTTGCCAAACAGCATAGTCCATTAGTTGGACATGCTGTTTAATTCTTAGTTTCCACATCTCAAAATCAGATGGTTTGAGCATGGGAACACGAATGTTGGACCCTGACCCACTGTTATCAGAAGAACCTCCCGAATCCATTGAAACAAATTGATTTAAAGACAGTTTTAAAAAAAATATTAAAGCAAGGTAAAGCAAAAACCTTCAACCGGTGATCAAAGGAACCTTAACGATAAGGCTCTGATACCACTTGTCAGGATCGGATATAGATTATATCAAATAACAAGAACTAACTTTTAAATAATAAATCAGAGTAAAATAAAAGTTAATCTTTAACTATGATCACAATCAAATAAGAAGTTGCGGAATCACACTTAATTGATTAAAGAAGGTTTTAAACACAGATCAATTCAATGAAACAGTAGTTTTACTAACCAACCAGGATGATTACAAAAGCAAACTTCACCCCCAATCTAACTTATTATGTTAGACGAAGAACACAGACTGTTCTTAGGTTTCAACAAGAAACTTAGAGGCTTAGCACTATTCAGAAAGCAAAATTACAATTTTAAGAACGAATGCAAAATATAATCAATGAGTAGTACTTATTATGAATTCTAATCTAGCATATATATACTTTTTGATCTTCCTTGATTTGCTGACAATTAGGTAATCTTCTATCTTCTGAGATAATCTTGATGATCTTCAAAGTATTTCGAGATATCTTCAAAGATAGGATTTTCCAAATATAGCTCAACAGAAACTGTTTAATGAATACAACAGTTCTTTATTCTTCTAACAGTCTTCAGCTTCAAGGTCTTCAAACAGTTGTGACTTTGTGAACTAACAGTTCTCAACTGTTTTCATATTTTCAACAAACAGTTTTAAACTGTTTTACCAACCTTTACCAAACAGTTCTCATCTTTATGTTCAATAACTTAGATTATTTCCCAACAGAGCCGATGTCCAATACTAGTGATGGATTTCATACTAGGTATTATAGCATTGTTTATGCTTGTGACTGGGCTTGAATATCGTTTTAGTAAATGTTTGATTTACTTATAAGCATTGGGAACGGTAAGCAGTACTGCTCACCGATGATTGTATCGATATATAGTGGAGACTATATATACGCATGACGCGGTTACCTTCATTGGTCTTTACTGTGTTCCATCTTAGCATGTTTAACCACTTCCCAGATTGTTTATACATTCTAAATTTCCACAGTCAGTCATTCTTCAAGGGAAGGAAGTTTGAAATAAGGCTGAGGTTAGGTGTTGGTTATGCATTGATTAAGGATCGAATGCATGAAACGCAACAGTAACCTGTACTGGAAAGGAGTTTGAAGTGATTGGAAGACCTGCACCCGAGGTCACTTCTTGGATCATGGTCAAAGAGTGACTCGGAAGGATAATATCATTACGTCCTTCGACCCGAGCTGTATGAATTACCATAGCATGAAACTTTCTTACTTTAGCTATTTCAAAACGTAGTTCGTAATTGGCTATTATAAAAGGAATAGTTAAGTAAGATAATGTTCACGCTATCGGATTGTACCGTCAACGGAATTTGTTCCTCTAGTATGAGAGATATCCCCGGGCCCCTCGATGATTGGGCGCTGACACCAAAAATAAGCATGGCCATGCGCAAAGGAATATTGATTGAGAATCAGATATGTCATTAAATTTTGGTCACCACCAATCAAGATCGAGAAATATAATCGTGAACGATCTGGAGATCGACGCTTCAATCCATGTCTTCAGTTCACAAGGATATCGCGAACAAAAGGATGTTTGATCACTTATCAAATAGGACCTCTACGTTCTTTGGTAGGTTATGGTTTTCTGCAAAGAAGCGGAACCCATGCTGACTTGGGGGCATTGATGCTTACTGCTAGAGTCCGCTCTTTGTCTGTGGTAACATGGGTACGGTGCATTATGTGCAAGTGGGAGTTTGTTAGAAATATGCCCATTAATGCATGTACGCCATCTTGACCACTGCTGATGATGTATGGGCCTATTGGGTCATACACCGGGGTCCAACCTGACAGCAACTAAAGTTAACGGACCAATTATGACAAAAGACAAAAGTTGACATCGCAGGCCGCGTTAGCGCCGCTAACATTAAGGTGTTAGCGCCGCTAAGTCCTAAAGGTTAGCGCCGCTACGGCTGCATGTACTTTGTGTCAAATCACTGACGTGCCGCGTTAGCCCCGCTAACTTTAAGGGGTTAGCGCCGCTAAACCCTAAAGGTTAGCGCCGCTACGGCTGCATGTGCCTTTTGTCAAATCACCACCCAAGCTAGCCAATACGTGGGTAACACCTAATATCCACTATGGCCGGTTTGTGGGGATAAGGGAGAGATCTGGAGACAGAAGAGAGTTCAAGAGATTCATTCATTTGGTTTTCTCTTCTTTTTCTCTCAAAGTTCAAAAAACACACACAAACAGTCTTTGGTGCTTGTAAGATCAAGAGAGGGTTCAAGAGAGATTGCTCCAGATTTGGTCTTGTGAGTAGCTGTTCCAGAAGTGGTTTTAATGTTGAAGTACCATGGAGGCGATGTAGCACTCAAGGTTGGCGTGTTACCGGGGTATCACCCATTAGTTGATCCGCGGTTTTCGTTCTTGGAGGATCACCATCAATACCACGAGACAATCAGATTACTGGAGCTAAGGAGAAAGGTATAACCCTCTTTCCTTTCCTTGTTGCATTTCTTGAACATAGAGTTTGGTGCATTTTGGGATTTCTTGTTTTTATGCTTTATTGGCTTGTACATTGGGCTTTTTATGTTGTACCTTGCTTCCGCTGCTAGCCCACGAGATCCCAACAACGTATTCCTCTACAATTGGATCATGTACGTCCATTAACATAACAAGTTTAACAGGCATCACAAAAGCCCGAACCTTCTCCATTGGTTCAATTTTGTATATCTTTTGCATTATATAGATTGTAGGCAAAGGATCATCGTTTCTCCTTGAGATCTCAACCGGATGTCGAAGCATCATTCTTTGCACAATCATGGATAAAAATCTAGGATAAGGCAGAAATTTCTTGGCTAGAGATTGAATTTGTTCTTGATGAACAACCTTATGCAAATCTTGAAAGATAATAGATGCATAATATATATGCCAGTGCTTAACCATTGCAATCAGAATTTTAAAAAGCACTAAAACTCCCTCCATCAACTCCCTTGGAGATACTTGTGAGGCATCTGTTGATAATAGCATATAAGGTCTGCCAGATTGGAACCATGTTTGTCCTTTTGAACTAAGACATCTTTGTTAGTTCACTATGATATCCCAAGTCTTTGATATGACTGAAAGTACTTTTGTTACTGGGAATGGGATCAAACTTAGTCTTTTGTACATAAGTGTTTGATTCAGAAGGGAGCCTCGGTATCCTCCTCAGCTTATCAGAATCAAAAGAGAAATTAAAGTTCTCAATAGTGCAAGAAATTAACTGTTCTTCGTCATCACCACTTTATGGATGGAATTCCACAATTGTTGGACGTATACCTCAGGGATATGAGTTTCCTCACCATCAGCAATAGGGTTGTATGAAAAGAGATGTTTTAGGGGATGGGATTCAATGAGTTCACCAATTATAGAAAATTAGGTGATGGTTGCAAGTGAATCAAAACAATGATTGTTCATAACAGAAGGTAGGTAATTGGCAGGAGGGAACAAAACATTGGAAGGTACAAAAGAAGGGTTTCAAGGGTTTGCCATCTGCAAATCCTATTGGGGTTCGTGGTTCGGCACAACGGAAGTATGCATGAAATAAAATCGGAAATTTAAAAGCAAACAAAACCACAAAGTGAACCCCAAGAAGTGTACCAAACTCTACAACAAAGAAATGCAACTCAAAGGAAAGAGAAGAGAGTAATATACCCTTGAAGTCCCCTGGAGTTGATAATGACCACGAATCTAAGCAATGGCGACCTTCTTTCACTATCAAAGTCTAGCCCGGGAAAACCGTGATCTTGGTGTACTAGCACCCCTTTGAGCACTCCTTCACATATGAAGAGCACTATCTGGAACACAAACCCAACTCTAGAAACTCTCTTGAAACTCTCTCTTTGAATACCCAAGAACAACCCACTAGTTTAATTAGTATATCCCTTCACTTAGTCCATCAAGAGTGAGAAAAGGGAATTGCATGTGTTTTAATAAGCCTCTTATGACCCCTGGAATATCCAAGACCGGCCAAAGATGGAACCAAGCTATCCACATGCATTGGTGGAGAGTGGAGGTTAAAAGAATAAAGTTGCAATCTGTCAGATGGGTTAGCGCCGCTAACCGCCCAATCTTAGTGCTGCTAACCATATAAGGTTAGCACCGCTAACGCGGCCAAGTTAGCGACAACATGGTTAGCGTCGCTAACCGTGTCCATATTACCAACCATCTTTAATTATTCATTTCTAACCCTTCTTTTAGGTTGTCGTCAAGATCAACCCCCGGCGTGTGACCCGATAGGCCCATACATCATCAGTAGTGATCAATTGGCGTATGTGTGTCAGTGGGTATACTCCAACAAACTCCCACTTGCACATGACTCACCGTACCCAAAGTATCACAGACAAGAAGCGGCCTCTAGTAAGACATCCTGTCCCCAAGTCAGTATGGGTATTGTGTTCACAAAAAAACCAAACTACAGCCCGTGTGAAATGGTCCTATCGATAAGGGATCAAACATCCTTTTTTTCGCGATATCCAAGTAAACACGAGACATGGTACTTAGTCATTCTCCGTTCGTTCACGATTATGTTTCTCGATTGAGATTGGTGGTGACTAAAACATACAAGTTTCAATCAGATACTATAATCATTGCACACTTGAGCACGGTCGTACATTTTGATGTCAGCTACCAATCATCGAGGGGCCCAAGGATATCTCTCTAAACAGAGGAACAAATTCCTTTGACTACATTTCCCACCACAGTCATCATACTCTGCCCAGCTACCGTCTTTATAACAGCCAGTTACGGACTGCCTTTGAAAGCAACTAGAGCAAAGCAAACCAAAGTGATGCAGCCACATGTATCTCCAGTATGAGGATGAATTGATATTATCTTCCTGAATCACTCATGACAAGTACCACAAAGTGAATTCAGGTGTGGGTCGTCCAGTCACTTGAACACTTGACCAATCACTGTGTTCCAATTGATCATAAATCATTCGACACTTGACCAATCACTTCCCTCAGTCTTAGCTCAGACTTCCTTCCCAAGAAGAATGACCGACTGTGGAAATTTAGAATGTTAAAACATTCAGGGAAGAGGTAAAACATGCTAAGTTGGAACACAATAAGGCTTACTGAGAGTACCCGCTACACGCGCATTACCAAATCCTCATTTGAAAATCGATACAAGCAGAAGCACAATAATGCTTAACGTTCCCAAAAGAAAAGTATATCAAAACATTGCTAAAACGAACTTAAGATAAGTATATGCAGGCCCTAGTCTGATGATAATCACTAACCCACTACTTTAGCATACTGAACGGATCCGCCACCATGCTCTCCGTGTGTACTATGATAATGATCCTATCCCCACTTCAACTAACCACTTCTAAAGTGTGCATTGATGAGATAATGATCATTTGTCCAAGCCGTTATACTTTCATTTTCTCAAGGAATCCAATAAGACAAACAATGCTTTGATCTAAAATTTTATGTGCATGAGCCATCGTACTCTCATAGTTTTCATAAGGATCTCTATAGAGTTATTGATGCTCTAAGAATAAAATTTTATCTGCCAAAGCCATCGTACTCTCATAGTTTTCATAAAGATCTCTATAGAGTCACCGATGCTTTAATATCACACTTATTAACTGTTGGTGCATAATTGTAAATCCCTAGTTCTTATCAATGGAATATATACATGTTTACTTGAAATGTTAATTCAAATGTGTTTTGATTAATGGTTTGCATGTTTATATATTCTTAGTGATTCTTTGTGATAATCTTAAGCCTACAAGTACTTAGTCATGTGTTGATTTGTGTTTGGAAGTTTAAGTATGAGTGAAGGTCATCACGTGCGTGATGAGTCCACTACGTGCGTAGTGGAACTCACTACGTGCGTGGTTAGATGGTCGGTTAAAGTTAAATTAATTATTATTAAAACAACAAGTACGTGCGTACTGGACTTGCTACGTGCGCAGTGAGTTGCATCACGTGCGTAGTGAAATTAATTACACTATAAATACTCATTAACCGCATATTAGCGCGGGTTATCGCAGAATCGCTAGAAATCAACCGGAAGCCTTACGTAATCGACCATATACGACCTTAAGCCTACTAAATCGCGAACTTAGTGTTCATTACGAATCCAAGGGCAGCCTCAAGCATCTCTGTGTGAGTTCTTAGGAGTTGTTCTTGCTTCTACTCTGTGCGTTTCTTAGTGTTACTGTGTGCCGGACACCTAAGCAGATCTTAGAATCCTTAGGAGGTTTGGGAAATAGATATTCCGCACTATTTCTCATCCTAGATCAGTCCTAGCGTAAGGGTGTTTTAGTTTAGTTTAGAACCCCGTCCCCCACGGTCCTACAAAGTGGTATCAGAGCCTTGTGCTTTGATTGATCACTTTCCTTAGGTTTCGTGATCTAGGTGTCGATTAGGCTTGTGTCTTTTGTCCTTTTCGTCGGTTTTTATCGGTATTTTGGTCGAAAATAGGTCTGTTTGCATTAACAAGGTTTGTGTTTTTACGTTAATCGGTTGAGTTTTACCCATGCGAAGTGTTCTTCAGTGCGTGCGTATTGACCTCCAGTACGTACGTAATAGGTTGTTGATCTTCTAGAAGCTTCGATAGGCTGTGTGTCTGTCCATGCGTAGTGGGTCCTCAACACGTGCGTAGTGATTTCATTTCGTACGTATTGATTCTGTGTGAATTTTGTCCTTCCCAATCTTCGTGCGTAGTCAATCCAATCCGTGCATGGTGAGTGTCTAGTTCGTACGAAGTAGAGTCTGTGTGTTTTCGTGTCAGTCCGTACGTAGGTCTTCTACTTCGTGCGTAGTGGTGTGTGCTCGTGCGAAGTGATCTACATTCCGTGCGTAGTGTTAAGTTTGTTTTAAGTCTCTTTCTAAAATGTCTGACATGAGTGCAATAGATGCGAAACAAACAATCACCGCATTAAGTAACTTAATAATGGACAACGAACAGGGAGGAATTAATAAAGTACCTACACTGCTAACCATGGAAGACTACCCTTTCTGGAACCCACGTTTCGAAATATTTATTGATGGGGTTGATCCACGGTTGCACCGGGCCATTTCCGCCGATTACATCGTACCTAAGGGTGAAGGGAACATCGAAGTTCACTATGATCAGATGAGTGATGATCAGAGGAAGGCTTATGATGCAGAAAAGAAAGCCTATTCTTACCTGATCCAAGCGATTCCGAACGAGATATTCCATCAGTTCCGACGGTACAGAACGTCACGTTCTTTGTGGAACGCATTACAAAAGAGGAACGAGGGGAATGCATCGTTGAAAGAGCTCAAGGCCTCGCAGTTAAGAAAGGAGTTTGACCACTTCACTTCTTATGTCAATGAAAAGCTTCCAAATCTGATCAACAGATACAACCATCTTCTTAGTGAAATGGATAGTTTGGGGGTGCAGATATCGGAACGACAACAAGTGGAGACTCTGTCCAAGGCTTTACCTAAAAGCTGGAGACCATTCATAATGATTTTGAGGAATGGAGATGGTTTTGAAGGCATGGATCTGAATGACTTCATTACCAAGCTGAAAGAGCATGAACAGGAGGAGCTTAATCTAGACAGATTAAGCAACTATGTGCAGAATCTTTCATTATACTGTACGGGATCAGTTGCTTCTCCGGTTACTTCGTCAAATGCTCCGTTGCAGACAGCTTTTACTTCTAACGTTAGTTCATCAAGCAAGTCTGCTCCTGAAACTCCTAGTGGACCACCTTATTCTGTTCCTTCAAGCAAAACGTCAATGCCTGCCTTAAACACTGAGCATTTCAAACATGGTAGCACTGAAGAAGTTAAGGAGCATATGGGGATGCTTAGTGCATTGGTCACCTCGTATGATGATTTGCTCAAGGGTAAGATCGGCAATGCCTACTTGACTCAAGAAGATTATGACCAGATCGACAACGATGAGATGGAGCGACAGGACATCCTATGGTCTTATGCTAACTTGGTGAGAAGAGCAAAGGCTTTGGTCAAGAAAACAGGGATGCAGATTACAACAACAAAAGATACAAAGCTGGGTTTTGACAAGTCAGCTGTAACCTGCTACAACTGTGGAGAAAAGGGTCATTTTGCACGAGAATGTGAAAAGCCAAAGAACTCAGGACCCAAGTACCCTTTCCGAACATCTCTTGGAAAATCTTCAACTACCACTACTCCAAAAAAGGCTGAAACATCCCATGAGGGATCATCCAAAGCAATGGTGGTTGTTCAAAAAGATGAGGGGATAGACTGGTCAGTGCATTTTCAAGATACTGATGCTTTCGAGGTTGCTGAGACCAACCTGGCCAGTCTTCAAGACCTGAATGATGACTCACAGTCTGAAACGGATAGTGTCCACGATGTCTTTGATAACGAGTCCGCACCATCTACTGATGAGCAGAATGTTACTTCAACCCCTGTGCCAGCTGCCGAACCAACGCCAGTGATTGTTCAAACTGAATCAGAAAATCCTAAGGCGTGCATGACTGGACAAGCTGACTCAAAGGTAAGCAACATTTCTGGTCTTCCTTGTGTGTCGTGCAATGACTATGTACAGAATATAGTATCCTTGAAATCTCAAGTTACTGAGCTTACCTCTAAACTGCATGAAAACTCTATCATCAAAGGTAGAGAAAAGACCTTAAAAGATAAAATTGAGAGCCAAAATAAACAGATAAGAGAATTAGAGGTAGCTTTGTTAAATAAACAGGATGCTATAGTATTTTACATCAATCAAATTGATACTCTAAAACGGGATCTTGCTACTTCTAAAGTCGATTATGAAACTTTAAACCAGAAACTTAAAAGTTATTCAACTTCATCTTACTTGTTTGAGCACATAATCGACCGGAGACCTCAAGGTTCCGATTTAGAAAAAGACAAAAAGACATACAGTAAATGTCCACCACCAGTATTGAACCAACTGGTGCAAACAGATGTCTTTACTGAAGCTGACCAACTTCCTTCCAAGGTTGATGCACCTTCTGCTTCAACCTCAAAACCAGATTTAAAAATGAAGGGAAAAGTTGGTGAGCCTCAGAGGAAAGAGGCCAAACCAGAAGAAAAGCCTGAATCTGGTATGAGACAACTTCTAGGCAATTCTTCAGGTCAAGGTACGTTAATGCAAAATGTGCAAGCTGCACTCCGAACCATAGAAAAGGAGGGTGCAAAGTCTCCTGCAACCCGTCCTTATGAGGAAGTTAAAATTTTGCCAAAACAACGTGGTTTAGGAGTTCAGTCAAAAAGTCAAGTAGAGCAAAAAGTGCCACATAACCCTGCAAAGCCTCAGTTAAACAGGGTCTGCTATGTGTGCAGGAGACCTGGCCACCTCAGTTATGAGTGTGATCAGCAACAACAGAGTTTTAAGGGGAAATTTGATTCATCTGAAACTTTTCAGAAAAATAAAACGTTTAATCAAATAAATCAAAAATCAACTGACCCCCATCAGCTCAAAAGGACAAGTGGGGAAACATCTAGTAAACCCAAAAGTCCCGAGGTCAGTCTGAAGGGGAAGGAACCACTTCATAAAGCGATTAACACTTCAAGTGTTTATCATAAGACTCCTCCCCGTCCAGATTTGAAATGGACCACTAAATCAGAACCCAAAATGTCCAATAGTCCAGATACCAATGTAGACTCCAAAGCTACTGGTGTGTGGATTAATGTGCAAGTTGTTGGAGAAAATGGGAAACCCATGACCATTCGGGCTTGGGTTCCCAATGCTAACTAACCCTTTACTTGTTTGTGCAGGGTGCTCGCCGGTATAACACGTGGATTGTTGATAGTGGAGCATCCAGGCACATGATAGGCGATCTGGGCCTTCTTTCAAACGTCAGAAAAATAAAAGGAGGGTATGTGAGTTTCGCTGGAGATAAGGGAGGTCACATAACAGCTCAAGGTTTCTTGTCTAATGGGAGAGTGAGCTTTGACAAAATCAACTATGTCGAGCAGCTAGCAAACAACTTGCTGTCAGTCTCTCAGATATGTGATAAAGAGTTTAAGGTGATGTTTGATGACAAGCAATGCTATGTGCTGAAGAAAGAATTTCAGATTCCCGAAGATATGGTTTTAATGTCAACTCCGAGACATAATGATCTTTATGTCCTGGACATGTCGAATGCTTCGGTGAAAGAGGTGGAGCATCAATGTTTTCTTACAAAGGCAACTGAAAAAGACTCCATTTTATGGCACAAGAGGATGTGTCACTTGAGCTTGAGGAAGATGAATCATTTAGTTCACCATGAGCTCGTAACGGGAGTCAATCTGAAAAGCTTCCATCTACCAGACAAATGCATTTCATGTAAAATGGGGAAGCAGACGAAGAAACCCCACAAGTTGAAAAAGTACCATTCCATTTCAATCTCGCTTGAGCTACTTCACATGGATTTATTTGGTCCTGTGCGGTTCAAGAGCATTCATGGCGATAGGTATTGTCTGGTAGTCACTGATGATTATTCAAGATTTTCCTAGGTTTTCTTCTTAAAAGAGAAGTCTGAAACGTTTGAGACGTTAGAAATTATGATCAACAAGTTAGAGACTATCTATAAGCTGAAGATCAGGAAACTGAGATCAGATAATGGAACAGAGTTCAAGAATCAGAAGATGGAGAAGTTATGTAATGAGAGGGGTATCCAACATCAGTTCAGTGCCGTATACACTCCTCAAATGAATGGAGTAGCTGAGAGGAAGAATCGGACCTTAATAGAGGCAGCACGCACCATGCTTGCTGATTCTGCTTTACCCGTAAGGTTTTGGAATGAAGTTGTCGCTAATGCTTGTTACACACTTAACCGGGTCTTAGTGGTCAAACGATTGGGTAAGACATGTTATGAACTGTTGAATAATCGGAAACCGAACATCAGCCATCTTGAAGCTTTTGGCGCTCCCTGCACAATGTTAAAACGTGAAGCCGAAGGTAAATTCAGTTCCAAGGTTGAAAAGGGTTATTTCTTGGGGTACAGTATTCCGAATAAGCGGGTTTACAATTTAACGTCCAACTGTGTGGAAGAATGGTTTGAAGTGGATGTACAACGGCATACTTCGCCTCCAACAAAAACTGGTGATGCCTGGTTATTTGACTATGATAACCTCTTTGACTCATTCAATCTGCCACCAGTAGCACTAGAAGAAGATATTGCAATTCAGATGTTGTATGATCTACATAACTCTTCTGACAGTGCCACACCAAACCTGTCCTCTAGTTCTCCCATACCCACACTCAGTGATGCTGAATCTGACTCTGAAGATGAGCCACATACTCCACCAGACAAGGGTTCACAGGGTGAAAGTTCATCCAATGACCACACGTTAACATTTGAAGAGACACCCGTGGTTACCAATCTGGAAACTAATGTAGAGGCTCAGTTGCAGAGATCAAGTACAGTTGATAGAAACCATCCTCCTGAACAAATTATTGGCGATCCGAATTCTCATGTTCAAACTAGGAGGCAAGTGGCAACGCTATCAGGTTCTCAATCTTCAGAATCCCCGGGATTGAAACAGATGACAGACTTTTCCGATCTAGGTGCCAATTTGGTTAAGTCTGTGGATTTTACACAATGTCTATGTTCGGGATTTCTCTCACAGATTGAACCAAAAGATCATATTGAGGCACTCAAAGATGATTCTTGGATTAATGCAATGCAAGAAGAGCTGCTGCAATTTCAAAAGCTGAACGTATGGCGCTTAGTGAATAAACCAAAAGGTGCTAAGTCCTTTGGCTGCAGATGGGTTATGAAGTGCAAACGGGATGATCAGGGGGTGATTGTCAGGAACAAGGCAAGGCTAGTAGTTCAGGGGTTCAGACAAATCCCTGACATAGACTACACTGATGTGTTTGCTCCAGTTGCTCGGCTGGAAGCTATCCGGTTATTCCTCGCATTTGCCTCACACAAACACTTTAAAGTGTATCAAATGGATGTTAAAAGTGCTTTCCTATACGGAGAAATTCAGGAGACGGTGTATGTCAATCAACCTCCGGGGTTTGTAGATCCTATTCATCCTGACAAAGTATACTTGCTGAATAAGGCGTTGTATGGGCTTCATCAAGCACCGCGAGCATGGTATGAGACCCTCTCTCAATATTTGACTGATCATGGGTATCGGAGAGGAACCATCGACAAAACATTATTTATCAAGGGTGATGATAAAGACTTGATCTTGGTGCAAGTATATGTGGATGATATCATTTTCGGTTCTTCCAATCCGATTCTGTGTGAAGACTTTGCAAGGATTATGAAGGAAAAATTCGAAATGAGCTCAATGGGAGAGATGAAGTTCTTCTTTGGACTTCAAGTGGAGCAGACCGAGACAGGGATTTTTCTACATCAGTCGAAGTATGTTGCTGACATCCTAGCCCGTTTTGAAATGTCTACTGAGAAGACTGCTGCAACACCTCTTCCCAGTAACCACGGCATGTCTCCAGATACTGAGGGGGAGTTGGTGAATGAGTCTCTCTACCGAGCGATGATTGGATCTTTGATGTATCTCACTGCATCCAGACCAGACATCATGTTTGCAACATGTCTGATGGCAAGATACCAATCCAAGCCCAATGTCAAGCATCTGATGATTGTCAAGCGGATATTTCGCTATCTGAAGGATGCTCCTAATCTTGGACTGTGGTATCCATATAATGATAACTTTGAGTTGACAGCTTACAGTGATTCAGACTATGGTGGATGCAAGAAGGATCACAAATCTACCTCTGGGGTTGCCAATTTCTCGGATCACGTCTTGTCACATGGCAGTGTAAGAAGTAGACTGCAGTTGCGCTTTCTACGTGTGAAGCTGAATACATTTCGGCGGCGAGCTGCTGTTCTCAGGTCATCTGGATTCAACAACAACTGCGGGATTACGGTTTGCAATTCTCTACTACTCCCATTTTTGTTGATAATACTGCTGCCATTGCTATCACTAAAAATCCTGTCCAACATTATAAAACCAAGCACATTGGTATCAAATACCATTTTATATGGGACTGCTGGGAAAAGAAATTAATTGATGTCGTGTCTATCCAAACTGAATTTCAAAAAGCAGACCTGTATACAAAGGCATTTGATAAACCCCGATTTTTGTTCTTAGTGAATGAAAACGGCATGAAAACCAAGTGTGAGGTTGTCCCTGATGATGCGACTTAGTATCCTTATTCGTATTTGTGACTGTGTGTCTAGTTTCTGTGTGGTTATATCTCGTTTGTCTTTGTGTTTATTTTCTGTGTGTCTTTGCATTTCTATTTTCTTAGTTTTTATTTTCTTTAGTATTTTAGGGGGAGATAGTTCAGAAAACATAGAAAATACAAAAAAAATCAGAAAACATAGAAAATAAAAAAAAAATCAGAAAACATAGAAAATACAAAAAAAAAATCGGAAAATATAAAAATGAGAGGTTGATCCAACTCAAATGGAAAATGATGGCACACTGGCTTTCAATACAAAGTATGTCTAGTAAATTTAGGACTGAAGGCATGTACATATTCTTGAGAAAACTGTCTGAAAATTTGAGTCAAATCAGATAAGAAACAGATGGCGTGTAAGACATATGATGAGAGTCTAGGCTGATAAGTGGTTATGCATGTGGAAATCCATGAAAGATTCAAACTATCGAGACATTCCAAGTTTACAAGTCAATAACAGTTGAGACTAACTTAGTCTGGTGCACACACCTGTTACCATGCCAAATGTGATAGATGACAATGAGCAAAATGTAAAAAGAGGGTGAAAAATTGACCCCAATCTGAGATGTCAAAAGAAATAGATACATAGATCTATTAGTGTTGAATTGTCAAAGAGCATAAAATGCAGTGACAAAAGCTCAACAGAAAGATCTATTAGTGTTGAATTGTCAAAGAGCATAAAATGCAGTGACAAAAGCTCAACAGAAATTATCAGAAGAGGTGAAAAATTGACCTCCATGTCAAAGAGCATAAAATGCGTTGACAAAATCACAAAGCACATAAGCATGGTGGCTGGGTACTCAAGTTGTGCATCCTACTGAGTGAGTCAAAACACTGTGAGATTTTAAAAGAGATAGTCTTAACCATGTACTCAGTTCTAGATAATCAGAAAATGTTGAAATTAAATTTGTCATTATCTAAGGAAAGTTAGATTGACAGACAGAAATTGAGAGAGTATGTTTGTGCCTAAGGTTCTGAAATGAATGATAACTAAGTATAGATGTGCTGGTACTGATTCCATCTTGGAACCTTCTCACAAAAAGATTTAATTTCTGTAATTTACTTTTTGCAAATCTTTAGTGTTTTCATTTCTGTCTCTTAGTGTTTAGGATTTAATTTGTTTACAGTCTGCATTTTCATTTTCTTTATTATCAGAAAAATACAAAAAGTTTTTTAGTGTGTTATTTCTTGTACGTTGATGTGCTCAAAAGTTTATGTCTTGCATTGAAGTTACTGACCGCTGTGTGCTGAGTACATGATTGTCGAGAAAAAGGCTAATTCTATGTGAGGAAGCGAAGTCGCACGAAATGAATCAACTCGCACGAAGTGGATGATCATGACGTGTGAACTGGATTGGTGTACACGAAGTGTGATCCAACGCGCACGAGGTAAGATCCACCACGTGCGAAGTGGTCAGTCACTTTGTATTACTTTGTTGGATAACATCATGCGAAGTGCATCCACTTCGCAAGCAGTGGAACAAAGTATATATACTATTCCCGTGCGTGTTCATCAGTACGCGCTCATATGTCAAACAGTATACTCGCATTCTCTCTCGATTTTTGATTTTCAATCTGTGGTGAAAGAGTGTTTTCGATCCCGTTTCTTAATCGATTTTTCCTTGCGATCACAGTGGTATGTTTATTATTTCAATCCAACGGTTGGATCTCGAGTTATACTCGTTTTTATGCTTGGAAGTCTAAAAACTTTTAAAACCGGATTAAAGTGACCTTAATGTGTTAATTTGTTAGATTTAAGTGAAAAGTAGCCTTCGTGGACTTAGTTAGAAGATACTTAATCACTTAATCGGAACAAAAACATCGTTAATCATGGGTTTTAAGGAAATAGCTTCGTCGAACTGTTCTTCGATCATGAACATTGGCCGTGCGAAGTGAAGGCCATTTCGCACGAAGTGGGCTTCACCTCGCACGTACTCATCAATGAGAACGATGAAGTTGATGAATTTCAGCCGCACGAAGTGAAGTTCACTCCGTGCGATCTGTGTCCATCACGTGCGAAGTGAATCATAATCTAATTAAAATTATAGTTTATTATGTCCAACCACTTCGCACGTGGTAGAATGTCAATTTTGATATGAACGTTTATTATAATCTGCAGACTTTAACTGTGTGTTACAATCAGTGGATGTGTCTTTCTAATGTGCATAATGTTTATTCCGCAGAATTCAAAAATGGAATCCACTTAACTCGGAAGTTCGTCCGCACAAAACCCCGCTGAGACTGCATCTGGCAGTGGGAGTCAGACCAAGGCTGAGCTGAAAGCTGATGACATGCATAACATTCGGGCCTGTCTGACAAAGAATAAGTTAACAAGGGACTGTGATGAGATGATTGACTATCTGATGAGATCAAGGATCGACACCGCCATCACAACAGCTTGCACGGCATACGCTTCACATCAGCAAGAATTCTGGAACACTGCTGTGTATGATGAATCCCTGGGTGGGATTCGAGGGGAGGTGCAGAAACAACGTGTGTTTGTATCAGAAGGGGTGCTGAATGAGCTGCTTGAACTGGGTGATGCTATCTCAGATCCCATCTCTCTGAACATCTGCCGGGTTAAAGGGTGTCTACTGAGGTGTGGATACACCGGGGAGATTCGGAACGAATCGGTATTCAAAACAAAGTTCTGCCCCCCGTATCGTTACCTGATGCACGTCATTTCTCACTGCTTGGGGCCGCGGAGAACAGGCCATGATCAGCTGAACCAAACATTCTCCCATCTATTTGTGGCACTCGTACTGAATGTAAAATTCAACATTTCAAGGGCCATTTTCAACTGTTTAAAGGAGAACTTGTCTAAGAAGGACGGGAGATTTCTGATGTATCCCCGATTCCTGCAGATCGTTTTTGATACCCAAGTTGAGGGTTTGGTAAAGGAGGACGGAGACAGAATCAAGCTGAAGCACATGAACGAGCAGACTGTGCGACAAATGAGCCTGTACATTGGCACCTCTATCCCTCCGAAAAGACGTTTGATTTGCCATCTGGGCAACCCAGATTACAAGGCTCCAGAAAGGAAACATCTCTGGAGGAACGAGGGCTCCAAATCCCAGGTGGAAAATATCGAGATAATTTCGGATGATGAGGAGCCTGAAGTTCAGAGTCAGGAAGTCCGGGATCCCACTGGGGGAGAGGCTATCCCGGGGAGCCTAGATGACATCAATGTTGATGACTTCTTTGAAGAAGATGATGAGGAGGCAAGTCGCAAGAGGAAGGAAAAAGGGGTGGTCGATGAGCCAGAGAAGAAGAAGAAGAAGGTCTACAAGTTCAAGCCGCTGGTTGCTTCTGCAGGGATTATTGTCAAACCCTCCACAGCAACAGCCGCTCCAGTCACTACCGCTGCTCAAGGTGCTGCAGGACCGTCTCAAACTGGTTCTCAGCTACCAAATATAGTCGTCGAACAAAGTCTGAGCAAGCTCCAAAGCTACGTGCTAGATATGATTAAAGACGAGAAAGAAAGGAAGCTGGAGCTAGAGGAAGTGAAAAAGAAAATGGTTGAGAAAGATGCACAGATTGAGGAGTTGTTGAAAAGAGATGTGGAGAAAGATGTGCAAATAGAGAGGTTGGTGAAAAGGGATGAAGAGAGTGATCTGAAAATAATTGAGTTGGAGAAAAAGAATGAGACTATGGAAAGGATCTTAATTGAATACACTCAAGAGTTCAAGAGGCTAAAGGCGCATGTGGAAAAACAAGATGAAGAAGTGCTGAAACTGAAAGAGTTTGCTGAGTCTGAACCTGCGGGGACATATTCTGGAGATGAAGAAGGTTGACTCTTAGTCTGTGTGACTTTGTATTTATTGATCTATGATGTAAATGAATGAAACAGTCATGTATATTTAATCGTTTTTTTTTTGTGAAATGAAATGTTTGATTTTAACTTACACATGTTTATGGTTTCTTATTGCTGTGTGAAGATCCATTAATTGTTCAGCCATTGAAAGCTGATATTCCTCAATCGTCTCGTCTGCTGAGTGTTCAAGGGCGAATTGTTTCACAAAATGAGTATGATGCAGAGGAAGGAGAAATACTTCCATTCCTGACAAAAGAACAAATTGCCGAACTTTTACAGATTCCTGTCGAAGATGTTATTCTAGAAGAGGTGGATGAAAGCTTTGTGCAACCACCTCAAGCTGAACAGGAACCTGTATTTGACACTGATGAGATTGAGATTGAGGATGAAACCGATCAACACTATCCTGGTCAACAAAAAGACGACAACCTGCCTGACCTTGCAGATTTTTTCAAAACTGCTAATGCTGAGGAAATCAACAAAAGAGTTGAAGTTAGAGAACAAGAAAATGTTGTTTTTGACTTAGAAAAATATCTTGGTGATAGAAAATCTAAGCAAGATGAAAGAGAAGCTAGACGAAAGAAGTATCAACGGTTTCTGGAACGTCAGGCAGGGAAAGAAAAGAAGTCTGAAAGCTCACCGGAGTATACCAAGTTTTATCAGACTCTGGGCAAAAAGACGGATGGTGAAATTGTTGGTTGGTGCTATATGCCGGAATTTAATGTTTATGCAGTTAAAAGGGAACGAGGAGTTGAGTATTTTCAAAGGGCAAATGATATCCAGACTCTGCCATTCTATGATATTCGACAACTTGCTCGTCTGCCTCTTTTAGACTGTAACGATCACAGCATGGCAAAATGGTTTGAGACACTGGTGAAGCGTGAGGCTCGATTTGGATGGAAAAACTTAAAGCCTTATGTGCCAGGTGTCAAGAGCCATCCAACCAAGATAGATCCACTGACAGGAAGGAAATTCAAAGTGCTTAATTGCAAAGCTCCTCGTTGTATGAAAAAGTTACCGTTGAGAACCATGCCTACTGGGTGGAGCGCAAGGTTTAAATGGTGGTACTTTAATGAGAAAACAACTGAGGCAGTGATCGTATTGGATGATGATCTGTCAGGTGGAGAAACGGTAAAAGTATTTGATCCTATGTGGATTAAAATTTTTGAGAAAGACGACATTACTGTTTTGTACTACAATCCAATCCTCTACAAAAATCAGTATATGGAGTTGGCATTGCAGTTTCAAAAGGTCGTTCGAATTTGCTTTGCATTCGACATCTACGCTGGATCTGAAGAAGTTAAGTCTACAACTTTGTGATAGCTAGATTGTCATTTTGTTTGCTTTGTGCATTTTACTTTGTGCAACTTTTATTGATAGAACTAGGTCTTAGGGGGAGTTTGTTGGTGCATAATTGTAAATCCCTAGTTCTTATCAATGGAATATATACATGTTTACTTGAAATGTTAATTCAAATGTGTTTTGATTAATGGTTTGCATGTTTATATATTCTTAGTGATTCTTTGTGATGATCTTAAGCCTACAAGTACTTAGTCATGTGTTGATTTGTGTTTGGAAGTTTAAGTATGAGTGAAGGTCATCACGTGCGTGATGAGTCCACTACGTGCGTAGTGGAACTCACTACGTGCGTGGTGAGATGGTCGGTTAAAGTTAAATTAATTATTATTAAAACAACCAGTACGTGCGTACTGGACTTGCTACGTGCGCAGTGAGTTGCATCACGTGCGTAGTGAAATTAATTACACTATAAATACTCATTAACCGCATATTAGCGCGGGTGATCGCAGAATCGCTAGAAATCAACCGGAAGCCTTACGTAATCGACCATATACGAACTTAAGCCTACTAAATCGCGAACTTAGTGTTCATTACGAATCCAAGGGCAACCTCAAGCATCTCTGTGTGAGTTCTTAGGAGTTGTTCTTGCTTCTACTCTGTGTGTTTCTTAGTGTTACTGTGTGCCGGACACCTAAGCAGATCTTAGAATCCTTAGGAGGTTTGGGAAATAGATATTCCGCACTATTTCTCATCCTAGATCAGTCCTAGCGTAAGGGTGTTTTAGTTTAGTTTAGAACCCCGTCCCCCACGGTCCTACATTAACGACACAATGTTTGTGGAATCACGTACCCCAATCGATTTGGCAATTATCCTTAAAACATAAACTATCACTTAGAGTAATAATTTACTCTCAATTTCTTGTGATCAACAAGAATATATCTTGATATATCTTGTACTTTACAAATTGCTTTGCTTATCCTTAACGGACGTATAATTCTTGATTCAAACTTACAGCCAATCATGATCAAGACATTATCTCTATTATAACATATGTCCTAGACATATTCCATAGGATAACAACAACGCTCCCACTAGCTCTGGTATCTAACCAAGTTTCACTATTGCCAAATGAAAACTCAACCACATGATTTTCATAGCAAAACACGAAACTTAGATGTTAGTTGAAGTCCAAGATAGCCTTTTCTGTGTTTTGTAGATTTTACAAGGATACTTTAGATGTAAAGCACCTTCGGTCAGTGCTATAAGCACTTCCTCATAGAATTCCTTTGACGGAATACGGTCTTGGCATCATTTAGCCATGAAACGGCGTAAGTGTATGTGTAACCTTCAACATAACTACTGGAAGAATGTCGTCATATGATACCTTGCACTTGGTCAATCATCATGAAACCAGTTCCAACCAGTCAGTATTCGAAGCTATCTACAAACTTATCAATATAGATCTAGAAGATCTAGATACACCATAAAGGTCACTTCTAGGAGTTGGATTATCCAAGCTCATCCTTGAAATCCAGCATGGAATATTTCATTACCTTTTCTTTATCTTAGTAGACCCATGGCCCACTAGAGATTCCGGTAATTGATACATACATAATGTATTATCAACAAGTCATCGTCCTCAGGTATATAATACACTTCTGGCGTTATGATGACTTTTGCCAGACTTATGAAGAGGTAATATCGCTATGCCAGGTAATTCAACATTGCCATGTTAAGTTCCAATCATCACTGATTGAATTCTAGTGTCAACATCTTGTCTACATTTAAGTCACACGTTCTTCCATTGAAATGCTTCAATTGTTCATTTCCCTTTTCGAGCAACTCAACTCAGTTCCCAAAAGGTTATGAAAAGAACATCCAAAACAAAGAAGAACCTATTAAATGTATTAGCATCTTTTTAAAGTTCATCCATCTCCCACTTGATGTAGACAAGATAAATTTAATCTATGAGGAAGACAAGCAAAGAAGTCTTTCTAGTCTAGCCTCCATGGTTTCTAATTTGACCATCTTTGTTGTTTCAATGTAGGAACATTGCCCGTCATTACTCAAGTACACCCACTCATCAGGTTACTTAAGTTTAACCCATCAAATGGAATCATAACTAGTATGTTCCGTTTCTCCACTAATCGATGCATTTAAAACATGTATCCTAGGAGAAGTGAATTATGAAACATTCCCATAATTCTATTGATGGTTGAGGAATCTATAATTTCTCAACATCTCTTAAGATTTGAGTATCTTTTGGTTCCTTTTGCCCTCTTTCGTTATGAATTTGTTATGGGTGACTTTTGAAAACCTCTCAGGTTTCAAACACTTTTCTAATAAATTAGACATACCCTTTCCTTCTATTATCATTGATAAAGGTAACAAATCATACTTAGTTAATCCTTGTGACTTTGTTTGATCGGTCCTTACAGAAAGTGCAAGCGTAGTCCAACTAACTTTTCTTCCTCTCACATTAGTCAGTGAAGGATATCCTAGTAATTTAACCTCATAAGCAAGATTTACAAGCAACAATTGAATTCAAAGTCAAAAGCTTCCAAGTTCCTTTCCACATGGACCTTTGTGATGTTAGTCTTGTTTATATGGTTAAATCACCAATGTTATAAGGATAACTAATCAATAAACACTCATGATCATAATATTACTTCTTAAGCAAAAGCTTATTACATATGCCACGACATGAATAAACTTTGAAATAAATTTCTAAAACCCACAATTACATAATTCAAAGTAATATTCATCGTCATCAATAGCATAAAAGATACAATGCTTATTGCCACGCAGGACGTAAAACATCTATCTAATGAAGTAATAATTTAGCTTGTAGGAATGACAAGATCAACTCTTCCAATACTTATAGCAAGAGACAAGCACTTATGGTTCCCTTAACTTCTTCCAGCTCTCCATGCATCATCTGCGTACTTCGGATAAACACCTACACTTTGCAACAAACAAGTTTGTAACAAACGTGAGTGCTTTGACAAGCGTTCAAAAAACCCAGTCTATTGAAGTAGAAGATCAATGGAGTATAATCATGAATGTACCTGAAATCGAGGAGCTAACGTTCTTCCGCTTTAGGATACTTAGCTCATTCAGGCACATAGGGCAGGCGTGACGGCGCCAATTTCCAATTTCTCCGCAAAAGTAGCAAACTACCCCAAGTGGAACGTTATCTTGAGGCACAATCTAATTTTCCTCTACTTCCACGGTCATGGTAGGCTTAGTCGAACTAAGTTTTCCATGTGAGGTCAGTTTCTTCTTATGGTTTTGTTTCCCTGTAGCCTTAGCGGGTGCGGACGAGATTAGCTTACCTTTGGCCATGTTAGACTAAGCAGCCTTCAACATGCCATGTAGCTCAGTTAAGGACTAGTCCATATTGTCTTTAAGATAGTTCATGACAAACTTCTCATAAGACGCGGGCAGGGATTGGAGAATCACATTCACCATCAGTTCCCTCCCTATGGGAAATCCTAGTCTCTCCATTTGGCCCATGTACTCCTTCATCTTAAGGACATGAACACTTACATCCCCGCCATCCTACATCCTACAACCGACTAAAGCCTTTACATACTCAAAAAGTTCTTGTCTAACCTGCTGTGGGAACATGTCCTTTAGCCGATTAATCATGTCGTATGCACTCAATTGCTTGAGTTGCTTTCACAGCTCACAGCTCATAGTCAACAACATGAGACAAGCAACATCTTGTGTATCTCTGACACGCTTTTCCCATGCGTATCTAGTGGCCCAGCTCACATTGGTTGCAGGTGGCTCCGGAAGAGGCTTCTCAAGGACGTGCAACTTTGACACATGTTGAAGGACAATCCTACCACTCAACGAAGTTCACTCCTATGAGTCTCTCCTTTTCCAGGAACAAACGAAATGATAGTTTTGATGTAGTGTCGTTAAGGTTTGCCATCTAAAATAAGAGTACAAGTTTTAGTAAGTTTCAATATAATCCTCGTTATAATAATTACCCATATGATTTAAGGAAACCAAATTATCTTAACAAGGGCTAAGAACCTCAAAATACCCCAATTCATGACGGGTTTTCCGCGGATCACTTCATGGAGCTATTTTAGGTAGGTAAACAATTTACCAATTGCAATCCGGGATCGCAAGTCTTAGACACTTGCGGGACCCAAGGTACTCACAGCACCCATTTGGCATGTTTGATCCCTTTCACACCATTCCTCATTAATCCACTTTGATAGCTAGGCTAGAGCTCGACAACTACCAAGGCGTTTTAAGTCTTGGAATTGTAAATCAACCGTCAAGATACACGGTGGTACTCTAGCCCAATGGCCGGTTCGGCTAGAACTCGACAACCGACCCTTGCGAGTTGCCACACGCGCCTTCCACACAGTTACACAAAACCGGCCTCAGCTAGAGCTCGACGACCGATCTTGCTTCACTAGATTCGGGTGGTGTCATCTTACAGATGGCATGAGATTTACAATTTTGAAAAACGGGATTTTGTTTTTGCCGGTTAAATCGATTTTAACCAATTCTTGTCTATGTGGCGCGCGGAGTTTGTTAACCAATTTAAAAAGTCTTTGGTTTTATTATTTTGAAAAATTTTCTAGCATGCGAAGATCCTAAACATCCATGCAAGAAATAATACAAAATAAAACCAACCACGCATGTAATACAAGTCCGGTAACGAGCCAATAACCCTATGTGTCTTGCCCGCGAGCCAACGGGCAAGACTAAGTCTACTAAGGATATACATCCAAGACATTGATGTGTGCTCTCCCACTTGATCCATTGCGTCTCCTACCGACCTCCGGATCCAAGCTTGCCAAGACACCCTCCATGGTCCTTGTTGGTTGCTTCGGTTCTCCTTTTACAATTACATGAAATTTAAAAGGAAATGGCATGCAAGCCACAATTCTCTATTCTAAGCTAATACTAAAAATTACAAAGAATAGAAATCCGCATGCAATCCATTAAATATACAAACCGAATAAAATTAAATTATTAAAAACCATTCTGGTACAAACCACCAAATGAATGAATAAATTAATTCAAACAACCAAACACAACACATAGGTCTAAAAAGCTCAAGTGTTACCGGACACTAATATTACAACCACATACAACAAATCTAATACATGGTGTGCCACACAAGACCATGCAAATCTTATATGTCTTGGTTAAGATTATCTAAACACTCAAGGAACAAATACTCCTATGTACATATGCATTAGGAACCTTAAACAAGTCAAAATTCCATATTCATATATACAGAATATAAGTATATGCAATTAACCATTTTCATGCCAAAATGTTAATCCACATATAAATACACCAACCAAGACATAAGGCAGCTTAAATACATAATATCCAAAATTCTGGAACAATTCCAGAAAGTACATGTTGAGCAAAAAAACCAAACAAAATTGATTTAAGGCATAAAATGTTGGGGTTTCGACAACGACCCGCGGAAGCATGGTACAACAAATAATACATAAAGTACAAGTATATAATGCACAAAAACACCAAAACCCAAAGAGAAAGCACCAAACTCCATATCTAAGAAAAGCAACATGTAAAACAGGAGAAAAAGATATTATACCCAACTTAAAATTCTTGAGAGATGAAGTTGGTGGTGAAAATCTAAGAAGCCAAAAATGGCTTCCTCTATTGAAGTCCACCGCGGGTATACGCCAATCTCCAAGTACTAGCAAGCCTTAGTGATCTTCACTACTGGAAATCACGAAAGGAACAACAACCCAAGCTTTCTCCTTGCTCTCCTCTTCAAGATCACACCATGAAAAACCAAACTAACCTCACCAAGAGTGTTTGTATGTGTGTTTATGCAAGAGAGAGCACCTTAAGAGAAAATGCATGTCCATCTGCCCAAATGATCTCCACTTGACCCTTTTTAAGCCTCAAAGCCGGATACAAGAGATATAGGCTTGGATTGGTGGAGATAGGAGGCAACATGCAAAAGATGCATGCAATCTGACAGGGTTAGCGCTGCTAACTTTAAGGGGTTAGCGCCGCTAACTTTACAAATTAGCGCCGCTATCGTACCCCTAGTTAGAGCCGCTAACCTAAAGGAGTTAGAGCCGCTAACTCTAAAGAGTTAGAGCCACTAACTCCCATCAGCATGCTAACTCTTTGCAATTTGACAAAATCAGTCCCTCCACTTAGGTTGTTGTCGAGATTGATCCCCGGTGTGTGACCCAATAGGCCCATACATCATTAGTAGTGATTCATATGGCGTACGTGCGTCAGTGGGCATATTCTAACAAACTCCCACTTGCACATGACACACCGTACCCAAGAAATCACAGACAAAGAGCGGCCTCTAGTAAAGCATCAATGCCCCCAAGTCAGTATGGGTTCCGCTTCCTTGCAGAAAACCATAACCTACAAAAACGTAGAGGTCCTATAGATAAGTGATCAAACATCCTTTTGTTCGCGATTTCCTTGTGAACACGAGACATGGATTAATATGTCAATCTCCAGATAGTTCACGGTTATGTTTCTCGATCTTGATTGGTGGTGACCAAAATTTAAAGACATATCTGATTCTAAATCAATATTCCTTTGCGCATGTCCATGCTTATTTTGGTGTCAGCGTCCAATCATCGAGGTGCCCAGGGATATCTCTCATATCAGAGGAACAAATTCCGTTGACTGTACAACCCCATAGCGTGAACCTTGTCTTACTTAACTATTCCCTTTATAATAGCCAGTTACGAACTACGTTTTGAAATAACCAAAGTAAGAAAGTTTCATGCTATGGTAATTTATACATCTCAGGTCGAAGGACGTAATGATATTATCATCCCGAGTTACTTGTGACCATGATCCATGAAGTGAACTCAGGTGCGGGTCTTCCAGTCACTTGAAACTCCTTTGAAGCATAGGTTACTATTGCGTTTCATGCATTCAATCCTTGATCAATGCATAACCAACACCTAACCTCAGCCTTAATTCAAACTTCCTTCCCTTGAAGAATGACTGGCTGTGGAAATTTAGAATGTGTAAACATTCTGGGAAATGGTTAAACATGCTAAGATGGAACATAGCAAAGACCAATGAAGGTAACCGCGTGTCAGGATCGGATATTACTTAATATCAAATAACAAGAATTATCTTTTGAAATAAAATCAGAATTGTTAAAAAGACAATCTATAGTTTTGATCACAATCAATTAAGAAATTGCGGAATCACACTCAATTGATTAAGAAGGTTTTGAACACAAGAGCAATTCAATTAATAAACACAAAGTAATACTGCCAAAACGATGTTTATTGATAACCAATCGATGATTACAATATTCACCTACACCTCCAATCTAACTTCTTATGTTAGACGAAGAACACAATCTGTTCTTAGGTTTCAAAAGAAACATAGAGGCTAAAACACTTTCTGAAAGCAAATAACAATTATGTATGAATGCAAAAAACAATTATGATCGAGATCTATATTCTAATAGAGTATTTATAGACTCTTGATCCTCCTTGATAAGTTGACAGTTAGGTAATCTTCTATCTTCTGAGATAATCTTGAAAATCTTCTAACTTTGTTAAAGATATACTTCAAATCCAAGAATATAGCATTTTCCATAAATAGCTCAACTGAAACTGTTTGTTGAATGAAACAGTTCTGATCTTCTTCTAACAGTCTTCTCTTCAAGGTCTTCTAACAGTTGTAAACATTGTATTAACAGTTCTGATCTCTTGAACTAACAGTTGTAAAGCTTACAGCAACTGTTAGTTACAACTGTCTTCGTATTCAGCTAACAGTCCTCGACTGTTTTATCAGAATCCTTCTAACAGTTTTGAACTGTTTTCACAAAATCCATTAACATTTTTAACTTTGCATCTTCAACAGTTTCAATGCCTTAGCCAATTCCCAACACCGCGTCATGCGTATATACAGTCTCCACTATATATCGATACAATTATCGGTGAGCAGTACTGCTTACCATTCTAAAAGCTTATAAGTAAATCAAACATTTACTAAAATGATACTCAAGCCCAGTCATAAGCATAAACAATGCTATAATACCTAGTATGGAATTCATCACTAAAATTTGACAATGGCTTAATTATGGGATCATCTACACGATATCCCTTTGTACTCTTTTGTATTCTCTTGTTAAACCACTTGCAAAGTGTTTATCAAAAGAGATCATACATAATATTATCATAGTCGTCATATCCTCAATGTTGCCGAAGTCTACAATAGGATTAATGACACTTATGATTATCAGAGTCGACATACTCTCAATGTAACCAAAGTTCACAATTGAGTCACTGACACTCACTTTTAATAGAGTCGACATACCCTCAATGTTACCGAAGTACACAATAGGGTCAATGACACTCATTGAATTTTAAATGTCGTATCTACACCGCATACTTAAATATCCAAAACTTCGATCAAAATCGACAGTCTTATTTAATATAGATTGGCTTGCAGTAAAACTTACTCAAGACAACTCTATTTACGTCGAACATCAAGAACATACATCAGTATTTCTTGAATTTAGAATCCACTTGATTCCATATTCTCTATTTTTTACACATGTAACAATAATTCCATCAATAGGTTGAGAACAACCCTAAATTAGGACATTATTTTCATTAAGTATATTTTTCTAGGAACACTTGAAGCTCCCACTAGCCCTGACAAGAGTATCTGGCTTAATCAAGGTTTCTAGAAAACTCATTCTTTTGACTTTCTCATAAAACAGGATTACAGCCACAAGATGCAAGTTTTGCTGACTTTAGTCATGGACACAACTTGGACATATTGGATATATAGGACCTCGGAACATGCTTCAAAACATTTCCTTAACTTAATCCTGTGAAGGATCAAGGTCTTCTTATTTTCATGTGAACATACTTGTTTCCCCAAAGCGACAACAATGTTTCACATAATCCAGACCTAATCTGGATATTATGGATGTTTAAGAGCCTCGGAAAGTGCCTTAAGCATTTCCTCAACTTAATCATATGAAGGATACATGCCTCTTACGTCCACGTGAACTAACTTGTTTCCTCAAGGTGACAACAATATTTCACTTTTATCCAAGTTTTCTTCAACATATCCACTAGAACATGTTTCCATATAATCAACATGAAACACTTTGTCTCTAGTCGGTATTTGAAGTTGTCCATAATTAAATATATGTTAGTCCCTTCACCCTTCTTGGATCACACCGTAGGTGTGGGATTAACCCAAGTCAAGTACTTGGCTGCAGCAAATGGGTTACATCTATTTATACCATTATCTTCTTATATTCACCAGTGAACACAGGGTCCCACTATGTTTCCGATGAATGGTGACATCACAATGATTCACCATCAAGCTGTTGTTGCTAAAATATGACAACCTCATATCTAAACAGCCTTCTTGACTTCCACCAGATTTAAAGAAGCAATGAATATTGTCAAGTATTACCAGCATCTCTATGCTGATTAAATGCTAGTGTCAACATTATGTCTCTTATTTAAGTTTTACGTTCTTCCACTGGAATGCTTTTGTAAATTGTCTTCTTCCTTTTGAGCAACCAAATATGGTTCCCATAAGTCTAAGAAACAATTATCCAAAACTCAGATGAACTACTTAAATATATAGGCATCAACTTATAATTCATCCATCTCCCACTGAATGTAGACTGGATAATTATGAGTTATGAGATTGACAAGCAAAGAACTCTTTCTAGTCAAAATCTCATTGGATGCTTAAGTGACCATAATGTTGTGTTTTTAGATTGAGGACTTGGTTCATAAAATTAATGTATACCAATAACATTGAATACATGTTTTAGGACTGCCTTTCACCAGATCATCAACAAAGATATGTTGGGATTTCATGAACACGCAACGGAAGCGAAACAAACAAGAAACATGCATAAAAATGTTCAAAACAAAGAAATCCCAAAGGTGGATCTACTCTATGTACAAAATAGCAACAAAACAACAAGGTAAGAATGTTATACCGTGCTCCTAAGCTCCAGTAAACTCCTTGTTGGTGGCTGATTGTGGATCTTGAAGCAAGGAACTCCTTCTTCTTCTCCTTTGTCTTCTCTCGAAATTGCAAACCGGGTACAAGTCCAACAAGATATACTAGCACCCTTTGATGATATCTTCAACTAGAAATATCACCTAAGAACAGCAATAGTCCTCTGGAACCCGAGATTACCCTCACTAGATCACCTAACTTAGTATCAAGTGTGAGAGGAAGAGATGTATGCTTAAAAGATAAATTAGCCAAGAGTCCTTTATGTGGAGGAATGTGGTCCTTTTACAGACCCCAAATCGACACATGATCTCCTTCTAACCGGCCAAGAAATCTCGAGAAGCTTACCCTCATTGGCTACTAGTGGAGGTGATTTTGACATAAAGCCCATGCAGGTTTAGCGGCGCTAACCATAAGTTAGCGGCGCTAAACCTTAACCCGTAGCGGCGCTAACGCGGCCTGACTTCGATTTGACATAAAACACATGCAGCCGTAGCGGCGCTAACCTTTAACAGTTAGCGGCGCTAACGCGGCCTACATTGCTAACTTCCACTTTTGCCATCTTTGGTCCCTCAACCTAAATTGCTGTCATGTTAGACCCCGGTTTGTGACCCATATAGGCCCATAAATCATCGGAAGTGCTCTAAGGCGTACATATATTATCAGGCAGATTCTAACAAACTCCCACTTGCACATAATATACTGTACCCTAACAAGCACAGACAAAGAGAGGCCTCTAGCAAAGCATCAATGCCCCCAAGTCTGTATGGGTTCTGAATACCTACAGAAAACCATCATACTGAAAGTAGTGGTCCTAGATAAGTGATCTTAGACATCCTTTTGTTCCCCATATCCTTGTGAACACGAGACATGGATTACTTCATGGAGCTATTTAGGCCGATAACTATTTTACCGATTGCAATCTCTATTGCAACTCTTAGACACTTGCGGGGTCCTACGACAACCATCGGTCATTTGGCATGTTTGATCCCTACTAGCACCAATTCCAAATTAAAATTCTTGGTTGACTCGTGCTAAGCTCGACAAGCACTCAAGGATTTTAATTTGTAATTGCAAATCGTCCGTCAAGACATACAATGTCAAACCTACCAAAATTGGCTCGTGCTAAGCTCGACAACCAAAATTGTGAATTTGCCACATGCACCTTCCACACAGTTTTATGAGAGTTAGCTCGTGCTAAGCTCGAGAACTAAAACTCATAAATCTAGATACGGGTGGTATCGACTAACGGATGGTGCATGATTTGCGTTTTATGAAAACATGCTTTTGTTTCCGGCTTGGTTACATATTAACTTGTTTAGTGACAAAACCTATTTTCACTAGGTGAGTTAATCTTGTATGTGAGCACGCGCGAGAGGTGTAAACCATTTTTACCAAATCTTTTGTGATTTTATTAATTTTTAAAAATTATGTAGCATGCGAATCATAAGCAAACCATGCAAGAATAATATAAAATCACATCACACGCATATATACGAAATAAATTGGTAATCCTTGCCAAAATCCTATGCGTTCTTCCCGTGAGCCAAAACGGGAAGAACGTGGTCAATCTAAGGGACAAAAGGCCTTCGATGCAAGATCCCACTAGAATCGCCATCCCCAATAGACTTCACCGGCTTCGATGGTCATGCTCCATCTCCTTTTGACTCCATTTGTGTGTCTTCATCCAAAATTTACAATACATACAAATAGAAAATAAATGGCATACAAGCCACAATTTTCCTATTTTATCTATTACAAATTACACGGATGAATGAAATGGCATGCAAGCCACAATATTATTACAAACAAATCTGAATTAATAAATATTACAGCCCATATGTGATATTAAATCACCAAAATGCATCCAAACACACAAAGTCAACCACAAGGTCAAAAGCAAGGTTTACCAATTTCAAATCAACCACATACAACCAAACATAACATATGGTATTTTAAAAATACCAAAACATGCAAACATATTCTGAAACAAATTTCCAAAATCTATAAGAATGCCAAAAACCCGACAACCAAAACTATTTTATTTTAAAAAGAAAAATCCGGTCAAGCGCGCGTAGCGCCGCTAACCATTATGAGTTAGCGCCTCTAAACCAAAGTTAGCGCCGCTAACCACTAGTTCCAGAAAACAAAAAGCTTTTGATTCGGGTTTTTCAGGCCACCATGTGCAATTCTAGTATGGAGGTGGCTCTGATACCACTGTTGGGGTTTCGAGAACTACCAGCGGAAGCATGGTACAACAAATAATAGATAAAGTACAAGTCTATAATGCACAAAAACAACAAAACCCCAAGAGAAAGCACCAAACTCCATATCTAAGAAAAGCAACATGTAAAACAGCAGAAAAAGAGATTATAACCAACTTGAAAATCTGGAGAGATGAAGTTGGTGGTGAAAATCCAAGAAGCCGAAAATGGCTTCCTCTATTGAAGTCCACCCCGGGTATACGCCAATCTCCAAGTAATAGCAAGCCTTAGTGATCTTCACTACTGGAAATCACGGAAGGAACAACAACCCAAGCTTTCTCCTTGCTCTCCTCTTCAAGATCACACCAAGAAAAACCAAACTCACCTCACCAGGAGTGTTTGTATGTGTGTTTATGCAAGAGAGAGTACCTTAAGAGAAAATGCATGTCCATCTGTCCAAATGATCTCCACTTGACCCTTTTTAAGCCTCAAAGCCGGATACAAGAGATATAGGCTTGGATTGGTGGAGATAGGAGGCAACATGCAAAAGTTGCATGCAATCTGACAGGGGCTAGCGCCGCTAACTCTAAGGGTTTAGCGCCGCTAACTTTAAAAGTTAGCGCCGCTATCGTACCCCTAGTTAGAGCCGCTAACGTAAAGGAGTTAGAGCCGCTAACTCTAAAGAGTTAGAGCCGCTAACTCCCATCAGCATGCCAACTCTTTGCAATTTGACAAAATCAGTCCCTCCACTTAGGTTGTTGTCGAGATTGATCCCCGGTGTGTGACCCAATAGGCACATGCATCATCGGTAGTGATTCATACGGCGTACGTGCGTCAGTGGGCATATTCTAACATAAAATGCATTATGCAAGAAAGGAGTTAGCGCCGCTAACCATAGAAGGTTCGCGGTGCTCAACAAATGTTAGCGCCGCTAAAGCCCTATGGCTTAGCGACCGCTACGACTGGTTTAGCGCCGCTAACATGGAAAAGTTAGCGCCTCTTAACCCTGGACAGAACCAAAAATCACATTTTTCGGATTTTTCAAGCCACCAAGTGAAAATCTAGTGTAGAGGTGGCTCTGATACCACTGTTGTGGTTCGTGGTTCGGCATAACGGAAGCATGCATGAAATAAATTCGGAAATTTAAAAGCAAACAAAACCACAAAGTGAACCCCAAGAAGTGTACCAAACTCTACAACAAAGAAATGCAACTCAAAGGAAAGAGAAGAGAGTAATATACCCTTGAAGTCCCCTGGAGTTGATGATGACCACGAATCTAAGCAATGGCGACCATCTTTCACTATCGAAGTCTACCCCGGGAAAACCGTGATCTTGGTGTACTAGCACCCCTTTTAGCACTCATTCACATATGAAGAGCACTATCTGGAACACAAACCTAACTCCAGAAACTCTCTTGAATCTCTCTCTTTGAATACCCAAGAACAACCCAATTGTTTCCTTAGTATATCCCTTCACTTAGTCCATCAAGAGTGAGAAAAGAGAATTGCATGTGTTTTAATAAGCCTCTTATGACCCCTGGAACATCCAAAAACGGCCAAAGAAGGAACCAAGCTATCCACTTGCATTGGTGGAGAGTGGACGTGAAAAGAATAAAGTTGCAATCTGTCAGATGGGTTAGCGCCGCTAACCGCTGACCACTTAAGGTTAGCGCCGCTAACGCGGCCAAGGTAGCGACAGCATGGTTAGCGTTGCTAACCCTTTCCAGATTACCAACCATCTTTAATTATTCATTTCTAACCCTGCTTTTAGGTTGTTGTCAAGATCGACTCCCGGCGTGTGACCCGATAGGCCCATACATCATCAGTAGTGATCAATTGGCGTACGTGTGTCAGTGTGCATACTCCAACAAATACAACAAGAATACCCAAGGTTAATTAACAAACATTCAAAGTATGAACTGATAACAAATGTTGTTCCTTTTGAAAAAAATTTGATTTTTAAAAATTAAAAAAAAAAATTTCCTAAGTGTTTATTCGGAATTCAGAATTCCGAATAACACTTGAAGGAAAAATCCGAATAAATCTTGAAATCTGAACAAAAATTAACACTTGAAATCAGCATAATCCTGAAATCCGATCAAATATTAACACTTGAAATCTGCATAATCCTGAAATCCGATCAACCTTTACTCTTGAAATCCGAATAGAGTTGAAATCCGAACATAATTGAAATCCGAAGAAAGGTGAAATCTGAACAACGTTGAAATCTGAATAAAGGTGAAATCCAAACAACGTTGAAATCCGAACAAAGTTAGAATCCGAACAAAGTTGAAATGTGAACAAAACTTGAAGTTTGAATAACATGAATTCCGAATAACATGAATCCCGAAGAAAGATTCAATGCTATTCATCAAGTGATGAAATATTCGGAATTATGGAAATCCGAACAAAGTTCAACTTTATTCGGAATCCGAACAAAATTCAACTGTATTCAAAATTCATAGAATCCGAGTGATTCATCTTCTTCTTCTCCATTTTAAACCCAGTATTTCACAGAGAAAAAATATGTATTTTAAACAATAACGAGTGTACCCAGTACAAAATAAAGTATATTTGGTTCTTGACATATGCACAAATAACCCCAAAAAGCATGTCTTTTCCAAATATTAACTTCCGAACAACCAAGAACATGAACATGCAAAAACAGTGGATCAAGTAATCAATAAAACTAAGCTAATCATCAAATTAACCACAACATTACAGAACTAGCACTTTATCGATACATTTAGATAGGATTATCAAAATTAACACTAACAATCGAGCATGAATCAGTAAAAAACAAACTCGACGACGAGGGTTTTTAAACCCGTAAATCTACAATCCAAGAACTACACAAAGATGTAATGAAAAAGATATGTACCGTTGAAACCTCAATGAAAAGTACTTGTAGATCTGAGAATCTTGAAATGTTTGAAAACTTTGGAAGATCAGAGAAAAAGTCTTTGTTTTTTAGTGTAAGTTTGCAAATCCGAAGAAAAACTCAAAATTCCGAACAAAGTTGAACTTAACCTCTGAAATCTATTCGGAATTCGGGAATTCCAAATAAAAAGTTACTCGGAATTAATGAAATCCGAACAAAGTTTATTCGGAATTGACTCTTTTACCTCAATTACAACTTGTTCGGATTTGTTTGAATTCCTAACACAAGGTTATTCGGATTTATGATGAAATACTTATATTTCCAAACTTTGAAATTTTTTTCACTTTTTGAATTTTATGAACATTGAAATTATGACAAAAGAAAAACTTAAAACTCCCCCTCAAATCAAGCACTAATTTGAGAATGAAGAAAGAAAAATCTTTTTGTCTTTTGAAATTTTACAAATGTTTTTGATTTTTCAGATAATAAAACACAAGAGTACAGAAATTCTCCCCCTACAAGGATGAATTATCAGTAATTCAATACTTGTATATTCAGATATACTCCCCCTCGACCCATGAATATTTTCTGCACATAAGACACATACCGTGATATATCTGTTCAGCCTAGTGTAAATCAGATAAAATTATGCTAAATACTAAGATTCAACATGCCTAACTTTGAAACCAATGTATTGAAACGATTTTCATCTAAAGGTTTGGTAAAAATATCTGCAAGCTGATTTTCAGTATTAACATATTTTAACTCAATCAGGCCTTTCTCTACATAATCCTTAAGAAAATGATACCAAATGTCGATATGCTTAGTCTTTGAATGATGCACGGGATTGCATGAGATTGCTATGGCACTTTGTGATTCACACATCAATGGAATATGAGATTAGTCCAACCCGAAGTCAGAAAGTTGTGTGCGAATCCACAGACTCTGAGAACAGCAACTTGCAGCAGCAATATACTCAGCTTCAACAGTGGAAGTAGAGACACAGTTTTGTTTCTTTGAAGCCCAGCATACAAGCCTGTCTCCCAGAAAATGTGCACTGCCAGATGTGTTCTTTCTATCAATCATACATCCTGCATAGTCAGAATTAGAAAAAGCTATTAAATTGAAATCTGAATCTTCTGGATACCACAAACCAAGATCTGAGGTACCCTTAAGATATCTGAATATGCGTTTAACAGCTAACAAATACGATTCCTCACGATTTGCCTGAAACCTCGCACAAAGACATGTAGAAAATATTATATCTGGCCTACTTGCCGTCAGATATAGCAAAGACCCGATCATACCACGAAAGGCTTTAAGATCAACTGATTTTCCATCAGGATCAGCAAAAAGTTTTGTTTTGACAGCCATGGGAGTTGGCATTGAAGAACAATCAGACATATCAAATCGTTTTAACAAATCTATGATATATTTTGCCTGGTTTATAAAAATCCCATGACTGAATTGTGAAATTTGCAATCTAAGTAAAAAATTAAATTCCCTCATCATGCTTATTTCGAAACGTTCTTTCATAGTATTGACAAAGTCATCACCATATTTTGGGCTAGTTGAACCAAATATAATATCGTCAACATATATTTGTACTAAAATGTATTGTGTGCCCAATTGTTTATTGAACAGAGTAGTGTTTGTTTTTCCTTTAACATATCCCTTTCTCAACAGATAATCTGACAATTCGTCATACCAAGCTCTCGGGGCTTGTTTCAAACCGTACAATGCCTTGTCAAGAATATAGAAATCACGAGGATTTTTTAGATCGACAAAACCTTCAAGTTGACCAACATACACCTCTTCTTTGAGTTTACCATTAAGAAAGGTTGTCTTCACGTCCATCTGGAAAACCTTAAAGTTTTTAAAGGCAACAAAGGCGAGAAAGAGTTTGATAGCCTACATTCTTGCTACAGGGGCAAATGTCTCGTCATAATCAATACCTTCCTGTTGGTTATACCCCTTAGCCACAATCCTTGCTTTGTTTCGAACTACTACTCCATCAGAATCTTTCCTATTTTTGAAGATCCATTTAGTTCCAACAACTGATTTTCCTTCTGGTTTGGAAACTAAACGCCACACTTTTAGTCTTTCAAACTAATTTATTTCATCTTGCATTGCTACAATCCAGTCTGGATCAGCTAATGCTTCAGAAACCCTCGTGGGCTACAATCCAGTCTCGTTCGAACACCGGTGTCCAAACTACCAATAACTTGAGTCTCGGGGTGGCCTCTTAGCCAAACAGGTCCGGGGGAACGCACCTGAAGGATTAACCATAGCATACTGTGGAGATTCCTGAACAACATATGAATTTGTCCTTTCTTGAGTGAATGGACTGTGTGTCGCTTCATATTCAGAAATTTCACGATCAGTTTCTTGAACGGTTGATTCACTTAATGGTGTCGTGATTGTCACAGATTCTTGTGGAGCCGGTTCAGTCCTGTTTACAGTAATAGAAGAAGTATCATTTGATATAAAAAATTCAAACATAAAATCTAAATTGATATCTTCATGCTGAACATTTGAGTTAAGCGATTGTTGTTTTTGAGAAACAGATGATTTTAAAAGTGAAGGTTTAGCCGTCAAAGAATTTAAATTGACTAAATCATCAAACGTAGCATTTATGCTTTCGACAATCATGTTTGTTCTTTGATTTAGTACTCAAAATGCCTTTTTATCTGATGAATAACCAAGAAAAATTTCTTCATCTGCTTTTGGATCAAACTTTGAAAGTTTGTCCGATTCATTTAAAACAAAGCACCTATTACCAAATACGTGAAAGTATTTGATATTAGGTACTACTCCATTACACAATTCGTAAGGAGTCTTATTAAAGCGTCAATGAATAAGAGATATTTTATGTGTGTAACAAGCTGTATTGATAGCTTTAGCCCAGTAAGACGGTGGAATTTTGGAGTATTTGTTGTTCCCAAAATTATGAATAATACTAACTTAAGGAAATATTAAGTGCTGAAATAGTAATTATAAAAACTGTAAGAAATGTCTAAAGTTTGTTAATACTGATATAACGAACTTTACAGACTAGAATTTAAGAAGAACAGAGTTCTTAAATTCAACCAACACTCAAGGACAGACTTAAGAGAATACAGACGCACAAAGCTCTTGCAATATCTGAACAAACAGAATTCGCAAGCATTCTCTTCTCAATAAAGAGAAGAGTATTTATACATTTCCCTTATCAATCCTAGCCGTTGAACTAGTGACACACGTCACAATCTTGTAGATTGATAAGTAACAGATTTCCTCATGCATAACCATCTTGAAAGGGACAGCTAATGACGTCACCGAGGGGACCATCTGCTGAAGATAAACTTCAGTAGACATCAACTGAAAGTTTCAGTGATGAAACTTTCAGCCCTTCAGATGAACCTTATTTGAGACGAGAGGCAAATCTTCAGAAATCTTCTTTTGCTGAAATCTTCTTTGAATACTTCAGCGCTGATGGAGTGTAAACAAATCAAGACTAACAATCTCCCCCTATTTGTTTATAATCCATCATTATTTACAAAGAATAAACAAATAGAACTATTTACAAAAAGGAACTCATATGTACATGATCCATACTGACTGTTTTTGGATTCATTTCATTTTTCAATGTTTTTGAATTTTTTTGAATTATTTTTTTTTTTATTTACAAGAGTAAAGAAAACAAGAAAATAAGGTACACAGAGAATTAAGAGCTTTTTGAGGGCTTGTGCGTTTGAGTGCTTTCTAAGACCTTGGCCTTTTCTTCCCATATATCAGTTTCAAAATCTCTAGGCTTCTTGGCTTCAAACAGTTTGACAATCTTCACACGAAAGTCTGCCGTTTTAGGATCCCTTGAATCAAAGTAGGATAAAATGGCTTTCAGATGCATCCAATCAACATTGTCTAGTTCAGATGCTCTATGAAACCTGGGTCTTTTATAAGCATCTTTAAAGAAAAATCCTCTAGGATTTTCAAGAACCTGTTTATCAATGAATACAAAGCCTGGAGGAATTGAACAATTCATATTTCAACAGTTTGGAAGAACACCAGCGGCCATAAGCTTTATAATTTCTTCTTCAGATCTCCTAGAAGGCCTTCTTTTTCTTTTCTTTAATGGTTGATCTTTTTCTGGATTTTCAGAGTCACCTTCAGAAGGTTGAAAATGTTTCTTCAGATTATCATAGGACTCTTGTAGATAAGAAAGCCTTCTTTTAACTGTCCTAACCAGTTCCGTTAGTTTCAGTTTGTTCAGACACTTTCCAATTTCAACCCATTCAAACAGACTGAATTTTGTAAGATTGGTATTGGTGACATATTGAACTTTGAGGCTATTTTTATTTCTTGCTATCTCCACTATGATTCCACGTTTATCTTTGGTAACCCTGACTGCTGTGATTGGATCAGGATCAACTCTAGTCATTTTAGCTTCAAACCACTCTTTTTCTTTTTGTTCTCTGATTAGCTTAGCTTTTTCCTTTTCGATTCTTTCTTCCTCAACTTCTTGTTCAACAACACCTTGAAGAGACTGAGGAGACATTTTCTTCTTTGCCTTTTGTTGTTCAGCTTCTAGTTCAGCTGCTTTCAAGGCTTCAGCTTCAGATAAACTTTGTAATCTGGCATATTCTTCAGCTCTCTGTTTTTCTCTTCTGAAATCTTCCACAGTCATCCCAAAAGAAGCAGCTTCTTCTTCTTTAGTGACATAAAGTTCAGTTCTTCCTCCCCCTGTGTTGGACAACTGATTTATAATAGCCTTCATACTGTCACCCAATAGCTTTTCAGCGTTAATAGCCATTGGTTTTATGATTTCAGTATCATCTGCAATCCCTTTACCTTTATCAGGATTTCTAATGGGTGAGGAAGCTTTCTCACTGAGAGCTGAGGTGAACTCAGTTTTGGGAATTATCAGTGGAATCTGTTCTAAGTATGATGGTTTCAGAATGTTGGAGGTTAGTTCCTTTGGACTAAGAACATCAACATTCATCTTTCTTTCAGATACAGAGACTGAACTACCAGCAGTATGAGGTGCATTTGGATGAATTATCAGGGCAGTTTCAGGTTGAATAATATTCTGAGGGGAGGGTTGAATTATCATGTTGAATTCACGTTCAGGAGTAGACCTTTCAGTGAATTTAGTGTTACCTTAATATTATAATTTGAGATCTGCCAAGATGTCTAAAGTTGATTATAATGACAATGGGTCCTCTGGTAAACCACCAAAGTTCTCTTCCGAAAACTTTTCTAGCTGGAAGGGAAGAATGCTTCTCTATCTTGAAAACCTGGATACCATGTCTCTGTCTGTTCTAGAGAGTGGTCCTATCATTCCAAATACCATCTCACTCATGAGTGACGAAGGTGAACTACTGGAATCTCTTCCAAAACCAAGAACCCTGTAGACTGATGAGGACAGAAGGCAGGTAAATTTGGATGCTAAGCTTCGAAACAACATTGCTATCTCATTTCCAAATGATGTCTATCACACAATATCCACTCTGAAAACTGCAAAGGATATGTGGGATGCTCTGATACCAATTGTTGTTCCCAAAATTATGAATAATACTAACTTAAGGAAATATTAAGTGCGGAAATAGTAATTATAAAAACTGTAAGAAATGTCTAAAGTTTGTTAATACTGATATAACGAACTTTACAGACTGGAATTTAAGAAGAACAGAGTTCTTAAATTCAACCAACACTCAAGGACAAACTTAAGAGAATACAGACGCACAAAGCTCTTGCAATATCTGAACAGACAGAATTCGCAAGCATTCTCTTCTCTATAAAGAGAAGAGTATTTATACATTTCCCTTATCAATCCTAGCCGTTGAACTAGTGACACACGTCACAATCTTGTAGATTGATAAGTAACAGATTTCCTCATGCATAACCATCTTGAAAGGGACAGCTGATGACGTCACAGAGGGGACCATCTGCTGAAGATAAACTTCAGTAGACATCAACTGAAAGTTTCAGTGATGAAACTTTCAGCCCTTCAGATGAACCTTATTTGAGACGAGAGGCAAATCTTCAGAAATCTTCTTTTGCTGAAATCTTCTTTGAATACTTCAGCGATGATGGAGTGTAAACAAATCAAGACTAACAGTATTACAGCATAGTTCTCGCAGCTTCAACCAAGGTTCTATTCTTGTGTTCCCAAACTCCATTCTGTTTTGGAGTATATGCTGCAGAAAACTTATGAACAATCCCCTCAGAATCTAAATAGGAATCCAGAGTCCTATTTTTAAATTATGTGCCTTTGTCTGTACGAATTGCTTTCACAGGTTGGCCTTGCTGAGTTTTGTGTTTTGTTAGAAACAAGAAGATCTGAGATGGAACTTCATTCTTATGTCGAATAAACCTAACCCATGTGTAGCGTGAATAGTCATCCACCATCACCAGAATATATTTCTTTGCATTCCTAAATTGCACCTTCATTGGACCATAAAGATCCATATGAATTAGTTGCAATGGAGTTGTGTTTGTTGTGAATTTGGCTGAATTTATGTGGTACTCTCTTCAATTTACCCAACTCACAGTCTTTACGCAGATAATCTTTTTCAAACTTGAATTTTGGTAAACCTTTGACCAAGTTACCATTGACTAACTTGTTGAAGTTCTTAAAGTTGAGATGAGATAGCTTTCGGTGCCATGACCAGTTAAGATCAGAAGCAGCTCGAGTAAGCAAACAAACAGAAGAGCCAGAGTCTTTCGTAGATAAATCTATGGTGTACAAATTAGACTTCTTGTTGCCACCAAGTATCTCATCCCCTTCTTCTGTTCTCAGTGAACATGTCTTCTTTTTAAAAAATACTTCCATTCCTCTGTCACAGAACTGACCAATGCTGAACAAATTATGCCCTAATCCTTCCACATATGAAACCTTTTCTATTCTCACATTTTCAGTCTCCAAAACACCATGTCCTAAGATAGTGCAACCTGGTCATTCCCAAATTTGACATTACCGGAATACTTTCCAACAAAGTCTTTGAGAAGACCTTTATCACCCGTCATATGTTTTGAGCATCCTGAATCCATGTACCAAAGATGGTTCTTCTGCACATGGAAAAGAATGGTGATGTCCTTACCCATCGTGAAATGGGATTAGGCAAGTTAGCAGCAGAGACATTTGAAATAATAGGTTTAGTTAAAACAGAGTCAGATTTCTTAACTTGTTGAATGGTCCATTTCTTATGTATCTGTGATGGTGATGGAGTTGATGATTGAAACTTTGAATTATTTAAGAAAGACGATTTTGCGTGAACGACATTGTGATTTGATTTGAATGCTGGCTTATGGAAGCCTTTGTCCATTGATGTCACATGCCCAGTGTGATTCTTAACTGTTTGAGCTTTGTTTCTTATGGACGAAGAAGTTTGAGGAAATTTGGAGTTTTTAACATCATGTGATTGCTTTTTCAGAAAATGTGAATGAAATGTAGGAAATGATTGTGAAACAGATGGTTTGGACTTGTTGTTAACAAGTAGTCGTTGTCGTGCAAGTTTCTCCATTTCCAGCTTCTGTTGTTTCTCTCTTCGTTCAGAAGCATACACTCTGCGCATCACCTGAAGATGCTCCTCCCATTGGCCAGGCAGCATTAGTAGTTTGTGATGTGCATACTTACGAAGAAAGAATCGCAATTCACTCTTTTTCGTCCATTGATGAATTATATAACCTTGTCAATTCACGAACCAAGTGAATACCTTATCATCATCAGGATTTTTCGAGTTAGGTACTGACTTGTATCCTATCTTCATTCGCTCTTGACGGTAAGAACAAGAATTGACACAATGTCCCTCAACACAACCATTACTTACACAAAAAGTTTCAATTCTAGATGATGCTTGTTTCGGAATATCAGTCTTAAATTTCCAAGCAAAAAGAGAATTACAGTTTGAATTACAAAACTTTTTATGAATAGAACAAAAAGATGGAATGAATGTTTGTTTTCTCAAACGTGAATTGTTCTTTGGATTCTTCAGCACGTCTTTTGTCTTCACATGCATCTCCTTTTTATTCTCTCCAGTCTTCGCTCCAATCTTCACATTCTTCTCTCCTCCTTTGTGCACATGGTTTCTTGAAGAAACTTGTCTTTTGATTTTATCTGGTTTAGAATCAACATGAGAAGATTTGTTAGCATTTTTGTTAATTTTGGAAAACATATGAGAAGTGGATTTAGATGAAGAATTTGATTTTGGTGATGAATCCTTTGTTCTTGATGTTGAGCCTGTCTCACGTTTGCTGTTAGGATCACAAAATTGATTGCATTTATGTGCGATAAATTCTCTACATGCTTTTAGACATGTAGGAATTTTGACACCCCAACCTAGATCTACTTCATCTTGAAGTCTTGCAATTTTCTCATCACGTAATTTATTTTCAATTTCATAGGAGATGATTTGTGGAACAAGCAAATGAGCACAATCTAAACTGGCTGTGTTAACAAAATTTGTTTTATCAGCTTGTCGTAACTTGTTTTGCAAATTAGTGCACAATTGTGTGATTACCATCTCATGTTGCTTTATTTTCTTTTGTGCTTGTGCATACTAATGTGAAAAATCATGAATCTTTTGTTTTACAATCTCAATTTCCATTTGAGCCTGAATCACAAAATCAGAGTTGATTTGATTAATCTGTACAGCGGAAGTCTCTTTGAGTTTTTGTGATAAGGTGTCCTGAAAAATGAGGTTCTCCAACGCTAACATGATGTTGTTGATTACACAGCGTGTCTCAAGAAATTCATTTATGCGTTGTAATTCCATGTGTGGAATGTACATGCGTAGTGCATACGATGTGATTGGATGTTCAGTGGTTTGAAAAATGGAACATTCTTTTGGAAAAACAGATTTTGATTTAAAATTCTTTCCATCATTTACTTCATATGATTCGTTGAGTTTGTCATAATTAAAAAATGCTTGACACTTGGATGTTGTGTTGCGTTTGAATGCTTCCTCTCGATGAACTTCTTCTTCTCCCACAAATGTCATCTTTTGAGTCGGTCCAAAATTCATTCGTTCAGCTTGATACAATTGAGATCAATTGATTTTTGAAAAGAAATCAGTTTCATCATACCCTACGCCTTTATATTTATTTTTGATGTCTGGTGTAATACTCTTAAAGATAGTTTGACGAGTGGTGACTTTGTTTTTAACAGACTCTTCAAGTTTTTGCACCTTTGTTTGCCAATTAATTTTCTTTTGCATAATCAAATTCAGGTTAATCTCAGCACTCACCTTCGTAGCATTTAAGTCTTGAACTTCACATTCAGTTTCTTGTTGAATTTGAATCAGTTCTTCTTCTTTATCCTTAATGGCTTTTTGGAGTTGAGTTAGTTGTGATGATTGCTCATAAGTGACGACTTGATTCATTTAAAAAGATAAATTTTGTGCCTGTAATTTCTGGTTTTTAGCAGTGAGTGTTTGAATCTGATTAAGAAGTGTCATGATGTGATCAACAGAAAGACTTGAATGTACGAGATGTACCTTATCAACAGAAGTCTCTGATTCAGTAAAAGGAGGACGGCTGCTGGAAGTACTTTCCTCTGTTTCATCATCATTCTCATATTCACTTTCTTCATCGGTTTCATCAAACATGGCCATAAACCCACTGTCAGACCCAGCAATTACCACATCCTCAGTTGAAGTTTCTTCACTTTCTCCAGCAAACACGTTCTCAACCTCATCATCACTTTCACCATCGCTTTCCACAAACTCAAACTCCTCTACATTCGCCATAAGAACGAACTGAGCATACACCTCAGAGTCTTCATCACTCTCATTAGTGTCAGACAAGAACTGATCTTCTTCGGCTAACAGAAATGTGCCATTGTTTCTTTTCTTAATCAAATTCTATTTAGTCTTGTAGTATTCCGAGTCTTTAACTTTCGTCTTTTTGCACTCTTTGATCACATGACCAGTCTTCCACAGTTGTAGCATTTTTTCGGTTGAGAAGATTGAAATTTCCTCTCATATCTCTTCTCCAAACTCATCCCATCATTCCTCTGAAATTTATCCTCACGCCTTCGAGATCCAGAAGTGAATATTTGGCGATTGTTTTTCTTTTATTTAGAAAAATGATTTTGTAACATGTTGGTCAAATATGCTACAGCCTGGTCACCTTCTCATTGTCTGCAGGTTCTTCAGTTTCAGATTCAGATGTTTCAGACTCTTGAATATGTTTCAGCTTGTGGGACTTTGATGAGGATCTGATTTTCTTCTCATTGACCACTAAAGCAAGTGGATCAATGTTTTCCTTCTGCGAGCTCACACCAACTTGTTCTTAATACTGGTTTAACTCTTCAAAGATCATATGGTGAGTGACCTTGTTTAGAACTTTCTGATTCATCTGTCTGTAGATAGTAACTTGGTTTCCCCACTTAGGTCCTAAAGAGTTTAATAACCTAGTGTTCTTAGTCAGATCAGAATAGTTATCCAGTTTTTGATTTCTAAGGTCATTTAGCAGCTTGCAGAATCTACTGTATGTGTCAATGAGAGTTTCACCTTCTCTTGCACGGAAGTGATCAAAAGCATTCACAAGTGTGGTTTCCTTGATCCTGACACCTGATTCGGTACCCTCCGTTTGCTTTTTCATTTCGTCCCAAATTTCCTTTGATGTGCTTAAACCATTCACCTTGATATAAAACTCAGCTGAAAGTCCGTGTTTCAGATAATATTTAGCTTTTTGATCAGTAGTTACTCTGAGTTTTTCATCAGTTGTGTACTCACTTGGAAACTTTAGACGATGTATTGCTGGCAAAGGAGGATTGTTAGTTGAATATTTATCTTGATCAATTCTCAATACACCTGGTCCTTCCTCAATGCTTTTCTTCATCAACTCACCATATTTCACATTGTTTTCAATAAAGTCCATATATTTGCCTTTCCACACGTTGTACTATCCACGGTAAAGAACCGGAGATTTAGTATCTGAACCAAACGACAATGTTTCACTGTAAGTCATCATCTTTTTCTGATCATTCCTCTGAAAAGATTCTTGTAAAGTGCTAAACACTCCCTAAGTTTTCAAAATCCGAATACACCAATTCCAAATACAACAAAACCGAATACAACAAATCCTAACAAATGGATTAAAAAAATCTAAACAATTCTCAAATTCCGAATGTTCTAAATTCCGAAAATTTCCAAATCCGAATATCTAGATTCCGAATACCAACCAATAAGAATCTGAATCCCGAATTTTTACAATCCGAACACTATCAATTCTGAATAGTATGAATCCGAATGAAATTCCAATAACAGTCACAATTCCGAACACCCTCAAGTCTGAATGCAGTCACAATCCGAACACTTTCAGGTATCAAGAACGAAATCCGAACAACTTTTATTCGGAATACAGGAATTTTGGACACCTTTTATTCGGAATTAAGGAAATCCGAACAATTTATATGCGGAATTCAACAAATTTGAGCAATTTCTATTCGGATTACAGCAAATCCGAATGATTCAATCCTAATTCAGAATGATTCAACCCTGGAATTCCTAACACTTCATCTTTTTCACGGGAATTTTTGATTTTTCAAGTAAAATGGTGCCAATCTAACCATGAACTTCCAGAACTGATCGCAATATGATAACAACAAGTTCAAATCCATAAAAACAATCAATTCAATATCAAATATTGAACTTTCGACCAAATTTCTTCAAGAACTTCGACTTTTTAAATCTCAAATTTACCCAAATATGTTGAATTCCAGTAATTTTTTATGATCAACGAGTGTTTCTGTGTTGAATGTGTTGGGGTTCGTGGTTCATCACAGCGGAAGCATGCAAGTCAAAAAATTGGAAATTTCAAAGCAAAACAAACCACAAAAGGAAGCCCAAATGTGTACCAATCTCTACAGCTAATAAATGCAACTAAAAGAGAAGAGAAGAGAGAAATATACCCTTGAATAATCCCCTGGAGTTGGTGAAGAAAACGAATCCGAGCAATGGTGACTTCCTTCTTCACTATCGAAGTCCACCCCGGGAAAAATCGTGAGCTCCTTGTACTAGCAAGCCATCGGGTGTCCTACAACATATGGAGACACCTTCTGGAACAACAACATAAAGAACTCCAGGAACTCCCTATAGAACTCTCTCTCTCAAACACTCACAAGAACAACCATATGTTTTCTTTACGTGTGTGTGTTTTCACCATAACCATCAAGAGAGAATAAGGAGACTTGCATGTGTTTTTAAAAGATCTCTAAAGCCTCCTGGATGACCCAAGACCAGCCAAAAGAAGAACCAAGCAATCCACATATATTGGTGGAGAGTGGAGGTGAAAGGAATAAAGTTGTAATCTGCCAGATGGGTTAGCGCCGCTAACCGCCCAAACTTAGCGCCGCTAAGCAGTTAAGGTTAGCACCGCGTTAGCGGCGCTAACTCTGTCCAGATCACCAACTATCTTTATTTATTCATTTCTAGCCCTCCATTTGAGGTTGTTGTCAAGATCAACCCCCGACGTGTGACCCGATAGGCCCATACATCATTGGTAGTGATCAATTGGCGTACGTGTGTCAGTGGTCATACTCCAACAGACTCCCACTTGCACATGACATACCGTACCCAAAGCATCACAGACAATGAGCGGCCTCTAGCAAGACATCCTGCCCCCAAGTCAGTATGGGTTTTGTCTACACAAAAACCAAACTGCAGCCTATGTGAAATGGTCATATTGATAAGGGATCAAACATCCTTTTGTTCGCGATATCCTTGTGAACACGAGACATGGTACTTAGTCATTCTCCGTTCGTTCACGATTATGTTTCCCGATTGAGATTAGTGGTGACCAAAACTTACAAGTTGCAATCAGATTCTTTAATCATTGCACACTTGAGCACGGTCGTGCATTTTGGTGTCAGCGACCAATCATCGAGGGGCCCAGGGATATCTCTTTAAACAGAGGAACAAATTCCTTTGACTACATTTCCCACCATAGTGATCATACTTTGCCCAGCTGCTCCTTTATAACAACCAGTTACGGACTGCGTTTGAAATCAACTAGAGCAAAGCAAACCAAAGTGATGCAGACACATGTATCTTCCGTATGAGGATGAACTGATATTATCATCCTGATTTACTCATGACGAGTACCATAAAGTAAAATCAGGTGTGGGTCATCCAGTCACTTGAACACTTCAAGTACAGGTGAAGTATTGCATCCATGTATCCTAATTGATTATAAATCATTGGACACTTGTCTAATCACTTCCCTCAGTCTTAGTTCAGACTTCCTTCCCATGAAGAATGACCGACAGTGGACATTTAGAATGTTAAAACATTCAGGGAAGAGGTAAAACATGCTAAGTTGGAATACAATAAGGCTTACTGAGAGTACCCACTACACGTGCATTATCAAACCCCTTTGATAATCGATACAAGCAGAAGCACAATATTGCTTAATGTTCCAAAAAGAAAGGTATATCAAAACATTACTAAAACAAACTTTAGCCAAGTATATGCAGGCCCTAGTCTGATGATAATCACTAACCCGCTACTTTAGCTTAGTCAACGGATCCGCCACCATTGCTCTCCGTGTGCTCTGATAATGATCGTATCCCACTCCAACCAACAACTTGCAAAGTGTGCGTTGATGGGATTATGATAATTTGTCCAAGCCGTTATACTTCCATTTGTCTAAAGAAATACAATAAGACAAACAACGCTTGGATCTAATATTTTAATGTGCATGAGCCATCATACTCTCATAGTTTTCATAAAGATCTCTATAGAGTTATTGATGCTCTTAAGAGTAAAATCTTATCTGCTCAAGCCATCGTACTCTCATAATTTTCATAAAGATCTCTATAGAGTCACCAATGCTTTAAGAATAAAATTTTATGTGATCAAGCCATCGTACTCTCATAGTTTTCATAAAGATCTCTATAGAGTTATTGATGCTTTAAGTATCACATTTATTAACGACACAATGTTTGTAGGATCACGAACCCAAATCGAATTGGCGATTATCCTTAAAACATAAACTATCAATTAGAGTAATAATTTACTCTCATATCTTTTGATCAACAAGAATATATCTGATATTTCTTGTACTTTGCAAATTGCTTTGTTTATCCTTAACGGACGTATAATTCTTGATTCAAACTTACAGCCAAGCATGATGAAGACATTATCTCCATTATTACATATGTCCTAGACATATAGGATAACAACAGCACTCCCACTAGCTCTGGCATCTATCCAAGTTTCATCATTGCTCATCGAAAACTCAACCACATGATTTTCATAGCAAAACACGAAACTTAGATGTTTGTTGAAGTCCAAAACAACCTTTTCCATGTTTTGTAGATTTTACAATGATACTTTAGATGTGAAGCACCTTCAGACAGTGTTATAAACACTTCCTCATTAAATTCCTTTGATGGAATCTGGTCTTTGCATCATTTTGCCATGAAATGGCGTAAGTGTCCATGTAAACTTCAACATAACAACTGGAAGAATGTCTTCATTTGATACATTCCACATGGTTAATCATCATGAAACCAATTCCCACCAGTCAGTATTTGAAGTTATCTACAAATTAATCCATGCAGATCTTTTTTTCAAAAGATCTATATACACCTTACAGGTCACATCTAGGTGTTGGATTACCCAAGCTCATTCTTGAAATCCAGCATGGATTATATCTTATTTCATTACCTTTTTCTTTATCTTAGTAGACCCGTGGCCCACTACAGATTCCGGTAATTGATACATACATTATGTATTATCAACAAGTCATCGTCCTCAGGTATATAATACATTTCCGGCCTTATGATGACTTCTACCAGACTTATCAAGAGGTAATGTCATAATGCCAAGTACTTCAACATTGCCATGTTAAGTTCCAATCATTACTGATTGAAAGCTAGTGTCAACATCATGTCATTATTTAAAACACATGTTCTTCCACTGGAATGCTTCAGTTGTTCATTTCCCTTTTCGAGCAACTCACCTCAGTTCTCAAAAGGTTATGGAAAGAACATCTAAAACAAAGAAGAACCTATTAAATGTATTAGCATCTTTTAAAATTCATCAATATCCCACTTGATGTAGACTAGATGACTTTAGTCCATGAGGTAGACAAGCAAAGCTTTCTTTCTAGTCTAACCTCCATGGTTGCTAATTTGACCATCTATGTTGTAATATAGGAACATTGCCCGTCATAACTCAAGTACACCCATCTGTCAGGTTACTTAAGTTTAAGCCATCAAATGGAATCATAACTAGTATGTTCCGTTTCTCCACTTGGCGATCCATGTAAAACACGTATCCTAGGAGAAGTGAATTATGAGACATTCCCATAATTCTTATGATAAACAAGGAATTTATTATATCTTAACATCTCATAAGATTTGAGTATTCTAGTTCCCTTTTCCCCTCTTTTGTTATGAATTTGTTACGGGTGAGTTTTGAATACCTCTCAGGTTTCAAACACTTTTCTAATACCCTTTTCTTCTACCATCATAGGTAAAGATGACAAATTATACTTAGTTAATCATTATGACTTCGCTTGATCGGCCCTTATACAAAAGTGTAAGTGTAGCCCAACAAACTTTTATTCCTCTCACATCAACTAGTGAAGGATATTCTAGTAATTTAACCTCATAAACAAGATTTACAATCAACAATTGACTCAAAGTCAAAATCTTCCAAGTTCCTATCCACATGGAACTTAGTGATGTTAGTCTTGTTTATATCGTTAAATCACCAATGTTATAAGGATAACTAATCAACAAACATTCATGATCATATTATTACTTCTTAAGCAAAAGCTTATTACATATGCCACGACATGAATAAACTTTGAAATAAATTTCTAAAACCCACAATAACATAATTCAAAGTAATATTCATCGTCATCAATAGCATAAAAGATACAATGCTTCTAGCCACACAGGGCGTAAAACATCTATCTAATTAAGTAATAATTTAGCTGGTAGGAATGACAAGATTAACTCTTCCAATCCTTTTAGCAAGAAACAAGCACTTGAGCTTCTCTTCACTTCTTCCAGCTCTCCATGCATCATCAACCTACTTCAGATAAACACCTACACTTTGCAACAAACAAGTTTGTAACAAACGTGAGTGTTTTGACTAGCGTTCAAAAAACCCAGTCTATTGAAGTAGAAGATCAATGGAGTATAATCATGAATGTACCTGAAGTCGAGGAGCTAATGTTCTTCCGCTTTAGGATACTTAGCTCATTCAGGCACTTAGGGGCAGGCATGACGGCGCCAATTTCCAATTTCCTCACAAAAGTAGCAAACTACCCCAAGTGGAACATTATCTTCAGGCACAATCTCATTTCCCTCAACTTCCACGGTTATGGTAGGCTTAGTCAAACCAAGCTTTCCATTTGAGGTCAGTTTCTTCCTCTTGTATTTTTGTTTCCCAGTAGCCTTAGCGGGTGTGGACGAGATTAGCTTACACTTGGCCATGTTCAACTCAGCAGCCTTTAACATGCCATGTAGCTCACTTAAGGACCAATCCATATTGTCTTTGAGATATTCCATGACAAACTTCTCATAAGACGTGGGCAGGGATTGGAGAATCAAATTCACCATCAGTTCCCTCCCTATGGGAAATCCAAGTCTCTCCATTTGGTCCATGTACGCCTTCATCTTAAGGACATGAAAACTTACATCCCCGCCTTCCTGCATTCTATAACCTACTAAAGCCTTGACATACTTCAAAAAGTTCTTGTCTAACCTGCTGTGGGAACATGTCATTTAGCTGGTTAATCATGTCGTACGCACTCAAATGCATGAGTTGCTTTCACAGCTCACAACTCATAGTCGACAACATGAGACAAGAAACATCTTGTGTATCTCTGACACGCGTTTCCCATGCGTATCTAATGGCCCAGGTCGCATTGGTAGCAGGTGGCTCCGGAAGAGGCTCCTCAAGGATGTGCAACTTTGACTCGTGTTGAAGGACAATCGTTAGCACACGATACAAGTCAACAAAGTTCACTCCTATGAGTCTCTCCTTTTCCAGGAACAAACGAAATGATAGTTTTGATGTAGTGTCGTTAAGATTTGCCATCTAAAATAAGAGTACAAGTTTTAGTAAGTTTCGATATAATCCTCGTTAAAATAATTACCCACTTGATTTAAGAAAACCAAATTATCTTAACAAGGGCTAAGAACCTCAAAATACCCCAATCCATGGTGGGTTTGCCGCAGATCACTTCATGGAGCTATTTTAGGCAGGTAAACAATTTACCAATTGCAATCAGGGATCGCAACTCTTAGGCACTTGCGGGATCCTAGGTACTCATAGCACCCATTTGGCATGTTTGATCCCTTTCACACCATTCCTCATTAATCCACTTTGGTAGCTCGGCTAGAGCTCGACAACCACCAAGGTGTTTTAAGTCTTGGAATTGCAAATTAACCGTCAAGATACACGGTGGTACTCTAGCCCAATGGCCGGCTCGGCTAGAGCTCGACAACCGACCCTTGCGAGTTGCCACACGCACCTTCCACACAGTTACACAAAACCGACTCGGCTAGAGCTCGACAACCGATCTTGCTTCACTAGATTCGGGTGGTGTCATCTTACGGATGGCGTGAGATTTACAATTTTGAAAAACGGGATTTTGTTTTTGCCGGTTAAAATGATTTTAACCAATTCTTGTCTATGTGGCGCGCGGAGTTTGTAAACCAATTGAAAAACTCTTTGGTTTTATTATTTTGAAAAATTTTCTAGCATGCGAAGAACCTAAACAACCATGCAAGAAAATATACAAAATAAAGTCAACCACGCATGTAATATAATCCGGATACGAGCCAATCCTATGCACCTTGCCCGTGAGCCAACGGGCAAGACTAAGTCATCTAAGGACTAGACCGAATGACTCGATGTGTGCTTCTCCCACTTGATCCATCGCGTCTCCTACCAACCTTCGGATCGAAGAACGCCAAGACACCCTCCAATGGTTCTTGTTGGTTGTTTCGGTTCTCCTTTTACAATTTACAAATTTAAAAGAAATGGCATGCAAGCCACAATTTCTATTCTAAGCTAATTCTACAAATTTCAAAGAATACGAAATCGGCATGCAAGCCGTTAAATATACAAACCGAATAAAATTAAATTATTACAAACCATTGTGGTACAAACCACCAAATGAATGAATAAATTAATTTACACAACCAAACACATCACATAGGTCATAAAGGCTCAATCGTTACCGGACACAAATATTACAACCACATATAACAAATCTAATACATGGTGTGCCACACAAAAACCATGCAAATCTTATATGTCCTGGTTAAGATTATCTGATCACTCAAGGCACTTATAATCCTATGTACATATGCATTAGGAACCTTAAACAAGTCAAAATTCCATAGTCATATATACACAATGTAAGTATATGCAATTAACCATTTTCATGCCAAAATGTTAATCCACATATAAATACACCAACCAAGACATAAGGCAACTTAATAAAAAACACACAACAAATCTGGAATAAAATTCTAAAAAAGAACAAGTAGCTCAATCGATCCAACAAAATTGATTTTAGGCAAAAAAATACATTCTGCCAGACGGGTTAGCGCCGCTAACTATAAAAGTTAGCGCCGTTAACTCCAGTTTAGCGCGGCTATCGCGAGACGGCTTAGCGGCCGCTATGGACAGGTTAGCGCCGCTAAACCCTGGAAAGAACCAAAAATCACATTTTTCGGATTTTCAAAGCCACATAGTGCAAATCTAGTGTAGATGTGGCTCTGATACCACTGTTGGGGTTCGTGGTTCATCACAGCGGAAGCATGCAAGTCAAAAAATCGGAAATTTCAAAGCAAAACAAACCACAAAAGGAACCCCAAATGTGTACCAATCTCTACAGCTAAGAAATGCAACTAAAAGAGAAGAGAAGAGAGAAATATACCCTTGAAGAATCCCCTGGAGTTGGTGAAGAAAACGAATCCGAGCAATGGTCATTTCCTTCTTCACTATCGAAGTCCACCCCGGGAAAAATCGTGATCTCCTTGTACTAGCAAGCCATCGGGTGTCCTACAACATATGGAGACACCTTCTGGAACAACAACATAAAGAACTCCAGGAACTCCCTATAGAACTATCTCTCTCAAACACTCACAAGAACAACCATATGTTTTCTTTAAGTGTGTGTGTTTTCAACTTAACCATCAAGAGAGAATAAGGAGACTTGCATGTGTATTTAAAAGATCTCTAAAGCCTCCTGGATGACCCAAGAACGGCCAAAAGAAGATCCAAGAAATCCACATGCATTGGTGAAGAGTGGAGGTAAAAGGAATAAAGTTGTAATCTGTAAGATGGGTTAGCGCCGCTAACTGCCCAAACATAGTGCCGCTAACCAGTTAAGGTTAGCGCCGCTAACGCGGCTATGTTAGTGACAGAATGGTTAGCGTCGCTAACCCTGTCCAGATCACAAACTATCTTTATTTATTCATTTCTAACCCTCCATTTTAGGTTGTTGTCAAGATCAACCCCCGACGTGTGACCCGATAGGCCCATACATCATTGGTAGTGATCAATTGGTGTATGTGTGTCAGTGGGCATACTCCAACAGAATGTACTCCTAATCATCACAAATTCAAGTCAAGAACTCCATCAAATCTTCAAAAACAGATTGTAAATCGTGAACCCTATTTTTCTTGATAAATCTTCAAAACTCCATCAATTCTTGAACCTTTGAATCTGAATTTGCACTTTCCAACTTGAATCTGATCAGAGTATGCCTCTGATACCAATTGAAAGGTATTAAGATGAGTATAAGCAAGAATCAAGTAGAGAGCATTTGGTAGAAACACCTTTAAGTGTATTTTTAGTATATTCAATATGGCAAAGGTTACAATGAAATTCAAATCAACTACTATATATACCTTTGACCTATACAAGTGGTCTAAGGCATATATTGAACATTTAAACACATAACATATACTAGATTACAAACACATATTTTGAATGTAACAGATGGAGACTGGAGCTGCTAAAAAGAGGAAGGGGCGCAATGGTAGGGGTAAGGGTAAAACCGAGCCAGGACCATTTGCACCCAGGGCCAAGGCAAATGGCAAAGGCAAAGGCAAGGGCAAGAAGTTTAAACCGAACAAAGCGAGGGCCGAGAACCGATGCTTCAAGTGCGGTGAAGTTGTCCATTACAAGGCCAATTGCCCGAAGCGTCACGAAGGTGGCGGAAACGTCACATGTACTTTCGTTGACTAACTTCAGTATTTTGCCTTCAACTTATTTTATATAAGTGGTGTTTTGGACTTTTTGCGATCGTTTATTGCAAATAGGACAATGAGAAGCAAATGATGCCTTGGAATGCTAAAAAGACGATGCGAACTGATGAAGGATATTTATAATTCATATTTTACTTACTTTGAACTGTTTGATTTAAAATATTTAATGGTCACTTTTAAGACTCTTTTGGTTTCATTAAAAGTTTTTTCTTTTGGTTTCATTAAAAGTTTTTTGAATTATTTATTGATATATCCTTGCGCGCACCTAGTGATTATATCTAGTCAAGATTGACTAGCGGATGAGTAACAAGTCAAAGTTTTGACTTATTAGTGTTTTAGTCTTTTTGCATTAGTTGCCATTTGAATAATATGATTAATATTGTTGCTTGACTATAATTTATGGAATTACTTGAGATAACACAGCTTGTGTTATGTATATTAGAAAACCTATCTAATCAAGTAATTGTAATTGTCTATGAAAACAAGTTCAAGTTTTTGAAATAGAGTTAAACACTAGAAAATGATATTCATTATTTTTCTAAGGAAGTGTTTAGGGAAAAACTACTGTGAGTTTGATTATAACAGGGATTATAATCAAGGAGAACTCACATGTTTTAAGTAAGAATCTATACAAGTGTTTTCATACTTGTGATGATGTAAAGTTTAGAAACCAATTTCCGTAATGGGAAATAGTGGATATTAGAAAATCCAAGTTTAAGGTTTCGGTAACTTTAAGATTCTTATTCGAAATATATGTTTTAGATTCGTACTTAAAATCAGTTTTTGACCTTTGTATCAAGTTTTTGACCAAGTCAATAGGGTATTTTAAGTAATGCTATGTTTTCATAATAGTCGGTGGGAGCAATTGACCTACGCTAAGATATTTATCGGATCTTAGATAAATTAGTATACATATGAGTATATTCGCGTAGAAGCAAGTAAGTGCTTAGAGAAGCACGGGAATTACTAGCTTATTGTTTTTCAAGAATATATATAATCTTAATGACGGGATTTTTGAGGTTACAAAACGAGTCTAGGTAAATGGATTAGTCCCAGGAGGTCATAATTATATATTGAAATTCAATGTCACAAATATTAACATATTAGAAAGAGTTTTGTGTTAAAAATAATAAACAACTTATTAGATGTGTGTTTTTGCACTGGATATCTAGTTTTGTTTACAAGACGATGTAAGCAAAAATGGTTTATTACTTCAGTCTATTTGTTGGAATAGAAAAGTATCTATACATCTATAATATAACCAGGTATGGTTATGGGATAATTTTATACATCTAGAAACAAGGAGTTTAATCCAGTTCTCCAAGTTTAGATGATGTGATAAAATTAGAAAGACTGGACTTGTTTTTCAGGGTTTGCGGAAATACAATTTGACTAGCAAAATGAGTGGGAGCACTAGTTAGTGTATACTCATTTTTAGTTCATAGTAATGTTGTGGTTTCAAGAAGTGATCCGTGATAAGTCCACTTAAACCAACATAGTAATACAAAAAGACGCGTTGAGTCGAGACGATGGATCAGTATAAACCATGTACTATATTCCAAGAGGGTGAATATGGAGAGTACATTATTAATCCCATTACTCCTCACATATTTTGTATGTTTTGGTAATAACCATGAATAATATGATTATTATTCAAAAAAATCTTTTCCGTGACTACCTATCTTGGTGAGAACCTGGATTAGGGAGATAATAACGTCATTGTAATCCTTGGTGGAGATTCATAACGATTGAAGATAACTACCAGGATTGTAGGCCAAGGATGTATGGGTATTCACAAGAGGTGTGAATATCGGATAGTGACATCGTGAAGAATACCTCGTGGATAATGACTCAAAGTTATTCGACGAATAGGTTGTCGTCAAGCCTATGGTATTTAGTTTGGGATGCATGGATTTGTGGTATTTGGGTCGTACCTAACGCTACGCCGTAACTGTTGGGGTTCGTGGTTGAGCACAACCGAAGCAAGCAAGTACAAATAACAATTTTCAAGTCAAAAAATCAACCATAAAGTGAACCCCATCAATGGATCTAGCTCTACAACAAAGGTAATGCAACTAAAACAGAAAAGAGAGTAAAGATTATACCCTTGATGTCTCTGGAAAGTTGTTGAATGCTAGCTTCCAAGCTTGATCTTTGATCCTCTTGAGCTATCCAAGTCCACCCCAAGAGAAATTGTGACCCAAGTGTACTAGCACTCCAAAAGCCCAATCCTTGTTTGAAGAAGACTTCTGGAACAGTAACTAAATTTCTCTCCAGCAACTCTAGCTCTATTACTCTCTCTTTCACTTAGCAACACCTCAAAGTTCTAAGTGGGTTTTCTTTTAAAATGACCAAGAGTCATTTAGAGACAAGAGAAGCATGTATATATAAGCCCCAAGTTGCCCCCTGAACTCCCCAAGCCGGCCATGAAGTAATAATGAGGCTTGACATGCATTGGTGGAGAGAGGAGGTGAAAAGAATAAAGTTGTTTCTGTCAGGCAGGGTTAGTGCCGCTAACCGCCCACGCTTAGCGCCGCTAACGCGGCTGAGTTAGCGACGTCTGGGTTAGCGTCGCTAACCCCCTCCAGGAAACCAATTATCATTATTTATCCTTTCTCACCCTCATTTTTAGGTTGTTGTCAGGATCAACCCTTGGCGTGTGACCCGATAGGCCCATACATCATCGGTAGCGATCATTTGGCGTACGTGTGTCAGTGTGCATACTCCAACAGACTCCCACTTGCACATGACTCACCGTACCCAATGCATCACAGACAAAGAGCGGCCTCTGGTAAGACATCTTTGCCCTCAAGTCAGTATGGGTTTTGTCTTCAGCACAAAAAACCAATCTGCAACCCATGTGAAAAGGTCCTATCGATAAGTGATCAATCATCCTTTTGTTCGCGATATCCAAGTGAACACGAGACATGGTACTAAGTCATTCTCCGTTCGTTCACGATTATGTTTCTCGATCTAGATTGGTGGTGACCAAAATATACAAGTTTCAATCAATCATAAATTATTGCAAGCTTTGAGCATGGCCATGCATTTTGGTGTCAGCGACCAATCATCGAGGGGCACATGGATATCTCTCTGAACAGAGGAACAAATTTATTTGACTTACACTGCCCACCACAGTGATGATACTCCGCCCAACTACTCCCTTTATAACAGCCAGTCACGGACTGCGTTTGAAAGCAATCAGAACAAAGCAAACCAAAGTGATGCAGCCACGTGCATCTCCAGTATAAGGATGAACTGATATTATCATCCTTATTTACTCATGACAAGTACCATAAAGTAAAATCAGGTGTGGGTCGTCCAGTCACTTGAAACACTTTCAAGTACAGGCGAAGAATTGCGTCCCCGTGCCCCAATCCCCAATGGACGTATGACCAATTACTTCCCTCAGTCTTAGTTCATACTTCCTTCCCGTGAAGAATGACCGACTGCGGACATTTAGAATGCTTACGCATTTAGGGAAGAGCAAAACATGCAAAGTTGGAACACAGTAAAGATTTAAAGAAATACCCGCAACTTGCGTATTACCTTGTTCCCAAAAGGTAAATACATCAAATATGCTAACCAAATACATAAAAGATAAACATTTCATAAAAGCTTGCCAAAGCTTTACAAAATAAGATCTAAGCTAATTACATAAGTAGTTTTAATAAGACTCTTAAAGGTTAACCACGTTAATAACATTCATCGTTTTCAAATAACAAAACATTTTTAAACAAAAGAAGGAGCCATCCTAAAGCTTCAATTCAGGAGCATTCCCTTTATCTTTCCGAGAAGTACCTGAAAAACATTTAAATATCCACTAATAAGCAAAAGCTTAGTGAGCATACTTATAACATATATGTGAAGGCAAGCATACATAATTCATTAGCATCACTTAACAGGATTAACAATGAATGCTAATCCTTAATTAATTGCAAGGTACCAAGCAAGCATCCCCATTCAAGCATTCCCTTTTTAAGCGTTCCCTTGGCATAAAAGCCTTTCAAGTACATTAACAAGCATACATGCAATACATTTACACATAAGTATAAGCATACTCACCTGTTGATGAGATGAGGATCAACATCCGAATATTCACAACTAAATCCAAGCAAAAGTAAAAATATAAGCCTAAACAAGTATAAGAAAATATTACTTAGTCAAACTTAGCTCATACAAATTGACCGAGCAACACGCTTGGTCAAGGCATCAAATGGCATAAGAGATCCTCAACATTAACTAAAACTTGTCACTAATGCTTTCCAATCTACTCAAAGAGTATCATAGTTCAAATCATCTAAAATCTCAACTTGTATACAAAAATGTATACTTCCAACTTGACCCTTCTATAGTACTTCGTAATTTTAGTCATCTTATGTTCCGAATTAGCTTCTGTGTCCAACATAAGAAAGAAACTAGACATCCTGACCTTTCCAACAATATATAGTACGACCTCTATCGATTTTTCTTTGATCTTTAATGAATTTTTTAATACGGATAAGACATGCTGCCCTGTGCAGAATGTAGCTACGGGTTTTTTTTAAAAATGTGCAATTTCGACCCATTTCAAACCCAATGCTTGAAATACTTCAAATACAGATTTATTGGCATTCAAAATACTCTTATAACATGTTTTAATCCCCAATCTGATACCAATACATTAATTTCAAAGTGGTTATACAAACAATACCAGTTTAACCAATTCTAATCACTTAACTCAATCTCATGCTTTAAAGACTTGTACTGTTTATACCAATTTCAAAAATAACCACTTCTAACTTCAAATCTTGACATGCAACAATTAGTACATGATCTATTAGGTGTATAAACACCAAACCCTAAAAAAAACACAACATGCAATTCCATTTAACCATTAAATCTAAACTTTCTCTCTCTAAAACTCAGAACACAAGAGTTTAGAGATTTCTTACTCGATCGAACCACATGCAAGTGTTTTACTAAGTTCCTCTACTATTAAAATCAACATTCCAACCTTTAAACATGACATGCAAGTCCATTTATGCATTACATCTAAACTTTTTATCTTTATAACACAAGAACATAAGATTTTAGAGATTTCATACGTTGATTTCTTGAGTTATTAACTTGTTTGGAGCTGAAATATTTGTAATAACACTTGATCTTCACATGCATACAAGAATCGTTGCTTAAATCCTTGATTTAAGCACTTTCTCTCCCTAAATTTCTCTCACACCAATAACACACACTAAGTGTGTGTTTTCCAGATCCGACCTTGATGAAGAATAGCTTCTAAAACATGTTCTAGATGAAGACAACACTTGATTCATGCTAAATCTTGTACATGCATGGCTTAATCTCTCCTTGATCTTTACTTTCTCTCACTAGAAGTTGTTTTTCTCTTTACTTCCTCTCTCTACCTTGAAGAGCACACACACTCCAGCTCACACACTAAAATGTGTGTTATAGCTCCTCTCCCCTTTATATATAGGTATCCCATAAAAGGGAACTTATACCTCTTACTTATTTTTGCTACATTTGATCCTTCTGCTTATTATTTTATATCTTATATATAAGATATAAATTCTAAAATATCAAAATTAATTTATAATTAATATTTCTAAACATGTTGTGTTACAGCTAGCCTTATATATATATATATATATATATATATATATATATATATATTGGAAGGTTCATTTGAGAATTGATTTTATTATGAGTACTGCTCGAACAATCTTAGCCGTTGACTTGATAAGTGCAATTCACAGATGTAGAGTGTGGGAGGATCAAGTGTGGCAGAGTGCATGTGATGAATTCACCGTGGAAAATGACATTGAACGAGGGGGAATTGGACGACTAAGATTGGTTCTCGCGATTCTCGAAATAAAATGGTTCTCAAATGAACTTCTTCATATATATATATATTGGACGGTTCAAACGAGAACTGTTTTTCGTGCGAGAACCAATCTTAGCTGTTGATTTGAAAAATGGAACTCATAGATGTGGAGTGTGGGTTTATCAAGTGTGGCAGGGTGCATTTGAAGAATTCTTGGGTGGGCAATGACATTAAAGGAGGGGGAATTGGACGGCTCAGATTGATTCTCGCGGTTCTCGTATGAAAAACAGTTCTCGTTTGACATGTGGCATAACTAACAAAAGGTTAGATTAGGTATTTGATAACTTTTCTTCTCTCTCCTGTCTTTCACGTTCCCCTTTATACGATATTTAAATGTAGCCCCCCCTTTTGACTTTCTCAACCGCCGGAGATAGGAGAGAGAGAGAGAGAGAGAGTGAGAGACGTAACACAATTTCCAGCGCCGATGATGGATGAAGGTTGCCCCCAAATGCTTTCGTATCTCTCTAGCACCGGAGATAAATAAAGGTTTCCGATGCAGCCTTCCTTTTTCGTCTCTCTCAACCGCCGGAGATGGGTGAAGGTTGCTCCCAAATCCTTTCGTGCGAGCCCTCAAACTTCCAATTTTCCAATTTCCATTTAAAAAATATATATTACCACTTAAACTTTTAAATTACCATAACTAATTCAATTTTGAGAATTTAAACAAACAAATTAAAAAAATCTACTCATTTTTAACCTCTTTTAATCAACATCACTCTTCCCATAATTTTGAAAATTTTATTTTGAAAATAAAAACTAGATAAAAATGTTAGGAATATGATCTCATTAGTTGAAATTTTATGAGACAAAGTTAAGTTTGTAAGATGTGTTCTAAATATAACTTAAACAGAATTATGAGACTTGATCAGACCGAGCACTTATAGTGTTTCAGACTGAGCACAAGCTAAATATAAGCTAAGCATATGTTTGATTAGCTTAGACTATATCTTAGTAAGATTATCAATGTGTTTGATAAGCTGTGTATGTCACCTAAGATATAGGTTGAGTATTCAGCCTGATGTGTTTCAAGCTGAGTGACACAGCGTATATACTGAGTCAGCTCAACAGTGTTGCTAAATAAGTTCTAGCTAACTCTCATGACTTCTAAGGATGAGTTATTTATTATACATGTTAGTTCATGTTTGTTTTCGGGTTTGTTCTCGAAGAATACAACTTAAGAAGTCAGTTTGTTTTGAGTTCAAATATGTTTGTTTTGAGTTTCAAGGTTAGTAACTCAGTCCGACTAAAGAAGTCAGTTTAAGAGAATTTAAATATGTTTTAAATTCACATTTATCTCTCTATATCTACGGGAAGGATAAGAAGATTCCAGAATCAATATTGAAGATTGAAGACTCAAGATAAGAAGATTCAAGATTCTAGATTCCGGGTTATCCGTTAGTTAGTTAGCAAATTAGGTTAGTTAGCCTCACCTCAACATTGATCGTATATGTTACGAGTCTTGATTCACTGTTTTTCAATTCAACGTGATCAAGAAACTCACAGATTGCCAAGCTATTCGTGTGTTTGAATATTCACAATTGTTGTGACATTGGTAAGTATTCAATCTGTGATTAAATCCTGTTTAGAGAGTCGTCTGGTATCTATAATTATAAGTTGATTATAGATAGCAAAGTTTATGAGATTGAGAGATTTGATTTACATTAGGTGTTTACATATCAAGTGTTGTTTTCTTAATAGAGTCTGTAATCATATTCTTATTAATGAAAAGAAAAGCATTCGATTGTGTGGTTTGATGTGTGTTAACACTTTTTATTGATTTGTTCAATTTTCCGCAGAAAGTGTATTCAACCCCCCTTCTACACATTACTTGCTTGTTGACCTTCTCACTAAGGGCCAACAACTGGTATCAGAGCAGGTTGAACAATTTCATAAGTTGAAAGTTCAATATTCTGAGAAAGTACACAATGTCTACAAGTAACAATTCATCAAACTTTCCTCAGATGGCTGCTAAAGGATGTCCCATCTTTGATGGATCTGATTATCCTATGTGGAAATTCAGAGCCATGCTGTTCCTCAAGTCCATTGACAATCGTATGTACGATGTCATCACAAAAGGACCTATAATTCCCAAGATTCCTGCCACTATCAGTGATATGTCTTCTAGCAAAACTAAAAAGGATATGAGAAAGCCTGTTGCATCCTGGACTGAAGAAAATTGGAAACTACACTCTTTGAATGACAAGGCAAAGAGTGTTCTGGCAAATGCCCTGACCAATGAGATCTTGCATACAGTGACTAGGTGTCAAACTGCAAAAGAGATATGGGATACGCTACGTATTACATATGAGGGCACTGATCTGGTCAAGCAGCAAAAGAAGAATAACCTGGATAGATCTTATGAAAACTTCTTTTCAAAGAAGAATGAACCCTTTCCTGATCTATTCACAAGGTTTCACTGCTTGATATATGACCTGCTAAGTGTAGGTGTTAAGAAAGATGATGCTGACCTAGTGCTGAAATTTCTGGATGTGTTGCTAGAAAAGTTCAATGAAGTAACTACAACACTGAGGGCTGGAGGAATATTACATTTGTATAACCTACAGTCCATTTATGGGTTCTTGCTTAATCATGAACAGATCACAGAGCACAAGAGAACTTCTCAACAACAACTCAAAGATTCTTTGGATAAAGTTGATGTTGCATTAGTTGCACATAAAAAGAAGAAAGGTTCCAAAGCCTTGGATGTTGAATCTGAGACTGAGTCAGACTCTCACGCTGACAACTCAGACTCAGACTCAGGTGATATTGATGATGTTCAGACTATCACTGAGAGAACGGCCATGCTAGCCAGGCATTTGAGAAGAGCTCAAAGGGGAAGAGGAAGATCTGACAGGGGCAAAGGAAAGAGTTCTTTTGATCCCAAGAAAGCTGTGTGCTTCAATTGTCAGAGAAAGGGACACATTGTTGCTGAGTGCAGAGTGAAGACGGAAGAATCAGCTTCAGTAGCTGATAAGAATGCTTATAGAGCTGATAAGTATAAAAAGATATATACTCAGCTCAAGAAAGCAAAACCAGAAGACAAAGGACTCTAAGCTGAAACCTGGGATACAGAATCATCTACCTCAGATAATGATGATGATATATGTCTAATGGCTCAAGAAGATGAAGAGTTTGAAATTGATGAAGTTGATTATGGTTTGTCCGAGTCAGCTTCTGAAGCTGACATGAAGGAAGATGAAGAAAACAGTAAACTTAATGACTGGGATCCTTCCTCCATGTACAAGGTTAGTAATTTCAACTCTTACACCGATGAAGAAAAGTGTCTTGCGTTTGATTATTTGCTAAATGATTTCAAGACCAGCCTGAAGTCTCAAAATGACCTCAAAGCTGAGATAGCTAAACCGAAGAATGAGATTAAGGAAAATAAATCTCTCATTTACGTTGGTAAGAAAGCATAGTGTGATCTTGAATGTCAAAGACACATTAATAAACATCTAACTGAAGAACATCAGGAAGCCAAAGTTAAAGCTGACCAACTTTAAAAGGTCACTGAATCTTGGTGTAAGTCATCAAGGCTTGCTGAAAAGTGCATCAACCAACAAATTCCTAAACAGGTACAAGCTGTACTTGGGGGAGACTATCAATCCACAGCCTATGCAGCTGATGAGGATGAGATAGCAAGTACAGACTCTGAGGAAGATAGACAACTAATTGAGTCTCATAAGTCAGCCTCAGAGAAGAAACAAGGTCAAAACCTTAAATACAATATGTTTGTAAAGGCCAAAGATCATGGAAATGATTGCTCAACATCCAAACAGCATTGTGCTGGACAGATTAGGCACTTAGCCTATTCAACGAACTTCAGTCATAGAAAGGCTTAACCCAAATCCTTTCAAAAGACAACATTCTCTATCTGGCTCTGAGAGAAGTTACAAGAATAGGAAGACCACTGTAAGTCAGAGGTCAAATCACAACAATGGTAAGTCCAAAGTTGTGGACCTTGGTAAGTCCAAGGAGATCAACAGTGGTAAGACCAAACATGTTGAATCTTGTAAGTCCAGAAAGCATGACAGTGGTAAGTCCAAAGTCATCGAAAAGAAGTTTGTTGGTCAAACCTCTAAACAGAAAGATAACAAACCAAGATCCGAGAAAGGTAAGTACAAAGTCAGTGAACATCAAGTGAATCAACTGTAAAGAAACTTGAAAAGTTATCCACAACATATAATCCTAAGACTGAGAGTAAATTCTCACAAGGATTATTAAACACTCTACCTCCTGTAATCATTGGAAGAAGGAGATGATACAAGTGCAGAAGTAGAGGACATGAGGCCAAGGACTGTGACATTGAAATCGAAAGGCCTGAACAAGAACAGGCTTATCAGCCTACACAGGACTCAGTTCCTGCTCAAGCTGAACAGTTAGTTCAACAAGATGAGGATGCTAAGTGCTCAACATTTGAACATACTATGAAGTGGGTTCCCAAACAAAACTAATGTGTTTAGTTTACTTATCATGTGCAGGGTTCATGTAAATGGTACTTGTATAGTGGATGCTCATGGCACATGACTCGGTGGAAAGGACTTCTTAGTGATTTCCATGAAGATGAAGGTCCTAAAATAACATTTGGTGACAACTCCCATGGAAGAACTAAAGGCTATGGGAAGATGAATGTTGGCAAGGTTACTTTCCAGAAGGTTGCATATGTCAAGGGTCTTAAACACAATCTGATCAGTATCAGCCAGTTGTGTGATGAAGACAATATTGTTACTTTTAGGAAGAAAGGAGGAACTATATATAATGCTAAGGGTAAGCCTGTATTAATATCTAAAAAAGAGAGAGATGTGTATCTACTTGATCTTAATTCTGTTGATCCCTATACCGAAACCTGCTTGTATTCCAAATATGTTCCTAAGCTGAGTTGGTTATGGCATAAAAGATTATCGCATTTAAATTTCAAAAATATAAATATGCTATCTAATAAAGAGTTAGTCTCTAGATTACCAAAGATCACATTTGTCAAGGACAAATTGTGTTCAGCTTGTGAACAAGGGAAACACCATAAAGGGTCCTTCAAATCAAAGAAATTTTTTTCAATAATAGACCCACTGCATATGTTGCATATGGATCTGTTTGGACCTATAAGTACTCCTAGTCTGAGTGGCAAGAAGTACACTTTGGTGATAGTAGATGAGTTCTCACGATTCACCTGGGTAATATTCCTTAAAGCCAAAAGTGATGCTGCCCTGGAGATAATAAGTTTTATCAAACAGGAAGAGTTGCAAAAAGGTAAGTCCGTAAAGCAACTTAGAAGTGATCATGTGACTGAGTTCAGAAACTCAACCGTAGAAGGCTTTTGTGAACAAAAGGGAATATTACAAAATTTCTCCTCAGTCAGAACTCCTCAATAAAATAGAGTGGCTGAAAGGAGAAATAGAACCTTAATTGAGGCCGCTAGAACAATGCTATGTGAGGCAGGATTGAAACTCTATTTCTGGGATGAAGCTGTTAGAACAGCATGCTATACTCAGAATAGATCAATCATTGTCAAAAGACATGACAAAACAACATATGAGATGTATAAATCTAGAAAGCCCAATATAGGTTACTTCCATGTCTTTGGTTCAAAATGCTATGTTCTGAATCAAAGAGATCAACTCCATAAGTTGGAACCTAAAGCTGATCCTAGAATATTTGTAGGTTATTCCTCAATCTCCAAGTCTTATAGAGTGTATAATACACGGAGAAAGGCCATAGAAGAATCAGTTCATGTCTCATTTGATGAAGATAGTTTTGATCAAGCTAATAAAACACAAGCTGACTTGGTCAGTCCGAGTGAGCTTGAAATGCCTGAGGAAACCAATATATCAAATCCTATGTATGTCATGGGAGATGATAGTGATAATGATGTGTGTTTATCAAAGAAATCATCACAAGCTCCAAAGGACTCTCAAGCTGAGAAGGATGATGAGTTCATCAATCCCTTTGGAGCTAAAGTCACTTAGACTGAAGATCTTAGTGGTCATCAGTTTGTTGACAATGCTGCTATTGAGACTGAGGATGTTAGTTCACCTCAAAGTTCTCAATATCACTCAGATCCAGAACCACAATCTCCTACTACCACATTTAAATTCCTCAAGGATCATCCTCAAGATGAAATCATTGGAAATGTTCAAGAAAGAGTAATGACAAGATCAAAGGCTACAACAAAGTATGCTATTTACTTTGGTTTCCTATCTCAAATGGAACAAAAGAAGACTGAAAAAGCCTTAGAGGATGAGGATTGGAATAAAGCTATGCAAGAGGAATTAAATGAATTTGAGAGAAACAAAGTCTCGAGTCTTGTCCCTGCCCCCAAAAATCATAAAATTATAGGCACTAAGTGGGTCTATAGAAATAAAATGGACAAGGATGGAGTGATTGTTAGGAACAAAGTCAGGCTGGTAGCACAAGGGTATAAGCAAGAAGAAGGAATCGACTATGATGAGACCTTCGCCCCTGTTGCTAAAATTGAAGCCATAAGGCTGTTCCTAGCCTATGCAGCATATAAATACTTCAAAGTCTATCAAATAGATGTGAAAAATGTTTTCCTAAATGGAAACTTTCAGGAGGAAGTCTATGTGAAACAACCTCCTGGTTTTGTTAGTTCAAAGTTTCCCACATCATGTCTATAAGTTAGACAAGGCTTTGTATGGTCTAAAACAAGCTCCACGAGCTTGGTATAATACACTGTCCAATTATATTCTATCAATAGATTTCACCAGAGGTAGTATAGATAAGACACTCTTTATAAATATGAGTAAAGGACATGTGATTCTTGTACAAATCTATGTGGATGACATTATTTTTGGTTTTACAAATGAAACTCTGTGTGAATGGTTCTCCAAAATTATGTCTAAAAAGTACAAGATGAGTATGATGGGTGAAATGACATATTTCCTAGGCTTACAAATTCAACAAAAGCCTGATGGGATATTCATTAATCAAAGCAATAAAGAAATATGGTTTTGATTCTAGTTCACCCTTGAAAACACCCATGTCACCAGCTGTCAAGCTGAGCAAGGACTCAGATGGTAAGTCTGTATGTCAGTCTACCTATAGAGGAATGCTTGGTTCATTAATCTATCTGACAGCTAGTAGACCTGGTATCATGTTTGCTACATGTGTTTGTGCAGGATATCAGTCTGATCCTAAAGAATCACATCTTCAAGCTGTGAAAAGGATCTTTAGGTACCTTAAAGGTACACCAAATCTAGGTCTTTGGTATCCAAAGGACTCTGGATTTGAGTTAGTTGGTTTTTCAGATGCTGACTATGCTGGGTGCAAGTTAGATAGAAAATCAACAACCGGAGGATGTCAAATGCTTGGAGGGAAGTTATTAAGCTGGACTAGTAGGAAACAGAACTCAGTGGCTACTTCAACTGCTGAAGCTGAGTATGTTACAGCAGGAAGCTGATGTGCTCAAATCCTGTGGATACAACATCAGCTTCAAGACTTTGGTATGAGTTTCAAGAAAACTCCTATCTTTTGTGATAACCAAAGTGCTATAGCCATCACTTACAATCCAGTCTTCCACTCAAGAACCAAGCACATTGAAATTAGACATCACTTCATCCGGGACATAGTGGAAAAAGGGAAAGTTGACATCAAATTTATCTCCACTTATGATCAATTGGCTGATATCTTTACAAAACCACTTGATGAAAAGAGGTTTATGTATCTTCTAAGTGTATTGGGTATGCTCAACCCCTAGCTAAGTGTCTAGAATTTGAGTTTCAGGTTGACAAAGACTAAGTGTCTAAAGCTGAGTGCACAGTTTATAAATAAGTTTTCATAAACTGAATAACTTGTCAAGCTGAATGATGAGTTCTCCAGGAAATAGCACCACCATTGAGCAGGAACACAAACCCCGATTGAGATCGGCAATCGTCCCGATCGGTTTGGAAGCTAGCATCGGAGTAACCAGTCACCCGTAGCTCTTCCTCACCTCCATACACCAATAACATCTCCTTTGTCCTCCGAAGATACTTGAGAATGTTCTTCACTACCGTCCAATGTGGTTCGCCAGGGTTGGCTTGATATCTACTTGTCATACTCAATGCACAAGATACATCAGGCCTAGTACATAACATGGCGTACATGATCGAGCCTATAGCCGAAGCATATGGGACTCGCCTCTTTACTTCCCGTTCCTCAGGGGAACTCGGGCTTTGAGCTTTGCTCAACACTAAACCATGTGACATAGGTATGAACCCCTTCTTGGAGTTCTCCATCCTAAATCTCTTTAGGACCTTGTCAATGTACGTACTCTGGCTCAATCCAATCAACCTGCGGGATCTATCTCTATAGATTTTAATCCCAAGAATGTAAGTCATATCCCCAAGATCTTTCATTGAGAAACAACTCCCTAGCCAGGCTTTTACCCCTTGCAAAGTTGGGACGTCGTTCCCAATTAGTAGAATATCATCTACATAAAGAACTAGGAATACAACTACGCTCCCACTAGCTCTAATGTAAACGCATGGCTCATCCTTGCTCTTAGAGAAGCCAAATTCTTTGACCTTCTCGTCGAAGCACAGGTTCCAGCTCCGAGAGCCTTGCTTAAGCCCATAAATGGACTTCTTAAGCTTGCAGACTTTATCCGGAAATTCTGGATGTACAAAACCCTCAGGCTGTGTCATGTACACATCCTCTGAAAGTGTTCCATTTAGGAACGCGGTTTTGACGTCCATTTACCAAATCTCATAATCATGAAATGCGGTAATAGCCAAAAGTATCCGGATAGACTTCATCATAGCCACCGGGGGAAAGGTTTCCTCATAGTCTACACCATGAGTTTGAGTGAAATCTTTAGCCACCAGTCAGGCCTCGAAGGTGTCTACCTCGCCATCCATTTCGATCTTCTTCTTGAAGACCTACTTGCACACTACCGGTTTACACCCCGGTACGGGATCAACCAAGTCCCAGACTTGATTATCTTACATGGATTGAATCTCGAATTCCATTGCTTCTAGCAACTTGGCAGACTCAGGGACCATCACAGCGTCCCGGTATTTGGTAGGCTCATCAGAGACCACTACCATGTCGGTGCCCTCAGATATGTTAAAACCATATCTCTCTGGCTCATGCCGAATTCTACCAGATCTCCTAACAGGCATTGGGTTTACATTATTTCCAGCATCATCATGCTGAGAATCAACCCTTACGGATTGTGAGCTAGTCCCAACATCAGGTTCTACATTGGCAGGCTCTTGAATTTCTTCAAGATCAACCTTTCTCTCACTAGCATCTTTGGATAGCAGTTCCCTCTCAAGGAACACTGCTCTTCGAGCAACAAATACCTTGTTCTCCGAAGGTTTGTAAAACAAATATCCCATAGACCCAGTGGGATAACCAATGAAAAAGCACCTTTCGGCCCTGGGCTCCAATTTGTCCTCCACCTCACGTCTTACGTAGGCAGGACAACCCCAGACCTTTAAATATGAAATGGATGGAACCTTTCCATGCCACATCTCATATGGTGTTTTCTTAACCTTCTTTGTTGGTACGAGGTTAAGGATTCTACCAGCCGTTTCAATCGCATATCCCCAAAACGTAACGGGAACGTCCGTACGAACCATCATAGACCGAACCATATCTAATAATGTTCGGTTCCTCCTCTCGGAAACACCATTTAATTGTGGTGTCCTAGGAGGTGTTAGTTGCAAGACAATCCCACAACTCCTTAGATGTTCGCGGAACTCAGAACTAAGATACTCACAGCCTCTATCAGATCGTAGCATCTTAATTCTTTTCCCTAGCTGATTTTCCACCTCGTTTTGATAAGTCTTGAACACCTCAAAGGTATCCGACTTTTGTCTCACCAATTAGACATACACGTATCGACTATAATCATCAATAAAGGTAACGAAGTAGCGGCAATGATCTCTTGTGGCATGCTTGAACGGACCACACACATCCGTGTGAACGATATCCAACAAGTCTTGCACCCTGTCACAAACACCGGTGAAGGGTGCTTTGGTCATCTTCCCCAATAAACAGGATTCACATACTTCATTTGAACCGTGCTCAAATGATTCCAAGATCCCATCTGCTTGGAGCTTGGCGATGCGTTTCTTGTTTATGTGGCCTAACCGACCTTGCCATAGAGATAACTTATCCAAAACACTTTTGGATCCCGAATCAACATTCATGATTGATCTATTGTTTTTCAAGTTTACACTTGCCTCATAAATGCCATGACATGGAAAAGCTTTAAAATATAAGGCATGATCTTTGTAACATAAAATGCTACCATTCTCAAATTTGAAGTCAAATCCACGTACCCTTTCATCTTTAGTACGTGGGAGCTAACATTACCGCCCTCCGGCATCTTGCAACCGACAAAGGCCTTAACACACTCATAAACCTCTTGCCTTGCTTGCAATTGGAACATGTCCTTAAGCTGAGAAATCATCTCAAACGCACTCACTTTCTCGAATTGCCTTTGCAATTCGGGACTCATGGTCGTTAGCATTAGGCAAGTGACATCATTAGTGTCATGGACAGGCTTTTCATGCGCATCCTTTACGGCCCTTGGCGCGTTGATTGCCGGTGGTTCCGGAAGAGGTGACTCAAGGACCTCTAGCTTCATCTCTTGACGTAAGACAATTCTCAAAGTCCTATGCCAATCAATAAAGTTCGGCCTGGCGAGTTTCTCCTTTTCCAAAAATGGACGGAGTGACATATTGGTGGTGTTGGTGTTGCTAGTAGATGCCATCTACAAGCAAAGTACGAAATTTGGTTAGTTATGACGTATTTAAATCTTTGTTAAAATAATTACCCACTTGTTATAAAACAATTTATAGTAACAAGGGATAAGAACCTCAAAATACCATAATCCATGACGGGTTTTCTGCGAATCACTTCATAGAGCTATTTTAGGCCGGTAAACACTTTACCAATTGTAATCCGTGATTACAACTCTTAGACACTTGCGGGATCCTAGGTACTCATAGCACCCATTTGGCATGTTTGATCCCTCCACACCAATTCCTCATTAATACACTTTGATAGCTCGGCTAAAGCTCGACAACTACCATTGTGTTTAAGTCTTGGAATTTGTAAATCGTTCGTCAAGATACACGGTGGTACTCTAGCCCATTGGCCGGCTCGGCTAAAGCTCGACAACCGACCTTGCGAGTTGCCACACGCGCCTTCCACACAGTTACGCAAAATCGATATCAGCTAGAGCTCGACGACCAATCTTGTTTCACTAGATTTGGGCGGTGTCATCTTACGGGTGGTGTGAGATTTACTTTTGAAAAACGGGTTTTTGTTTCTCCGGTTAAAACACTTTTAACCAATTCTTGTCTATGTGGCGCGCGGAGTTTGTAAACCGATTTAAAACTCTTTGATTTTATTGTTTGAAAAATTTTCTAGCATGCGAAGATCCTAAACATCCATGCAAGAAAAATAAACAAAATAAAATCAACTACGCATGTAGTATATATATATCCGGTAACGAGCCAATCCTATGCGTCTTGCCCGTGAGCCAACGGGCAAGACCAAGTAATCTAAGGACTAGACCGAATGACCCGATGTGTGCATCTCCCACTTGATCCATTGCGTCTCCCACCGACCTCCGGATGCCCATGAGCCATGGTCCTTGTTGGTTGCTTCGGTTCTCCTTTTACAATTTACAAACTTAAAAGGAAATGACATGCAAGCCACAATTTACTATTATAAGCTAATACTACAAATTACAAAGAATAGAAAATCGGCATGCAAGCCGTTAAATATACAAACCGAATAATTAAATTAATTATTTCAAACCATTGTGGTACAAACCACCAAATGAATGAATACGTTAATTTAAACAACCACACACATCACATAGGTCTCATGGCTCATATTGTTACCGGATTCTAATATCACAACCACATACAAGAAATTTAAAACCACACATGGTGTGCCACACAAAACCATGTAAACTTAAATGTCTTGGTTAAGATTATCTAATCACTCAAGGCACTAATAATCCTATGTATATATGCATTAGGAACCTTAACAAGTCAAAATTCTATAGTCATATATACACAATGTAAGTATATGCAATTAACCATTTTCATGCCATAATGTTAATCCGCATATAAATACACCAACCAAAACATAAGGCAACTTAAACAGAATCACATCACAAATCTGGAACAATTCCAGCAAGAATAAACAGCCCAAAAAATCCAACAAAATTGATTTTAGAACAAAACTTGCATTCTGCCAGAAAGGGTTAGCGCCGCTAACTATAAAAGTTAGCGCCATTAACTTCAGGTTATCGCCGCTATCACGAGACGGCTTAGCGGCCGCTACGAAAGGTTCAGCGCCGCTAAACTCTGGACAGAACCAAAAAATCACATTTTTCGGATTTTCTTGGCCATCTAGTGCAAAACCAGTGTAGAGCTAGCTCTGATACCACTGTTGGGGTTCGTGGTACACGGCAACGGAAGCATGCAAGCCCAAAAACGAATTTTTCAAGCAAAAACAAGACAACAAAAAGAACCCCATCAATGGATCTAACTCCACAACGAAGTTATGCAACTAAAACAGAAAGGAGAGAAAGATTTATACCCTAGATGTCTCTGGTCGGTTGTGTAAGCTAGCCTCCAAGCTTGGTTTCCTTCCTTCCTTGCCCTCTCATTGCAATATCGAAGTCCACCCCGAGAATCACGTAACCTTGGTGTACTAGCACCCCAAGTACTCTTCCATCTCTAAAAGTACTATATGGAACACGACCCAAAACCACCAGAAAACACTCTCAAGGATTTCTCTCTTCTCAACTTAGCAACTCACAATAGTTCTAAGTATGTTTTCTTTCAAAATGACCAAGAGTAGAAATGAGAGACAACATGGAATGTTTTATAAGCCACAAACCGACCCCAGATATTCCCTATGTCGGCCTGGACTCAATGATGGCATTGCCATGCATTGGTGGATAGAAGAGGTGAAAAGAATAAAGTTGTTTCTGTCAGGCAGGGTTAGCGCCGCTAGCCACCCACGGTTAGCGCTGCTAACCGCCCAAGGTTAGCGCCGCTAACGCGGCTGATTTAGCCACGACAGGGTTAGCACCGCTAACCCCTACTGGAAACCAACAATCATTATTTATCCTTTCTCACCCTCATATTTTAGGTTGTGTCAAGGTTAACCCCGGCGTGTGACCCGATAGGCCTATACATCATCGGTAGTGAGCGTTTGGCGTACGTGTGTCAGTGGGCATACTCCAACAGGATCATCTCTGTGTACCAAAATAGCAACAAACAAGAAGGTTAAAAGGTTATACCTTGCTCCTAAGCTCCAGAAACTTTCTTGTTGGTGGCTGATGTTGGTTTGGAAGCAAGAACCTTGTTCTTCTTGTTCTCTTGAAATCGCACCCCGGGAATACGTCTAACAAATTGTGCTAGCAACCTTGTATGAGAACTTCTCTGGAAATCTCACACAAGAACAGCAAATGAATCTCTGGAACCAAATCTTATGTTCACCAAATCACCAATTCAAGGTATAAAGTGAGATGAGAGAATATGTATGCGAGAGAGAGAGAGATGGCCAAGAGTCCTTAATGTGTCCAGGTTCAAGTCTTTTTAAAGACCCCAAAACGTCCCTAGAGCTTCCTCTAACCGGCCAAATGACATCAACAACTTGCCTTGCATTGGACAAGTCAAGAGGTGATTTTGACACAAAGTTCATGCAGCGATAGCGCCGCTAACCAAACCTTAGCCCGTAGTGGCGCTATTGCGGCCTTACTTTGAAATGACATAAAGCACATGCAGCCTTAGCGGCGCTATCCTCTAATAGTTAGCGGCGCTAATTCGTTAAGGTTGACGGCGCTATTGCGGCCTGCATTGCCTAATTTCCCTTTTGCCATCTTTGGTCCCTCAACCTTATTTGTTGTCATGTTAGACCCCGGTGTGTGACCCATACTTATTTGGTCCTGTTGCTACTGCAAGTATTGGTGGAAGTAAGTATGCACTAGTTCTGGTTGATGAATTCTCAAAGTACACTTGGGTCATCTTTCTTAAGGCAAAGAGTGAGGCTGCTGAAGAGATAATTAACTTTATCAAAAAGATGGAAGTTCTAAATGGCAATCTGGTAAGGATGCTTAGAATTGATCATGGAACTGAGTTTAGAAATCAAACTATAGAAGGTTTCTGTGATGAGAAAGGTATATCTCAAAACTTCTCTGCTCCAAGGGCTCCACAACAGAATGGTGTTGCTGAAAGAAGAAACAGACCTTGATTGAAGCTACAAGAACCATGCTGTGTGAGAGTGGGTTAGGATTCAACTTCTGGGCTGAAGCTGTCAGCTGTGCTTGTTTTACTTAGAACATATCCCTAGTTATCAAAAGGCACAACAAAACACCATATGAAGTGCTCAAGGGAAGGAAGCCCAACATCAGTTTTCTGCACATTTTTGGTAGTCAATGTTTTATTCTAAATCAAAGAGATCAATTGCAGAAGTTTGCACCTAAAGCTGATGAAGGTGTATTTGTTGGATATTCTGTGATCTCCAAAGCTTACAGAATCTACAACACCAGAACAAAGGTCATAGAAGAATCAATCAATGTAAGTTTCAATGAAAATGACTTTGTTGCTTCCTGTTCTACTAATCTATTTACAGGTGACGAATTTAATGATCTACTGCATACTGAATACAACATTCAAGTATCAGCTGATCCACTCCCATCAGCTGATGTAGAGGATCTAGATGAACCTGTTCCAATTCTACAAGAAACCAATACACAATCTATTCTAAATCAACCCACACTTTTACTAAATGATGAGAATCATGATTCAACATCATTGGATTCTAATTCCATAGCAAACATTCCTTCTCCAGTAGAAGTTTCCTAAGGCTGCAACACTGAAATTCTATGAGCTGATCAACCAGAAATATTATCAGTTGATCCAAACGAAGGAATTTCAACTCCCCAAATCCAAAGAAATCTAGACAATCCCTTAATCCAAAATACCTTCAAAGACCTCAAATATCATCCTAAAAGTCAGGTAATAGGTAACATAGAAGCACCTGTACTAACAAGGTCAAAAGCCTGTAATTTCTGTTTATACACAGGTTTTGTTTCTATGATTGAACCAAAGAAGGTAGATGAAGCTCTTAGTGATCCCCACTAGATAAATGCCATGCAAGAAGAATTGGCTGAATTTACTAGGAACAACGTATGGACTTTGGTGCCAAGATCAAAGGATAAATCCATCATTGGTACTAACTGGGTGTCAGAAACAAAATGGATGAACAAGGGCTGATCATCAGAAACAAGGCAAGACTAGTTGCTCAGGGGTATTGTCAAGAAGAAGGAATTGACTTTGATGAAACCTTTGCCCCTGTTGCAAGACTTGAAGCCATAAGACTATTTCTAGCATATGCTGCCTTTAAAGACTTCAAAGTGTTTCATATGGATGTTAAGAGTGCTTTCCTCAATGGTGAATTGAAGGAACAGGTGTATGTCAAACAACCTCTGGGTTTTGAGGATGCAAGCAAGCCAGACCATGCATACTTCTTAAACAAAGCTTTATATGGTTTGAAGCAAGCTCCAAGAGCCTGGTATGATACCCTCTCTTCTTTTCTAACCACAAAAGGATTTACTAGAGGAAGCATAGATTGTTAGAAATATGCCCATTAATACACGTACGCCATATGGACCACTGCTGATGATGTATGGGCCTATTGGGACATATACCGGGGTCTAACCGGACAGCAAATTAAGTTAAGGGACCAAATATGACAAAAGACAAATGTTGACATCGCAGGCCGCGTTAGCGCCGCTAACTTTAAGGGGTTAGCGCCGCTATGTCCAAAAGGTTAGCGCCGCTACGGCTGCATGTACTTTGTGTCAAATCACTGACAGGACGCGTTAGCGCCGCTAACTATTTTGAGTTAGCGCCGCTAACTTATGGTTAGCCACGCTAAACCCTGCCAGTGTCATTTGTCAATTCCACCTCCTAAGCTAGCCAATGCATGTGGGTTTAACACTCTCGAGGTTGGGCCGGCCTTAGGGGTTATGTGGAGTCTAGAAACACAATGGAGCTAAGGAGAACATTTGGTTTTTGGCTCTCTCTCACTCTTTTTCTCTCTAATACACAAAAGGCCGTTTTTCATAAACAAGTTAATCTGTAACCAAGCCGAAAACAAAAGGCCGTTTTTCATAAAACGTAAATCTTGTGCCATCCGTAAGTCGATACCACCCGAATCTAGATTTATGGGTTTTTGATGTCGAGCTTAGCACGAGCCAACTCTCATAAAACTTTGTGGAAGGTGAGTGTGGCGAATTCACAATTTTGGTTGTCGAGCTTAGCACGAGCCAACTTTGGTGAATTTGTTACCAGTCTTGACGGACGATTTACAATTGCAAATTAAAATCCTTGAGTGATTGTCGAGCTTAGCACGAGTCAATCAAGAATATTAATTTGGAATTGGTGCAAGTAGGGATCAAACATGCCAAACGACCGATGGTTGTCCTAGGATCCCGCAAGTGTCTAAGAGTTGCAATAGAGATTGCAATCGGTAAGATGGTTATCGGCCTAAATAGCTCCATGAAGTGATCCGCGGCAACCCCGTCATGGATTGGAGTGAAATATGGTTCTTAGCCCTTGTGAAAATATTTTTCGAGACGATATGGGTAATTATTTTAATGAGGATTAAATCAAACTAACTAATTCGCGTACTCTATTTTATATATAGGATGTCGAATCAAAACCACAACACGTCAAACTTTTCACTTCGTATGTTCCTACAAAGGGAGAAACTCACGGGAGTGAACTTTGTTGACTGGCTTAGGCAATTGAGGATTGTCCTACGTGCCGAGTCTAAGTTGCACTTCCTTGAGGAACCCCTTCCTGAACCACCTGCTATCAATGCGGAATGGACCATCCGATACGCGTATGAAAAGCGTGTTCGGGATACGCACGATGTTGCTAGCCTCATGTTATCAACTATGAGCTCGGAACTGCGAAAGCAATTTGAGCACTTGAGTGTGTATGACATGATTAACAAGCTGAAGGATGTATTCCAACAGCAAGTTAGGCAAGAACATTATGAGTGTGTTAAAAGTCTAACCGGTTGTAAGATGCGGGAAGGCAGGAGTGTAAGTGCCCATGTTTTGAAGATGAAATCATACATGGACCAGATGGACAGACTTGGTTTTCCTATAGGGAGGGAGCTTGGTGTGCATTTCATACTTCAGTCTCTGCCCGCATCATATGAAAAGTTTGTTGAGGACTATCATATGCATGGAAAGGAAATATCCATAGATGAATTGCATGGAATGTTGAAGGATGTTGAATCTAACATGTCTAAGCATACACCATCCTCATCCACTCTCATTCATGGTTCTAAGGAACAACATAGTATGAGGAAGAAGAAATCGATCCCATCAGAAGAAGTTGGAGTATCCAAGCTTGCTTCAAGTTTTGAGTCTATGGACATTGATGATGTGCCTAAGGAGACTCACCATGGGGTGGTTTGCTACTTCTGCGGTAGATTTGGGGATTGGGGCCGTCATGCCTGCCCTTCGTGCCGAGAGGATATAAAACTTCCCAAAAAAGAGAAAGCTAATTTTCCTACTTGAGGTACGTTCATGGTTATACTTCATTGTTATTCCTTTATAAGCTGGGTTGTTTACCCGAGGTATAAGACTCACGTTTGTCACAAATTTGTTTTTGTTACAAAGTGTAGGTCTGTTCGTTGCAAGAAGGAAGAGCTTGAAGAACCGGATCTCTGAAGAAGAAATTTTGTTGATTGTCTTCAAGAAGAGAATTGGGAATGTTAGTCTCGCCATTATTTCCGGATTAGTTATTACTTTTGTGTATATGCCCTACGTGGCAAGACACGCTTTATTGTATGTTCTTTTTAAGATGATGGATATTTTTGTATCTTGTATTTTGTTTAAAAGATTTTTCATTCTCATGGTTTCATTTCATATTCTATCCATGTCTTTGCTTATGTGAGATTTTGACCATTTTGGTGCACAAATACACATTTGATGACGATGGATGCTTGGAATTGAAACAATTTTTGAAAAATTTCTTTGATATGTTTTATCAAAACTTATCCATATCATTACATGCATAAAGGCTCGTTATAAGTAATAAGACAATTATGAAATAATTGATTCTTAGATCCAAAAGTGGTTTGGATACATTAAGTATATGGCATAATCAAACTTGACCAAGTAAACAACATTTACATCACTTAGATCCACGTGGTTACGATCTTTGTAAAAGTTTAGCTTCGGGCTAAATGAAAGATGCAAATCTTGTTTATTGGACTAGGATGATTAAGAAATCTTTCACCAGTATTGGTAGGAAGGATTATAACTTGTTGGATTTTGATCACACTTAAGTGGATAATCCGTTCAAGTATGTCATGTATAGTGACACTAGTAAAATTCTCCATCACCATCTTTATGATAGTAGTTGGGAGAATGTTTAACTAGATAAGAGGTTTGTGTCTAAAACCTGGAGGTGTTCGGAAATAACCTTAAGAAATTGGGAATCAATAAGGGCATATATATCGATTCTTAGATCTAGATAAGATGCTAAGTTTCTATTATCTATATTGATTTAAACATGAAATGAATCATGGGTTTATCCCATACTTTGTTTTCTCTAAGAAACACATTTTGTACATGGTGTTACTTTAAAGAAAAACCGGATATCTTTGTTGATGATCTGGTAAAAGGCAGGCCTTAAACATGTATTCAATATTATTGGTATACATTATTTTATGAACCAAGTCCTCAATCTAAAACACGACATTATGGTTACTTAAGCATCCAATGAGATTTTTACTAGAAAGAGTCCTTTGCTTGTCAATCTCATAACTTAAAATTATCCATTCTACATTTAGTGGGAGATGGACGAATTATAAGTTGATGCTTGTATATTTAAGTAGTTCATCTGAGTTTTGGATAATTGTTTCTTGAACTTATGGGAACCGTGTTTGGTAGCTCAAAAGGGAGAGAACAATTTACAAAAGCATTCCAGTGGAAGAACGTAAAACTTAAATAAGAGACCTAATGTTGACGCTAGCATTTCATCAGCATAGAGATGCAGAGAAAACCTGACAATATTCATTGCTTCCTTAATTCTGATGGAAATCAAGAAGGCTGTTTAGATATGAGGTTGTCATATTTTAGTAATAGCAGTTTGATGGTAAAACATTGTGATGTTACCATTCATCGGAAACATGGTGGGACCCTGTGTTCACTAATGAATAAAAGAAGGGAATGGTATACATAGATGTAATCTATTTGCTGCATCCAAGTACTTGACTTGGGTTAATCCCACACCTGAGGTGTAATCCAAGAAGGGTGAAGGGACTAACATATATGCAATAATAGACAACTTCAAATACCGACTAGAAACAAAGTGTTTCATATTGATTATATGGAAACATGTTTTAGTATCTATGTTGAAGAAAACTTGGATAAAGTGAAGTATTGTTGTCACCTTGCGGAAACAAGTTAGTTCACTTGGATGTAAGAGACCTGAATTCTTCATAAGATTAAGTTGAGGAAATGCTTAAGGCACTTTCCGAGGGTCTTATTCATCCGTAATATCCAGATTATGTCTGGATTATGTGAAACATTGTTGTCGCTTTAGGGAAACGAGTATGTTCACATGGAAATAAAATACCAAGATTCTTCGCGGGATTAAGTTGAGGAAACGTTTGAAGCATGTTTTGAGGTCTAATATATCCATTATATCCAAGTTATGTCCATGACAAAAGTCAGCAAAACTTGCATCTTGTGGCTGTAGTCTTGCTTTACGAGAAAGTCAAGGAATGAGTTTTCTAAAAAGCATAGATTAAGTCAAATAATCTCGCCAGGGCTAGTGGGAGCTTCATGTGTTCCTAGTAAAATATGCTCAATGAAAATAATGTCATAATTTAGGGTTGTTCTACAACCTAATGGTGGAATTATTGTTCTGTGAATATAAAAGAAAAATATGGAGTCAAGTGGATTATAAATTCAAGAAATATTGATGTATGTTCTTGTAGTTCGACAAAAGTAGAATTGTTTTGAGTAAGTATTACTGCAAACAAATCTATACTTGTGAAACTGTCGATTTTAATCGAAGTTTTGAATATTCAAATATGTGGTGTAGATACGACATTGAGATTCAATGAGTGTCATTTACCCTATTGTGTACTTCGATAACATTAAGGGTATGTCGACTCTAATAAAAGTGAGTGTCAGTAACTCTATTGTAAACTTTGGTTACATTGAGAGTATGACGACTCTGATAATCATAACTGTCATTAATCCTATTGTAGACTTCGGTAACATTGAGGATATGACGACTATAATAACCTTGTGTATGATCTCCTTGATAAACACTTTGCAAGTGGTTTAATAAGAGAATACAAAAGAGTACAAAGGGATATCGTGTAGATGATCCCATAGTTAAGCCGTTGTCAAATACTAGTGATGAATTTCATACTAGGTATAATAGCATTGTTAATGCTTATGACTAGGCTCGAATATCGTTTTAGTAAATATTTGATTTACTTATAAGCTTTGGGAACGGTAAGCAGTACTGCTAACCGATGATTGTATCGATATATAGTGGGGACTATATATACACATAATGCGGTTACCTTCATTGGTCTTTACTGTGTTCCATCTTAGCATGTTTAACCACTTCCCAGAATGTTTATACATTCTAAATTTCCACAGCCAGTCATTCTTTAAGGGAAGGACGCTTGAATTAAGGCTGAGGTTAGGAGTTGGTTATGCATTAATCAAGGATTGAATGCATGAAACGCAACAGTAACCTGTGCTTGAAAGGAGTTTCAAGTAACTGGAAGACCCGCACCCGAGTTCACTTCATGGATCATGGTCAAAGAGTGACTCGGAAGGATAATATCATTACGTCCTTCGACCCGAGATGTATGAATTGCTATAGCATGAAACTTTCTTGCTTCGGCTATTTCAAAACGTAGTTCGTAACTGGCTATTATAAAGGGAATAGTTAAGTTAGACAAGGTTCACGCTATGGGATTGTACAGTCAACGGAATTTGTTCCTCTAGTATGAGAGATATCCCTGGGCCCCTCGATGATTAGGCGCTGACACCAAAATAAGCATGGCCATGCGCAAAGGAATATTGATTGAGAATCAGATATGTCCTTAAATTTTGGTCACCACCAATCAAGATCGAGTAACATAATCGTGAACGATCTGGAGATTGACGTATCAATCCATGTCTCGTGTTCACAAGGATATCGCGAACAATAGGAGTATTGATCACTAATCAAATAGGACCTCTACGTTCTTTTTGTAGGTATTGGTTTTCTGCATAGAAGCGGAACCCATACTGACTTGGGGGCATTGATGCTTTTGCTAGAGGCCGCTCTTTGTCTGTGGTTACATGGGTATGGTGCATTATGTGCAAGTGGGAGTTTGTTAGAAATATGCCTATTAATGCACGTACGCCATATGGACCACTTCTGATGATGTATGGGCCTAGTGGGACATACACCGGGGTCTAACCTGACAGCAACTTAAGTTAAGGGACCAAATATGACAAAAGAAAAAAGTTGACATCGCAGGCCGCGTTAGCGCCGCTAACTTTAAGGGGTTAGCACCGCTAAGTCTAAAAGGTTAGCGCCGCTACGGCTGCATGTAGTTTGTGTCAAATCACTGACAGGGCGCGTTAGCGCCGCTAACTATTTTGAGTTAGTGTCGCTAAACCCTGCCAGTGCCATTTGTCAATTCCACCTCCTAAGCTAGCCAATGCATGTGGGTTTAACACTCTCGAGGTTGGACCGGCCTTAGGGGTTATGTGGAGTCTGGAAACACAATGGAGCTAAGGAGAACATTTGGTTTTTGGCTCTCTCTCTCACTCTTTTTCTCTCTAATACACACATAAACTCTTTGGTGCTACTAAGGCAAAGAGAAATTTATTCAAGAGGGATTTTTTCCAGATTGTTGGTCTCGTAGATGTTGTTCCAGAAGTATTTTTCATAGTGAAGAAACATGGAGGCTTGCTAGCTCAAGGGGTTAGACGTGTTCCCGGGGTACTACCCATTAGTCGATCCGCGTTTCACCATTGGACCATCACCACCACGAGACAACAAGTTTTCTGGAGCTAAGGAGAAAGGTATAACCTTCTTCCTTCTTTTCTTGTTGCATTTCTTTACATAGAGTTTGGTCCATTTTGGGATTTCTAGTTTTTGTGCTTTATTTGCTTGTACCGTGGGCTATGTTTGTTGTACTTGCTTCCGCTGTGTGCCCACGAAATCCCAACATAGATAGCACTTTATTCATAAGGAAATTCAAGGGTGATGTAATCCTTGTGCAGATATATGTAGATGATATAATTTTTGGGTCTATAAATATTGACCTTTGCAAAAAGTTTTCTAAACTCATGTCTGATAATTATCAGATGAGCATGATGGGTGAATTAAACTATTTTCTAGGTCTTCAAATCAAACAAGAGGTTGATGGAATTTTCATTCATCAAACAAAGTATGTAAATGACTTACATAAGAAATTTTAGTTTGAAAATTGTTCTTCAATGAAAACACCCATGTCCACTGCCTTAAAGCTTGGAAAGGACACTGGTGGTAAATCAGTGAACATTACAGCTTATAGAGGTATGATAGGGTCACTTTTATACCTCACAGCAAGCAGACCCGATATTATGTTTTCAACATGTCTCTGTGCTAGATATCAAGCAGATCCAAAAGAATCTCACTTAGCTGTTGTTAAAAGAATTTTCAGGTATCTCAAAGGAACTCCTAATCTAGGTCTTTTGTACCCCAAAGACTCTGACTTTGAGTTAGTTAGATACACTGATTCTGATTTTGCAGGTTGCACACTAGACAGAAAGAGTACATCTGGTGGTTGTCAATTGTTGGGTGGAAGGTTAGTCAGTAGGTCAAGCAAGAAACAGAACTCCGTTTCAACTTCAACAGCTGAGGCAGAATACATTGCTGCTGGAAGCTGCTGTGCTCAACTGCTATTGTTGCAGAACCAACTACTTGATTATGACATACAGTTTGAAAACTATCCAATCCTGTGTGACAACACTAGTGCCATTTCTATCTCTAAAAATCCTGTTTTGCATTCTAAGACCAAGCATATTGAAATCAGACATCATTTTCTAAGAGATAATGTGCAGAAAAAGAAAATTTCAATGCACTACATAAGCACTGATGTTCAATTAGCTGATCTTTTTACAAAACCTTTGGATGAATCTCGGTTCAACTTCCTAATATCCAAACTTGGCATGTTAAATTTGTAAAATATTCCTTTCATAGTAGTTAGTTTGGTGTGAGAAAATAATTTTATTTGTGTGTGAAATGAAGTACTTATCTAAGCTTCTGCATGTCTTATTAATGGTGAATCAGCTAGTGGTATTATGTCAGCTGATGACCATTAGCTGATGCTATACCTCAGCTGATCAACCATCAGCTAAGACCTAGACGCTCAGCTAAGTGCGTTCATTAGGTGACACTTATTTTGTCTCAACAAGGATCAGCTGACACTCTCCTCTGTCAGCTGATGATACTCAGAGTTAAAATTCTTGTGTCCCCACACTTATTTTATTAATGTCTCATTTGTATTTAATGTATTCCTAGATAGTATTTACTTCTTTTAATTGTCCGTTAGTTGTTTGTGTATTTATTAACTTTTCCGTTTATCACCTATTGTAGAAGTGACAGTTACTTTTTGAGAAAAAAATTTATGTGACAGAAGCGGTTTCCCAAAAGATATAAATGATTTTTTGAGCGGTTTTTCATTTCTCACGCTTTCAAAATTCTCAAAACTTCTACTCTCTGAAACCCTTCTTCTTCACTGCTTTCAAGTAACTTCGTCTCTGTGATCCAAAGTTCTGCAACAATGGTGATGTTCAACCCTACTGAGGTACCACAAGCTATTTCAGGTGAGAATGTTACTCCTAACTCTATCTTCACCATAACCCTAAATAACATCCTAATTAACACCGACATACCTCAATCCAAAGCAAACCAGGGCTTTGAACCCATGGTTAATTTTTTAAGAGCACACCCTCTATTTCCCTGCTTATCTGCTCATCCTCTGTTCATCTTCCCTCGCATTATTGGGGAGATGCGGTACACTGCCAGATACCACCCAAACTATCACACCATCACTTGCAATATCCGAAATAACCAAACCCCCATTGTCATCTCTGTTGAAACCCTCAGACAAGCCTTATCCATACCCAACTTTGCCCCATTCCAACCCTTTGCCACTGCTGAACAAACCTTGGACGTTCTGCCCATGATTGGCTACAATGAACCAATTTCTCATGGTAGATACAAGCTATCAGTCTTAGGTCACCGTGGAAATACTTGGCTGGTGTCATCATTTAATGTTTTGGTCATAAGTCAGGGAGCCATGACCTACTGAATCAGACTGAGCTTATGGTTCTTCATGCTCTGGTGACTGGGTAGAATGTAGATTTTGTTCAGATTATCTTTACTGAGATGGTGGATAAGATCACATTGGCAACTGTCAAAAAGACAACAAGGACCGGTGTGCCTTATATCAGATTTCTCAGCTTGGTTGTATTACAAGCATTGCAGTAGGAGGCATATACACATCTGAATGTTACACATAACACAATGTCAATCCCACAGATGGGTCAAAAGGTGTTTCACTTGATACGAGATGATGCTGGTCCTGCCATCACTCCTGAAATGCAGGAGTTAATTGATGATGCAGATGGTAGTGATGATGAGGAAGGTGAGCATGAAGCTGTTAATGATCAACCAGCAGATCCTGTTGTTAAAGATCTAGGTGAGATGGGTGCTGCACATCCAGAAGAGGATGTGGTATTGGAAGAAGTGGTTGGTGGTGATAATCCAGTTGATGAAGGTTCAGATAGATCTGAGGGTATCCATCAGGATGATCCTGCTCCTATAGAGGATCAAGATGCCCATGAGGATATGGATGTTAGTGATAACAGTGATGGAGATGATGATGATTTCCATGGTGGTGATGGTGGGTTTATATCTGTTGAAAATATTCCAACTTCCACCTCATCTTCTCAAATTGGGATGCCAATTACTGAATTCCCTGTCAGTTCCAGTTCTAGCACACCACACAATCAACAAAGTGGAGGTGCAGCTGATGGTGATGATGCTGAGGATGATACAATTTCTGACAATCTCATTCAACTGATTGAGATCAGCAAGACTCAGCACATCTCAGGTATAATCTCTACTACCCTTGAGGACACTCACTTGGTTAACACCACCAGCGAGAACCCATCATCTCCTCCAGTTGTAACACCCCCACAACATGCAAGCTCTAGTGTACTCCCAACAGTCACTAGTTCTACTCCCTCTGTCACCCATATCGATACAAGGCCATTAGAGATAGTGCATACTGCACTTATCTTAGAGGGATTGCACACTACACCTCAGACCTCAACTCCTATAGTTTCCTCTTATGTTGAGGGGGAGCTTATTGATGTTGACTTAACCCTTAAGCCAGTGGATGCATCTTCTCAACAAGGTGCATCTGTAACAATGGAAATACTGCAATTTGGGTCACCCTCCCAACAGGGTGATGCCATTGAAAGACAGACCTTCTCCCAAGGTCACACTGTGTCTATGCCTATTATGAGTCTGCCTTTACCCTTAGTAAGTTCCCAATAGCTTGCTACTGTAATAAGGCAACCCATAGTGAGTTTAACCCCAACTCACACTCACATACTTGTACCTTCTATTTTTTCTATTCTAACACATACTACTGCACTACTTGTCAATGCTAGTGGCATAAACCAGCTATTGGTACAGGGTAGAACTTCTGTTCCTAGAGATCTTAGGCTTACATACCAAAGTCTAAGTGAGGGACCCCATCCCATTCCTGATATTGGCATTCCATCTCAATGAATACCTATTCAACCCATTCCCTCTACCTCCTCTGAACCCTCACCCCAAATACTCCAAAACCTACTGTCCATCTCTCAAAATATGGATAGTCTTCAAGCCTCCTTTACCTCCTTCCAAACCAAAACAGAAACTCAACTCTCTCTTTAAAACCAAGAGGTTGAGTCACTTAAAACTACCCAATCCCAACCCCAACACACCCCTGCCCCAGTTAATCTTTCTCCAATTCTTACAAAATTGGATCAACTGTTATCCCAATCTACTTCTGTTCCTACCCCACTTCCTATCCTTTCAAACCAAACTCTTACCTCTCTAAACCAAACTATTTCAAACCTTCTTACCCAACTTCAAACACTAAGACCTTCACCTCCTAACATTTCTGTAACCATACCTGACTTTCTTCTTCGAGTCCCTTCTCTTCTAAAAACCATAGCTGATGAGGTCACTCGCTTAAGCCACTACTCCAGAAAAAAGCAAAGTGAAACCCTTAAAGAATTTACCAATATCACTGATGCTATCCTAAGGCTGAGACAACATCCACATTTCACCCAACCTCCTATTCCAACTGCCTCACCCTCCACTTCCCCTATTCCTCCCTTTGCCTCCATTCCTACTCCATCTCCTTTCTCAGCTCATACTCCCACTGTTCCTGCTAAACCCGACCAGCCTTCTGATAACTTTCCTTTCTCATTTGTTGATGACAAAAAGGGGGAGAAGTTAGACTCGGATTCTACTAGTTCAAGCTTATCACCAGATCCTATTCAAGCAGTAGAAGCTGATAAGGCAGCAGCGGATCAAGCAGACCTAAATGAAGCAGAAATTCTAAATCAATCAACTGCTGAGAGCGAAAATCCATCTGAGGGGGAGCAGCCTGCTCAAGATGAGCAGTGGCTTAAAAGAAGGCTAAAACAAATGGCCAGAAGGAAAAGTACCAAAAAGCCTAGACAAGATGAATCTTGTACACCAATCAAAGTGCCATTAGAAGATGCTGATGATGATGATGAAGATAGGGTGCCTCTGTCCTCTCTGCTTAACTTGAAAAAGCAGAGTCTCTCTATAAAAGCTCCATCAGTCCAAGCTTCCTCTCCAGTACAATCAAGTCAACCAACTCCCAGCAGTACATCAAGGAGAAAAGGAAATAAAATTACGTCTGCTGAGGAGATTGAAGCTGAAGAAAGAAAAGAGGAAGAACTTCTTAAAGAAGACGAGAGTCTCAGAGAGCTTAGTGACTTAGCTGCTGCACTTGGTACCTCTATTGAAGAAGTGTTGAAAACCAAGGAAAGGCATTAGGAATTCACTACTCCTGAAGAACCTGCTGCAATCATTGGTGTTACTGATGATGAACTTAGAGAATTACAAGAAGAAGAACTAATCATGATGTCCGCTCAAACACATCAAGTACAAGCTGCACCACAGCAAGATGACCCTTCCACCAAGAAAGCACTTAAAAGAGGAAAGACTCACAAGGAAGCAATTCAAGCTTTGCTCAACTTCAACTTTGGAAGCACTGCTCAACAAACTGAAAGGCATTCCAAGGAGTTATAGGATAATAAAGAAAACTTGGTGAATAGAAGATGTGCAGACATCATTTCTAGGGTTACTCCTTACAGAGGTATAGATGAAGGTCCTTATCTCAAAGTAGTGAGAAGAGATGAAAGAAACACTTATGAAGATACCTATCTACATCACTGCAAACTGCTATCCTTCTTTGAGATGATAGAGATCCTGTACCATCTCCTAAAGTCCAAAAGTGAAATTGTTCAAATATTCATGGGAAAGTTTGAGTACTATATCCGAATGTCAGTATATCATAGACTCTTCACTCATGATCAATTTGTTGCTCGTGTTCAAGCAATTGAGGATGCATTCATGAAGACTTCAAAAGCCTTTGTTGCTGCTAAACAAATCATTCTCAATCCTGATCATCCCTATCTCCTGTTAGATTATGTGCAGAGATAATTAATGGGCATATTGTATCCAATCTTATAAGAGACTAAAGGGTCACACTGCTACACACCCAAATCAGAACAGATGGATTTCACCATAAATCTGTGTTGAAGTAATTAATCCGGTTGGATTAATTATTAAAGAGAAAAGTAAAATAATTAATCAGTAGTATTAATTATTGGAAGGAGAGAAATAAATAATTAATCAGTTTGTATTAATTATTAGAAATGAAATAAATAATAAATAGTTATTTATTATTTAAAGAGAATTAAATATGAAAGTTTAATATTTAACGGACCAGTTAATTAATAGTTAATTAATTAACTAGTGAAGTCCAGGGGGTTAAAATGCAAGAGATGAAAGTTTAATTAAAACCAGTGGGCTTTTAATTAAACGGGTTTGGGTCCTTTTAAATCCTTATATATATCCTTAAACCTTAAGGATTATGATAAGACTTAACAAAGGATAACCCTAGCCACCACACACTTCTCTCTCTCTCGATCTCGTCTCTCTCTCTCTCTCTCTCTCTCGGCTTATCTCTCTCTCGTCGAAACGAACAAGAAGATCCCCAAGGGTGTTTGAGAATAGGTGATCGACGCAAGAGGCACACACACACACACTCGGGTTTTGAGTGTTGAAGCTAAGGTAAATCCGGTAGCGGTCTAGCAGCCAGTTCTTTCGAGGTGTAGTAGTGGTGGTCTACTTTAGCAAACCCAAGGTCACCAAGAGGTATTGTTTCTTGTAACTCTTTTCTGTGGTTTGTTGTTTGTTTATAAGCTATTTGATCATTAGTTTTAAACATTCTAACCCTTTTGGGGTTTAGAGGGTTGAGTTCAATCCAGTTACGCTTTAGGATTGAACCAGTAGAATCAAACCCAGGTTTGACCAATTTGTGTCATTGGGTGGTTTGGTTAGATTAAAACCCTTCAGTGGTATCAGAGCCTCGGCACTATGATCTATAGTTTCTAGCTTTATCTGTTTCTAGATTTAAGGTTTATCTTTTTTATCTTATTTTTGGCCTTGGATTTTTCGAAAATCAAGAGGTGTCAAAAACAGTTTGTTTTTTATACCAGGTTTAATCCTATTAATCAGAAAGTTCAAACAGTTAGTTTCAATGGTTAAAAGGTTTATGATTTTTTAATATAGGATAAGATTGATCAAGAAAATTAAACAGTTTGTTTAATTAGTCAAACCTAGATAATCTTGTTAGTTGGTTTGTTTAAGTTTTAAATGATCTTCTTCATCTTGTTATTCTCCAAATAAATTTTGAAAAACATAAGGGGATAAAACAAGTTTTCTGTTTTTTTATCCAATTTACAAAAGGTTTGATTTTAACCAGTTAGGTTTAAACCAGGTTTGTGTTTAAACGGTTAAAAAGGATAAACTTTTTATCTAAAACTTAATCTTAACCAGCAATTTTTAAACTTTTGTTTAAAAGGGTTAATGTTCAGTTTTAGGATAATCAATTGTTAATAAAACTAGTTCTAGTTAATATTAATAATTGATATTTTTTGTTTTTTGAAATTAAATCCGTTTTTTTTAATCAGAATATTAAAACAGTTAGTTTTAATAGATTAAAAAAAGGATTTAAAATATTTTTGTATTAATCGGGAAAACGGGAACCAAAACCATTATTGTGACCGACAGATGTGTCGGACGCAATGGGGTTAGCGGCGCTAAGACCTAGTAGGCCTCGGCCCAATGGGTTCTCGGCCCAAGGAGGTTCTCGGCCCAATGGGTTCTCGGCTCAAGGGGTTGCTCGGCCCAGGAGTTTTTGGCCCAGATAGTTTTTAGGATTAATGCAAAAAGGATTATGAATAAAATTAATAAGTGTTCTATATAAACTAGTATTAAGTGTTTTAATTAGTTTAGTTAAAATATATATTTTTAGATATTTATTTATTATGACTAGTTTAGTCATTTTTGAATAAATTATAAAAGGGGTAAAGTTTATATAATGAAATGGAGAAACAAATAAGATAATATTTAATTGACCAAAAATTGTCGGTTTAAAGTTTTTGGAAAACTAGTAAGAAAACCCGACATAAGGATTTCATTCAAGTTTTTGAATGAGATAAAGTTTTTTTTGAAAAACTATTTTGGTCAAATAAATTTAATTAGAAGACCATGATTCTCTTTTTTGGTTAATAGGTATTAATCAAAGGGTAAATGAGAATGATTAAACAAATCAGGTTATTTGCTTATCAGCACAGTTTACTGTTTTATGTTATAACTACGTGGTTGTCTTTTATATATAGTGTTTATATATAATTGTGTGGTTGTGATACATATAGCTATAGTGTTGCTGACTTAGGACTCGCTTTTTTCATTTTCTTATTTTCTTTTGGTTTTGGGAAGGCCTGCGTGCCAATTACAATCCGTTTCTTATTTGTAATATTATACTGGTTCGGGGAGGCCTACGTGCCACTTACAACCCCATTCAATCTTGTCTTTGTAATAGATTAGTAGTAGTTTAATCCCTCGATCGAAACGGACTCGGAGAAGGTAATCAAGAAAATGGTGTTTTCACACGAAGCACGGATACTTTGGGGAGGTGTCAAGGCTAGTGGGAGCAGTACATCAAGAAGGCGAATCCAAGTCACTTTATCCTTAGGTTTGACCTTAGGATTAGTTGGCAAAACTATAGGTTTTATATGCTTATTATTATGTGCGTGGTTGTGATTTTATTTACCGCTTATTCATATTTATATGTGATATTTATATGATGCTAAATAAAAAGGGGTTTAATAATAGCTAATTATTAAACAGAGAAAAAACACATTTTATGACAAACTAGAATACGACTACAGGCTGCTAGTCGTGTTAGTTAAATTTTTATAAATTTAAAGTTTTCTCAAGGTTATAAGTTTGGAACTTATAGAGGTCGTTTTGTGCACCTAGTTTAGGTACACATGTAAATCGTATTTTTAAAACAGTTAGTTTTAAAATGTTTTTTCAAAAACTGGAGAATTAAGTTTTTTAAACTTAATAGTAAAACCCAATAAAATCTTAGATCAGTGTGCTACCCACATAATGGTACACCCTTGCGTTAAACGGTACTCGGGTGTCGGAAGTGCCCAAACCTTGGGCATCCGGGTTCAAACTATTGCGGGAAGGGGCATGAAAGATTCTGCGATAATCGGGAGTCCCGGCCAGAATTCATGTTGTCTTAGGTGGTGCGATCTATTTTGGTGATAATCGGGAGTCCCGGCCGAAAAAGCAATAGAGTAGGGTTAAACATACTAGACTGGGTCTAAGTGCTCTACGAGTTTCTAGGAGTCGTATCAGTTAGGTACGAATGGTACAGGGTGTTACCTACCAGAAATAGCATGACTTGGCGGGAAGTGCCCAAACCATGCGTCAAGTATGTGAAATATGGGTCCTAGGTCTAATATATATTATTTATGGGTTTGATGGTATATAATTAGAAAAGTTTATCTGCAATTACTAATTAAACCAAGTTTTTAATTTGTAGATGGCAACCAACGTTACTAGTACTAACAATCTCTCTATCCGCTCTATCCTTGAGAAGGATAAGCTTGCCGGACCAAACTTTCTCACGTGGGAGAGAAATCTCCGAATCGTGCTTAGGCACGAGAAAAAGTGGCATGTCCTAGAAAAACCTCTAGGAAATCCTCGTGCCAGCAATGCTAGGGCAGATGTCAGGGAGGATTTTCAGAAGCGCTCCAACGACGCCCTAGATGTCAGCTGCCTCATGCTTGCAACTATGAGTCCAGAGTTGCAGTCTAGCATGATGGAGACTCCTGCTTATGACATGATCCGCCAGCTGAGGGATATGTTCCAGGAGCAAGCTCGCACAGAACGTTATGATGCCACCAGGGCATTTAACTCGTGCAAGATGGCTAAGGGGACCTCGGTCAGCAACCACGTCATGAAAATTAAGGGTTAGATGGACCACCTGGAGAGACTTGGGCACCCAGTACCGTTGCAGCTAGCAACGGATACGATACTCAACTCGTTGTCAGATGACTATAAGCCTTTTATAGTCAACTACAACATGAACAACATGGAGAATTCCGTGGCTGAGTTGCACTCGATGCTTAAGACAGCTGAGCAGAGTATCGGGACCAAGTCCAAGGACATTCTCATGGTAGGACATGGCGGACATAAGAAGGGGAAGGCGAGCAACGGAAAGGGAAAGGGAAAGGCCCAGCCCAGCCACAATGCACCCAGGGCTAGTAATGACAACAAGGGCAAGAAGCCGAAGCCGAACAAATCAAGAACCGAGAATCGGTGCTTCAAGTACGGTGAGATCGGACATTGGAAAAGAGATTGTCCGAAGGGTCACGAGGCAGGTGGCAAGGCTGGCCCCTCAAGTATCGTGTGAATAGCTTCTTTATCACTTTCCACTTGTAAAAGTTTTTATAAGTATTCTAATATCTTGCAATCGTTTATTGCAGGAGGAGATGGAAAGTGATGTGGCCCGGCATGAAAAGATCCCACGTGTTGTTTACGGATATTTTTAATAGTTCTATTTCCTAGTTTATTAAACTCTTTTTAAGTTTATTTGAACATATTTATCTTGATTGTTTTTGGATACTTTTGGATTGAGATTATGGAAATTTAATTATTTAGTTCATATCCGTGCACGTATTCTTTTATGAATCATGATTAGTCCAGTTGTGACTAAGAGAATACCATTAAGTCAAGTCTTGACTTGATTGGTGATCCATAGTGATCTTATGCTATGATTTGTTGTAGTTACATAAATGCTGACTCCACTATTCAAATACTTAAATAAACAAGTGTTGTTTATAAAGTTAGATAGTTTTTCTAATTTAAACAAGTGTTCTTGTTTTTTGTGAAAAGTAAATGTTCAAGGTCTTGAACAAATAGAAATAGTAGTCATTATTTCTAAGGAAAATAGTTTTTGATAAAATATTTAAGATAGTATAAAAGTGATTATGGTAGTCACTATAATCAAGAGAGTTTTATACTAAATGTTTTAAGAGAAAGAAATTTAAAATGGCATCACAAGTGTTTTGCACTTATGGTAAGTTTAATGAAACCACTTTCTGTAATTAGAAAGATGGATATATGATCCAAGTTTTTTGGTTTCATAAAACAAATTTCTTACAAAAACTAAGTTTAAAACATGTGTTTAGAACACAAGTTTTAGGCATGATGGTCAAGGATTGACTAAGCCTAAAAGGATGTTTTAAAGTAAAGCACTTTTTCATAAAAGATAGTGGGAGTATCTGACTAATGTATTTATCAAAATTAATAAAGTTTTTTTTAACTAGTATGATAAATACAAGATTGAACTTTTAGAGTATATAATTATCGGATGATTTTAGAGGTTATCTAAAATATTAAGTTCTTGAGAAAGGACTAATCCGAGGAATGCATAACTTATTGAGAGGTACTCAATAAAGATATCATTGCAAGATTTTCAGTCAAGTTATGACTTAAATAAAATTATACATGTTCTAAGATGTTCAGTAAGTCAGCATGATTAAATGATTGTTGTTTGGTCAACGTTAGAAATGATGAAATAGGATGTTCTTTAACATTCTTAGTAATGATATTAGATTAGTGTTAGTATACACATGGAATCTAATTTCAAGTTTCTTACAAGTAGGTGTAAGAGGGTTTATCATTTCAAATGGATAATAAAATCTAGTAAGATTTAATATATCTACAAATGTAATTAAAGTTTTAATTACAGGGAGGATATTTTAAAAAATCAGAAACTCAAGAGTTATTTCCAGTTTCTCCAAGTTTAAAGAATTTTGTAGAATAAGTAAGTGTAGAATTGTTCCAAGGTTACAAGAACGATTTCTAGCAAAACCAAGAAGGAGTACTTCAAGGTACTAGTCTTGAGTTTTAGGTTTATAACCATATTAATTTTTCCTTGTAATCTGTGATAAGTTACAATGCAAAAATAATAAGTAATTCAGATACACACCGTGAATCGAGTCAATGAAATGGTAGAAATTATGCATCTTTATTCCAGGTCGGAATATGGAAGGGTGTAGAAATTAGTTTCATTATTCTTCACAAATTTTGTATGTTTTGGTTCATCCAAGAATAAACTAGGTTTATTCAAAACATTGTCCGTGACTACTTATCATGGTGGGAACTATGATAGGGCTATAAAGTCATCGTAATTTTGGGGTAGATTCGAAAGTATGTTGAATATAGCTGCAAAAGGATTTTGTGGACCAAAATTGATGGATATTCGTTAAGGTTTTGGTTGACCCACTGTGAAAAATACTTCGTGGATTCATGTCAAAAGTATTTATCACATAGGTTATCCTTAAGCCTGAAGTATTTGGTTTGAATTGAGGTAACTGTTGTCTTCTTAGCACGTTTTAATGCCACGCCGTAACAGGGTGGTCATAAGAAGCGTGTCTAGATTCATTGGGAGCCATATTTCCATATGAAAATATTCAAGATGGTAATTGCACCTTCTTTTAGAAGAGATATTTTCAGGCCCCTTGACTGATTAGAAAACCTGGTAAGTGCACGGCCGTGCTCAAACGAACTGATATGTTCTTTGTCGTTTATCACGCAGTTTTGAAATCAAGTATGTCATGAACCAAGTTCTTGAGTCTCTGAGTTGACTTTCTCCATGCCCATGCTCAAAATTGAAATATCACGCTGCAAGGGACAAACCTATATATATATATATATATATATATATATATATATATATATATATATATATATATATATATATATATATATATATATATAAAACCTACCCATTCAAGAACAACGAGTTTATGAAAGTTTAGTTTATAAACTGTTAGTTTATAACATGTTACTCCTAAGCAGGTTGCTTATGAAGTTTTATCACAAGTTACTTTGGGGTATAAGAGTTCTTATAACCTGGTTACCCTAAGTGTCTGGCTAGGGACCTCCTTAGGCTAACAATGTGCAGTAACTATTACTTATCTTGCAGAGATAATTAATGGGCATATTGTATCCAATGTTATAAGAGACTAAAGGGTCACACTGCTACACACCCAAATCAGAACAGTTGGATTTCACCATAAATCTGTGTAGAAATAATTAATCAGGTTGGATTAATTATTCAAGAGAAAAGTAAAATAATTAATAAGTAGTATTAATTATTGGAAGGAGAGAAATAAATAATTAATCAGTTTGTATTAATTATTAGAAAGAAAATAAATAATAAATAGTTATTTATTATTTAAAGAGATTTAAATATTAAAGTTTAATATTTAACGGACCAGTTAATTAATAGTTAATTAATTAACTAGTGAAGTGTAGGGGGTTGAAATGCAAGGGATGAAAGTTTAATTAAAACCAGTGGGCTTTTAATTAAACGGGCTTGGGTCCTTTTAAATCCATATATATATATCCTTAAGCCTTAACGATTATGATAAGACTTAACAAAGGATAACCCTAGCCACTACACACCTTTCTCTCTCGATCTCGTCTCTCTCTTTCTCTCGGCTTATCTCTCTCTCGTTGAAATCGAACAAGAAGAACACCAAGGGTGTTTGCGAATAGGTGATCGATGCAAGAGGCACACACACACACTTGGGTTTTGAGTGTTGAAGCTAAGGTAAATCTAGGAGCGGTCTAGCAGCCAGTTCTTTGGAGGTGCAGTAGTGGTGGACTACTTTAGCAAACCCAAGGTCACGAAGAGGTATTGTTTCTTGTAACTCTTTTATGTGGTTTGTTGATTGTTTAGAAGCTATTTGATCATTAGTTTTAAAGATCCTAACCCTTTTGGAGTTTAGAGTGTTATGTTCAATCCAGTTCCGCTTTAGGATTGAACTAGTAGAATCAAACCCAGGTTTGACCAGTTTGTGTCATTGGGTGGTTTGGTTAGATCAAAACCCTTCATATCCCTGCTTATGAGAATTTGATTACTACTCTTCCTCCCAATACTCATCCTGAAATGTTCAAGAATATAACTGAACCTAAAAGGGGAATGTTCTTCATGAACAGAGCTGGTAATTGGAGATTTCTGAGAGAATCTGAGATAGGGAAAGCTCAAAAAGAACTAATATTTCAAGCTGTAATAGCTATAAGAGATTTGACAGGAAGTTAGCACTTTAAACAATTAATTAAATCAAGAGCTGATCAACTTCTAGCTGAAAATCCACAGATCAGACCTTTTGATGTCAAGGAAGAACCTTGGTGGGAAGACAAGTGATACTTCATAACTAGAATCGTTGTATTCTTCATTTCTAGAATAGTTCAAATTCTATACTTAGTTTAACTCTTAAATTGTTTACTCTGTACAAACTCTTCTGTAATTACTTGTTTTGTAATCAAGCTTGAAACTTTGATCATGGACTACTTAGCCAAACTGCTACTATAGATGATTCTGAGTAGATAGCTTACCTAGTGTAAATATAGAAAATCAAAAATCCTAAAAACAATAAAAAGATAGAAAAGATACCACAAAAACAGAACAGTGGTACTTCATAAATGAAAAGATTTCCAAAAACAGAATATCAGGAAACATATATTAAAGAGATACCAAAAACAGATAGCTAGGTATCCAAAATCGCACTTAAAAGGTTTATCTTTACAAATCCGAGTCAAACTGATTCTTCTTAAACAAGATAAGGTTTTTTCATCATCAAATAGGGGGAGATTGTTGGGGAGATAGCAATATCAAACCAAATTCAAACATGTGTCTTAAGTAAAATAGGATTTGATGTTAACAAAACTACATATTCAGTTTTGGACTTAGATTAATGAAAAACATGTGTTGTTTTTCATATTAGACTTAAATAAATTATAAGTAAGAAATGTCAGCTGACGAGCCAAAGTGTCAGCTGAACACTGAGTATCAGCCAAAGGACCAGCTTCAGGAAGATAAGCAAAGAAGAAAAGACAAGTCAAGAAACATCAGCTATGCATCTACAAAGCATCAACTGATGGTGCAAACCATCAGCTGAGGGCTCCTCAAAGATTAGCTGAGTAGTCAAGGATTAGCTGATAGTATGTCATTGATCAGCTGATGCCTCTCATCAGTCAGATAAGGTAGTTATTGTTGGGATTTCGTGGGCTCACAGCGGAGGCAAGGGTACAACAAAAATAGCCCAATGTACAAGTCAACGAAGCATAAAAAGAAGAAATCCCAAAATGAACCAAACTCTATGTTCAAGAAACGCAACAAGGAAAGGAAAGAGGTTTATACCTTTCTCCTAAGCTCCAGAAATCTTCATCCACATGGTAGTGATGCTCAAAGAACGAAACACGCGGATCTTTTATCGGGATATACCCCGAGAACACGTCAAACCACGGGTGCTAGCAAGCCTTTGTGATACTTCAACATGAATCTCTCTTGAACTCTCTCTTGGTCTTAGTAGCACCAAAGAGAGTTTGAATGTGTGTAGAGCATAGAGAGAAAAAGAAGAAAACTCCCTTAGAACAAAATGAGTTTCCTCTAGCTATTTTAGTGTCTCCAGATTCGTATTTGTTCTCCAAAAGCCGGCCATAGTGGAAACCACAAGTCATACAGGCATAGGCTAGCTTGGGAGGTGATTTGACAAATGTCACATGCAGCCGTAGTGGGGCTAACCATTAGGGTTTGGCGGCGCTAACCCTTTGGAGTTAGCGGCGCTAACGCGGCCTGTCAGTGAATTGACGCAAAGTACATGCCGCCGTAGCGGCACTAACCTTTAGGACTTAGCGGCGCTAAACCTTAAAGTTAGCGGCGCTAACGCGGCCTGCGATGTCAACTTTTGTCTTTTGTCATATTTGGTCCCTTAACTTAAGTTGCTGTCTGGTTTGACCCTGGTGTATGACCCAATAGGCCCATACATCATCAGCAGCGGTCTATATGGCATACGTGCATTAGTGGGCATATTTCTAACAAACTCCCACTTGCACATAATGCACCATACCCATGTGACCACAGAAAAAGAGCGGCCTCTAGCAAAGCATCAATGCCCCCAAGTCAGTATGGGTTCCGCTTCCTTGCAGAAAACCATAACCTACAAAAACGTAGAGGTCCTATAGATTAGTGTTCAAACATCCTTTTGTTCGCGATATCCTTGTGAACACGAGACATGGATTAATATGTCAATCTCCAGACCGTTCACGATTATGTTTCTCGATCTTGATTGGTGGTGACCAAAATTATAAGGACATATCTGATTCTCAATCAATAGTCCTTTGCGCATGGCCATGCTTATTTTGGTGTCAGCGCCCAATCATCGAGGGGCCCAGGGATATCTCTCATACCAGAGGAACAAATTCCGTTGACTGTACAATCCCATAGCGTGAACCTTGTCTTACTTAACTATTCCCTTTATAATAGTCAGTTACGAACTACGTTTTGAAATAGCCAAAGTAAGAAAGTTTCATGCTATAGTAATTCATACATCTCAGGTCGAAGGACGTAATGATATTATCATCCCGAGTTACTTGTGACCATGATCCAAGAAGTGAACTCAGGTGCGGGTCTTCCAGTCAGTTGAAACTCCTTTCAAGCACAGGTTACTGTTGCGTTTCATGCATTCAATCCTTGATCAATGCATAATCAACACCTAACCTCAGCCTTATTTCAAACTTCCTTCCGTTGAAGAATGTCTGACTGTGGAAATTTAGAATGTATAAACATTCTGGGAAGTGGTTAAACATGCTAAGATGGAACACAGTAAAGACCAATGAAGGTAACCGCATCATGCGTATATATAGTCTCCACTATATATCGATACAATCATCGGTGAGCAGTACTGCTTACCGTTCCCAAAGCTTATAAGTAAATCAAACATTTACTAAAACGATATTCAAGCCTAGTCATAAGAATGAACAATGCTATTATACCTAGTATGAGATCCATTACTAGTATTTGACAACGGCTTAACAAAGAGATCATACATAATATTATCACAGTCGTCATATCCTCAATGTTATGGAAGTCTACAATATGATTAATGACACTTATGATTATTAGAGTTGACATACCCTCAATGTAACCTGAACTTCAGAATAGAGTCACTGACACTCACTTTTATTAGAGTCGACATACCCTCAATGTTACCGAAGTACACAATAGGGTCAATGACACTCATTTGAATTTAAATGTCGTATCTATACCACATATTTGTATATTCAAAACTTCGATTAAAAAATCGACAGTCTTACAAGTATAGATTTGCTTGCAGCAATAACTTACTCAAGACAACTCTATTTTCGTCGAACATTAAGAACATACTTCAGTATTTCTTGAATTTAGAATCCACTTTACTTCACGTTCTTATCTGTACTCGTAGAACAATAATTCCATCAATAGGTTGAAAACAACCCTAAATTAGGACATTATTTTCATTTGAGTGTATCTTACTAGGAACAAATACAGCTCCCACTAGCCCTGACAAGAGTATCTGGCTTAATCTATGCTTTCTAGAAACTCATTCCTTTGACTTTCTCGTAAAGCAAGACTACAGGCATAGGATGCAAGTTTTATCGACTTTATTCATGGACACAACTTGGACATAATGGATATATATAAGACCTTGGAACATGCTTCCAAACATTTCCTCAACTTAATCCTGCGAAGGATCATGGTCTTCTTATTTCCATGAGAACATACTTGTTTCCCTAAATCGACAACAACGTTTCACATAATCCAGACCTAATCTGGATATCATGGATGTGTAAGAACCTCAGAAAATGCCTTAAACATTTCCTCAACTTAATCCTATGAAGGATTCAGGTCTCTTACGTCGAAGTGAACTAATTTGTTTCCGCAAGGTGACAACAATATTTCACTTTATCCAAGTCATCTTCAACATAGCCACTAGAACATGTTTCCATATGATCAATATGAAACACTTTGTCTCTAGTCGGTATTTGAAGTTGTCTATGATTTGCATATTTGTTATTCGCTTCACCCTTCTTGGATAACACCTTAAGTGTGGGATTAACCCAAGTCAATTACTTGGATGCATCAAATGGGTTATATCTATGTATACCATTATATTCTTATATTCACTAGTGAACACAGGGTCCCACTATGTTTCCGATAAATTGTGATATCATAATGATTCACCATCAAGCTGCTGTTTCTAAAATATGACAACCTCATATCTAAATAGCCTTCTTGACTTCCATCAGATTTAAAGAAGCAATGGATATTGTCAGGTATTACCAGCATCTCTATGCTGATTAAATGCTAGTGTCAACATTATGTCTCTTATTTAAGTTTTACGTTCTTCCACTGGAATGCTTTTGTAAATTGTCTTCTTCCTTTTGAGCAACCAAATATGGTTCCCATAAGTCTAAGAAACAATTATCCAAAACTCAGATGAACTACTTAAATATATAGGCATCAACTTATAATTCATCCATCTCCCACTGAATGTAGACTGGATAATTTTAAGTTATGAGATTGACAAGCAAATGACTCTTTCTAGTCAAAATCTCATTCAATGCTTAAGTGACCATAATATTGTGTTTTAGATTGAGGACTTGGTTCATAATATTAATGTATACCAATCACATTGAATACATGTCTTAGGCCTGCCTTTCAACAGATCAACAACAAAGATATCCGGTTTTCTTTAATGTGACACCATGTACAAATGTGTCTCTTAGAGAAAACGAATTATGGGTTAAACCCATGATCCATTTTATATTTAAACCAATATAGATAGGAAAACTTAGCATCTCTACTGGATCTAAGAGTTTGATATCTATATGCCCTTACTGATTCTTAGTTTACTTTAGGTTAGTTCCGAACACCACTAGGTTTCAGACACAAGCCTTTTCTCTAGTAAACATTCTCTCAACAACTATCATAAAGACGGTGATGGAGAATTTCACTAGTGTCACTCTTTGCGGCATACTTGAACGGATTATCCACACTAGTGTGATCAATATCCAACAAGTCATAATCCTTCCTACCAACACTGGTGAAGGATTTCTTAATCACCCTAGTCCAATAAACAATATTTATACCTTTCATTTAGCCCGAGGCTAAACTTTTACAAAGATCCTAGCCACATGGATCTAAGCGATGTAAATGTTGCTTACTTGGTCAAGTTTGATTATGCCATAGAGCTCATATATCCAAACCACTTTTGGATCTAAGAATCAATTATTCATGATTGCATTATTACTTATAACGAGTCTTTATGTATGCTATGATATGGATACGTTTTGATAAAATCATCTCAAAAATAATTTTTCAAAATGTTTCAATTCCAAGTGATATCCATCGTCATCAAATGTGTATTTAAGCACTAAAAAATAGTCAAAATAACACATAAGCATAGACATGGATCGAATTTGAAATGAAACTATCAATACGAAAAATCTTTTCATAAAAATTCAAGATACAAAATATCCATCATCTTTACAATAACATACAACAAAGCAAGTATTGCCACGCAGGGCATAAATACAAAAGTAATAATTAATCCGGAATTAATGGCGAGACTAACACTCCCAATTCTCTTGTAGAAGACAATCAACAAAATTTCTTCTTCAGAGATCCGGTTCTTCAAGCTTTTCCTTCATGCAACAAACAGACCTACACTTTGCAACAAAATAAATTTGTGACAAACGTGAGTCTTATAGCTCGGGTAAACAACCCAGCTTATTAAGGAATAGCAATGAAGTATAATCATGAATGTACCTCAAGTAGGAAAATTAACTCTCTCTTTTCTGAGATGTTTTATATCCTCTCGGCACGAAGGGCAGGCATGACGGCCCCAATCCCCAAATCTACCGCAGAAGTAGCAAACTACCCCTTGTTGAGTCTCTTTAGGCACATCATCAATGTCCATAGACTCAAAACTTGAAGAAAGCTTGGATACTCCAACTTCTTCTTTTAATGGGATCGATTTCTTCTTCTTGGCTAAAAGTTGTTCCTTAGAACCAAGAACGGCAGTGGATGAGGATGATGCATGCTTGGACATGTTAGATTCTACATCCTTCAACATTCCATACAAGTCATTTATAGATATTTCCTTTCCATGCATATGATAGTCCATAACAAACTTCTCATATGATGCGGGCAGAGACTGAAGTATGAAGTTCACACCGAGCTCCCTCCCTATAGGAAAACCTAACCTCTCCATCTGGTCCATGTATGATTTCATCTTCAAAACATGGGCACTAACATTCCCACCTTCCCGCATCTTACAACCGGTTAGACTTTTAACACACTCATAATGTTCTTACCTACTTGCTGTTGGAATACATCCTTCAGCTTGTTAATCATGTCATACACAGTCATGTGCTCAAATTGCTTTCGCAGTTCCGAGTTCATACTTGATAACATGAGACAAGCAACATCGTGCGTATCCCGAACACGCTTTTCATACGCGTACCGGATAGTCCATTCCGCATTGATAGCATGTGGTTCAGGAAGGTGTTTCTCAAGGATGTGCAACTTAGACTCGGCACGTAGGATAATCCTCAATTGCCTAAGCCACTCAACAAAGTTCACACCCGTGAGTTTCTCCCTTTCAAGAAACATGCGTAGTGAAAAGTTCGATGTGGTGTGGTTTTGATTCGACATCCTATATTTAAAGAGAGTACGCGAATTAGTTAGTTTGATTTAATCCTCGTTAAAATAATTACCCATATCGTGTCGAAAAATATTTTAACAAGGGCTAAGAACCATATTTCACTCCAATTCATGACGGGGTTGCCGCGGATCACTTCATGGAGCTATTTAGGCCGATAACCATATTATCGATTGCAATCTCTATTGCAACTCTTAGACACTTGCGGGATCCTACGACAACCATCGGTCGTTTGGCATGTTTGATCCCTTCTTGCACCAATTCCAAATTAAAATTCTTGGTTGACTCGTGCTAAGCTCGATAATCACTCAAGGATTTTAATTTGCAATTGTAAATAGTCCAACAAGATACACAGTGATACCTCGACAACTACCGGCTCGTGCTAAGCTCTACAACCGATAATTTCAAGATCCCACACTCACCTTCCACACAGATCCACATGGAATAACTCGTGCTAAGCTCGATAATCACTCCATACTTCACTAGATTCGGGTGGTGTCATCTTTTGGATGGTGCAAGATTTACGTTTTATGAAAACGGGCTTTTGTTTTCGTCTTTGTTACAGATTAACTTGTTAAGTGACAAAACCTATTTCCACTAGGTGAGTTAATCTTGTATGTGAGCGCGCGCGAGAGTTGTAAACCATTTCTACCAAATCTATTGTGATTTTATTAATTTTCGAAAAATTATCTAGCTTGCGAATCCTAAGCAAAGCATGCAAGAAATAATAAAATCACATCACACGCATATAAACGAAATAAATTGGTAACCCATGCCATAATTCCTATGCGTTCTTCCCGTGAGCCAAAACGGGTAGAACGTGGTCAATCTAAGGGACGGAAGATCTTCAATGTGAGCTCCCACTAAACCGCCATCTCCAATGGACTTCACCGGCTTCTATGGACACGCTCCATCTCCTTACGACTCCAAATTGTGTGTCTTCATCCAAATTGTACAAAGTATACAATAGAAATTGAAATGGCGTATAAGCCACAATAATTTCCTATTTATCTAGTACAAATACACGGATGAATAAAATAGCATGCAAGCCATAATATTATTACATACAAAACTGAATTAATAAATATTACAGCTCATATTGTGATTTAAAATCACCAAATTGCATCCAAACACACAATATCAACCACAAGGTTAAAGGCAAGGTTACCAATTTCAAATCTATCACATACAACCAAACATAATAAAATGGTAACAAATATTCCATATCAAAATCTGGAACAAATTTCCAGAATCACAAAATGCCTAAAATTCCCGAGAGTAAAACTGTTTTTAACTTGAAAACCAAAACTATTACAGCGCGTGTAGCGCCGCTAACTCAAGGTTAGCGCCGCTAACCCGGTTCGAATAGAAAACAAACATTTCGATTTCGGGATTTTTCAGGCCACCAAGTGCAAATCTAACATAGAGGTGGCTCTGATACCAATGTTGGGATTTCATGGGCTCACAGCGGAAGCAAGGGTACAACAAAAATAGCCCAATGTACAAGACAACGAAGCATAAAAACAAGAAATCCCAAAATGGACCAAACTCTATGTTCAAGAAATGCAACAAGGAAAGGAAAGAGGTTTATACCTTTCTCCTAAGCTCCAGAAATCTTCATCCACGTGGTAGTGATGCTCCAAGAACGAAACACGCGGATCTTCTATTAGGATATACCCCGGGAACACGTCAAACCACAGGTGCTAGCAAGCCTTTGTGATACTTCAACATGAATATCACTCAGGAACAACAACTTAGAAGACCAAAATCAAGAACTAATCTCTCTTGAACTCTCTCTTGGTCTTAGTAGCACCAAAGAGAGTTTGAATGTGTGTAGAACATAGAGAGAAAAAGAAGAAAACCCCCTTAGAACAAAATGAGTTTCCTCTAGCTATTTTAGTGTCTCCAGATTCGTATTTGTTCCCCCAAAGCCGGCCATAGTGGAAACCACAAGTCATACATGCATAGGCTAGCTTGGGAGGTGATTTGACAAATGTCACATGCAGCCGTAGCGGCGCTAACTATTATGGTTTAGCGGCGCTAACGCAGCCTGTCAGTGATTTGACACAAAGTACATGCAGCCGTAGCGGCGCTAACCTTTTGGACTTAGCGGCGCTAAACCTTAAAGTTAGCGGCGCTAACGCAGCCTGCGATGTCAACTTTTGTCTTTTGTCATATTTGGTCCCTTAACTTAAGTTGTTGTCTGGTTTGACCCCGGTGTACTTATCCAATCTTTCCTTTATAAGCTGATCATACAAAAATGGTTAGCTGAACCCTTGGGATCGGCTGATTGTTTAGTTTGACTAGTTTTTTAGCTGTACTATGATTTGTGTCCTTAGCTGAGCAAAATTATATTTGCAGTTCAGTATATGTTTGGTGAGTAATTATTATATAACTAAGATAATAGCTTTTGTATTTAATGTTCTCTTAAGTCGAAGGCAGAACATGTGTTGTTCACTTTATGCCTTAGATCCTTCTTTGTAAAAGTACTTAGCACTTTTATATCTGCAAAGAGACAAAAAGGATAGATCTTTATCCCATGGAAAAGGAGATAGATAATTTTTGAAGAGAAGATCTCGAATATATGATTCAGCAACTAAGTATGGCTGTCAACTCTATACTTAGTAAAGTCAAGTTTTCAAGAAGCATGGTGTTGATAAAAATACTAGCATGAAAAGAGAAGCTTACTCTCCCAAGACATAAATTTAGTACTTTAATATATAATAATAGATAGTGGGTTCTTACTTTACTGGATAGTATATTTACTTTACACACTTTGTGTAATAAGTGAGCTTACTATTTCACCCACTAACTTTATCTATTATAATATTATTAAACCAAGTACCTTTGTCTCATTCTCCTCTTCATCAACCCGGACACCTTTGCTTATATATACCCAAGCATGGAAACATGCTAAGCATGCGAATAGAAAAAGAAACACTGAATTCTCATATGTTGAGAATTAGAAGAGTTAGCATTTTACTTTCAGTGTAACAAACTTGTTCATGTGTGGAACATCTTAGACATCAGTTGTTTAAGATTAGCATACTCTATGTGTTACAAAAATTTAGTTGCCACCTTTTATTAAACTTAGATTTTCCGCATCTAGTTCATGTAATTCTTGATTCACATCAATAAGAATTATATAAAACTAAACCGTGTGTCTCTTAAATTTTTATTTGCTAAAGTTTGTATTCAACCCCCCCTTCTACAAACATTTGTTGTTGTAGTATCCATTCGGGACCAACACTTTCAACTTACTATATAAGTGGTGTTTCACATTTTGGGATCGTTTATTGCAAATAGGCCAGTGAAAGCAAAGGATGCCAAAGAAATGCAAGGAGGACACTACGTGCGGAAAAGATTACTATTTATTTTAAATTCTATTTTTAAAATGCAATGTTTTTTAAAACTTTTTATTAAAACATTAATGAATTATTAGTTGATATATCCTTGCGCGTAGTTTATGATCATATCTAGTCAAGTGTGACTAAAGGATAACTAACGAGTCAAAGTCTTTGACTTATTAGTATTTAGTCCTTATGCATTGATTGCCATTTGAATACTATATTAATATTATAAATGCTCGACTAAAATTATGAATTACTTTAAACGACACAACTGATGTTATGGACTAGTAGGGTTATCTAGTCAAGTAATTATAAGTATTTATGAAAACAAGTTCAGAGTTTTGAACTAAAATTAAACACTTCAGATAATAATTATTATTTATAGGGATGTGTTTAAAGTTAAAACATTTATGAGTATGATTATAATAGACATTGTAATCAAGAGAGCTCACATGTTTTAAGTAAGAATCCATACAAGTGTGTTATACTTGTAGTAATGTATAGTTTCGAGACACCAATTTCCGTAATAGGAAATAGTGGATATAAGGAAAATTCTAGTTTAAAGTTTCGTCAACTTTAAGATTCTTATTCAAAATATAAGTTTTAGATTTATACTTAAAATCAATATTTTGCCCTTTGTGTCAAGTTTGACCAAGTCTGAAAGGTGTTTTAAGTAATGTCGTGTTTTCATAATAGTCAGTGGGAGCAATTGACCTACACAAAGGTGTTTATTAAGTTTTGATAAATTAAGATATGAATATATATGTTTGCGTAGAAACTAATAAGTGTTTGGATGAACACAGTGGTTGTTAGCTTGTTGAAATACAAGTATATATATATATATACATATATATATATATATATATATATATATATATATATATATATATATATATATATAATTCAAATGACGGGAATTATGAGGATTCAAAACAAGTCCAGGTAAATGGACTAGTCCCGGAAGGTCATAATTATATATTGAATTTTAATGTTACCAATATTAATATATATTAAAAGACTTAAGTGTTGAAAATAATAAACAGATTATTTGTTAAGTGTTTATAAACAAAGTATCTAATTTCATTTACGAGTTAGTGTGAACAAAAAGGTTTAGTATATTAAACTATTTCTTGGAATAGAAAACTATTTCTACATCTACAACATAACTAAATATGGTTATGGGATAATTTTATATATTCAGGAACAAGGAGTTAATCCAGTTCTTCAAGTTCAAGGAATATGATAAAATTATAAAGACTAGTTGTTATTTTTCATGGTTTTTGGAAAAACAATTTGTCTAGCAAAATGTGTGGGAGAACTAGTTAGTGCATACTTGTTTTTAGTTTATAGTAATGTTGTGCTTTCAAGTAGTGATCCATGTTAAGTCCACTTAAACCAACATAGTAACACAAATTAACACAATGAATTGAGACGATGGATCAGTATTAGTTATGTACTTTATTACAAGAAAGTGAATATGGATAGTACATTAATAATCCCATTACTCTTCATAGATTTTGTATGTTTTGGTAATATCCATGAATAAAAGGATTATTATTCAAAAATCTTGTATGTGACTACCTATCTTGGTGGGAACCTCGAGTAGGGAGATTAGGGAGATAATAATGTCATTGTAATCGTTGCTGGAGATTCATAGTCATTATAGATATCTACCAAGAGTGTAGGCCAATGATGTATATATATTCACCAGGGGTGTGAATATTGGATGGTGACATCGTGAAGAATACCGCGTGGTCTTCGAGTCAAAGGTATTCGTCACATAGGTTGTCATCAAGCCTAAGAGATTTGGTTTGGGATGCATGGACTTCTGGCATTTGGAACGCACCTAACGCTACGCCGTAACTGGGTAGTCATAACGGGCATATCTGGTGTCAGCGGAAAGCGTATTGCTAAATGAAAGTATGCGGGAGGCATTCTGCAACTCCTCTTAAGGAGAGATGTTTTCGGGCCCCTTGACTGATCTAGACTGTAGAAGTGCATGGCCATGCCCAAACGAACTGATTTGTTCTTTGTCGTTTATCACTCAGTTGAAATCGGATAGTCAAGAAATGGTTCTGAGTGCCCATAGTTGACACACACCATGCTTACACTCACAATGGAAACATCGGGATCCAGAGGGAAAAGCCTAAAGTATACCCGATCATAAGACAGAGGGTTCTTATAAAGTTTTATTATAAATAGTTAGTTTTATAAATTATAAAACCGTTAGTTTTGTAAGGATTTAATTATCACACCTTGGTATAAGAGTTCTTATTTCTTGGCTAACCTAAGGACTTGTCTAGAGGTACCCTTAGGCTAGTGTCATCAAAGTATACATGTTGACGGTAAGCACAAGTGGCAGTTTAATAGGATTTTTGTGCATAACCGTCAAACCCTGATGACACGCGCAATGTCATAAGACACTCAAGGGTCACATCTGTGAGGGTACGTAATCCAAGAAATCATAAAATTACTTTCTGGGAGATAGGTATTATGACAGTTAGTGATAAGCCAGTATAGAGAGTTGTAAATAACTAGATATAATTAATTAACAAGATTATATATATTTATTAGTTAAGAAATATATATTGTTAATTGATGATAATTAAGATTAATATCTTGGATATTATCTTAAAAAAGGTTATTACTAATTAATTATTATTAAGGAAAAACAATATATATATATATATATATATATATATATATATATATATATATATATATATATATATATATATATATATATATTTCGGCCAAGGTTATATATATATATATATATATATATATATATATATATATATATATATATATATTATGTATATTTTGTATTAATAATAAAATAACTAATCAAGGTTACCTAATTAAGGATAACTAGATTGTTATCTATAAATAAGGGATTTATACACTTGATTAGGGTTTAAGCAATATACACCAAAAACCAACTCTCTCCCCTTCTCCCTCCTAGTCGACGGCCGAACACCCCAAGAGTGACGGTGTTTTCGACTTTGGTGATCATAACACCAAGGAGATCAAGAACTTAGTTTGATTCAATCCTTCTAGCGGATACTTGTTGTACCTCATTAGGGGTGAACTTTCTTTGAGTAATCCAAGGTATAACTCTTCCCGTTATGTATGTTCTTGATGAATATGGTGAAATCGATGGATGATACATATGTAAATGTATATCGATTTCTTGTATGCATGTATACATGTTTGATTGGTTGTTTATCTTGGTTTATAGTTTAAACTAATCATAGATAACTTGATGTTGCTATTTTCGATAATATGGACCTACACACATGCTTGTATCGATTTTTCTATACACACTTGTGATTAAACAAGATCTTTAATCCTTTAGGGTTTTAAGGATTATAATTATTATTTTAGTTCTGCTTTATAGCTATCTACAATTCTGAGTTGGTTCAAACCAGTTTGGTTATGAATCAGGAAAACTCAAGTTTGAACCAGTTCGTTTATAGCTATATATAATTCTGAGTTGCTTCAAACCAATTTATTTATAGCTATCTACAATTCACATCCCTGGTTAATATGTGTACATCGTTGGCCTACTCTTCTGGTAGCTATCTTGAATCACTATGAATCTTCAACAAGGATTACAATGACGTTATTATTTCCCTAATCGAGGTTCCCACTAAGATAGGTAGTCGCGAACAAGACTTTTGAATAATAATCTTTCATTCACGGATATTACCAAATAATACAAAATCTGTGAAGAGTAATAGCATTAATAATGTACTATCCTTATTCACCCTCCTAGAATAAAGTACAATATTAATACTAATCCATCGTATCAATTCACGGTGTCTATTTGTGTTACTATGTTGATTCAATTGGATTTATCACGGATCACTTCTTGAAAACACAACATTACTATGAACTAAAAACAAGTAATCACTAACTAGTGCTCCCACTTGCTTTGCTATATAAATTGTTTTTTCCAACTGTGAAAACTGTAACTAGTCTTTCTAATTTTATCATATTCTCAGAACTTGGAGAACTAGATTAACTCCTTGTTCCAGAATATATAAAATTCTCCTGTAACTTTACTTAGTTACATTGTAGATGTATTAGACCTTTTATATCCCAAGAATAGACTAAAATAATAAACCCTTTGTTTACACTAACCCGTAAAGAAAATTAGATACTTAGTGCTTAAACACTTATCTAATATATTGTTTATTATTTTTAACACTCAACTCCTTTATATATTAATATTGATGACCTTGAATTTCAATGTATAATTATGACCTTCTGAGACTAGTCCTATTACCTTGACTTATTTTGAATCCTCAAAATTCCCGTCATTTGAAATTATATACGTACTTAAAATTCAACAAGCTAATAACCACTGTGTTTTATCCAAAACACCTATTAGCTTCTACGTAAATATCAAGACTTGATAAACTCCTTAGCGTAGGTCAATATGCTTCCACTGACTATTATGAAAATGTTCTATTACTTAAAATACCATATTGACTTGCTCAAAACCTGACACACGAGTAAAAAATAAACTGATTTTAAGTATATACCTAAAACTTAGATTTCGAATAATAATCTTAAAGTCGACGAAACCTTAAACTTGGACTTTCCACATATCCACTAGTTCCAATTACAGAAATTGGTTTCTCGAACCTTTACATGACTAAAAGTATAACACACTTGTATTGATTGTTATTTAAAACATGTGAGTGCCATTGATTACAATAACCATTATACTATTATTTCAAGTGTTTAATTATAAAAAACTTACAATTACTTGTCTAGACAAAAATCTAGTACACAACAACAACTGTTGCTGCAAGTAATTCCATAAGGTTAGTCGAGCAATTATTATGTATATATATATATATATATATATATATATATATATATGGCAATAATTAATGCATAAGGATCAACCACTAATAAGTCAAAGACTTTGACTTTTTAGTCAACCTCTAATAAAATTTCACGAGATAAACCACGTGCAAGGATATATCACTCAATAGTTCATTAATATTTTAAAACCTGAATTCCAAAAGTTCATTACAAGTTGAAAAAGGAAAAAACATTTTAAAACGGATAAACTATGAATTATTAATATCTTTGTCTCTTCACGTGGGATCCTTGCATTCTTGGCATCTTTTGCTTTCATTGACCTATTGCAATAAACGATTGTAAATTTCAAACACCACATATATGAAAATAAGTTGAAAGCAAATACTGAGTTAGTCACCGAAGTTACCTGTGGTGTTAAACTAAACACTATCTGACGCTTCGGGCAGTTGACTTTATAATGGCCAATCTCACCGCACTTAAATTACCGGTTCTTGGCTTTTTCTTTGTTCGTTTTGAATCTATTTCCCTTGCCCTTGCCATTGCCATTTACCTTGGCCCTGGGAGCAGATGGTCCTAGCTCAATATTACCCTTGTCCCTTCCGCTACGCCCCTTCCTCTTTTTACCATCACCGTTATCCATCATGAGAATATCCTTGAACTTATTACCCATATTAGACTCGGCTGTCTTGAGCATTGAATGATGCTCAACTATGGATTTCTCCATGTTGATCATGTTGTAGTTGTCTATGAAAGGCTTATAGTCATCAGACAACGAGTTGAGTATCATATCCGTTTCCAGCTGCAACGGTACTGGGTGTCCAAGCCTTTCTAGGTGGTCCATATACCCTTTCATTTTCATGACGTGGGTACTAACCAAAGTAACCTTAGCCATCTTGCAAGTGTTAAGATCTTTCGTGACATCGTATCGTTCTGAACGAGCCTGCTCTTGAAATGTGTCCCTCAACTAACGGATCATGTCATAGGCTGAGGTTTCCATCAAGATCGTCTGCAACTCTGGACTAATTGTTGAGAGCATGAGGCAGCTTACATCTAGCACGTCATTAACATTCTTCTGGTAAGCCTCCCTAACATTAGCTCTTGTATTATTGGCTGAGGCATTTCCCACCGGCTCCTCGAGGACATACCAATTTCTCTCATGTCTGAGCATGATCTGAAGATTACGCTCCCAGTTGAGAAAGTTAGGTCCGGTGAGCTTATCCTTTTCCAGGATGAAACGGAGTGAGAGATTATTAGTGTTAGATACGTTTGCCATCTATAATTTTAATTACATAGTTCAATTAGTAACACACAATAGTGTTAGATCTGTAATTATGATTTTGATCTAGACAATATTTTGTATAAAATCTATGTTTTAGCTTACTAGTATAAATACCTTGTAAGCTTACCTTTATTGTAACTTTGGCATTATTGAATATATCAAACACACACTTAAAGGTGTTTTGTCTAAATTCTCTCTACATCATCTACATATCATACTATATTCTACTCATTCATACCTTTCAATTGGTATCAGAGCTAACTCTGATTGGTTTCTGAAGTGAATCAAGCAAGAACATCTCCAAACAGTGAAGGATTGATCGAGTTTTTGAGGATTTTGAAGGAAAAAGAGCACCTACGGCCTTGAATCTGTTTTTGGAGTACTGATGGATTAGAATTGTTGATTTGTGGTTCTTTGGGAAGGATATTAACAAAACACTCGATGATCAGCTTTGGATTGATACAAACAACAGATTTGGGAAATGAAGATTTGATGTTTTTGATGTTCTTGAAGAAAATTCTCTGAAAATCCGATTTCTTGTGTTAAAGCTTGAGATATTATGGATTAGAATTGTTCATTTGATTGCTGCGAACTGATCTGGAAGTTCTTAGAACAATTGAAAAAGTTTTACTTGAAAATTTGTATTTCAGATCTTGAAGATGAATTAGTCGGAATTTGGGGCTTGAATTAGTCGGAATTTCCCTTTGAATCAGTAGGAATTCATCAATTCTGTGGATTTTTTATAGGAATTCATCCAATTCCGTGAAAAGTTAGACTGAAAATTACTCTTTCCGAGTAAATCTGTGATAGGAATACATCAATTCCGACTGAACTTTGGATCAGATTGATCAACTTGAATTTTCACAAGGAATTTATTTTCCACGGAATTGATTTTTACCAGGAATCTAAGTTTTACAAGGAATTCAATTTTCACTAGGAATTCATTTTCCTTGGAATTGAACTTTTACCAGGAATTGAAAGTTTACAAAGAATTAAGTTTACTCGAAATTGAATTTTCACAAGGAATTCAATCAGTCGGAATTCTTCAAGCAGAATCAGTTTTGATCGGAAATTTGGATTTAATCGGAATTTAAGTGTACTGATCGGAATTCACTACTCGGAATTCACACTTAGAAATTTTTTCAAAGTTTAAAAACCTTTCAGAGCAAAGATCCCAGAATGAGTACTTATAGTGAAACCCTTTCTTTGGGTTCTGACACTAAATCTCCCGTGCTTTATCGTGGAGAGTATAATGTGTGGAAAGGGCGATTTATGGATTTTATTGAGAACAATGAGAAGTATGGAGAGTTAATGAAACTAAGTATCCAAGAGGGGAATGGCATCTTTATGTTTCATCAACAGGCTGATCCAACCAACAACCCCCCACTTCAAGAAATTCATCGTCCCAAGACTCCTGCAGAATACTCAGCTGAGGATAAGCTTCGGGCAACTGCAGATTAAAAGGCAAAACAGATGGAAGGGACTGTGTCTGGGTTTTGGATCAAAGAAACAACCCTTGTAAATGCATTTGATCATTTCCATTCTCGGGAAGGTGAATCTCTTGTGGATACTTACAGCAGATTTTGCAAACTGCTCAATGATCTCAGGAATCAAAAGCTGGATAGCTATTCAGACCCGACAAAGAACACCAGGTTCCTTAATTCACTAGGACCTGAGTGGAGAACCCAAGTGACCATATACAGACAAATGAACCAAAAGGTTCTTAATAAAGTCACTCACCACATGATATTCGAGGAGCTTAATCAATATCAGGATGAGGTTGGTGTGGGTTCACATAAAGAAAATGTTGATCCCCTGGCATTGGTAGTGAATGAAAGAAAAGGCAGATCTTCAGGCAGATCCTTGAAGCTCAAACAGATACAAGAATCAGAAACTTCTGAGTCTGATACTGCTGAACCAGCTGACAATGAGAAAGTGATGCAGGTAGTGGCTAATTTCACTAATATGTTGCAGAACCAGTTTACCAAATAAAAAACCAACAACCGTCAGAGATTCACTTTTGGATCTTGAAGAAGAGAAGACAAATTTCAAAGAAATGACGGGGTAAATCTGGAGAAAAGATATGAGAGAAAGATCCAAACTGCTCAGCCCAAGATATGCTACAATTGTGGTAGCACGGGGCATGTAATCAAGGACTGTAAAAAGTCGAAGGTGAAAGACTCTGAGTATTACAAAGCAAAACTTAATTTGATCAAAAAACATAATAGTGGAACAGTTCTTCTTGCAGAAGAGGATCAGTTTCTGTCCGACACACATGATTCAGAGGAGGATATTTAAGTTCATGCACAATTTGTACGATGACTCAGGTGGAAGAGTTTGAGTTTCTAGAGAGTGATGGGGAAAGTGAGGATGAGGATGATGGTTTGGGGTTTGCTGAGGGTGAAGCTGTTGTTAAGGATGCAATGATAGGTGAAGCTGATACGGGGTTCATGACAAAGTTTGACGAGTCAGATCCAGAAAGTGAATATGAGAATGACAATGAAGCATTAGGAGCTCCTTCCAGCACCAGTTCTTTCCCAACTGACTCTGAGTCTACTGCTGAGAAGGTACATCTTAATGACTCTCATATATTGTTGATCACATCATGACATTGGTTACACAAGTGCAAACCTTAACTACTGAAAACCAGAAATTGCAAACACAAAACCTCAATCTTAAAATGAACCAAACCGTCTCATCTGAGCACACGACCAAACTTAATCAACTCCAGGAAATAATCAAACAAAAGGAAGATGAGTTAAGTCAAATTCAAGAGCAAACTGAAAAAAAGGTCCATGACCTGAATGCTGCTAAGTTGAGTGCAGAAATCAACTTAAATCTGATTTTGAAAGAAAAACAGAGTTTGCAAACAAAAGTAAATAATCTTGAAGAAGCTTTTAGAATGAAACCCACAACTCGTCATACTATTTTCAAGAGTCTGACTCTAGATACAAGAAATAAGTATAAGTGTTTAGGATATGATGATAGTGATTTCTTTAAGAAAATCAACTGCACTCAGCTATATCAGGCTGAAAGAATGAATGAAGGCTTAACCGAAAAGATGGTGTTTGTTGCTGAAAAGGAGGTAAAACGAGAGGAAGCATTCAAAAGAAAAATCACAACAAGGTGTCAACAACCATTTAATTATGATTCATTGAATGCATCATATGAAGCAACAGACGGATCTACTTTAAAAAAGAAATCTGTTTTCCATGCAGAAAGTCTCATTTTCAAAATCCTGAACAAATAGTCACATCTTACGCACCACGTGTGTATATTCCACAAATGGAATTGCAGTGCCGTCAGGAAATTCTTGAAACAAACTGCATAATTAACAACATCAAGCTGGAAATAAAAAATCAAATTTTGCAAGAACAGTTGTTTCACTCACAGTCTTCCGCTGATCATTTTGATAATTTTAACTCTAACTTTGTGAATCAACTGAAATTCGAAAATGATGTTTTAATTAATCAAGCTCAAGAATTTTCTGAAGAACTGGAACAAGCACACAAGAAGGTTAAGAATCATGAAATAACCATAAGTCAGTTATGTGAGGATTTGAAAAGAAAAGTGATTGAATCTGAAAAATCAAATGTTTCTAATTTAGAACATTTAGACTGTGCACATCTTCTTGTTCCTCAACTCATTACATACGAAATAGAAACTCAACTTCGAGATGAGAAAACAAGCGACTTTTGGTAGATGTAGATCTAGGCTGGAGTGTTAAGATTCCTACTTGCCCAAAAGCTTGTAGAGAATTTGTGGCTCACAAATGCAATCAGTTTTGCGATCCAAACAGTGTTTGTGAAAAAGGGTCTACATCAGGTACCAAACCTTCAACATCTGCATCATCTTCTTCTGTGCCTTCAAACATTCTTAAGAAAACTAACACATCTTCTTCTCTCTCTTATAAACCAGATAAATCTAAACGTCAAAGTACCACAAGACCTTTTGTCAAACAAGAAGTGAGGAAGATGGTGAAGACTGTAGTACCATCAGCAGAGAAGAAGAAAGATGTTTTCAAATCAACCGAGAAGCTGATAGTTAAGGAGAAGAAACATAAGAAACAAACTCGTTCAAGAAAGCATGATTTCTTTCCATTGTTTTGTCCAATTCATAAGAAAGTTTGTTTGTCTAATTGTAAATCTATTTTGAACTGGAAAGTAAAAACTGATATTGTCTAAAATTGTAAATCTGATATTCCAAAACCACAAATTGTAAAAGTTGAAACTTTTTGTGCAAGTGTTGGTTGTGTTGAGGGACATTGTATCAATGCATGCTCATATCATCAAGAGCGAATGCTGAGAGGATTCAAATCTGTTCCCAATTGGAAGAATCCTGAAGAAGATATGGTCTTTACTTGGTTTGTTAACCGTACACGCTATATTATCCATCAATGGATTAAGAAAAGTGAACTGAGATTATTCCTACGCAAATATGCTCATCGAAGGATGCCCATGTTGCCGGGAGAATGGGAAGAGCTTTTGGAAGTAATGCGTATAATGGTTGCTTCCGAGAGAAAAGCACAGTTACAAAAGATTGAACTGCAGAAACCCAATCGGAAGTTGCGAAATTTTTTTCTGAATAAATCTAAGCAACCGGTTGCGTAATCAACAACAAAATCAGTTTCTACTCAATCTCATCTTTTGAAAAATAAAAACAAACCAGTTTCTAAAGTTGCTCACAAATCACACACACCACAATCATCACTCAAAGCTAAATCAAACAAACATCAAACAGCTAAATCTATTCATAACACTGCTCACCATGTCAACAGACATGTGCAGTCATTACAACACACTGTTAACAACAGAGGTAAAAACAAATCTATCAAACAGGTAAAGAAAATTGAATCTATGATTAATGAACGTGTGATTTCCTCTGTTTTTATCTCTAACCTGCCTAATGTCATTTCACAATGGGTAAGGTCATCACCTTTTGTTTCCATGTGCAGAAGAGTAATCTTTGGTACATGGACTCCGGGTGCACAAAACATATGACCGGAGACAAGGTTCTTCTCAAACACTTCGTGGGGAAATATACTGGAAATGTCAAGTTTGGGAATGACCAAGTTGCAACGATTCTCGGTCATGGAGTTTTAGAGGCAGGGAATGTTAGAATTGAAAAAGTGCCATATGTAGAGGGGCTTGGATACAATCTATTCTCAATCGGTCAGTTCTGTGATAAGGGCATGGATGTCCTGTTCAAGATGAAATCCTGCTATTTGAGAACTGAGGAAGGGACATAAATTCTGGGAGGAAACAGAAAGTCGAATCTCTATACTATCGACTTGTCTAGAAAAGCATCTAGTTCATCTGTTTGCTTGCTTTCAAAGGCTGCATCAGATTTGAATTGGTCGTGGCATAGAAAATTGTCCCATTTGAACTTTAAAAATATCAACAAGCTGGTAAATGGGAATCTGGTCCTAGGTATCCCTAAGTTGAAGTTTCAAAAAGAGCATCTTTGCAAGGATTGTGAGCTAGGGAAGCTAAAGAGGGTACCGCATAAAGTTGTTCAGATTTCAACAACATCAGCTCCCTTGCAGCTGATACACATGGACCTCTGTGGACCTATGAGGGTTCATTCCAGAAATGGGAAAAGATACATACTAGTGATGGTGGACGACTATTCTCACTACACATGGGTTAGGTTCGTATCTCACAAGTCTGAAGTGCCACAACAGATCATTATGTTTCTGACAAAGCACAAGACACAACAAGGACAACCTGAGAAAGCAATCCGTACTGATAATGGCACATAATTCAAGAATAGAACTCTGGATTCTTATCTTGATTCTGAAGGCATCTCCCATCAGTTTCCGCAACATACACTCCTGAGCAAAATGGAGTTGTTGAGAGAAAGAATCGAACACTTGTTGAAGCTGTGAGAACAATGCTATAATATTCAAAGTTGCCACCATCTTACTGGGCTGAGGCTGTCAACACCGCATGCTATACCCAAAACCGATCCTTGATTCATCATCGATTTAATAAAACTCCTTACGAACTTTGTAACGGAGTAGTGCCTAATATCAAATATTTCCATGTATTTGGTAATAGGTGCTTTGTTCTGAATGAGTCGGACAAACTCTCTAAGTTTGATCCCAAAGGTGACGAGGGAATCTTTTTGGGTTATTCAACTGATAAGAAAGCTTTTCGCATACTGAATCGGAGAACTAACATGATTGTTGAAAGCAGGAATGTCACGTTTGATGATTTAGTAAACTTAAACTCTTTGACAGCTAAACCTTCAAATCATAAAAATCCTGTTTACCAACCTAATAAATCTGATAATCAACACATTCAGAATGAAGATATTAATCTGGATTTCATGTTTGAATTTTTTAAGTCTAATGAATCTTCTTCTATCAATGTGAACAGGGTTGATCCCATACAACAAAAACCAGAAGAATCAGTTACTATCACCACTCCTTCTGTTGCACGGGACACTGATTAGGAGAGTTCCGAGTTTGAAGCTACAAACAGTCCTTTTCTAGAACAACGGACTCCTCCTCCTGTTGCAACAGATGATACTGTAAATCTGTTTGCTGAAGCTGAAATGGTAAGTCCATTTGCAACGGACGTTCAACCATTAGATGACTTCATACAGGTCCGATCCCCCGAGCCTGTCTGGTTGAGAAATCACCCAGACACTCAGGTAATAGAAAGTTTGAACGCCGGTGTTCGAACTCCATCCGCAACCGCAAATGAATGTCTGAATCTTAATTTTCGGAGTATGATAGAGCCAACACACGTATCTGAAGCTTTAGAAGATCCAGACTTGATTCTTGCTATGCAAGACGAGCTGAACCAGTTCAAACGACTGAAAGTCTGGTGTTTAGTTCCGAAACCTGAAGGTAAATCAATTGTAAGGACTAAATGGATCTTCAAAAACAAGAAAGACTCTGATGGAGTAGTTGTGCGAAACAAGGAAAGGCTAGTGGCTAAGGGGTATAACCAACAAGAAGGAATCGAGTATGATGAAACCTTTGCCCCAGTAGCCTGTTTGGAAGCTATCAGATTATTTCTAGCCTATGCTGCATACAAGAACATCAAGGTTTTCCAGATGGACGTTAAAACAACTTTCCTCAATGGTAAACTCAAGGAGGAAGTCTACGTCGGTCAACCTGAAGGTTTTGTGGATCCCAAATGCCCGCATCACGTATATATTCTTGACAATGCTTTGTATGGATTAAAGCAAGCCCCGAGAGCTTGGTATGATGAGCTGTCAGACTATTTGCTAAGCAAGGGTTAAGCCAAAGGGACCACGTACACTACTCTCTTCAAAAAGCAGATTGGTTTAGATTACATTCTAGTACAAATTTATGTAGACGATATTATCTTTGGCTCAACTAGTCTAAAGTATGGTGATGATTTCGTGAATACCATGAAAGAGAGATTTGAAATGAGCATGATGGGGGAAGTTAACTTTTTCCTTGGATTGCAAATTTCCCAATTCAACCATGGGATTTTTATCAAAAAGTCAAAATATATAAAAGATTTATTAAAACAATTTGAAATGACTGATTGTTCACCAATGTCAACTCCCATGGGTATCAAAACAAAACTGTTTGCTGACCCTGATGGCAAATCAGTAGATTTAAAAACTTTTCGTGGTATGATCGGATCTTTATTGTACTTGACAACAAGTAGGACTGACATAATGTTTGCTACGTGTCTCAGTGCTAAATTTCAAGCCAATCGTAAAGAGTCACTCTTGTTAGAAGTTAAAAGAATCCTTAGATATCTTAAGGGTACCCCAAATCTAGGTTTGTGGTATCCTAGAGATTCTGATTTTGAACTAATTGCATACTCGGATTCTGATTATGCAGGGTGCATGGTTGACCAGAAGAGTACATCAGGCAGTGCACACTTCCTCGGAGACAGACTGGTATGCTGGGCCTCGAAGAAACAAAACTGTGTATCAACTTCCACCGCGGAAGGTGAATATGTTGCTGCTGCCAGCTGCTGTTCTCAAAGTCTGTGGATCCATACACAACTGTCATATTTTGGGCGGGACTATTCTCACATTCCGCTGATCTGTGACTCCCAGAGTGCAATTGCCATATCATGCAATCCCGTGCATCACTCCAAAACGAAACATATCGACATTCGGTATCATTTTTTAAAACATTATGTTGAAAAGGGCTTGATAGAATTAAAGTATGTTAATACAGAAAATCAACTTGCTGACATTTTCACCAAACCGTTGAATGAAAACTGTTTTAACACTCTTGTTTCAAAATTGGGCATGTTGAATTTGAGTATTTGACTGTACTTTAAGTCTAACAATCAAGATCTGCACAGATAGGTACTTGAGTTCAGGGGGAGCTAAATCTGAATTGACAAGTTATGAACTACTGAAGGTTCATACTTGTAGGGGGAGAGTTGTCATAACTTTTTTATTTGTTTTGTTTAAATCTGAAAAACTCAAAAACATCTCCAAACTATTAAAATCCAAAAACATGTGCAAAACAATCAAAAAGGCAAAAAGATTTTTTTCTTTCTTCTTTTTCTTTTCTTTCTTTCTCTTTCTCAAATAAATGCTTGATTTGAGGGGGAGTTTTTTTTATATATTTTCTGTCTTTGTTTTTGGTGAAAATTGGTCCAAAATGGTCATGAGAGAAAATGTCCAAATTTTTCCAAGTTAAATTTACTAGGATTCCAAATTCCTTTTAAAATGGGTAGGAATTGACAATTCCGAGCTAAATGCAAGGAATTGAAGATTCCGACTCTTTTTAAGTCGGAATCCGAGTCTTTCAGATCAAATTTGAGTAGGAATTCATAATTCCGACTCTTTTTGTCGGAATCCAGGAAATCCGCTTTGTTTAAAAGCCAAATAGCTCGGATTTTGACATTTTCCTCGGATTTTCAAAGAGTTTTCCTCTCAAGCGACTTTTTCTCTCCGTACGGTTGATCTGCAAATTGTTTCGGATTCCTTTTATTTCCTCAGATCTAGGTCATTTTTCAGTCGCAAATCCAGTGATGGCTAACCCTGGTAACCTTCCTGCATTTGTTCCTTCTGAACAACTGTTTCCCTCTGCTAACTACCTTCCTTCTCTCTTAAACAACCATTGCTTTGACTCCATCACAACCACTACCCAATTCCCTATTCTTTCAGAGTTCATTGAATCTCATCCATTAAACCACATATTTTCTTATAACCCTATTGCTGACGGGGAAGAACCTCACATACCGGAGGTTTATGTGCAACATCTATGGCATACCATGCATAACATAGTTAATGATGAGGGTGAGGAGCAAATTACTGGGCAAATTGAAATTTTTTAGTTCTCTTTTAATGTTGATAAATTAAGGAGAAAGTTGAGACTGCCATTTGAGGCCGGCACCTATGCCGAAACGACAAAGTTTGATCCTATGCCATCTAACAACGCAATCTATGCTCATGTGAAGGATCTGGGCTTCAATGGTGTACTTACCAAGCATGCACATTTCAAGAGATCCAACTTAGTTCCAATCTGGCAGACACTGTATGCTATCATCAACAGCTGCCTCACAAGTATATCTAAAGGAGTTGATTGCGGGAGTTCGAGTACAATTCAAATTCTGGTTGCCATGGTAAAACATTGGCACATAGACTACACGTCTATTATATTTCAAGATCTGCACAAGGTGGTTCATCATAAACAAATTCCACTTCAGGTAAGAAGTTTCTACCATATCCAAGGTTCCTCTCCATGATTGTTCAAAGTATCATGCTAGAACATCCAAATGAAATTAATAGGAGAGATGATGATCCAAAGTCTATAGTATATATAATGAAAAAGCTGTATAAGATTGAAAGTACATTTTATATTCCGGCTTATGTTATGCCTGTTGAGCTGATAATGTTGATGGATCTTCATGATCCAGTTGTAGAGGCATATGTGAGTGAAAACAATGTTGCTCTTCCGGATCGGCAAGAACCTGCTGATCCTACCCCAAGAGCTGTAGAACCTGAGAGTTTAGAATCTAGTGGTCAGTCATCTTCGGGTGACACTGACGGGGGTGAGTCGAGTAAAAATTCTGAGAGGGGTGCAGCAGTTGTTGTCGGTGATGTGAGTGTAGGTGAGGGAGATGAGGATGATGATATGCCGATAGGAAAATTCATTGAAAAGTCTCAGTCTCAAGAAACACCAGATCAGAGTGTAGAGCTTAATGTTGAAACTATGATTATTACACCTGAGGGTACCAATAAGGAAGCACCTGTGTATGAACATGATGATCTATTTGATATTGATGCACTAGACACTGGGGGCTTGTATGACAATCTGGCTATTGCTGCTCAAGTGAATGTAGATGAAAATGATCAATTAAAAGAAAATGTGAGTGTGTTGGGACGAAAAGAAAATGAGAGTGCTGAGGGTTCTCCAGTCACACATAGCCGGGAAACCACATCTACTATTGGGGATTACATAGTCATGCCTAATATTGAAACAGACTCTGGCATCCCACCAGAGCAAGCACAGACCCCTCCCAGCCACTCAGTATCCTCTCAAAAGGACACTGTTTCATCTTCTCACGGGGACATATCACATGAACTACCGAAGTCTCATTTGGAGACAATAGGTATTGAAAAAGGAACCACTTCTCCCTAGGTTTCCGACGTTCAATTTGATGTGCACATTGAAGACACTTTCATTTCAAACTTCAATAACACATTCGTAGAACCTAGTGATCTCTTGAAAGACACTAGCGGAACATATATAGAAGGCACTACTGATAGTGTCCTTCAAGGATTAGATGGAAATCCCACCACAGTCAACATCGGTCCAGCTGTGAACGTGGGTGGCTCAACTTCTGAAGGATTCGTTCCTCCAGTTATTCAAGTCTCAATGGGTAATCTCAGTGATCCCGGATTTGTTACACCACCACTTGTTACTAAGGTTGCCTCAGAATTTGTTTCTAAGGCTGACCTTGAAACTGCTTTGTCTGAAGTTCATGCTAAGATGGATAAGATGCATCAGGATTTAATTTCTAAGGTTGATGTTGTAAATGAGAAGTTAGATAGGCTGCTGGCTAAACAAGGGCCTAATGTGTCGGTGGAGGAATTGAAATCTCAGTTGTATGTAAAGCTGATGGCTACACCAGATAATAATGAAGAAGATGCTACTCTGGTTGAGTTACTAAGAAATGAATTCAAGAAATCAGATTTTGAAAGTTTTAAGAAGGAAATGAGAGATAGCATGGCAGCTTTTGGAGTTGCTTTTCACAAAAGAATGGATGCTATTGATCCAAATAAGGATGTTGAGGGTGAGCCAGTTGGTCAGGGGGAGCATGTTACTGAGGAAGAGGCTGACATTAATGCTGCTTTTAGGTCCTCTCTGGAAACTAGTCAGACACAGGCACAGGGATTTAAAAGAAAACATGACGATCGTGACGACGAAGATCAAGAATGTCATGAGGGGGAGAAACGTGCTGCAATTGTGCCTGTGGCATCTTTAATCTCAAAGTTACCTGTCTCGTCATCTCAAAGCAAGCAAACACCAACACCAAAGAGAGGCAGAGGTAGAGGTAAAGGAAAAAGGAAAATGACCTTAGTTGATGAAGAAGAAGAGGATACAGATAGACAGGTGGATGATACATATGACTTTCTTACTGGTGCAGGTTCAGACTTTGATGTTTATGGGTCATTTGTAGCAGAGCTGGTGAACATGGAAAAGAATTAACTCTTCAACAACATATAAGCAAAATCAAAGAAACAAGAACTGTGACAACACCAAGGGTTGAAAAGCCTGAGGTAGATGAAGTTCCTACTCCTGAGCTGTTCAACATTGCAAATGTGCTGTGGATAAACAGAGAAGTGGCTGACTTGTTTCCTCCATCTCCGGGCAAATTTAGAAAAACTGTAAGAGATCTGTTGAGGGAAGGAGAAAAACAGAAGAGGTTAAGAAAACTGAAGCGGGGTGCTAAATGGAAATTACCAAAAGGTTACAATCTGGATTCAATCTTAACTTCAAGCATGAGAGATGTCAGAAAAAGGGTGGTACTGACTACAAAGGCCTTGAACAAGACAAACAGAAATTGAAAGTCTTCTGATGTTGCTGTTGCCTTTTTGGAAGAAAAGATCCCAGAGATTTACACTGATCAACTAAAAGATGAATTACCTATTAATCTGCTGGGAGTCACAGATGTTACTGAAGCCGGTAAAAGAGTATTATTGAACTAGCATGGGCTTTGAAGGAAAGAAGTAGCATCAAAGCATCCAATAACTAAAGTCAAGTGTTCTTTTGGTAAAATTATTAATGTGATCTGGGTGTACTTTCATGTTCTAAGATTAGATCAGAAAACCTATGGATTCAGCCAAGTAGACTTGAAGCACCTAAGCTTAGAAGATGTTGAATATATGGAAGAAGTACTTGAGGCCAAGAAAAACAGCCCCCGTGCTAACTGTTAGATCATATTATGTTTGTAGTCTTTAACAATGTATTTTGTCATATATATCACCTTAATACCTTAGATTGGTAGTGAATATATAAATGGTATATAAGGTGATCTCTTTGTAATGTGTTTGTAACTTTGGCATATATTGAATATATCAAACACACACTTAAAGGTGTTTTGGCTAAATTCTCTCTACATCATCTATTAATCATACTATATTTTACTCATTCAATACCTTTCAATTGGTATCAGAGCCAACTCTGATTGGTTTCTGAAGTGATTCAAGCAAGAACAACCTCAAACAGTGAAAATTTGATCAAATTTTCGAGGTTTTTAAAGACATTGTTCACCCACGGCTTTGATTCTGATTTTGGAGTTCTTATGGATTAAATTTACGGATTTGTGGTTCTTTGGGAAGGATATTATCTACAAAACACTCGTTGATTGGGTTCTGATTAATTCAAACAACAGATTTGAAGATATGGCATTTTGAAAATCTCAAAGTTCTTGAAGCAAAATCTCAGAAAATTCGATTTCTTGTGTTAAAGTTTGAGATATTATGGATTAGGAGTGCTCATTTGATTGCTGCGAACTGATCTGGAAGTTTGTAGAACAATCGGAACATTTTCAGTTGAAAATTCGAATTTCAGATCGAAAATTATGAAGTAGTCGGAATCCTCACATTGAATCACCAGGAATTCTCTTTGAATCAACTTTTTGATAGGAATTATCAAATTCCGTGAAAAATTGATAGGAATTTACTCATTCCGAGTAAAGTTTGGATAGGAATTATTCAATTCCTTGTAAGTTTTGATAGGAATTATTCAACTCCGGGTTAATTTTACTTGGAATTCATTTGTTCCAACTGAATTTTGATCAGATTGACCAAAGGTTTATTTGATCAGATTGTTGTTTTCCTCGGAATTAACAACACAAATTAGATCGGAATTGAATTTGTAATAGGAATACAAGTTTACAAGGAATTTGAAGTACTCGGAATTGTTGGGATCTCAAGAACACGCAGCGGAAACACAAACAACAACAATCATAGACAAATGTGTTCAAAAACAAGAAATCCCAAAAGATGGATCATTTCTATGTAATAAATAGCAACATGTAAGGAAGAAGGTTTATACCTTTCTCCTATGCTCCAGAATTCGGCAAATCTCGTGGTTGTGATGCTCCAAAACCGAAACACGGATCGTCTAATGGGTAGTACCCCGGGAACACGTCAAACCACATGAGCTAGCAAGCCACTGTGTTTCTTCACCATGAAAAACACTCCGGGACAGCATCAAACGGAGAACAAGCTGGAGCAAACTCTCTTGAACTCTCACTAGGTCTTTGTAGCACCAAAGAAGAGTGTTTATGTGTTAGAGAGAAAAAGAGATGAAGAGCCAACCAACAAATGAGCTCCTTCTTATTCTTTTTTATCTACTTCCAGACTCAAATAATCCCACTTAAACCGGCCAAGTCTCGAGATTTGGATACCCACATGCATTGGCTAGTTTAGGAGGTGGATTTGACAAATGGCACTAGCAGGGTTAGCGGCGCTAACCATAAGTTAGCGGCGCTAACTCAAGATAGTTAGCGTCGCTAACGCGCCCTGTCAACGATTTGACACAAAATACATGCAGCCGTAGCGGCGCTAACCTCTAGGACTTAGCGGCGCTAACCCCTAATAGTTAGCGGCGCTAACGCGGCCTGTGATGTCAACTTTTGTCTTTTGCCATATTTGGTCCCTTAACTTAAGTTGTTATCAGGTTAGACCCCGGTGTATGACCCAATAGGCCCATACATCCTCAGCAGCGGTCCATATGGCGTACGTGCATTAATGGGCATATTTCCAACAAACTCCCACTTGCACATAATGCACCGTACCCATGTAACCACAGACAAAGAGCGGCCTCTAGCAAAAGCATCAATGCCCCCAAGTCAGTATGGGTTCCGCCTCTATGCAGAAAACCATTACCTACAAAAAGAACGTAGAGGTCCTATTTGATAAGTGATCAATACTCCTTTTGTTCGCGATATCCTTGTGAACATGAGACATGGATTGATATATCAATCTCCAGATCGTTCACGATTATGTTACTCGATCTTGATTGGTGGTGACCAAAATTTAAGGACATATCTGATTCTCAATCAATATTCCTTTGCGCATGGCCATGCTTATTTTGGTGTCAGCGCCCAATCATCGAGGGGCCCAGGGATATCTCTCATATCAGAGGAACAAATTCCGTTGACTGTACAACCCCATAGTGTGAACCTTATCTTACTTAACTATTCCCTTTATATTAGCCAGTTACAAACTACGTTTTGAAATGGTTAAAGTAAGAAAGTGTCATGCTATAGAAATTCATACATCTCAGGTCGAAGGACGTAATGATATTATCCTTCCGAGTCACTCTATGACCATGATCCATGAAGTGAACTCGGGTGTGGGTCTTCCAGTTACTTGAAACTCCTTTCAAGCACAAGTTACTGTTGCATTTCATGCATTCAATCCTTGATTAATGCCTAACCAACACCTAACCTCAGCCTTAATTCAAGCTTCCTTCCCTTGAAAAATGACTGGCTGTGGAAATTTAGAATGTATAAACATTCTGGGAAGTGGTTAAACTTGCTAAGATGGAACACAGTAAAGACCAATGAAGGTAACCGCATCATGCGTATATATAGTCTCCACTATATATCGATAAAATCATCGGTTAGCAGTACTGCTTACCGTTCCCTAAGCTAATAAGTAAATCAAACATTTACTAAAACGATATTCGAGCCTAGTCATAAGCATTAACAATGCTATTATACCTAGTATGAATTTCATCACTAGTATTTGACAACGGCTTAATAATGGGATCATCTACACGATATCCCTTTGTACTCTTTTGTATTCTCTTATTAAACCACTTGCAAAGTGTTTATCAACTAGATCATACACAAGGTTATCATAGTCATCATATCCTCAATGTTACCCAAGTCTACAATAGGATTAATGACACTTATAATTATCAGAGTCGTCATACTCTCAATGTAACCGAAGTCTATAATAGAGTTATTGAAACTCACTTTTATTAGAGTCGACATACCCTTAATGTTACCAAAGTACACAATAGGTTCAATGACACTCATTGAATCTCAACGTCGTATCTACACCACATATTTGAATATTCTAAACTTCGATTAAAATCGACAGTTTCACAAGTATAGATTTGCTTGCAGTAATAACTTACTAAAGACAACTCTATTTACGTCGAACATCAAGAACCTACATCAGTATTTCTTGAATCTAAACTCCACTTGATTCCATATTCTCTATTTATACTCATAGAATAATAATTCCAACATTAGGTTGTAAAACAACACTAAATTATGACATTTTCTTTATTGAGTATATTTTACTAGGAACACATGAAGCTCCCACTAGCCCTGACAAGGGTATCTGGCTCAATCTATGCTTTCTAGAAAACTCATTTCTTTGACTTTCTTGCAAAGTAGGATTACAGCCACAAGATGCAAGTTTTGCTGACTTTAGTCATGAACATAACTTGGATATTATGGATATATTAGACCTCGGAACATGCTTTAAGCATTTCCTCAACTTAATCCTATGAAGGATACAGGTCTCTTACATCCAAGTGAACTAATCTTGTTCCCGCAAGGCGACAACAATATTTCACTTTATCTAAATTATCTTCAACATAACCACTAGAACATGTTTCCATATTTAAACAATATGAAACACTTTGTCTCTAGTCGGTATTTGAAGTTGTCCATAATTGCATATATGTTAGTCCCTTCACCCTTATCGGATTACACCTTAGGTGTGGGATTAACCCAAGTCAAGTACTTGGACACAACAAATGGATTACATCTATATATACCATTCTCTTGTTTAATTCACTAGTGAACACAGGGTCCCACCATGTTTCCGATGAATGGTAACATCACAATGATTTACCATCAAGCTGCTGTTACTAAAATATGACAACCTCATATCTAAACAGCCTTTTTGATTTCCATCAGATTTAAAGAATCAATGGATATTGTCAGGTTTTACCAGCATCTCTATGCTGATTAAATGCTTGTGTCAACAATAGGTCTCTTATTTAAGTTTTACGTTCTTCCACTGGAATGCTTTTGTAAATTGTCCTCTCCCTTTTGAGCTACCAAACATGGTTCCCATAAGTTCAAGAAACAATTATCCAAAACTCAGATGAACTACTTAAATATACAAGCATCAACTTTTAATTCATCCATCTCCCACTAAATGTAGAATGGATAATTTAAGTTATGAGATTGACAAGCAAATGACTCTTTCTGGTCAAAATCTCATTGGATGCTTAAGTGACCATAATGTAGTGTTTTAGATTGAGGACTTGGTTCATAAAATAATGTATACCAATCATATTGAATACATGTTTAAGGCCTGCCTTTTACCAGATCATCTACAAAGATATCCGGTTTTTCTTTAAAGTAACATCATGTACAAATGTGTTTCTTCGAAAAACGAATTATGGGACAAACCCATGATTCATTTCATGTTTAAACCAATATAGATAGTAAAACTTAGCATCTATTCTAGATCTAAGAATTTACATCTATATGCCCTTATTGATTCTTAATTTGTTAAGGTTATTTCCGAACACCTCCAGGTTTCAGACACAAACCTCTTATCTAGTTAAACATTCTTCCAACTACTATCATAAAGATGGTGATGGAGAATTTTCTAGTGTCACTCTATATGGAATACTTGAACGGATTATCCACACAAGTGTGATCAAAATCCAACAAGTTATAATCCTTCCTATCAATATTGGTGAAAGATTTCTTAATCATCCTAGTCCAATAAACAAGATTTGCATCTTTCATTTAGCCCGAAGCTAGACTTTTACGAAGATCCTAACCACATGGATCTAAGTGATGTAAATGTTGTTTACTTGGTCAAGTTTGATTACGCCATATACTTAATGTATCCAAACCACTTTTGGATCTAAGAATCAATTATTTCATGATTGCCTTATTACTTATAACGTGTTTTTATGTATGCAATGATATGGATAAGTTTTTGATAAAACATCTCAAAATAATTTTTCAAAAATGTTTCAAGTCCAAGCAACATCCATCGTCATCAAATGTGTATTTGTGCACCAAAAAGGTCAAAATAACACATAAGCTTAGACATGGATGGAAAATGAAATGAAACAATCAGAATGAAAAATCTTTTAAACAAAAAATACAAGATACAAAAATATCCATCATCTTCAAAAGAACATACAATAAAGCGAGTCTTGCCACGCAGGGCGTACATACAAAAGTAATAATTAATCCGGAATTAATGGCGAAACCAACACTCCCAATTCTCTTGTAGAAGCAATCAACAAAATTTCTTCTTCAGAGATCCGGTTCTTCAAGCTCTTCCTTCTTGCAACGAACAGACCTACACTTTGTAACAAAAACAAATTTGTGACAAACGTGAGTCTTATAGCTCGGGTAAACAACCCAGCTTATTAAGGAATAGCAATGAAGTATAATCATGAATGTACCTCAAGTAGGAAAATTAACTCTCTCTTGTCTGAGAAGTTTTATATCCTCTCGGCACGGATGGCAGGCATGACGGCCCCAATCCCCAAATCTACCGCAGAAGTAGCAAACCACCCCTTGTTGAGTCTCTTTAGGCACATCATCAATGTCCATAGACTCAAAACTTGAAGCAAGCTTCGATACTCCAACTTCTTCATTCGATGGGATCGATTTCTTCTTCTTGGATAAAATTTGTTCCTTAGAACCATGAATAGGAGTGGATGAGGATGATTCATGCTTGGACATGTTAGATTCTACAACCTTCAACATTCCATGCAATTCATCTATAGATATTTCCTTTCCATTCATATGATAGTCCATAACAAACTTTTCATATGATGCAGGCAGAGACTGAAGTATGAAGTTCACACCGAGCTCCCTCCCTATAGGAAAACCAAGCCTATCCATATTGTCCATGTATGATTTCATCTTCAAAACATGGACACTTACACTCCTGCCTTCCCGCATCTTACAACCGGTTAGACTTTTAACACACTCATAATGTTCTTGCCTAACTTGCTGTTGGAATACTTCCTTTAGCTTATTAATCATGTCATACACAGTCATGTGCTCAAATTGCTTTCGCAGTTCCGAGGTCATACTTGATAACATGAGGCTAGCAACATCGTGCGTATCCCGAACACGTTTTTCATACGCGTATCGGATGGTCCATTCCGCATTCATAGCAGGTGGTTCAGGAAGGGGTTCCTCAAGGATGTGCAACTTAGACTCGGCACGTAGGACAATCCTCAATTGCCTAAGCCAGTCAACAAAGTTTACTCCCGTGAGTTTCTCCCTTTGTAGAAACATACGAAGTGAAAAGTTCGACGTGTTGTGGTTTTGATTCGACATCCTATAATTAAAGAGAGTACGCGAATTAGTTAGTTTGATTTAATCCTCGTTAAAATAATTACCCATATTGCCTCGGAAAAATATTTTAACAAGGGCTAAGAACCATATTTCACTCCAATCCATGACGGGGTTGCCGCGGATCATTTCATGGAGCTATTTAGGCCGATAACCATCTTACCGATTGCAATCTCTATTGCAACTCTTAGACACTTGCGGGATCCTACGACAACCATCGGTCGTTTGGCATGTTTGATCCCTACTTGCACCAATTCCAAATTAAAATTCTTGGTTGACTCGTGCTAAGCTCGACAATCACTCAAGGATTTTAATTTGCAATTGTAAATCGTCCGTCAAGACATACGGTAACAAATTCACCAAAGTTGGCTCGTGCTAAGCTCGACAACCAAAATTGTGAATTTGCCACACGCACCTTCCACACAGTTTTATGAGAGTTGGCTCGTGCTAAGCTCGACAACCAAAACCCATAAATCTAGATTCGGGTGGTATCGACTTACGGATGGCACAAGATTTACGTTTTATGAAAAACAGGCTTTTGTTTTCGGCTTGGTTACAGATTAACTTGTTTAGTGACAAAAACCTATTTCCACTAGGTGAGTTAATCTTGTATGAGAGCGCGCGAGAGTTGTAAAACATTTTTACCAAAACTCTTGTGATTTTATTAATTTTCGAAAAATTGTCTAGCATGCGAATCCTAAGCAAACCATGCAAGAATAATATAAAATCACAATACACGCATTTTAAACGAAATAAATTGGTAACCCTTGCCAAAATCCTATGCGTTCTTCCCGTGAGCCAAAACGGGTAGAACGTGGTCAAACTAAGGGATAAAAGGACTCCGATGCGAGCTCCCACTAGAACCGCTATCTCCATTGGATTCCCTCGGCTTCTATGGTCATCCTCCATCTCCTTTTGACTCCTTTTTGTGTGTCTTCATCCAAATGTACAAAACATACAATAGAAATTCAAATGGCGTACAAGCCACAAAATTTCCTATTTATCTATTACACGTACACGGATGAATGAAATGGCATGCAAACCACAATATTATTACAAATATAACAACTTTAATTAATATTACAGCCCATGTGATATAAAATCACCAAATGCATCCAAAACACACAAAGTCAACCACAAGGTCAAAGGCAAGGTTACCAATTTCAAATCTATCACATACAACCAAACATACTAAAATGGTAACAAAATTACCAAATCAAAATCTGGAACAAAATTCCAGAATCATAAAATAGCCAAAATTCCCGAGACCAAAACTGTTTTTAACTTGAAACCAAAACCGTCACAGCGCGTTAGCGCCGCTAACAATTTTTTAGTTAGCGCTGCTAACCCAGTCCGAACAAAAAACAAACATTTTGGTTTCGGGTCTTTCAAGCAAGATACCTTTGGAACAAATTCCAGAAGGTCAAAACCCAAAAATCTCGAAATCAAAACTGTTTTAATCAAATTTTTTTTTTAAAAAGAAAAATATTTCCAGAAACGTTAGCGACGCTAACGCTAAAACTTAGCGTCGCTAACCCAAACGGCAGATTACAAACAATTTGATTTCGGGTTTCTTGAGCCACCATGTGCTATTTTTACATAGATGTGGCTCTGATACCACTGTTGGGATCTCAAGAACACGCAGCGGAAGCACAAACAACAACAATCATAGACAAATGTGTTCCAAAACATGAAATCCCAAAAGATGGATCATTTCTATGTAACAAAATAGCAACATGTAAGGAAGAAGGTTTATACCTTTCTCCTATGCTCCAGAATTCGGCAAATCTCGTGGTTGTGATGCTCCAAAACCGAAACACGGATCATCTAATGGGTAGTACCCCGGGAACACGTCAAACCACATGAGCTAGCAAGCCATTGTGTTTCTTCACCATGAAAAACACTCCGGGACAGCATCAAACCGAGACCAAGCTGGAGCATACTCTCTTGAACTCTCACTTGGTCTTTGTAGCACCAAAGAAGAGTGTTTATGTGTTATAGAGAAAAAGAGATGAAGAGCCAACCAACAAATGAGCTCCTTCTTATTATTTTTATCTACTTCCAGACTCAAATAACCCCACTTAAACCGGCCAAGTCTCGAGATATGGATACCCACATGCATTGGCTATTTTAGGAGGTGGATTTGACAAATGGCACTGGCAGGGTTAACGGCGCTAACCATAAGTTAGCGGCGCTAACTCAAGATAGTTAGCGGCACTAACGCGCCCTGTCAGCGATTTGACACAAAGTACATGCAGCCGTAGCGGCGCTAACCTCTATGACTTACCGGCGCTAACCCCTAATAGTTAGCGGCGCTAACGTGGCCTGCGATGTCAACTTTTGTCTTTTGCCATATTTGGTCCCTTAACTTAAGTTGCTCTCAGGTTAGACCACGGTGTATGACCCAATAGGCCCATACATCATCAGCAGCGGTCCATATGGCGTACGTGCATTAATGGGCATATTTCCAACAGGAATTGAATTTTACCAGGAATTCAAGTTTCACAAGGAATTCAAGTCTCTCGGAATTGAATTTCAAATCGGAATTCAAATTTAATCGGAATTGAAACAATCGGATTGTCTGATTTACTCGGAATTCTTAAAGCAGAATCAATTTGATCGGATTTTTGAATTCAATCGGAATTTACTTGTGCTAATCGGAATTCACCACTCGGAATTCAACACTTTGAAATTATTTGAAACATTAAAGAAACCTTTCAGAGCAAGATCCCAAAATGAGTACTTATAGTGAAACCCTTTCCTTTGGTTCAGATACAAAATCTCCGGTACTGTATCTGTTGGAACACGGTATGGAGCAAAAACACTGCGGAAGCAAAAACAAAAGTTTTAAAAACCGTACAAAACGGGTCCGTATCGTGTTCCAAAGTGATAGTTTCTCTACAAAACACAATTGCAACTTAAAGGAAACAAAGAAGGCAGAAAATACCTCCTTACCATAAACGAATTTGGCTGTAGCAAGTCAAACGGGTGACAAGAGAGAATCCAAATGTCTTCTCCTCTATTGAATGATCCACACCAAGTTGGTTCGACCCCCGTATGCTAGTACTCCTTCAAGAAGACATCCACAATGATTCTTCTCTTTAGGAACAGCCCTTGAAGCTCCCTCATTCACCCAACACACTCACATTACACTCAATCACTCTAATCTAGTGTACATGAATGTGTTTTTCTCACAAAGGTCAAGAGAGAGAACTTAGAGAGAGAGAGATCATATGTCTATTGCATTCCTCATGTTGTTCCAGCCAGCAAACAACCCTATTTGGACGGATTAGAGGTCATCTACCATTGGAGTAACACCAATGTACTTGTGTCAGTGGGCAGACTCCAACAGACTCCCACTTGCACATGACACAACGTACCCAGAGGTATCACAGACAGGGAGCGGCCTCTAGAAAGGCATCCCTGCCCCCAAGTCAGTACGAGTTATGTCATCCCATAGACAAGTACCAATTCACAACCCAAAGGTTTGAAATGGCCCTATAGATAAGTGATCAACCATCCTTTTGTTCGCGATATCCATGTGAAGACGAGACATGGTACTAAGTCATTCTCAGTCCTTCACGATTATGTTTCTCGATCGAGATTGGTGGTGACTAAAATATACAAGTTGCAATCGATTACCCCAGTCATTGCACACTCGAGCACGGCCATGCATTTTGGTGTCAGCGCCCAATCATCGAGGGGCCCAGGGATATCTCTCTAAAACAGAGGAACAAATTCCTTTGACTACATTGCCCACCACAGTGACCATACTCTGATCAGCTACTCCCTTTATAACAGCCAGTTACGGACTGCGTTTGAAAGCAACTAGAGCAAAGCAAACCAAAGTGATGCAGACACATGCATCTCCAGTATGAGGATGAACTGATATTATCATCCTGAAACACTAATGACAAGTACCACAAAGTGAATTCAGGTGTGGGTTGTCCAGTCACTTGAAACCCCTTTCAAGTACAGGCGAAGTATTGCGTCCCTGTGTCCCAATCACCATTGGACACTTGACCAATCACTTCCCTCAGCCTTCATTCAGACTTCCTTCCCTTGAAGAATGACTGGCTGCGTACATTTAGAATGTAAACACATTCAGGGAAGAGGTAAAACATGCAAAGTTGGAACACAATAAGGCTAACTGAGAGTACCCGCTACACGCGCATTACCAAACCCCTTTGCTAATCGATACAAGCAGAAGCACAATATTGCTTAATGTCCCCAAAGATAAAGCATATCAAAACTTTAACTAAAACATACTCAAGCCATGTTCATGCAAACCTTTGTATGACATTCATCACTAGACTGCAACTATAGCTTAGTAAACGGACCATCCACGATGTCATCCGTGTGTACTCTAACATTGACCATATCCCCACTGCAACCAACCACTACCAAAGTGTGCGTTGATGGGATTTCGATCATTTGTTCAAGCCGTTATACCTCCATTGTCTCTAAAGAACCCAATAAGGTAAACAACGCTCGAGTCTTAAATTTAATGTGCATAAGCCATCGTACCCTCATAGTTTTCACAAAGACCTCTATAGAGTCAGCGATGCTTGATTCTCAGTGATCATATCCCTACAACCAACCACTTCCAAAGTGTGCGTTGATGGGATTTTGATCATTTTTTCCAAGCAGTTATACCTTCATTGTTTCAAAAGAACCCAATAAGGTAAACAATGCTTGATTCACAAAGTTTAGTGTGTATAAGCCATCGTACTCTCATTTCCTCAAAAGAACCCAATAGAGTCAACGACGCTTTAAGACACACGCAAATTAACAACACCATATTTAGAAGATTACAAACCCCAATCAAGATCGGCGGTTATCCTTTAAAGTAGAAGCCATCACAAGAGTAACAACTCACTTTAAGCTTCTTCTAATTACACACCACAAGAACATATACTCATATTTCTTGTATTCCATAAACTTCTATGAATATCCCATATTTATTATGGACGCATAATTCTTAATTCACACTTGTTGCCAAGCTGCATTAAGACATAATCTCCAAAACAAAGTATGTGTTAGACATACCAAATAGGATTATGACAGCGCTCCCACTAGCTCTGGCATCTATCCAAGTTTCATCATTGCTTACTGAAAACTCAAACACTTGATTTTCATAGCAAAGATTCCAAAACTGAGATTTACTCTGAGTCCAAAAGGACTCCATATTTGTAGACTTCATAAGGATACTCAGGATGTAAGAGACCCTCGGACAGTATTGTGAACACTTCCTCATAAAATTCCTATAACGGAATGCGGTCCTTGCATCATACTGCCATAACACGGCATAAGCATCCCCTTAAACTTCAACATAACTACTGAGAGAATGTCTTCATATGATTCCTACCCAATGGTCAATCATCATGAAACCAATTCCATCCAGTCAGTATTTGAAGTTATCTACAAATTAATCCATGCAGATCTTATATCCAAAAGATCTATATACACCATCAGGTCAAAACCTAGGTGTTGGATTAACCAAGTTCAAAACTTGAAAATCCAACATGTAATGTATCTTATGCTATTACACTCCTCTTCTTAGCAGACTCAAGGGCCCACTACAACTTCTGGTAGTTGATGCATACATCACGTATCATCAATAAGTCATCGTCCTCAGATATAATAAATCATATTCTTCTGGTCTTATGACGACTCTTACCAGACACATGAAGAAGTAATAACTTTATGCCAGATACTCCAACATAGCCATGTTGAGTTTCAATCATTTCTGATTGAATGCTAGTGTCAACATCGGGTCTTTTATTTAAATCTCACGTTCTTCCACTTGAATGCTTCAGTTGTTCATTTCCCTTTTCGAGCAACCAAAACCGGTTCTCAAAACGATATGAAATGAATATCTGAAACTTAGAAGAACTATTAAATACATTAGCATCCTTTAAGTTCATCCATCTCCCACTAAATGTAGACTGGATAACTCTGATCTATGAGATTGACAAGCAAAGAACACTTTCTAATCGAATCTCCTTAGATGCTAATTTGACCATCCTTGTTGATTTATAACAAGAACATTGCCCGTCACTACTCAAGTACACCTATCAAGTAGGTGACTTAAGTTTAATCCATCAAGGCGGAACCATAACCAATATGTTCCATTCCTCCACTCAGCGATGTATGTAAAACATGTATCCTAGGAGAAGTGAATTATGAGGTAAACTCATAATTCTTATGATGGTTAAGAATGTAGATGCTCAACATCTCACAAGATTTGAGTATATTTATTCCCTTTTACCCTCTTCATCTTAAATTTGTTAAGGGTGAGTCTTGAACACCTCTCAGGTTTCAGACATTTGTCTAATAAATTACACTTACCCATTCCTTATACCATCCACGGTAAAGGTAACAAATCACATATAGTTAATCCTTATGTATTTGCCTGAACGTTCTTTACACAAACGTGCAAACGAAATCCAACAAGATTTTATTCCTCTCACATTCACAAGTGAAGGATATGTTAGTTATTTAGCATTATAAGCAAGATTTGCAATCAACAATTGACTCAAAGTCAAAAGATTCCAAGTTCCCAACCACATGGAGCTTGGTGATTCAAGTCTTGTTTATATGGTTAAATCAACTATTTCATAAGGATAACTAATCAATAATCATTCATAATCATTCCATTACTTCTTTAAGCAAAAGCTTATAATAAATGCCAAGACATGAATAAACATTGAAATAAATCTTTAAAACCCACAATTTCGAAATTCAAAGTAATATTCATCATCATCAAAGGCATAAAAGATACAATGCTTCTTGCTACGTAGGGCGTAAGACAAAGATCTAAATGAAGTAATAGTTTAGCTGGATGGAATGGCAAGACTCTTCTTCCAATCCTTTTAGTTAGGGACAAGCACCATGCTTCCCTTCTCTAAGATCCAGCTCCCCATGCATTCATTAACTACTTCTGATTAACACCTGCACTTTGCAACAAACAAGTTTGTGACAAACTTAAGCGTTTTGACTAGCGTTCAAAACCCAGTTATTAGAAGTAGAAGATCAATTGAGTTTGATCATGAATGTACCTGAAGATGAGCTAACGTTCTTCCGCTTTATGATACTTAGCTCTTCTAGGCACTTAGGGCAGGCGTGACGGCGCCAATTTCCAATTTCTCCATAAAAGTAGCAAACTACCCCATGTGGAACATCATCTTGAGGCACAATCTCATTGTCCTCCGACTCCACAATTACGGATAGCCTAGTCATACTAGACTTTCCTTTTGAGGTCAGTTTCTCCTTCTTGCTAGTATGTTTCCTATTAGCCAAAGTGGATGTGGACGAGGTACGATCCTTCTCAACCATGAAAGACTGTACAGCCTTCAGCATGTCTTGAAGTTCGATCAAGGATTTATCCAAATTGTCTTTGTGAAAGTTCTTGACAAACTTCTCATAAGACGCGGACAGGGACTGGAGGATCATATCCACCGTAATCTCCCTCCATATTGGAAGTCCAAGTATCTCCAATTGGTCCATGTATCCCTTCATCATAAGGAAATGGACATTTACATCCTCACCTTCCTGCATCCTACAACCGACCAAAGCCTTTATACACTCAAACCGTTCTGGTCTAACCTGCTGTGGGAACATGTCCTTTAGCCGGTTTATCATGTCATACGCACTCAAATGCTCAAGCTGCTGACGCAACTCAAAGCTCATAGTAGATAACATGAGACAAGAAATATCTTGTGTATCTCTAACACGCTACTCAAAAGCGTATCGAGTGGCCCAGTTCACGTTGGTAGCAGGTGGCTCCGGAAAGGGTTCCTCAAGGATGTGCAACTATGACTCGTGACGGAGGACAATCCTCAATACACGATACCAGTCAGCGAAGTTCACTCCTATGAGTCTCTCCCTTTCTAGGAATAATCGAAGTTTTAAGTTTGGTGTGGTGTCGTTAATGTTTTCCATCTATTAAAAGAGTACACGTTTTAGTTAGTTTCGATATTATCCTCGTTAAAATAATTACCCAGCTGATTAAGAAAACCAAATTATCTTAACAAGGGCTAAGAACCTCAAAGTACCCCAATCCATGACGGGTTTGCCGCGGATCACTTCATGGAGCTACTTAGGCCGGTAAACGCTTTACCAATTGCAATCCGAGATTACAACTCTTAGACACTTGCGGGATCCTAGGTACTCAAAGCACCCATTTGGCATGTTTGATCCCTTCTCTTACCGATTCCTCATTAATCCACTTTGATAGCTCGGTATGGGCACGACAACTACCAAGGCGTTTTAAGTCTTGGAATTGTAAATCAACCGTCAAGATACACGGTGGTACTCTAGCCCAATGGCCGGCTCGGCTAAGCTCGATAACCGACACTTGTGAGTTGCCACACGCACCTTCCACACAGTTACACAAAACCGATCTCGGCTAAGCTCGACGACCGATCTTGTTTCACTAGATTTGGGTGGTGTCATCTTACGAGAGGCGAGTGATTTACATTTGATGAAAATGGGATTTTGTTTTTAAAGTGGTCTTGTGGCGCGTGAGGTTTGTATACCAATTCAAAACTCTTGGTTTTATTATTTTGAAAAGTTTTCAAGCGAGTGAAGAAACTAAACAACCACGCAAGAAACTGAACAAAACAATAACCACGCACAAGTAACATCCGGTAACATGCCCCTAAACCCTATGCGCTTTCCCCATGAGCCAAACGAGGAAAGCAAAGCCAAACTAAGGACACATCCACTTGGCCCAGCTGGAAATTCTCCCACTGAATCCGTCATCTCCAATGAACCTCCGGATCCACCATAGCCGAGACGTCTCCTCCACGACCCTCGATGGTTTTCTTCGGTCTTCTTTTACAAATACATACAAATATTTGAAAAGAAATGGCGTGCAAGCCGCGAAATGCTAATCTAAGCATGTCTAACAATTACAGAGAATAGCAATCGGCATGCAAGCCAAAATCAAGTACAAAATACAAGACCGAATAAATTTAATTATTACAAACCAATTGTGGTACTAACCACCAAATGAATGAATAATTAAAAACAACCAAACAACCAACACATAGGTCTAATGGGCAAGGTGTTACCGGATCAAACAACAACCACAAACAACAACACGTGTGCCACAACAAAACCGTGCAAAATGTATCTTGATTAAGATTGTTCAAACCTAGCTAAACACTCAAGGCACAAAGTGAACAATCCTTGTACATATGCAATAGTACCCCAAACACTTTGAGAATACATATTCATATATACACAATACAAGTATATGCATGTGTGCATTTCATGCCAAAAATCACCCAATACATATAAATGCATGAATCAAGACACATATGGGGCTTTACAAAAAAATCCAAACACTTTGGACAGATTCTGGAAAAACAGAATCGCAAGGAGGCTAAAAACCGAAAACATTTTTCTTTTACCAAAAGGACAAAAACACTGTTCACAAGCTCCTTCACAACCCATAAGCCTTCACGGCCTTTCACGGCCCGTGAAGCGCATGAGTTCCACGACCCTGACCAGTGAAAAACCCTTCACGACCAAGCACCCCATGAGACTGGTCGTGAGACTTCACGACCGTGAAGAACAAGCCTTCACGACCCGTGAGGACATTCTGGACAGAATGTCCAGATTCGGTTTTCAAGCCAAAAAAGTGCAATTTGTTTGTAGATTTGGCTCTGATACCACTGTTGGAACACGGTATGGGGCAAAACACAGCGGAAGCAAAAACAAAAGTTTTAAAAACCATACAAAACGGGTCCGTATCGTGTTCCAAAGTGATAGTTTCTCTACAAAACACAATTGCAACTTAAAGGAAACAAAGAAGGCAGAAAATACCTCCTTACCATAAATGAATTCGGCTGTAGCAAGTCAAACGGGTGTCAAGAGAGAATCCAAATGTCTTCTCCTCTATTGAATGAGCCACACCAAGTTGGTTCGACCCCCGTATGCTAGTACTCCTTCAAGAAGACATCCACAATGATTCTTCTCTTTAGGAACATCCCTTGAAGCTCCCTCATGCACCCAACACACTCACACATGAGACTGGTCGTGAGACTTCACGACCGTGAAGAACAAGCCTTCACGACCCGTGAGGACATTCTGGACAGAATGTCCAGATTCGGTTTTCAAGCCAAAAAAGTGCAATTTGTTTGTAGATTTGGCTCTGATACCACTGTTGGAACACGGTATGGGGCAAAACACAGCGGAAGCAAAAACAAAAGTTTTAAAAACCATACAAAACGGGTCCGTATCGTGTTCCAAAGTGATAGTTTCTCTACTAAACACAATTGCAACTTAAAGGAAACAAAGAAGGCAGAAAATACCTCCTTACCATAAATGAATTCGGCTGTAGCAAGTCAAACGGGTGTCAAGAGAGAATCCAAATGTCTTCTCCTCTATTGAATGAGCCACACCAAGTTGGTTCGACCCCCGTATGCTAGTACTCCTTCAAGAAGACATCCACAATGATTCTTCTCTTTAGGAACATCCCTTGAAGCTCCCTCATGCACCCAACACACTCACACATGAGACTGGTCGTGAGACTTCACGACCGTGAAGAACAAGCCTTCACGACCCGTGAGGACATTCTGGACAGAATGTCCAGATTCGGTTTTCAAGCCAAAAAAGTGCAATTTGTTTGTAGATTTGGCTCTGATACCACTGTTGGAACACGGTATGGGGCAAAACACAGCGGAAGCAAAAACAAAAGTTTTAAAAACCATACAAAACGGGTCCGTATCGTGTTCCAAAGTGATAGTTTCTCTACAAAACACAATTGCAACTTAAAGGAAACAAAGAAGGCAGAAAATACCTCCTTACCATAAATGAATTCGGCTGTAGCAAGTCAAACGGGTGTCAAGAGAGAATCCAAATGTCTTCTCCTCTATTGAATGAGCCACACCAAGTTGGTTCGACCCCCGTATGCTAGTACTCCTTCAAGAAGACATCCACAATGATTCTTCTCTTTAGGAACATCCCTTGAAGCTCCCTCATGCACCCAACACACTCACATTACACTCAATCACTCTAATCTAGTGTACATGTATGTGTTTTTCTAACAAAGGTCAACAGAGAGAACTTAGAGAGAGAGAGATCATATGTCTATTGCATTCCTCATGCTGTTCCAGCCAGCAAACAACTCTATTTGGACGGATTAGAGGTCATCTACCATTGGACCAAGAAATGGCCCAATGAAAGAAGAGATTTCCATGCAGACAGACCTTCACGGCCTCTCACGGCCCGTGAAGAGCCCGTGAAGACAAAATGCGCCACGACCGGCCATAGTCCTTCACGGCCCGTGCCGCGTTCGAGTGACTCGTGAGGGTGTCTCCTTCACGACCCCTCACGACCTCTTCACGACCCGTGAAGACTCCACGAGCCGTGTAAAGGTCATTGAGCCATTCGTGAGGGCAGTGGGCTTCACGACCCGTGGAGCATCCCTCACGGCCGTGAAGCCCCAAAATCAAACAATTTGATTTTTGGACCTTCTCTCTTTATCAGTAAGCTGTCGGGATCAATCCTTGGCGTGTGACCCAATAGGCTCGCACTTCATCAGCAGTAACACCAATGTACTTGTGTCAGTGGGTAGACTCCAACAGTACCGTGGAGAATATAATGTGTGGAAAGGAAGATTTATGGATTTCATTGAAAATAATGAAAAGTATGGAGAGTTGATGAAGCCAAGTATCCAAGAAGGGAATGGAATCTTTAGGATTGATCGAGAGGAAGATCTAACCAACAATCCTCCAATTCAAGCAGTTCACTGGCTCAAGACTCCTGCAGAATATTCGGCTGAAGACAAACTGAGAGCTACTGCAGATCAGAATGCAAAGTACTACTTAAAGCATGGCTTGTCAGCAGAGTTCAACATTAAGGTCAACGTGCTTAATACTGCTAAAGAGATCTGGGATGAAATTCAGAAACAGATGGACGGAACTGAGTCTGGGGTATGGATCAAAGAAACAACCCTTGTAAATGCATTTGATCACTTCCATTCTCGTGAAGGTGAAACTCTAGTGGATACTTACAGCAGGTTTTGTAAACTGCTTAATGATTTGAGGAATCAAAAGTTAGATAGCTATTCGGACTTGACAAAGAACACCAGGTTCCTTAATTCACTAGGACCTGTGTGGAGAACCCAAGTGACCATTTACAGGCAAATGAACCAAAAGGTTCTAAATAAGGTCACTCACCACATGATATTCGAAGAGCTTAATCAATATCAGGATGAAATTGGTGTGGGTTCATAAAAAGAGAATGTCGATCCACTGGCATTGGTAGTAAATGAAAGAAAAGACAGATCTTCAAGCAGATCCTTGAAACTTAAATAGATACAAGAATCAGACACTTCTGAGTCTGACACCGATGAACCGGCTGACAATGAGAAAGTAATGCAGGTTGTGGCTTATCTAACTAATATGCTACAAAACCAGTTTACCAAATCAAAAACCAACAACCGTCAGAGATTCACTTCTGGATCTCGGAGAAAAGAAGACAAATTTCAAAGAAATGACGGGGTAAATCTGGAGAAAAGATATGAGAGAAAGATCCAATCTTCTCAACCCAAGAAATGCTACAATTGTGGTAGCACAGGGCATGTGATCAAGGATTGTAAAAAGCCAAAGGTGAAGGACTCTGAGTATTACAACGCAAATCTTAATCTAATCAAGAAACGGAATAGTGGAACAGTTCTTCTTGCAGAAGAGGATCAATTTCTGTCTGACACAGATGATTCAGAGGTGGATACTGAAGTTCAGGCACAATTTGTACTGATGGCTCAAGTGGAAGAGTTTAAGTTTCTGGAGAGTGATGGGGAAAGTGAAGATGAGGATAAGGGTTCAGTGTTTGCTAAGGGTGAAGCTATTATTGAGGATGCAGTGATGGGTGAAGCTGATACAGGGTTCATGGCAAAGTTTGACGAGTCAGATCCAGAAAGTGAATATGAGAGTGACAATAAAGCTGAAGAAGCTCCTTCCAGCACTAGTTCTCTCTCAACTGAGTCTGAGTCTACTGCTTAGAAGGTACATCTCAATGACTCTCATATATCTGCTAATCATATTATGACTTTATTTAATCAAGTACAAACCTTAACTGCTAAAAACCAGAAACTGCAATCACAAAACCTCAATCTTAAAATGAACCAAGTCGTCTCATCTGAACACACGACCAAACTTAATCAACTTCAGGAAATAATAAAAAAAAGGAGGATGAGTTAAGTCAAATTTAAGAGCAAACTGAAAGAAAAGTCCATGACTTGAATGCTGCTAAGTTAAGTGCATAAATCAATTTAAATCTGATTTTGGAAGAAAAACAGACTTTGCAAACAAAAGTGAATAATCTTGAAGAAGCTTTTAGAAAGAAACCCACAACTCGTCATACTATTTTCAAGAGTTTGACACCAGATATTAGAAATAAGTGTAAGGGTTTAGGGTATGATGACAGTGACTTCTTTAAGAAAATCAACTGCACTCAGCTATATCAGGCAGAAAGAATGAATCAAGGCTTAACCGAAAAGATGGTGTTTGTTGCTGAAAATGAAATCAAACGAGAGGAAGCATTCAAAAGAAAAACCACAACAAGATGTCAACATCCATTTAATTATGATTCATTGAATGCATCATATGAAGCAACAGACGGATCTATTTTCAAAAACAAATCTATTTTCCATGCAGAAAGTCTTATTTTTCAAAATCCTGAACAAACAGTCACATCTTACGCACCACGCGTGTATTTTCAACATATGGAATTGCAGCGCCGTCAGGAAATTCTTGAAACAAACTGCATAACTAACAACATGATGTTGGACATAGAAAATCAAATTTTGCAAGAACAGTTGTCTCACTCATAGTCTTCCGCTGATCATTTTGATAATTTTAACTCTGAATTTGTGAATCAACTGAAATTTGAAAATGATGTTTTAATTAATCAAGCTCAAGAATTTTCTGAAGAACTGGAACAAGCACACAAGAAGGTTAAGAATCATGAAATAATCATAATTCAGTTATGTGAGGATTTGAAAAGAAAAGTGATTGAATCTGAAAAATCAAATGTTTCTAATTTAGAACATTTAGACTGTGCACATCTTCTTGTTCCTCAACTCATTACATACAAAATAGAAACTCAACTTCGAGATGAGAAAATCAAGCGGCTTTTGGCAGATGTAGATCTAGGCTGGAGTGTTAAGATTCCTACTTGCCCAAAAGCTTGTAGAGAATTTGTGGCTCACAAATGTACTCAGTTTTACGATCCAAACAGTGTTCGTGAAAAAGGGTCTACATCAGGCACCAAGCCTTCAATATCTGCATCATCTTCTTCTGTGACTTCAAACATTCTTAACAAAACTAACACATCTTCTAATCGTCCTTCTAAACCAGATAAATTTAAACGCCAAGGTTCCTCAGGAACTAATGCAAAACAGGAAATGAGAAAAATTGTAAAGATTGAGGCACAATCTTCGGAGAAGAATACGAAAGCACCAAAACTATTTGTGAAGTCGAAAGTTGAGAAGAAGAGACAAACAAAATCAACACGCTCAAGAAAGCATTTCATTCCATCTTATTGTTCAATTCATAAGAAAGTTTGTTTGTCTAATTGTAAATCTGTTTTGAACTGGAAAGTAAGAACTGATACTGTCTCAAATTGTCAATCTGATATTCCAAAACCACAAATTGTAAAAGTTGAAACTTTTTGTGCCAGTGTTGGTTGTGTTGATGGACATTGCACAAATACGTGCTCATACCATCAAGAGCGGATGCTGAGAGGGTTTAAATCAGTTCTGAATTGGAAGAACCCTGAAGATAATATGGTTTTCACTTGGTTTGTCAACCGCAGTGGCTATATTATTCAGTAGTGGATCAAGAAAAGTGAACTGTGTTTTTTCCTACGCAAATACGTACATCGGAGGATGCCAATGCTACCCGGTTAATGGGAAAAACATATTTCAGAAATGCTTATGGTGGCTGAATCAGAGAGGCAAGAGAAACTCCAACAGATTGAAGTAGAGAAACTCAAACGGAAGCTGAGAAAAAATTTTCTAAATAAATCTAACCAACCGGTTCTACAATCAACAACAAAATCAGTTTCTACTCAATCTCATTTTTTTAAAAAGAATAACAAATTAGTTTCTAAAGTTTTTTATAAACCACACAACTCACAATCACTATTCAAAGTTAAAATAAACAAACATCAAATAGCTAAACCTATTTACTACACTTCTCACATAGTCAACAGTGGTAAACACAAATCGAACAAATGAAACAATTCTGTTGTTTAATCACAGACCAAATCTTCCATAGTCCCCCGCGCTCAAATTAATCAAAAATGGCAAATCAAAAAGTGGCAATTCAAACAGGTAAAGAAAATTGAATCTGTGATTAATGAACGTGTGATTTCTCCTGTTTCTATCTCTAACCTGCCTAATCCCATTTTACAATGGGTAAGTTCATCACCTTTTGTTTCCATGTGCAGAAGAGTAATCTTTGGTACATGGACTCCGGGTGTACAAAACATATGACCGGAGACAAGGGTCTTCTCAAATACTTTGTGGGGAAATATTCTGGAAATTTCAAGTTTGGAATGACCAAGTTGCACCCATCCTCGGTCATGGGGTTTTAGAGGCAGGGTATGTTAGAATTGAAAAAGTGTCATATGTAGAGGGGCTTGGACACAATCTATTCTCAATCGGTTAGTTCTGTGATAAGGGCATGGAGGTCATGTTCAAGAAGAAATCCTGCTCTTTGAGAACTGAGGAAGGGACATAAATTCTGGGAGGAAACAGAAAGTCGAATATCTATACTATCGACTTGTCTGGAAAGGCATCAAGTTCGCCTGTTTGCTTGCTTTCAAAGGCTGCATCAGATTTGAATTGGTCGTGGCATAGAAAACTATCCCATTTGAACTTTAAAAATAACAAAAAGCTGGTAAATGGGAAACTGGTCCGAGGTATCCCTAAGCTGAAGTTTGAAAAAGAGCATCTTTGCAAGGATTGTGAGCTAGGGAAGCTAAAGAGGGTATCTCATAAAGTTGTTCAGATTTCAACAACATCAGCTCCCTTACAGCTGATACACATGGACCTCTGTGGACCTATGAAGGTTCAGTCTCGAAATTCAAAGCGTTATATTCTGGTGATGGTGGATGACTATTCGCGCTACACATGGGTTCGGTTCATCAGTCATAAGTCTGAAGTGCCACAACAGATCATTCTATTTCTGACTAAGCACTAGAGACAGCAAGTACAACCTGTGAAAGCGATACGCACTGACAATGGCACAGAATTCAAGAATAGGACTCTGGATTCTTATTTTGATTCCGAAGGCATAATGCATCAGTTTTCAGCAGCCTATACTCCGGAACAAAATGGAGTTGTTGAGAGAAAGAATAGAACACTGGTTGAAGCTGCGAGAACGATGTTAAAATATTCAAAGTTGGCAGCATCATACTGGGCTGAGGCTGTCAATACTACATGCTACACCCAAAACAGATCCCTAATTCACCATCGTTTTAATAAAACTCCTTACGAGCTGTGTAACTAAGTAGTGCCTAATATCAAATACTTCCATGTATTTAGTAATAAGTGCTTCGTTCTGAATGAAACAGACAAACTGTCTAAGTTTGATCCAAAAGCTGACGAGGGAATCTTTTTAGGGTATTCAAATGACAAAAAAGCATTTTGAATTCTAAATCGGAGAACTAACGTTGTTGTCGAAAGCATCAATGTGACGTTTGATGATTTAGTAAACTTAAACTCTTTGACAGCCAAACCTTCAAATAATAAAAATCCTGTTTACCAAGCAAATAAATCTGATAATCAACACATTCAGAATGAATATATTAATTTGGATTTCTTGTTTAAATTTCTCAAGACAAATGAATCTTCTTCTATCAATATGAACAGGGCTGACCAAGTACAATCACACCCGGAAGAATCCGTTACACTTACCACTCCATCTGTTGCATGGGACACTGATCAGGAGAGTTCTGAGTTTGAAGCTACAAACAGTCCATTTCATGTACAACCGACTCCTTCTCCTGCTGCAACAGATGATACTTAAAGACTACAAACACAATATGTAAATCTGTTTGCCGAAGCTGAAATGGTAAATCCATTTGCAACGAACGTTCAACCAGTAGATGACTTCATACAGGTCCGATCCCCCAAGCCTGTCTTGTTGAGAAGTCACCCTGAAACTCAGGTAATAGGCAGTTTGAATGCCGGTGTTCGAACTCGCTCCGCAATCGCCAACGAATTCCTTAATATTAATTTTCTGAGTATGATAGAGCCAACACACGTATCTGAAGCTTTAGAAGATCCAGACTGGATTCTTGCTATGCAAGACGAGCTGAATCAGTTTGAACGGTTGAAAGTCTGGCGATTAGTACCCAAACCTGAAGGTAAATCAATTTGTGGGGACTAAATGGATCTTCAAAAACAAGAAAGACTCTGATGGAGTAGTTTTGCAAAACAAGGCAAGGCTAGTGGCTAAGGGGTATCACCAGTAAGAAAGAATTGGCTATGATGAAACCTTTATCCCTGTAGCTCGGTTGGAAGCTATCAGATTATTTCAGGCCTATGCTGCATACAAGAACTTCAAGGTTTTCCAGACGGACGTTAAAACTGCTTTCCTTAATGGTAAACTCAAGGAGGAAGTCTACGTCGGTCAACCTGAAGGTTTCGTGGATCCCAAACGTCCGGATCACGTATATATTCTTGACAAAGCTTTGTATGGATTAAAGCAAGCCCCCGAGAGCTTGGTATGATGAGTTGTCAGACTATTTGCTAAGCAAGGGCTATGCCAAAGGGACCACAGACACTACTCTCTTCAAAAAGCAGATTGGTTCAGATTAGATTCTAGTACAGATTTATGTAGACGATATTATCTTTGGTTCAACTAGTCCAAAGTATGGTGATGATTTCGCAAAAACCATGAAATAGAGATTTGAAATTAGCATAATGGGGGAAGTTAACTTTTTCCTCGGATTGCAAATTTCTCAATTCAACCATGGGATTTTTATCAATCAGTCAAAATAGATAAAATATTTATTAAAACGATTTGAAATGACTGATTGTTCACCAATGTCAACTCCCATGGGTATCAAAACAAAACTGTTTGCTGACCCTGATGGTAAATCAGTAGGTTTAAAAACTTTTCGTGGTATGATCAGATCCTTATTGTACTGTACTACTAGTAGACCTGACATAATGTTTGCTACTTGTCTCTATGCTAGATTTCAAGCCAATCCTAAAGAGTCGCACTTGTTAGCAATTAAAATAATTCTTAGATATCTTAGGGTACCCCAAATCTTGGTTTGTAGTATCCTAGAGATTCTGATTTTGAACTAATTGCATACTCGGATTCTGATTAAGCAGGATGCATGATTGACCGGAAGAGTACATTAGGCAGTGCACACTTCCTCAGAGACACACTGGTATGCTGGGCCTCGAAGAAACAAAATTGCGTCTCAACTTCCACCGCGGAAGCTGAATATGTTGCTGCTGCTAGCTGTTGTTCTCAAAGTCTGTAGATTCGCACACAACTGTCAGATTTTGGACTGGACTATTATCACATTCCTCTTATGTGTGACTCTTAGAGTGCCATTGCCATATCACGCAATCCCGTGCATCACTCCAAAAAGAAACATATCGACATTCGGTATCACTTTTTAAAAGATTATGTTGAAAAGGGCTTGATAGAATTAAAATATGTTAATACAGAAATTCAACTTGCTGACATTTTCACCAAACCGTTGGATGAAAATCGTTTTAACTCTCTTGTATCAAATTTGGGCATGTTGAATTTGAGTATTTGACTGTACTTTAAGTCTAACAATCACCATCTGCACATATAGGTACTTGAGTTCAGGGGGAGGAATTTTGATTTGACAAGTTATAAACTACTGATGGTTCATACTTGTAGGGGGAGAGTTGTTTACATAATTGTTTTTATCTATTTTGTTTAAATCAGAAAACTCAAAAACATTTCAAATTCTATTAAAATCAAAAAACATGTGCAAAATGTTCAAAAACGCAAAAAGATTTTTTTCTTCTTTCTCAAGTTAATGCTTGATTTGAGGGGGAGTTTTTTATATTTTCTTTGCCTTTAATTTGGTTTAAAATTGGCCAAAAATATCTTGTGGTTAAAAATCCATATTTTGACAAGTTAAAATTTGATATGAATGTCAAATTCCTATTAAAAAGGTAGGAATAGTCAATTCCGGGCAAATTGCAAGGAATTGAAGATTCCGACTCTTTTTAAGTCGGAATCCGACTCATTTTAGTAGGAATTCATCATTCCGAGTCTTTTAGTCGGAATCCGTGTAACTCTCAGGGTTTAAAAGCACGTGTGGATCGGAATTTTGACTTTTTCGGTCGGATTTTCAAATTTTTATCTCAATCTACGACTTTTGCTCTCTGAAAGTTGGTTTTCAAAAGTTTCGGATTGCGTTGATTTTCTCAGATCTAACTCAAATTTTGTTGTGCGAATTCAGTGGTACAATCATTTTCTTCTACTTCATAGTATAAATCTTTGTATTTTAGATCTGTTCTTGCGAAAATCCTAACTGTTCTTCGTAAATTTAGTTGATTTCATGCTTTGTTGGTATTAATTAGTGAGTAATTGTCATTTTCATGCTTAGATTTAGTGTTTGTCATGTTTTAGTGTTAGAATTTACGAGTTTGAACATGTTTTAAGTACAAATCGTTCATCAGTTCTTCGTAGTTTGAACATGTGTGTACGTTTCTGGGTTACGGGTTTAAAAGTTAAAAATAACATGTTACATGAACTCGTTTGGGGGTAGTGTAGGAAGTAAAAATGCTTCAAATGTTATAGGCTAGACTCGTTATTCATTAATTTGGTGAAATTTTAGTGTTTGAAATTTCTGAGTTGGAATATGCAAAGATTTGTTAAGAATCAGTAGAAATTTCCAAATTTCGACTGTTTCATCACTTGATGTATATACAAAGTGTTTCATCAATTGTTCGGAATTCTCAATTGCTCGGAATCTTCAAAATGATCGGAATGTTCATTTTCTAGGAATTTCAAATTGATCGGAATGATCATTTGATAGGAATTCCAACATGATCGGAATTTCCAAATCAATCGGAATTCCAAATTTTCTCTGAATTCCAGATAACTTTTCAATCGGAATCAAAGATTTTAATCGGATTTAAGGCTAACTTTCAGTCGGAATCCTCGATTCCGACCAAATACTTAGCATTTTTTTGAAAATTTTCAAATTTTCAAAATTTTCAAAGTTTTTTAAACCGAAGAAATAATTGTCTATTATCTTATCTGATGGATATATGATGAGTAACCATGGGTGTGCTTATGTTTTATTGCAGATGGCTAACCATGCTAATCATGTAAACCCTCTTACATTTGTTCCTTCTAAAAAACTGTTTCCTTCAGCTAATTATCTTCCTTCCGTTCTAAACAATCATTGCTTTGACTTTATGATCACCACTACCCAATGCCCAATTATTACTGAGCTCATTGAATCCCATCCATTAAACCACCTCTTTTCTTATAACCCTACAGCTGATGAGGAAGATCCTCACATACCGGAGGTTTATGTGCAACAGCTATGGCATACCATGCATAACATAGTTACTAATGAGGGTGAGGCACAGATTTCTGGAAAAATTGAAAATTTTGAATTCTCGTTCAATGTTCATCAATTAAGGAGAACGCTAAAACTACCAGCTGAGATATCTACATATGCTCATAAATAGAAGTTTGATCTAATGCCGTCTAACAAAGAAATCTTTGCTCATGTGAAAGATCTGGGTTTTAATGGTGTACTCACCAAGAATGCACATTTCAAGAGATCCAACTTAGTTCCAATCTGGCAGACACTATATGCTATCATCAATAGATGCCTCACAAGTATATCAAAAGGAGTTGATGACGGGAGTTCGAGTGCATTTCAAATTCTGGTTGCCATGGTCAAACATTGGCACATAGACTACGCGTCTATTATTCTTCAAGATCTACACAAGGTGGTTCATGAGAAACAAATTCCACTTCTAGCAAAGAAGTTTCTACCTTATCACAGGTTCCTTTCTATGATTGTGCAAAGTATTATGATGGAAAATCCAAATGAAATCAATAGGAGGGATAATGATCCTAAGCCTACAGTATACATCATGCAAAAAGTGTATAAAATTGAATAGACTTTTGAAATTCAGGCTTATGTGATGCCTGTTGAGTTGGTAATGTTGATGGATTGTCATGATCTTGTTGTAGAGGCATATGTGAGTGAGAATAATCTTGTTCTTCCAGAACGACAAGAACCTGTTGATCCTACCCAAAGAACAGTAGAACCTGAGGGATTAGAAACTAGTAGTCAGTCGTCTTCGGGTGACACTGACAGGGATGAGTCGAGGGAAAATTCTGGAGGGGTGAAGAAGTGGTTGAGGGAGGTGAGAGTGTAGGTGAGGGAGATGAGGAGGATGATATGCCTATAGGAAAATTTATTGAAAAATCTCAGTCTCAGGAAACACAAGATCAGGGTGTAGAATATAATGTTGAAACTATGATTATTACACCTGAGGGTACAAATAAGGAAGCACCTGTGTATACACATGCTGATATGTTTGAGATTGATTTTGATGTAAAAGAAGCAGATAGATTAAGAGAAAATGAGAATGAAAGTGGGAGAAAAGAAAATACGAGTGCTGAGAGTTCCTCAACCACAAATAGACGGGAAACCACATCTGCCATCAGGTCTGACAGGGTCAGTCCTGTTGTTGAACTAGACTCTGGCATCCCACCAGAGCATGCACAAACCCTACCAAGCTACTCTGTTTCTTCTCAACAAGAAACAGTTTTAACTTCTCACGGGGCTTTAACACATTATCTACCGAAGTCTCCTTCTGAGACAGTAGGTATTGAAATAGGTGCCATTTCTCCCTAGGTTACCGATGTTCATTTTGATGAGCACATTGTAAACCCAATTATTTCTATACACAAGGACACATCTGTACCATCAACTAGTATCCTACCTGAAGGAACTAGCAGAACATCTGTAGAAGATACACTTCGTGTACTTCAAGGATCAGATGGAAATCCCATCATGGCCAACATCACTACAACCATGAACATGGGTGGCTCAACTTCCGAAAGATTTGTTCCTCCAGTTGTTCCAGTCTCAACGGGTAATCTAAGTGATCCCGGTTTTGTTACACCACCAATAGCTACTCAGGTTGCCTCAGAATTCGTTTTTAAGGCTGACCTTCAGACTGCTCTGGCTGAGATTTACTCTAAGATGGATCAAATGCATCAGGATTTGAACACCAAGGTAGATGTTGTGACTGAGAAACTGTTAGCTGTTAATTCTAGATTTGATGAGCTGCAGAAAGAGAATGCTTCTATTCATGATAAGCTTGATCGGTTGTTAGCTAACCAAGGGCTAGATGTTTCTATTGATGAGCTAAAGTCTCAACTGTATGTGAAGTTTATGGCTAGGCCAGATAACATTGAAGAAGACGACACTCTAGTTGACTTGGTTCGTAATGAGTTCAAGAAAACAGACTTTGAAAGCTTCAAGAAACAAATGCTTGATAGTCTAGCTGCCTTTGGTGTAGCTTTTCATAAAAGAATGGATGATATAGATCCGGTTCAGGATGTTGAGGGGGAGGCCCGAGTTGGTGTTGAGGGGGGGGGGGCATTCAGTCAGAGTTAATACTGAGGAGGAAGCTGCAATTGCTGCTACAATCAAAGCTTCTCTAGAATCTTGTCAGGCACAAGGAAAGAAAAGGAAACATAATGATCAAGATCCTGATCCAGATCATTCTGAGTGGGAGAACGGTGGTGCTTCTGTGCCTATCACTTCTTTGTTATCTAAGCTATCTGCCTCATCATCTCAAAGCAAGCAAACACCAACACCAAAGAGAGGTAGAGGTAGAGGTAAAGAAAAAAGGAAAATGGCTTTAGTTGATGAAAAAGAAGAGGATGCTGAAATTGTCATGGAAACACATGAGACTGAAACTAATACTGATTTTGAGTTTGATACGTATGGGTCATTTCAAGATAATACAGAGCTTAATTTACAAGATCAGATCACTAAGCTCAAGGAAAATATTGAAAAGATACCAATAGTTGAAAAGCCTAAGGTTTTGATGGTGGATGATTATATTCTTGAGAAAGAATTGAGAATTAAAAAGCTAGATATTAATAAGGTTTTGAGATAAACACGTGAAGTTGTAGAGTTATTTCCAACCTCTCCTCGGAAATTCAGAATGACACCCAAGGATATTCTGAGAGAGAATAAGAGAAAAGAAAAGGAAGAAGAGTTGAGAAAGGATGCAGAATGGGAAGTACCTAAGGGATATACAGTGGATCCAATTAATACTGGTGCATTGAGAGATCTCAAAAGAGGGGTTATACTAACAAAAGAAGCACTAAACAAACCAAGAACCAACTGAAAATTTCAAGATGTAGCAGTTGCATTTTTAGAAGAAAAGATTGATGCAATATTCACTGAGGAACTTGAAGACATGCGATCAATTGATATGATCGGTGTTGATGATGTATCAGAAGTTGGTAAAAAGGTACTATTGAACTGGCATGGAAAGACAAAAGATCAAGTAGCTTCTAAACATTCGATCTTAAAATTTCAGTGTTCTTTTCCAAATTTTCTGCATTATACTTGGGTTCATTATGCTGTCAAACGTGTTGATCAGAAAGTGTACAACTTTAGTCAAATGGAATTGAAATATCTAAGTCTGGAGGATCTGGATTACTTGTTAGAAATTTTGGAACCAAGAATTTTACATTCAAAAGCTGATAAAGCAGGATATACTGAACTCTGGAAATTTATTGCTCAACGAATTCTGGTTGCAGAATACACAGATCTTCAGATTGGAGCTGAATCAGACAAAATCAAGATTAATGCATTAAAACCAGATACATGTCATCCAAAGTTGAATCAAATGGAGATGTATCAAGTTGTTTGGAATGATGTAGATAATGAGTCAGAAGATGGCATAGTACTCTTTAATAGCAAACAAGAAAAGTTCTTCTTAAGACAGAAGGATGTGGGATCTAATTCAGATGGTTCATTGCGAGTATGGCTATTCAAGATAAGAGAACATATTCTCTGTATGAAGGATGATTCTGATTAATCAGGAAGAGTTACATTGACTGAAGTTATGGATGTTTTCCAGGACAAACTTAGTGAACGTATGATGATCAGAAGGTGGCAAAGAAACCTAGGAGAGAGGAACATTGTCTAGACTCAAACAAGGGGGAGATTGTTAGATCATATTATGTTTGTAGTCTTTAACAATGTATTTTGTCATATATATCACCTTAATACCTTAGATTGGTAGTGAATATGTAAATGGTATATAAGGTGATCTCTTTGTAATGTGTTTATAACTTTGGCATATATTGAATATATCAAACACACACTTAAAGGTGTTTTGCCTAAATTCTCTCTACATCATCTATTAATCATACTATATTCTACTCATTCAATACCTTTCACTAACAATGCAGGCTACAAGATCTTGTTAGTGTTTATGAAACAAAGAATCAGACTTGCTGAAAGAACTGATCTCCAACTTGGTGCTGAGGCAGACAAAGCAAAGATAAATGTCTTGAAGCCGAACACCTCTCATCCTAGAATTGAAGAGCTTGAAATGTTTCAAACTATTTGGAAGGATGATCAGACTGGAGAAACAGATGATGACATTGTATTATTCAACAGTAAAAGAGAGAAGTTCTTTTTAAGAATCAATGAGCTCAATGCATATTCAGATGGTTTACTCAGAGTCTGGCTAATCAAGATCAGAGTGCACAGCTTCGGCCTCAAGGATGACTTTGATCAATCTGCAAGAGTAAGCTTGACTGATGTTATGGAAAGGATAGAAGTCAAAATGCGAGAAAGAGCTATTCTTCATAGATGGCAAAGAATTCTAGGTGAACGAAACATCGTCTAGATCAAATCAAGGGGGAGATTGTTAGATCTGTAATTATGATTTAGATCTAGACAATATTTTGTATAAAATCTATGTTTTAGATTACTAGTATAAATACCTTGTAAGCTTACCTTTATTATAACTTTGGCATTATTGAATATATCAAACACACACTTAAAGTTGTTTTGTCTAAATTCTCTCTACATCATCTACGTATCATACTATATTCTACTCATTCATACCTTTCAAATAGACATTGCCAATACAAATCGATAAAAATCCTTAAATGATAAGTATTAGCCCTAGGATCCATATTTCATACGTGTTGGTGCACGGTTTGGGCACGAAAACACCAACCCCATGCTATTTCTGGTAGGTAGGTTCTTTTACCAATCGTATCTAACTTGATACGACTCCTAGACCTCTTTGAGATTTTTATACAAAATATCTAAGTATGTTTATCTCTACAGTAAGCGCATTTTGGGCCCGTCACATCAGGAAATCAACAAAGTAGACCACACCACCTAGGACGGGGTGAACTCTGGTCCGTCACATCAGGTAATCGCAAAGTCTTTCACCCCACATCGGTGTGAACCCCGGTGTGCATTGTTTGGGCACGAAAACACACCAATGTACTGTTAGAGATATGCCCACTAATGTACGTACGCCATAGACCGCTGCTGATGATGTATGGGCCTATTGGGTCATACACCGGGGTCAAACCTGACAGCAACTTAAGTTTAGGGACCAATTATGACAAAAGACAAAAGTTGACATCGCAGGCCGCGTTAGCGCCGCTAACTATAAAGGGTTAGCGCCGCTAAGTCCTAAGAATTAGCGCCGCTACGGCTGCATGTACTTTGTGTCACATCCCTGGCAGGCCGCGTTAGCGCCGCTAACTTTAAGGGGTTAGCGCCGCTAAACCCTAAGAGTTAGCGCCGCTACGGCTGCATGGGCTTTATGTCAAATTACCTCCCAAGCTGGCCAATGTGTGGTGTACACCTAGGAACGCACTTTGGCCGGTCTTTGTGGTTAAAATTGAAGCTGGAGGCAGAAGCAAGTGAGAGACTTCATTTTGTTTTGAAGTGGCTTTTGCTCTTTTTCTCTCTAATAAACACACACACTTTTCTCTTTGGTGCTACAATGACCAAGTGAGATTATAGAGAGTACTCCAGAGATTTTGGTCTTCTAGTTGCTGTTCCATTGTGGTTTTCATAGTGAAGTATCGCAATGGCTTGCTAGCACTCGTGGTTGACGCGTTCCCGGGGTATATCCCAATAGAAGATTCGGTTTTCGTTCTTGGAGGATCATCACCACGACCTGAAGAAATCTGGAGCTAAGGAGAAAGGTATAACACCTCTTTCCTTCTTGTTGCATTTCTTGAACATAGAGTTTGGTCCATTTGAGGGATTTCGGTTTTTATGCTTTGATTGCTTGTACATTGGGCTATTTTGTTTGTACCTTGCTTCCGCTGTGAGCCCACGAAATCCCAACAGTGGTATCAGAGCCACCTCTATGTTAGATCTGCACTTGGTGGCTTGAAAAATCCCGAAATCAAAATGGTTGTTTTCTGTTCGAACAGGGTTAGCGGCGCTAACCTCGGGTTAGCGGCGCTAACTCATAAATGTTAGCGGCGCTAACGCGCTATAACAGTTTTAATTTTCAAAGTTAAAATCAGTTTTGGTCTCGGGAATTTTTAGCCTTTTTGTGATTCTGGAAATTTGTTCCAGTTTAGTGTTTGGTAATTTTGTTACCACCTTGTTTGTTTGGTTGTATGTGATAGATTTGAAATTGGTAACCTTGTCTTTGACCTTGTGGTTGACTTTGTGTGTTTGGATGCATTTGGTGATTTTTAATCACATGGGCTGTAATATTTATTAAAATTGTTATATTTGTAATAATATTGTGGCTTGCATGCCATTTCATTCATCCGTGTATTTGTACTAGATAAATAGGAAATTAGTGTGGCTTGTACGCCATTTCAATTTCTATTGTATTTGTTGTACAATTTGGATGAAAACACACAAGATGGAGTCGGAAGGAGATGGAGCGTGTCCATAGAAGCCGGTGAAGTCCATTGGTGATAGCGGTTCTAGTGGGAGCTCGCATTGAAGACCTTCCGTCCCTTAGTTGACCACGTTCTACCCGTTTTGGCTCACGGGAAGAACGCATAGGATTTTGGCAAGGGTTACCAATTTATTTCGTATATATGCGTGTGATGTGATTTTATTTTATTCTTGCATGGTTTGCTTAGGATTCGCATGCTAGAAAATTTTTTCGACATTAATAAAATCACAAGAGATTTGGTAAAAATGGTTTACCACTCTCTCGCGCGCTCACATACAAGATTAACTTACCTAGTGAAAATAGGTTTTGTCACTAAACAAGTTAATCAGTAACCAAGCCAAAAACAAAAGCCCGTTTTCATAAAAACGTAAATCTTGCACCATCCAAAAGATGACACCACCCAAATCTAGTGAAGCATGGAGTGATTGTCGAGCTTAGCACGAGTTATTCCATGTGGATCTGTGTGGAAGGTGAGTGTGGGACCTTGAAATTATCGGTTGTCGAGCTTAGCACGAGCCGGTAGTTGTCGGGGTATCACCGTGTATCTTGTTGGACGATTTGCAATTACAAATTAGAATCCTTGAGTGATTGTCGAGCTTAGCACGAGTCAACCAAGAATTTTAATTTGGAATTGGTGCTAGTAGGGATCAAACATGCCAAACGACCGATGGTTGTCGTAGGATCCCGCAAGTGTCTAAGAGTTGCAATAGAGATTGCAATCGGTAAAGTGGTTATCGGCCTAAATAGCTCCATGAAGTGATCCGCGGCAACCCCGTCATGAATTGGAGTGAAATATGGTTCTTAGCCCTTGTTAAAATATTTTTCGAGACGATAAGGGTAATTATTTTAACGAGGATTCAAATCAAACTAACTAATTCATGTACTCTACTTTAATATAGGATGTCGAATCAAAACCACAACACGTCGAATTTTTCACTTCATATGATTCTACAAAGGGTGAAACTCACGGGAGTGAACTTTGTTGACTGGCTTAGGCAATTGAGAATTGTCCTACGTGCTGAGTCTAAGTTGCACATTCTTGAGGAACCCCTTCCTAAACCACCTGCTATCAATGCGGAATGGGCTATCCGATATGCGTATGAAAAGCGTGTTCGGGATACACACGATGTTGCTAGTCTCATGTTATCAAGTATGAGCTCGGAACTGCGAAAGCAATTTGAGCACATGACTGTGTATGACATGATTAACAAGCTGAAGGATGTTTTCCGACAGCAAGTTAGACAAGAACATTTTGAGTGTGTTAAAAGTCTAACCGGTTGTAAGATGCGGGAAGGCGGGAGTGTAAGTGCCCATGTTTTGAAGATGAAATCATACATGGACCAGATGGAGAGATTAGGTTTTCCTATAGGGAGGGAGCTTGGTGTGAAATTCATACTTCAGTCTCTGCACGCCACATATGAAAAGTTTATAAAGGACTATCATATGCATGGAAAGGAAATGTCTATAGATGAATTGCATGGAATGTTGAAGGTTGTAGAATCTAACATGTCCAAGCATGCATCATCTTCATCCACTCTTGTTTTTGGTTCTAAGGAACAACATAACATGAAGAAGAAGAAATCGATCCCATTAAAAGAAGAAGTTGGGGTTTCCAAGCTTGCTTCAAGTTTTGAGTCTATGGACATTGATAATGTGGCTAAAGAGACTCAACAAGGGGTGGTTTGCTACTTCTGCGGTAGATTTGGGGATTAGGGCCGTCATGCCTGCCCTTCGTGCCGAAAGGATATAAAACTTCTCAGACAAGAGAGAGTTAATTTTCCTACTTGAGGTACATTCATGATTATACTTCATTGCTATTTCTTATAAGCTGGGATGTTTACCCGAGCTATAAGACTCACGTTTGTCACAAATTTATTTTTGTTGCAAAGTGTAGGTCTATTAGTTGTAAAAAGGAAAAAGCTTGAAGAACCGGATCTCTGAAGAAGAAATTTTGTTAATTGTATTCTACAAGAGAAATGGGAGTAATGGTCTCGCCATTAAATCCGGATTTATTATTACTTTTGTTTGTATGCCCTGCGTGGCAAGAACTACTTTAGTGTATGCTCCTTTGGAGATGATGGATGTTTTTGAATCTTGTATTTTATAAAGATTTTTCATTTTAATAGTTTCATTTCAAATTCGATCCATGTCTATGCTTTTGTGTTATTTTGACTATTTTAGTGCTTAAATACACATTTGATGACGATGGATATGACTTAGAATTGAAACAATTTTGAAAAATTATTTTGAGATGATTTTATCAAAACTTATCCATATCATTGCATACATAAAGGCTCGTTATAAGTAATAAGACAATCATGAACAATTGATTCTTAAATCCAAAAGTGATTTGGATATATTAGCTCTATGGCATAATCAAACTTGACCAAGTAAACAAAATTTGCATCGCTTAGATCCATGTGGTTAGGATCTTTGTAAAAGTTTAGCCTCGGGCTAAATGAAAGATACAAATCTTGTTTATTGGAATAGGATGATTAATGAAATCCTTCACCAGTATTGGTTAGGAAGGATTGTGACTTGTTGGATATGATCATATTTGTGTGATAATCCGTTCAAGTATGCCACAAAGAGTGACACTAGTGAAATTCTTCATCACTATCTTTATGGTAGTAGTTAAGAGAATGTTTACTAGAGAAAAGGCTTATGTCTGAAACCTAGTGGTGTTCGGAACTAACTTAAAGAGAATTAAGAATCAATAAGGGCATATAGATATAAATTCTTAGACCTAGAATAGATGCTAAGTTTTCTTATCTATATTGGTTTAAACATAAAATGAATCATGGGTTTAACCCATAATTCGTTTTTCTGAAGAAACACATTTGCACATGGTGTTACTTTAAATAAAACCGGATATCTGTGTTGATGATCAGATAAAAGGCAGGCCTAAAACATGTATTCAATGTGGTTGGTATACATTAATTTTATGAACCAAGTCCTCGATCTAAAACACAGCATTGTGGTCACTTAAGCATCGAATGAGATATTGACTAGAAAGAGTTCTTTGCTTGTCAATCTCATAACTTAAATTATCCAGTCTACATTCAGTGGGAGATGGATGAATTATAAGTTAATGCCTACATATTTAAGTAGTTCATCTGAGTTTTGGATTATTGTTTCTTGAACTTTTGGGAACCATGTTTGGTTGCGCAAAAGGGAAAGTACAATTTACAAAAGCATTCCAGTGGAAGAACGTAAAACTTAAATAAAAGACCTAATGTTGACACTAGCATTTAATCAGCATAGAGATGCTGGTATAACCTGACAATATCCATTGCTTCTTTATATCTGATGGAAATCAAGAAGGTTGTTTAGATATGAGGTTGTCATATTTTACTAACAGCAGCTTGATGGTAAATCATTGTGATGTTACCATTCATCGGAAACATAGTGGGACCCTGTGTTCACTAGTGAATAGAAGAAGATAATGGTGTAACCTATTTGCTGCATCCAAGTACTTGACTTGGGTTAATCCCACACCTAAGGTGTAATTCAAGAAGGGTGAAGGGACTAACATATATGCCATAATGGACAACTTCAAATACCGACTAGAGACAAAGTGTTTCATATTGATTTTATGGAAACAAGTTCTAGTGGTTATGTTGAAGATAATTTGGATAAAGTGTAATTTTGTTGTCACCTTGTGGAAACAAGTTTGCTCACATGGACAAAAGAGATCTGAATCCTTCATAGGATCAAGTTGAGGAAATACTTAAGGCATTTTCCGAGGGTCTCATTCATCCATAAAAACCAGATTAAGTCTGGATTAAGCGAAACATTGTTGTCACTATGGGGAAACAAGTAATCTCGCATGGAAATAAAAGGCCAAGATCCTTTGCAGGATTAAATTGAGGAAATTTTTGAATCATGTTCCGAGGCCTTATATATCCATTATGTCCAAATTGTGTTCATGACTAGGGTCAGCAAAACTTGCATCTTGTGGCTGTAATCCTGCTTTATGAGAAAGTCAAAGAAATGAGTTTTCTAGAAAGCGTAGATTAAGCCAAATACCCTTGTCAGGGCTAGTGGGAGCATCATGTGTTCCTAGTCAAATATGCTCTATGAAAATAATGTCCTAATTTAGGGTTGTTCTACAACCTAATGGTGGAATTGTTGTTCTATGAGTATAAATAGAAAATATGGAATCAAGTGAATTTTCTAATTCAAGAAGTACTGATGTATGTTCTTGATGTTCGACGAAAGTAGAATTGTCTTGAGTAAGTTATTACTGCAAGCAAATCTATGCTTATGAGACTGTCGATTTTATCGAAGTTTAGATTAATCAAGTATGTGGTATAGATACGACATTTAGACCTAAATGAGTGTCATCGACCCTATTGTGGACTTCGGTCACATTGACGGTATGTCGACTCTGATAAACATGAGTGTCAATGACTCTATTGTGAACTTCGGTTACATTGAGAGTATGTCGACTCTGATAATCATAAGTGTCATTAATCCTATTGTTGACTTCTGTAACATTGAGGATATGATGACTATGATAAATTTGTAAATGATCTCTTTAATAAACACTTCGCTAGTGGTTTAATAAGAGAATACAAAAGAGTACAAAGTGATATCGGGTAAATGATCCCATAATTAAGCCATTGTCAAATACTAGTGATGACTTTCATACTAGGTATAAAAGCATTGTTCATGCTTATGACCGGGCTTAAATATCGCTTTAGTATATGTTTGATTTACTTATAAGCTTTGGGAACGATACAGACAGTATTGTAATTTATGCTTGTTTCGATATGCGAGTGATTCGGTTACATTCATAAGACTTTACTGTGTTCCATCTTAGCATGTTTAACCACTTCCCAGAATGTTTATACATTCTAAAATTCCACAGTCAGTCATTCTTCAAGGGAAGAAAGTTTGAAATAAGGGTGAGGTTAGGTGTTGGTTATGCATTAATCAAGGATTGAATGCATGAAACGCAACAGTAACCTGTGCTTGAAAGGGGTTTCAAGTGACTGGAAGACCCACACCTGAGTTCACTTCATGGATCATGGTCACAAGTAACTCGGGATGATAATATCATTACGTCCTTCGACCCGAGATGTATGAATTGCCATAGCATGAAACTTTCTTACTTTGGTTATTTCAAAACGTAGTTCGTAACTGGCTATTATAAAGGGAATAGCTGGGTAAGACAAGGTTCATGTTATGGGATTGTACAGTCAACGGAATTTGTTCCTCCTGTATGAGAGATATCCCTGGGCCCCTCGATGATTGGGCACTGACACCAAAATAAGCATGGCCATGCGCAAAGGAATATTGATTGAGAATCAGATATGTCCTTAAATTTTGGTCACCACCAATCTTGATCGAGAAACATAATCGTGAACGATCTGGAGATTGACATATTAATCCATGTCTCGTGTTCACAAGGATATCGCGAACAAAAGGATGTTTGATCACTTATCTATAGGACCTCTACGTTTTATGAAGGTTATGGTTTTCTGCAAGGAAGCGGAACCCATACTGACTTGGGGGCATCGATGCTTTGCTAGAGGCCGCTCTTTGTCTGTGGTTACATGGGTACGGTGCATTATGTGCAAGTGGGAGTCTGTTAGAGATATGCCCACTAATGTACGTACGCCATAGACCGCTGCTGATGATGTATGGGCCTATTGGGTCATACACCGGGGTCAAACCTGACAGCAACTTAAGTTTAGGGACCAATTATGACAAAAGACAAAAGTTGACATCACCGGCCGCGTTAGCGCCGCTAACTATAAAGGGTTAGCGCCGCTAAGTCCTAAGAATTAGCGCCGCTACGGCTGCATGTACTTTGTGTCACATCCCTGGCAGGCCGCGTTAGCGCCGCTAACTTTAAGGGGTTAGCGCCGCTAAACCCTAAGAGTTAGCGCCGCTACGGCTGCATGGGCTTTATGTCAAATTACCTCCCAAGCTGGCCAATGCGTGGTGTACACCTAGGAACGCACTTTGGCCGGTCTTTGTGGTTAAAATTGAAGCTGGAGGCAGAAGCAAGTGAGAGACTTCATTTTGTTTTGAAGTGGCTTTTGCTCTTTTTCTCTCTAATAAACACACACACTTTTCTCTTTGGTGCTACAATGACCAAGTGAGATTATAGAGAGTACTCCAGAGATTTTGGTCTTCTAGTTGCTGTTCCATTGTGGTTTTCATAGTGAAGTATCGCAATGGCTTGCTAGCACTCGTGGTTGACGCGTTCCCGGGGTATATCCCAATAGAAGATTCGGTTTTCGTTCTTGGAGGATCATCACCACGACCTGAAGAAATCTGGAGCTAAGGAGAAAGGTATAACACCTCTTTCCTTCTTGTTGCATTTCTTGAACATAGAGTTTGGTCCATTTGAGGGATTTCGGTTTTTATGCTTTGATTGCTTGTACATTGGGCTATTTTGTTTGTACCTTGCTTCCGCTGTGAGCCCACGAAATCCCAACATGTACTGGGAGCAGGAAAGGTGTACCACTAGATGGGTGGCACTACTGGTCTAGGATTTTAGTGGGTTTTATCCAAGTTTGAAAAACTTGATTCCAGTTTTGTAAAACCATTTTAAAACTAACTATTTTAAAATCCGTATATATAGTATACCTTGAAGTAGGTACATAATACGTCTTATGATAAAACCATTAAAAACAAGTTGTTTTTAAATGCTGATACCACAATCATAAAATATTTAATTTAATAAAACTGTTGTCGTTTACCAATTTTTATCACATACCTTGGTTTAACCCCTGATTAATAATATCCATTATTAACCTCTTACTTTAATTTTATAGTCGCATAAATATTCATAAAATAAAGCACAACCACGCAGTTAATAAATCTATTTTAGTTTTGCCAACTATGTCCTAAGGGGTCAACTAACTTCAAAACTATACTAAATAGAATCCCGTGGCTTGAACTTTGTGTTTTTTTCCTTGATCCCACTGGTCTTCACACCTTCGGTCTTGACTCGAGCAATTCCGTCTTTAAATTTCTCCGTCTTTGGTTTTTGGTTACAACAAACTAAACTAGAATACATAAAATCCTATTCTATTACTTTTTACATTGTAAAAGGGGTTGTAAGTGCCACGCAAGCCTTCTTAAAACCAAAAAAGAAATACATAAAGGATAAAACACAACCATAGGTCTAAGTTGAGAAAACCTATAACCTACATGTCCAACTACAATGTTAGAGCATGAATGTAAATCCCTAGTTCTGGTCAATCAAATATGTAATTACCTACTTAGAATGATAATACAAAGGAGTTTTGACTTATGGTTACATGTTTATTCATTCTAAGTGTTTACTTATGTGTATCTTAAGCTTACAAGTATTTAATCATGTGTTGATGTGTACCTGGAAGGTTAAGTATAAAGTTTACATCATCACGTGCGTGATGAAGCTCACTACGTACGTAGTGGTGCTCATTACGTGCGTAGTGAGATTGGATAATTATAATTAACTAATTACTATTAAAATTGTCTAGTACGTACGTAATATATATACATTACGTGCGCAGTGCACTGCATCACGTGCGTAGTGGACGTAAATTAAGGCAGAGGCGTGTTTAACTCAAATACCACGTTTTTGTACGTATAAATAGTATTTTAACCGCGTATTATCAAAAATAAATCACGCATAGTCACTGGTAATCCTTCGAAACCGTACGAAAACCTTCATTAACGTCAACTAAGTGTTGATTTCGCGTCCAAGGGCAGTCATTAAGCATTCTGTGTTAGTTCTTAGTGATTTTCTTAGCAATATTTGTGTGTTCTTCGTGATCTCTGTGTGCCAGACACCTAAGCAGATCTTGAATCCTTAGGAGGTTTGGGAAATAGATATTCCGCACTATTTCTCATCCTAGATCAGTCCTAGCATTAGGGTGTTAGTTTAGAACCCCCACGGTCCTACAAAGTGGTATCAGAGCCTTATGCTTTGATTGATCATTTTTCCTTAGGTTTTTGTGGTCTAGGTGTCGTTTTGGTCATATAGGTTCGTTCGTTTTGTCGTTTTCTCGGTGTTTTGTCGTGCGTTTAGTCGAAATCAGATTGTTTTTGCGTTAAAATTTTCGTAATCGTTGAAGTTTACACGTGCGTGATGTCCCTCACTACGTACGTATACCGTAGCAGTCCGTACGTAGTAAGTATTTTGGTGTTCTAGAATTTTACTTGACCCGTGTTCTGTCCGTGTGTAGTGTGTCTTCAACACGTGCGTAGTGACCTCCACTCCGCACGTATTGATTTTTAGTGTTAAATCTTTTCTTGCAAAACAAGTTATTCACTACGTACGTATTGAATTCATTTCGTGCGTACTAGGTCTCTCGTCCGTACGTACCTGAGTCTGTGTGATAGTTTTTTCGTTCCGTGCGTAGTACACTCCCACTACGTGCGTAGTGCCTTCCCTACATACGAATCACTCTCACTTCGTGCGTAGTGCTTGAATCTGTTTTATTTGTTAATCACAATGTCTGACATGAGTGCAATGGCTGCTAAACAAACCATAACTGCTTTAAGTAATCTAATAATGGATAATGAACAAGGTGGCATTAATAAAGTACCTCGACTCTTAACCATGGAAGACCACGTTTTGAGATTTTTATTGATGGGATTGATCCACGGTTGCACAGAGCTATATCTGCTGACTATTCTGTGCCTAAGGGTGAAGGGAATATCGAAGTTCCCTATGACATGATGAGTGACGATCAGAGGAAAGCATACGATGCTGAAAAGAAAGCTTATTCTTACCTGATTCAAGTCATTCCAAATGAGATCTTTCATCAGTTCAGACGGTATAGAACTTCACATTCTTTGTGGAATGCACTGCAAAAGAGGAACGAAGGGAATGCATCTCTGAAGGAGCTCAAAGCCTCTCAACTGAGAAAAGAGTTTGATCACTTCACAGCATACGTAAATGAAAAGCTTCCCGATCTGATCAACAGATACAACCACCTTCTTAGTGAATTGGACAGTCTGGGGGTACAGGTTTCTGAAAGACAACAAGTAGAGACTTTATCCAAGGCACTACCCAAGAGCTGGAGGCCATTTATTATGATTCTGAAGAATAGTGAAGGTTTTGAAGGCATGGATTTAAATGATTTTATAACTAAGTTGAAAGAGCATGAACAGGAGGAGCAAAATCTAGACAGATTGAGCAGTTATGTTCAAAATCCCTCTCTATACTGCTCTGGACCCATTGCTTCTCCAGCCACTTCATCAAATGCTCCATTGCAGACAGCTTTTACCTCTAATGTCAGTGCCTCAAACAAGTCTGTCCCTGAAACTTCAAATGGACCACCATATTCTTCTCCTTCAAGCAAAAAGTCTGGGCCAGCGTTAAACACGGAACACTTCAAGCATGGTAGTACTGAAGAAGTAAAGGAGCATATGGGGATGCTTAGTGCTTTGGTCTCTTCCTATGATGATCTGCTGAAGGGTAAAATTGGAAATGCTTACTTGACTCAGGAAGAATATGACCAGATAGATAATGATGAGATGGAAAGACAGGACATTCTATGGTCCTATGCTAATCTGGTAAGGAGAGCCAAGGCACTAGTGAAGAGAACCGGGATAGAGCTGACAGCAACCAAAGATACCAAGTTGGGTTTTGATAAATCAGCTGTCACGTGCTACAACTATGGTGAAAAGGGTCATTTTGCTAGAGAGTGTGACAAACCAAAGAACTCAGGACCTAAGTATCCTTTCCGTACATCTCAAAAGAAAGCAGAAACATCTCCTGAGAGTTCAACCAAGGCAATTGCAGTTGTTCAAAAAGATGAGGGGATTCATTGGTCTGTGCATTTTAAAGATGATGATGCTTTTGAAGTTGCAGAGACCAACTTGGCTAGTGTTCAGGAGATGAATGATGAGTCACAATCTGAAACATATAGTGTCAAAGAAGCTGATGATGAATTTTTTTCCAGTAAGGAATAATCCGTAAGGCCTACTGATGAGCACAATAACAAACCAGCCTCGGTGCCAACTGCCGGACCAACGCCAGTGACTGTTCGATCTCAATCAGAAGATCCTAAGGCATGCATGACTAGACAAGCTGACTTAAAGGTAAGTAACATTTCTGGCCTTCCATGTGCTTCGTGCAATGATTATGTATAAAACATAGTATCTCTGAAATCTCAAGTTGCTGAGCTTACCTCTAAACTGCATGAGAACACAATTATTAAAGGAAGAGAAAAGACTTTAAAAGACAAAATTGAAAGTCAAAATAGGCAGATTAGAGAACTAGAGGCAGCTTTGTTAAATAAGCAGGATGCTATAGTTTTTTACATCAATCAAATAGACACTCTGAAACGGGATCTTGCTAGCTCTAAGGTAGATTATGAAACTCTAAAACAGAAACTTAAAAGTTATTCAACTTCATCTTACCTATTTGAGCACATAATCGACCGAAGATCTCATGGTTCCGATTTAGAAAAGGACAAAAAGCAGTATACTAAATGTCCACCACCAGTGTTAAATCAACTGGTGAAAACAGATGTCTTCTCTGAAGCTGACTCACTTCCTCCTAAGGTTGATGAATTTTCTGCTTCAACCTCAAAACCTGATTTAAAAATGAAGGGGGTAGTTAGTGAGCCTCAGATGAAAGAGGTTAAACAAGAAGAAATGCCTGAACCTGGAATGAGAAAACTTTTAGGCAATTCCACTAGACAAGGCACTCTAATGCAAAATGTCCAAGCAGCACTCAGAACAATAGGGAAGGAGGGTGCAAAGTCTCCTGCAACCCGTCCTTATGAGGAAGTTAAAATCCTACCCAAACAACGTGGTCTAGGAGTTTAGCCAAAATGTCCAGTTGATCAGAAAGTGCCACATAATCGTGCAAAACACCAGTCAAACAGGATTTGCTATGTTTGTAGGAGACCTGGTCACCTCAGTTATGAGTGTGATCAGCAACAACAGAGCTGCAATGGGAAAGTTGATTCTTTTTCTGAAAATTTTCAAAGGAACAAAATATTTAATCAAAATAATCAAAGATCAACTCAACCTATTCAGATCAAGAGGACTGTTGGGGAAACATTTGTTAAACCCAAAAGTCCCGAGGTTTGTAAAAAAGGGAAAGAGCCACTCCATAAGGTGATTAATGCTTCTAGTGTTTATCACAAGGCTTCTCCCCATCAAGACTTAAAATGGACCAATAAACCCGAATCTAAAATGTCAAATAGTTCAGATACCAATGTAGACTTCAAAGCTACTGGTATTTAGATTAAGATGCCAATTGTTGGAGAAGATGGGAAACCCATGACCATTCGGGCATTGGTTCCTAATGCTAACTAACTTTTTACTCTTTGTGCAGGGTACCCGCGGCTATAACACGTGGATTGTAGACAGTGGAGCATCCAGGCACATGACAGGCGATCTGAGCCTGCTTTCAAATGTCAGAAAAATAAAAGGAGGGTATGTAAGTTTCGCAGGTGATAAAGGAGGTCACATCACAGCTCAAGGTTTCTTTTCTAATGGGAGTGTGAGCTTTAACAAAGTCAACTATGTCGAGCAGCTAGCAAACAACTTGCTGTCAGTCTCTCAAATTTGTGATAAGGAGTTTAAGGTGATGTTTGATGACAAAAAATGCTATATTCTGAAGAAGGAATTTCTGATTCCCGAAGATATGATTTTAATGTCAACTCCAAGACATAATGATCTATATGTCCTGGACATGTCAAAGGCTTCGCTAAAAGAGGTTGAGCACCAGTGTTTTTTATCAAAAGCAACTGAGAAGGATTCCATGTTATGGCACAAGAAAATGTGCCATTTGAGTTTAAGAAAAATGAATCATCTGGTTCATCATTTACCAGACAAATGTATTTCATGTAAACTTGAAAAGCTTCCATTTACCAGACAAATGTATTTCATGTAAAATGGGAAAGCAGACGAAGAAACCCCACAAGCTGAAAAAGTACAACTCCATCTCAATTCCGCTTGAACTACTTCACATGGATTTATTTGGTCCTGTGAAGTACAAGAGCATCCATGGAGATAGGTACTGTCTGGTGGTAACAGACGATTACTCAAGATTTTCCTGGGTTTTCTTTCTAAAGGAGAAGTCTGAGACCTTTGAGACATTAAAGATAATGATCAACAAGTTAGAGACCATCTACAAACTGAAGATCCGGAAACTTAGGTCAGATAATGGAACAGAGTTCAAGAATCAGAAGATGGAGAAGCTATGTAATGAGAAGGGTATCCAGCATCAGTTCAGCGCAGCATACACTCCTCAAATGAATGGAGTTGCTGAGAGAAAGAATCGGACCTTAATAGAGGCAGCATGCACCATGCTTGCTGATTCTGCTTTGCCCGTAAGGTTTTGGAACGAAGCAGTTGCTAATGCCTGTTACACACTTAACCGGGTCTTAGTGGTCAAACGATTGGGAAATACATGTTATGAACTGCTAAACAACCGGAAACCTAATATAAGTCATCTTGAGCCTTTTGGTGCTCCCTGCACAATGTTAAAAAGAGAAGCCGAAGGTAAATTCAGTTCCAAGGTCGAGAAGGGACATTTCTTGGGGTACAGTGTTCCAAATAAGCGTGTCTTCAACTTAACAACTCACTGTGTGGAAGAATGGTTTGAGGTGGATGTGCAAAGGAATACCTTGGCACCTACAAAAACTGGTGATGCTTGGTTATTTGATTATGATAACCTATTTGACTCGTTTAATCTGCCACCAATAGCTCTAGAAGATGATATAGCAATTCAGATGTTGTATGACCTGCAGAACTCCTCTGAGGGCACCACCCCAAATCCGCCTTCTAGTACTCACACGTCGACGCATAGTGATGCTGAATCAGACTCTGAAGATGAGCTACATACCTCACCGGACAAGGGTTCACAGGGTGTTGACAGTTCCTCAAATAACCACCCTTTAACATTTGAAGAGACACCCGTGGTTAAAAATTTGAAAACTAATGTTGAGGCTCAGTTGCAGAGATCTAGCAGAATTGATAGAAACTACCCTCCTGAACAAATTATTGGTGATCCTACTTCTCATGTTCAAACCAGGAGACAGGTGGCAAAGGTATCAGGATCTCTCTCTCAAGAGTCCCCTGGACTGCAACAGGTGGAAGACTTTTCAGATCTGGGAGCTAATTTGGTCAAGTCTGTGGATTTTGCACAATGTCTATGTTCCGGATTTCTATCACAGATTGAACCAAAACATCATATTGAGGCGCTCAAAGACGATTCTTGGATTAATGCAATGCAAGAAGAACTACTTCAATTCAAGAAGTTGAATGTTTGGCGCTTAGTTAACAGACCAAAAGCTGCCAAGTCATTTGGCTGCAGATGGGTTCTGAAATTCAAACGTGATGATCAGGGAGTGATTGTCAGGAACAAGGCAAGGCTAGTAGTTCAGGGTTTCAGACAAATTCCTGACATAGACTACACAGATGTGTTTGCTCCAGTCGCTCGGTTGGAAGCTATACGACTTTTTCTAGCTTTTGCTTCGCACAAACGCTTTAAAGTCTATCAAATGGATGTTAAAAGTGCATTCATGTACAGGGAAATTCAGGAAACAGTGTATATTAATCAACCTCCGGGGTTTGTGGACCCCCTTCATCCAGACAAAGTTTTCTTACTAAATAAGGCTTTATATGGTCTACATCAAGCACCGCGAGCATGGTACGAGACCCTCTCTCAATATCTGATCGACAATGGGTACAAGAGAGGGACCATTGACAAAACGTTGTTCATCAAGGGTGAAGATAAAGACTTGATATTGGTTCAGGTATACATGGATGATATCATTTTTGGTTCTCCAAATCCAATTCTGTGTGAAGAATTTGCAAGGATTATGAAAGAGAAGTTTGAAATGAGTTCGATGGGAGAGATTAAGTTTTTCTTGGGACTTCAAGTGGAGCAGACAGAGACAGGGATTTTTCTACATCAGACTAAATATGTTGCTGATATTCTCGCCCGGTTCGAAATGTCTACTGAGAGGCCTGCTGCGACACCCCTTCCAGTAAATCACAGTATTTCTCCAGACACTGAGGGGGAGTTAGTGAATGAATCTCTTTACCGAGCTATGATTGGTTCACTGATGTACCTCACAGCATCCAGACCAGATATCATGTTCGCCACATGCCTAATGGCAAGATATCAATTCGAGCCTAATATCAAGCATCTGACAATTGTCAAGAGGATTTTTCGTTATCTGAAGGATGCTCCTAACCTAGGATTGTGGTATCCTTGTGATGATAATTTTGATTTGAAGGCCTACAGTGATTCAGACTATGGTGGTTGCAAAAAAGGATCACAAATCTACTTCTGGAGGATGTCAGTTTCTTGGATCGCGTCTTGTCACGTGGCAGTGTAAGAAGCAGACTGCGGTTGCTCTCTCTACGTGTGAAGCTGAATATATATCGGCGGCAAGTTGCTGTTCTCAGGTCGTCTGGATTCAACAACAGCTACGGGACTACGGTCTGAAAATTTCTACTACTCCTATTTATGTTGATAATACTGCTGCCATAGCTATCAGTAAAAATCCAGTACAGCACTCCAAGACCAAGCATATTGGTATCAAATATCATTTTATACGGGACTGTTGGGAAAAGAAACTAATTGACGTTTTGTCTATTCAAACTGAATTTCAAAAGGCAGACCTGTATACAAAGGCATTTGATAAACCCAGGTTTTTGTTCTTAGTGAATGAAAACGGGATGAAAACCAAGTGTGAGGTCGTCTCTGATGATGCAACTTAATGTCTTTCTCGTATATGTGCATGTGTGTCTATTTTCTGTGTGTTTATTATCTGTGTCTCTGTTCTTGGTATTTATTTCTTTTAGTATTTTAGGGGGAGATAGGTGCAACATAGAAAATACAAAAAAATCAGAAAAACATAGAAAATACAAAAAAATCAGAAAAACATAGAAAATACAAAAAAAAATCAGAAAAACATAGAAAATACAAAAAAATCAGAAAAACATAGAAAATACAAAAAAATCAGAAAAACATAAAAAATACAAAAAAAATCCGAAAAACATAGAAAATAAAAAAAAAATCAGAAAAACAATAATGAGAAGTTGATCCAACTCAAATGGAAAATGATGGTACACTGGCTTTCAATACAAAGTATGTCTAGTAAAATTAGGACTGAAGGCATGTACATATTCTTGAGAAAACTGTCTGAAAATTTGAGTCAAATCAGATAAGAAACAGATGGCGTGTAAGACATATGATGAGAGTCTAGGCTGATAAGTGGTTATGCATGTAGAAATCCATCAAAGATTCAAACTATCGAGACATTCCAAGTCTACAAGTCCATAACAGTTGAGACTAACTTAGTCTGGTGCACACACCTGTTACCATGCCAAATGTGTTAGATGACAATGAGCAAAATGTAAAAAGAGGGTGAAAAATTGACCCCAATCTGAGATGTCAAAAGAAATAGATACATTGATCTATTAGTGTTGAATTGTCAAAGAGCATAAAATGCAGTGACAAAAGCTCAACAGGGTGAAAAATTGACCCCAATTTGAGATGTCAAAAGAAATAGATACATTGATCTATTAGTGTTGAATTGTCAAAGAGCATAAAATGCAGTGACAAAAGCTCAACAGGGTGAAAAATTGACCCCAATTTGAGATGTGAAAAGAAATAGATACATTGATCTATTAGTGTTGAATTGTCAAAGAGCATAAAATGCAGTGACAAAAGCTCAACATAAATTATCAAAAGAGGTGAAAAATTGACCTCCATGTCAAAGAGCATAAAATGCGTTGACAAAATCACAAAGCACATAAGCATGGTGGTTGGGTATTCAAGTTGTGCAACCTACTGAGTGAGTCAAAACACTGTGAGATTTTAAAAGAGATAGTCTTAACCATGTACTCAGTTCTGGATAATCAGAAAATGTTGAAATTAAATCTGTCATTATCTGAGGAAAGTTAGATTGACAGACAGAAATTGAGGGAGTGTGTTTGTGCCTAAGGTTCTGAAATGAATGATAACTAAGTATAGATATGCTGGTACTGATTCCATCTTGGAACCTTCTCACAAAAAGATTTAATTTCAGCATTTTTTTTTTTTTGCAAGGTTTCATTTCAGTTATTTTTTTTTATTTTTGTTCCTTAGTTTTAGAGTGTAATTCGTTGAATCTAGATCTCCCTGAAATTAGTTTGTGAATAGTCTGCTTTCTGTTTTCTTTTATTCAGAAAAATACAAAAAGATTTTTGGTGTATTCTAGTTTCTTTTAGTGTGTTTTTATGTTATTCTTTAGGTTTTCTCTTTTCGCTTTGATGTGCTTAAATGTTTATTAGTAACCTTGAAGTTACTGACTGTTTATTTCTAAGTGCAGTACTAAAAGTATCAAGGTTCACATATGAGGATTTCATCACATGCGAAATGGAGTCACTACGCACGATTTACAGCTCACCTCGTGCGTAGTGCAGGTAAGGGCATAATGAAAGGTATTCTTTTATTCAAAATCACCACGTGCGCAGTGAACCCACTACGCACGCATTGCATATACCAATTCATACGAAGTGAAGCTTAGTCGGATTAAAAGTTAATCTTAATCACTACGCACGTAGTGTTTCACACCACGTACGTAGTGGAAAGCATATATAGGCTTGGTACATGCGTCTGTGGTCATTACACAAACAGACCTACGCACGAACTCTTGCTTCTCTCTCGACTTTGATTTTCGATTTGTGTTGAAGGAGTGATTTTGTTCTCGTTTCCATACTCGGTTTTCACTCACGATCTCAGTGGTATGATTTTGAGCCATTTTCATCCGTTAATTAGAGAGATATGAACGATTTTTGTGTCGAAAACCCTCGAAAAATATAATGACTAAATTTGGGGTTTCTGGGTGATCATTCGACTGATTTGAACCGAAAGGAAGGTTTATTGGCCTTAATCGATCTTACCTATATCAAAACATCGAAGAACAGAGAGATTCGAAAATCAAACGGTTCGTGATTTGAATATTATCCGCACGTAGTGAAGGTCACTACGTGCGTATTAAGGCTCACTACGTGCGTAGTTAAACCTGTTCTTCGTGTTGACGATGATGTTTACCCATGCGTAGTGGACATGCATCACGCACGTACCTAAGTGCAATACGTGCGTGGTGCAACTGATTTCTTTCAAATCGGTTTTCACTTGTTTTTTTTACTACGTGCGAGGCAGGATCACTCCGTGCGTACTGGGTTCCAGTGAAGTGTGTTCTTCAAATGAAATTTTATTTTTAATTAATGTAATCCTTAAAAGTTTGTTCGATCTCTGCATGTTTTTGGATATCTGTTACTAATGTGTTGCATATGTGTTCTGCAGATTCTTAAAATGTCCACATCTCAAACTCAACCAGAGGGACCAACAGCTGGTGTGATGGAGACTACATCTGGCAGTCAGGTTCAAAAAGAGCTTTTATGTGTTGACATCCATAACATAAGAGCATACCTTGAGAAAGGAAAATTGACACGGGACTGTGATGGAATGATTGACTATCTGAAAGGTCGAGAATCCATAAGGCAATCTCAACTAGATGCTCTGCATTATTGTCACATCAACAAGCATTCTGGAAAACAGCTGTATTCGATTCTGAAGCGAATGTTATCAAGGCTATGATCAACAAACAAGAGGTCTGTGTGTCTGAAGCTGTGTTGAATGAGGTGGTCGGTTTAGGGGATGCACCTGGAGATCCCATTCTGCTAAGTAGCTGCCGAGTAAAAGGATGTCTATTACGATGTGGATACAATGGAAAGGTGGAAGTTGATACCATAAAGAAAACCTTGTTCTGCCCACCCTATAGATACTTGATGCATATTCTTTCTCATTGTCTGGGATCGAGGAGGTCGGGCCATGATCAGATCAACACGACCTTTTCTCATCTGTTTGTATCCCTGGTCCTGAATGTGCCGTTCAATATTTCGAGAGTTATTTTTAGAGCCATGAAAGGGAATATGACAAAGGGTAAAGACTAGTTCTTGCTATACCCTCGGTTCTTGATGATGGTGATCGACAGTCAGGTACCGAATCTGGTGAAGGAGGACAGTGACAAAATGCAGATGAAACATATGAGTGCATCAACTGTCGGTCAAATGAGCAGGTATATTGGTGAGCATCCACCGAAAAGAAAGCTGATCTGCCACCTTGCCAATCCCCAATACAGAGCTCCTGTGAAACAGCATTTGTGGAGAAATCTTGACTCAACCTCTGGAGTGGAAAACCTGCAAGTTATTTCAGATGATGATGAGGAGATTGAGAGCGCTGAGATTGATCCCACTCAGGGAGAAAACATACCAGGAGATCTTGGGAATATGCCATATGATGATATCTTGGAGGGAGATGAATTTTTGACTGAGGAAACTTTACAAAGGAGAGTAGGGGAGGATAGAGGAAAAGAGGTTACTGAGGAACCTCAGAGAAAGAAGAGGAAAGTATTCAAGTATAAGCCCCTTATCCAACCGACAACACAAGCTGCTCCAACTTCTGGCTCGTCTACACCAGCAACAACAACAACTCTAGCAGGTTCTCAACTGCCTCCAGTCTCGGCCACTCATAAGTTACAGTTGGTCACACGACATGTGATGACACTATTAGCAAAGGAGACTGAAAGAGCGGAAAGAGAAAAGCAGAAAGATGAGGAGCTTGAAAAGCTGAAAAACTTATTAGATGAGTCTGCCCTGAGAGATGCTGAAAGAGAACAACTGCTGAACCAGTTGCAGTTGGAAAATGAAACTAACAAGAAGGTAATCTTGGAGCTCAAGGAAGAAAACCAATCGATGAGAACAATGGTCCTAGAGAACAACAAGAAGATTGAACAACTGAAAGAGGAGATGGTGTTAAAGCTAAAAGGAACGGCTGAGGAAGACACCTATGTTCTTTCAGACGAAGAAGAAGGTTGACTCTAGATTTAAATTGTTTAATTTTTGTTTTCATTGATGTAATCTGTTTGATGATAAATCCTTTGTAATGAAACGTTTAATTTATAAATGAAAAGGATGTTTTACATTTACTGACAAAAGTTTTATCTCATTTGATTCTCTGTGTGAAGATCCATATGTTATTCAACCATTAAAAGCTGAGATTCCTCAATCGTCAAGACTACTTAGTGTTCATGGTCAGATTGTATCTCAAGAGGATTATGATGCAGAGGAAGGAGAAATTCTTCCATTCCTGTCTAGAGAACAAATTGTTGAACTCTTGCAGATTCCAATCGAAAATGTGATCATAGATGAGGATGATCAACGTTTTGTGCCTCAATCGGAAGATGAGCAAGAGCCAAATTTTGATACCGATGAGGTAGAAATTGAGGATGAGACTGATCAACATTATTCAAGCCAACAGACAGATGATGACTTGCCTGATCTTGCTAATCTTTTCAAAACTGCTAATGCTGAGGAAATCAACAAAAGAGCTGAAGTTAGAGAACAAGCAAATGTTGATTTTGACCTAGATAAATATCTGGGTGATAGGAAGTCTAAGCAAGAAGAAAGAGAAGCTAGAAGAAAGAAATATCAACGCTATCTGGAACGTCAGGCAGGCAAAGAAAAGAAGTCTGAAAGCTCACCGGAGTACACCAAGTTTTATCAGACTCTGGGCAAGAAAACTGGTGGTGCAATCGTTGCTTGGTGCTATGTCCCTGAATTCAATGTATATGCTGTTAAAAGGGAAAGAGGAGTTGAATATTTTCAGAGAGCAAATGATATACAGACGTTGCCATTCTATGATATTAGACAACTTGCTCGTCTGCCGCTTTTGGACTGTCAAGGTCAAGGAATGGCTGAATGGTTTGAGACATTGGTTAAACGTGAGGCTCGTTATGGATGGAAAAACTTAAAGCCATATGTGCCAAGTGTCAGGAGCCATCCAACAAAGATTGATCCATTAACTGGTAGAAAGTTAAAAGTGCTTAAATGTAAAGCCCCACTGTGCATGAAAAAGAATCCACTGAGAAAGATGCCTACTGGGTGGAGTGCAAGATTCAAATGGTGGTATTTCAATGAATGTACAACCGAAGCAGTTGTTGTGTTGCGAGATGATCATGCTGGTGGTGATACGATAAAGATTTTTGATCCTATGTGGATAAAGAATTTTGAAAAGTACGACATAACCGTATTGTACTACAATCCGATTCTGTACAAGGATAAGTATATGGATCTGGCGTTGCAGTTTCAGAAGGTTGTTCGTGTTTGTTTTGCATTTGACATCTATGTTGGATCGGATGAAGTCTAGTCTACGACATTGTAAAAGCTAGATTGTAATTTTGTTTGCTTTGTGCATTTTGCTGACAGAACTAGGTCTTAGGGGGAGTTTGTTAGTGCATGAATGTAAATCCCTAGTTCTGGTCAATCAGATATGTAATTATCTACTTAGAATGATAATACAAAGGAGTTTTGACTTATGGTTACATGTTTATTCATTCTAAGTGTTTACTTATGTGTATCTTAAGCTTACAAGTATTTAATCATGTGTTGATGTGTACCTGGAAGGTTAAGTATAAAGTTTACATCATCACCTGCGTGATGAAGCTCACTACGTACGTAGTGGTGCTTATTACGTGCGTAGTGAGATTGGATAATTATAATTAACTAATTACTATTAAAATTGTCTAGTACGTACGTAATATATATACACTACGTGCGCAGTGCACTGCATCACGTGCGTAGTGGACGTAAATTAAGGCAGAGGCGTGTTTAACTCAAATACCACGTTTTTGTACGTATAAATAGTATTTTAACCGCGTATTATCAAAAAGAAATCACGCATAGTCACTGGTAATCCTTCGAAACCGTACGAAAACCTTCATTAACGTCGACTAAGTGTTGATTTCGCGTCCAAGGGCAGTCATTAAGCATTCTGTGTGAGTTCTTAGTGATTTTCTTAGCAATCTTTGTGTGTTCTTCGTGATCTCTGTGTGCCGGACACCTAAGCAGATCTTGAATCCTTAGGAGGTTTGGGAAATAGATATTCCGCACTATTTCTCATCCTAGATCAGTCCTAGCATTAGGGTGTTAGTTTAGAACCCCCACGGTCCTACACACAACAGGAATATACTATTGACTTGTTTAAGTAACTCCTGCTCCCTTTTCCAAGCTAAATCCATCATTTCATCAACCGTGGTACAAGTAGAGGTTGCTAGCACTTCTCTGATATCATTCCTCAAAATAGAAATATATCGCTGCATCTTCATCGACTCCGTACCTACATACTCTGGACAAAATCGAGCCATCTCTAGGAACTTCTTCGTCATGTCGTCTACGGATTCTGTAGTTCGCTTCATGGTTAAGAATTCCTCGTTTATCTTATCTATACGTGCCTTCGGAGTAAACTGCTTCTCAAACAACTCTCTGAATCGCGCCCATGTCATAGCTTCCATCTGGGCTACCCCCTTCCTCTGTAACAGGGTTGTCCACCAATCTTTCGCTGCCCCGCGTAGCAAATTCGAAGCATAGGTAACCTGTTTTGTTGGTAAACACCCACTTGTACGGAAAGCTCCCTCCGTATCTGATAACCATCTGTTACTAACTATAAGGTCTGTTACCCCTTCAAAAACTGGTGTTCCACAAGCAGCGAACTCTCTGTATGTACATCCCTGACTTGGTTCAACTCTTGCTGGCAGATTTATAGTCGCAACCTGTATCGCCGCATCTACACGCTCTTGTAGTAAAACCTCCATCCTCCCATAAACTTGTTCAACCACTTGATTGATTATGAAAGGGACATTGGCTTGTAAAGCCTTTCCCAACTCTGTTGCCACCGTCTCTTTGATCACACTGTTCACTGGATCTTGTACTTCCACTGTACCGGCTACCCCGGAAGGGTTACCCGTAGATCTCCATGTCTGTATGGGAATTGCATCTGAAACATAGGTACCTCTATTCTCCTGAGGTGTACTAACCCCATACTGTTGGGTTGGATCCGCAATGACCCCTTGAACGTACTCCATTCTAAAATGAAGAAAACTTTAACATACAATACCATAACAACTTTCTCTGTTTCACAAATAGGTATGTAATATTGTTAATACTACATCTATCTAATATTCTGTTCTGGTACTATTCACATGTACTATACTGTCACGTATTACCCCTCCCTTGATTCACAAGGTATCACTTATGGCAATTCCAAGCTCGATTGTATATCACATGTTTATTACATATACTGGCCAGGTGTTGTAAGAAACACATTATATACAATTGTTCTGGTTGTCGTCATAGAACACCCCGATTCACAAGCTTAGGTCACGTATGGCAAAACTAACTACGCATACATAAATATCGCTACTCATGCTCAAACTGTAAAACAATTAGCTAATCATAAACTTTCTACTGAATATACTCACTAAGGTTACTGCCCCAGGAATAGCTCCTCTTGACTTCAAAACCACGGTTTAAGTTTAGACATCACACTCGTGTGTGTTCAAATCCCTCAAACCTTGGCTCTGATACCAAGTTGTAACACCACTTTTCTCAGAAAATCTATTAAACATATTATACAACTGTTAACACCCAAAAAGGATCGGAGTTTTACAAAAGACTGTTACTATATACATTGGTACTAAACTGGTTTACTATAGTAGTGTTTTCAAAACATTTTTAACATAAAGAAAGCCAGGAGTTATCCAGCCTAAGAAGCCGTTGGGGCCTTCCCCTTGCCTGAGCCTGACGCGCCTGTTAACAGAAAACACTAAACGTAAGCTAACACTTAGTGAGTATACTACTAAAATAATAACCAAAGTAATGGAAACAACTTCTCTCTTGGATGTCTCACATCCAACTAAATAATCTGTAATTCTATTCCAAACTGTTAACTGGTCCCGGAGGATACTATATAAAGTAATAGTAACCCCGGACACTTTCTTGGGTATAAGGATCTCAATATACCCAATTTCTATATCTGAAGCAATGGTACTACAATATTATTCACAATCATGCAATATAATATATGCACGTATGCTAATCTGAGTAAAGCTAAGTACACTCACCTCCGCAGCAGTTAAGAACTACGCTCCTATCGGAAAAGTGTCAACTCTTATTGCCTACAAACAATAAATAATAACTGAATTAACTTCTGAACACTACGCACGAGATGAATCACACTTCGTGCGAAGTGAACTCTCATACGCACGAAGTGGCTCACACTTCGTACGACCAAAACTCACCGACTTCATCTCTTACATTGAGCACTTCGTACGAAATGAAGTCACTACGCACGAAATGGGCTTCACTTCGCACGACTAAAACTCATCAACTTCATCTCTTACATTGAGCACTTCGTACGAAATGAAGTCACTACGCACGAATTGGGCTTCACTTCGCATGACTAAAACTCATCATGTTCATCCACTCAAATCTTGAATAACTCGAATTTAATCAAACGACTGAGTTTTTAAAACATTCCGATGACTTCCTAACATATATCTTGACATGGAACAACACCAACACCAAGACTAACACCAAAAACTCAAGGATTACTTTATGAATCCCTTTCTTGACTTAAAACTCACATAAACTCATATAAAAGTATACCTTTTGCTTCTGCAATACTATAGACTACGAAATCTTCTATCAGTATCTCGATTTCTTGATCAAAAACTCAAAACTCCCATAATAATTATGTGTGTACGTGAAGGTGTGTTTGCCTGCACCTTTGACTACCTTGAAGTCAATTCAAACTTCAACTATATGTATAACTTTCAAATATTGCCACAAAGACCCCTATACTTCTCAAGTTTTCTGAAATGGCAATCTTAGTCCCTCTACTTTGCAACTCATAATTACATAAAGGCAACTAGCTAAACACATAAACACTTAACATATATATATATATATATATATATATATATATATATATATAATTAAGTTAAATACTTAACAGGAAATCTTTCAGACCTTGGGGCGTTACAACTCTTCCCCACTTGGGACGATTTCGTCCCCGAAATCTACTGTGCAAACAACTGAGGGTAATTCTGTCTCATGTCACTCTCTGGCTCCCAAGTATAATCTAAACCCCTTCGGTGTTTCCATTGGACTTTCACAAGACTTATCTGTTTGTTACGCAGATTCTTCACTTTCCTCTCCAGAATAGCTACTGGTTGCTCTACATAACTAAGCTTTTTATCAATCGTCACATCTTGAAGAGGAACGATAGCAGACTCGTCTGCTAAACATTTACGAAGGTGGGACACATGGAAGGTATTGTGAATCTGCGACATTTCTTCTGGTAGTTCTAGCATGTACGCTACTTTCCCAACCCTCGCAATAATCTTAAAAGGACCAATAAACCTAGGTCCTAGCTTGCCCCTCTTTCTGAATCTGATCACCCCTTTCCATGGTGATACCTTTAACAATACATAATCTCCAACCTGGAACTCTAGTGGTGACCGCCGCTTATCCGCGTAACTTTTCTGTCTATCCTGGGCTGCTTTTAGTCGTTCACGTATCTGTTGTATGTACTCGGTGGTTTGCTGTACTATCTCTGTACTGCCTAGTTCTCTCTGACCAATTTCACCTCAGCAAACAGGAGTTCTACATTTTCGGCCGTATAACATCTCATACGGCGGCATGCCAATACTTGAATGAAAACTGTTGTTATACGAGAACTCTGTTAATGGTAAGTAGGTATCCCAACTACCACCAAAGTCGATGATACAAGCTCTGAGCATATCCTCCAATGTATGTATAGTTCTTTTGCTTTGGCCATCAGTTTGTGGATGAAATGCTGTACTCAGATGTAGTTTCGTCCCTATGTCTTCATGAAACTTACTCCAGAATCTAGAGGTAAATCGAGTATCTCTGTCTGAAACAATCGTAACTGGGACTCCATGTCTGGACACTATCTCTTTCATATACACATCTGCCATTTTCTCTGAAGAATAAGCTTCTTTTATTGCAATAAAGTGCGCACTCTTCGTGAGTCTATCAACTACTACCCATATAGCATCAAACCCCTTAGAAGTCCTAGGTAGTTTGGTAATCAGATCCATAGTAATGTGTTCCCACTTCCATACAGGAATGTGAAGCGGTTGCAACTTTCCATGCGGTTTCTGATGTTCTGCTTTGACTTGTAAACAAGTTAAACATCTCTCTACATATCTTGCTATATCTCGTTTCATTCCTGGCCACCAGTAATTCATCTTCATATCTCTATACATCTTTGTAGCCCCTGGGTGAATAGAAAGCTGCGAGCGATGTGCTTCTTCCAAGAGAACTTGTCGCACACCCCCGTAGCTAGGTACCCAAATTCGATCATAGCAACCCAAGAGATCCCGACTATCTTTTACTAACTTTGACACTTGTCCTTTCATACGTTCCTTTTTCTGATTATTTTCCTTAACCGCTTCAATCTGTGCTGCTTTAATCTGATCTAATATAGGATTGATTACTGACATCTGTACTTGTTGCATTTGTATCTGTATGCTGCCTGACTTTCTGCTCAATGCATCTGCCACCACATTTGCTTTGCCCGGATGATACAAAATTTCACAATCGTAATCCTTCAATAATTCTAACCATCGCCTCTGTCGCATATTCAAATTCTTTTGTTCTAGAAAATACTTAAGACTCTTGTGATCTGAATAAATAGTACACTTGACACCATACAAATAGTGTCGCCATATCTTTAGGGCAAAAACAACTGCTGCTAATTCTAAATCATGAGTCGGGTAGTTGTTCTCGTGTATCTTTAACTGACGGGAAGCATAAGCAATGACTTTCCCTTTCTGCATCAAAACACAACCCAACCCTCTGTATGAAGCGTCACAGTAAACTACCATATCTTCTACCCCATCGGGTAACGAAAGAACCGGAGCATTACACAACCTGTGCTTTAACATATCAAATGCTTTTTATTGTTCTTCACCCCAATGGAACTCTACATTCTTCTTGGTTAACTGAGTTAAAGGTACTGCTATTTTGGAGAAGTCTTGAATAAATCGCCTATAATATCCTGCTAACCCAAGAAAGCTTCTGATTTCTGTAGGATTCTGAGGTGACTCCCATTTCATCACAGCTTCTACTTTTGCAGAATCTACTTTAATTCCCTCTTGATTAATGAGATGACCCAGGAACTGCACTTCTTGAAGCCAAAACTCACACTTAGAGAGTTTCGCATACAGCTTCTCCTTGCGTAAGATTTCTAACACTTCTCTAAGGTGAACACTATGCTCCTCTACAGTCTTAGAATAAATAAGAATGTCATCGATGAATACTATCACTGACTTGTCGAGCATCGGTCGGCAAACTCTATTCATCAAATCCATAAATGCTGCTGGAGCATTCGTAAGACCAAACGGCATCACAACAAATTCGAAGTGCCCATACCGTGTACTGAACGCTGTCTTGGCTACATCCTCTTCTTGTATCTTTAACTGGTGGTACCCTGACCTCAAATCTATCTTGGAGAACCAGGAAGCACCCTGTAACTGATCAAACAGGTCGTCTATTCTAGGAAGCGGATATTTGTTCTTGATCGTGACCTTGTTGAGTTCTCTGTAGTCTATACACATTCTGAACGTACCATCCTTTTTCTTAACATAGAAAATTGGTGCACCCCATGGTGAACTACTAGGCCTGATGAAACCCTTATCTGTCAGCTCTTGCAGTTGAGTCATCAACTCTTGCATTTCTGGTGGTGCTAGTCTGTACGGGGCTTTCGCTTTCGGCTCTGCTCCGGGAATTATGTCAATTCTGAATTCTACTTGTCGAGTTGGTGGGACTCCTGGTAATTCATCTGGAAAGACATCTGGGTACTCACAAACTACTGGTATCTCTGGGATTTGTGGCGGCTTTCTTGTCACATCTACATCTTCCACATATGCTACGAATGCGGAACACCCATGTTTCAAGTACTTCTTTGCTTTTGCTAGAGAACAAACTGAAAGACTGACTCTTTTACTGTCACCTTGAATAATCAACTCTTCCCCACTTGGGGTTTGTACCCGCACCGTTTTCTGATCGCAGAAAATATGAGCTTGATGAAAACCCAGCCAATCCATACCAACGACTACTTGGAACTCTTTCATAGCCATAGGGATAAGGTCAATAGGGAATTTATGGTCACATATCTCTATCACATTACCCTTAAATACACTAGTTACAATCGTTCTCCTATCGTCTGCTATTTCTACTTCCAGAGGAAATTCTAACTTAACAGGTGGCATATTAAACTGAGCACAAAACGATTTAGCAGCAAAAGATCTACTGGCACCGGAATCAAACAATACTAAAGCAGGCATATTATTAACAACAAAAGTAGCTGCTACCACATCAGGTTCAACTTTGGCCTCCTCAGCTGTAAGCTGGAAAGCTTTGCCTTTTGGTGGGGGTTGTTCCTGCTTCACATGTCTACCCTCATTACCACGGGCTGGGGGTAGGGGATTCACTGGTCTCCTCTCTACTACTGGAAGCTTGGGGCATTGAGCTTTAAAGTGCCCCGGTTGATAACAGTTGTGACATACCAACAAAGGAGTCTTGCAGTCTTTGGCAACATGGCCTTTTTTCCCACACATGTAACAGCCCGGCATACCAAACTTACATTCTCCAGAATGGTTCCTCCCACACTTAGTACATTTAGGTGGAGGAGCTATACCTCCCCGCTGTGGTACTACTGCTGGTTTCTTGTTCTGTGTGTTGACTTGTTCAATCTTCCTCTTTCCACTGACCATTCCTTGCCTGAGTAACTCCTACTCCCTTTTCCAAGCTAAATCCAACATTTCATCAACCGTGGTACAAGTAGAGGTTGCTAGCACTTCTCTGATATCATTCCTCAAAATAGAAATATATCGCTGCATCTTCATCGACTCCGTAGCTACATACTCTGGACAAAATCGAGCCATCTCTAGGAACTTCTTCGTCATGTCATCTACAGATTCTGTAGTCTGCTTCATGGTTAAGAATTCCTCGTTTATCTTATCTATACGTGCCTTCGGAGTAAACTGCTTCTCAAACAACTCTCTGAATTGCGCCCATGTCATAGCTTCCATCTGGGCTACCCCCTTCTTCTGTAACAGGGTTGTCCACCAATCTTTCGCTGCCCCGCATAGCAAATTCGAAGCATAGGTAACCTGTTTTGTTGGTAAACACCCACTTGTACGGAAAGCTTGTTGGGAAATAATCTAAGTTATTGAACATAAAAATGAGAACTGTTTGGTGAAGGTTGGTGAAACAGTTTAAAACTGTCTGTTGAAAATATGAAAACAGTTGAGAACTGTTAGTATAAACATCTTCAACTGTTTGAAGACCTTGAAGCTGAAGACTGTTAGAAGAATAAAGAACTGTTGTATTCATTAAACAGTTTCTGTTGAGCTATATTTGGAAAATCCTATCTTTGAAGATATCTCGAAATACTTTGAAGATCATCAAGATTATCTCAGAAGATAGAAGATTACCTAACTGTCAGCAAATCAAGGAAGATCAAGGAGTATATATATGCTAGATTAGAATTCATAATAAGAACTTACTCATTGATTATATTTTGCATTCGTTCTTAAAATTGTAATTTTGCTTTCTGAATAGTGCTAAGCCTCTAAGTTTCTCGTTGAAACCTAAGAACAGTTTGTGTTCTTCGTCTAACATAATAAGTTAGATTGGGGGTGAAGTTTGCTTTTGTAATCATTCTGGTTGGTTAATAAAACTACTGTTTGATTGAATTGATCTGTGTTTAAAACCTTCTTTAATCAATTAAGTGTGATTCCGCAACTTCTTAGTTGATCGTGATCATAGTTAAAGATTAACTTTTATTTTACTCTGATTTATTATTTAAAAGTTAGTTCTTGTTATTTGATATAATCTATATCCGATCCTGACAAGTGGTATCAGAGCCTTATCATTAAGGTTCCTTTGATCACCGGTTGAAGGTTTTTGCTTTACCTTGCTTTAATATTTTTTTTAGACTGTCTTTAAATCAATTTGTTTCAATGGATTCGGGAGGTTCTTCTGATAACAGTGGGTCAGGGTCCAACATTCGTGTTCCCATGCTCAAACCATCTGATTTTAAGATGTGGAAACTAAGAATTAAACAGCATGTCCAACTAATGGACTATGCTGTTTGGCAAATCATTGAAACTGTTCCCACTAATCCCATTGAACTGGATGAGAATGGAAAACCAAAGAAGAAACCACCACCAAAGATAGATGCTGAAAAGAAGGATAGAATGATTGAGATGAAAGCCCTCAGCATCCTTCAGATTGCAATTCCCAATGAGTATCAACATCAATTCAAGAAATTTGATGATGCTCATGAACTTTGGAATGCTCTGGAAAAGAGGTTTGTTGGGAATGCTAGTTCTAAGAGAAACCAAAGAGATCTTCTTAAACAAGCCTAAGAAAAGGCATACTGAAATATCTGCATGCACATGCCAAAAACATGGTGTCCAAAAGTTTCCTCAATCTGCAGCTGTTAGAGGAAATCAAAGAAATCGACACCAATTCTGGTCACAAAGAACTGGTTTACCTATTGTGAAAACCAAAAAGTGCTACATTTGTGGGAGATCTAATCATTTAGTTCAGGACTGTTACTATAACCCACAGACCAATGGCACTCGAAACAAAAGTCCCAAAAGACAAAATAACAGTTCTAAAACTGTTAAGTCAAAGCAGATCAACAGTTCTATGACTGCTAAGCCAAAACTGGCAAACAGTTCTACGACTGTTACATCCAAACCAACTAACAGTATCAAAACTGTTTTAACAAAACCAAAAACTACTGGTTTGGCTTGGATGAAAATTCAAAAACAAACTGATTATGGAGAAGGTAAAACTGTTCTTCAAACTGAAAATCAAAAGGAATCACAAGTTGATTCATCTGTTTTACCAACTCCACCAGCTGTTTGTTCAAAGGTGTCCACTGTTAATCACAACAGTTGGAAACCACATGTTCTTCCAAAGTATTCTTCACACAAATTAGAGAAATCTAATTTGGATGAAATAAAAAAGAACAAAACTCTGTTTAAGTACTATGACTTGAATGGTGTACCCAAGACCTGCATGGCCTGGGTACTTCCTGCTACTAACTGATTTTATTTGTGCAGAGCATTCATAGGGCCAATCATGGATCTATCTGGCATGTGGATAGTGGATGCTCAAGGCACATGACTGGAAATCCACAATGTTTGAAGGATTTCAGAAGCATCAATGGTGGATTTGTAGCATTTGGAGGAAATGCTAAGGGAGGAAAAATCACAGGTAAAGGAGCTGTTGAGGCAGGTACACTTACATTTAATGATGTTTTCTTTGTTGAACAGCTTAAGTACAATTTGTTATGTGTATCTCAAATCTGTGACAATGGAAACAAAGTTTTGTTTACAGATTCATAATGCATTATTCTTTCAAAAGATTTTAATCTAAATGAGAAGGATGTTCTTTTAAGAACACCTAGAAAAGATAATGTATACTGTCTTGATACACAAAAGATTGCTAAATAGAATGTGTTAAGCTGTTTACTCTCCAAGGCATCTCATGATGATTCTGCCATTTGGCATAGGAGGATGTGTCACATGAATTTTAAAACCATGAATTTGTTAGCTAAAAACAATTTGGTAAGAGGTTTGCCCCAAAAAGAGTTCTCATGTGATGATCATTGTGTGGCATGTCTTAAAGGCAAGCAACACAAAACTTCTTATAAGTCCAAAGAGATTTCTTCCATTACTGCACCTTTACAACTATTGCATATGGATCTTTTTGGTCCTACTTCTGTAGTGAGTATAGGGAAGAAAGCCTACTGTTTAGTCATAGTTGATGATTTCACCAGGTTTACTTGGGTTCAATTTCTTAGAACTAAGGATGAAACTGCTGAGTTAGTTAAGTCTCTTATTCTTAAAATTGAAAATCAATCTGATTTGAAGGTGAAAGTCATTAGATCTGACAATGGTTCTGAATTTAAGAACTATGAACTAAACAGTTTTTGTGAAAGTAAAGGTATTGAAAGACAGTTTAGTGCCCCTAGGACTCCCCAACAGAATGGAGTTGCTGAGAGAAGGAATAGGACTTTGATAGAGGCTGCTAGATCCATGTTAGCTGATCCTAGGCTTCCAATGACATTCTGGGCAGAAGCAGTGAACACTGCCTGCTATGTTCAGAATAGAGTACAAGTAGTCAAGTCCAAAGGGAAAACTCCTTATGAGTTGTTCCTCAAGAGAAAACCTTTAATCAACTTCTTCAAACCATTTGGTTGTCCTTGCACTATCCTTAATACCAAATCACATTTAGGCAAGTTTGAGAGTAAGGCTGAAGAAGGTTTCTTTGTAGGATACTCCACTCAAAGTAAAGCTTATAGAGTTTTTAACAATGTCACTAGAATCATAGAAGAGAGTATGAATGTCTCTTTTAATGAGAATAGGATCAATATTGCAGGTAATGGACCTGATTAGTTATTTGATATTGATGCATTGTCTAACTCTCTTTCTTTTGAGTATTCTACTGAAACAGCTACAGGTACCCCAACAACTGATGGTGAAAATCATCAAACAACTTCCACCAACCCGAACAGTTTTGACACTGTTAGCTCGAAACCAACAACTGTTGGTTCAAACAAAGTTACTGAAGACTTTGTTGTGATTCCTATGCTTCAACAAGAGTTCTCCAATGCTGTTGATCCATTGATTGATGCTGAATCTTTAAAGGACATGGAAGCTCATGCTCCTCAACAACACACTGACTCTGCATCCCAAACAGTTGCTGCTCAAGTGTGTGATAATGCTGAAAATTCAAGTGAATGTGAGTTTGATCTGTCTAATCTTGGGAATGAACTGACTGAAGAAAACATTCCTACATCAAGAGTTCACAAGATTCATCCAGTATCACAAATAATTGGTGATCCAACCACTCCTATCAGAACAAGGAATATGCTGCAAAATGAAAACAGTGGTGTGGATCTTGCCCAATTTGATGTGAATGCCTGCTTTCTATCTCAAATAGAACCAAAGAAAGCAATTGAGGCATTGAAAGACCCTTCATGGGTGGAAGCAATGCAAGAAGAGCTCTTACAATTTCAAATTCAGCAAGTTTGGAAGTTGGTTGAGCTTCCAAGAGGCAAAAGAGTAATTGGCACCAAGTGGGTGTTCAGAAACAAGAAAGATGAAAGAGGGATTGTAATCAAGAATAAGGCAAGACTGGTTGCACAAGGCTACACACAAGAGGAAGGAATAGACTATGATGATGTTTTTGCACCTGTTGCAAGGATTGAAGCCATTAGACTATTTCTTGCTTTCGCAAGCTTCAAAGGATTTAAGGTGTATCAAATGGATGTCAAGTCTGCTTTTCTCTATGGAACTATTGATGAGGAGGTATATGTGTGTCAACCCCCTGGCTTTGAAGACTCAAAGTACCCTGACAAGGTATATAGGTTGGATAAAGCCCTATATGGTCTACATCAAGCTCCTCGAGCTTGGTATGAGACATTATCATCCTATCTCCTTGAGAATGGTTTTAAGAGAGGCACAATTGACAAAACATTGTTTACAAAGATTGTTAAAACAGAGATTTTGCTTGTTCAAATCTATGTTGATGATATAATCTTTGGATCCACTAATGACAGCTTGTGCAAAGAATTTGAAGTTATTATGCACAAAAGGTTTCAGATGAGTTCAATGGGTGAACTCACATTTTTCTTGGGATTACAAGTCAAACAGAAGCCCACTGGTATTTTTCTAAGCCAATCTAAGTATTTCAAGGACATATTGGACAAGTTTGGCTATCAAGATGTGAAGCTGGCAAATACTCCAATGGAGACACACAAACAGTTGGGAGCAGATTCTGAGGGGGAGGATGTTGATATACACCTCTATAGATCAATGATTGGTTCATTAATGTACTTAACTGCTTCTAGACCTGATATAATGTTTGCTGTTTGTGTTTGTGCCAGGTTTCAATGCAGTCCAAAGGTGTCACACCTGTTTGATGTAAAGAGGATCTTTAGATACCTCAAAGGCCAACCAAAATTGGGACTTTGGTATCCTAAAGATTCACCTTTTGATTTGGTGGCATATTCTGATAGTGACTATGGTGGAGCCAATGTGGACAGAAAATCAACCTCTGGAGGATGTCAATTCTTTGGATCAAGGTTGGTTTCATGGCAATGCAAGAAACAAACAACAGTTTCAACTTCAACAGCTGAGACTGAATATATTGCTGCATCAAGCTGCTGTTCACAAGTGTTATGGATCCAAAATCAGCTTCTGGATTATGGTTTGTCTTTCTTAAATACCCCTATTTATGTTGATAACACCAGTGCTATTAGCATAGTTAATAATCCAGTGAAGCATTTTAAAACCAAGCACATTGAAATCAGATTTCACTTCATAAGAGACTGCAATGAAAAGAGATTAATCCAAGTTATGAAAATTCATACTGATGATCAATTAGCTGATTTGTTCACTAAAGCTTTTGATGTGAGCAGATTCAACTTTTTGATTTCCAACATTGGAATGATTAACTTGGACTAACAGTTGTTCATTATTCCATGTTTTTCACACTAACAGTTTGCAACTGTTAGTTACGTTTTCTAACAACTGTTGTCATTTAAGTATTCAGAGAAGGAAATGCAATTTCACACATCAGTTTTGGACATATCTGATGACCTGTCTCACAAACAGTTTTCACACCCGTGACTGTCCCTGGTAAGAGGTAAAGGTAAATTCACTTTCTTGAATCAACAGTTCCAGACTGATAAAGGTAGGTCATTTTGCTTGTAATATAGTGAATTTGATATTACAAGTCACTGCATGCTATTAATGGAAATTACTGGACATTAATGGTCATTAATGGCTATTAATGGACTTTAATGCCTCCCAGTTTCTCTATAAATAGCCTTGCACCCATACTTCACAAATCACACCTACATTTGCACACACTTCTCTCTGCAAATGGCTACTAACTTCTTTCTCATAAACTTCCAAGATATTAATGTTAGACAAAGTTATGTAACCATCCCTGCCCCATTTGTAAGAATGCATGAGCTTTGGCAATACTCATCATGTGGTCTTGAGATGCATGATGATCGAGATAGGTTTACCTTGACACAGCATCCAGATCCACGTAGGCCAAATAAACCAATTGATCATATTCGTATAAGAGGTGATTTTAAAATTTTCACTCTCTTCCATGAATTGCCTACACCATGTTGTCTAAGATTCGTCTTGAACCTGGCAGGCACTACAAACTCCGTAGCGTGGTTCAATGTTCGAAGATATAATACTCATAACCACCAGAGGGCCTCGGATGATGATGCAGTGGAAGTCATTGTAATAGATGACTAGTTCCACTGATGTTGAATTAGTATCATTCACCATCTTCCTAAGAGGCAAATTATGACAATCGTCTCTGGTGGTACATATGATGAGAAGGCATGTCAACTGTTCACGGAGAAAGTTGTCTACACTTACGGTGTAGATCATTGTTCTCCCACACCTACGAGACGGCCTTGCACAATTAGATAAGCAGTACCAACAATGGCTTGTGCATTACATGACCATTCTTTGAAGACAGGCTTCTCAGTAAGGCTATGGCGGCACTGTAGAGGCTATTCTGAACTCGATTCTTAAATAATGAAGACCTTCTCGAGCAAGAATGTGATGATGATTGTCTTCCCTTAAAGTTCAGATTTGATGATACAAAATGTTAACGATAATTTGTCACATGTAGATCTCGGAGTTAAGACAGTTCTTATAAGCTGTGTTTAGATCTATAGCAAAAGACATTATTGTTTTCTCAAAATTATTGTAGCTCAATTGTGATTATCTTGAATAAAATATATCTTTTGTTGATGACTGTGTTCACTAATGATTTGTTATTATTGCTTCAGCATTTGACATATATGAGCTAAAAGTTTGTTTGACAGTTGCACATTTCTGTTTCAATCAATACTAACAGTTTTCAACTGTTAGCATATGGCTTCGGCAACAGTTAGGTAAAGTCCATGTGCAACTGAGGGGGAGAAATTCGTCAACTAAGGGGGAGAAATGAGAACAGTTGTAAACACTAAACAACTGTTAATCCAAATAAATGATCAAACAAAAGGGAGTTAACTTTTGAATAACAGTTGTTACATCTTATGAAAACAGTTTCTCAACTGTTAGTTCATTTTGTCCGCCAACTGTTAAGCTATTAAAGGGTGTTTTGGTCTTTGCAGAATTTTGGAAGCCTTTGGATTGCATTCAAAAGTCGAAACATATATAAGGCAATTCCCTCCTTATTAAGCAACTCACACGTCCAAAACGAACTTCGATCATTAACAAACCCTAACTCTCAACAACTCTCAGAAATCGAAATCAAAATGTCTCCTCTTCCATTTGTCAAAGAGCACAATGTGATCGCTTATCTTGAAAAACCAGACAATCTTGACGCTTTCCACGTCATGATTGAGTATCTTACGGTATCAAACATTCATTATGCTCTAATTGTCAACCCTACAATCTATACCTCACATATTGAGAACTTCTGGAAGAATGCCAAAGTCCAAGAAGTTGATGGAGTGCAACAGATTTCTACAACTGTTGATGATATAGAGGTTTCTATAACCGAAGACACTGTTCGCCATGCACTACAACTGAATGATCTTAATGGTGAGTATTCTGATTCGGTTGCATTAGAATATCTACACACTGAGTTACTAAAACTTGGGTATGAGGGCCCCGGGGGTAAGGGTACCTTCTACAAAGGGCAGTTTTGCGCACACTAGAAGTTCATTATCCATACTCTCCAGCAGTGCATAAGCCCTAAGAGAACGGGCTGGAATGAGTTTGGGAGCAACATTGCTCTCGCACTCATCTGTATAGCCAACAACAGATGTTTTAATTTTTCAAAATTGATATTTAATGGTATGGTAAAACATCTGGGGACCAAGTATGGTCTATTTTTGATGTATCCACGGTTTGTGCAAACTTGTTTAAACTTTTTGATGCCAAACCTTAAAATACACAAGAGGGTCATTATTCCCTCTGCTCATGTGGCTTCCACTTTGAGCAAACTGTTGGTTAATGGCAAGAGTTTCTCTGGTGCCATAACTCCTCCACTCTCTGCAATGGTGGAGTTCTTGTCAAGAAACAGAGTTGCCAGGGGTGAGCATGAAGCCCACACTATTGCTACACCACCACCTTTGGAACCCACAACTCAAGATACACAAACATCCCCTTCTGCTACCATTCGAATAGCTACAACACAAGCCCCTACATTGAAAACATTTAGAAAGAAGAGGAAAACTGTTGGTGCTCCTTCAACCATAGTTAGAGAACCCCAAACTGTTAGCCCTGCACAGGTGCATTCACCTATGCAGAATATCGAAAGGGAACCTTTGGTGCTGTCTCCCAGGCACAATGAGGAGGAGATCATTCCTCAAGAGGGTGATCATATGGTTTTTGAGGCTGACACTACTGTTTTATCCGCAAGGGATAACCAGGACAGTGTTAACATAGCTAAGACCTCAACCATGGCAACAGAGACTGGTAAAACAGTTTCTGGTAATCCCCAGAACCAAGAACAGAGGGGTACTGATGGTGAGATTCAGGGGAGTCAACCACCAATGGAAACTGTCAATGATATGGTCACAGTGGAAACACTAACTGACATTGAGACTAGACTGAAACAACATGCATTGACGGATCCTAACTTTGCACCTTATCTTGCTGCTCATCTACACCTAAAGAAAAGGATTGCCCTTCAAAACAAAAGAATAGTTACTCAAGATGAGAAGATAAAAGAACTGACTGAAAAGTTGGAGAAGACAACTGAAGTACTCAAGGTAGTAGCAATTCACAATGAGGTGCTAATAAGGCAAGATAAGCAGCTGAACTTTCTTGATGAGAATCTGAAGAAGGCAACCAATGTTCTTCATACTCATGAGATGCTGCTTAAACCCAAATCTTTGGTGAGAACCTCTTCAACTGCTCAAGCTAAAGGAAGAAGAAAATCCAAGCAGGAAGGAGTTAAACAAATAGTTCCACAGGATCAACAAACAGTTGTCACTACAACTAAACAAACAGTTGCAACCATTAACCCAATAGCTGTTACTGAAGATGAAGAAACTTTGTCAGCTAAGGATAGGATGATGATAAACAAGATGGTTGTTACTGCTAGCTATCCAACTACTGAAGTCTTCAATTCATGGTCCAAGGTTAAACAAACTTACTTGATTGACCTATGTGCTCAAACTACTGAATTTAACACAAAGAGGATGGCACAAAGTATTGAGGATGGTTGGTTGGAAGGTAAATTCAAAGGTATGAAGGAGCTGAAACCATTACCACCAAAGAAAGGATTCAAAGGCATTGCAATTCAGGAAGGAAGAATTGCTGATCAAATGCCTTCTGGTTCAGGAAAAGGAAAGGAAGTTGCTGTTCTTCCTACTAAAGTTCTTAAAAAGCCTCAACAACTTGAAGATGATTATCAGTTGGCTAGGAGGCTGGCAGCTGAAGAAGGGGATCAAGAACTGCTTGCTGTCAAGAAGAAAGAACAAGAAGAAAAAGATTTTGCTATGGCTCTTCAGCTAGGTGAGAAAATCACAGCTGAAATTGATGAGGAGGAAAGATCTCAGAAAGGTGTGAAAAGAAAAAGGGTAATAAAAGGTAAAGCATCTACAGTTAAGCCAACCAAGAAACTTCCCACTTCAAACAAAGCTGTTGTGGTTCACAAAATTCTGAAAGATAAACTGACAGTAGACGTTCAGCAAGGGATTGACCAATTGGAAAAAGAATTAGGTGAAAAGTCTCATGTTGTTGAATGGAAGTTTGAAGAAAAAGCAAGTGACAAACATTGCATTACTATTGCAAGGGAAGATGGATCTGTTGAGGTGTATGACAATTTTGTACAAATGATGACAAGAATATCACCAGAAGATGTACAAGAATTGTATACATATGGAATTAAGCACTTTAGTGACTCAAATGAAGGAATCAAGATTCTGATGGAATATCTTACCAGCATTTCCAACCCATCAAAGATTATGCCTAAACTGACAGCAGAGGAAACTTTTCCCATAAAGGCAGTAAAGGTATATGCAAAATCAAGGACATACTACATGGTGATGGGAAATACAATGCATGAGTGGTTTGATTTGAACTTTATTGAGCATCACAAGACTAAGCTGGAGTTTTTGATTAAAGCTAAATTCCATGGGGATTCAAAACAGAAGGAAGACTTACTGAACAGATTCAAAAAGAGATTAGAAGAAATGTGACTCATTACTTATATTAATTTGTCTATAATCGAACCAACAACTTAAATGTATTGTTCAATACTTTAAGTTAGGGGGAGATTGTTGAGAAATAATCTAAGTTATTGAACATAAAAATGAGAACTGTTTGGTGAAGGTTGGTGAAACAGTTTAAAACTGTTTGTTGAAAATATGAAAACAGTTGAGAACTGTTAGTATAAACATCTTCAACTGTTTGAAGACCTTGAAGCTGAAGACTGTTAGAAGAATAAAGAACTGTTGTATTCATTAAACAGTTTCTGTTGAGCTATATTTGGAAAATCCTATATTTGAAGATATCTCGAAATACTTTGAAGATCATCAAGATTATCTCAGAAGATAGAAGATTACCTAACTGTCAGCAAATCAAGGAAGATCAAGGAGTATATATATGCTAGATTAGAATTCATAATAAGAACTTACTCATTGATTATATTTTGCATTCGTTCTTAAAATTGTAATTTTGCTTTCTGAATAGTGCTAAGCCTCTAAGTTTCTCGTTGAAACCTAAGAACAGTTTGTGTTCTTCGTCTAACATAATAAGTTAGATTGGGGGTGAAGTTTGCTTTTGTAATCATTCTGGTTGGTTAATAAAACTACTGTTTGATTGAATTGATCTGTGTTTAAAACCTTCTTTAATCAATTAAGTGTGATTCCGCAACTTCTTAGTTGATCGTGATCATAGTTAAAGATTAACTTTTATTTTACTCTGATTTATTATTTAAAAGTTAGTTCTTGTTATTTGATATAATCTATATCCGATCCTGACAAGTGGTATCAGAGCCTTATCATTAAGGTTCCTTTGATCACCGGTTGAAGGTTTTTGCTTTACCTTGCTTTAATATTTTTTTTAGACTGTCTTTAAATCAATTTGTTTCAATGGATTCGGGAGGTTCTTCTGATAACAGTGGGTCAGGGTCCAACATTCGTGTTCCCATGCTCAAACCATCTGATTTTAAGATGTGGAAACTAAGAATTAAACAGCATGTCCAACTAATGGACTATGCTGTTTGGCAAATCATTGAAACTGTTCCCACTAATCCCATTGAACTGGATGAGAATGGAAAACCAAAGAAGAAACCACCACCAAAGACAGATGCTGAAAAGAAGGATAGAATGATTGAGATGAAAGCCCTCAGCATCCTTCAGATTGCAATTCCCAATGAGCATCAACATCAATTCAAGAAATTTGATGATGCTCATGAACTTTGGAATGCTCTGGAAAAGAGGTTTGCTGGGAATGCTTATTACGTGCGTAGTGAGATTGGATAATTATAATTAACTAATTACTATTAAAATTGTCTAGTACGTACGTAATATATATACACTACGTGCGCAGTGCACTGCATCACGTGCGTAGTAGACGTAAATTAAGGCAGAGGCGTGTTTAACTCAAATACCACGTTTTTGTACGTATAATTAGTATTTTAACCGCGTATTATCAAAAAGAAATCACGCATAGTCACTGGTAATCCTTCGAAACCGTACGAAAACCTTCATTAACGTCGACTAAGTGTTGATTTCGCGTCCAAGGGCAGTCATTAAGCATTTTGTGTGAGTTCTTAGTGATTTTCTTAGCAATCTTTGTGTGTTCTTCGTGATCTCTGTGTGCCGGACACCTAAGCAGATCTTGAATCCTTAGGAGGTTTGGGAAATAGATATTCTGCACTATTTCTCATCCTAGATCAGTCCTAGCATTAGGGTGTTAGTTTAGAACCCCCACGGTCCTACACACAACAGGAATATACTATTGACTTGTTTAAGTAACTCCTTGCCTGAGTAACTCCTGCTCCCTTTTCCAAGCTAAATCCATCATTTCATCAACCGTGGTACAAGTAGAGGTTGCTAGCACTTCTCTGATATCATTCCTCAAAATAGAAATATATCGCTGCATCTTCATCGACTCCGTAGCTACATACTCTGGACAAAATCGAGCCATCTCTAGGAACTTCTTCGTCATGTCGTCTACGGATTCTGTAGTCTGCTTCATGGTTAAGAATTCCTCGTTTATCTTATCTATACGTGCCTTCAGAGTAAACTGCTTCTCAAACAACTCTCTGAATCGCGCCCATGTCATAGCTTCCATCTGGGCTACCCCCTTCCTCTGTAACAGGGTTGTCCACCAATCTTTCGTTGCCCCGCGTAGCAAATTCGAAGCATAGGTAACTTGTTTTGTTGGTAAACACCCACTTGTACGGAAAGCTCCCTCCGTATCTGATAACCATCTGTTACTAACTATAAGGTCTGTTACCCCTTCAAAAACTGGTGTTCCACAAGCAGCGAACTCTCTGTATGTGCATCCCTGACTTGGTTCAACTCTTGCTGGCAGATTTATAGTCGCAACCTGTATCGCCGCATCTACACGCTCTTGTAGTAAAACCTCCATCCTCCCAGAAACTTGTTCAACCACTTGATTGATTATGAAAGGGACATTGGCTTGTAAAGCCTTTCCCAACTATGTTGCCACCGTCTCTTTGATCACACTGTTCACTGGATCTTGTACTTCCTCTGTACCGGCTACCCCGGAAGGGTTACCCGTAGATCTCCATGTCTGTATGGGAATTGCATCTGAAACATAGGTACCTCTATTCTCCTGAGGTGTACTAACCCCAGACTGTTGGGTTGGATCCGCAATGACCCCTTGAACGTACTCCATTCTAAAATGAAGAAAACTTTAACATACAATACCATAACAACTTTCTCTGTTTCACAAATAGGTATGTAATATTGTTAATACTACATCTATCTAATATTCTGTTCTGGTACTATTCACATGTACTATACTGTCACGTATTACCCCTCCCTTGATTCACAAGGTATCACTTATGGCAATTCCAAGCTCGATTGTATATCACATGTTTATTACATATACTGGCCAGGTGTTGTAAGAAACACATTATATACAATTGTTCTTGTTGTCGTCATAGAACACCCCGATTCACAAGCTTAGGTCACGTATGGCAAAACTAACTACACATACATAAATATCGCTACTCATGCTCAAACTGTAAAACAATTAGCTAATCATAAACTTTCTACTGAATATACTCACTAAGCTTACTGCCCCAGGAATAGCTCCTCTTGACTTCAAAACCACGGTTTAAGTTTAGACATCACACTCGTGTATGTTCAAATCCCTCAAACCTTGGCTCTGATACCAAGTTGTAACACCACTTTTCTCAGAAAATCTATTAAACATATTATACAACTGTTAACACCCAAAAAGGATCGGAGTTTTACAAAAGACTATTACTATATACATTGGTACTAAACTGGTTTACTAAAGTAGTGTTTTCAAAACATTTTTAACATAAAGAAAACCAGGAGCTATCCAACCTAAGAAGCCGCTGGGGCCTTCCCCTTGCCTGAGCCTGACGCGCCTGTTAACAGAAAACACTAAACGTAAGCTAACACTTACTGAGTATACTACTAAAATAATAACCAAAGTAATGGAAACAACTTCTCTCTTGGATGTCTCACATCCAACTAAATAGTCTGTAATTCTATTCCAAACTGTTAACTGGTCCCGGAGGATACTATATAAAGTAATAGTAACCCCGGACATTTTCTTGGGTATAAGGATCTCAATATACCCAATTTATGTATCTGAAGCAATGGTACTACAATATTATTCACAATCATGCAATATAATATATGCACGTATGCTAATCTGAGTAAAGGTAAGTACACTCACCTCCGCAGCAGTTAAGAACTACGCTCCTATCGGAAAAGTGTCAACTCTTATTGCCTATAAACAATAAATAATAACTGAATTAACTTCTGAACACTACGCACGAGATGAATCACACTTCGCGCGAAGTGAACTCTCATACGCACGAAGTGGCTCACACTTCGTACGACCAAAACTCACTGACTTCATCTCTTACATTGAGCACTTCGTACGAAATGAAGTCACTACGCACGAAATGGGCTTCACTTCGCACGACTAAAACTCATCAACTTCATCTCTTACATTGAGCACTTCGTACGAAATGAAGTCACTACGCACGAAATGGGCTTCACTTCGCACGACTAAAACTTCATCTCTTACATCAAACGACTGAGTTTTTAAAACATTCCGATGACTTCCTAACACATATCTTGACATGGAACAACACCAACACCAAGACTAACACCAAAAACTCAAGGATTACTTTATGAATCCCTTTCTTGACTTAAAACTCACATAAACTCATATAAAAGTATACCTTTTGCTTCTGCAATACTATAGACTACGAAATCTTCTATCAGTATCTCGATTTCTTGATCAAAAACTCAAAATTCCCATAATAATTGTGTGTGTACGTGAAGGTGTGTTTGCCTGCAGCTTTGACTACCTTGAAGTCAATTCAAACTTCAACTATATGTATAACTTTCAAATATTGCCACAAAGACCCCTAAACTTCTCAAGTTTTCTGAAATGGCAATCTTAGCCCCTCTACTTTGCAACTCATAATTACATAAAGGCAACTAGCTAAACACATAAACACTTAACATATATATATATATATATAAAATTAAGTTAAATACTTAACAGGAAATCTTTCAGACCTTGGGGCGTTACACATTTTGAGTTGATAAAAGATTCTCCTAAACCTTGCATTCTATCCTTTTGTCACATACTCACTTGATACACTTAGTTAAGTTCTATTAGAGTGTTCTTTGAGTATAACCACAAGGAGTCCAGAAGTATGAGGCCATAACCGCTGGTCCACCACCACCTTTGTGGGCTACCGCTGTTGGAGTATGCCCACTGATGCACGTACGCCATATAGATCACTACCAATAATGTATGGGCCTATTGGGTCACATACTAGGGATCAATCCTGACAGCAACCTAAGTATAGGGACTAAAAGTGTCAAAATGGAAAAGTTGGTGTGCAGGCGGGTTTAGCGGCGCTATCTCGTTAGAGTTAGTGGCGCGAAAACCTTAAGTTTAGTGGCGCTAACGTCCGTCAGACTACATGCAATGATTGTGTTTTCCACCTCCAAAATTGCCCAATGCATGTCCTTCTTTTCTGGAGCCTCTTGGCCGGTTATGAGGAGAACTAAGGGGCATTTTGAGTTGATAAAAGAGTCTCCTAAACCTTGCATTCTATCATTTTGTCACATACTAACTTGATATACTTAGTTAAGTTCTATTAGAGTGGTCTTTGAGTATAACCACAAGGAGTCCAAAAGTAAGAGGCTATTTGTTGTTCTTGGTGTGGATTCAAGTCCTTGAAGTCCGTACAAGCTTGCTAGTACAAGTGGATTGAGCAAACCCGGAGTGAACTACCAATAGAGGGAAGCTCGTTTTTGGCCTTCTTGTCATCACCATCATCTTCATCTTTGTTCCAGAAAACTCCTAAGGGTATAATCTCATTCCTCTCTGTTTTACATGTTGCAAATGTTTGACATAGATTTTTGGTCCATTAATGGGGTTTTATGCTTTAGTTGCTTGTACCTTTTGCTTTGTATGTTGTACTCTCGCTCCCGCTGTGTTCATAGAACCCCAATAGTGGTATCAGAACCACCTCTATGCTACATTTGCACATGGTGGCCTGAAAAACCCGAAAATGATTTTTCGTTTTCTGTCCAGAAGGGTTAGCGGCGCTAATTCTTAAACATAGTGGCGCTATCCTCCAGACAGTGCAGTTTTTGGTTTTAAAACTTTAAAAAAAATATTTTTGGGGTTTTGGCATAATATTATAGTTTCTGGAATTTTAGTCCAGAAATTAAAATTTTATTATTTAAATTGCCTTGTATAATGGTTGGTGTATTTATATGTATATTATCGTTTTGGTATGAAAATGGTACTTGCAGATATTTACATTATGTATTTATGAATATGTTTCACCAAAAATTGTTTGGTGTTACTAACGCATAAGTACATGTAATTATTTGGTGCCTTGAGTGATTTTAATAATCTTAACCATTATGCATAAGATTACATAGTTTTGTGTGAAGGGTTTTGTAGGGTATAAAAAACATATCAGAATAACATGCACAGCGGAATAAAGCAAAACCCCCTCAAGTTATCTCATCTAACTCGTACATAAACTAAAAGAGAAGTAGAGGATTAAAAGTTATACCTTTGCAGTTTAACTTGAAACATCAATCCTAGAATACTAAAGGTAGAACGCCGCTACTGCACCACCTCGAACAGGCTGCTAGACCGCCAAGGATTTTACCGATGGTCAAAACTTGATCCCGTGTGTGTGTGTATTACGTCGCCGACCCCTTGGGGTTCTCGGCTCTTTGCGCCGATCGAGAGAGAGAGAGAGAGGGAGGATTAGGGTTTTTTTGTAGCTTGTAATTCACTTCTACTAATCCTAAGGTTTAATAAGGTATATATATATATATATCCTTATTAAAGCCCAAGCCCGTTTAATTAAAGCCCAGCTTTAATTAAACTATTAAGTAATTACAGAAAATACCCTTTGACCTTTCTAATTAATTAATAACTATTAATTAATTGGTGCTGTTAATATTTAACCTAAATATTAACTTCTCCTTTATATAATAAATAATTATTATTTCCTTTTCTCTTAATAATTAAATAACTAATTAATTATTCTTACACACTTTAAAATCCAGATGGTTCTAATTGGGTGTGTAGCAGTGTGATCATTTAGTGTCATATAGCATTGGATATGATGGTACATGTTATATATCTCTGCACACAATCTAACAGACTCCCACTTGTGCAAGATAAGTAACACTTCTTGTATATCGTTGGCCTAAGGAGGTCCCTAGCCTGACGCTTAGGTTAACCAGACTATGAGATCTCTTATATCTAGAGACATAATCCACCCCTTGGATTATCTAGGCTTTTCCTTTTGCATCGCGATATTCCGTAATGTGAGTATTAGACATGGAGCAGGGATCTTATTCTAAATACTCAGATTTTCTCGACTCTGATCTCGACACTCTGCAGTTACGGTTTGCCGAATGAAACCTATCATTCTAACCGAGCGCGGCCACGCATTTTCAGTAGTCTTAATCGTCGAGAAGCTCAGAAAACATCTATCCTAAAAAGGAGGTGCAAATCCCATGTTGACTATTTGCAATTTAAGCACATGGCTTCCGCTGCACCTAGACATGCCCCTTACGATCACCCTGTTACGGTGTGACGTTAGAACACGCTAAAGTACAGAAGTTACCATGCCCCTAACCAAATATCTCAGGTCTAAGGACAACCTATAAAGTTTACTTATGTTGACGCTCCATGAAGTAAACTCGATGCGGATCACCCCAATACTTATCCCCTGATAAATATCTATGAATATTTGGTGACAACCTTGTGCTTTTATTCATCCCCGAATAAATCATCAAATATTCATAATAGCGTTACCTCCCTAATGTAGCTCCCACTCCATTAAGTAGCTACGGGTATTCAGACAATTCATCACTTGAGTTGTCATGGATAGGTTTAAACATGCTAAAAATAGACAACTTGAAACAATTATGCAAATACCTCCTATTTCAATCCCATGAAATGTAAATACATAATAAAAGAGTTTCAAGTTACATCTATAGTAATAATAAAAAAACATGAACTAGCTGCTATGTTCTAAGTACTGCATTCCTATAGAACTCACATGTCTCTCATGCTTAGCCCTAGCTAGCGGCTTCCTCAACGGGTCAGCAACGTTGTCATCCGTCGGTATCTTTGGCAATCTTATATCATTTATTCCAATGATCTCTTGGATGAGGTGATATTTCCTGAGTACGTGCCTAGTCTTCTGATGATATCTAGGCTCTTTAGCTTGCGCCACAGCCCCTGAGTTGTCACAGAATATATCGATCGGTCTAGAGATACTGGCATCAACTCTAAGATCCGAGATAAAAATCTTCCGCCAGACAGCTTCCTTTGCCGCATCACTTGCCGCAATTTACTCTGCTTCTGTAGTAAAATCTGCTATTGTATCTTGCTTCTGACTTTTCCAAGATATGGCTCCTCCGTTTAGGGTAAAGACAAATCCTGACTGCGACCTAAAGTCGTCCCTGTCAGTCTGGAAAATACCGCCAGTGTAACCAGTTACACTGAGCTCATACATCGAACCTCCATAAACTAGGAATATGACTTTCGTCCTTCTCAGGTACTTGAGAATATTCTTGACTGCTACCCAATGGGCTTCACCAGGATTTTGCTGATATCTACTCGTGACACTGATAGAATAGCCAACATCGGGCCTAGTACATAGCATGGCATACATGATTGAACCAACTGCCGAGGCATATGGCATCAATTTCATCTTGTCCTGATCTTGACTTGACACAGGACACTGAGCCTTGCTCCAAATCGCGCCAGATTGCATAGGAATAAATCCTTTCTTGGATTCATCCATCTTGAATCTTTTCACGACTTTGTCAATATATGGACCTTGACTAAGTCCGATAAGCCGCTTAGATCTATTCCTATAGATCTTTATACCTAGTATATAAGCAGCTTCTCCCAAGTCTTTCATCTGGAAACAATTACCTAACCAGGATTTTACTCCTTGTAACACTGGTATACTGTTTCCTATTAGCAGTATGTCATCTACATACAAGACTAGGATGGTTGCCGCGCTCCCACTGAATTTAGTGTAAACACACGACTCGAACTCACTTTTGGTGAAACCAAATTCTTTGATACGCTCATCAAATTGTAACTTCCAGCTCCTAGATGCTTGTTTTAATCCATAAATGGATTTGAGCAATTTGCATACTTTATTAGGGTTCTTTGGATCTGCAAAACTATCCGGCTGTATCATATATGTTGGAGTCTGCCCACTGACACAAGTACATTGGTGTTACTGCTGATGAAGTTTGAGCCTATTGGGTCACACGCCAAGGATTGATCCCGACAGCTTACTGATAAAGAGAGAAGGTCCAAAAATCAAATTGTTTGATTTTGGGGCTTCACGGCCGTGAGGGATGCTCCACGGGTCGTGAAGCCCACCGCCCTCACGTTTGACTCAACGACTCTCATACGGTTCGTGGAGTCTTCACGGGTCGTAAGAGGTCGTGGAGGTGTCGTGAAGGAGAGGCCCTCACGAGTCACTCGAACGCGGCACGGGCCGTGAAGGATTATGGCCAGTCGTGGCGCATTTTTGTCTTCACGGGCCGTGAGGGGCCGTGAAGGACCATCTGAATGAAAATCTCTTATTTGATTGGACCATCTTTTGGTCCAATGAATAAGGGCTTTCATCTCCTACCAAAACAGGTTTTTGTGGTCTGGAATTAGGGTGGACATGCAATGAGACACATTAGAACTCTCTCTTTTTCTCTCTTGGTACCTTGATGTAACAAACACACATAATACACTAAGATAGTTAGTTCTTGAGTGGTGTGTGAGCTTTTTTGTGCAAGAGGAGATCATTTCGTAGGCTGTTCCAGAAGGTGAAATCGTGATGGATGTTTACCCGATGGATTGCTAGCACTTTGGGGTCAAGGAATCTTGGTGTGGATTAAGCAATAGAGGAGGTGCTCTTGGATCTCTTGGTCATCCCAGTTTATTGCATTTCCAGCCGATTGTGGAGTATACAAAGGAGGTATATTTTCTGTCCTTGTTGCTCTTTTAAGTTGCAATTTGTTTTTGTAGAGAAACTATCACTTTGGAACACGATACGGACCCGATTTCGTTCGGTTTTAACCCTCTTGTTTTATGCTTCCGCTGTGTTTTACTCCATACCGTGTTCCAACAGTGGTATCAGAGCCGAATCTACAAATAAATTGCACTTTTTTGGCTTGAAAACCGAATCTGGACATTCTGTCCAGAATGTCTTCACGGGTCATGAAGGATTGTTCTTCACGGTCGTGAAGGCTCACGACCAGTCTCATGGGGTGCTTGGTCGTGAAGGGTTTTTCACTGGTTAGGGTCGTGGAACTCATGGGCTTCACGGGCCGTGACAGGCCGTGAAGGCTTATGGGTCGTGAAGGAGCTCGTGAACAGTATTTTTGTCCCTTTTGAAAAAGAAAATTGTTTTCGGTTTTAGCCTCTTTTTGATTCTGTTTTTCCATAATCTGTCCAAAGTGTTTGGATTTTTGTAAAGCCCCATATGTGTCTTGATTCATGCATTTATATTTATTGGGTGATTTTTGGCATGAAATGCACACATGCATATACTTGTATTGTGTATATGTGAATATGTATTCTCAAAGTGTTTGGGGTACTAATGCATATGTACAAGGATTGTTCACTTTATGCCTTGAGTGTTTAGCTAGGTTTGAACAATCTTAATCAAGATACATTTTGCACGGTTTTGTTGTGGCACACCGTGTTGTTATTAGTGGTTGTTGTTTGATCCGGTAACACCTTGCCCATTAGACCTATGTGTTGGTTGTTTGGTTGTATTTGATTATTCATTCGTTTGGTGATTTGCACCACAATTGGTTTGTAATAATTAAATTTATTCGGTCTTGTATTTTGTACTTTATTTTGGCTTGCATGCCGATTGCTTTTCTTTGTAATTGTTAGATTAGCTTAGATTAGCATTTCGCGGCTTGCACGCCGTTTCTTTTCAAATATTTTGTATGTATTTGTAAAAGAAGACCGAAGACAACCATCGAGAGTCGTGGAGGAGACGTATCGGCTATGGTGGATCCATAGGTTCATTGGAGATGACGGATTCAGTGGGAGCACTTCCAGCTGGGACAAGTGGCTGTGTCCTTAGTTTGGCCTTGCTTTCCTCGTTTGGCTCACGAGGAAGGCGCATAGGGTTTAGGGGCATGTTACCGGATATTTCTTGGGTGTGGTTGTTATTTTGTTTATTTTCTTGCGTGGTTGTTTAGTTCTTCGCTCGCTTGAAAATTTTTCAAAATAATAAAACCAAGAGTTTTTAAGTGGTTAACAAACCTCGCGTGCCCCAACACCATATGAAAAACTAAAACCCGTTTTTCTCAAATGTAAATCACTCGCCTCCCGTAAAATGACACCACCCGAATCTAGTGAAACAAGATCGGTCGTCGAGCTTAGCCGAGATCGGTTTTGTGTAACTGTGTGGAAGGTGCGTGTGGCAACTCGCAAGGGTCGGTTGTCGAGCTTAGCCGAGCCGGCCAATGGGCTAGAGTACCACCGTTTATCTTGACGGTCGATTTACAATTCCAAGACTTAAAACGCCTTGGTAGTTGTCGTGCCCATACCGAGCTATCAATGTGGATTAATGAGGAATCGGTGAAAGAAGGGATCAAACATGCCAAATGGGTGCTATGAGTACCTAGGATCCCGCAAGTGTCTAAGAGTTGTAATCTCGGATTGCAATTGGTAAAGCGTTTACCGGCCTAAATAGCTCCATGAAGTGATCCGCGGCAAACCCGTTATGGATTGGGGTGAAATAAGGTTCTTAGCCCTTGTTAAGATAATTTGGTTTTCTTAAATCAGCTGGGTAATTATTTTAACAAGGATTATATCGAAACTAACTAAAACGTGTACTCTTTTATAGATGGCAAATATTAACGACACCACACCAAACTTTAAACTTCGATTATTCCTAGAAAGGGAGAGACTCATAGGAGTGAACTTCACTGACTGGTATCGTGTATTGAGGATTGTCCTCCGTAACGAGTCAAAGTTGCACATCCTTGAGGAGCCCTTTCCGGAGCCACCTGCTACCAACGCGAACTGGGCCACTCGATACGCTTTTGAGAAACGTGTTAGAGATACACAAGATATTTCTTGTCTCATGTTATCGACTATGAGCTTCGAGTTGCGTCAGCAACTTGAACAATTGAGTGCGTATGACATGATAAACCGGCTAAAGGACATGTTCCCGCAGCAGGTTAGACAAGAACGGTTTGAGTGTATAAAGGCTTTGGTAGGTTGTAGGATGCAGGAAGGTGAGGATGTAAATGTCTATTTCCTCTTGATGAAGGGATACATGGACCAATTGGAGAAACTTGGACTTCCAATAGGGAGGGCGATTGTGGTGGATATGATCCTCCAGTCCCTGCCCGCGTCTTATGAGAAGTTTGTCAAGAACTGTCATAAAGACAATTTGGAAAAATCCTTCATCGAACTTCAAGACATGCTGAAGGCTGTACAATCTTACATGGTTTAGAAGGTTCGTATCTCGTCTACATCCGCTATGGCTACTAGTAAACATGAAAGCAAGAAGGAGAAACTGACCTCAAAAGGAAAGTCTAGTATGACTAGGCTATCCGTAACTGTGGAGTCAGAGGACAATGAGATTGTGCCTCAAGATGATGTTCCACATGGGGTAGTTTGCAACTTTTGCGGTAAAATTGGAAATTGGCGCCGTCACGTCTGCCCTAAGTGCCTGGAAGTGATAAGTATCCTAAAGCGGAAGAACGTTAACTCGTCTTCAGGTACATTCATGATCAAACTCCATTGATCTTCTACTTGTAATGACTGGGTTTTGAACGCTAGTCAAAATGCTCACGTTTGTCACAACTTGTTTCTTGTAAAGTGCAGGTGTTAATCAGAAGTAGGTAATGGATGCGTGGAGAGCTGGAGATTAGAGAAGGGAAGCATGGTGCTTGTCCCTAACTAAAAGGATTGGAAGATGAGTCTTGCCATTCCATCCAGCTATACTATTACTTCATTTAGATCTTTGTCTTACGCCCTGCGTGGCAAGAAGCATTGTATCTTATTTGCCTTTGATGAAGATGAATATTTCTTTGAATTATGTAATTGTGGGTTTCGAGATTTATTTCAAAGTTTATTCATGTCTTGGCATTTATAATAAGTTTTTGCTTAAGGAAGTAATGGAATGATTATGAATGATTATGGAATTGTTATCCTTATGAAATAGTTGATTTAACCATATAAACAAGACTAACATCACCAAGCTCCAAGAGGTTAGGAACTTGGAATCTTTTGACTTTGAGTCAATTGTTGATGGTAAATCTTGCTTACAAGGCTAAATAACTAAGACATCCTTCACTTGTGAAGGTGAGAGGAATAAAATCTTGTTGGATTTCGTTTGCACGTTTGTGTAAAGACCGTTCAAGCAAATACATAAGGATTAACTATATGTGATTTGTTACCTTTACCGATGATGGTAGAAGGAATGGGTAAGTCTAATTTATTAGACGAATGTCTGCAACCTGAGAGGTGTTCAAGACTCACCCTTAACAAATTTAAGATGAAGAGGGCAAAAGGGAATAAAGATACTCAAATCTTGTGAGATGTTGAGCATATACATTCTTAACCATCATAAGAATTGTGAGTTTGCCTCATAATTCACTTCTCCTAGGATACATGTTTTACATGGATCACTTAGTGGAGGAATGGAACATATTGGTTATGGTTCCGTCTTGATGGATTAAACTTAAGTAACCTGCTTGATAGGTGTATTTGAGTAGTGACGGGCAATGTTCTTGTTATAAATCAACAAGGATGGTCAAATTAGCATCTAAGGAGATTCGATTAGAAAGTGTTCTTTGCTTGTCAATCTCATAGATCAGAGTTATCCAGTCTACATTTAGTGGGAGATGGATGAACTTAAAGAATGCTAATGTATTTAATAGTTCTTCTAAGTTTCAGATATTCATTTTATATTCTTTGCTCGAAAAGGGAAAGGAATAACTGAAGCATTCCAGTGGAAGAACGGGAGATTTAAATAAAAGACCTGATGTTGACACTAGCATTCAATCAGAAATGATTGAAACTCAACATGGCTATGTTGTAGTATCTGGCATAAAGTTATTACTTCTTCATATGTCTGGTAAGAGTCGTGATAAGACCAGAGAAATATAATTTATTATATCTCAGGACGATGACTTATTGATGATACGTGATGTATGCATCAACTACAGGAAGCTGTAGTGGGCCCTTTTTTTTTTAGTCTGCTAAGAAGAGAAGTGTAATAACATAAAATACATTCCATGCTGGATTTCCAAGTTTTGAACTTGGTTAATCTAACACCAAAGTTTTGAACTATATGGTGTATATAGATCTTTTGGATATAAGATCTGCATGGATTAATTTGTAGATAACTTCAAATACTGACTGGAAGGAATTGGTTTCATGATGATTGACCATTGGGTAGGAATCATATGAAGACATTCTCTCTATAGTTATGTTGAAATTTAAGGGGATGATTATGCCGTGTTATGGCAGTATGATGCAAGGACCGCATTCGGTTATAGGAATTTTATGAGGAAGTGCTCACAACACTGTCCGAGGGTATTTTACATCCTGAGTATCCTTATGAAGTCTACAAATATAGAGTCATTTTGGGCTTAGAATAAATCTAAGTTTTGGAATCTTTGCTAAGAAAATCAAGTGTTTGAGTTTTCAGTAAGCAATGATGAAACTTGGATAGATGCCAGAGCTAGTGGGAGCGCTGTTATTATCCTATATGGTATGTCTTGAAAATGCTATGTTTTGGAGATAATGTCTTGATTTGGCTTGGCAACAAGCGTAAATTGAGAATTATGCGTCCAGAATAAATATGGGATATTCAAAGAAGTTTATGGAATACAAGATATATGAGTATATGTTCTTGTGGTGATATAACTAGAAGAAGCTCAAAGTGAGTTGTTACTCTTGTGATAGCTTCTACTAGAAAGGATAACCGTCAATCTTTATTGGGGTTTGTAATCCTTTTTAAATATGGTGTTGTTAAGTTACGTGTTACTTAAAGCATCGTTGACTCTATTGAGTTCTTTTGAGGCAATAAGGGTACGATGGCTTATACACGTTAATTTTTGTGGACCAAGCATTGTTTGCGTTATTGGGTTTTTATGAAACAATGAAGGCATAACTGCTTAGACAAATGATCAAATCCCATCAACGCACACTTTAGAAGTGGTTGATTGTAGTAGGGATATGATCACTGAGAAACAAGCATCGCTGACTCTATAGAGATCTTTGTGAAAACTATGAGGGTACGATGCCTTATGCACATTAAATTTGAGATTTGAGCGTTGTTTACCTTATTGGGTTCTTTAGAAACAATGAAGGTATAACGGCTTGAACAAATGATTGAAAGCCCATCAATGCACACTTTGGTAGTGGTTGGTTGTAGTAGGGATATGGTCAATGTCAGAGTACACACGGATGACATCGTGGATGGTTCGTTTACTGAGCTATAGTGGCAGTCTAGTGATGAATGTCATACTAAGGTCTGCATGAACTTGGCTTGAGTTTGTTTTAGTAAAGTTTTGATATGCTTTATCTTTGGGAACATTAAGCAATATTGTGCTTCTACTTGTATCGATTATCAAAGAAGTTTGGTAATGCGCGTGTAGTGGGTACTCTTAGTAATCCTTATTGTGTTCCAACTTTGCATGTTTTACCTCTTCCCTGAATGTGTATACATTCAAAATGTCCACAGCCAGTCATTCTTCACGGGAAGGAAGTCTGAATGAAGGCTAAGGGAAGTGATTGGTCAAGTGTCCAATGGTGATTGGGACACAGGGACGCAATACTTCGCCTGTACTTGAAAGGGGTTTCAAGTGACTGGACGACCCACACCTGAATTCACTTTGTGGTACTTGTCATGAGTGATTCAGGATGATAATATCAGTTCATCCTCATACTGGAGATGCATGTGTCTGCATCATTTTGGTTTGCTTTGCTCTAGTTGCTTTCAAACGAAGTCCGTAACTGGCTGTTATAAAGGGAGTAGCTGATCAGAGTATGATCACTGTGGTGGGCAATGCAGTCTAAGGAATTTGTTCATCTGTTCAGAGAGATATCCCTGGGCCCCTCGATGATTAGGCCCCTCGATGATTAGGCGCTGACACCAATATGCATGGTCGTGCTTGAGTGTGCAATGATTTGGGTAATCGATTGCAACTTATATATTTTGGTCACCCCCAATCTCGATCGAGAAACATAATCGTGAAGGACTGAGAATGACTTAGTACCATGTCTCGCCTTCGCAAGGATATCGCGAACAAAAGGATGGTTGATCACTTATCTATAGGGCCATTTCAAACCTTTGGGTTGTGAACTAGTACTTGTCTATAGGATGACATACCTCGTACTGACTTGGGGGCAGGGATGCCTTGCTAGAGGCCGCTCCCTGTCTGTGATACCTCTGGGTACGTTGTGTCATGTGCAAGTGGGAGTCTGTTGGAGTCTGCCCACTAACACAAGTACATTGGTGTTACTGCTGATGAAGTGCGAGCCTATTGGGTCACACGCCAAGGATTGATCCCGACACCTTACTGATAAAGAGAGAAGGTCCAAAAATCAAATTGTTTGATTTTGGGGCTTCACGGGCGTGAGGGATGCTCCACGGGTCGTGAAGCCCACCGCCCTCACGTTTGACTCAACGACTCTCATACGGCTCGTGGAGTCTTCACGGGTCGTGAGAGGTCGTGGAGGGGTCGTGAAGGAGACGCCCTCACGAGTCACTCGAACGCGGCACGGGCCATCAAGGATTATGGCCAGTCGTGGCGCATTTTTGTCTTCACAGGCCGTGAGAGGCCGTGAGGGGCCGTGAAGGACCATCTGCATGAAAATCTCTTATTTGATAGGACCATCTTTTGGTCCAATGAATAAGGGCTTTCATCTCCGACCAAAACAAGTTTTTGCGGTCTGGAATTAGGGTAGTCATGCAATGAGACACATTAGAACTCTCTCTTTTTCTCTCTTGGTACCTTGATGTAAAAAACACACATAATACACTAAGATAGTTAGTTCTTGAGTGATGTGTGAGCTTTTTGGTGCAAGAGGAGATCATTTCGTGGGCTGTTCCAGAAGGTGAAATCGTGATGGATGTTTACCCGATGGATTGCTAGCACTTTGGGGTCAAGGAATCTTGGTGTGGATTAAGCAATAGAGGAGGTGCTCTTGGATCTCTTGGTCATCCCGGTTTATTGCAATTCCAGCCGATTGTGGAGTATACAAAGGAGGTATATTTTTTGTCCTTGTTGCTCTTTTAAGTTGCAATTTGTTTTTGTAGAGAAACTATCACTTTGGAACACGATACGGACCCGATTTAGTTCGGTTTTAAACCTTTTGTTTTATGTTTCCGCTGTGTTTTGCTCCATACCGTGTTCCAACAATATATACGTCCTCTGTCAGCTTCCCGTTAAGGAAGGTGGTTTTCACATCCATCTGCCATATCTCTTAGTCAAAATATGCTTATATGGCCATAAGAATCCTAATAGTCTTAAGCATTGCCACTGGGGAAAAAGTTTCATCATAGTCAACGCCATGAGTTTGCGTGAAACCTTTTGCCACTAGCCTTGCTTTAAAAGTATGCACTTTTCCATCCATGTCGGTCTTCTTCTTGAAGACCCATTTGCACCCAACAGCTTTACTGTGTTGAGGCAAATCTACTAACTCTCAGACCTGGTTGTCATACATGGATTGCATCCCTGCCTTAATGGCTTCTAGCCATTTCTCAGATTCTAAACCTGAGGCAGCATCTTGGTAGGTAGTGGGTTCTACAAGATCCCCTTCGTCTTGAGCAACTAGGAATCCCAGATACCTATCTGGCTCATGACGAGGCCTACTAGACCTGCGAAGGTCTTGTGTTTGCACCTCTTCCTCAACCACAGACTCGGGTTGGAATTCAACAATTCTTTGTTGAACCACGGGTTCAATTATCGGTGGTGGTGTTATCTCTTCCTCTTCAATTTCTTGAAGCTCTATTTCTTTTCTTGGAGTTTCCGAGTGACATTACCTCCAGAGCGACCAGGGGTAGTATCATCATCTGAGGTAGATGATTATGTATCCCAAGTTTCAGTATATAATACTTTTACACTTGGTTTGTCTTCAGGCTTTCCTTTCTTGAGCTGAGTATATTTCTTTTTGTATTTGTCAGCTCTATAAGCATTCTTATCAACAATTGATGTTGATTCCACATTCTTTGATCTGCACTCAGCAGCAATATGTCCCTTCTTCTGACAGTTGAAGCACACAGCATTCTTGGGATCAAAGGAACCCTTCCCTTTGCCCCTGTCAGATCTTCCCCTTTGAGCTCTTCTCAAACGTCTGGCTAACATTGCCATTTGCTCAGTGATATTTTGAACATCATCAGTATCACCTGAGCCTGAGTCTGAGTGGTCAGCTTGAGATTCTGATTCGGTCTCAGATTCAACAACCAGTGTCTTGGAACTTTTCTTCTTTTTCTATGCAACCAATGCAACTTCATTTTTATCCAGAGACTCCTTGAGTTGTTGTTAAGAAGTTCTTCTGTGTTCAGTGATCTGTTCATGATTTAGCAAGAACCCATAAATGGACTGTAGGTTGTACACATGCAGTGTTCCTCCAGCCCTCAGTGCTGTAGTTACATCATTAAACTTCTCTGGTAACACATCCAGAAATTTCAGCACAAGTTCAGCTTCATCTTTCTTTACACCCACACTTAGTAGGTCATTTATCAAGCAGTGAAATCTTGTGAACAAATCTGACAAGGTTTCATTCTTCTTTGAAAAGAAGTATTCATAAGATCTATTCAAATGATTTTTCTTATGCTGCTTGACCAGATCCGTGCCCTCATATGTAACACTTAGCGTGTCCCAGATATCTTTTGCAGATTGACACCCAGTCACAGTACGCAAGATTTCGTTGGTCAGGGCATTTGCCAGAACACTTTTTTCCTTGTCATCCAGATTGAAGAGTTTCCAATCTTCATCAGTCCAGGATGAAATAGGCTTTCTTGTTTCCTTTTCAGTTTTGCCAGGAGACGTATCACTGACAGTAGATGGAATCTTGGGGATGATAGGTCCTTTTGTAATGACGTCGAACATACGATTGTCAATGAACTTGAGGAATAGCATGGCTCTGAACTTCCACATAAGATAGTCAGATCCATCAAATATGGGACAACCATTTGCAGACATCTGTGGAAAGTTTGAAAAATGTTGCTTGTAGACATTGTAAACTTTCTCAGAATCTTGAACTTTCAACTTATGAAATCGTTCAACCTGCTCTGATACCAGTTGTTGGTCCCTTGATGAGAATAACAACAAGGAACATGTGTGTAGAAGGGGGGTTGAATACACTTTCTACGGAAATTGAACAAATCAAATAAAAGTGTTACACAAAGTAAATCAAACCACAATCAATTAAATGCTTTAATTAAAAAGATGATTACAATGCTTTGAATAAGAAGATGATTACAATAACTATCAAGTAAGAAACTCTTGATATATAACTACCTAATATAAATCTCTCAATCTCTCAAACTTAGCTATCTATAATCAACTTATGATTATAGATACTGACGACTCTCTAAACATATCAGGATCGGATATAGATTATATCAAATAACAAGAACTAACTTTTGAATAACAAATCAAAGTTGAATAAAAGTTAATCTTTAACTATGATCACAATCAACTAAGAAGTTGCGGAATCACACTTAATTGATTAAAGAAGGTTTTGAACAAAAAGCAATTCAATCAAACAGTGGTTTTATTGATCAACCAGAATGATTACAATAGCAAACTTCACCCCCAATCTAACTTATTATGTTAGACGAAGAACACAGATTGTTCTTGGGTTTCAAAGAGAAACTTAGAGGCTTAGCACTATTCTGAAAGCAAATTACAACTTGAAGAATGAATGCAAAAACTTAATCAATGAGTACGTACATATTATAAATTCTAATCTAGCATTTATATACTCCTTGATCTTCCTTGATTTGCTAACAGTTAGGTAATCTTCTATCTTCTGAGATAATCTTGATGATCTTCCAAGTGTTTCGAGATATCTTCAAAGATAGGATTTTCCATATTTAGCTCAACCGAAACTGTTCATTGGATGCAACAGTTTTGGTTCTTCTAACAGTCCTCGGCTTCAAGGTCTCCAAACAGTTGTAGAAGTTTGTACTAACAGTTGTAATGCCCACAGCAACTGTTATTCACAACTGTTTTCATATTTTCATCTAACAGTTCACAACTGTTTTCCATAAACTCTTCTTACAGTTTCAAACTGTTTGTCAAAATTCTTCTAACAGTTTCAACTTTGCATGTTAAACAGTCTTAATGCCTTAGCAAATTTCCCAACAAAACAGGATTTACACAGATTGATAACTTACCAATATCAAAACTAATGTGATTATTTGAACACACGAACAACTTGGCAATCTGTGAATATCTTGATCACGTTGAACTGACAAACAGTGATTCAAGAATCGTAACACATACGGTGAGGTAAGGTTTTGGCTCTGTAACTTGTTTCAGAATCGTCCCTCTAAACTTATCAGGAGATAAGTATTTATAATCCTGTTGCTATGGTTCCTAACAAACTAAGACTCAGCTTAATTCGCTAACTAACTATCGGATAACTCGGAATCTTGAATCTTGAATCTTCTTATCTTGAGTCTTCAATCTTGATTCTGGAATCTTCTTATCCTTGCCGTAGATATAGAGAGATAAAAGATAAATTTAAAACACATTTAAATTATCTTTAAACTGACTTCTTTAGTCGGACTGAGTTACTCAGCTTGAAACTCATCAAGCTGAATTCTTCTAGAACACACTCGAAAACAAACATGGACTAACATGTATAATTATTAACTCATCCTTAGAAGTACAAAGAGTTAACCAAATTATTTAGCAACTCTATTGAGCTGACTCAGTCTTCACGCTGAGTCGCTCAGCTTGAAACTCATCAAGCTGAAACTCAATATGTATATCTTAGTTTACGCACACAGCTTATCAAACATATTGATAATCTTACTAAGATATAGTCTAAGCTGATCAAACATATGCTCAGCTTATATTCTGCTTATACTCAGTCTGAATCACTATAAGTATTTAGTCTGACTAAGCTTCATAATTCTGTTTAAGTTGTATGTAGAATACATCTTACAAACTTAACTTTGTCTCATCAAATCTTAACTGATGAGATCATTTTCCCAACATGTTTCCATTCGTACAGACAATGGAACTGAATTTAAAAACAGTACTCTGAAGAGCTTCTGTGACCTTGTTGGGATCAACCATCAGTTATCTGCTGCATACACTCCACAACAAAATGGTGTCGTGGAAAGACGAAACAGAACCTTGGTTGAAGCTGCCCGTACCATGCTATCATATTCCGGGCTCCCTCCTTCCTTTTGGGCTGAAGCAATCAGAACTGCCTGCTATACGCAGAACCGCTCTTTTATTATTAAACGCTTTAATAAAACTCCATATGAACTGGCCAATGGCATAGTGCCTAATATCAAATACTTCCATGTCTTTGGTAATAGGTGCTTTGTACTTAATGACAAGAATAATCTCGGAAAATTTGCTCCCAAAGCTGATGAAGCCATTTTCCTAGGTTATTCTACTGAGGTCAAAGCCTACAGAGTTTTAAACAAATGAAAAAAGAGCATTGTTGAAAGTATCAATGTAACATTTGATTACGCACTGAATGTTAAGATTTCCACCTAAATCAACAGAAAACGCTTCTGAACATACTAGTTCAGGACCGGTGCTTCAAAACAAAGAATCAAACAATCCATCCAGTTCTACTACTCATCTTGATTTTTTGTTTGATTTCTTTAGATCTGAATCAACTCTTGTTTTAACTGACAACAGGAACAACACAGCTGTACAAACAAGTTTACTATTACAGCTCTTACGGTCACTGAGACGAATCCATTTGCCGATTTATATGCTGAGGATTCAACATCTGTATCAGTCACTCGTCCCCCTGTGACCTATCAGATTTCTGACCCGGAGAGCCCGCCTGTGTTTGATTCAGACCCACAGTTCTCCCGCGAATATGAAGAGGAAGCACGACACTTACAAGATCTTATTCCTTCATCTTATACTTCCCACGAGATAAAGTGGACCAGACATCACTTTGAGGATAACATCATTGGAGACCCTTCAGTTGGCATTCAAACACGAGCCGCAACAGCAAATGAATGTCAATTTTCGGGTTTTCTAAGCATCATTGAACCCACCAAGACTTTTGACGCATTAGATGATCCAGATTGGGTAATTGCAATGCAGGAAGAACTACACCAATTCGATCGTCTCGAAGTCTGGAGATTAGTTCCTCTTCCATATGGCAAATCTGTTGTTGGAACTAAGTGGGTATTCAAGAACAAACGGGATTCGGATGGAGTGTACATTCGTAACAAAGCTAGGTTGGTTGCTAAAGGCTACAATCAGCAAGAGGGCATTGACTATGATGAAACATTTGCCCCCGTTGCTCGTATTGAAGCTATCAGGCTCTTTCTCGCATATGCAGCCTCCAGAAGCTTTCGAGTCTTTCAGATGAATATGCAGACAGCTTTTCTTAACGTTGTTCTCGAAGAGGAAGTATATGTCTCACAACTGGAGGGTTTCATCAATTCAAAACATCCAAATAATGTTTATATCTTAGATAAGACCTTGTACAGGTTAAAGCAAGCTCGACGTGCTTGGTACAATGTCTTATCTGAATATTTGATTGGTGAAGGTTACTCAAAAGGAAAGACTGATACCACTATGTTCAGAAAGACTAAGGGAAGGGACAAGATTTTAGTTCAGATATATGTGGACGACATCATTTTTGGGTCTACGAATCCAAAATACAGTGACGAGTTTGCTAAGATCATGGAAAACAGATTTCAAATGAGTATGATGGGGGAGATGTCATTCTTTCTCAGACTCCAGGTGAAGTAGTTAACTCATGGCATTTTTATTTGCCAATCCAAGTACATCAAAGACCTTCTCACGAAGTATGATAATGATTAACTGTACACCCATATCCACACCCATGGCTGCTAAAGCACAACTATCAGCAGATCTTGATAGTTCTCCAGTAGATCTCAAAACTTACCTGTGGGATGATTAGATCGTTACTGTATCTAACTGCAAGTCATCCGGACATCATGTTCTCTACCAGTCTCTATGCCAGATACCAGGCGAATCCTAAAGAGTCACATCTTCTGGAAGTTAAGCGGATATTCAGATATCTCAAAGGATCTATGGATCTTGGTCTGTGGTATCCTAAAGATTCAAATATAGATCTCCATGCTTACTCAGATGCTAACTATGCCGGTTGCAAGATTGATAGGAAAAGCACCTCTGGCAGTGCACACTTTCTGGATACGTACACAGTTATCAGACTTTGGCCTCAGGTATGACAAACTTCGATTACTATGCGATTCCCAGTCTGCCATCGCTATCTCTTGCAATCTGGTACACCACTCTAAAACTGATCATATTGATATCCGTTATCACTTCCTAAAAGATAACGTAGAGAAAGGTCTCATTGAGCTACAGTATGTTCCTACTGAAAATCAGCTCGCTGATTTGTTTACCAAGCCATTAGACGAACATCGATTCACTAAGTTGGTATCCAAGTTAGGCATGCTAAACTTGCAAATATAACATACTATTGCTTCATTTTTCCTTTCTTTCCTTTTGTTTAGAGTAGGTGTTATACTGTTTGTTCTTTGTGCAGATTACTGATGCAACACTCAAGGGGGGAGTGAATTTATAGTTGTACACATGTTACATATGTGTAGGGGGAGAAAATCATACACATTATGCACATGTGTAGGGGGAGAAGTATACAACTGACACATTCCCTACAATTTTGAAATTTTTCATGAACGGATGTAAGAGTCTAGGGGGAGTGTGTCAAAACAAACACTCAAATCAAGATATCTAGGAAAATCATTTTTTCAACTCTAAAAATCCAGATATTTTGAATTTTCAGAAAAATTCTAAGTGTTGGGTTCTGTTACAAACAATCGCATCCTATGCTTCAATCGCATTGGACTTCTTAAACCCAACAAAATTAAATTTTCTAAGTCTTTGAACAATCGCATGGACTTTAATCGCATGGATAGTCAATCGCATGGGATAACAGAACAATGGTCAACTATGCCTCAATCGCATGCGATAGACTATCTGAACAATGGACCAAGTATCAATCGCATGCGATTTGAAGTAAATGGAAACCAGACCCAAGGGTCAATCGCATGCGATTAACACACCAAAGGGTGAATCTCAAGCGATTCCAACTTCTATCAGCCGCGTGCTTTTTACCCTATAAGCCGCGTTTTTTTTTACACTTGGTTGGTCTAATCAGTGTGTGACAAGTGTATCATTCACCTTTTTAACATCACATCAGTTACATTCTTACTTCATACGATTCAAACATTCAAACTTACATACTCTCTCTCGTTTTTGGCTACTTGATTTTACAAACTCTCTCGTTACCCTGCAAAAATTTACATTTTTAGTCTCAAAACACTCGTGATCATATAGGTAACAACTTGTACGGATTATATTTTGAAAATTTTGAGTTAAAATAGTGATTTTTGGCCATCGAATAGCCCTTAGCGATAGACACATTCTGCACTTTAAATGGACTTTTGGGAGACGAAACAAACTTTTTTGATAAATCCAAGTTTTCGATGGGTGTTTTGAACACATGGGGAACACTTTGATACAAAAATATTTCAAAAATCTAGACAAGTGTTCTTCGTGTTCTTGAGGTTTATGAATGATATTGGCAGATTTATACATAAAATATATATCTGATATCTGACCATATCCGGTTTAGATAAATAAAATATAGCCAAAATGAGCTTTAAATGTTTTCTTATTTTATTCAAGGCTATTTCAGGTAGACAAAACGGAAAAATGGATAAAATGCGTCGAAACGAGAAAACACCGCTCAAAAGACGAAGATTTTCTGAAAAAACTATTTACGCGCCGCGTACCCTATCCTCAACACGCGACGCGTAGGAATCAAATTTTGTTACAACAAATTGCAAGCTGTCAAAGAATCTTGTCAGGAATCTTGCAGGCATCTTTACGCGCCGCGGAAATAGATCATTACGCGGCATGTAAATCAGTTTTCACGCCTATAAATACCAAGCCAAGCCTCATTCGAAAAACATACCTGACATACACCATATACACTTCCACACACCACTCAAGGCGAGTTTAGGGGGACTTCGGGCTGCTCTGGAGGTTTCCTCGCCTCTTATCCATGTAAATACGTAGTTTATAGCTTAGATTTGTAATTTTCGTAGATGTAGTTGTTTTTCTGTCTTCGGAAACGAGTTCCAGCAAGTTTGTACGAGTCGAGATGCTGTCCAGATGTATTTCTACCTTGTATAATACAAACTGGTATTCTCTTTCCTTTATTTTCGCTTCGTTACAATGAATCCGAATTGATATAAATATGTAATCGTTATACGTAGGATTATATTATGATGATTTTATTTAAGACTTGGTATTTCTGAAATAATGAAACATTATAATTAGCTATTTTATAATGCTATCAGTTCATGCAGGTATTCGGCAGTGTAAGTGTTGAAAAACCATTTTCTTAGGATATCTGTATCCTTATACATATATATTCAAAACAGACTCATATTTATATGCATTTGCTCATGGACCCACTTGAGGTGTACGATACGTATAAGTCTGGTATGTGTATACAGGGACATTTGCTCATAGACCCACTTGAGGTGTTGAACTGATATATTATCTTAATACCTAAATATATATCTTCTTACAGGATGTTGACAGACAATGGTATTTACTTTGCCTATTACTTCATTAAGAGATAAATGCTGACCTTTTAAGTAAAACGGGATAACACCCGGGAAGTGAGGTTTTAACCTTATACACTTGAGTGATAGAGTGAACCACCTGGTAAGAATGCAAAATTCGTGTAAATATTTGAATATATTTTTCCTAATCTAATAAATGCTAATATCTGAATCATGTGAATTTTGTTAATATTTCTGCTATAATTATATTTGTTAGAATTTTAAAGATTTGTTTTGGATTATATTTACAGTTCTGCTTGAGTACAAGCATATCCTAAGTGTAGGTAATTGATATTAGCAGATTTATACATAAAATATATATCTGATATCTGACAATATCTAGTTTAAATAAATAAAATATAGCCAAAATGAGCTTTAAATGTTTTCTTATTTTATTCAAGGCTATTTCAGGTAGACAAAACGGAAAAATGGATAAACGCCTCGAAACGAGAAAACACCGCTCAAAAGACGAAGATTTTCTGAAAAAGCTATTTACGCGCCGCGTACCCTATCCTCAACACGCGACGCGTAGGAATCAAATTCTGTTACAACAGAATGCAAGCTGTCAAGGAATCTTGTCAGGAATCTTGTCAGGCATCTTTACGCGCTGCGGAAATAGATCATTACGCGGCGCGTAAATCAGTTTTCACGCCTATAAATAGCAAGCCAAGCCTTATTCGAAAAATATACCTGACATACACCATATACATTTCCACACACAATCCAGGCGAGTTCAGGTGACTCCAGGGGGCCTTCGGGCTGCTCTGGAGGTTTCCTCGCCTCTTATCCATGTAAATACGTAGTTTATAGCTTAGATTTGTAGTTTTCGTAGCTGTAGTTGTTTTTCTGTCTTCGTAAACGAGTTCCAGCAAGTTTGTACGAGTTGAGATGCTGTCCAGATGTATTTCTACCTTGTATAATACAAACTGGTATTCTCTTTCCTTTATATTCGCTTCGTTACAATGAATCCGAATTGATATAAATATGTAATCGTTATGCGTAGGATTATATTATGATGATTTTATTTAAGACTTGGTATTTCTGAAATAATGAAACATTATAATTAGCTATTTTATAACACTATCAGTTCATGCGGGTATTCGGCAGTGTAAGTGTTGAAAAACTATTTGCTTAGGATATATGTATCCTTATACATATATATTCAAAACAGACTCATATTTATATGCATTTGCTCATGGACCCACTTGAGGTGTACGATACGTATAAGTCTGGTATGTGTATACAGGGACATTTGCTCATAGACCCACTTGAGGTGTTGAACTGATATATTATCTTAATACCTAAATATATATCTTCTTACCGGATGTTGACAGACAATGGTATTTACTTTGTCTATTCCTTCATTAAGAGATAAATACTGACCTTTTAAGTAAAACGGGATAACACCCGGGAAGCGAGGTTTTATCTAACTGGTGTTTTAATAATACAGGGATTAAATTAGTGTTACCTTAAGATAGCTATGAATTGATAAACGATTGGTACCGAATCAACTTTAGAAATCATCTTAATAATTTCATTCATTATATAACCGGATTAGCTAATGCTACTATTAATATTGATTTAGAGGATTCGTGACTTGGCACTTTCTTTTATTTCCAGCTTTATTTATTTATGTTTCGTGCCTAATATTTAGTTTTATCCTCACCTGTCTATCTAACTAGACAACAGTTTGGAATTTAGAGTAGCAATAGCTATCAGCTTACCCGTGTTCGATATAAATCATCGGTCTTACCAGCGCACTATACTATACGCGATGGGTCCTCTGCCCAGCCGCGCCGTGTGCACTCGTACCGTTGTGAAATCGGGTCCGAACGTAAACGCGACACACCAGATTTTTTTGCGCCGCTGCCGGGGAAGATTTTGATAATATTGTGAAAAATTCTAACTGTTGGTTTAGTTTTGCCGTCTTGAAGATCTGACTATAAAAGATTCCGCATTTTAAAGCGTTATTCTGTTCGCTTACATACCATATGAATAGTATGTAGTCCGAATAAATGAATCAAAATCATGATTAATCACACATATGCTGGCAGTCAGCTCAGCAACAATACCAAAATTTCGATATGCAAAAAGAAGGGAGTTCTCTAAACTTCACTTTTATTTTTTTATTTTTTTATTTCGTTGTTTATAAAGTAGTTCTTTTTATTTCCATATCATTTCATGTCATTTTGTCACATATCAGAGAGTGTTGTGTTTTAAAATGTTCCTCAAGTATTTAAATTCGAAAACAGAACGAAAAGTGCAAAATATGGCAATTCGTCACTTTCCGCGCCGCGGAGCACATGATCCTACGCGACGTGTAAACTGTCGAACAGGTTTTTAAATAAAAACCCCAATTTCTGTTCATTTGACACACACACAACGCGAAACCCTAACCCTCCGACGCGTAATCCACTCCCGACCAAACTCCAACCGATTTCAGTCTACAAATCGATCATCGGACCTCGTACTCGACAAAGGTAGACTCGAAAAACCCTTTTTCCTGTTTTTCGATCCAATCCGAGAGGTTTACACGCTATTTTGATCAATTGACCTCGCATCAGGAGATTATAACTTGCTAGGAGTGCTTAGGATTGTTCATTTCATGTTCTATCATGTTTATTTTTCTTAATTTTGAGTTTTTATTTTTTATTTTTTCAAAAACCTTAAAAACCGTAACTTTGAGGTATGTTTTCTCTCAATTGAGTAGATGGAAATGATTAGAATTAGTCCCTATAGCTTAATCGGTAATCTAGTATCATAATGTGACTAGTTTGGTTAACTGTATTTACAGTGAGTACTATTCATCATCGTCCCGGAATACGCGCCGCGTAGACCCTAGGGTCCGCGCCGCGTGAACCCCTTTTGACCACATTTTGACTTTTGCTGATTTTTTCAAATTGATTTTCCTGGTCATTTGTCTTTCATGCTTAGTGTTATACCAGGAACCATTATTAGAATTGTCATTTATACTGTTTTTTGTCAATTTCGCGCATTTGTCTGATTTAAATTGTTATTTAGATGGCACAAAGGAGACAGAGACCTCAGAGACGAGCAGCTCCTGCTCCACCAGCTCCTCAGATTCCACGAGTGCCACATCGATGGTTAGATTTCCCAGCCCTTATTGAGGATGAGGGTGTGCGCACTGGTTATATGACCAGGTTAGCAGCTTTGCTACCTCGTGACATAGAGATAGGACTAGCTGTAGACTACACAGTCCTGGATAGATTAGGTCTTACTCCTATCCTCCTGCCATTCCTCACACACAGATACACTTCTGAGGCGGGAGATGTCACTTTCAGATGCCACGCATGGCATCGGCTTTTTAGTATTCACGAGCCTATTTACAGAGAGCTTGTGCTGGAGTTCCACTCTACTGCGCATATAGATGCCACCTCCCTAGATTACACTGACTCGACTGTACTGAGATTTAGATTGGGAGGAGTGGATAGACAGATTAGTATAGTAGAGTTTTCTTGGAGGGTAGGTTTATATACCCGCGAGGAGGCGGAGAGCCCTCAGTTTTTACAGTTCCTTACTTCTTCCTTGGGAGGGCCTCCATCGACTTTTTCAGCACCGGAGTTCTGGCGTAGGATCGCCCATGTAGCATACTACCCCGCTAGGGCTCTGGAGAGCTTATTTCGTCGTCCCATCCACCATCTCATCCACCGTCTGATTTCCACCACCATCGTTCATCGCCGAGGCAGTGAGAAAGTGCCTCTTTATGACCTATTCTTCATGTGGTGTGCCTTGAGTAGAGAGGTACACTGCCATCTGCCATTCAATCTGGCAGTTTTTCTTATTAGGAGAGCCACAGGTGTTCATCCCACTAGTCCCCTCTGCGGTGGTCAGTTCATTACCAGATTAGCACGCTCATATCACATTTTGACCGCAGAGGAGGTACCACTTTTTACCGCCCACCAGCCCAGGATCCTGACCGAGATTATGCTTGACACCATGACTGTTATTCAGAGGATACCGGGTGGAGGTGCGAGGATTTTGGATGATGAGCCTGCTAGTGGAGATGATCAGGCCTCGGACGAGGAAATGGAGCAGCCGGTTATACCACCACCATCTGTCAGGAGAGTGAGGCCTCGTACTGCTGCAGCATAAGATGCTCCAGATATACACCACATACTTTCTGCATTAGAGTGTGATTCTCAGTGGCTATGCACTTCGATGCATTGGGTTACTTCCTCCCTGCGGGAGTTCTTCGCCCTACAGCAGTTCCGTCCCTCCACTCCTTTTCCACTGGCTCATGATGCAGAAGCTGGTACATTAGGTACCAGGGCAGGTGATGATGGTGATGATCATGATGACGATGACATGACCTGATTTTCTTTTTATTATTTATTTTGTTTGTACTGACACTGGAACGCGTGTATTATATTTCCTTTTATTATTATGATGTGTTTGATTGATGGTGTTTGCTTTGAGTTTTCTCTACCTTCAGAATAGATATTATTACTTGAGAAACCATATGCTGGCATATCCAAAGGGAATTCCAATCGTCAAAAAAAAGGGAGTTTTCTCTACTTCAGTTGCTTTAATTCATGTTTTAAATACATTGAGGACAATGTATGTTTTAAGTGTGGGGTAGAGACGTACGTTATTATCCAAAATATTTTTCGCACAAATTGTTAGAAAACCGCTAAAAGAGCAAAATTTTCAAAATTCTCAATTCTTTGTCTATAAATTAATCTTAATTCAAATCAGAAAATTTTTTGCATTTGTAATTATTGTTTGAAATTCCAGAAAAAATTTCATAATCTCAAGATTACATAAAAAGGAAAATTATTCGAGATTTCACGACTTAGCATAAATACAGCCTGTACTTAAATTGAGTGTTTGAGCCTATCAGTTGTTATCATTAAACACTGAATTCTTTTGCTGTGAGAATGTCTAAATTGCATATATTTCATAACTTGTTACTGAATTCTTTTCGAAATCACCAAAATGAGAATTAGACTATTACACTGATAGAGGCCGTCTTTCTTTTTAAAACCCGTTATTATAAGCCTTTTTCATTCAAACTTAAATAATCTCAATTTTTGATTATTTAATTTATTTTTCTTTTTAAGCGTAATGCTCATTTTTAGCATTCGATACCGTAGTTAACCACATTGAGCCTTAGCCTTTTATTTCATCACCCATGTTTATCCTATTTTTAGTCCATTTTATTTTTAGTTTTCAAAATCAGTTAAATCCAATTTTTGCTGCTTAGTTCCATATGGTGTTCCTATATCCTTCAGCTGTTCATGCACCGATCAGCAGGACATGACAAGTCGATATTCTTTGGTCTATCTGTTGCAGACAGCTGAACCCGAAAATCAAAAAAATATATATATTGTTAGAAAATCAGAAAAATGAGAAACTTCAGTTGCTTGACATGCTTTTCTTGGACGTTTTTTCTAGCTTGTCATACATTGAGTGGAGATTTTTTGTCTAGATGTCGTCCATCATTTGGATGGTTCTGATTCCATTCTTCTCAGTGAACTGTATTCTCAACAAAAATATTGTGATATTCCTGTTTGATAGTTCAATAAAAGCAGCTTAGTCGGTTTTTAATTTGATTTTTGGAATCTTATTTTTAGCCACTTTTAAAATCCCTTTTTTCTACCTTTAACCCATAGCCTTTTACATTTTAACCCCAAAAAGCCCTCTTGACAGTTGTATACTCTCTAGTGGTGCAGATTCGATTTGGATACAAGCATATGGTATTATTGCATTTTATGACTTTGTGTAATTCACTAAATTGATATAAACCTTATACACTTGAGTGATAGAGTGAACCACCTGGTGAGAATGCAAAAGTCATGTAAGTATTTGAATATATTTTTCCTAATCTAATAAATGCTAATATCTTAATCATGTGAATTTTGTTAATATTTCTGCTATAATTATATTTGTTAAAATTTTGAAGATTTGTTTTTGATTATATTTACAGTTATGCTTGAGGACAAGCATATCCAAAGTGTGGGGTAATTGATATTGGCAGATTTATACATAAAATATAATATCTTGTTTAAATAAATAAAATATAGCTAAAATGAGCTTTAAATGTTTTCTTATTTTATTCAAGTCTATTTCAGGTAAACAAAACAGAAAAATGGATAAAACGCGTCGAAACGAGAAAACACCGCTTAAAAGACGAAGATTTTCTGAAAAAACTATTTACGCGCCGCGTACCCTATCCTCAACACGCGACGCGTAGGAATCAAATTTTGTTACAACAGAATGCAAGCGGTCAAGGAATCTTGTCAGGAATCTTGTCAGTCATCTTTACGCGCCGCGGAAATAGATCATTACGCGGCGCGTAAATCAGTTTTCACGCCTATAAATAGCAAGCCAAGCCTCATTAGAAAAACATGCCTGACATACACCATATACACTTCCACACCCCACTCCAGGCGAGTTCAGGTGACTCCAGGGGGCCTTCGGGCTGCTCTGGAGGATTCCTCGCCTCTTATCCATGTAAATACGTAGTTTATAGCTTAGATTTGTAGTTTTCGTAGCTGTAGTTGTTTTTCTGTCTTCGGAAAAGAGTTCCAGCAAGTTTGAACGAGTCAAGATGATGTCCAGATGTATTTCTACCTTGTATAATACAAACTGGTATTCTCTTTCCTTTATTTTCGCTTCGTTACAATGAATCCGAATTGATATAAATATGTAATCGTTATGCGTAGGATTATATTATGATGATTTTATTTAATACTTGGTATTTGTGAAATAATGAAACATTATAATTAGCTATTTTATAATGCTATCAGTTCATGCGGGTATTCGGCAGTGTAAGTGTTGAAAAACCATTTGCTTAGGATATCTGTATTCTTATACATATATATTCAAAACTGACTCATATTTATATGCATTTGCTCATGTACCCACTTGAGGTGTACGATACGTATAAGTCTGGTATGTGTATACAGGGACATTTGCTCCTAGCCCACTTAAGGTGTTGAACTGATATATTATCTTAATACCTAAATATATATATATCTTCTTACCGCATGTTGACAGACAATGGTATTTCCTTTGTCTACTACTTAATTAAGAGATAAATACTGACCTTTTAAGTAAAACGGGATAACACCCGGGAAGCGAGGTTTTAACCTTATACACTTGAGTGATAGAGTGAACCACCTTGTGAGTATGCAAAAGTCATGTAAGTATTTGAATATATTTTTCCTAATCTAATAAATGCTAATATCTGAACCATGTGAATTTTGTTATATTTCTGCTATAATTATATTTGTTAAAATTTTGAAGATTTGTTTTTTATTATATTTACAGTTATGCTTGAGGACAAGCATATCCTAAGTGTGGGGTAATTGATATTGGCAGATTTATACATAAAATATAATATCTTGTTTAAATAAATAAAATATAGCTAAAATGAGCTTTAAATGTTTTCTTATTTTATTCAAGCCTATTTCAGGTAGACAAAACAGAAAAATGGATAAAACGCGTCGAAACGAGAAAACACCGCTCAAAAGATGAAGATTTTCTAAAAAAACTATTTACGCGCCGCGTTCCCTATCCACAACACGCGCCGCGTTCCCTATCCTCAACACGCGACGCGTAGGAATCAAATTATGTTACAACAGAATGCAAGCGGTCAAGGAATCTTGTCAGGAATCTTGTCAGTCATCTTTACGCGCCGCGGAAATAGATCATTACGCGGCGCGTAAATCAGTTTTCACGCCTATAAATAGCAAGCCAAGCCTCATTAGAAAAACATGCCTGACATACACCATATACACTTCCACACCCCACTCCAGGCGAGTTCAGGTGACTCCAGGGGGCCTTCGGGCTGCTCTGGAGGATTCCTCGCCTCTTATCCATGTAAATACGTAGTTTATAGCTTAGATTTGTAGTTTTCGTAGCTGTAGTTGTTTTTCTGTCTTCGGAAAAGAGTTCCAGCAAGTTTGAACGAGTCAAGATGATGTCCAGATGTATTTCTACCTTGTATAATACAAACTGGTATTCTCTTTCCTTTATTTTCGCTTCGTTACAATGAATCCGAATTGATATAAATATGTAATCGTTATGCGTAGGATTATATTATGATGATTTTATTTAATACTTGGTATTTGTGAAATAATGAAACATTATAATTAGCTATTTTATAATGCTATCAGTTCATGCGGGTATTCGGCAGTGTAAGTGTTGAAAAACCATTTGCTTAGGATATCTGTATTCTTATACATATATATTCAAAACTGACTCATATTTATATGCATTTGCTCATGTACCCACTTGAGGTGTACGATACGTATAAGTCTGGTATGTGTATACAGGGACATTTGCTCATAGACCCACTTGAGGTGTTGAACTGATATATTATCTTAATACCTAAATATATATCTTCTTACCGCATGTTGACAGACAATGGTATTTCCTTTGTCTACTACTTAATTAAGAGATAAATACTGACCTTTTAAGTAAAACGGGATAACACCCGGGAAGCGAGGTTTTAACCTTATACACTTGAGTGATAGAGTGAACCACCTTGTGAGTATGCAAAAGTCATGTAAGTATTTGAATATATTTTTCCTAATCTAATAAATGCTAATATCTGAACCATGTGAATTTTGTTATATTTCTGCTATAATTATATTTGTTAAAATTTTGAAGATTTGTTTTTTATTATATTTACAGTTATGCTTGAGGACAAGCATATCCTAAGTGTGGGGTAATTGATATTGGCAGATTTATACATAAAATATAATATCTTGTTTAAATAAATAAAATATAGCTAAAATGAGCTTTAAATGTTTTCTTATTTTATTCAAGCCTATTTCAGGTAGACAAAACAGAAAAATGGATAAAACGCGTCGAAACGAGAAAACACCGCTCAAAAGATGAAGATTTTCTAAAAAAACTATTTACGCGCCGCGTTCCCTATCCACAACACGCGCCGCGTTCCCTATCCTCAACACGCGACGCGTAGGAATCAAATTCTGTTACAACAGAATGCAAGCGGTCAAGGAATCTTGTCAGGAATCTTGTCAGGCATCTTTACGCGCCGCGGAAATAGATCATTATGCGGCGCGTAAATCAGTTTTCACGCCTATAAATAGCAAGCCAAGCCTAATTATAAAAACATACCTGACATACACCATATACACTTCCACACCCCACTCCTGGCGAGTTCAGGTGACTCCAGGGGGCCTACGGGCTGCTCTGGAGGTTTCTTCGCCTCTTATCCATGTAAATACGTAGTTTATAGCTTAGATTTGTAGTTTTCGTAGCTGTAGTTGTTTTTCTGTCTTCGGAAAAGAGTTCCAGCAAGTTTGAACGAGTCAAGATGATGTCCAGATGTATTTCTACCTTGTATAATACAAACTGGTATTCTCTTTCCTTTATTTTCGCTTCGTTACAATGAATCCGAATTGATATAAATATGTAATCGTTATGCGTAGGATTATATTATGATGATTTTATTTAATACTTGGTATTTCTGAAATAATGAAACATTATAATTAGCTATTTTATAATGCTATCAGTTCATGCGGGTATTCGGCAGTGTAAGTGTTGAAAAACCATTTGCTTAGGATATCTGTATTCTTATACATATATATTCAAAACTGACTCATATTTATATGCATTTGCTCATGTACCCACTTGAGGTGTACGATACGTATAAGTCTGGTATGTGTATACAGGGACATTTGCTCATAGACCCACTTGAGGTGTTGAACTGATATATTATCTTAATACCTAAATATATATCTTCTTACCGCATGTTGACAGACAATGGTATTTCCTTTGTCTACTACTTAATTAAGAGATAAATACTGACCTTTTAAGTAAAACGGGATAACACCCGGGAAGCGAGGTTTTAACCTTATACACTTGAGTGATAGAGTGAACCACCTTGTGAGTATGCAAAAGTCATGTAAGTATTTGAATATATTTTTCCTAATCTAATAAATGCTAATATCTGAACCATGTGAATTTTGTTATATTTCTGCTATAATTATATTTGTTAAAATTTTGAAGATTTGTTTTTTATTATATTTACAGTTATGCTTGAGGACAAGCATATCCTAAGTGTGGGGTAATTGATATTGGCAGATTTATACATAAAATATAATATCTTGTTTAAATAAATAAAATATAGCTAAAATGAGCTTTAAATGTTTTCTTATTTTATTCAAGCCTATTTCAGGTAGACAAAACAGAAAAATGGATAAAACGCGTCGAAACGAGAAAACACCGCTCAAAAGATGAAGATTTTCTAAAAAAACTATTTACGCGCCGCGTTCCCTATCCACAACACGCGCCGCGTTCCCTATCCTCAACACGCGACGCGTAGGAATCAAATTCTGTTACAACAGAATGCAAGCGGTCAAGGAATCTTGTCAGGAATCTTGTCAGGCATCTTTACGCGCCGCGGAAATAGATCATTATGCGGCGCGTAAATCAGTTTTCACGCCTATAAATAGCAAGCCAAGCCTAATTATAAAAACATACCTGACATACACCATATACACTTCCACACCCCACTCCTGGCGAGTTCAGGTGACTCCAGGGGGCCTACGGGCTACTCTGGAGGTTTCTTCGCCTCTTATCCATGTAAATACGTAGTTTATAGCTTAGATTTGTAGTTTTCGTAGCTGTAGTTGTTTTTCTGTCTTCGGAAACGAGTTCTAGCAAGTTTGTACGAGTAAAGATGCTGTCCAGATGTATTTCTATCTTGTATAATACAAACTGGTATTCTCTTTCCTTTATTTTCGCTTCGTTACAATGAATCCGAAATGATATAAATATGTAATCGTTATGCGTAGGATTATATTATGATGATTTTATTTAATACTTGGTATTTGTGAAATAATGAAACATTATAATTAACTATTTTATAATGCTATCAGTTCATGCGGGTATTCGGCAGTGTAAGTGTTGAAAAACCATTTGCTTAGGATATCTGTATTCTTATACATATATATTCAAAACTGACTCATATTTATATGCATTTGCTCATGTACCCACTTGAGGTGTACGATACGTATAAGTCTGGTATGTGTATACAGGGACATTTGCTCATAGACCCACTTGAGGTGTTGAACTGATATATTATCTTAATACCTAAATATATATCTTCTTACCGCATGTTGACAGACAATGGTATTTCCTTTGTCTACTACTTAATTAAGAGATAAATACTGACCTTTTAAGTAAAACGGGATAACACCCGGGAAGCGAGGTTTTAACCTTATACACTTGAGTGATAGAGTGAACCACCTTGTGAGTATGCAAAAGTCATGTAAGTATTTGAATATATTTTTCCTAATCTAATAAATGCTAATATCTGAACCATGTGAATTTTGTTATATTTCTGCTATAATTATATTTGTTAAAATTTTGAAGATTTGTTTTTTATTATATTTACAGTTATGCTTGAGGACAAGCATATCCTAAGTGTGGGGTAATTGATATTGGCAGATTTATACATAAAATATAATATCTTGTTTAAATAAATAAAATATAGCTAAAATGAGCTTTAAATGTTTTCTTATTTTATTCAAGCCTATTTCAGGTAGACAAAACAGAAAAATGGATAAAACGCGTCGAAACGAGAAAACACCGCTCAAAAGATGAAGATTTTCTAAAAAAACTATTTACGCGCCGCGTTCCCTATCCACAACACGCGCCGCGTTCCCTATCCTCAACACGCGACGCGTAGGAATCAAATTCTGTTACAACAGAATGCAAGCGGTCAAGGAATCTTGTCAGGAATCTTGTCAGGCATCTTTACGCGCCGCGGAAATAGATCATTATGCGGCGCGTAAATCAGTTTCACGCCTATAAATAGCAAGCCAAGCCTAATTATAAAAACATACCTGACATACACCATATACACTTCCACACCCCACTCCTGGCGAGTTCAGGTGACTCCAGGGGGCCTACGGGCTGCTCTGGAGGTTTCTTCGCCTCTTATCCATGTAAATACGTAGTTTATAGCTTAGATTTGTAGTTTTCGTAGCTGTAGTTGTTTTTCTGTCTTCGGAAACGAGTTCTAGCAAGTTTGTACGAGTAAAGATGCTGTCCAGATGTATTTCTATCTTGTATAATACAAACTGGTATTCTCTTTCCTTTATTTTCGCTTCGTTACAATGAATCCGAATTGATATAAATATGTAATCGTTATGCGTAGGATTATATTATGATGATTTTATTTAATACTTGGTATTTGTGAAATAATGAAACATTATAATTAGCTATTTTATAATGCTATCAGTTCATGCGGGTATTCGGCAGTGTAAGTGTTGAAAAACCATTTGCTTAGGATATCTGTATTCTTATACATATATATTCAAAACTGACTCATATTTATATGCATTTGCTCATGTACCCACTTGAGGTGTACGATACGTATAAGTCTGGTATGTGTATACAGGGACATTTGCTCATAGACCCACTTGAGGTGTTGAACTGATATATTATCTTAATACCTAAATATATATCTTCTTACCGCATGTTGACAGACAATGGTATTTCCTTTGTCTACTACTTAATTAAGAGATAAATACTGACCTTTTAAGTAAAACGGGATAACACCCGGGAAGCGAGGTTTTAACCTTATACACTTGAGTGATAGAGTGAACCACCTTGTGAGTATGCAAAAGTCATGTAAGTATTTGAATATATTTTTCCTAATCTAATAAATGCTAATATCTGAACCATGTGAATTTTGTTATATTTCTGCTATAATTATATTTGTTAAAATTTTGAAGATTTGTTTTTTATTATATTTACAGTTATGCTTGAGGACAAGCATATCCTAAGTGTGGGGTAATTGATATTGGCAGATTTATACATAAAATATAATATCTTGTTTAAATAAATAAAATATAGCTAAAATGAGCTTTAAATGTTTTCTTATTTTATTCAAGCCTATTTCAGGTAGACAAAACAGAAAAATGGATAAAACGCGTCGAAACGAGAAAACACCGCTCAAAAGATGAAGATTTTCTAAAAAAACTATTTACGCGCCGCGTTCCCTATCCACAACACGCGCCGCGTTCCCTATCCTCAACACGCGACGCGTAGGAATCAAATTCTGTTACAACAGAATGCAAGCGGTCAAGGAATCTTGTCAGGAATCTTGTCAGGCATCTTTACGCGCCGCGGAAATAGATCATTATGCGGCGCGTAAATCAGTTTCACGCCTATAAATAGCAAGCCAAGCCTAATTATAAAAACATACCTGACATACACCATATACACTTCCACACCCCACTCCTGGCGAGTTCAGGTGACTCCAGGGGGCCTACGGGCTGCTCTGGAGGTTTCTTCGCCTCTTATCCATGTAAATACGTAGTTTATAGCTTAGATTTGTAGTTTTCGTAGCTGTAGTTGTTTTTCTGTCTTCGGAAACGAGTTCTAGCAAGTTTGTACGAGTAAAGATGCTGTCCAGATGTATTTCTATCTTGTATAATACAAACTGGTATTCTCTTTCCTTTATTTTCGCTTCGTTACAATGAATCCGAATTGATATAAATATGTAATCGTTATGCGTAGGATTATATTATGATGATTTTATTTAATACTTGGTATTTGTGAAATAATGAAACATTATAATTAGCTATTTTATAATGCTATCAGTTCATGCGGGTATTCGGCAGTGTAAGTGTTGAAAAACCATTTGCTTAGGATATCTGTATTCTTATACATATATATTCAAAACTGACTCATATTTATATGCATTTGCTCATGTACCCACTTGAGGTGTACGATACGTATAAGTCTGGTATGTGTATACAGGGACATTTGCTCATAGACCCACTTGAGGTGTTGAACTGATATATTATCTTAATACCTAAATATATATCTTCTTACCGCATGTTGACAGACAATGGTATTTCCTTTGTCTACTACTTAATTAAGAGATAAATACTGACCTTTTAAGTAAAACGGGATAACACCCGGGAAGCGAGGTTTTAACCTTATACACTTGAGTGATAGAGTGAACCACCTTGTGAGTATGCAAAAGTCATGTAAGTATTTGAATATATTTTTCCTAATCTAATAAATGCTAATATCTGAACCATGTGAATTTTGTTATATTTCTGCTATAATTATATTTGTTAAAATTTTGAAGATTTGTTTTTTATTATATTTACAGTTATGCTTGAGGACAAGCATATCCTAAGTGTGGGGTAATTGATATTGGCAGATTTATACATAAAATATAATATCTTGTTTAAATAAATAAAATATAGCTAAAATGAGCTTTAAATGTTTTCTTATTTTATTCAAGCCTATTTCAGGTAGACAAAACAGAAAAATGGATAAAACGCGTCGAAACGAGAAAACACCGCTCAAAAGACGAAGATTTTCTAAAAAAACTATTTACGCGCCGCGTTCCCTATCCACAACACGCGCCGCGTTCCCTATCCTCAACACGCGACGTGTAGGAATAAAATTCTGTTACAACAGAATGCAAGCGGTCAAGGAATCTTGTCAGGAATCTTGTCAGGCATCTTTACGCGCCGCGGAAATAGATCATTATGCGGCGCGTAAATCAGTTTTCACGCCTATAAATAGCAAGCCAAGCCTAATTATAAAAACATACCTGACATACACCATATACACTTCCACACCCCACTCCTGGCGAGTTCAGGTGACTCCAGGGGGCCTACGGGCTGCTCTGGAGGTTTCCTCGCCTCTTATCCATGTAAATACGTAGTTTATAGCTTAGATTTGTAGTTTTCGTAGCTGTAGTTGTTTTTCTGTCTTCGGAAACGATTTCTAGGAAGTTTGTACGAGTCAAGATGCTGTCCAGATGTATTTCTATCTTGTATAATACAAACTGGTATTCTCTTTCCTTTATTTTCGCTTCGTTACAATGAATCCGAATTGATATAAATATGTAATCGTTATGCGTATGATTATATTATGATGATTTTATTTAAGACTTGGTATTTCTGAAATAATGAAACATTATAATTAGCTATTTTATAATGCTATCAGTTCATGCGGGTATTCGGCAGTGTAAGTGTTGAAAAACCATTTGCTTAGGATATCTGTATTCTTATACATATATATTCAAAACAGACTCATATTTATATGCATTTGCTCATGGACCCACTTGAGGTGTACGATACGTATGAGTGTGGTATGTATATACAGGGACATTTGCTCATAGACCCACTTGAGGTGTTGAACTGATATATTATCTTAATACCTAAATATATATCTTCTTACCGCATGTTGACAGAGAATGGTATTTCCTTTGTCTATTACTTAATTAAGAGATAAATACTGACATTTTAAGTAAACGGGATAACACTCGGGAAGCGAGGTTTTATCCTTATACACTTGAATGATAGAGTGAACCACCTGGTGAGAATGCAAAAGTCATGTAAGAATTTGAATATATTTTTCCTAATCTAATAAATGCTAATATCTGAATAATGTGAATTTTGTTAATATTTCTGCTATAATTAAATTTGTTAAAATTTTGAAGATTTTTTTTTATTATATTTACAGTTATGCTTGAGGACAAGCATATCCTAAGTGTGGGGTAATTGATATTGGCAGATTTATACATAAAATATAATATCTTGTTTAAATAAATAAAATATAGCTAAAATGAGCTTTAAATGTTTTCTTATTTTATTCAAGCCTATTTCAGGTAGACAAAACAGAAAAATGGATAAAACGCGTCGAAACGAGAAAACACCGCTCAAAAGACGAAGATTTTCTAAAAAAACTATTTACGCGCCGCGTTCCCTATCCTCAACACGCGCCGCGTTCCCTATCCTCAACACGCGACGCGTAGGAATCAAATTCTGTTACAACAGAATGCAAGCGGTCAAGGAATCTTGTCAGGAATCTTGTCAGGCATCTTTACGCGCCGCGGAAATAGATCATTATGCGGCGCGTAAATCAGTTTTCACGCCTATAAATAGCAAGCCAAGCCTAATTAGAAAAACATACCTGACATACACCATATACACTTCCACACCCCACTCCTGGCGAGTTCAGGTGACTCCAGGGGGCTTTCGGGCTGCTCTGGAGGTTTCCTCGCCTCTTATCCATGTAAATACGTAGTTTATAGCTTAGATTTGTAGTTTTCGTAGTTGTAGTTGTTTTTCTGTCTTCGTAAACGAGTTCCAGCAAGTTTGTACGAGTCGAGATGCTGTCCAGATGTATTTCTACCTTGTATAATACAAACTGGTATTCTCTTTCCTTTATTTTCGCTTCGTTACAATGAATCCGAATTGATATAAATATGTAATCGTTATGCGTAGGATTATATTCTGATTATTTTATTTAAGACTTGGTATTTCTGAAATAATGAAACATTATAATTAGCTATTTTATAATGCTATCAGTTCATGCGGGTATTCGGCAGTGTAAGTGTTGAAAAACCATTTGCTTAGGATATCTGTATTCTTATACATATATATTCAAAACTGACTCATATTTATATGCATTTGCTCATGTACCCACTTGAGGTGTACGATACGTATAAGTCTGGTATGTGTATACAGGGACATTTGCTCATAGACCCACTTGAGGTGTTGAACTGATATATTATCTTAATACCTAAATATATATCTTCTTACCGCATATTGACAGACAATGGTATTTCCTTTGTCTACTACTTAATTAAGAGATAAATACTGACCTTTTAAGTAAAACGGGATAACACCCGGGAAGCGAGGTTTTAACCTTATACACTTGAGTGATAGAGTGAACCACCTTGTGAGAATGCAAAAGTCATGTAAGTATTTGAATATATTTTTCCTAATCTAATAAATGCTAATATCTGAATATTGTGAATTTTGTTAATATTTCTGCTATAATTATATTTGTTAAAATTTTGAAGATTTGTTTTTGATTATATTTACAGTTATGCTTGAGGACAAGCATATCTTAAGTGTGGGGTAATTGATATTGGCAGATTTATACATAAAATATAATATCTTGTTTAAATAAATAAAATATAGCTAATATGAGCTTTAAATGATTTCTTATTTTATTCAAGGCTATTTCAGGTAGATAAAACAGAAAAATGGATAAAACGCGTCGAAACGAGAAAACACCGCTCAAAAGACGAAGATTTTCTAAAAAAATTATTTACGCGCCGCGTTCCCTATCCTCAACACGCGCCGGGTTCCCTATCCTCAACACGCGACGCGTAGGAATCAAATTCTGTTACAACAGAATGCAAGCGGTCAAGGAATCTTGTCAGGAATCTTGTCAGGCATCTTTACGCGCCGCGGAAATAGATCATTACGCGGCGCGTAAATCAGTTTTCACGCCTATAAATAGCAAGCCAAGCCTCATTAGAAAAACATACCTGACATACACCATATACGCTTCCACACCCCACTCCAGGCGAGTTCTAGTGACTCCAGGGGGCCTTCGGGCTGCTCTGGAGGTTTCCTCGCCTCTTATCCAAGTAAATACGTAGTTTATAGCTTAGATTTTTAGTTTTCGTAGCTGTAGTTGTTTTTCTGTCTTCGGAAACGAGTTCCAGCAAGTTTGTACGAGTCAAGATGCTGTCCAGATGTATTTCCACATTGTATAATACAAACTGGTATTCTCTTTCCTTTATTTTCGCTTCGTTACAATGAATCCGAATTGATATAAATATGTAATCGTTATGCGTATGATTATATTATGATGATTTTATTTAAGACTTGGTATTTCTGAAATAATGAAACATTATAATTAGCTATTTTTTAATGCTATCAGTTCATGCGGGTATTCGGCAGTGTAAGTGTTGAAAAACCATTTGCTTAGGATATCTGTATTCTTATACATATATATTCAAAACAGACTCATATTTATATGCATTTGCTCATGGACCCACTTGAGGTGTACGATACGTATGAGTGTGGTATGTATATACAGGGACATTTGCTCATAGACCCACTTGAGGTGTTGAACTGATATATTATCTTAATACCTAAATATATATTTTCTTACCGCATGTTGACAGAGAATGGTATTTCCTTTGTCTATTACTTAATTAAGAGATAAATACTGACATTTTAAGTAAACGGGATAACACTCGGGAAGCGAGGTTTTATCCTTATACACTTGAATGATAGAGTGAACCACCTGGTGAGAATGCAAAAGTCATGTAAGTATTTGAATATATTTTTCCTAATCTAATAAATGCTAATATCTGAATAATGTGAATTTTGTTAATATTTCTGCTATAATTAAATTTGTTAAAATTTTGAAGATTTTTTTTTATTATATTTACAGTTATGCTTGAGGACAAGCATATCCTAAGTGTGGGGTAATTGATATTGGCAGATTTATACATAAAATATAATATCTTGTTTAAATAAATAAAATATAGCTAAAATGAGCTTTAAATGTTTTCTTATTTTATTCAAGCCTATTTCAGGTAGACAAAACAGAAAAATGGATAAAACGCGTCGAAACGAGAAAACACCGCTCAAAAGACGAAGATTTTCTAAAAAAACTATTTACGCGCCGCGTTCCCTATCCTCAACACGCGCCGCGTTCCCTATCCTCAACACGCGACGCGTAGGAATCAAATTCTGTTACAACAGAATGCAAGCGGTCAAGGAATCTTGTCAGGAATCTTGTCAGGCATCTTTACGCGCCGCGGAAATAGATCATTACGCGGCGCGTAAATCAGTTTTCACGCCTATAAATAGCAAGCCAAGCCTCATTAGAAAAACATACCTGACATACACCATATACGCTTCCACACCCCACTCCAGGCGAGTTCTGGTGACTCCAGGGGGCCTTCGGGCTGCTCTGGAGGTTTCCTCGCCTCTTATCCAAGTAAATACGTAGTTTATAGCTTAGATTTTTAGTTTTCGTAGCTATAGTTGTTTTTCTGTCTTCGGAAACGAGTTCCAGCAAGTTTGTACGAGTCAAGATGCTGTCCAGATGTATTTCTACATTGTATAATACAAACTGGTATTCTCTTTCCTTTATTTTCGCTTCGTTACAATGAATCCGAATTGATATAAATATGTAATCGTTATGCGTATGATTATATTATGTTGATTTTATTTAAGGCTTGGTATTTCTGAAATAATGAAACATTATAATTAGCTATTTTATAATGCTATCAGTTCATGCGGATATTCGGCAGTGTAATTGTTGAAAAACCATTTGCTTAGGATATCTGTATTCTTATACATATATATTCAAAACAGACTCATATTTATATGCATTTGCTCATGGACCCACTTGAGGTGTACGATACGTATGAGTGTGGTATGTATATACAGGGACATTTGCTCAAAGACCCACTTGAGGTGTTGAACTAATATATTATCTTAATACCTAAATATATATCTTCTTACCGCATGTTTACAGAGAATGGTATTTCATTTGTCTATTACTTAATTAAGAGATAAATACTGACCTTTTAAGTAAAACGGGATAACACCCGGGAAGCGAGGTTTTAACCTTATACACTTGAGTGATAGAGTGAACCACCTGGTGAGAATGCAAAAGTCATGTAAGTATTTGAATATATTTTTCCTAATCTAATAAATGCTAATATCTGAATCATGTGAATTTTGTTAATATTTATGCTATAATTATATTTGTTAAAATTTTGAAGATTTGTTTTTGATTATATTTACAGTAATGCTTGAGGACAAGCATATCCTAAGTGTGGGGTAATTGATATTGGCAGATTTATACATAAAATATATATCTGATATCTGACAATATCTGGTTTAAATAAATAAAATATAGCTAAAATGAGCTTTAAATGTTTTCTTATTTTATTCAAGGCTATTTCACGTAGACAAAACAGAAAAATGGATAAAACGCGTCGAAACGAGAAAACACCGCTCAAAAGACGAAGATTTTCTGAAAAAAATATTTACGCGCCGTGTACCCTATCCTCAACACGCGACGCGTAGGAATCAAATTCTGTTACAACAGGATGAAAGCGGTCAAGGAATCTTGTCAGGAATCTTGTCAGGCATCTTTACGCGCCGCGGAAATAGATCATTATGCGGCGCGTAAATCAGTTTTCACGCCTATAAATAGCAAGCCAAGCCTCATTAGAAAAACATACCTGACATACACCATATACACTTCCACACCCCACTCCTGGCGAGTTCAGGTGACTCCAGGGGGCCTACGGGCTGCTCTGGAGGTTTCCTCGCCTCTTATCCATGTAAATACGTAGTTTATAGCTTAGATTTGTAGTTTTCGTAGCTGTAGTTGTTTTTCTGTTTTCGGAAACGAGTTCCAGCAAGTTTGTACGAGTCAAGATGCTGTCCAGATGTATTTCTACCTTGTATAATACAAACTGGTATTCTCTTTCCATTATTTTCGCTTCGTTACAATGAATCCGAATTGATATAAATATGTAATCGTTATGCATAGGATTATATTATGATGATTTTATTTAAGACTTGATATTTCTGAAATAATGAAACATTATAATTAGCTATTTTATAATGCTCTCAGTTCATGCGGGTATTCAGCAGTGTAAGTGTTGAAAAACCATTTGCTTAGTATATATGTATTCTTATACATATATATTCAAAACAGACTCATATTTATATGCATTTGCTCATGGACCCACTTGAGGTGTACGATACGTATAAGTCTGGTATGTGTATACAGGGACATTTGCTCATAGACCCACTTGAGGTGTTTAACTGATATATTATCTTAATACCTAAATATATATCTTCTTACCGCATGTTGACAGACAATGGTATTTCCTTTGTCTATTACTTAATTAAGAGATAAATACTGACATTTTAAGTAAAACGGGATAAAACCCGGGAAGCGAGGTTTTAACCTTATACATTTGAGTGATAGAGTGAACCACCTGGTGAGAATGCAAAAGTCATGTAAGTATTTGAATATATTTTTCCTAATCTAATAAATGCTAATATCTGAATCATGTGAATTTTATTAATATTTCTGCTATAATTATATTTGTTAAAATTTTGAAGATTTGTTTTTGATTATATTTACAGTTATGCTTGAGGACAAACATATCCTAAGTGTGGGGTAATTGATATTGGCAGATTTATACATAAAATATAATATCTTGTTTAAATAAATAAAATATAGCTAAAATGAGCTTTAAATGTTTTCTTATTTTATTCAAGTCTATTTCAGGTAAACAAAACAGAAAAATGGATAAAACGCGTCGAAACGAGAAAACACCGCTCAAAAGACGAAGATTTTCTAAAAAAACTATTTACGCGCCGCGTTCCCTATCCTCAACACGCGCCGCGTTCCCTATCCTCAACACGCGACGCGTAGGAATCAAATTCTGTTACAACAGAATGCAAGCGGTCAAGGAATCTTGTCAGGAATCTTGTCAGGCATCTTTACGCGCCGCGGAAATAGATCATTACGCGGCGCGTAAATCAGTTTTCACGCCTATAAATAGCAAGCCAAGCCTCATTAGAAAAACATACCTGACATACACCATATACGCTTCCACACCCCACTCTAGGCGAGTTCTGGTGACTCCAGGGGGCCTTCGGGCTGCTCTGGAGGTTTCCTCGCCTCTTATCCAACTAAATACGTAGTTTATAGCTTAGATTTTTAGTTTTCGTAGCTGTAGTTGTTTTTCTGTCTTCGGAAACGAGTTCCAGCAAGTTTGTACGAGTCAAGATGCTGTCCAAATGTATTTCTACCTTGTATAATACAAACTGGTATTCTCTTTCCTTTATTTTCGCTTCGTTACAATGAATCCGAATTGATATAAATATGTATTCGTTATGCGTAGGATTATATTATGATGATTTTATTTAAGGCTTGGTATTTCTGAAATAATGAAACATTATAATTAGCTATTTTATAATGCTATCAGTTCATGCGGGTATTCGGCAGTGTAAGTGTTGAAAAACCATTTGCTTAGGATATCTGTATTCTTATACATATATATTCCAAAACAGACTCATATTTATATGCATTTGCTCATGGACCCACTTGAGATGTACGATACGTATAAGTCTGGTATGTATATAAAGGGACATTTGCTCATAGACCCACTTGAGGTGTTGAACTGATATATTATCTTAATACCTAAATATATATCTTCTTACCGCATGTTGACAGAGAATGGTATTTCATTTGTCTATTACTTAATTAAGAGATAAATACTGACCTTTTAAGTAAAACGGGATAACACCCGGGAAGCGAGGTTTTAACCTTATACACTTGAGTGATAGAGTGAACCACCTGGTGAGAATGCAAAAGTCATGTAAGTATTTGAATATATTTTTCCTAATCTAATAAATGCTAATATCTGAATCATGTGAATTTTGTTAATATTTATGCTATAATTATATTTGTTAAAATTTTGAAGATTTGTTTTTTATTATATTTACAGTAATGTTTGAGGACAAGCATATCCTAAGTGTGGGGTAATTGATATTGGCAGATTTATACATAAAATATATATCTGATATCTGACAATATCTGGTTTAAATAAATAAAATATAGCTAAAATGAGCTTTAAATGTTTTCTTATTTTATTCAAGGCTATTTCACGTAAACAAAACAGAAAAATGGATAAAACGCGTCGAAACGAGAAAACACCGCTCAAAAGACGAAGATTTTCTGAAAAAACTATTTACGCGCCGCGTATCCTATCCTCAACACGCGACGCGTAGGAATCAAATTATGTTACAACAGAATGAAAGCGGTCAAGGAATCTTGTCAGGAATCTTGTCAGGCATCTTTACGCGCCGCGGAAATAGATCATTATGCGGCGCGTAAATCAGTTTTCACGCCTATAAATAGCAAGCCAAGCCTCATTAGAAAAACATACCTGACATACACCATATACACTTCCACACCCCACTCCTGGCGAGTTCAGGTGACTCCAGGGGGCCTTCGGGCTGCTCTGGAGGTTTCCTCGCCTCTTATCCATGTAAATACATAGTTTATAGCTTAGATTTGTAGTTTTCGTAGCTGTAGTTGTTTTTCTGTCTTCGGAAACGAGTTCCAGCAAGTTTGTACGAGTCAAGATGCTGTCCAGATGTATTTCTACCTTGTATAATACAAACTGGTATTCTCTTTCCTTTATTTTCGCTTCGTTACAATGAATCCGAATTGATATAAATATGTAATCGTTATGCGTAGGATTATATTATGATGATTTTATTTAAGACTTGGTATTTCTGAAATAATGAAACATTATAATTAACTATTTTATAATGCTATCAGTTCATGCAGGTATTCGGTAGTGTAAGTGTTGAAAAACCATTTGCTTAGGATATTTGTATTCTTATACATATATATTCAAAACAGACTCATATTTATATTCATTTGCTCATGGACCCACTTGAGGTGTACGATACGTATAAGTCTGGTATGTGTATACAGGGACATTTGCTCATAGACCCACTTGAGGTGTTGAACTGATATATTATCTTAATACCTAAATATATATCTTCTTACCGGATGTTGACAGACAATGGTATTTACTTTGTCTATTACTTCATTAAGAGATAAATACTGACATTTTAAGTAAACAGGATAACACCTGGGAAGTGAGGTTTTATCTAACTGGGGTTTTAATAATACAGGGATTAAATCAGTGTTACCTTAAGATAGCTATGAATTGATAAACGATTGATACCGAATCAACTTTAGAAATCATCTTAATAATTTCATTCATTATATAACCGGATTAGCTAATGCTACTATTAATATTGATTTGGAGGATTCGTGACTTGGCACTTTCTTTTATTTCCTGATTTATTTATTTATTTTTCCTGCCTAGTATTTAGTTTTATCCTCACCTATCTATCGAACTAGACAACAGTTTGGAATTAAGAGTAGCAATAGCTATCAGCTTACCCGTGTTCGATATAAATCATCGGTCTTACCAGCGCACTATACTACACGCGATGGGTCCTCTGCCCAGCCGCGCCATGTGCACTTGTACCGTTGTGAAATCCGGTCCGCACATAAACGCGACACACCAATGAACTTGAACTTAAAACATATCTTTTGGTTCAAAAGAGAGTGTTATGATGATTTTTGGACTATACTCAAGTACTGCAAAGTTGTTTATTGCTATCTAATTGACATTTTCAAAGTAACAAATCAACTTTTTTATACTGAAAATCATCTTGTACACAATGAGGATTTAACACTTAGGGTTTATCTCATATTTTTCTAACTGAATAGTTTTGGTCAACATTGGTCAACCTTATCTCATTCACTAAAGTTAGACCAAAACTCAAAGTTGAATGTTGTCTTCTTGCATATCTCTATATCTTTAACTTAACTGTTTATCTATCTGTGCAGATAAGATGGCACAAGTTGTACTTCACCCAGAGGAGATCATGTTGGGATTTCAAGAACGCGCAACGGAAGCGAGAACAACAAGAAACAAGCATACAAGAGTCCAAAACAATGAAATCCCAAGTGTGGATCTACTCTATGTACAAAATAGCAACTAAACAAGAGAGATAAAGAGTTATACCAGCTCCTAAGCTCCAGTTATCTTCTTGTTGGTGGCTGATCGTTGTTGGTGAAGCAAGGAACTCCTTCTTCTCCTTCTTAGCCTAATCTCGAAATCTCAAACCGGGAACAAAGTCCAACACCAAGTGCTAGCAAGCTTGAGGAAATCTTCTCCATGAAATTTGCCTCAAGAACAGCAAAACAAGAACTCTGGACCAGGCTCTTTTGTTCACTAGACCACAAACTAAGTATCAAGTGAGAAAAGAGAGATATGTTCTTTTTGAGAGAGAATTGACCAAGAGTATCATATGTCCAGACTTAAGGCCTTTTTAAAGACTCATAACCGACCCTTGATTGCCCTCTAACCGGCCAAGACGGATCTAGAAGCTCTCTCTCATTTGCCACAAGTGGAGGTGATTTTGACATAAAGCCCATGCAGGTTTAGCGGCGCTAACTAAGAGTTAGCGGCGCTAAACCTTAACTCGTAGCGGCGCTAACGCGGCCTGACTTCGATATGACATAAAGCACATGCAATCGTAGCGGCGCTAACCATTAACAGTTAGCGGCGCTAACTCGTTAAGTTAGCGGCGCTATCGTGGCCTGCATTGCTAACTTCCACTTTTTCCATCTTTGGTCCCTCAACCTTATTTGCTGTCATGTTAGACCCCGGTTTGTGACCCTTATAGGCCCATACATCATCGGCAGTGCTCTAAGGCGTACATATGTTATCGGGGAAGATTCTAACAAACTCCCACTTGCACATAATATATTGTACCCTAGCAAGCATAGACAAAGAGCGGCCTCTAGCAAAGCATCAATGCCCCCAAGTCTGTATGGGTTCTGAATACCTGCAGAAAACCATCATACTGAAAGTAGTGGTCCTAGATAAGTGATCTTAGACATCCTTTTGTTCGCGATATCCTTGTGAACACGAGACATGGATTAGAAAATGTCAATCTCCAGATCATTCACGATTATGTTTCTCGATCTTGATTGGTGGTGACCAAAAGGTAAGGACATATCTGATTCTCAATCAATATTCCTTTGTGCATGGCCATGCAATATTTTGGCGTCAGCTCCCAATCATCGAGGGGCCCAGGGATATCTCTCATACAGGAGGAACAAATCCCTTCGACTGCATAATCCCATACCATACCTCTTGACTTACCTAGTCATTCCCTTTATCACAGCCAGTTACGAACTGCTTTTGAAAATGGTTAAAGCAAGTAAGAACTATGATATAGCAATTCATACATCTCGGGTCTAAGGATGTAAGATTTTATCATCCCAAGTTACTCGTGACTATAATCCATGAAGTATACTTGGGTGTGAGTCTTCCAGTCACTTGAAACTCCTTTCAAGCACAGGTTACTGTTGCGTTTCATGCACTCAATCCTTGATTAATGCATAACCAACACCTAACCTCAGCCTTATTTCAATCTTCCTTCCCATGAAGAATGACTGACTGTGGAAATTTAGAATGTATAAACATTCTGGGAAGTGGTTAAACATGCTAAGATGGAACACAGTAAAGTCTTATGAATGTAACCGAATCACTCGCATATCGAAACAAGCATAAATTACAATACTGTCTATATCGTTCCCAAAATAAATTAATACATATCAAATAAACTAAACTAATATATACAACTCAAGCCAAATCGCTAGCAAATCTTACACCTATCCCTCTAGTGTGAGATTCGTGAGCTGCTTGCGGTAACGGCTTAGTGAATGGATCTGCCAAGTTTCCATTCGATGCTACTCTACTAATGATGACTTCACCACTTTCAATAACGTCCCGTATAAAGTGGTATTTGCGCAAAATATGCCTTGTCCTCTTGTGAGCTCTTGGTTCCTTTGCCAAAGCCACCGCACCCTCATTGTCACAAAAGATCTCAATAAGGTCAGCGATGCTTGGAACCACTTGTAGATCTAGGATGAATTTCTTCATCCACACGGCTTCCTTTGCTGCTTCACTAGCCGCAATGTACTCCGATTCGGTAGTCGAATCAGCCATCGTGTTTTGCTTTGAGCTCCTCCAGCTGACAGCACCACCATTTAACAGGAACACAAACCCCGATTGAGATCGGCAGTCATCCCTGTCAGTTTGGAAGCTAGCATCCGAGTAACCCTTTACTCTTAGCTCTTCTTCCCCACCATATACCAAGAACATCTCTTTAGTACGTCTCAAGTACTTAAGAATGTTCTTCACTGCCCTCCAGTGAGGCTCTCCTGGTTTCGCATGATATCTACTAGTCATGCTTAAAGCACATGACACATCAGGACGAGTGCATAGCATGGCGTACATGATCGAGCCCACAGCCGAAGCATATGGTACTTGCTTCATAACTTCTATCTCCTCCTTGGAGGTAGGACATTGAGTTTTACTCAAAGTCAAACCATGCAACATAGGGAGGTTTCCTTTCTTGGATTCCTCCATTTTAAAGCGTCTCACGACCTTTTCTATGTATGCACTTTGAGAAAGCCCTAACAGCCTTCTTGATCTATCTCTATAGATCTTTATTCCCAGAATACAGCTCGCATCGCCTAGGTCCTTCATTGAAAAGCAATTCCCTAGCCAAGCTTTGACACTCCTTAGGCTTGGGATATGATTTCCAATGAGTAGAATATCATCTACATATAGAACCAAGAAGACTATTGTGCTCCCACTAGCCCTGACATATACGCAAGGTTCATCTTTACTCTTTGAAAATCCAAACTCTTTGATTTTCTCATCAAAGCAAAGATTCCAGCTTCGAGATGCTTGCTTAAGTCCATAAATGGACTTCATGAGCTTACAAACCTTGTTCGGATACTTTGGATGTTCAAAACCGTCAGGCTGTTTCATATACACCTCTTCATGAAGCTTCCCATTAAGGAAGGGGGTCTTTACATCCATTTGCCAAATTTCATAATCATGAAATGCAGCTATGGCAAGTAGTATCCAGATTAACTTCAACATGGCCACTGGGGAGAAAGTTTCATCATAATCAATACCTTGAGTCTGAGTGAAACCCTTTGCCACCAGTCGGGCTTTGAAGATATCCAAGGTTCCATCTATGTCGGGTTTCTTCTTAAAAACCCATTTACACCCTACGGGTTTTATCCCTGGTGTAGGATCAACCAGTTCCCAAACCTGGTTATCCGACATAGATTGCATCTCGCTCTCCATCGCCTTTCTCCACTGAGCAGACTCAGGGCCTGCCATGGCTTCCTTGTAGTTGGTAGGTTCATCATGATCCACCAATAACTCGTTGCCCTCAGATATGAGAAACCCATATCTCTCTGGATTAAAACGAGTCCTACTGGAACGCCTAGGAGTAGACGTTGCTAGAGTGTCAGGTACCGCAGCATTATTTTGCTCGGTATTTTGGCTAGTGCCAACCTCAAGTCCTTTATCGGCCGACCCTTGATCTTCCTCAAGGTCAACTTCCTTACTGCCATGTTTGGATAGCAACTCCCTTTCAAGGAAGAATGCCCTTCGAGCAACAAATACCTTGTTCTCTGAAGGTTTATAAAATAAATATCCAACACCGTTAGGAGGATATCCGATAAAATAACACCTCTCTGAACGAGGTTCAAGTTTGTCTTCGGCCTCACGTCTCACGTAGGCCTGACAACCCCATACTCGTAGGTATGAAAGTGTCGGCTTCTTACCATGCCACATTTCATAAGGTGTTTTAGTAACTTTCTTGGTTGGTGCGAGGTTAAGGATTCTTACCGCAGTTTCTAAGGCATATCCCCAGAAACTTATAGGTACCTCCGCTCGACTCATCATAGACCTTACCATATCAAGCAAGGTCCGGTTCCTCCTCTCAGCGACCCCATTTAATTGTGGAGTCCTCGGAGGTGTTAATTGTGAAATAATTCCACAATTCTTAAGATGATCGACGAAATTGGTACTAAGATACTCTCCACCTCTTTCAGACCGGAGTATCTTTATAGTCTTTCCTAACTGATTCTGAACTTCGTTTTGGAATGCCTTGAACACCTCAAAGGTTTCATTCTTGTGTTTAACAAGATAGACATACCAGTACCTACTATAATCATCTATAAAGGTTACGAAGTATCTTGAATTATTCCTCGTGACATGCTTGAAAGGTCCACATACATCCGTATGGATTATGTCTAAAAGGTCCTTTCCCCTCTCACTTGTTCCCGTGAAGGGTGCCTTTGTCATTTTGCCCAATAAGCAAGATTCGCATACTTCATTTGATCCTTGATCAAATGATTCCAAGATCCCATCCGCTTGGAGCTTGGTGATACGAGTCTTGTTTATATGGCCAAGACGACTATGCCACATAGAATATTTATCCAAACCATTTTTGGATTCAGAATCAATATTCATGATAGATTGTCTTGATTCAATGTATGCATTTGCCTCATATATGCCATGACATGGTAAAGCTTTAAAATACACAATTTCATTTTTAAAGCAAATGATTGTACCACTTATAAATTTAAAATCAAAACCATCGTCATACAATTTGTGAAAAGAAATAATGTTTCTAGCCACATTGGGCGAATAGCATACATCCTTTAACAAAATAGAAAAACCAGTCTTGAATGAAAGCTTCAAGTCTCATTTAGCTTCCACTGGGACAACCTCCGAGTTTCCCATCACAAGATCCAGTTCTCCCCGCTCCAAGCTCCTACTTTCCCTTAGCACCTGCACCATATTACATATGTGAGTGCCACAGCCAGTATCCAAAACCCAGCCTTTAGAAGTAGAAGTATGGTGGAGTTCTATCATGAACGTACCTGACGTGTCCGGACCCGAAATGCTCATTGCCTTGAGCTTGTTGAGTCCCTCCAGGTACTTCGGGCAAGTACGGCGGTAATGGCCTTTGCCCCCGCAGAAAAAGCACTCCACATCCTCCGGAGCCTTGGCTTGGGGAAGTTTCCCCTTGCCCTTGCCCTCGGAGGCCGGGTTAGGCTTGGCCACGCCAACCTTTCCCTTACCCTTCCTCTTGTTGGAAGGGGCGGCCTTCTTCTTCGTGATGCGGCCTTCCAGGATGGCGAGAACTTGAGAGGTGGAGGAGGATGGCTTGTTCTTGGTCATGCTATACTCAGCGGTCTTCAACATACCATGAAGTTCCATCAAGGTCTTATCCATGCTGTGTATATGATAACTCATGACGAATTGATCGTATGCACCGGGCAGGGATTGAAGGATTAAATCAACCGCCATCTCCCTCCCGATGGTAAAACCTAGCTTCTCCATGCGCTCGATGTTTGCTTTCATTCGCAACACATGCGCACTCACGTTCCCACCCTCTTGCATCTTGCAAGCAAGGGTTGTCTTGAGGCACTCGTACCTTTCCTGCCTCGCCTGCTGCTGGAACATGTCCTTTAGCTGCATGAGCAGGTCGTAAGCACTAAGATGATCCATTTGCTTTTGCAAATCTTGGTTCATCGTGCTCAACATAAGGCACGTGATTTCCTCAGTCTCCTTGAGGCGTTTTTCATACGCCTCACGGACGGCCCTTGTTGCACCAGCAGGAGGTGCCTCGGGGAGTGGTTCCTCTATGGTATGCAACTTACCTTCATACCGCAAGACCAACCTCAGTTGTCTATGCCAGTCAATGAAGTTGCTTCCATCGAGTTTCTCCTTTTCTAGGAAAATTCGTAGAGAAACACTGGTGGTGGTGTTTGTTGCGCTTGTTGATGCCATCTAAAATATTGCAAGGTAGATATTAGTTAGTTTGATATTTTATCTTGTTAAATAATTTACCCATATAGAATTAAGTTAACAAGGCTAAGAACCGTATTTTATCCTACCATATGACGGGGTTACCGCGGATCACATGATAAAACTATTTAGGTCGGCAACCATTTTGCCAATTGCAATCTCCATTGCAATCCTTAGCACATGCGGGATCCTACGACATCCAATGGTCGTTTGGCATGTTTGATCCCTTCTTGCACCAATTTTAAGTCTTGAAATTTTGGTTAACTCGTGCTAAGCTCGACAATTAACTAAGATTTCAAACCTAAAATTGCAAATCATCCGTCAAGACATACGGTAACAAAGTCACCAAAGTTGGCTCGTGCTAAGCTCGACAACCAAAATTGTGAATTTTGCCACACTCACCTTCCACACAGTTTCATGAGAATTGGCTCGTGCTAAGCTCGACAACCAAATCTCATAAGACTAGATTTGGGTGGTATCGACTTACGGATGGTGCATGATTTACGTTTTTGTGGAAAAACGGGCTTTTGTTTCCGGTTTGGTTTTGATTAACTTGTTAGTGACAAATCCTATTTTCACTAGGTGGGTTAATCATTGTATGTGATCGCGCGCGAGAGGAAACCAATTTTAACAAAACCCTTGTGATTTTATTAATTTTACCAAAAATTTTCTAGCATGCGAAACCTACACATCCATGCATAGAATAATAAAATCACATCACACGCAATATACAACATAGTCGGTAATTCTTGCCATTAAACCTATGCGTTCCTCCCGTGAGCCAAAACGGGAAGAACTTGGTCAAACTAAGGGACAAAACAATCTTGATGCAAGCTCCCACTAGAACCACCATCTCTATGGACTTCATTGGCTTCTAAGGGCATCAAACTCCATCTTGTTTTGCCTCCTTCTTGTGTCTTCATTCCTCTATCATACAAATTACAATACAATAGAAAATAAATGGCATACAAGCCACATAATTTTCCTATTTATCTAATACTTGTACATGGATGAATGAAATGGCATGCAAGCCACAAATTATTACAATCAAACTGAATTTAATAAATTTACAGCTTCATATGTGGATTAAAACCACCAAATTACATGCACAACACAAATCAACCAAATGGGCCAAGGCAAGATTACCAACTCATGTTAGCACATACAACCAAACAAATCATGCCACTACTGGAACAACATGAAAAACACTTCTTGAACAAAATTCCAGAAGGTGTAAGTGCCAAAAATCCCGAGACCAACACTGTTTTATTCTAAATTTTCGAAAAACAATTTCCAGTAACGTTAGCGCCGCTAACGCGTGAGACTTAGCACCGCTAACCTCAGCGTAGCGCCGCTAACCCTAACGGCAGAATACAAACATTTTGATTTCGGGTTTTTCAAGCCACCAAGTGCTATTCTAACATAGAGGTGGCTCTGATACCACTGTTGGGATTTCATGAACACGCAACGGAAGCGAGAACAACAAGAAACAAGCATACAAGAGTCCAAAACAATGAAATCCCAAGTGTGGATCTACTCTATGTACAAAATAGCAACTAAACAAGAGAGATAAAGAGTTATACCAGCTCCTAAGCTCCAGTTATCTTCTTGTTGGTGGCTGATCGTTGTTGGTGAAGCAAGGAACTCCTTCTTCTCCTTCTTAGCCTAATCTCGAAATCTCAAACCGGGAACAAAGTCCAACACCAAGTGCTAGCAAGCTTGAGGAAATCTTCTCCACGAAATTTGCCTCAAGAACAGCAAAACAAGAACTCTGGACCAGGCTCTTTTGTTCACTAGACCACAAACTAAGTATCAAGTGAGAAAAGAGAGATATGTGCTTTTTGAGAGAGAATTGACCAAGAGTATCATATGTCCAGACTTAAGGCCTTTTTAAAGACTGATAACCGACCCTTGATTGCCCTCTAACCGGCCAAGACGGATCTAGAAGCTCTCTCTCATTTGCCACAAGTGGAGGTGATTTTGACATAAAGCCCATGCAGGTTTAGCGGCGCTAACCAAGAGTTAGCGGCGCTAAACCTTAACCCGTAGCGGCGCTAAGGCGGCCTGACTTCGATATGACATAAAGCACATGCAACCGTAGCGGCGCTAACCGTTAACAGTTAGCGGCGCTAACTCATTAAGTTAGCGGCGCTATCGTGGCCTGCATTGCTAACTTCCACTTTTGCCATCTTTAGTCCCTCAACCTTATTTGCTGTCATGTTAGACCCCGGCTTGTGACCCTTATAGGCCCATACATCATCGGCAGTGCTCTAAGGCGTACATATATTATCGGGGCAGATTCTAACAGATCATGCCTCAAGCAGAGTTTCTTGACTCTAAAACCCATGACAACAACCATTATGTTGACCTCACCAAGTTGAAAAACCGTACCTACCCCATTGTTACTGAAATCCTAAAGATTCATCCTCTGAACCACCTCCTGACTTATAATCCCGCAACCACTGGCACGCATGTCCCTGAGCTATACGTTCAACGATTCTGGAAGACGTGTGATGTACGTATCAATGACAGAGGGACTGAGGTCATCCATGCTAAGGTTGATGAATATACCATTGATATTCCTGTCAACCGCCTCAGAACAATCTTTCAACTGCCAAGGGCTGACAGCAGACCTCCTGCCACAGCCTTTGAGGAAATCCCAGACGACGAAGCATGCCTTGCTGCAATCAGGGAAATGGGATATGATGGAGAACTGACCCGTAAAAATCAAGTCAAACGTACCAACTTGCATCCTAAGTACAATACCTTTATGACGGTGCTTCAACGGTGTCTCACTCCCAAGCATTCAGGATATGAATTTCCCACGGAGCATCAGCTCAAAATATTTGTGGCGGCTGCCAACCATCTCCATGTGGATTATGCATTCCTACTCTTCCAAGACATCAAATCTACAATTCTTAGAAAGAATTCTCAAAAGAAGAAGGATGCTAATTTATTGTCGTACCACCGTTTCATTCCAATGATCATCCAATACTTGATGGATCAGAATGCTGAAATCTCTCGTCGGGCATGTTTACCTTCTATCACTCCTAAACTTTTCATACATATTAAACCTGCCATTCTTGCCAACCTACCTGTTCCAAGACCTTTCCCTGTAACATTTTTGAACTTATGTGAGCAAAATGATATTTTGGTGAGTTATAGGGCAAGTGTAGGAATATCTCCTATGGTTGTGCCCATACCGGCCATACCTACCCAGGGAGGAGTAGTACCTAGTGAGGCTATAGTATCTAGGACTCGGACATCTATGGGAGATGCAGAGCGGGTCGAGCAGAGAGATAATTCTGATGAGAGGGGTGGAGAAGCAGGTGAAGGTGGATATAATAGAGAGGGAGGGGATGCTTATGATCCCACCCCCGTTCAAACAATTGTACAATCTATTTCAAAAACCACCCGAACCAAAGCTATACTAGCTGAACTTGGTTTTGACACCTCTGAGTCATCCAGTTCCCAGTCTTCTCACCATGAGTCTGCTTTCCAACCAGGTGGTGACCCTACCTTTGAACCTGTCAATTCTCCTTTGGGCACCCCTGACAGACCCATTGATCAACCAGCTGACAGCACCCCTTCATTCATGAAGCTAACCGACCCACATACTACCTCTCCTGACCAGACCCACACTGCTCAAACTACTCACGTCATTCCTCAACCTGGTGGTCTGGTCATAAATTTTAGTCCTTCCACCCAAATTCCTGACACTCCCGCTATTCAAACTACCATAGTGGCTCCAGGCCAGGACATGTCTGTTGTTACTCCTTCTCAGGAGTTGTCTGTTTAAACCGGATCGGTCACCCCTGATTCCTTACTGTCCCCAAATCGATATGCAGGGTACGGTCCTGGTAGTGGTGAAGAAGAAGATAGTTATATCGTTAGGAGTGCGAGTGAAAATGAGGAGGTGAGAAATGAAAATGTGAGTGCTGAAGGACCCCTAGCCCCAAAAATCCGGGAAGCCACATCCACTATGGGGCCTGACATTGTTGGGTCCCGTATTGAATAAGTCGCGGTTATTCCACCCGTGCAGCTTTCAACCCCACTCAGCCACTACGGTGTCTCTCTACAGGCATCATCTTCATTGCACACGGCTATAGCACATACACTAAGTCAACCCCAATCGGGTGTTAGACTTATTGTACATAAAGGACCGCCTCCCTCGTCCTCGACTCCTTTCAATGCATAATTTGATATACCGTGGATCTCCAATTGATGTACTGAGCTTGTACGTCTTACAAGTCTACTCAACTTCCAGAGGTGGTCCCTCTCAAGGTGCCATTCGAGGATTGGAAGGAAATCCTGCTGGAGCCAACATCACTGCTACTCCAGTAGGTGGTACTGCCTCTGTGGCTGGTACCTCAACCGGAAGTCTACATGATTCCGGGTTTGTTACATGTGCTGAATTACAGGAATCTATCACACAAGCCGTGGCACCTCTCCAACAACAACTCACTGAAAAAAATCAAAAGTTGGATAGGATTGAGGCACTCCTTGCTACAAGATCTGCTGCTCCTGAGCCTCAGCCGCAACCTGATCCAGCAACCATATCCGTGGATGCTTTAAAGAGCCTTCTGTATGTCAAACTTCTGGAGCAAAGGCCCGAATCTGCTCACGATCAAGACCTTCTGACAACTCTTCGCAATGAACAACTTCCACAGGGAATCTCCTTGGATGACTTTCAAGAGTTTCATGAAGATATTAATAGTAAGATTGATGGGGTGACCAGAGGCTTCTATACTTCATTGGAGAAGGTTACTGACCGGCTGACTATTCTTGAACAAACTTTTCAGGCTCGGACACAGAGTGGCAAACGGAGACGGGATGATCAGGATCCCGATGATCAACCCGAGGGGGAAAAAAGAAGAAGATACATGTCTTCTCCCTCGGTGGCTGCAAAGGCAACTGTACCAGTTATTCCACTAAGTTCTTTACTACCTGCAGGTACGAGTTCTAGCCAGCAGCAGAAACAAAAATAAATGGCCGATGAAGTTCATGAACAACAACATGAGAATGCTGACAAGCAAATTGTACTTTATGTACCCTAGCAACAATCTGAACCGAGGCCAATAGATCTTGAAAAAGGTGAAATACCTTATGAGCAGTCCCATGCTGAGATGTTTGAGCTATTCACAGACTCTGAAGAGGAGGATCTATATTAGTATATGCCCACATCACCAATCAGGCATGAGGTAGAAAGCAGTATGCTCAAGAAGAGGGGCTTCAGTTTGACATCTTTAATGATTTTTACTTAGATCAAACAGAAGAAGCACAACCAGAGGAGGAACCCGAGGATCCAGAAATCCAACGACTCTTCGAAGGCATAGATGAATATGTTGAGATTACTACACGCTTAGATTCACCCAGAATGGTACGCAGGTTTGATGATGATATCAGTGAAAGATAACTTGCACTTAAAAAGAAAGAATGGGCTGCAATTTCACGAAGAGAGGCAAGAAGAAGCCTAAAAAGAAGAAGTCTACCTTTGATGTATCAAGGGTCCTCAGTGGAGTCAACATAGAAGTTCATAAAAGCTTCCCTCCTCCTCGTGGTCAATTTCAAGAATCAGCTGCTGATGTATTAGAAAGAAACAGACAAAGAGAAGCAGCTGAGAAAGTTAGAAGAGAATCAAAATGGCCCTTGTCACCACACTTCATAGTGCCACCTTCTCCTCCAGTGTACCGTGGAGATCCAGGTCTAGATGCAAACAATATGTTCACCAGAAGTGCAGGCCGTCAACCAATATGGAAGAACTATTATGTTAATGCTGCCAATCTTGAAGAAAGAATATCAGAAATATTTTACAGCAAACAAATACAGGTTATCCCCCCCGAGTTGCTGAACATGGATGATAAGCAAAGAAGAAGATACGAACACATCCTCACTCAATCTATGTCAAATCCAGAAGAGAACAAATCAGAATATCCAATCGTTGAACTCATCAATGTCTACACTCAAACCACCTTCAGAATAAAGTATGCCATCTTTCACGTCAAGAGAGCAGACAACCTAACATACTTCCTCACCGAAGCAGATCTTAGGTTTGTTAAAGTTGAAGACATTAGCTTTATCTTCGACACTCTTTCTCAGAAGAGAGGAAAGTGGCCAGAAGAAGAATTTGGGAGAGTTGCTTTGATGAGATACTTAAGAAATCTGATGGAATTCATAGAGAAGCATGATCTGCAACTTGGAGCCGAGAACAATTATAGGAAAATCAATCTCTTAAATCCTAACCAGAGCCATCCAGACTTAGAAAAGCTTGAAGAGTTGACTGTGATTGATGAAGGGCATGAAAGCTTCAAGGGTGAACGAGGAGTTATCTCCAAGAACACTAAAGGTGAAAAGATCTTCATCAGACTTGATGAGCTGATGTCCTACTCAGATGGCACATTAAAAATCCTTCATCACAAGATAAATCAGAAGGTATGGGATAATCGTGAGGCCTACACTGATGAACAAAATGCTCAGGCCTATCGTGCTATAGAACAGCTAAAGACTACACTGTACAACAGAAGGCAGGTTAGGAAGTGGCAAGTGGCATTCGGGATTCACAAAAAATCAGCCTATGAATAGATGTATTTATTTCTTTGTTGTGAATCGTTGCACACTCACTTAGGGGGAGAATGTTAGATTATAAAAAGTGAGGGTGCAAATATGTAAATATTGTAACTTGGGCAAATGCTATAAAAGGCATTTGCCCCACCATTTCTAATCTAAGCTTTGCATTTCCAACTCCCTTGTGTTTGTGTTTTCCTCTCTAGCTCTCGGCTCTCTCTCTAAACCGAACACACACAAACACAAACTAAACAAGATAATCATCTAAGCATTGCTTCATCCGTATAATACGGGACCATCAATAGTGGTGTCTCTATGCGGGTTATTGTAGCATGAGTAGGCATCAATCATGTTTAACCTATTGTTGTAAATGTGTCTCATCTATGTTTTAGGGTGTCTAATGCCGAGAGCTTATAAGGGAAGGGTGGGTGTGTGGTCACTGTGTGACATTCCAATGGTCAGTAGGGACCATTGAGTTGTGGTGTGTCTCTATTAGGTTGGGTGTGTGTGTGGTCACTATATGGTATACCTTGGGTTCACTATGGGTGGTTTACTGTATGAGTATACGGGATGGGTTAGTGGGTCAGGTTGTTAAATATTGCTCGTTGATAGATAATTGCGAATGAAGAGTGGTCATATAGGTACCTTCCGGGTACTCAAGGGGTGGTGGGGACGCATTTGGAGTACGGAGGTTTGGAGGAAGGGCGGAGTGTGTTGGTGTTAACTTAACCCATTTCAAGACCTTCGAGCCACAGAGTTTTTCTTACACAGTACGTTTGTGGAGTTTGCTATGTTTTGGTAGAAGTCTAGAGAGTGGGGGGAAGAGAGTAATTTCCTTAGGTACACCTTCACTTGAAACGCCCCATCAAGCCTCAGAGTTGTTTTGGTCACCGGTGTTTAATCCCCCATTGTGTGAGTATAATTAAACACCTGTGACCGTCTTCGGGTAAGGGTGGGAGAGGTGGCTTTCTTATGGGTTTCTGCAGATAGTGGGTGATACATTGGCTTTAATGAAGTGGTATTGTTGCTGTTCTGCTACCGTTGTGGCCCCTCACTGGTTTTAGCTGCTGTCATGCTGTTGTTTTATTGATTGACTATAGATCATGCTTCTGTTAATGCTTTGCTGCTGCCTTGTTATTGGGTTGGCGTTGTCTTAGCTGTTTTGCTGCTAATACTACTGATTTGCTGCTGGTTTTGATCATGTTTTGCTGACAAACTAAAGCTATATTGCTCGGCTGTATCGCTTCCATGATCGCGCAAGGTTGTCGTTGTCATAAGTGGACTACTGGTAACTGCAATACCAACTTAATTGTTGTTGTACTGATCCGGTCTTGCCGTAAGTTTGCGTAAAGGTTGGGAGTGCCTTGAACTTCCAATAAGAATGCATTGGAGGAAATGATGTTATGCGAAAGATAGAGTGTTTATTTCATTTTTTTTCTTGCTAACTATTGAGTGGCCTGTAATTGTGATTATGAATGACATTTGTGTACTCATGGAAGCATTTTCCATGATCTTGCGATGACGAATGAAAGTTAATCTCTTGTTGTTAAAAAAATAAAAATTGTAAATACTCAAAGGAGTACTAGTATTGTACATGCGCAAGCGGTTACGAATATTTTTTTTCCTCGATAACTTGTATGTTTTTAAAACAACGGTAATTTGTTTATTTTCAAAATTATAATGGGTCTATGAAATTTTACATTGATGGTGAAATCCAACAAGAATGTTGGACTTGTAACTCTATTCTATTTTAATTATACTACCTATTTAAAGAATCCAATAATTTTTATAAAATAAGTTTATATGTTATTTAGATTTAATATTTCTAGTTATAATCAATTTTTAATAGTTAAGTTAAAAATATTTATTATGTGATAGATTTTTAATATGAAAAGTTTAAATATTATAATTTTTTTAATTATTTTAGTTTTTAATTATTAAGTTAACTTGTATTGATTGGATTTTTTAGATAATCTTTATTTTGCAATGTTTAATTATTAAAATGATATATAAGGTTGTTATTAATTTCATCTAGTTCTTTTATATGATAGTTACCATTAATAGTAATTTTAAGGGTAAATTAGTAATTTTAAATTACTTAAAATTAACATATTACAAAATACTTAAATGCTTTATAAGATAATATAGATAAATAGAGAGATTTGACTAGTGATAGGTAATAGAGATCTTGGTTGAGCTCATAAAATATAATAAAGTGTGTGTGTTTTAAGTTGTTTTGTACTTCTCTCTGTACACACTCTCCATGTTTAACCGAGATTTCTTCATATCGTCTTCACGGATTGAATCACAACCACTAACAAAAACATCCATCTTATTTTTGAAAAAGAACGATGACACGTTCCGTATGTGTATAGATTACCGCAAGTTGAATAAAGTGACGATTAAGAACATATATCTTCTAGCAAGGATAGATGACTTGTTTTTCAACTTCAAGGGGTGGCATGGTTCTCAAATATTGACTTACGTTCGGGTTACCATCAACTCGAGGTAAAGGAAGAAGATATCGAGAAAACGGAAATTAGAACGCATTATGGTCCGTTCGAATTTGTAGTGACGCCATTTGAGCTGGATGACGAACGTAATAGTTGCAGATATGGGCATGATGAATTGAGTTGGTTCACCAATGTTAGACGAGTCGGTAATTGTGTTTATTGAAGATATTTTAATCCATTCAAGGACCAAGTAGGGCACTTGCGAAAATTATGTGAAGCACCGATTTTAACCCTACCCGATAAAATGGATGAGATTGTGATCTATGGCAACACATCACACGTGGGGCTCGGATGTGTATAGATGCAACGGGGCAAGATAAGTGATTAGGCTACCCCACATCTGAAATCGCACGTATGTAGTTATCCGACCCATGACTTGGAGCTAGCAGCAACAGTTTTCGCAATAAAATACGGATACACAGAGAAAGTGGATTAAGCTGGTAAAGGAACTACGATCCTACTCAAACCGAGCCACGTAGTGGCGGATGCTTTGAGTAGAAAGACCAGTTACTATCATTGAGTTGTATGAGTTTATTATTAACTACGATCCTATTAAACTCAATCCGAGCCACTCATCATGAAGCTTAGAAAGACGATAATTATAATCAAGAGCGAATTAAAGACCAGAAAACATAACATTGATCACCGAGGACAACCGCGGACTGATGACACGATATGGGCGCATCTGGGTACCGAAGATGATGGATGTCCACATTGTGCTATTTGATGGAGTAAATAAGTCCAAGTACTCTATTCATACACGCATAACAAAGATGTACCAAGACTTGAAGATATATTGTCGGTGGCCGGGAACGAAGCGGGATGTGTCAAAATATGTAGAAAAGTGTTTGGCGTGTCTACGAGTAAAGGCCTAGCACCAAGGACCTCACAGAAAATTACAACCACCGGAGATAATGATACGGACATCGGAGCACATCACGATGGATTGACCACGAAACTGCTTAGGACTTCAAGAAGTTTTGATGCAATTTGAGTTGTAGTTGATCGTTTGACGAAAAGAGCTCATTTGATGCGTATAAAAGTGTCCTTTTTGGCGGAAAATAAGGCGGATGTATACATTAACAAGGTGATATCACGGCACATGGTGTTGGTTTCTATTATGTCCGGCCGAGATGTACGCTTGTAGAATTCAATGAAGATCTGGGTACCTAAGTCAACCTCAGTACAACCTGTCGTCCTCAAAGTGATGGCCAATGTGAAAGAACGATACCAAAGTTGTAGGATAGGCTACGAGTGTATGTGATCGATTTTGGAGGGAGTGGGGACTCATATTTGCCGTTAGCAGAATTTTCCTACGTTTCAGGAAGCGGGGTAAGCAAGACCCCATGTTCATTAGTTCGTTCAAGATTATTGCATGATTGGGCAAGGTGGTGTAACGATTAGAGCTACCCGAGGAATTATCAAGGATCCATAGCATGTATCATGTGTCACACATGAGGGAGTCCTTAGCCAGCTTAGAAGACATTGAGGTTAGCGAGAACCAGAAATTACATACAAAGACATGTTGCGAACTTGGTCCGGGAAACGAAAGCTCTACGAAATACGTGGATTGAGTTCCTACAGATTCAGTGGGAGCATCGCAAAGGCTCGGAATGGACATGGGAGCCTGAGTAAGAGATGTTTAAGGGTTGCCTAGTATTATTCGATTAGAGATTTAGGGACGAAATCAAGTCTAAGTGAGGGAGAGTTGTAGTACCCCATTATTAAATATTAAATCTTTATTGTTAATAATAATATTGCTACTAGTAAAAATATTAAGGACCAAGTCTTATTACATTGGTTAAGTAGTATTTAAGTCTAAGTGATGATAGATGGTATTTCATTTATATCGGGCCTAGTGATTAGTAATTGGTGTCAATGTAACTTGGGTTGAATGATTTCTAAGAGGGTGTTGGGCTTCTAAGGCGCAAAGAAAGTGGTTAGTGTGTAAAGAGGCAAAAAAACGTAGGGAGTGGCTACCTATTTTTTTTAACAGAATAAAGAGTCATTGGTGTATGTAGGTACTGTCGGCCAAGGATAAATAAACGAGGAGCAGGACTAAACCTGTCAAATCTACAAGATTCAATCAGAAATCAAGGTTTAGTGATTCTGACCCCTATGTTGCTTTGAATGTCCCATGTATATAGATTAGATGAAGAATAAATAACAGGATAGTAGAATGCTATAAAACACACACTTAAAGTTGTAGAATATTTCTATATAATGAAAAATCTATATTAGCCGGAAGGCTTACACAAGATATATATATATATATATATATATATATATATATATATATATATATATATATATATATATATGTCATGCCTTTTACACGGTAAAGTCCTCTAAGGACTCAATAAGGCAAGACCAAGTTCGGTTGATACACAACCGGATTACAAACAAAACTATTCACAATGCTATAAATTTAAGATCTAACAATCAACCACTATTGTTGATTTGTGATTGATCATCTATTTCTTTTTCTATTATTTGTTTCCCATGATCTTATAATCCTTCTTTCACCTCTGTTACTTGATCCTCAATATATAGTCATTGTTTGTAGATCTTCTTTTGACTTTTCTTGCAAGCTTCAGGCACAAACGATTCAAGGTTCCAACTAAGCTCTGAGAAACTTAAGAAGACCTTCTCTCTCTTCTGATTGTAGCATATCAGGACTTCATCTCCTTCAAACTCCTCATCGACCTTTTCAATTGTCTAAAACTTCCTTAAGTGATTCAAATTTGAATGTGTCTGGTTTCAAAATCACTTTCAATCCCAATTTGTAGACTTGTATACTGTGCTACCATCTTTTGATTCGAACTTAGTGCAAGAAGAGGAGCGGAGAAGGATGATCTCGGTATGTGTGTGTGTAGAGAGAGAGAACACTTACTTACACCTTAAGAAAAACACACAAACTTCATTAGATAATGAGGCTTAACCGAGATTCACACTTACATTACAATAGTCATATCCCTATATATACTTATAAGAGTATTTACCCTTTTAGCATACTAAATTGCATTTTATGTAAACCTCACTCACAATTTAAACTATTATCTCTATACAATAATTTGATCCTAACATTTTCCCCCTTTGTATAGAAATAAATGTTTTTGTGTCTTTTCAGCATATTGTGGATGTTTGACAGTTTTTCCCTTTGTCAAGTTGTCTTCTGAAGGTCTTCATGTTAATGAAGAATCTTGTTTTTGCAATGCCTTTTGATAACTGTCCTCTTTTTAACTTTCTTGTGGTAGAGGACCTGAGACCGTGTTGTCAGGTCGGACCGGTAGTTTAACAAGTCAAGAGCGTAGCAAGTCAAGATGCACCTTACTTGTTTTCTAGTAACACACATAAGCAGTGTTGTAAAAATCGGTCGGCGGTATGTCGGCGGTCGACCACCGCCAAGCGATTAATCGGTCTTGGCGGAGATTAATCGGTTTCTCGGCGGAGACGATAAATTATAAAGGAATTTATTTTTAAAAAATAATTATTAGCAATATCCTAACAAAATATGTCATAACCATGAAAAAATTTAACAAACTTAAAAAAATAAAAATCATAAGTCCATAATTAATTAATTAATTTAATAATTATAATTTGGTTATCTATTTTATATTGTAGAAATAACAATACTCTAATTAAAATATTAATTTGAAATTAAGTAAATTCTAATAGTTACCTACTTACCTACTTACCTATTTATCCTACTCTATTATTATTAATAAAGTAATAAAACTAATTAAAAACTTAAATAAATCGTATGAGTAATTAATAATTCTTGGAAGTCTTTAGATTTGCTTTCCCAATACACGCCATTCAATTGATATACAGAACACAAAGTAGTTGGATATATATATATATATATAGGCAAAAGTTCAAACGAGAACTGTTTTTCGTACGAGAACTGCGAGAACCAATCTAAGCCGTCCAATTCCCCCTCCTTTAATGTCATTGCCCACCCATGAATTCCTCACATGCACCCTGCCACACTTGATCCCCTCCACGCTCTCCATCCATGAACTTCCCATATCCAAGGAACGGCTGAGATTGGTTCTCGCAGTTCTCGTACGAAAAACAGTTCTCGTTTGAACTCACCCCTATATATATATATATATATATATATAGTTGGGTTCAAGTAAAAAATATATTTAGTTAATGTAAGGAGAATTGTGGTTGTGACACGTGGCTTGAATGGTATAAGGGTATATTTGGTATGTTAGGTTTTTTTCTCTCTCTTCCCCCTAATCTCGCCTGGTCGATCTCCCCCTTAACTCTCTCATAAATTTCGTCGATCTCCCCCTCCACTCTCTCATAAATTTGCCCAACCTACATCTGCAACCCTAATTCTCTTATAAACAAACACCGCCGCTTCCACAGATTCGGCTCAAACATCCTGCGGAGACACCCTTGCACCAAGGTATTTCGTCTGTTAGTCTCCCCTCATCACCACCGTCACTCCCCCGTAAAGCCTGGACAACCACCACTTCTCGCATCAGATTTGAAGAGAAAACCGCTGCCGCTGCATCATATTTGCTTTTCTACAGTCGATGTCGATTGCTTCCAGTTTGATTCTCGCCAGTCACCGCCGATTTGGTTCTGGTTGCTGCCGACCACCGTTCCTTCACCAGCCGCCGTTGATTTGCTTCTTTATAAGAAGAGAATCTGGTCCACCACCACCACCGATGCGGTGAAGAAATTTCTTCAGTGTCTTCTATTTTTGTCAGTTTGTTTTTGTTAATAATTTTTTGATGAATGCTTTTATTCATCATTTTCTCTTAGGTCTCAGCAAATAGTGATTTGTTTTTGGTTGAAATGTGCATCTATAATTTTCAGCAAAAAAATCAATTTATGCTTAAATCATTGTTCAATTTTTGTTGTGCATCGATATATGATGTATTATTTAGTTAATTTTGTGCATCTTAGTTGAATCTAGGTATACAAGTGGATTGACACATCACGATGTGCTGTGCATTCACATCATGATGTGTTGTGCATCTTTTTTTTCAGTGTGTGCATCAAAACAGTTCTTTAAAAATGGCGACCAGAAACTAGCAATCAGGAGAGAGAATTTTAAAATAGGTCAATTATACCATTATCTGTTTTTTTAATAATTAATAAAAAAGGGAAAAAGTCAATTTTTTATAAATAAAGTTGAAAAATTGAACGGCTGAGATTTTTCTTACATTTAGTACCATAAGATTTTTTGTACCGGATCTCTACTATATATATATATATATATATATATATATATATATATATATATATATATATATATATATATATATATATATATATATAGGGGAAGGTTCATGCGAAAAGTGTATTATTTGCGAAAGGCATAATAATTGAACACAATATTTATTTTTATTTATTTATTTTTTAATTAGAAAGGGCATAATAGTAAAACAAAACTTTTCTCTCTCCAATCTATTTCTCTCTCATAATTTTTTAATAAAAACCAGAATAAATTAAAAACAATTTACTAGTAATAAATAATTTTACGGAGTACACCAATGAAAACACGCAAAATATTTAGGAGTTTTTCATACTTATTTGTGTTCGATAATGAACACAGCCAAAACTATACTTTTTAAGATAATTTTAACAGAATTCAATACTGAACATAGTAAAATATGTACAAGTTTTTTAATCAATAACATTCTAGTGAACATAGTCATACATACATTTATTTAATCAAGTACACATTGTGAACAAACATAAATACTAACCAGCATTTATTTTTAACAAATGACTAACACAATACAATTAAAAAATAATACATTAATCCAAATTTCCATTTTCACCGATCAACAATTCAAACAAAACCAAAATCTATTACATAAACAAAAAACAAACAACAAACATTCAACTTTCTCTTGTTCAATATTAAACGATTTAAAAAAATAAAATCAAATAAATAAGAAAAAACAAGACCAGTAAGTCGCCGTTATCACACCCTCCTTACATTAAACATCCCAATGTTTTTGTTCATGTGGTAAGCATATCTCTCCAAAGCCATGTGTTTAGAGCTTCAACAAATCTGTATCAATGAATATATCTAACAAAAGTTATCAAATAACTATTGAACACAATAATAGAAAAAGCATAAAAAATCAATGATGAACAAAAATAAAAACATGTAATTAAGGTTTATAAACACCAAATTAATTTTCATACATATCTAAACTAAAAAAAACCCAAAAAATTTTAGAGTCTTCATTCATTAACAGAAATAATTAGAATATTATGCAAAAACAAAATATTGATTTGATTCAAATACAAAAGAGGTATCACAGTATTGAACACCCAGACTCTATTTACATTGGTGTTTAATGACTTTCTAAAGAAAAAATATATTGACCCTCTTGCATTCACAAAACTTAGCCCACCACGTTGAGACATCGTCTTCAGATTGTCCTTTATATACACATGATCTTTTTAGGGAAAAATAAGAGTACTATATACCAAAAGTAATTAAAGAAAATGAAACCACTATACGTACACAGATGAACCTCGGATGTTAATTAAGATATAGGTCTCCATTTTACTGCACAATAAGCTACATATTATTAAATATAAGAATTATTTGAGGAAGCTGCAGGTTTGCAAGTTGTTTTAATAGTTCTATACATCTGCAAAATGGTCATGTATGATTTATCATCGCCGACAACCCATGAGAGAGAGGTAGAGGATGTCGGCGGCCGGTCAATATGGAGAGAGAGAGAGAGAGAGAGAGAGAGAGACTGACCGTGGCGGAAGTTCTTGGCAGGGATGACGATCTCTGGCGACAGCGGGTAAAGGGGGAAGCCGTTCATCACTTGCAAAGGAGAAGGCGGCGGCGGACACAGGACGGGGATGGCGACGGCAGTTGAAGGTGGGAAACGGCTACCAGGCTTCTGAGATTAGGTTAAGACGTGGGGGCTGCGAGGCTTCTGAGATTACGTTTTTAAATATGGGCTTGAGAGAGAAATTAGTTAGATATATGTTAAAATGTCTAGTATGCCCTTTTTATGTTTAAATAATATTATTAGAGTTTGTTTTAATTACAAATATGCCATGGATGATAATAACCATTGATCTAATAATCTAAGGGTCCAAATCACTTCTCGTATTTTTCGCAAATAAGGCCCTTTTCGCATGAACCCTTATATATATATATATATATATATATATATATATATATATATATATATATATATATATATATATATATATATATATATATATATATATATATATATATATATATCAGTAAAGCTGTAAAAGTAAATGCTTAGTAATCGAAAAAGAAAGTCTGAGCTGTGGAGACGGCGACTCCTTGACTCCGTCGCCGTATCGGCAGGAGACTCCTTCGCCGGAACTGTGGAGACGTCGAGTCGCACGAGAGTTCCAAAATAGAGGAAGAGAGACTAGCAAAAGAGAGGAAGAGAGACCAACAAGAGAGAGGAAAGCAGAAGAACAGAGCAAGAGAGACAGAAGTGAGAACTTAAACCGCCAAGGACCGCCAAGGAGCGCCAAGGACCGCCTTTGACCTCCACCGCCAAGCTTGTCCGACCAGGTGATTTATCAAGTGGTGGGCCGCCGATAAACGCCTAGGCGGCGATTAATTGCCTCCCAAGACCGCCAATTACAAAACTGCACATAAGTTAACAATTATGCCTGCATTATCCAGACAAGCTTAGAGGCAATTTATTATGCATCTTGCTTCTGATTATAGCCCGGTGATCCACAGTTTCTATTGTTGAGGAGATTAACCACTTTCCATTGAAGAGCAAACGGATTAACCTCCGAAGAACCATGGTATTTGGAAATGAGATGTGAGAGTCATGCACATAATATGAGCGAGTGTAATCTTGATCCACAGACACACTCTTGTTGTGATTGATGCTTCTCGTAGTATTCACTTATGCTATCCTCCCCGTCCTTTCGGCTTAAACTTAACTTGATTGATGTAAAATCTTCGAATTTAAAGTCAGGTTTTATTAAAACCAACGAAATCGAAGTCTGAATTTCTTCGACTTCACCTTGTCCTAGTCAAGTTTCTTTGACTCCCCCTAAATACTTGAACATTATTTTACTTGATCAACATCATTTCAACAGACGGTTGATCTTCCCCTTCATATCAGTTCTCCAACCACTGCTTTAAAGAACTTAGGTAGCAGATAAACATATAAAATATAAAAATATATTATATATGGAGCTCGTTTAGGCTTGTTTAAGCTCGTGAGCCCACTCTTTGGAGCTCGAGCTCGGCTCGTTTATTAAAAGAGCTTTAGTCTAGGCTCGAGCTCGTTTAGGCTCGGCTCGTTTCGAGCTTTTAACGATCCGAGCTCGAATAGCTCGCGAGTAGCTCGACTCATTTACATCCCTAAGCATGATCTGAATAACATTTATCAGGAAAAAAGCATCGGATCAGACTTAAAGAGAAATTTTTGGTTATCATTTTCTCCCTCTCATGATGATCGTTGATTGGAATGAGAATCATGCATAAGAGATTTCTCTTTGGGAAGTGTAGTTGAACATAATGCCGTATGAGAGGCGTCACTAGAATGATATGAGCATGAAAGGGTAATTCCGTGATCATTTAAGTATGCCAAGTTTTATAGCCGAGTATGTTGAGTTGTACAACACTAGAGGTAGGTGGTGGTAGCGGTTGCCGTGGTGGCGTCAATGATGGTAATAGGGTTGGTGTGGTGGTGGCGATGATGGTAGTGGTGTCGTAAGTAGTGGTAGTGTTGTGGGCGGTGGCAACAGTGACGATGGTAGAGGGGAAGATGGTGACGGTGGGTGGTGGAGTTTTAGTGGTAGGGGCCATGGGCGAAAATGATGGCAGTGGCGGGCGATTGAGATGGTGCTAGCAGTGGTGGGCGGTGATGGAGGGCCACAAATGCTTGTTGTACGATAGTGGTGGTGGGGCGGTGACGGTGGTTGCGGGTGGTAGTGGTGGTGGTGATGCTGGCGGACGGGAGTTGTGACATTCCACGACTAAAACTTTATCAAGCTACGTATGTGAGTGTGGCAAGGGAGGTGGAGAGTGGGAGTGGTGGTGGTGATGGAGATGAAATATCATGGTCACATAAACATATCAATTGGAAAAACAAAAAAAAAATCATAGCTATTGAAGTAAAGCCGCCAATTTTAAAAAATTTATATACTTCCACCACTACTGTGAAGGAGTTGTGAAATTCCACGACTAAAACTTAATCAAGTTTTTTAATCAAATGGTAATCCATCCAAACAACATTAAAAATGAAAAGTCAGACTCGAATCCCCTCAATTTCTCGAAACAAAAAGCCATTGGGATAAAAAAGGAAATAGAGAAGAATTAGACAGCGAGTTAAATATATTTAAAAAAAATAAAAATTGCTCGAAGGAAAGAACAAAGATCTCAATTCTCAAGGTTGACCCTGGTTCCCAACGACACCAACTAAGTAACAAACCACCTACTGGCTACTTGTACAGTTAACAATACATATATAATTACCCGGAGCTCCCAACATTTGCAGGAGGCTGCTGCCAACTGAGCGACATAGGAGAAAGTACACTGACAGTGGTGGTTTTAGTGTTATTACCCTGTTCCTTCTCGAAATGCAAATGCGAATTCGGCTTCTTCACCTGATTATCATCCGTTGTTGGTTTGACTTTGAGGGAGCTGTTTTCTAACCCACTTCTAAGCCAAGCAATGTTACTTATATCTGTGGCTAATGCAGCCAATTCATGAGATGGAAAACAAGGAAGTGGCTCTGCATAATCCACAAATTCAGGCCCCAGCAATGATAATGATGTTGATTCTGGACTTGTTGTGTTGCTTGTAACAATAGAGGCTGTTTCAGTGCAACCATGGCCACATCTAAGAGGAACTAATAGTTCACCTTCAAGTAATTTATAACTACTAGTTATCCCAAAATCTGCTTTTAAAGGTGTTTCATGTTGGGTGTTATAAATGTTAAATGCACTTATCCGAGCCTTTGGACGAAAAAGGGTTGTAGGTGGGTTAGAGGTGTCATTTCTCACACTCGTGACATCATCATCTCCTTCAATGGATTTGATGATATCCCCCTCGGGCCCACATGATAGAGTTTCTTCAGATGATGCTTTAGATCTGTCTATGCTACCGGTAGCAGCCTCCAAGTCCATACAAGTGTTGAATTTCCCAACTTCAACACCACCTCGTCGCCGTCTAAGTGTTGAATTCCAGTGGTTCTTAATAGCATTATCTGTTCTTCCTGGCAATAGCCTTGCAATCGATGCCCATTTGTTTCCATGAATGGCGTGAGCTGAGAGTATGATATGGTCTTCTTCATCTGCCACAAGTCAGAAAATGTATTCCTTGTCAAAGTAATTCATTTCCACAAAAAGCAAAATAAACACAAAGAACTCCAAAAGACAAATTTACCAAGTATATGAACAGGGACCATAAGCAGAGAGCTACTAGTTGTATCAACTATCAACAAATCAACAATTTAAAAATAAAGGACCAATTGGTCTTTGGCTAGTGATATCGAGGGTGTATCTTAAGTTAGGTGCTCCTACTTTCCAACAATGGTTGTGGGTTCAAGTCCCTTAGTGAACAAAGGTAGATTAAGATGTGTTTCTTTGACTTCCAAACAAACAAAGAAGAAAAAATATATATATACAGCAAAAGAAAAAAAACTGCCGTATAATTAACACTTTAAAATATATCCAAATTATTAATTGCATTGAAAAGAATAGTCTTCTTGTATTACAAAATATGCACGAAGACAATCATTTCAATAGAAACTATCTTTTGGAGAGAGGGGATGGGGGAGTGAAAACCGAGATTTGAGTTTGTTTATAAGACCCTACCTAAAATACAATGATCAAGTTGTTATTCACAATGTATTCTAGAAATCTTTCTTGTATAATTATATACAACTTTGTTATTGACCTTTCGTGTTCAACCTAGCATCTCATATATCATTCGCTCAAGCTTGTGGCTGGCTAACTTGAGAGATCTGTCTTCATGATAAGACCAAACACATGTGGTATCAAATATAAGGAGGGTCTAAACTCTGATATCCTTAAAATAGAAAGCTTCATAGTGGTGCATGGTGATCCAATACTTGCCATGGTTCTTTAGGACTTCATTATATTATGATATGGGCCTGGAGAATTTAGGACTAGCGGTTCTCTGAGACAACAGATCAGCCATCCATCCATGAGTGGACAACAATAAATCTTGAACCAATGATCTTAATTAACTGTTCTTATTCGTTCTCCTTTTATACCAAATATTTGCATAAATCTTCAAGAAAAGACTCCAGATATGATTGACACTTAGTAGTGCTATTGGATATGCCGTTTTTCAGGCACACACCATTGCAAACGCTTAGAAGGAGTTTGTCTCTTAAGACAGAACTTTGTGGGTGTGCTTAACATGCCTATGAAATGTTTTGATAGCTGTTGCAGTTTTCTAAATTATAGAGAAGAGCTTGGAAGGAATTAGTGCCTTAACTGAGGTTTGATGACTTCTGGGTGTTTTGAGGTCAAAATCCAAAGTTTAAACAAAGATTGACGACTGTAGTGGATAAGGGGACCATGGGAATAAGTGATAAAAAAAAGTAAAAGTTCTAAAGTTTAAATCAAATAAATCTCTCAATCAGTCAAAATTTCTGTAATGATTCTTAGGACAACTCAATGAAGAATTCCGACATAGATCTACCAGAACTACACAAGTTTACTAAAGGGATCCCATTGTTATGTAAGGTTTATAAAACCCTCCATTGACTAAAGCAATCTTAAAGATAATGGTTTACTAATATTAACGACTTCAATTGACAAGTAGTTATGGATTGCAGACTAAGAGATTGATCATATTATTTTTTGAATGTAAATTTAGGGGGAAATCATCTGTGCTGCTAACAGCACGAACTTATCTGATGTTGCACTGTATGATCACTTAAATCATTGAACACTGAAATGAAGTAAGTACTCCTCGTTTATGTGATATGCACTCAAGGGAACCTTTAGTTATGGTGTAGTGAGTTGTCAGCAGCATAGATGATTTCCCCTAAACTTTACATAGAAATCCACAAATTCATGTTAGAAACTCTTATAAACAAACAAGAGTCCAGTTCACAATTTGTGAAGGAGACAACAGACATTAGACATGGCTAAGCTTACATCATCTTCAAGCATTCAACAAAACAGAATCCCAAGTATACTATATTAACTCAAAGTTCAACTTTTCTCTATACTCTTGAAAATCATCTAGCCAAGATACTGATAACTTCACTTTTCATGTTTTTATAGAGATACATTGCTATTTTAAACCTAATCTGAAATCAATCACGTTAAAAAGAAATTAAATAACAATAAATACAGCTAATTTAAAAATTACCAGTAAAGGGTTTGCGCTTGACAGCAGGATCGAGCTGATTACACCACCTCAAACGACACGATTTTCCCGATCTGCCGGGAATTCCTCTGGCGATCAGGCTCCAGTTTCTCGCACCGAAATTGCTCACTAATCGACTGAGAATAGCGTCCTCTTCAGGAGACCAAGGTCCCTTCACTCTGTCGCCGGACTTCTTGCTGGCGCGACCACTAGCACCGCTGCTTCCAAAAGCGGCATCGCAGTCGTCGGCGTCATGGTTTTCAGCAGCAGTTTCAGTGTTAGTAACGTCGTGTTGGGCGGCAGTAGTGAAATCCTCTATTTCGGCGGCGTCTTTGTCCATTAACAACCAACTGTGTGATCGGGAAAGGACAGGTCAATGTGTTTTCTGGGTTGAAGAGTGCGCCTTTCGGTAGAGAATTTTTAATAAAGGGTGGAAACTGAAGTTGAAAGAGAAGTTGCATAAAAGGTTAATAATGGAAAAATCCTTAAACTTTGTTTTACTTTTTGGTTTAAATCTTAATATTTGTTTTTACATTATTTAAACCTTAAACTTTATTTTACTTTTGGTTTAAATCTTAAACTTTATTTTACTTGTTGGTTTAAACTTTAAACTTTATTTCTAAATGATTTAAACCTTATACTTTAAATATATTTCTATTTAACTCATAAACTTTTATTTACTTATTTAAAATGGGTAAAAAGTAAATCTACAACCTATTCAACTGGCCACCTCATCTCTCCTTAACACACGACTTGTAAAACGTTTAGAGCATAAAAGGGGAACGGCGGCGAAATCGACGTTAGGACAAAGGGCAGTTAATGGCGAAGTCGACGACGGGACCAAGGGCGAAGCCGATGACGGGACCATGGGGCGAACAGCGATGCACTCGGTCTCGTCTTCGTCGTCGTCGTCGTCGCCGATCGCTACCCTTGGTCCCGTCGTCGTCCTCACCATGCTTCGCCCTTGGTCCCGTTGTCGTCTTCGTTGATTGCTGCCTTGGTCCCGTCATCCTCGGCGTTCGCTGCCCTTGGTCTCGTCATCGATTTCGCCGCCGCTCCCCTCTTATGCTCTAAACGTTTTACAAGTCTTGTGTTAAGGAGAGATGAGGTAGCCGGTTGAATAGGTTGTAGGTTTACTTTTTTACCCATTTTAAGTAAGTAAATGAAAGTTTATGGGTTAAATAAAAATATATTTAAAAGTAAAGGTTTAAATCATTTAAAAATAAAGTTTAAGGTTTAAACCAACAAGTAAGATAAAGTTTAAGGGTTAAACCAAAAATAAAATAAAGTTTAAGGTTTAAATCATGTAAAAACAAAGATTAAGGTTTAAACCAAAAAGTAAAATAGAGTTTGAGGTTTTTTTTATTATTAACCCTTGCATAAATATTAACTTTTGTTAATAAAAGCCTGTATGCTTTTGTGTATTGTCTATTCTTTTTAAAGCATCGGGTGTGGGATTGACATAGATAACTAGAATAATATTTGTACGGTGCTCGGTACAACGAAAAAAAAATAGTATAACACTCATACATTGTTTGTCTTTATTTAAAAGATATACTTAATTTGTAGCATGTATTAAAAGAAGTATAACACTTTCAAAAGGAATAACTTCTATGAACATAAAATTATTAATGTTATGGAATAATAAAATTAGACTCTAAATTGAATATCACAAACAATCAAATCCTTGTTATGTATCTGATATACTTGTTTCTTAATGTCCTAATAACCAATCCTCTAAACTTGAACAAAAAACCCACTACAGAAAAATCCATAGGACCGGTAGAAAGAAAAATACCCTAAAAGCATCAGTGTTGCATAAATTCCAAGTGTTTTTAGTTTGTGTATGTCTGCAACACATGCATGAGTGTTGCATACTTACATGGTCATGGATGCTTTGACCTTAATTCTTCTCATAATTGTGTATCTATTCATTTAATTAATAAATCCCTAAGCGTAAAGTGTAGATGCATAGAAATTTTCAGATATAAATTTGTGAAAATCGAATTGCTTGATATGGTACACATGAAATATTACGTAAATCTAATGTTTTGCATTCCATGCAAAATAAAATAAGTTTGGCATGATGATATAGTCAATGAAACTCGACAGTATCTGACCTGTTCGTTCCTATCAAGCCCAGTATCTAGACCGATTCAAGAGTCAATACTGAATGTTTGAGACCAACCGACCCTATATGGCCCGGTCCTCGGTTCGTATTTTTTCCCAAATCCCAACCTCGAATAATCAAGCCAGTCCGGTCACAACCGGTTCAGACCGGTAAGACGCATCGAGTTACCCTCTAATGAATCAACGTGCTTCTTCAAAAAACGACTTTTACCAAATGTGCAAGAAGCTAACCGGGTTAGGTTTTATTATCTAGATATTGGTATCTTTTGAAATCACCCCGTGTTCATTGCTTCTGACGAAAAGCATGGGAGCGACAATGGAATATCATCGGACTTCACCATTTGACCACTCATCTCAACTCTTCTCTTCAATGGCATCCGCTTTGTTCTTCTTGGCTTCGATCCAATCATCAACAAAACCCATGTTAAATTAATTTTTCTTCTATTGATTTCTAGGTTATCATTGAATATGTTTGTTTTTTCAGGCTTACCCCTATCCCTCCTTAACAAACCGTTGTTCGATTGTTAGGGCCTTAGGGGTTTCAAAGAAAATCTAATCTAGAGTACGAACTTACTGTTTTTTGCTTTCTTGAATAATTCCGAGAGTTCAAGCTAAAACCTTCTTGCTAATTTTCAATGAGGATTTACATCCTAATTACCCGTGAGGTCACATATATTCAAGAATGATAAAAATGGTATAGAGCATGCAAAGAATGGAGCTCTGTAATCAAAAACAAAAAACAAAAAACAAAGTAAGACCGATCTCTAAACAAGAGCGAGAAGTAAGGCTGAAATCCATCAAAGAATTGGTGCAAGTTTTAGTAGGAATGTAGATTTTAATGGCTGCCAGTTGAAATTAGAAGCGAAGAAAGTGGATAACAAATTGAGAAATTATTGACCACGTTGTTAATCAAGCTATTTACATTTTTTCTTGGTTTCTCCCCACGTTTAAAAGCACAAACAATTCCCTGTTTTAAGCGTTAATTTAAAGGGATTAGATTAAATGTAAATATCATCAGATGGCTATTAAAGTTTAAAATCCCACTCACTTCTCACGCAAAGACAAAAAATAACGGCAAGTAAATTAAATGATTGGACGGCATGACTAAAATTTATAATGGGTATTGTAACACCCTCTTACCCGGCCTAGTAGGATTAAGATAATTAATCAAGTTTAGATTTGGGATTCAAATTAATTATGTGGATTAATTGATTTTAATGTGATTAATTGATTAATTGGTTTAATTAAATTAATCGTTAAATTAATATTGTGTTAATGGGGGTGAAGTGGCCGGTTTGGTGAGTTAGTCACCACCCCACCCCATTGCATGCAACTAACAACAAAATTACTCTAGTGTGTGTGTGTTTTGTTCTCTCGGCCGAAATCAAAGAAGAGAAGGAATCAACAAACTGATTTTGATCTTATATGCAATTAGAGTTCTGATTTTAGCTCATTGTTAAGGTTTGATTACTAAATTGAATTTGTTAGATTAATGTTTGTATTCGGTTTTTAACATAGTATGAATTCCGATTGATGCATGCTAATGAATTGATGAGTTAGGTTGTATGCATGCTAGATTTTATGTTTGTTATATGATCTTTATGAGATTAGAATGATTACTGGAAACATAGAACATTAACATGTTAGAAATCAGTGTTGAATTGTGTTAGAAACTGAAATTGGGGAAGAACATATGAATTTATCGGATTTGAGTTATGAATCCATCGGATTTGGACATTATCGGATTTGGTATTATCGGATTTAGACCTTTACTCGGATTTCCAATCGATCGAATTTGGATTCAACCGGATTCAATGATTTGTATATCTTTGGGATTATTGTATCATGAATATGTATATATGCAATTGTGTATGTACTTTTATCGGATTTGGGATGTGTCGAAATCCAACTAAACCTCTATGTAATGCCTTAACTTTTTCCTCGGATTTACCTATTCTCTCGGAATTGAACATGTATCGGAATCCGACTAAATGTTTATGACTTAAGTATGAAATCAGATTGGTAAATGCCTTAGCACTTTCTCGGAATCCGAGTTACTCGGAATTGGACTTGTAACGGATTTCTGCCTTTACTCGGATTGTATATTTACTCGAAAATTGGATATTATCGGATTTGGATTTGGATTCTATCGGAATTGGATCATTTGCTCGGATTGTGCCTATGCTCGGATTTGAGTTATGATTCCATCGGATTTGGACATTATCGGATTTGGTATTATCGGATTTAGACCTTTACTCGGATTTCCATTCAATCGGATTTGGATTCAAACAGACTCAATGATTTGTATATCTTTGGGATTACTGTATGATGAATATGTATATATGCAATTGTGTACATACATGATTTACATGGTTAGATATGATATCTATTTTGGATCAGTATTATGATTTGAATACTGACTTGGGTTACTTCAATCTCAGGAACTGAGAAGACTCAGTGAGTTAGTCACTTGAGTGTGCTTCATATCTTTGAAGACTTTGGTGAGTGGGTTTATATCTTTTGATATACAGGATTTGATATCCTATTTGGAATGCTCTTGTTTGGATTGTATATACATGTTATTTGGAGATCAGTTTAGTCTGAACCATTGCTTGGGGGATTTACCGTATCAGATCTTGTGGTGCATCTGTTGTACCCAAGAAGGCTGGTATTGTTATCCATTTTAGCAAGGTTATCGGTAAAACTTGGTTTTGGCCGACCTTGGTTGTAGGTGCTTGCAACACCGCCGGTTCTCCTGGGATTCATGAGCTATTTGGTTTAGGCATGTTTGCCTTGTATTTGATTAGATATTGGTTCCCTCACTTAGCTTTGTGCTAATTCCCCAGTAGACTGTTTTGCAGATTAACTCCGGTGAGCTTTGAAGCTTGAACTGGGAATACCGTACTCTGATGTCAAGTTTTGATAAGAGCCTGTTTTTGGATTAACACTGTAAAAGTTTTGATGTATAAAACAAGATAATCTTTTGTATCTATTATGTAATTAAGTTAATTATATTTATTTAGCTTCCGCATGCGATTTAATTATATGTTTAAAAAGTACAGTGTTACAAGTTGGTATCAGAGCATTGGTTTGAGGATTTGCATGAATAATTTGTGCAATACTCGAGCCAAGGCTCTGGTCAGTCCAGTATTCCGAGGGTGGGTAATTAGTAAAATAGCTTTGAGGGTAGTTAGTGTGTTTTAACTAACGGATTATATCTAACAATTGGTGAGATGCTGTGTATAGCATAGATAATGGCAGATAACATGAACCCGACAACTACCCCTACGTCCCCCAGAAGGAACAACCAGTCATCAACTGCAGCTAATGAACAACACCGGGCTGGAACTTCTCATAATGGTAAGTCTGAACAGCAAGAATATGTGCTACAGTTGGAAGACACTCTACAATCATTAAGGGATAGGGTTCAGGAACTGGAACAGCAACAGCAATAGACTCAGTCATCACAGCTAACCCAAACTATCCAAATGCCTCGAGAGTCAGCAGTATTCACCCAGGCAATACCACCTCCGGTCTACTCTCTTGCACCTTTTAACACGGTGTCAACACCATTTGGAATCTTACCGTTTGTGTCTATGCCTCTTGTGTCTCAACCTTACTAATCCCAACAACAGTACCAACCACAACAAAATTTCTTTATCCCATGGTATCCAAGTCAGGGAGGTTTTCGATCAAAGGCTCAGTTTATAGATTTCATGGATTGCCAGCCACCGGAGTACACTGGGAGCTCCAACCCTACTGATACACTGAACTGGCTGAGGGAGACAGTCAAGGCATTGGATGCCTGTAATTGTGAAGAGGTGGATAGAGTTAAATTTGCATCAAAGAGGCTGAAAGGCCAAGCTGCTACCTGGTGGGATTCTTTAACTGCACATCTGTCCAGAGATGTGGTAAACTCGATAACTTGGGATCAATTCCAGGCCAAATTCTACGAACAATTCTGCAACACTTACGATCTGGCCAGGGTGAAGCGGGAATTTATGGATTTAGCTCAGGACGACAAGATGTCAGTAGATGAGCTGATTGCAAAGTTTAACGAGAAGTTGAGATTTGCCAAACAATGGGTGCCGGATGAACTTTCCCATTTAGATCATTTTGTACAAGCCTTACTACCTGAGTATCGGGGTAACACCCGGATGGCAACTTCTCTGATACAGGCTTTTACAATTGCCCGTGCTGCTGAGGGTGATATGAAAGCAAGAGAGAGAATGAACCGTGAGAAAGGTTTATCTAACAAATCAAGTGGAAATCAAGGCGGGAATAAAGGGAAGTGGCAGAGTAATCAGAACCGAGGGGATCAGAAATCAAAGGGTTCGGGGTCTCTTCAGAACAAGCCGTGGTGTAAACCATGCAACTCTAGTCACACCGGTCCTTGCACAACTCAGACCAAACGGTGCTTACGATGTGGCGGGTTTGGTCATGAACCATTTGCTTGTAGGTTTAAAACCAATGTCTGCTGGAACTGTCACGAGGAAGGTCATAGAGCTGGGGCTTGCACGAAACAGAGGCCGAAGGGGACGGGGCAGGGGGTAGCATTTGTCGGGGGATCGTCTGCAAGTCAGAAACGGAAAGCCGCACCTTCTGCGGAAGGTAGAGCTTTGAAGATGACGGTTACAGAGGCTACAGAGAACAGTGACGTTATCACGGGTATGTTTATTGTGAACTCTGTGCCTGCTCGTGTGTTATTTGATTCGGGTGCCAATAGATCTTTCATGTCAATAGCTTTATGTGACAAACTGAAAATACCTGTTACTGTTATTGCTTCTCCTTTAGAAGTAGAGGTAGCTGATGGTAAGTTAGTGCCTGTAACTTCTTCTGTAACTGGGGTTTCAATAGATATTGATGGTACTAGTCTGCCTGTAGATTGCTTATTGATGCCTATTCCGGGGTTTGACTTAGTACTAGGCATGGATTGGTTAAGTCACCATAGGGCTAGTATCCAGTGCCACAAGAAACTGATTACTATTCCTTTGGCTGACGGGTCGCATGTCGTGGCTCGTGGGGATAAAACTTCTTCATCTTTTCCAATCATCTCGTTTATGAAAGCTAGAAAATCTCTAGCTAAAGGGTGTGCGTCTTTCCTGGCCTACGCAATCGATGCAAAGAAAGAAATGAAAGCGGTTACCAATGTTCGGGTTGTGTCAGAGTATCCGGAAGTGTTTCCAGATGATTTACCGGGATTGCCTCCTGTTCGGGATGTTGAATACAAGATAGATCTGATTCCTGGTACTTCGCCGATTGCGAAAGCTCCGTATCGTTTGGCTCCTTCCGAGATCCGAGAGATGATGACACAGATTCAGGAGTTGCTCGATAAGGGGTTTATCCGACCGAGTTCTTCGCCTTGGGGTGCACCAGTTTTGTTTGTTAAGAAGAAGGATGGAACTTTTCGTATGTGTATTGACTACAGAGATCTAAACAAAAGAACCATCAAGAATAAATATCCGTTGCCCAGAATCGATGATTTATTTGATCAGCTACAAGGGGCTTCTTATTTCTCGAAGATTGATTTGAGATCGGGTTATCATCAAATCAGGGTAGCAGAAGAAGATATTCCAAAGACTGCTTTTCGTACTATGTATGGTCATTACAAGTTCCTAGTAATGCCATTTGGTTTAACGAATGCACCTGCAGTGTTTATGGATCTGATGAATCGTGTCTGTCGACCCTTCCTAGACAAATTTGTCATTGTGTTTATCGATGATATTTTGGTGTATTCAAAGACAGAAGGTGAGCATGATCAGCATTTGAGACAAGTTTTGGAAATTCTTAAACAACATAAGTTATATGTCAAGCTTTCGAAGTGCGAATTTTGGTTACGTGAAGTTCAGTTTCTGGGGCACATAATTTGTCAAGAGGGAATAAAAAGTGGATCCGTCCAAGATTGAAGCCGTTATGAACTGGAGTGCACCAAAAATGCCTACAGAGATAAAGAGTTTTCTTGGATTGGCAGGTTACTACCGCAGATTTATAAAAGACTTTTCTAAGTTGGTTGGTCCGTTGACCAAGTTGACTCGTAAAGATGTTCCGTTTTTATGGGGTTCAGCTCAAGAAGAAACTTTTCAGACTCTGAAGCAGTTACTATATCAAGCACCTATTCTATCATTTCCTGAGGGTTCAGAGGATTTTGTGGTAAACTGTGATGCTTTTCACGCCGGTTTGGGATGTGTTTTGATGCAGAGGGGTAAAGTAATTGCTTATGCTTCAAGACAGTTGAAACCGAACGAACGAAACTACCCAACTCATGACTTGGAACTAGCTGCCGTGGTATTTGCACTGAAATTGTGGAGGCATTATTTGTATGGAACTAAATGTACTATCTGCACTGATCATAAAAGCCTTCAGTATGTGTTTACACAGAAGGATCTGAACATGAGACAGCGTCGTTGGTTCGAATTGATCAAAGATTACGATTGTGATATTCAGTATCATCCGGGTAAAGCGAATGTAGTTGCAGATGCACTCAGCCGAAAAGGATCTACGGAGACTGTACAATTTATGCGATTGGAGATTAAGTCTGACTTAGTGGATCAATTGGTAGCTGCACAGCTAGAAGCTTTGAAAGATGAGAACTTAAAGGAGGAACTGATGATTAAAAGACAGCAAGAGTTAACTACCGATTCGCGTGGTTTGAGGATTTATCATACACGTGTTTGGGTACCGAAGTTTGGTAATTTGAGGGAGTTAATACTGAATGAAGCTCACAAGTCCAGATTATCAATACATCCGGGTAGCACGAAGATGTACCATGATTTAAAGACTCGATATTGGTGGCCTACGATGAATACATATATAGCCAAGTTTGTTGGGATGTGCCACATTTGTGCTCAAGTTAAAGCTGAACATCAGAAACCGTACGGATCGTTGAAACAGTTAGAGATACCTGAGTGGAAATGGGATCACATAATGATGGATTTTGTAACGAAACTTCCACGAACTCAACGAGGTCATGATATGATTTGGGTAATTGTCGATAGATTAACCAAGAGTGCTCATTTCCTTGCTACCGCTGAAACTGTTTCTTTAAGCAAACTGGCTCAATTGTATGTCGATGAGATAGTGTCTAGACATGGGGTGCCTATATTTATTGTTTCAGACAGAGACTCGAGGTTCGTATCTAACTTCTGGAACAGATTGCAACAGGAATTAGGATCCAGGGTAAATTTGAGTACGGCCTATCATCCATAGACAGATGGTCAGTCAGAAAGAACCATTCAGACTTTGGAAGATATGCTTCGGGCTTGCGTGTTAGAGTTCGGAGGATCATGGGATTCACATCTGCTTTTGGTGGAATTTGCTTATAACAATTCCTATCATAGTAGTATCGGTATGCCTCCGTATGAGATGCTGTATTGTCGACCTTGCAGAACTCCGACTTGTTGGTTAGAAGCTGGGGAAAAGCAATTTGTAGGGTCTGATATTGTACAGATGACAGCTGATAAGGTTGCTATTGCTAGAGATAAGTTAAAAGCTGCAAGGGATAGACAGAAAATGTATGCTGATCCGCGTCGTCGACCTGTATCGTTTGTTGAAGGAGAAATAGTTTACTTAAAGGTATCTCCTTGGAAGGGTGTAATCAGATTTGGTAAACGCGGGAAGTTGGCTCCCCGTTACATTGGTCCTTTCAGAATCAGACGGGTTGTTAACGATCAGACTGTTACATTGGATCTACCAGATGAGTTAGCTGGAATTCATAACACTTTCAACGTGTGTTATCTTCGTAAGTGTAATGTAGAGGATCAGACGCAGGTTCTTCGAATATAGGATCTTCGGGTGGATACTAATAAGAAATTAATAGAGGAACCAGTTGAACTATTGGATCAGAAGGTTACAAAGTTGAGAAAGAAACAAATACCATTGGTATTAGTTAAATGGAAGCACAGTTTGGGTTCGGATCTAACTTGGGAAACCGAAGCCAACATGAGGAACCGATATCCTTCCTTGTTCGAGAACGATCAGATTCCGAGGACGGAATCTTCTTAAGGGGGGTAGATTTGTAACACCCTCTTACCCGGCCTAGTAGGATTAAGGTAATTAATCAAGTTTAGATCTGGGATTTAAATTAATTATGTGGATTAATTGATTTAAATGTGATTAATTGATTAATTGGTTTAATTAAATTAATCGTTAAATTAATATTGTGTTAGTGGGGGTGAAGTGGCCGGTTTGGTGAGTTAGTCACCACCCCACCCCATTGCATGCAATTAACAACAAAATTACTCTAGTGTGTGTGTGTTTTGTTTTCTCGGCCGAAATCAAAGAAGAGAAGGAATCAACAAACTGATTTTGATCTTATATGCAATTAAAGTTCTGATTTCAGCTCATTGTTAAGGTTAGATTACTAAATTGAATTTGTTAGATTAATGTTTGTATTCGGTTTTGAACATAGTATGAATTCCGATTGATGCATGCTAATGAATTGATGAGTTAGGTTGTATGCATGCTAGATTTTATGTTTGTTATATGATCTTTATTAGATTAGAATGATTACTGGAAACATAGAATATTAACATGTTAGAAATTAGTGTTGAATTGTGTTAGAAACTGAAATTGGGGAAGAACATATGAATTTATCGGATTTAGGGAATGAATCACTCGGAATTGATGAAATCCGACAGAAACAGTCGGAATTGGATGAAATCCGACTAAAACACTTATGTATTTTCCCTAACACTTTTATCGGATTTGGGATGTGTCGGAATCCGACTAAACCTCTATGTAATGCCTTAACTTTTCCCTCGGATTTACCTATTCTCTCGGAATTGAATTCAACCGGATTCAATGATTTGTATATCTTTGGGATTATTGTATGATGAATATGTATATATGCAATTGTGTACATACATGATTTACATGGTTAGATATGATATCTATTTTGGATCAGTATTATGATTTGAATATTGACTTGGGTTACTTCAATCTCAGGAACTGAGAAGACTCAGTGAGTTAGTCACTTGAGTGTGCTTCATATCTTTGAAGACTTTGGTGAGTGGGTTTATATCTTTTGATATACAGGATTTGATATCCTATTTGGAATGCTCTTGTTTGGATTGTATATACATGTTATTTGGAGATCAGTTTAGTCTGAACCATTGCTTGGGGGATTTACCGTATCAGATCTTGTGGTGCATCTGTTGTACCCAAGAAGGCTGGTATTGTTATCCATTTTAGCAAGGTTATCGGTAAACCTTGGTTTTGGCCGATCTTGGTTGTAGGTGTTTGCAACACCGCCGATTCTCCTGGGATTCATGAGCTATTTGGTTTAGGCATGTTTGCCTTGTATTTGATTAGATATTGGTTCCCTCACTTAGCTTTTTTCTAATTCCCCACTAGACTGTTTTGCAGATTAACTCCGGTGAGCTTTGAAGCTTGAACTGGGAATATGGACAGACCGTACTCTGATGTCAAGTTTTGATAAGAGCCTGTTTTTGGATTAACACTGTAAAAGTTTGGATGTATAAAACAAGATAATCTTTTGTATCTATTATGTAATTAAGTTAATTATATGTATTTAGCTTCCGCATGCGATTTAATTATATGTTTAAAAAGTTCAGTGTTACAGGTATATAATTTGATACAACTTTTAATCAAAAGAATGTATGAAGGAAGCATGCAATCTTCATTCGTAGCATTAGTTAATTAACATTTTCTTAACTTAAAGTCCAACTTTATATAAAAACATGGTGTAAGGCAAAACTCAATCAGACAAGAGTAAATAACCACAACCACAATCACATATGTGCAAAACCTCAACCGATGAAATCCTATGCTTGGTCTCGTGAGCCATCACGACGGCCCAAGAGGTCAACTAGGGACTGGCCAACATAAACCCTCAAAAAGACTCCCACTTGCACCAAGATCACATCATGGTCAAGTAGAAAGCAAGATGTAAAAAAAATATCCTGAAATTTTGTAGTATCTTGTGAGCAGTTTATCGGCCTCAGGGAGTCTTTCCCAATCAAAGTACCCTTGATGAAAGTTGTTGGTATATATCTTGTGAAACTCCAGAAAAAAGAATCACGTCGATCTGAGGCGTCTAGCTCCGGGAAATCAAGTTTTCGTGCTGGATGTCCAGCAGCTCCGAAAAAACGCCTTTGCCTTTAATTTTTCCGTCATTCCATGTTGAGCAACGATTACAATTTTGTACTAAAATACAATTATCCTACTACAAAACTAAGTAATAAAATTTCCTAAACAATTGTTACAAGTGACGAAAAATTTATATAATTACAAAGCCAAAAACCAGGCACCAAACACCAAATCAACCACCCAAAACGGTAATCAAGAACAAGGCACACAAACAGTGTAGATTTTCATCGGTTTTGCACATCCAACATCGTAACATTAAATCATGAATGTGTTGGCTTGGTCGATGGTGAAAGTGCATAATTTAACCATGGATCTCAAAAAACTTACAATAAGAACAACAACAAGCCAACAAATTGCAGAAAACAAATACAATAATTGATCTATGATTGGTATAGGTAAAAAGTGGCTTTAAGGTTTATAAAAACTAATATTTTAACACCATCCCATGGTCGAAAAAACATAGCCAAGGGCTGTCCGAAAAGCGATCCATATAACCTTTGAAAAACAATTTTTAAACCCCTTTTACATATACCTCATTAATCGAATGACACATACTGTGGCTCTGATACCACTGTTGGTGATAGACAAGAAAATAATACATAACCATATATATAAACACAGTGGATAACATCACCAACAGCCGGATCTATGTATTGCCAATACAATCAAACGAAAAGAAAGAATCTTGTACATTTAATCGCAATTAAGAGGAATTGAATGATTTGAGAACTTGTTGTGTAGCCTTGACACCCTAGTATTCAATATAGAATACCTCTAATGTAGTACACACTATTGGGTTTTTTGTTGGGAAAATGATCTCATCAGTTTGAATTTGATAAGACAAAGTTAAGTTTGTAAGATGAGTTCTACATATAACTTAAACAGAATTATGAAGCTTAGTCAGACTGAACACTTAGAGTGATTCAGACTGAGTATAAGCTGAATATAAGCTGAGCACATGTTGATCAGTTTATATTATACCTTAGTGTGTTTATTAATATGTTTAATAATCTGTGTATGTCACATAAGGTATATATCGAGTAATTAGCTTGATGTGTTTCAAGCTGAGTGACTTAGCTCAAAAGCAGAGTCAGCTCGACAGAGTTGCTAAATATGTTTTAGTCAACTAAGTTAGACTTCTAAGGATGAGTTTATCAATGTACGTGTTAGTTCTTGTATGAATTCGGATTTGTTCTCGAAGAACTCAGCTTGATGAGTTTCAAGCTGAGTACTCAGTCCGAGTGAAGAAGTCAGTTTAAAGATAATTTAAATATGTTTTAAATTCATCTTTATCTCTCTCTATATCTACGGCGCGGATAAGAAGACTCCAGAATCAAGATTGAACATTGAAGACTCAAGATAAGAAGATTCAAGATTCAAGATTCCGGTTTATCCGAAAGTTAGTTAGCGAATTAGGATAAGTCTAGTTTGTTAGGAACCGTAGCAACAGGATTATAAATACTTATCTCCTGATAAGTTTAGAGGTACGACTCAGAGACGATTACAACTAAGTGTTGCAGAGCCAAACCTCACCTCATCGTATGTGTTACGAATCTTGATTCAGTATCAAGATACTCACAGATTGCCAAAGATATTCGTGTGTTCGAATTAATCACATTAGTTGTGATATTGGTAAGTAATCATGTGTTGATTCAATCTGTGAAAATTCTGTTTAGAGAGTCGTCGGTATCTATAATTATATGTTAATTATAGATATCTAAGTTTGAGAGAATTGAGAGATTTATATTAGGTGATTATATATCAAGAGTTGCGTACTTGATAGTCATTATAATCATTTTTTTATTCAAAGCATTGTAATCATCTTCTGATTAATAAAAGCATTCGATTGATTGTGGTTTGATTTACTATGTGTAACACTTTTATTTAATTTGTTCAATTTCCGCAGAAAGTGTATTCAACCCCCCTTCTACACACCTGTTGCTTGTTGTTACTCTCTCATACAAGGGACCAACAACTGGTATCAGAGCAGGCTGAACGATTTCATCAGTTGAATAGTTCAAGATTCTGAGAAAGATTGAAATGTCGACAAGCAATACTCCATCAAACTTTCCTCAGATCTCTGCTAAAGGATGTCCCATATTTGATGGATCTGACTATCCTATGTGGAAGTTCAGAGCCATGCTCTTCCTAAAGTCCATTGACAACCGTATGTCGGAAGTCATCACAAAAGGACCAATAATCCCCAAGATTCCCTCTACTGTCAGTGATACGTCTCCTGGCAAATCTGAGAAGGAAACAAGAAAGCCTGTTGCATCCTGGACTGATGAAGATTGGAAACTCTTCAATCTAGATGACAAGGCAAAGAGTGTTCTAGCGAATTCCCTAACTAATGAAATCCTGCGCACTGTGACTGGGTGTCAAACCGCAAAGGATATCTGGGATACGCTGAGTGTCACTTATGAGGGCACAGATCTGGTCAAGCAGCAAAAGAAGAATCACTTGAATAGATCGTATGAAAACTTCTTTTCAAAGAAGAATGAAACCTTGGCAGATTTGTTCACAAGGTTTCACTGCTTGATAAATGACCTACTAAGTGTGGGTGTAAAAAGAGATGAAGCTGAGCTCGTGCTGAAATTTCTGGATGTGTTACCAGAAAGGTTCAATAAAGTAACCACTACACTAAGGGCTGGAGGAACATTACACATGTATAACCTACAGTCCATCTATGGGTTCTTGCTGAATCATGAACAGATCATAGAACACAAAAGAGCTTCTCAACAACAACTAAAAGAATCTTTGGACAAAACAGAAGTTGCATTAGTTGCACAGAAGAAGAAGAATGGTTCCAAAGCTATGGTTGTTGAATCTGAGACTGAGTCAGAATCTCAAGCTGACCACTCAGACTCAGACTCAAGTGATACTGATGATGTTCAGACCATCACTGAGCAAATGGCCATGTTAGCCAGACGTTTGAGAAAAGCTCAAAGGGGAAGAGGAAGATCTGACAGGAGCAAAGGGAAGAGTTCCTTTGATCCCAAGAATGCTGTGTGCTTCAACTGTCAGAAAAAGGGACATATAGCTGCTGAGTGCAGATCTAAGAAGGTAGAATCAACATCTGTTGTTGATAAGAATGCTTATAGAGCTAATAAGTACAAGAAGAAGTACACTCAGCTCAAGAAATCAAAGCCTGAAGACATACCCAGTGGAAAAGGTTTATATGCTGAAACCTGGGATACAGAATCATCCACCTCAGATGATAATGTATGTCTAATGGCTCAAGAAGATGAAGAGCTAGAATTGGATGAGGTTGATTATGGTCAGTCCGAATCAATCTTTGAAGCTGCATGAAGGAAGCTGAGGAAAACATCAAACTGAGTGATTGGGATCCTGCTTCCATGTACAAGGTCAGTAATTTCTACTCTTATACAGATGAGGAGAAAGGTCTTGCTTTTGATTATTTGCTAAATGATTTCAAGGCCATCCTTAAGTCTCAGACTGACCTCAAAGCTGAAATAGCAAAACTTAAAGATGAGATTAAGGAAAATAAATCTCTCATTGATGTTGGTAAGAAAGCACAGTGTGACCTTGAATGTCAGAGGCACATTAATAAACTTCTTAGTGAAGAACTTCAGGAAGCAAAAGACAAAGCTGATCAACTTCAGAAGATATCTGAATCTTGGTGTAAGTCATCAAAGCTTGCTGAACAGTGCATAAACCAACAGATACCTAAACAGGTGAAGGCTGTACTTGGAGGTGACTATCAAACAGCAGCTTATGGAGCTGATGATGAGATAGCAAGTACAGATTCTGAGGAAGATAGATAACTGATTGAGTCTCAGAAGTCAGCCTTAGAGAAACGACATGATCCAAGCCTAAAATTCAATATGTTTGTGAAGGCCAAAGATCATGGTAATGAGTGCTCAACATCTAAACAACATGGTAAGTCTGTGTTGGACAGATTAGGCACTCAGCCTATTCAAAGAACTTTAGTCATAGAAAGGCTTAATCCAAATCCTTTCAAAAGACAAAATTCTCTATCAGGCTCGGAGAGAAGTTATAAGAACAGGAAGACCACTGTAAGTCAGAGGTCAAATCAAAACAATGGTAAGTCCAAAGTTGTTGATCATGGTAAGTCCAAGAAGATCAACAGTGGTAAGTCCAAACCTGTTGAAATTGGTGAGTCCAGTAGGCATGACAAAGGTAAGTCCAAAGTCATGGAGAAGAAGGTTGTTAGTCAATCTTCTCAGGATAACAAACAGAGACTTGACAAAGGTAAGTCCAAAGTCAGTGATCACCAGGTGAATCAGCTTGCAAAGAAAGTTGAGAAGTTATCCACCACATACAATCCTAAAACTGAAAGTAAATTCTCACAAGGATTGTTAGACACTCTACCTCCTGTCATCATTGGAAGAAGGAGATGCTACAAATGCAGAAGTAGAGGTCATGAGGCTAAGGACTGTGATGCTGAAATCTCAAGGCTTGAGCAAGAACAAACTGATCAGCCTACACAGGATTCAGTTCCTGCTCAAGCTAAGCAGCCAGTTCAACAAGATGAAGTTGCTAAGTGCTCCTCATCTGAACCCACCAAGAAGTGGGTTCCCAAGCAAAACTAATGTGTTTAGTTTTTATATCATGTGCAGGGTTCAAGTAAATGGTACTTGGATAGTGGATGTTCAAGGCACATGACCGGATGGAAAGGACTTTTCAGTGATTTCCAAGAAGATGAAGTGTTGGGATCTAGTGGGCACGCAGCGGAAGTGAATGTACAACAAAAACAACCCATGGTACAAGCAAACAAAGCATAAAACCGAAATCCCAAACATGGACCAAACTCTATGTAAAGAAATGCAACTTGTAAGAAGGAAAGAAGGTTTATACCTTTCTCCTAAGCTCCAGAGTTCTGCAAATCTCGTGGTTGTGATGCTCCAAAACCGAAACACGGATCGTCTAATGGGTAGTACCCCGGGAACACGTCAAACCACATGAGCTAGCAAGCCATTGTGTTTCTTCACCATGAAAAACACTCCGAGACAGCATCAAACCGAGACCAAGCTGGAGAAATCTCTCTTGAACTCTCACTTGGTCTTTGTAGCACCAAAGAGAGCAAAATGAAGTGTAGAACATTTTAGAGAAGAAGAGAGAGAGCCTCTCAAAATGAACTCCACATCCCTCTTATGCTTCCAGACTCAATATAACCCCATATGGCCGGCCAAACCTCGAGACTCAAAAGTCTCCATGCATTGGTTGATATAGGAGGTGTTTTGAAAAATGTCACTTGCAGGGTTTAGCGGCGCTAACCATGAGTTAGCGGTGCTAACTCAAAATAGTTAGCGGCGCTAACGCGCCCTGTCAGCGATTTGACACAAAGCACATGCAGCCGTAGCGGCGCTAACCTTTAGGACTTAGCGGCGCTAACCCCTTACTGTTAGCGGCGCTAACGCGGCCTGCGATGTCAACTTTTGTCTTTTGTCATATTTGGTCCCTTAACTTAAGTTGCTGTCAGGTTAGACCCCGGTGTATGACCCAATAGGCCCATACATCATCAGCAGCGGTCCATATGGCGTACGTACATTAATGGGCATATTTCTAACAAACTCCCACTTGAACATAATGTACCGTACCCATGTGACCACAGACAAAGAGCGGCCTCTAGCAAAAGCATCAATGCCCCCAAGTCAGTATGGGTTCCGCTACTTTGCAGAAAACCATAACCTACAAAAGAACGTAGAGGTCCTATTTGATAAGTGATCAATACTCCTTTTGTTCGCGATATCCTTGTGAACACGAGACATGGATTGACACGTCAATCTCCAGATCGTTCACGATTATCTTTCTCGATCTTGATTGGTGGTGAACAAAATTTAAGGACATATCTGATTCTCAATCAATATTCCTCTACGCATGGCCATGCTTATTTTGGTGTCAGCGCCCAATCATCGAGGGGCCCGGGGATATCTCTCATATCAGAGGAACAAATTCCGTTGACTGTACAACCTCATAGCGTGAACCTTATCTTACTTAACTATTCCCTTTATAGTAGCCAGTTACGAACTACGTTTTGAAATGGTTAAAGTAAGAAAGTGTCATGCTATAGCAATTCATACATCTCGGGTCGAAGGACGTAATGATATTATCCTTCCGAGTCACTCTATGACCATGATCCATGAAGTGAACTCGGGTGTGGGTCTTCCAGTTACTTGAAACTCCTCTCAAGCACAAGTTACTGTTGCGTTTCATGCATTCAATCCTTGATTAATGCCTAACCAACACCTAACCTCAACCTTAATTCAAGCTTCCTTCCCTTGAAGAATGGCTGGCTGTGGAAATTTAGAATGTATAAACATTCTGGGAAGTGGTTAAACATGCTAAGATGGAACACAGTAAAGACCAATGAAGGTAACCGCATCATGCGTATATATAGTCTCCACTATATATCGATACAATCATCGGTTAGCAGTACTGCTTACCGTTCCAAAAACTAATAAGTAAATTAAACATTTACTAAAACGATATTCGAGCCTAGTCATAAGCATTAACAATGCTATTATACCTAGTATGAAATTCATCACTAGTATTTGAGAACGGCTTAATCATGGGATCATCTACGCGATATCCCTTTGTACTCCTTTGTATTCTCTTATTAAACCACTTGCAAAGTGTTTATCAACTAGATCATACACAAGGTTATCATAGTCGTCATATCCTCAATGTTACCAAGTCTACAATAGGATTAATGACACTTATGATTATCAGAGTCGTCATACTCTCAATGTAACCGAAGTATACAATAGAGTTATTGACACTCACCTTTTTATTAGAGTCGACATACCCTTAATGTTACCAAAGTACACAATAGGGTCAATGACACTCATTGAATCTCAATGTCGTATCTGCACCACATATTTGAATATTCTAAACTTCGATTAAAAAATCGACAGTTTCACAAGTATAGATTTGCTTGCAGTAATAGCTTACTCAAGACAACTCTATTTACATCGAACATCAAGAACATACATCAGTATTTCTTGAATATAAACTCCACTTGATTCCATATTCTCTATTTATACTCATAGAACAATAATTCCAACATTAGGTTGTAAAACAAGACTAAATTAGGACATTATCTTTATTGAGTACATTTTACTAGGAACACATGAAGCTCCCACTAGCCCTGACAAGGGTATCTGGCTCAATCTATGCTTTCTAGAAAACTCATTCCTTTGACTTTCTTGCAAAGCAGGATTACAGCCACAAGATGCAAGTTTTGCTGACTTTAGTCATGGACATAACTTGGATATTATGGATATATTAGACCTCGGAACATTCTTCAAACATTTCCTCAACTTAATCCTGCGAAGGATCTTGGTCTTTTATTTCCATGTGAACATACTCGTTTTCCCAAAGCGACAACAATGTTTCACATAATCCAGACCTAATCTGGATATTACGAATGAATAAGACCCTCGGAAAGTGCCTTAAGCATTTCCTCAACTTAATCCAATGAAGGATTCAGGTCTCTTACATCCAAGTGAACTAACTTGTTTCCGCAAGGTGACAACAATATTTCACTTTATCCAGGTTTTCTTCAACATAGCTACTAGAACATGTTTCCATATAATCAATATGAAACACTTTGTTTCTAGTCGGTATTTGAAGTTGTCTATTATTGCATATATGTTAGTCCCTTCACCCTTCTTGGATTACACCTCAGGTGTGGGATTAACCCAAGTCAAGTACTTGGATGCAGCAAATTGATTACATCTATGTATACCATTCCCTTCTTTTATTCACTAGTGAACACAGGGTCCCACCATGTTTCCGATGAATGGTAACATCACAATGATTTACCATCAAGCTGCTGTTACTAAAATATGACAACCTCATATCTAAACAACCTTCTTGATTTCCATCAGATTTAAAGAAGCAATGGATATTGTCAGGTTTTACCAGCATCTATATGCTGATTAAATGCTAGTGTCAACATTAGGTCTCTTACTTAAGTTTTACATTCTTCCACTAGAATGCTTTTGTAAATTGTCTTATTCCTTTTGAGTAACCAAATATGGTTCCCGTAAGTCTAAGAAACAATTATCCAAAACTCAGATGAACTACTTAAATATACAAGCATCAACTTATAATTCATCCATCTCCCACTAAATGTAGAATGGATAATTTTAAGTTATGAGATTGACAAGCAAATGACTCTTTCTAGTCAAAATCTCATTGGATGCTTAAGTGACTATAATGTCGTGTTTTAGATTGAGGACTTGGTTCATAAAATAATGTATACCAATCACATTGAATACATGTTTTGGGCCTGCCTTTTACCATATCATCAATACAGATATCCGGTTTTCTTTAAAGTAACACCATGTACAAAATGTGTTTCTTAGAGAAAACGAAGTATGGGATAAACCCATGATTCATTTCATGTTTAAATCAATATAGATAATAGAAACTTAGCATCTCCTCTAGATCTAAGAATCGATATCTATATGCCCTTATTGATTCCCAATTTTTTAAGGTTATTTCCGAACACCTCCAGGTTTCAGACACAAACCCTTTATCTAGTTAAACATTCTCCCAACTACTATCATAAAGATGGTGATGGAGAATTTTACTAGTGTCACTATACATGGCATACTTGAACGGATTATCCACACGAGTGTGATCAAAATCCATCAAGTTATAATCCTTCCTACCAATACTGGTGAAAGATTTCTTAATCATCCCAGTCCAATAAACAAGATTTGCATCTTTCATTTAGCCCGAAGCTAAACTTTTACAAAGATCCTAATCACATGGATCTAAGTGATGTAAATGTTGTTTACTTGGTCAAGTTTGATTATGCCATATACTTAATGTATCCAAACCACTTTTGGATCTAAGAATCAATTATTTCATGATTGCCTTATTACTTATAACGTGTCTTTATGTATGTAATGATATGGATAAGTTTTTGATAAAACATCTCAAAATAATTTTTCAAAAATGTTTCAATTCCAAGCAACATCCATCGTCATCAAATGTGTATTTGTGCACCAAAATGGTCAAAATAACACATAAGCTTAGACATGGATAGAAAATGAAATGAAACCATCAGAATGAAAAATCTTTTAAACAAAAATACAAGATACAAAATATCCATCATCTACAAAAGAACATACAATAAAGCAAGTCTTGCCACGTAGGGCGTACATACAAAAGTAATAATTAATCCGGAATTAATGGCGAGACTAACACTCCCAATTCTCTTATAGAAGACAATCAACAAAATTTCATCTTCAGAGATCCGGTTCTTCAACCCAGCTTATTAAGGAATAGACCTTCTTGCAACGAATAGACCTACACTTTGTAACAAAACAAATATGTGACAAACGTGAGTCTTATAGCTCGGGTAAACAACCCAGCTTATTAAGGAATAGCAATGAAGTATAATCATGAATGTACCTCAAGTAGGAAAATTAACTCTCTCTTGTCTGAGAAGTTTTATATCCTCTCGGCACGGAGGGCAGGCATGACGGCCCCAATCCCCAAATCTACCTCAGAAGTAGCAACCCACCCCATGTTGAGTCTCCTTAGGCACATCATCAATGTCTATAGACTCAAAACTTAAAGCAAGCTTGGATACTCCAACTTCTTCTTTCGATGGGATCGATTTATTCTTCTTGGCTAAAAGTTGTTCCTTTGAACAAAAAACAGGAGTGGATGATGATGATGCATGCTTGGACATGTTAGATTCAACATCCTTCAACATTCCATGCAAGTCATCTATATATATTTCCTTTCCTTTCATATGATAGTCCATTACAAACTTTTCATATGATGCGGGCAGAGACTGAAGTATGAAGTTCACACCGAGCTCCCTCCCTATAGGAAAACCAAGCCTATCCATCTGGTCCATGTATGATTTCATCTTCAAAACATGGGTACTTACACTCCTGCCTTCCCGCATCTTACAACCGGTTAGACTTTTAACACACTCATAATGTTCTTGCTTAACTTGCTGTTGGAATACTTCCTTCAGCTTATTAATCATGTCATACACAGTCATGTGCTCAAATTGCTTTCGCAGTTCTGAGCTCATACTTGATAACATGAGGCTAGCAACATCGTGCGTATCCCGAACACGCTTTTCATACGCGTATCGGATGGTCCATTCCGCATTGATAGCAGGTGGTTCAGGAAGGGGTTCCTCAAGGATGTGCAACTTAGACTCGGCACGTAGGACAGTCCTCAATTGCCTAAGCCAGTCAACAAAGTTCACACCCGTGAGTTTCTCCCTTTGTAGGAACATACGAAGTGAAAAGTTTGACGTGTTGTGGTTTTGATTCGTCATCCTATATTAAAGTAGAGTACACGAATTAGTTGTTTGATTTAATCCTCGTTAAAATAATTAGGCATATCGTCTCGAAAAATATTTTAACAAGGGCTAAGAACCATATTTCACTCCAATTCATGACGGGTTTGCCGCGGATCACTTCATGGAGCTATTTAGGCCGATAACCATCTTACCGATTGCAATCTCTATTGCAACTCTTAGACACATGCGGGATCCTACGACAACCATCGGTCGTTTGGCATGTTTGATCCCTACTTGCACCAATTCCAAATTAAAATTCTTGGTTGACTCGTGCTAAGCTCGACAATCACTCAAGGATTTTAATTTGCAATTGTAAATCGTCCGTCAAGACATACGGTAACAAATCCACCAAAGTTGGCTCGTGCTAAGCTCGACAACCAAAGTTGTGAATTTGCCACACGCACCTTCCACACAGTTTTATGAGAGTTGGCTCGTGCTAAGCTCGACAACCAAAACCCATAAATCTAGATTCGGGTGGTATCGACTTACGGATGGTGCAAGATTTACGTTTTATGAAAAACGGGCTTTTGTTTTCGGCTTGGTTACAGATTAACTTGTTTAGTGACAAAACCTATTTCCACTAGGTGAGTTAATCTTGTATGTGAGCGCGCGAGAGTTGCAAACCATTTTTACCAAATCTCTTGTGATTTTATTAATTTTCGAAAAAATTGTCTAGCATGCGAATCCTAAGCAAACCATGCAAGAATAATATAAAATCACATCACACGCATTTTAAACGAAATAAATTGGTAACCCTTGCCAAAATCCTATGCGTTCTTCCCATGAGCCAAAACGGGTAGAACGTGGTCAAACTAAGGGACAAAAGGACTCCGATGCGAGCTCCTACTAGAACCACTATCTCCATTGGATTCCACCGGCTTCTATGGTCATCCTCCATCTCCTTTTGACTCCTTTTTGTGTGTCTTCATCCAAATGTACAAAACCAATAGAAATTGGAATGGCGTACAAGCCACAATAACTTCCTATTTATCTAGTACAAATACACGGATGAAGGAAATGACATGCAAGCCACAATATTATTACATACCAAACTGAATTAATACATATCATAGCTCAAATGTGATTATAATCACCGAATTGGATCCAAACACACAAAGTCAACCATAAGGTCAAAGGCAAGGTTACCAATTTCACATCAACCACATACAACCAAACATAATGGTAACTAAAATACCAAAACCAAATCTGGAACAAAATTCCAGAAACATCAAAAGGGCTAAAATTCCCGAGACCAAAACTGTTTTTATCTTTGAAACCAAAACCCGTAGCTGCGCGATAGCGCCGCTAACTGTTTAGAGTTAGCGCCGCTAACCTTGTTCGAACAGAAAACAAACATTTTGATTTCGGGATTTTTCAAGCCACCAAGTGCAAATCTAACATAGAGGTGGCTCTGATACCACTGTTGGGATCTAGTGGGCACGCAGCGGAAGTGAATGTACAACAAAAACAGCCCATGGTACAAGCAAACAAAGCATAAAACCGAAATCCCAAACATGGACCAAACTCTATGTAAAGAAATGCAACTTGTAAGAAGGAAAGAAGGTTTATACCTTTCTCCTAAGCTCCAGAGTTCTGCAAATCTCGTGGTTTTGATGCTCCAAAACCGAAACACGGATCGTCTAATGGGTAGTACCCCGGGAACACGTCAAACCACATGAGCTAGCAAGCCATTGTGTTTCTTCAACTTTTGTCTTTTGTCATATTTGGTCCCTTAACTTAAGTTGCTGTCAGGTTAGACCCTGGTGTGTGACCCAATAGGCCCATACATCATCAGCAGCGGTCCATATGGTGTACGTACATTAATGGGCATGTTTCTAACATGAAGGTCCTGAAGTAACATTTGGTGACAACTCCCATGGAAGAACCAAAGACTATGGGAAGATGCAAGCTGGTAAAGATACTTTCCGGAGAGTTGCATATGTCATAGGCCTCAAACACAACCTGATTAGTATCAGTCAATTGTGTGATGAGGACAATGTTGTTACTTTTAGGAAGAAAGCAAGAACAATTTATAATGCTAAGGGAAAACCTGTATTAATAGCTAAAAGAGAAAGAGATGTGTATCTACTTGATCTTAATTCTGCTGATCCCAATAATGAAACCTGCTTGTATTCCCATTCTGTTCCTGAGCTGAGTTGGTTATGGCATAAACGTTTTTCTCATTTGAACTTTAAAAATATAAATATGCTGTCCAATAAAGAGTTAGTCTCTGGATTACCAAAAATCACATTTGTCAAAGACAAATTGTGTTCAGCTTGTGAACAAGGGAAACACTATAAAGGGTCCTTAAAATCAAAGCAAAATTTTTCAATAACAGACCCATTGCATATGTTGCATATGGATCTGTTTGGACCCATAAGTACTCCAAGCCGAAGTGGCAAGAAATACACTATGGTGATAGTAGATGAGTTCTCACGATTCACCTGGGTAATATTCCTAAAAGCCAAAAGTGAGGCTGCCCTGGAGATAATAAGTTTCATCAAAAGGGAAGAGTTGCAGAAAGGTTTGTGTGTAAAGCAACTCAGAAGTGATCATGGGACTGAGTTCAGGAACTCAACCCTTGAAAGCTTCTGTGAACAAAAAGGAATATTACAAAATTTCTCATCTGTCAGAACTTCACAACAAAATGGAGTTGCTGAAAGGAGAAATAGAACCTTAATTGAGGCTGCAAGGACAATGCTATGTGAGGCAGGATTGAAACTCTATTTCTGGGATGAAGCTGTTAGTACAGCCTGCTATTCTCAGAATAGGTCAATCATTGTCAAAAGACATGGAAAGACTTCATATGAAATGTATAAGTCTAGAAAGGCCAATATAGGTTATTTCCATATCTTTGGTTCAAAATGCTATGTGCTGAATCAAAGAGATCAGCTCCATAAGTTGGAACCCAAAGCCGATCCTGGAATATTTGTTGGTTATTCCTCAATCTCCAAATCATACAGAGTATATAACTCTAGTAGAAAGGCCATTGAAGAATCAATTCATGTTTCATTTGATGAAGACAGTATTGATCAAGATGAGAAAAGTCAAGCTGACTCCGTTAGTCTGAGTGAGCTTGAAAGGCAAAGGGAATCAACATGTCAAATCCTATGTATGTCATAGGAGATAATAGTGATGATGATGTGTGTTCATCAATGAAATCATCACAAGCTTCAAAGGATTCTCAAGCTGAGAAAGATGATGAGTTCGTCAATCCTTTTGGAGCTGAAGTCACTCAGACTGAGAATCTTAGTTATAATCAGTTTGTTGACAATGCTGATGTTGAGACTGAGGAGATAAGTTCACCTCGAGGTTCTCAACATCACTCAGATTCAGAACCTGACTCTCCAACTACCACATTTAAATTCCTCAAAGATCATCCTCAAGATCAAATCATTGGAAATGTCCAAGAGAAAGTCATGACCAGATCTAAGGCTACAGCTAACTATGCTGCTCAATTTGGTTTTCTGTCTCAGATGGAACCAAAGAAGACTGAGGAAGCCTTAGCAGATGGGGATTAGATTAAAGCTATGCAAAAGAAACTAAATGAGTTTGAGAGAAATAAGGTCTGGAACCTTGTCCCTGCTCCCAAAGATCATTCAATTATAGTTACTAAGTGGGTCTATAGAAATAAAATGGACAAGGATGGAGTGATAGTTAGGAACAAAGCCAGGCTGGTAGCACAAGGGTATAAGCAAGAAGAAGGAATTGATTATGATGAGACCTTTGCCCCTGTTGCTAGAATTGAAGCCATAAGGCTGTTCCTAGCTTATGCAGCATATAAAGACTTCAAAGTCTATCAAATGGATGTGAAGAGTGCTTTCCTAAATGCAACACTTCAGGAGGAAGTCTATGTGAAACAACCTCCTGGATTTGTAAGTTCAAAGTTTCCACATCATGTCTATAAGTTGGACAAGGCTTTGTATGGTCTTAAACAAGCTCCAAGAGCTTGGTATGATACACTGTCCACTTATCTACTATCCATAGATTTTACCAGAGGTAGTATAGATAAGACACTCTTTATTAAAAGAAGTAAAGGACAGGTGATTCTTGTACAAATCTATGTGGATGACATCATTTTTGGTTCTACCAATGAATCTCTGTGTGAGTGGTTCTCCAAAATAATGTCACAAAAGTACAAGATGAGTATGATGGGTGAGATGACATATTTCCTAGGCCTACAAATTCAACAAAAGCCTGATGGAATTTTCATCAATCAAAGCAAATATGTTTTGGATTTGATAAAGAAATATGGTTTTGATTCAACTTCAACCATGAAAACACCCATGTCACCAGCTGTCAAGCTAAGTAAAGACTCAGATGGTAAGTCTGTGTGTCAGTCTACCTATAGAGGAATGATATGTTCATTACTCTATTTGACAGCTAGTAGACCTGATATCATGTTTGCTACATGTGTTTGTGCAAGATATCAGGTTGATTCTAAAGAATCACATCTTCAAGCTGTGAAAAGGATCTTTCGGTACCTTAAAGGTACACCAAATCTAGGACTTTGGTATCCAAAGAATTCTGGATTTGAGTTAGTTGGTTTTTCTGATGCTGACTATGCTGGGTGCAAGTTAGATAGAAAATCAACCACTGGAGGATGTCAATTGCTTGGAGGTAAAGTAGTAAGCTGGACTAGTAAGAAACAGAACTCAGTGGCTACTTCAACTGCTGAAGCTGAATATGTTGCAACAGGAAGCTGTTGTGCTCAAATCCTATGGATGCAGCATCAGCTTCAGGACTTTGGGATGAGTTTCAAGAAAACTCCTATCTTCTGTGATAACCAAAGTGCAATAGCCATCACTTACAATCCAGTATTTCACTCAAGAACCAAGCATATTGAAATTAGACATCACTTCATAAGGGACATCGTGGAAAAAGGTAAAGTTGACAATAAATTTATCTCTACTGATGACCAATTAGCAGATATCTTTACTAAGCCCCTTGATGAAAAGAGGTTTATGTATCTGCTAAGTAAATTGGGTATGCTCAACCCCTAGCTAAGTGTCTAAAATTTGAGTTCTCAGTTTGACAGAGACTAAGTGTCTTAAGCTGGGTGCACATTTTATAAATAAGTTTTCATAAACTGATCTATATGTCAAACTGAATAATGAGTTCACACGTTTGGTCAGTTCCAAACATAATTCAACTACTCAGTGTGGTTGAAATGTTAGTTTGAGTTAGTCTCGAACAAAATGACTAAGTGTCATTGAGTCTGAGCTATGTGCTTAACTCATACTGTGTGATTGGTTCACACGTTTGGTAAGTTCCAAACATATTTTACCTACTTAGTGTAGCTAAAGTTACATGTTTAAGTCAGTCTTAAACATAAATGACTACGTGTCATTGAGTCTGAGCTATGTACTTAACTCAGACTGTGTGATTGGTTCACACGTTTGGTTGGTTCCAAACACTCTATAACCACTCAGTGTGGTTAATAAATTCGTTTGAGTTAGTCTCAGACGAAAACGACTTAGTGTCATTACTTATGAGTTGTGTGCTCTACTCAAGCTGAGTGCACATTTCAAGCTGAGTTTCATTCTCAAGCTGAGTGCACATTTCAAGCTGAGTGCTTGAGTTAAACTGAGTAATAGGTTTACTCAGCTTGGTGTGTCCAATCTCATGTGTTATTTACTAAGTGTGAGTGACTCATGACTACTACGTATTTGAGTCAGTCTCAAATCGCGTATTATACTAAATTGTGTATAGGTATAATACATCGGGGTATATAATCTTATTGTTAGTCAATATTATTATATTACCTTAGTATCCATTGGAAGATGATTAGTTCTACCCACTTACTGTTACATCACAATTTTACGGCGTAACGGATAAAAAAAAGGGGGATTTCTAACGGTAATTTTTCTCTCTCCTCAGAAAGGTATATATACCGATCTTATTCGGATTAGAGAAGTTTACGCTTACAATTCAGACTTCTCACCTTCTAAACTACCTTTCGCATACACCTCCATTGCTTAGTGCATACGTTCGTTTCAATACCCTAAATTGCTAAGTGCGATTTTTGAACCGCTCAGTGCGTATTTCCAATTAGTCAGTGTAATTAACCAACATGGACGGAATCACGTTTGTTCTCAGTGATCAACTGATTCGAGGTGCTCAGTTCAGGAACAATCGAGTGCCGTTGCTGAAAGTTAACAATCAACGGGCCTGCCTTGCAATTCCTCCGAGAAAACAAGGCAGAGGTTATGAAGCCTGGGTGGCTTATATTCGTAAATGCCCTCTGGCATTCGCCTTCTGTGGCGCACCCCTCCACATCGTTCCTCAACATCTGCTAGAGTTCTGGTACACCTGTACTTACGACCAGAACAGGGGAGAGATAACAGGAACTGTTCTTAATGGTACTAGAACAGTCGTCCTGTCAGTACAACGGCTAAGGGATGTTCTTCAACTCCCTCAATCTGATGAGTTCGAGCCGGCTGTCACAAGGCAAGTGGCTAGGTCTGTCCTACCTAGAATGGGTCACCCACAGACTGAAGGGGTGATCAAGAAGGCCACTTTTCCAACTGGATGTGGTTTCATGGTGTCCACAGTGGTTCGTTCACTTGGTACCAAGGTTGGAGGATTGGACCAGATCAATGAGTTCGAGATGCAGCTGCTGTACAACATGTACTTTGCGAGAAACATAGACTATGCACAGCTCATCTTCAACGAGCTCCGGGTCCAAGTGATGAAGACCACAAGGGATCTTCATGTACCTTTCATATGGTACTTGTCCTTGGCATTTGAAGCCGAGCTGGGGACAACGCTCTTTGAAGCAGAGGAATCAAAGATGTTCAACAACGACATCTTTCCAGAGCAAGAGGGTCTGAGTGAGCCCATGCTCCAAATTGCTGAGGCAACTTCATCAGAAAGTGAAGCAGAGGTATCAAATCAAGGGGGAGCTTCTCAAGCTAACACAGAAGTTCAAGCTGAGCACTCTGCTCAGGCAGAAACAGTTTACACTACAGCTACCTCTGGTAAGACCTCTCCACTTTCTCTTTCTTCTCACTTTTCTCCATCCACTTTTGGAGATAAGACTGCAGTAGAACCAACTCAGTCTAACCAATCTCCTCCACCTTCATTCCATTTACAATCCAAATCTGAAGCCACCCCTAGTATGCCCACTGTTGCTAGGGAGAATATCCGAACCTACCAAAGAAAAACTGCCAAAGGTGGTGCCACTCCTAAAGGCATCACTGGAGCTGAGATCACTTTGATCCCTCCGGCAGGAGTTGAGGGGGAGACGCCTACTCTTAAGGTGTCAACCTCAAGGCTCATTCAAACCCAACAACCTAAACCGGGTGTGGTGTCTGCTCAGCCCACACTTACTCATGGCATGGGAGAGCCTACTTCTGTGCCTGAACAGACACATTCAGGTTACATTGAACATATGACAAATCCCCAGGGTCAATCACCCCCCTCTACACCGAAAAGCCAAGCACCAACCCATACACTTCACGTCTCGAGCCCTATTCGTTCTATTAATTTCTCACACTCTAGTGCACGACCTGTCAATGTTTCATCTTCAAGCCAGGATGAATCACAGGGTCCAAACTCTAGTGCAAATGAATTTGAAGGTGTACACCAACCTTTGGATGATGCACCCAAAGACTCTCCTCAACATGAAAATGCCTCCTCAGGCATCCAGCAGCTGAAAGAGTATATTGCTGCTCAGTTTGGTTTGTTCCATCTTCGGCAGAAGAAGCATAAACACCAAATCTATCAAAGGCTTGAGAAGCTGACAAAGGATGTTCAAGAGATTGCCTCTGCAGTTGCCGCACTCCAACAACAAAGGACTTCAAACCCTATTGATGATGACAAAAAGGGGGAGAAGGTTCATGCTGATACTGAAGCTGAGCTAGTTCGAGCTGAAGCTGAAGCTCTTCTAGTTCTAGCTAAAGGAGCAGAGAGGAAGACTCAGACTGAGGGGGAGTTAGAAATAAACAAAGAGGAACCTGCAGCTAAAAAGCAAAAAGTGATAGAAAATGAATCTGAAGCTGACAGTGTTTCTGAAACTGAAGAGGAAAAAGCTACAAGAGAGATGATTGAAATGATTGAACTAGAGGAAGCTACTGAGCTGGGCATATCCCTTGATGAGCTTAGGAAAAGGAAAGAAAAATAGGTCAGGGATCAAGAAAAAGAAAAAGAAAAGGAAGCTTTGGCAACAAAGAGAATGGACCTGATCAAATTCCATACTCAGATGCAGAACTGCAGGAATGTTACTTCAGAAGGAGCTACAACAAAGAGATCAGAGGAATGACCTTGAGCAGAGCAAATGGAGTTGTTATTCTCACTTTTGAGCTTAGTGACAAATCAACAGTGGGAATGGACCTGAGATATGTTCACAGGATGGGCTACATTGAATGGCAAAGGATAATGATGCTGCTCAAGAAATTTAAAAGAAGTCAGATCAAACAAGAAATTCTATCTGAAGTCTCCAAGTTGATTGCTCGAGCTGAAGAACTGAGGTATGTCCCTGTTCATGTTCTGCAGTGCGAAAATTTGTTCGACATGCCTATAGGAGTAGAATTCAGAGAAAATCACAGCATCAACACTCTTATTCAAGGCTTCATGTTTAAGGATCAGACAGGTAATCCCAGTTTTATTAAGCTAAATGAGGTTTGCTATCTAAAAGCTGAGGATGCCTTGAGAATAAGAAACTGTTGTGGTAGTGAGGAGTTAAATCAGTTAATAAAGTATAGACTGAACAAACTCATTATAGTACAACAGAAGGAACTTCAGGGAAACGATGAAGCTGAAAGATTGTTAGATGAGATCAATAAAGAGATCATCATATGGGAGCTTTTACATCCTGAGTTCATCAGATAGAATAGATTAGTTCTATTGTAAATATTAGATTAGTTCTAATATTTTTGTAAGCACTATGTGTGCATGATCTAAGTGATCAAAAACTTTTGTATTATGATCAGTTCTATTAATACAAATATAAAGTTTGATATGTTCAACTGTTTTATGATGTGTTCATATTCATAAGTCTGATAAGTTCAGCAAAAATGAATAGCAGATAAGTTCTTATTCATTTATGTAATTAGTTGGTGTGTTTAACTAAAAATTGGTTTATCCAATTTAAATTGATGAGTTCAAATAATATTGATATGTTCAATAAATATTTGATCAGTTCAAATAATAAAATCTTAATAAGTTTAAGATTTAAAACATAATTCTGTTAAACAAACTTAAGAACTGTTTGATGGTTTTGTCATCATCAAATAGGGGGAGTTTGTTGGGAAAATGATCTCATCAGTTTGAATTTGATAAGACAAAGTTAAGTTTGTAAGATGAGTTCTACATATAACCTAAACAGAATTATTAAGCTTAGTCAGACTGAACACTTAGAGTGATTCAGACTAAGTATAAGCTGAATATAAGCTGAGCACATGTTGATCAGTTTATATTATACCTTAGTGTGTTTATTAATATGTTTAATAATCTGTGTATGTCACATAAGGTATATATCGAGTAATTAGCTTGATGTGTTTTAAGCTGAGTGACTCAGCTCAAAAGCAGAGTCAGCTCGACAGAGTTGCTAAATATGTTTTTGTCAACTAAGTTAGACTTCTAAGGATGACTTTATCAATGTACGTGTTAGTTCATGTATGAATTAGGATTGGTTCTCGAAGAACTCAGCTTGATGAGTTTCAAGCTGAGTAACTCAGTCCGAGTGAAGAAGTTAGTTTAAAGATAATTTAAATATGTTTTAAATTCATCTTTATCTCTCTCTATATCTACGACGCGGATAAGAAGACTCCAGAATCAAGATTGAAGATTGAAGACTCAAGATAAGAAGATTCAAGATTCAAGATTCCGGTTTATCCGAAAGTTAGTTAGCGAATTAGGCTAAGTCTAGTTTGTTAGGAACCGTAGCAATAGGATTATAAATACTTATCTCCTGATAAGTTTAGAGGTACGACTCAGAGACGATTACAACTAAGTGTTGCAGAGCCAAACCTCACCTCATCGTATGTGTTACGAATCTTGATTCAGTATCAAGATACTCACAGATTGCCAAAGATATTCGTGTGTTTGAATTAATCACATTAGTTGTGATATTGGTAAGTAATCATGTGTTGATTCAATCTGTGAAAATCCTGTTTAGAGAGTCGTCGGTATCTATAATTATATGTTAATTATAGATATCTAAGTTTGAGAGAATTCAGAGATTTATATTAGGTGATTATATATCAAGAGTTGCTTACTTGATAGTCATTGTAATCATCTTCTTATTCAAAGCATTGTAATCATCTTCTGATTAATAAAAGCATTCGATTGATTGTGATTTGATTTACTGTGTGTAACACTTTTCTTTGATTTGTTCAATTTCTGCAGAAAGTGTATTAAACCCCCTTCTACACACCTGTTTCTTGTTGTTACTCTCTCATACAAGGGACCAACATTTTTTAATACACCTCCTCGTGCCATCCGGATCTAAATTCAAACTGGTTTAGACCGACACACGGATGAAACTGGTTTATCATTCATAAAAGCGGAACTTGAACAATTAACAACCCAAAAACCCTAAAGCGTTAGGATCTTTGTTTATCAATATATATATATATATATATATATATATATATATATATATATATATATATATATATATATTTATATATATATATATATATATAACGAATCATGTATGCATGTACAATCAAAAGTAATATACAACACTTGAATAATATCACAATATTATTCACACATAAATCGATATCATCAAGAACAAGAATAGAAAATTACTTATACCTTTTCTTACGTAGATTGCTCAAGTTGGTCCACCTGTAATGAAGCAACACGAGAACCCGCTACAAAGGTATCTTGCGAACCACCACTACGTACAAGTCGTATCACGAACTCGACAAAACCGTAGCTCGGTTTTTCCTTGGTGTATTCGGACGAAGGCCAAGAGGGGAGAGGGAGGATAGATTTCTAATTTATAAACTTGAATTATGTAACACCTTTAATTCATCTCTAATCCCCTATTTCTAATAATAGGTCTTAGGATTAGATTAGAAAACTTATACAACATTTTCTTTTATTGAATTAAGAAACTTAATCACCAAGTTAATATATTAATAATAATAAAGAAAATAAATAATATATATATATAACACATATATATGGCCGCCGGCCAATATATGTATATATATAATATATTTATTTATTTTTCCTTTTATTTATTTTATATATATATATATATATATATATATATATATATATATATATAATCCTTATTCAAAATTAATAATTTAAACTAAAATTTTTAATCTTGAATATTATTAATTAGAGTTTAGTTTCAAAAAGCATATCAAACTTGTCACTTTTTGCTATTGTGTATACCCATATTTCAAAATTACCATTTAATGTATCAAAGTCTCAAAATTTACCATATAGTACATCATAACCTATGATAGAAGGTTACATCTGATGTGTCAAAGGTCATGAGTAACATGACATTCTCTATTACATTAAATAATAATAATAATAATAATAATAATAATAATAATAATAATAATAATAATAATAATAATAATAATAATAATAATAATAATAATAATAATAATAATAACCCAGATCATCAGACCATCACCATCGACATATTCATCATCAGGCATCACCATCGACAGATTCATCATCAGGCCACCACCATCTTCATCTCCACCACCACCATCGGCGACTTTAAGCACCACCACCATTGACAACTTCAGTATCATCATGTAACAAACCCTACTGCTTCAAGTATCATCGACGACTTCAGTATCATCCTGCAACAAACCCTACCACCGTCTTCATCTCGATCACCACCGTCGGCGACTTCAGGCACCACCACCATTGACGACTTCACAAATTTGGGGTTTTCACAGATTTGGGGTTTTCACCATAGGAGGTTCATCTCTGCAACAAACCCCTATTGCTTCAAGTATCATCCTTTCAATTTATGGGTTCGATTTTAGGGTTTCCAATTTCTTCATCTCCATCTTCATCGAGGTTCATCTTCATCTCTGACTTCTTGTTAGATAATCTGAGTTTTGCGATTTAATGGGTTTGATTTTTGGTTCTTGTTCAAGGGATTCTAGATCTGCTAATATTGTTTTTGTAACATCCTCAAAAAGGGCCTAGTCGTATATACTTTCGATACGTTTGAATCTCGAATTTTATAATGAATATTAGAATTATTTTATAAAGATAATATTAAATTATTATGAAAATAAGTAAGTATTGGTGATATTAAAATAATAACGAAAATAGATAACTTTAATATAATATTAAATGGTTTTGAATAAGGATTCCGGAAATATCCCCGTTAATTGAAACGGACAAGTGAGTATTAACTTGTAAGTTAAAAAGGGGAACAAAATACCCCTTATGGATAATAATAGAACCAAAGTCGGTTCTCCCCTTTCTCATACTCAGATACACGTACGTACACACTACACACACTTAACACTCTCTTGTTCTTGAACTTGTGAAGGAGGAAATCAAAGAAGAAGCTAATTAATCTTCTGTTCAACAACAAATTCGAGTTTTAATCTGCGCATAATCTATTGTTCATCATCTCCTTCTACCTTGTAAGTCTATCATCTCCCTCATGCTTCCTTGTTCTTGAGTTTTGAAGTTTAGGTCAAAAATGGCAAAATTCGAATTAGCCATCCATAGTTGGTTTCGAGTTTTCCAATCTGTTCCTATATGATTTCTAAGTATTTAGAAACCAATTTTAGTAATTAAAGTGTTGATTTTGGTGTTGTTTCATGAAAATCACCAAATGGGTCAAAGGATGAAGAATTTGATCCCAAATCATGAATCATTGGTTAGAGCTTATTAATTGTATGTTTCTAGACTTGTTTTGATACCTTGAATGTTGTACAAACACTGGATAGTGAATTGGTTATGCTGGAAATGAGTTTGGGATGAGAAAATGGCCAAAACAGGGGCTGGAAATCGATACTGCACTATTCTGCAGTGCTTTGCGATCGCATGGCTTTCCCTTGTGATCGCATAGGGTGCCTTGCGATCGCATGCACTTCCCTTGCAATCGCATGGGGTCCATCCAGCCACAGTGCGTTGTTTGTTTGCTGTTTTTCGATGTTTTATCGTACGGGATGCTTGTTTAGGATTCTAAATAGTCTAATGGCATCATAGTTATACTAGTTTTGTACTTGTGTGAAGCGGCTAAACATGAGTATTCTCTTATAGGTGAATCGAACGACCCCGACGATCGAGACGATCATTATAGTTGTTTACTGTAGCCTCTAGCCTCTCAGGTGAGTATAGGATAACATAAGAATTAATATAACCATGTTACATGTTATCAATATGTGTTAGTAATTCCATGAAATGTAATTAACCATGATGTATGCTATGTTTATGCATAACACACGTAACAATTGAACCATGGTTTATGATATGATTATGATTATGCAAGAAGCATGTATGAATTGAACCATGGATATTATATGGTTATGATATGCGCGCTATGAGGCCCGTATGGGTCAGATTTGTGTTTGTGAACGGTTCCGAGATATGGGGGCTGGATATAGTCCTTGAACGGGGCCAGCATTTGAGCTGGGGCGTTTTGAGACCTGCGGGTCGATGATACCGTCAACTACCTGGGGTTGCGAACCCAGCGTTCCTCGAGCAGGATAGGGATCAACTTATTGTTGTACCCCATGAAGGCTTTGGCCTGAAACGCAACGGTGTACCGCTACCCGCTCACCCACCCGCGCGGTTGATGTGTCTGGTTTCCCCAGTTAGGAGTGTTGAGCCGGGCTAGCTACCCTGGAAGATTATGCTTCCTTCTGGCTGTGCCAGCTCATCGCGAGATGCTAGGATAGCACTGTTTGATATTATTGTTGATATGTGATATGTTTATATTACTGATTATGTTATCTTATGCTCACTAGCTTTAAATAGCTAACATATATTCTCCCATGACTGCAGGTGGTACTTAGACGCGTGAGCTTGAGTATTTGCTGGTTTTACTTATGCTTTTGGAGGAACACTTATCTTTGCTACTTATATTTACTTCTTATGTTTATATAAACTTGTTTGTGTGGTCGGTGAACAATTTAAGTAACACCAACTGATCTTTTGTATACCGTGGCTGATTTTGATTGTAATTAATAGCCACTTTTATATTTCCGCTGCTATTATGAGTTTTGAAAAACAGGTTTGGTTTAAGTTCAGTTTACAAACGGATCCACGCAGTTTGGATTCTTGAAATTCTATTATTAAAAAAAAAAGGAAAATCTGGTTTTCAAAAGCACGGTGTTACAAGTTGGTATCAGAGCCTAGGTTTGAGTGAATTGGGTACTTGTAAGAGTATTCAGTCTCAAACCCAGGCCCGACCATTGTTTAGTGCTCCCCGGGAGGTCATGGGGTGTGCGAAAGAGTGTTATATTTGTGAAATGCTATTGTTTAGTTGCTTATTATGCTAATGAAGTATAATAATAATAATAATAAGTATGATTATATATGTTTTGTTTGGCCAGAACACTTAATAGAATAGAATGGCTGAACACGAGGATAGAGAGGCTTATATCCGACAGTTAGAGGCTCGTATAAAGGCGTCCGAAGAATGGATACTCGTGCAACCGGTTGTAGAATCTGAGCAATCGCCCGATCTTAAAATTTTCTTATCTTGTCAACTTCCTACCAATGAGGGCAGTAGGGATCCTAGTATAACTGAAAGATGGATCCATGAAATGGAGTTAGCTTTTGAAAACAGCAACTGTAAAGAATCTAACAAGGTAGGTTTTGCTAGGAAACAACTGAGAGGCAATGTTATTGAATGGTACAACACAGTAATCTCATCTACTCCTCCAGAGGTGAGAGCTGCCTTTACTTGGACAGATTTTCTGAAGATTCTCCGTAGCAAGTATTATTCTGATCAGGTGATGGATACACTGGAAGAGAAGTATATGAGTTTGAAAAAGGGTGATAAACTGGTGGAAGATATGATAGAGAAGTTTTCTGATAAAACAAGGTTTGTGGCTCACTTGTTGCCTGATGAAAAGGCAAAGATTAAACGGTTTGCAAAACCTTACCACCAGACTACAGAGCTTCGGTCCATAGTGCTCCAACTTTAGATATTGCATTTGAAATGACCCGGAAATATGAAAGTGACCAAGTACAGAAGAACGAATCCACTGGTGCAGGTTCCAAAAGAAAATTTGAGCAATCTTCTGAGTCAGAAGATTTGGGAGGTGGATCTTGGCAACAACAGGGAGGTCAAGGGTATAATCAATCAACTGCTCCATGGTGTTCACAATGTCGTTCGACGCATACTGGCTACTGTACCCGAGAGACAGCCCGATGTCACAAATGCAGGCGGAAGGGGCATACTACTGAGACGTGTTACTTCAAGGATAATGTTTGTTATGAATACTATAAACATAGACATCACTTATCATAATGCAGATCAGGTCAGGGACAGAGATCGGTAGGAGCAGGAGGATCGTCTTCGGGTCAGAAGAAAAAGAATGTGCCCCGGGCAACTGGCAGAGCTTATCAGATGACGGCCGACAAGGCCAAGACAGCAGGTGATGCTATAATTGGGACATTCTTAATTAACTCTGTGCCTGTGTATTCTGTTTGAATCCTATGTTAATTACTCCTTCTTTTCTTCAAAGCTTCGTGAAAGAACTAATTGCTTAGTTCCTTTAAAACAAGTTCTCTTAATATGGAAACATATTGAGATCTTTTACGTGAAGGTCAAATGGTTAAGAAAGAAGAATAACCAATTGGTCTTAGTAAAGTGCAAACACAACCTCTGGTCAGACTGCACATGAGAGGTTGGGGAAGACATTAATGTCTGATATCCCCGCATGTTTACAGAAAAGGTAGAACGACGCGGAAGGTGGAACGATGCGGACACGTACTGATAAAGGAAGCACAGGTAATTACGTTGTGAGACGAGAGTTTAAAAGGCAGAAGCAATGAGAAAATAAAGGAGGAGAGCATTTTGTGAAGTGTTAACATTGTAGTTAGTGGAAGTAAGTTGATTATGGTATTGAGTTTATAACTAAGTGTGTGACTATAGTAGAAAAAGAAATTGTAGATACGTTCCTAGAGAAGATATTCGAAGTAACGATGAATTGAACTGTAGTTGTAATAGGAATAGAACAGACGAATCCCGATGTGTTAGAGTTAAGAGGTTAACTCGATGAGACTTCGGGGTCTAATGGTTGAAGGTGTTACTCATTATAAGAAGTCTGTTGGTGACTTATAATTTTGAGTGTAAGTAAAACAGGATTCCGAGGACGGAATCCTCTTTAAGGAGGGTAGATTTGTAACATCCTAAAAAAGGGCCTAGTCGTATATACTTTCGATACGTTTGAATATCGAATTTTATAATGAATATTAGAATTATTTTATCAAGATAATATTAAATTATTATGAAAATAAGTAAGTATTGGTGATATTAAAATAATAACGAAAATAGATAACTTTAATATAATATTAAATGGTTTTGAATAAGGATTCCGGAAATATCCTCGCTAATTGAAACGGACAAGTGAGTATTAACTTGTAAGTTAAAAAGGGGAACAAAATACCCCTTATGGATAATAATAGAACCAAAGTCGGTTCTCCCCTTTCTCATACTCAGATACACGTACGTACACACTACACACACTTAACACTCTCTTGTTCTTGAACTTGTGAAGGAGGAAATCAAAGAAGAAGCTAATTAATCTTCTGTTCAGCAACAAATTCGAGTTTTAATCTGCGCATAATCTATTGTTCATCATCTCCTTCTACCTTGTAAGTCTATCATCTCCCTCATGCTTCCTTGTTCTTGAGTTTTGAAGTTTAGGTCAAAAATGGCAAAATTCGAATTAGCCATCCATAGTTGGTTTCGAGTTTTCCAATCTGTTCCTATATGATTTCTAAGTATTTAGAAACCAATTTTAGTAATTAAAGTGTTGATTTTGGTGTTGTTTCATGAAAATCACCAAATGGGTCAAAGGATGAAGAATTTGATCCCAAATCATGAATCATTGGTTAGAGCTTATTAATTGTATGTTTCTAGACTTGTTTTGATACCTTGAATGTTGTACAAACACTGGATAGTGAATTGGTTATGCTGGAAATGAGTTTGGGATGAGAAAATGGCCAAAACAGGGGCTGGAAATCGACACTGCACTGTTCTACAGTGCTTTGCGATCGCATGGCTTTCCCTTGCGATCGCATAGGGTACCTTGCGATCGCATGCACTTCCCTTGCAATCGCATGGGGTCCATCCAGCCACAGTGCGTTGTTTGTTTGCTGTTTTTAGATTTTTATCGTACGGGATGCTCGTTTAGGATTCTAAATAGTCTAATGGCATCATTAGGGGATTCATATTAGTTATACTAGTTTTGTACTTGTGTGAAGCGGCTAAACATGAGTATTCTCTTATAGGTGAATCGAACGACCCCGACGATCGAGACGATCATTATAGTTGTTTACTGTAGCCTCTAGCCTCTCAAGTGAGTTTAGGATAACATAAGAATTAATATAACAGTGTTACATGTTATCAATATGTGTTAGCAATTCCATGAAATGCAATTAACCTTGATGTATGCTATGATTATGCATAACACACGTAACAATTGAACCATAATTTATGATATGATTATGATTATGCAAGAAGCATGTATGAATTGAACCATGGATATTATATGGTTATGATATGCGCGCTATGAGGCCCGTATGGGTCAGATTTGTGTTTGTGAACGGATCCGAGATATGGGGGCTGGTTATAGTCCTTGAACAGGTCCAACCTTTGAGCTGGGGCGTCTTGAGACCTGCGGGTCGATGATACCATCAACTACCTGGGGTTGCAAACCCAGCGTTCCTCGAGCAGGATGGGTATCGACTTATTGTTGTACCCCAAGAAGGCTTTGGCCTGAAACGCAACGGTGGACCGCTACCTGCTCACCCACCCGCGCGGTTGATGTGTCTGGTTTCCCCAGTTAGGAGTGTTGAGCCGGGCTAGCTACCCTGGAAGATTATGCTTCCTTCTGGCTGTGCCAGCTCATCGCGAGATGCTAGGATAGCACTGTTTGATATTATTATTGATATGTGATATGTTTATATTACTGATTATGTTATCTTATGCTCACTAGCTTAAAATAGCTAACATATATTCTCCCCATGACTGCAGGTGGTACTTAGATGCGTGAGCTTGGGTATTTGCTGGTTTTACTTATGCTTTTGGAGGAACACTTATCTTTGCTACTTATATTTACTTCTTATATTTATATAAACTTGTTTGTGTGGTCGGTGAACAATTTAAGTAACACCAACTGATCTTTTGTATACCGTGGCTGATTTTGATTGTAATTAATAGCCACTTTTATATTTCCGCTGCTATTATGAGTTTTGAAAAACAGGTTTGGTTTAAGTTCAGTTTACAAACAGATCCACGCAGTTTGGATTCTTGAAATTCTATTATTAAAAAAAAAGGAAAATCTGGTTTTCAAAAGCGCGGTGTTACAGTTTTTGATTCATACAAATCTTGTTTCAGATTTAGGGTTCCATTTTGTTTCAGAGTATGTGTTCATACGAGGGTTTTATTTTTGTTTCAAATTTAGGGTTCCATTTAGATTCTAAGTTTTGGTTCTTGTTCAAGGGATTTTTGTTTCTTCTTTTAACTTTTCAACAAGGTAAATGTTCCTGAATCAGATGAAGATGTTCTTGAAGGAGAGAAGATAAAAGAACATAAAATGAGGTGGCAGATTATGTGGCAATAATTAATTATGTGGCAATTAAAAAAACTAAAAAATAAAAATTACCGGTTACCTTTTTAGTAGGTAACCAGATATATTGAATGTTAGTTATTTGAAAGTAGGATATATTAAATGGTAGTTTTAGAAGTTGGGTATACACAATAGCAAAAAGTGACAAGTTTAATACATTTTTTGAAACTAAACCCTATTAATTAACAATATATATTTGTTAACTAATATATATATATATATATATATATATATATATATATATATATATATATATATATATATATATATATATATATCTTTGTCAATTAGTTTACAAAACATGAGTTGGGGATCAAAAGCATCAGCTGACACCTCTAAAGCATCAGCTAAAGAATCAAAGCTGTTGGATTATGTGCAGAGATAGATAACATGTACTATCGTGTCCAATACTATGTGACACTAAAGGATCACACCGCTGCACACCCAATTAGAACCTTTTGGATTATAACCTTTTGTGTGGAAAAGAATAATTAATTACTTAATTAATTATTGAGAAAGAGAAAAATAATAAAAGTTATTTATTATTTAAAAGGAGAAGTTAATATTTAGTTTAAATATTAACAGGACCAATTAATTAATAGTTATTAATTAATTAGAAAGGTCGAGGGTATATTCTTTAATTGATTAATAGTTTAATTAAAGCCGGGCTTTAATTAAGCGGGTTTGGCCTAATAAGGATTAATATATATTCTTGTTTAAGCCTCATTAATTAATAAGCTAATCACATAACAAAAACCCTAAAGGCTCTCCTCTCTCTCTCTTCTCTCTTTCTCGGCGGCGGCGCAAGGGAGAAACCGAACCACCGAGGGCGGTGGCCGGCGGCGACGCGGAAACACATACACACACGCGGGTCTCGATTTTGATCCAAGGTTTAATCCTTAGGCGGTCTAGCAGCCAGTTCGAGGTGGTGCAGTAGCGGTGGATAACCTGCAGTTGTCTAGGGCATAAAGAAAGTTTTGGTTTTACAACAAAGGTATAACTTTCTAACCCTCTTCCTCTTTTAGTTTCTGTACGAGTTAGATGAGATCACTGGAGGGGGTTTTATTCCGCTGTGCATTTGATAATATGTTTTTATACCCTACAAAACCCTTCAGTGGTATCAGAGTCACTTCTAATCTCGTAGGGAACTAGGTAGGTTTCTTTTATTCTCATGAAAAAGGTTTATCTTTTATCAAGAAAAAGGTTTCTGATTTATTATCCAGATTAAATCAAGTTTTGATTTTTATTGGATAAACCTTTGATAAAAGATTATTAGATTTAACTATTAGTTAAATCTGTTTTTTTATTGTTGTTATTTGCAAAAACCGAAACCACCACCCTCATCGGCGGCGGCCTCAGGCGGTGGCCGTGGTCGGTCGGCGGCGCCCAGCAGCGGCGTTGTTGATCGACGACGGTCCCAGGCGGGGTAGCGGTTGCCAGTGACGGTCGACGACGGCCCAGCAGCGGCGGAAGTCGATCGGTCCACCAAGTATGGTGGTCGGCGGTGTGGTGGTGTACGACGGCCAGGGTAGCGACGGCGGTTTATCGGCGCTAAACCCGTGGTGGGCTACGGCCCAGAAGCCACGGCCCAAATAGCCAGCGGCCCAGTTAGGGTTTAGCTGCTAGGGTTAGCGGCGCTAAAGGAGTTGATGAGCCTCGGGCCAGCTTTTGTCTCTCGGTCCATTTTACAATTCTTGGCCCAGTTTAAAATATTTGGCCCAGCCTGCGGTTCAGATATTTGTGGTCAATATTAAATTAAGATACAGTTGTTATTTTAATTTAATGTCTAAATATTATTTGGAGTTTTTGATTAATTATCAAGTATGAAACTTGAAATATATATTTATTGCAAATAACAGAAAAACAATATAAGGGTTTTAACAGGTTGTTAAAATCAGTAATTTTTCATCAAGGTGAATAATTAGAAATCAGTTGCTGTTTTACTTTCATGTATTAGTTTAGTACATGTTTGGGATGTCATAGCCGAGCCCTAGACCTTGTGGATTGTTTAATTTCTCGCACTTGTGGTTGTGATTGGTTTTATTATTCTATGGTGTGGGGAGGCCTGCGAGCCACTTACAACCCCTATTCTATTTTGTAAAGTACTATAATTAGCGGACCTGCGTGCCTTTGATCATCTTGTAATTTTTTTTACTATATTTTCTAGTTTTTAGTTTTTAGAATAGAATAGATTATTAGAATAAATATGAAGCTGATACAAAGAAGCAAGGAGCAAGGAGCAAAGAGAATGATTGGATGCTGGAGCCAGTGGGAGCTTCAGAATGCCATGCCATGTGTGTTGTGTTTTTCCACTAAGGTTTTGACCGTCGGGTTTTTTCGTGTGGCTCTCGAAACCGACATTAGTTAAGGGCAAGGCTAAGGTATAGTTGTTTGTGGTTGTTTTATTTCTTTACATATTTTATATATGCGTGGTTGTGATTAACACGATGAAATAAAACAAGGGTTTTAATAATAGTTAATTATTGAAACAGATGTTTTTTTTAAAAGAAAACTGGCATTAAAGTTTTTCACGTTAAAAACTTGGAAATCCTTTTTAGAAAAATCTTAGATCAGTGTGCTACCCACCTAATGGTACACCCTTGCTGTTAAACGGTACTCGGGTGTCGGAAGTGCCCAAACCTTGGGCATCCGGGTTCAAACCATTACGGGAAGGGGCATGAAAGGTTCTGCGATAATTGGGAGTCCCGGCCAGAATTCATGCTGTCTTAGGTGGTGCGATCTATTTTGGTGATAATCGGGAGTCCCGGCCCAAAATAGAGCGACTAAACATGCACGGTTCTCGTAACCGATGTACCGCGGATCTAGGAGTCGTGTCCAGTTAGGATACGATTGGTATAGTTTTTACCTACCAGAAATAGCATTGTCCCGGTGGGAAGTGCCCAAACCTTGCATCGGGAAATGTGAAATATGGATCCTAGTCTAATAATTTTTGTTAAAAGGTAATAATTATTAGAAGATATAATCAATACTGAATCGGTTTTATCTTTTCCTTTTTCTGTAGATGTCTATTATATCTGTTATTCCGTTTTATTCACCAAGAGAGTCTCTAAGTCTCATCACCGGTAAGTGGAAGCTTTCAGGTCCAAACTTTGCTGTTTGGAAGTTGCATCTGAAAAATATTTTGGATGCACAGGGGAAGCTTCACATTATTGAGACATTGCCTCCAGAGTGACCAGGAGTAGATGCCCAGGATAGTGAGTATGACACTTACTATCAGTATCTGGATGATGAGTCTGACGTTATGTCGATTCTCATTCTCACAGCATCATCCGAGTTTACAGATGATCTCCGTGAGAAGTCGTCTTATGAGGTTGTTCAAGGATTGGAGCAAAATTTCAAGTCTAGTGAACGGATATGTCGTATGCTACTGATGAGGGAAATTCTTTCAGCCAAGTTGAAAGAAAGTCTGCCTATTAGCGATCATCTCTTTAATATGAGAAGGCTCTTGGATTGCTATGAGAGCTTGGGGTCAAAATCAAAACCACATGAGCTAGTTATGCTCTTGATCGGTTCCTTGTAGGACTATTACTAGAAAAGAGTAATGTATGTCCTCGGTTATTTTGGGATGACTGTCGCAGGGTTGCACTAAATCCTCATGTGCATTAGCGACGAGTTGAACCCGAAGCAGCTAGAGTCACTAGTTGTGGACCCTATGCAGGAGGATGACTGGCTGGAAGAACTTGGAGAAATTTGTTACCCAGACTGTGGTAGCAAGGATTCATGCGAGCACTCACTCGACATAGATCAGCTGGACATTGGTTTGCCCAATGATACAGGTATCTTTATGATAGATTGTCTTGTTACTTCTTATGAGTCATGGGTATTGGATACCGGATGTGGTCATCACATATGCAATCATTTGTAGGGATTCAAGAGAAGTAAGAAGCTAAGACAAGGAGATATGGACCTGCGGGTAGGCGAAGGCTCCATGGTTGTTGCCGAAGCTGTAGGGACATATTGTCTTAGTTTGCCCTCGGGCATGGTCTTAGAACTAGAACCTTGTTATTATGTTCCTAGACTAATTAAAAATGTTACCTCGTTCAATTTGCTGATAGACTGTGGTTTTGCTTATGTTTTTAATGAAAAAGTTATTTCATGTTTTAGAAACAATGTTTTCTTTTTCAAAGCCACTCCAGAAAACGGTCTATATACGCTAAATTTAGATAACAATGACATCTATCATATAAGTAAGAGATCCAAGGGTAACTTGAATCAAACTTACCTCTAGCATTATCGTTTAGGACACATAAACGAGAAACGCATAGAGAAGCTCCGAGATGACGGAATTCTAGAACCATTTGACTTGGAGTCATATGATGATTGCGAATCTTGTTTGTCTGGTAAAATGAAAAAGCAGCCTTTCAACAGTGAGAATGAAAGGGCCAGCGAGTTATTAGGGATTATACACACAGATGTGTGTGGACCCTTTACTCCAGAAGCTAGAGGAGGATACCGGTATTTCATAACCTTTACTGATGACTTCAGTAGGTTCGGTTATGTCTACCTCATGAGACTTAAATATGAAAGTTTTGACAAGTTCAAACAGTTTCAGAATGAGGTACAAAATCAGCTGGACAAGAAGATAAAGTCGCTTCGGTCGGATCGAGGTGGCGAATATCTGAGTCAGGAATTCGACGATCATTTGAAGGAATGTGGGATTGTTTCACAACTCACACCTCCGTATACACCTCAGATGAATGGTGTATCATAAAGGAGGAATCGTACACTACTTGACATGGTACGATCAATGATGAGTCGAAGTTCACTACCATTGTCGTTTTGGGGACACGCACTCGAGACAGCAGCGTTCATGCTGAACCGGGTTCCAACCAAATCGGTTGAAAAGACACCGTTCGAGATATGGACGGGGAAAAAGCCCAAAATGTCATTTCTAAAGGTTTGGGGATGTGAGGTGTATGTTAAGAGAACATTCACGGATAAACTCAATCCCAAATCAGATAAGTGTATCTTCGTGGGCTATCCCAAGGAAACCATGGGATACTATTTCTACAACCCAGACGAGAACAAATTTTTTGTTGCTCGTAAAGGGGTATTCTTGGAGGAGAAGTTTCTGAACTCAGAGACTCCAAGAAAAGAAATAGAGCTTCAAGAAATTGAAGAGGAGGAGATTACACCACCACCGATAGTTGAACCTGTAGTTCAACAGAGAATTGTTGAATCTCAACCCGAGTCTGTGGTTGAGGAAGAGGTGCAAACACAAGACCTTCGCAGGTCTAGTAGGCCTCGTATTGAGCCAGATAGGTATCTGGGATTCCTAGTTGCTCAAGACGAAAGGGATCTGTTAGAACCCACTACCTACCAAGATGCTGCCTCAGGCTTGGAATCTGAGAAATGGCTAGAAGCCATGAAGGCAGAGATGCAATCCATGTATGACAACCAAGTTTGGGAGTTAGTCGATTTGCCTCAACACAGTAAAGCTGTTGGGTGCAAATGGGTCTTCAAAAAGAAGACAGACATGGATGGAAAGGTACATACTTTTAAAGCAAGGCTAGTGGCAAAAAGTTTCACGCAAACTCATGGCATTGACTATGATGAAACTTTTTCCCCAGTGGCAATGCTTAAGACTATTAGGATTCTAATGGCCATATCAGCATATTTTGACTATGAGATATGGAAGATGGATGTCAAAACCGCTTTCCTTAATGGGAAACTGACAGATGATGTATATATGATACAACCGGATGGTTTTGCAGATCCAAAGAACCCTAATAAAGTATGCAAGTTGCTTAAATCCATTTATGGACTAAAGCAAGCATCTAGGAGCTGGAACTTACACTTTGATGAGCGCATCAAAGAGTTTGGTTTTACCAAAAGTGAGTTCGAGTCATGTGTTTACACCAAATTCAGTGGGAGCGCGGTAACCTTCCTAGTCTTGTATGTAGACGACATACTGTTAATAGGAAACAATATACCAGTATTACAAGGAGTAAAATCCTGGTTAGGTAAATGTTTCCAGATGAAAGACTTGGGAGAAGCTGCTTATATACTGGGTATAAAGATCTATAGGAATAGATCTAAGCGGCTTATCGGACTTAGTCAAAGTACTTATATTGACAAAGTCGTGAAAAGATTCAAGATGGATGGATCCAAGAAAGGATTTATTCCTATGCAATCTGGCGGGTTTTTGAGTAAGTCTCAGTGTCCTGTGTCTAGTCAAGATCAGGACAAGATGAAATTGATACCATATGCCTCTGCAGTTGGTTCGATTATGTATGCCATGCTATGTACTAGACCGGATGTTGCCTATTCTATCAGTGTCACGAGTAGATATGAACAAAATCCTGGTGAAGCTCATTGGGTGGCCGTCAAGAATATTCTCAAGTATCTGAGAAGGACGAAAGACATATTCCTAGTATATGGAGGTTCGATGGATGAGCTCAGTATAACTGGTTACACTGATGCTAGTTTCCAGACCGACAGAGACGACTTTAGGTAGCAGTCAGGTTTTGTCTTTACCCTAAACGGAGGGGCCATATCTTGGAAGAGTCAGAAGCAAGATACAATAGCAGATTCTACTACAGAGGCAGAGTATATTGCGGCAAGTGATGGGGCAAAGGAAGCTGTCTGGCTGAAGAATTTTATCTCGGATCTTAGAGTTGTTGCCAGTATCTCTAGACCGATCGATATATTCTGTGACAACTCAGGGGCTGTAGCACAAGCTAAAGAGCCTAGAGATCATCAGCGGACAAGGCATGTACTCAGGAAATATCAACTCATCCGAGAGATCATTGGAAGAGATGATATTAGATTGCAAAAGATACCGACGGATGGCAACGTTGCTGACCCGTTGACGAAGCCGCTAGCTAGGGCTAAGCATGAGAGGCATGCGAGTTCTATAGGAATGCAGTACTTGGAACATAGCAGCTAGTTCGTGTTTTTTGATTATTACTATGGATGTAACTTGAAACCTTATGTATTTACATTTCAGGGGATTGAAATAGGAGGTATTTGCATAATGTTTCGTAGTTATCCATTTTTAGCATGTTTAACCTATCCTTGACAAGTCAAGTTATGAATTGTCTAAATGCCCGTAGCTACTTAATGTAGTGGGAGCTACATTAGGGAGGTAACGCTATTATGAATATTTGATGATTTATTCAGGTATGAGTAAAAGCACTAGGTTGTGACCAAATATTCATAGATATTTATCAGGGGATAAATATTGGGGTGATCCGCATCGAGTTTACTTCATGGAGCGTTAACATAAGTAAACTTGATAGGTTGTCCTTAGACCTGAGATATTTGGTTTGGGGCGTGGTAACTTCTGTACTTTAGCATGTTCTAACGTCACGCTGTATCAGGGTGATCATAAGGGGCTTGTTTAGTTGCAGCGGAAGCCATGTGCTCAAATTGCAAATAGTCAAGATGGGATTTGCACCTCTTTTTTAGGAGAGATATTTTTTGAGATCCTCGACGATTAAGACTACTGAAAATGCGTGGCCGCGCTCGGTTAGAATGATAGTTATTCATTCGGGAAAACCGTAACTGCAGAGTGTCAAAATCATAGTCGAGAAAATCTGAGTATTAGATGAGATCCCTGCTCCATGTCAAATACTCACATTAGGAAATATCGCGATGCAAAAGGAAAAGCCTAGATAATCCAAGGCGTGGATTATGTCTCTAGATATAAGAGATCTCATAGTCTGGTAAACCTAAGCGTCTGGCTAGGGACCTCCTTAGGCCAACGATGTACAAGAAGTGTTACTTATCTTGCACAAGTGGGAGTCTGTTGGATTATGTGCAGAGATAGTTAACATGTACTATCGTGTCCAATACTATGTGACACTAAAGGATCACACCGCTACACACCCAATTAGAACCTTTTGGATTATAACCTTTTGTGTGGAAAAGAATAATTAATTAGTTAATTAATTATTGAGAAAGAGAAAAATAATAAAAGTTATTTATTATTTAAAAGGAGAAGTTAATATTTAGTTTAAATATTAACAGGACCAATTAATTAATAGTTATTAATTAATTAGAAAGGTCGAGGGTATATTTTGTAATTGATTAATAGTTTAATTAAAGCTGTGTTTTAATTAAACGGGCTTGGCCTAATAAGGATTAATATATATTCTTGTTTAAGCCTCATTAATCAATAAGCTAATCACATAACAAAAACCCTAAAGGCTCTCCTCTCTCTCTCTTCTCTCTTTCTCGGCGGCGGCGCAAAGGAGAAACCGAACCACCGAGGGCGATGGCCGGCGGCGACGCGGAAAAACATACACACACGCGGGTCTCGATTTTGATCCAAGGTTTAATCCTTAGGCGCTCTAGCAGCTAGTTCAAGGTGGTGCAGTAGCGGTGGATAACCTGCACCTGTCTAGAGGCATAAAGAATGTTTTGGTTTTACTACAAAGGTATAAGTTTCTAACCCTCTTCCTCTTTTAGTTTCGGTACGAGTTAGATGAGATCACTGGAGGGGGTTTTATTCCGCTGTGCATTTGATAATATGTTTTTATACCCTACAAAACCCTTCAAAAGCATCAGCTGAAGACTTCTCCCTTTAAGATAAGCAGTTTACTTTCTGTTTAAAGTAACTTTTATAAGTTTATCACTCTACAGGATCAGCTGAACATGTTTGGTCTACTGATCATATAGGTTGATTAACTTATACACTTTAGTCCTTATTTATTTCATCATCTGAGCAAAAGTATTAATGCAGTTTAGAGTTAGTTTCACCAGTCGAGTCATATTAAATATGTACACTTGGTTGTTTTTGTTCTTAAGTCAAGGCAGAACATGTGTTGTTCTATTTTGCCTTTAGGATTTTATTTGTAAAAGTATTAGCACTTTTTGGATCTGTAAAGAGACAAAAAGGATAGAGTTTGATCCCCTGGAAAAGGTGAAAGCTACTTTACAAAAGGAAGATCTCGAAGATTTGTATCAACAACTAGTATGGCTGGCAACTCCATACCGCCAGAAGTCTCCGCATCCCAAAGCATATATATTAGGCTTAAGGACAACCTATGTGACGAATACCTTTATCTCGAAGACCACGCGGTATTCTTCACAATGTCACTATCCAATATTCACACCCCTGGTGAATATCCATACATCCTTGGCCTACACCGCTGGTAGCTATCTTTAATCACTGTTGTTGGTCAAATGATCTCATCAGTTGAAATTTTATGAGACAAAGTTAAGTTTGTAAGATATGTTCTAATTATATTTAAACAGAATTATGAGGCTTGATCAGACTGAGCACTTGTAGTGTTTCAGACTGAGCACAAGCTGAATATAAGCTGAGCATATATTCGGTCGTCTTAGACTATATCTTAGTAAGATTATCAATGTGTTTGATAAGCTGTGTATGTCACCTAAGATATAGGTTGAGTATTCAGCTTGATGTGTTTCGAGCTGAGTGACTCAACGTATAGACTGAGCCAGCTCAAAAGAGTTGCTAAGTAAGTTCTAGCTAACTCTTATGACTTCTAAGGATGATTTAATCATTATAAGTGTTAGTACATGTTTGTTTTCGGGTTTGTTCTCGAAGAACTCAGCTTGATGAGTTTCAAGCTAAGTAACTCAGTCCGACTAAAGAAGTCAATTTAAGAGAATTTAAATATGTTTTAAATTCCTTTTATCTCTCTATATCTACGACATAGATAAGAAGATTCCAGAATCAAGATTGAAGATTGAAGACTCAAGATAGAAGATTTAAGATTCAAGATTTCGGGTTATCCGTTAGTTTGTTAGCAGATTAGGATAAGTTTTAGTTTGTTAGGATCCGTAGGAACAGGATTATAAATAATTATCATCTGATAAGTTTAGTGGTACGACGACTATTCAACGAGTTACAGAGCCAAACTCAGTTCACCTCAACCCATTGATCGTATGTGTTACGAATCTTGATTCACTGTTTGTAAGTTCAACGTGATCAAGAAAACTCACAGATTGCCAAATTGTTCGTGTGTTCAAATCTTCACATCTGTTGTGAAGTTGGTAAGTATTCAATCTGTGATTAAATCCTGTTTAGAGAGTCGTCCTGTATCTATAATCATAAGTTGATTATAGCTAACAAAGTTTGAGAGATTGAGCGATTTGATTTACATTAGGTGTTTACATAAAAAGTGTTGCTTATTTAATTGTTCTTGTAATCATCTTCTTATTAATGAAAGCAAAAGCATTCGATTGTTTGTGGTTTGATGTGTGTTAACACTTTTTATTGATTTGTTCAATTTTCCGCAGAAAATGTATTCAACACCCCCTTCTACACATTACTTGCTTGTTGATACTCTCACCAAGTGACCAACAACTGGTATTAGAGCAGGCTAAACGATTTCATAAGTTGAAAGTTCAAGATTCTGAGAAAGTATAAAATGTCGACAAGCAACAATTCATCAAACTTTCATCAGATGTGTACTAAGGGTTGTCCCATATTCGATGGATCTGATTATCCTATGTGCAAATTCAGAGCCATGCTTTTCCTCAAGTCCATTGACAATCGTATGTACGATGTCATCACTAAAGGACCAATCATCCCCAAGATTCCTGCTGTTGTTAGTGATACGTCTACTAACAAAACTGAAAAGGAAGTGAAGAAGCCTGTTGCATCCTGGACTGACGAAAATTGGAAATTGTATTCTCTGGATGACAAGGAAAAGAGTGTTCTGGCTAATGCCCTGACTAATGAGATCTTGCACACTATGACTGGGTGTCAATCTGCAAAAGAAATTTGGGATACTCTGAGTATTACATATGAGGGCACAGATCTGGTCAAGCAGCAGAAGAAGAATCATTTGAATAGATCCTATGAAAACTTCTTATCTAAGAAGAATGAAACTCTGGCTGATGTGTTTACCAGGTTTCACTGCTTGATTAATGGCCTGCTAGGTGTAGGCATTAAAAAGAATGAAGCTGACCTAGTGCTGAAATTTCTGGATGTGTTACCAGAAAAGTTCAATGAAGTAACTACAGTACTAAGGGCTGGAGGAACATTATACATGTATAACCTACAATCCATATATGGGTTCTTGCTCAATCATGAACAGATCACAGAGCACAAGAGAACTTCTCAACAACAACGGAAGGATTCTTTTGATAAAACTGATGTTGCATTAGTTGCATAGAAAAAGAACAAAAGCTCAAAAGCCTTAGTTGTTGAATCTGAGACTAAGTTAGACTCTCAAACTGACCACTCAGACTCAGACTCAAGTGATGCTGATGATGTTCAGACTATCACTGAGCAAATGGCCATGCTAGCCAGACGTTTGAGAAAAGCTCAAAGGAGAAGAGGAAGATCTGACAGGGGCAAAGGAAAGAGTTTCTTTGATCTCAAGAAAGCTGTGTGCTTTAATTGTCAGAGGAAGGGACACATTGTTGCTGAGTGCAGGTCAAAGAAGGATGAATCAACTTCAGTAGCTGACAAGAATGCTTACATAGCTGATAAGTATAAGAAGAAATATACAAAGCTCAAGAAAGGAAAGCCTGAAGACAAGCCTAGTGCAAAAGGACTCTATGCTGAAACATGGGATACAAAATCATGTACCTCAGTTGATGATGATAAATGTCTGATGGCTCAAGAAGATGAAGAGTTTGAAATAGATGAAGTTGATTACGGTTTGTCTGAGTCAACTTTTGTAGCTGACATGAAGGAGGCTAAGGAAAACAGCAAACTTGGTGATTGGGATCCTTCCTCCATGTACAAGGTTAGTAATTTCAACTCTTACACCGACAAAGAAAAAGGTCTTGGATTTGAATATGTGCTAAATGATTTCAAGACCAGCCTTAAGTTTCAAAATGACCTCAAAGCTGAGATAGCTAAACTGAAAAATGAGATTAAGGAGAATCAATCTCTCATTGATGTTGGTAAAAAGGCACAATGTGATCTTGAATGTCAAAGACACATTAATAAACTTCTAAGTGAAGAACTTCAGGAAGACAAAGATAAAGCTGACCAACTTCAAAATGTCACTGAATCATGATGTAAGTCATCTAGGCTTGCTGAACAGTGCATTAACCAACAAATTCCTAAACAGGTACAAGCTGTACTTGGAGGTAACTAAGTACAGATTCAAGTTGGAACTTCAGGTACAAATTCCGCAGCTTATGCAGCTGATGATGATGAGATAACAAGTACAGATTCTGAGGAAGATAGACAACTGATTGAGTCTCAGAAGTCAGCCTCAGAAAAGAAACATGATCCAAGCCTAAAATACGATATGTTTGTAAAAGCAAAAGATCATGAAAATGAGTGTTCAACATCTAAACATCATAGTAAGTCTGTGCTTGACAGATTAGGCACTCAGCCTATTCAAAAAAAAAAAGGTAGAGAGAGAAAGTAGAGAGAAAAACAACTTCTAATAAGAGAAAGTGAAAATCAAGGAGAGATTAAGCCATGCATGTACAAGATTTAGCATGAATCAAGTGTTGTCTTCATCTAGAACATGTTTTAGAAGCTATTCTTCATCAAGGTCAAATCTGGAAAACACATACTTAGTGTGTCTTCTTGTTGTGAAAGAAAGTTAGAGAGAGAATGTGCTTAAATCAAGAATTTAAGCAACGATTCTTGCATGCATATGAAGATCAAGTGTTATTACAAATATTTCAGCTCCAAACAAGTTATTAACTCAAGAAATCAAGGTATGAAATCACTAAACTCTTATGTTCTTGAGTTTTAGAGAGAGAAAGATTAGATTTAATGCATAAATGGAGTTGCATGTCATGTTTAAAGGTTGGAATGTTGATTTTAATAGTAGAGGAACTTAGTAAAACACTTGCATGTGGCTAGATCGAGTAAGAAACCTCTAAACTCTTGTGTTCTTGAGTTTTAGAGAGAGAAAGTTTAGATTTAATGCATAAATGGAATTGCATGTTATGTTTTTATGAGGATTTGGTGTTTATACACCTAATAGAACATGCATCAATTGTTGCATGTCAAGATTTGAAGTTAGAAGTGGTTATTTTTGAAATTGGTATAAACGGTACAAGTCTTTAAAGCATGAGATTGAGTTAAGTGATTAGAATGAGTTAAATTGGTATTGTTTGTATAACCACTTTGAAATTAATGTATTGGTATCAAGTCGAGGATTAAAACATGTTATAAGAGTATTTTGAATGCCAATAAATCTGTATTTGAAGATTTCAAGCATTGGGTTTGAAATAGGTCAAAATTGCACATTTTTTATACAAACCCGTAGCTACATTCTACACAGGGCAGCATGTCTTATCAGTTTTTAAAAATTCATTAAAAATCAAAGAAAAATCGATAAAGGTCATACTATATATCATCGAAAAGGTCTGGATGTCTAGTTTCTTACTTATGTTGAACACAGAAGCTAATTTGGAACATAAGATGACTAAAAATACGAAATACTATAGAAGGGTCAAGTTGGAAGTATACATTTTTGTATACAAGTTGATATTTTAGATGATTTGAACTATGAGACTCTTTGAGTAGAATTGGAAAGCTTTAGTGACAAGTTTTAGTTAATGTTGAGGATCTCTTATGCCATTTGATGCCTTGACCAAGCATGTTGCTCGGTTAATTTGTATGAGCTGAGTTTGACTAAGTAATATTGTTCTTATACTTGTTTAGGCTTATAAATTTACTTTTGCTTGGATTTGGTTGTGAATATTCGGATATTGATCCTCATCACATCAACTGGTGAGTATGCTTATACTTATATGTAAATGTATTGCATGTATGCTTGTTAATGTACTTGAAAGGCTTTTATGCCAACGGAACGCTTAAAAGGGGAATGCTTAAATGGGGATGTTTGCTTGGTACCTTACAATTAATTAAGGAATAGCATTCGTTGTTAATCCTGTTGAGTGATGCTAATGAATTGTGTATGCTTGCATTAATAGATATGTTATAAGTATGCTCACTAAGCTTTTGCTTATTAGTGGATATTTAAATGTTTTTCAGGTACTTCTGGGAAAGATAAAGTGAATGCTCTTGACTTGAAGCTTTAGGATGGCTCCTCCTTTTGTTTAAAAATGTTTTGTTATTTGAAAACGATAAATGTTATTAACATGGTTGACTTTTAAGAGTCTTATTAAAACTACTTATATAATTAGCTTAAATCTTATTTTGTAAATCTTTGGCAAGCTTTTATGACATGTTTAGCTTTTATGAAAAAAATTTGGGTCTTTACAATAACATTCTTTTATTTTGTGTTCATATTCTAGAGTTTCTATATCTCTTGCGAACATCATACATTGATCCTCTATGCATGGTTCAGTTTTGATTTTATAGCTTTTCTCAAGAAAAAATTACTATTACTCTATTTATCATATTGTGAAGTAAAGATGCAAAATATTATGAGATTTTTAGGGATAGTTTGGTAATTTAAGTAATAAATCATGAAAAATTGATTTCTCATAAGATGTTGAAATAATAACACATAGCACATGGATAATTGCATTCTCTATTTTTTATGAGTTTTTATCTTTCACCATCATTATTGTTTTTTAAAATTGATGGAAGACCCATTATAGTTTATTTTTTTCTTTAGATAATTATAATTTCTCATAAAAATGTTTACAACAAAATTACTTTTTTCTATTACAAACATTTTAATAATTTTAAATATATGTGAAGTAAAGATGCAAAATATAATGAGATTTTTAGGGATAGTTTGGTAATTTTAGTAATAAATAATGAGAAATTGATTTCTGATGAGATGTTGAAATAATAACACATAGCACATGCATAATTGCATTCTCTTTTTTTTATGAGTTTTGATCTTTCACCATCATTATTGTTTTTTAAAATTGATGAAAGGTCCATTATAGTTTATATATTTTTTCAATAGATTATTATAATTTTTCATAAGAATGTTTGCAACAAAATTACTTTTTTCTATTACAAACATTTTAATTATTTTAAATATCTTGGAGATCAATCGAACATTAAAATTTTAGGTTGGATGATTCGAATTTTTTTTTAAGAAAAGATTTGTTTTATTGATATAACTGATTTTTAATGAAAATGTTTAAGTTGTTGAAATAGATTGTTTGATTAGAACCTGTTGTGTTCACTAAATTAAGCTATATATCTGATTATATCTAGCATCCATCAAAGGACGTTGATGTTAATCGAATTTTGAACATCTAAAAAATAAAATTAGTACGCAGTAATTAAGTATATAGTTATTGTATTAATGTCGTTAAGTTTTAGCCAGTTATGATTAATCTACTTTGCTAAGTAAATAGCCTTTCAGCTTTCTCATCAACTCGGCTTTCAGATTTTCATCTTGCAATGCCACTTGCTGCGCTTCCTTTAATCGAGCAATGATATCAGGAACCACAGTAAGTTTCATAAACTTCCCGTCTACGTTAGAGCTTTTGCGACTTAAGGCATCCGCCACCACATTGGCCTTACCAGGATGGTAGCGAATTTCACAATCATAGTCTTTTATCAACTCGAGCCATCTGCGTTGCCTCATATTGAGCTCTCTCTGCGTGAAGACATATTGTAGGCTCTTGTGATCGGTGTAAACCATACATTTGGTGCCGTAAAGATAGTGCCTCCTGTTGGGAAAATGATCTCATCAGTTTGAATTTGATGAGACAAAGTTAAGTTTGTAAGATGAGTTCTACATATAACTTGAACATAATTATGAAGCTTAGTCAGACTGAACACTTAGAGTGATTCAGACTGAGTATAAGCTGAATATAAGGTGAGCATATGTTGATCAGTTTACATTATACCTTAGTTTGTTTATTAATATGTTTAATAATCTGTGTATGTCACATAAGGTATATATCGAGTAGTCAGCTTGATGTGTTTCAAGCTGAGTGACTCAGCTCAAAAGCAGAGTCAGCTCGACAGAGTTGCTAAATATGTTTTAGTCAACTAAGTTAGACTTCTAAGGATTAGTTTATCAATGTACGTATTAGTTCATGTATGAATTCAGATTTGTTCTCGAAGAACTCAGCTTGATGAGTTTAAAGCTGAGTAACTCAGTCCGAGTAATGAAGTCAGTTTAAAGATAATTTAAATATGTTTTAAATTCATCTTTATCTCTCTCTATATCTAAGGCGCGGATAAGAAGACTCCAGAATCAAGATTAAAGATTGAAGACTCAAGATAAGAAGATTCAAGATTCAAGATTCAGGATTCCGGTTTATCCGAAAGTTAGTTAGCGAATTAGGCTAAGTCTAGTTTGTTAGGAACCGTAGCAACAGGATTATAAATACTTATCTCCTGATAAGTTTCGAGGTACGACTCAGAGACGATTACAAGTAAGTGTTGCAGAGCCAAACCTCACCTCATCGTATGTGTTACGAGTCTTGATTCAGTATCAATATTTAATCACAGATTGCCAAAGAAGTTCATGTGTTCGAATTAATCATATTAGTTGTGATATTGGAAAGTAATCATGTGTTGATTCAATATGTGAAAACCCTAATTATAGATATCTAAGTTTGAGAGAATTGAGAGATTTATATTAGGTGATTATATATCAAGAGTTGCTTACTTGATAGTCATTGTAATCATCTTCTTATTCAAAGCATTGTAATCATCTTCTGATTAATAAAAGCATTCGATTGATTGTGGTTTGATTTACTGTGTGTAACACTTTTCTTTAATTTGTTCAATTTCCGCAGAAAGTGTATTCAACCCCCCTTCTACACACCTGTTGCTTGTTGTTACTCTCTCATACAAGGGAACAACCGTTAGAATATGCCCACTGATGCGTGTACACCATTTGGATCACTACCGATGTTGTATGGTCCTATTGGGTCATACACCGGGGTCAAATCTGACAGCAACTTAAGTAAAGGGACCAAAATTGACAAAAGACAAAAGTTGACTTCGCAGGCTGGGTTAGCGCCGCTAACAATAAGGTGTTAGCGCTGCTAACACTTATGGGTTAGAGCCGTTACAGCTGCATGGGCTTTACGTCAAGTCATCTGACAAGCCGCGTTAGCGCCGCTAACTATTACTGGTTAGCGTCGCTAAGTCTGGGTTAGCGCCGCTAAGTCTAGACGTGACCTTTTGTCAAATCACCTCTCATGTTGGCCAATGCATGTAAGTGTCTCGAGAGACTTTGGCCGGACTTTGGGAGGTGAAGTGGTATTCTAGAGTTTATAAAAGGCCCTACTCCAGCCTCATTTAGTTCTCTTGGCTTGATACACAACATACTTACTCACAAGTGCTTCTAAAGACTTAGGTGAGTTCTTAGAGAGAGAGAGTGAGGGCTTAAGCTCCAGAAATCGGTTCTAGCTCGTGAGTTGCTCTTCTCCTAGTCGGTTTTCAAGTGAGAAGAACCTAAAGGAGCTTGCTAGCTCAAGGGATTTGACGTGTTGCCGGGGTATCATCCTCTAGTTGATTCGTTCAAGCAAAGGAGAAGCAAATCCATCCACTACACCAACATTTGGTGGAGCTAAGGAGCTGGTATAACCTTCTCTCTTCTCTTTTCTGTTGGATTTCGTTTCATAGAGATTGATCCTTGGTTGGGGTTTTACGATTTGTGCTTTATATAGTTGTACTATGGGCTTTTTGAGTTGTACCTTGCTTCCGTTGCGTGCCCAGAAACCCCAACAGTGGTATCAGAGCCACCTCTATGATAGTTATGCACATGGTGGCTTTGAAAACCCGAAATCGAGATTGTTTGTTTTCTGTTGAACAGAGGATAACGGCGCTAACTTTGAGTTAGCGGTGCTAACTTTTTCAAGATAGCGGCACTAGCGTCGCTGAGTCAGATTTTAGTTCTTGTTTAAAAACAGATTTTTGGTCTCGGGTTTTGGCCTTGTTTTTGGCTTCTGGAAATTTTAATCTTGTTATTATGATGTTTAAATTCCAGTAGCATATATATATGTTTGGTTGTATGTGTATATAAGTTGGTAACCTTGCCTAGACCATTTGGTTGTTTTGTGTGTTTGGATGCAAATTGGTTTTATTATTATTCTTATGATAAATTTGTAATAATAATGTGGCTTGCATGCAATTTCATTCATCTATGTAATTGTTATAGATAAATAGGTATTTTATAGCTTGTATGCCATTTTATTCTATTGTATGTATTTTTATGATGGATGATGACACACATGATGGGTCAAAAGAGATGGAGTTTGGAGCCCATGAAGCCGATGAAGTCCAATGGAGATGGCGGGATTAGTGGGAGCTCGCATCAAAGACTTTGTCCCTAGAATTGACCAATTTCTTCCCATTCGGCTCACGGGAAGAACGCATAGGTTTTTATGGCAATGGTTACCAATTATAGTATTTTATGCGTGTGATGTGATTTTTGTATGCATGGATTGTGTAGGATTCGTATGCTAGATAATTTTTTGAAAATTAACAAAATCACAAGAGATTTGATAAAAATGGTTTACAACTCTCTCGCGCGCTCACATACAAGATTAACTCACCTAGTGAAAATAGGTTTTTGTCGCTAATAAGTTAATCTAAAATCAAACCGGAAACAAAAGCCCGTCTTTCCTCAAAACGTAAATCACGCACCATCTATAAGACGATACCACCCGAATCTAGTCTTATGGGATTTGGTTGTCGAGCTTAGCACGAGTCAATTCCCATAAAACTGTGTGGAAGGTGAGTGTAGCAAAATTCACAATTTTGGTTGTCGAGCTTAGCACGAGCCAACTTTGGTGAGTTTGTTACCGTATGTCTTGATGGACGATTTGGAATTTTAGGTTTGAAATCTTGGTTAATTGTCGAGATTAGCACGAGTTAACCAAAATTTCAAGATTTAAGATTGGTGCAAGAAGGGATCAAACATGCCAAACGACCATTGGATGTCGTAGGATCCCGCAAGGAGCTAAGGATTGCAATAGAGATTGCAATTGGCAAAATTGTTGCCGACCTAAATAGTTTTATCATGTGATCCGCGGTAACCCCGTCACATGGTGGGATGAAATATGGTTCTTAGCCTTGTTAAAGTTAATTCTTTATGGGTAAATTAATTTAACAAGATAATACATACGCAACAAACTAACTTAAGTCTACTTTGCAATTTTAGATGGCATCAACAAGCGCAAACACCACCACCACCAACGTTTCATTACGAGTTTTCCTTGAGAAGGAGAAACTCGACGGGAGCAACTTCATGGATTGGTATAGGCAGCTTAAGCTTGTCCTACGCTATGAAGGGAAGATGCACATCATAGAGGAACCCTTACCCGAGGCACCTCCAAGCGGTGCAACGAGGGAAATCCGTGGGCGTACGAGAAACGTCTCAAGGAGACTGAGGAGATTACATGCCTCATGTTGAGCACTATGAGTACCGATTTGCAAAAGCAAATGGACCACTTGGGTGCTCACGACCTGATCGTGCAGCTGAGGGATATGTTCCAGCAGCAAGCGAGGCAGGAGAGGTATGAATGCTTCAAGTCGGTTCTCGCTTGCAAGCTTCAAGATGGAGGGAACGTGAGCGCTCATGTTTTGATTATGAAAGCAAACATTGAGCGCATGGAGAAGCTAGGATTTACCATCGGGAGGGAGATGGCGGTCGACATAATCCTCCAATCCCTGGCCAGTGCATATGATCAATTCACTATGAGTTATCATATGCATAGCATGGATAAATCCTTGATGGAGCTACATGGTATGCTCAAGACTGCTGAAGCGAGCATGACCAAGAGCAAACCATCCTCCTCCTCCACTCCCGTTCTAGCCATCCGGGAAGGCCGCATAACCAAAAAGAAGGCCACCCCTTCCAAGAAAAGGAAGGGTAAGGGAAAGGTTGGCGTTGCCAAGTCTGCCCCGTCCTCCGAAGGCAAGGGTAAGGGGAAGATTCCTGAAGCCAAGAATCCGGAGGATGCGAAGTGCTTCTTTTGTGGGGGCAAGGGCCACTACCGCCGAAGCTGCCCTAAGTACTTGGAGGGACTCAATAAGCTCAAGGCGATGAGCATATCGGGCCCGGAAGCTTCAGGTACGTTCATGATAGAACTTCACCATACTTCTACTTCTAGAGGCTGGGTTTTGGATACTGGCTGTGGCACTCACATATGTAATATGGTGCAGGTGCTAAAGGCAAGAAGGAGCTTCGAGAAGGGTGGGCTAGATCTTGTGATGGGGAACTCGGAGATCGTCCCGGTGGAAGCTCAAGGAAGTTTGGAGCTTTCATTCAAGACTGGCTATTCTATAACTTTATTTGATGTATGCTATTCGCCCTGCGTGGCTAGAAACATTATTTCACTTCATAAATTGTATGACGATGGTTACAATTTTCATTTTGATCATGGTGCTATTATATGCTTTAAAGATAACATTGTTTATTTTAAGGCTTTACCATGTCATGGCATTTATGAGGCAACTGCATACATTAATTCAACAAAGTCTATCATGAATATTGATTCTAGTTCCAAAGATGGTTTGGATAAGTATTCCTTGTGGCATGGTCATCTTGGCCACATAAACAAGACTCGCATCACCAAGCTTCAAGCGGATGGAATCTTGGAGTCATTTGACCAAGGGTCGAATGATGTATGTGATTCTTGTTTATTAGGCAAGATGACAAAGGCACCCTTCACGGGGACAAGTGAGAGTGGTAAAGACCTCTTGGACATCATCCATATGGATGTATGTGGGCCTTTCAAACATGTTACAAGGAATAACTCGAGATACTTCGTAACTTTATAGATGATTATAGTAGGTATGGATATGTCTATCTTGTTAAACACAAGAATGAAACCTTTGAGGTGTTCAAGACAATCCAAAACAAAGCTGAGAATTAATTGGGCAAAACGGTAAAGATACTCCGGTTTGATAGAGGTGGAGAGTATCTAAGTACCGACTTTACCGATTATCTCAAGAATCGTGGAATTATTTCGCAATTAACACCTCCAAGGACTCCACAATTAATTGGGGTCGCTGAGAGGAGGAACCGGATTTCCTAGATATGGTAAGGTCAATGATGAGTCGAACGGAGGTACCTATTAGTTTATGGGGATATGCTCTAGAGACGGCGGTAAGAATCCTTAACCTTGCACCAACCAAGAAAGTATCAAAAACACCTTATGAAATGTGGCATAAGAAGAAGCCGACACTTTCATACCTACGGGTTTGGGGTTGTCAAGCCTACGTGAGACGTGAGACTGAGGACAAACTTGAACCTCGATCGGAAAGGTGTTACTTTATCGGATATCCTCCTGCCGGTGTTGGATATATATTTTATAAACCTTCTGAGAACAAAGTTTTTGTTGCTCGAAGGGCATTTTTCTTGGAAAGAGAATTGCTATCCAAAGAAAGAGGCAACAAGGAAATTGATCTTGAGGAAGTTCAAGGATCAACCGATAAAGAACTTGAGGTTGGCACTAGCACTCAACCTAGGACGGTAGAAACTGAGCAAGACAATGCTGCAATACCTGACATTACTCCAAGGCGTTCCAGTAGAACTCGTTTCGAGCCAGAGAGATATGAATTCTACATATCTGAGGGCAACGAGTTAGTAGTGGACTCTGATGAGCCCATTAACTACAAGGAAGCTATGGCGGGCTCTGAGTCTGCACATTGGAAGCAAGCGATGGAAAGTGAGATGCAATCCATATCGGATAACCAAGTTTGGGAACTGGTTGATCCTACACCCGGGGTTAGGCCCGTAGGGTGTAAATGGGTCTTCAAGAAGAAGACCGGCATTGATGGAACCTTGGATACTTTCAAAGCCCGACTGGTGGCAAAGGGTTTCACTCAATCACCTGGTGTTGATTATGATGAAACTTTTTCTCCAATGGAAATGTTGAAATCAATCCGAATACTCCTGGCCATTGCTGCATTTTATGATTATGAAATATGGCAAATGGACGTGAAGACCGCCTTCCTTAACGTGAAGCTTTCCGAAGAGGTGTATATGACACTACCTGATGGTTTTGAACATCCAGGGTATCCGAACAAGGTTTGTAAGCTAAAGAAGTCCATTTATGGACTCTAGCAAGCATCTCGCAGTTGGAATCTATGCTTTGATGAGAAAATCAAGGAATTTAGATTTTTGAAAAGCAAAGATGAACCATGTGTATATGTCAGGGCTAGTGGGAGCACTATTGTCTTCTTAGTCCTATATGTGGATGACATATTGCTCATTGGAAACCATATTCCGAGCCTTAAGAGTGTAAAATCTTGGCTAGGGAATTGTTTCTCAATGAAGGACTTAGGGGATGCGAGCTACATTCTGGGAATTAAGATCTATAGAGATAGATCTAGAAAGCTGCTTGGGCTTTCTCAAAGTGCATACATAGATAAGGTCGTGAAACGCTTTAAAATGGAGGAATCCAAGAAAGGAAACCTCCCTATGGCATAAGGCTTGATGTTGAGCAAGACTCAATGTCCTATCTCCCAAAAGGAGATAGAAGTAATGGAGCGAGTACCATATGCTTCGGCTGTGGGATCGATCATGTACGCCATGTTATGCACTCGTCCTGATGTGTCATGTGCTTTAAGCATGACTAGTAGATATCAGGCGAATCCCGGAGAGCCTCATTGGAAAGCTGTAAAGAATATTCTTAAGTACCTTAGGCTTATAAAAGAAATGTTCTTGGTTTATGGTGGGGAAAAAGATCTAAGAGTAAAGGGTTACTCGGACGCTAGCTTCCAAACGGATAGGGATGATTGCCGATCTCAATCGGGGTTTGTATTCCTGTTAAATGGTGGTGCTGTCAGTTGGAGGAGCTCGAAGCAAGACACGGTGGCTGATTCGACTACCGAGTCGGAATACATTGCGGCAAGTGAAGCTATTGAGATCGGCAATGAGGGTGCAGTGACTTTGGCGAAGGAACCAAGAGCTCACAAGAGAACAAGACATATTTTGCGCAAATACCACTTCATACGGGAAGTAGTTGAGAGTGGTGAAATCGTCATAAGCAGAGTAGCATCGGATGAAAACCTTGCAGATCCATTCACGAAGCCATTATCGCAGGCAGCTCATGATTCTCACACTAATGCTGTAGGTGTAAGATTCGCCAGCGATTTGGCTTAAGTTATGTATTCATTTTGTTTGATATGTAAGTTTATATTTTGAGAACGATATAGACAGTATTATAACTTGTGCTTGTATCGATATATAATAGAGATTATATATGCGTATGATACGGTTACATTCATGAGACTCTACTATGTTCCATCTTAGCATGTTTAAATCATTTCCGGAAATATTTTATGTTTCAAAAACTTTCCACGGTCAGTCAATCTTGTGGAAGGAAGATTGAATTAAGACCGAGATACGCATGTGACCTTGAATTCAATTTGGTCGAATTAAGGAGCAATGCCTATCTGTACTTGAAAAGAGTTTCAAGTGACTGGAAGACCCACACCCAAGTATACTCCATGGATTATAGTCACGAGCAACTTGGGATGATAATATCTTACGTCCTTAGACCTGAGATGTATGAACCGCTATATCATACTTCTTTCTTACTTTAGCCATCTTCAAAAGCAGTTCGTAACTGGCTGTGATAAAGGAAATGGCTAGATAAGTTAAGGGGTATGGTTTAGGGTTATACAGTAAAAAAGGGATTTGTTCCTCTAATATGAGAGATAATACTGGGCCCCTCGATGATTGGGAGCTGACACCAAAATTATGCATCGCTATGCGCAAGGAGTATTGATTTAGAATCAGATATGTCCTTACCTTTTGGTCACCACCAATCAAGATCGAGAAACGCAATCGTGAACGATCTGGAGATTGATACTCAATCCATGTGTCGTGTTCACATTGATATCGTGAATAAAAGGATGTTTAAGATCAGTTATCTATAGGACCTTTCTTTGTGAATAGGTTTCATTCGGATAACGAAACCCATATTGACTTGGGGGCAATGTTGTTATTGCTAGAGACCGCTCATTGTCTGTGATTTGTTAGAAATGGTGCATTATGTGCAAGTGGGAGTTTGTTAGAATATGCCCACTGATGCGTGTACACCATTTGGATCACTACCTATGATGTATGGGCATATTGGGTCATACACCGGGGTCAAATCTGACAGCAACTTAAGTAAAGGGACCAAAATTGACAAAAGACAAAAGTTGACTTCACAGGCTGGGTTAGCGCCGCTAACAATAAGGTGTTAGCGCCGCTAACACTTATGGGTTAGAGTCATTACAGCTGCATGGGCTTTACGTCAAGTCATCTGACAAGCCGCGTTAGCGCCGCTAAGTCTGGGTTAGCGCCGCTAAGTCTAGACGTGACCTTTTGTCAAATCACCTCTCATGTTGGCCAATGCATGTAAGTGTCTTGAGAGACTTTGGCCGGCCTTTGGGAGGTGAAGTGGTAATCTGGAGTTTATAAAAGGCCCTACTCCAGCCTCATTTAGTTCTTTTGGCTTGATACACAACATACTTACTCACAAGTGCTTCTAAAGACTTAGGTGAGTTCTTAGAGAGAGAGAGTGAGGGCTTAAGCTCCAGAAATCGGTTCTAGCTCGTGAGTTGCTCTTCTCCTAGTCGGTTTTCAAGTGAGAAGAACCTAAAGGAGCTTGCTAGCTCAAGGGATTTGAAGTGTTGCCGGGGTATCATCCTCTAGTTGATTCGTTCAAGCAAAGGAGAACCAAATCCATCCACTACACCAACATTTGCTGGAGCTAAGGAGCTGGTATAACCTTCTCTCTTCTCTTTTCTGTTGCATTTCGTTTCATAGAGATTGATCCTTGGTTGGGGTTTTACGATTTGTGCTTTATATACTTAGACTATGGGATTTTTGAGTTATACCTTGCTTCCGTTGCGTGCCCAGAAACCCCAACAACAACAACTGGTATCAGAGCAGGCTGAACGATTTCATCAGTTGAATAGTTCAAGATTCTGAGAAAGATTGAAATGTCGACAAGCAATACTCCATCAAACTTTCCTCAGATCTCTGCTAAAGGATGTCCCATATTTGATGGATCTGTCTATCCTATGTGGAAGTTCAGAGCCATGCTCTTCCTAAAGTCTATTGACAACCGTATGTCGGAAGTCATCACAAAAGGACCACCCAAGATTCCCTCTACTGTCAGTGATACGTCTCCTGGAAAATCTGAGAAGGAAACAAGAAAGCCTGTTGCATCCTGGACTGATGAAGATTGAAAACTCTTCAATCTAGATGACAAGGCAAAGAGTGTTCTAGCGAATTCCCTAACTAATGAAATCCTGCACACTGTGACTGGGTGTCAAACCGCAAAGGATATCTGGGATACGCTGAGTGTTACTTATGAGGGCATATATCTGGTCAAGTAGCAAAAGAAGAATCACTTGAATAGATCGTATGAAAACTTCTTTTCAAAGAAGAATGAAACCTTGGCAGATTTGTTCACAAGGTTTCACTGCTTAATAAATGACCTACTAAGTGTGGGTGTAAAAAGAGATGAAGCTGAGCTCGTGCTGAAATTTCTGGATGTGTTACCAGAAAGGTTCAATGAAGTAACCACTTCACTAAGGGCTGGAGGAACATTACACATGTATAACCTACAGTCCATCTATGGGTTCTTCCTGAATCATGAACAGATCATAGAACACAAAAGAGCTTCTCAACAACAACTAAAAGAATCTTTGGACAAAACAGAAGTTGCATTAGTTGCACAGAAGAAGAAGAAAGGTTCCAAAGCTATGGTTGTTGAATCTGAGACTGAGTCAGAATCTCAAGCTGACCACTCAGACTCAGACTCAAGTGATACTGATGATGTTCAGACCATCACTGAGCAAATGGCCATGTTAGCCAGACGTTTGAGAAAAGCTCAAAGGGGAAGAGGAAGATCTGACTGGAGCAAAGGGAAGAGTTCCTTTGATCCCAAGAATGCTGTGTGCTTCAACTGTCAGAAAAAGGGACATATAGCTGCTGAGTGCAGATCTAAGAAGGTAGAATCAACATCTGTTGTTGATAAGAATGCTTATAGAGCTGATAAGTACAAGAAGAAGTACACTCAGCTCAAGAAATCAAAGCTTGAAGACAAACCCAGTGGAAAAGGTTTATATGCTGAAACATGGGATACAGAATCATCCACCTCAGATGATAATGTATGTCTAATGACTCAAGAAGATGATGAACTAGAATTGGATGAGGTTGATTATGGTCAGTCCGAATCAATCTTTGAAGCTGACATGAAGGAAGCTGAGGAAAACAGCAAACTGAGTGATTGGGATCCTGCTTCCATGTACAAGGTCAGTAATTTCTACTCTTATACAGATGAGGAGAAAGGTATTGCTTTTGATTATTTGCTAAATGATTTCAAGACCATCCTTAAGTCTCAGACTGACCTCAAAGCTGAAATAACAAAACTTAAAGATGAGATTAAGGAATATAAATCTATCATTGATGTTGGTAAGAAAGCACAGTGTGACCTTGAATGTCAGAGGCACATTAATAAACTTCTTAGTGAAGAACGTCAGGAAGCAAAAGACAAAGCTGATCAACTTCAGAAGATCACTGAATCTTGGTGTAAGTCATCAAAGCTTGCTGAACAGTGCATAAACCAACATATACCTAAACAGGTGAAGGTTGTACTTGGAGGTGATTATCAAACAGCAGCTTATGGAGCTGATGATGAGATAGCAAGTACAGATTCTAAGGAAGATAGATAACTGATTGAGTCTCAGAAATCAGCCTCAGAGAAACGACATGATCCAAGCCTAAAATTCAATATGTTTGTGAAGGCCAAAGATCATGGTAATGAGTGCTCAACATCCAAACAACATGGTAAGTCTGTGTTAGACAGATTAGGCACTCAGCCTGTTCAAAGAACTTCAGTCATAGAAAGGCTTAATCCAAATCCTTTCAAAAGACAAAATTCTCTATCTGGCTCGGAGAGAAGTTATAAGAACAGAAAGACCATTGTAAGTCAGAGGTCAAATCATAACAATGGTAAGTCCAAAGTTGTTGATCTTGGTAAGTCCAAGAAGATCAACAGTGGTAGGTCCAAACCTGTTGAAACTGGTGAGTCCAGTAGGCATGACAAAGGTAAGTACAAAGTCATGGAGAAGAAGGTTGTTAGTCAATCTTCTCAGGATAACAAATAGAGACCTGACAAAGGTAAGTCCAAAGTCAGTGATCACCAGGTGAATCAACTTGCAAAGAAAGTTGAGAAGTTATCCACCACATACAATCCTAAAACTGAAAGTAAATTCTCACAAGGATTGTTAGACACTCTACCTCCTGTCATCATTGGAAGAAGGAGATGCTACAAATGCAGAAGTAGAGGTCATGAGGCTAAGGACTGTGATGCTGAAATCTCAAGGCCTGAGCAAGAACAAACTGATCAGCCTACACAGGATTCAGTTCCTGCTCAAGCTGAGCAGTCAGTTCAACAAGATGAAGCTGCTAAGTGCTCCTCATCTGAACCCACCAAGAAGTGGGTTCCCAAGCAAAACTAATGTGTTTAGTTTTTATATCATGTGCAGGGTTCAAGTAAATGGTACTTGAATAGTGGATGTTCAAGGCACATGACCGGATGGAAAGGACTTCTCAGTGATTTCCAGGAAGATGAAGTTCCTAAAGTAACATTTGGTGACAACTCCCATGCAAGAACCAAAGGCTATGCGAAGATGCAAGCTGGTAAAGTCACTTTCCAGAGAGTTGCATATGTCAAAGGCCTCAAACACAACCTGATTAGTATCAGTCAATTGTGTGATGAGGACAATGTTGTTACTTTTAGGAAGAAAGCAGGAACATTTTATAATGCTAAGGGAAAGCCTGTATTAATAGCTAAAAGAGAAATAGATGTGTATCTACTTGATCTTAATTCTGCTGATCCCAATAATGAAACCTGCTTGTATTCCCATTCTGTTCCTGAGCTGAGTTGGTTATGGCATAAACGTTTGTCTCATTTGAACTTTAAAAATATAAATATGCTATCCAATAAAGAGTTAGTCTCTGGATTACCAAAAATCACATTTGTCAAAGACAAATTGTGTTCAGCTTGTGAACAAGGGAAACACCATAAAGGGTCCTTTAAATCAAAGCAAAATTTTTCAATAACAGACCCATTGCATATGTTGCATATGGATCTGTTTGGACCCATAAGTACACCAATCCTAAGTGGCAAGAAGTACACTCTTGTGATAGTAGATGAGTTCTCACGATTCACCTGGGTAATATTCCTAAAAGCCAAAAGTGAGGCTGCCCTGGAGATAATAAGTTTCATCAAAAGGGAAGAGTTGCAGAAAGGTTTGTCTGTAAAGCAACTAAGAAGTGATCATGGGACTGAGTTCAGGAACTCAACCCTTGAAAGCTTCTTTGAACAAAAAGGAATATTACAAAATTTCTCATCTGTCAGAACTCCACAACAAAATGGAGTTGTTGAAAGGAGAAATAGAACCTTAATTGAGGCTGCAAGGACAATGCTATGTGAGGCAGGATTGAAACTTTATTTCTGGGATGAAGCTGTTAGTATAGCCTGCTATACTCAGAATAGGTCAATCATTGTCAAAAGACATGGAAATACTTCATATGAAATGTAGAAGTCTAGAAAGCCCAATATAGGTTATTTCCATATCTTTGGTTCATAATGCTATGTGCTGAATCAAAGAGATCAGCTCCATAAGTTGGAACCCAAAGCTGATCCTGGAATATTTGTTGGTTATTCCTCAATCTCCAAACCATACAGAGTATATAACTCTAGGAGAAAGGCCATTGAAGAATCAATTCATGTTTCATTTGATGAAGACAGTATTGATCAAACTGAGAAAAGTCAAGCTGACTCCGTCAGTCTGAGTGAGCTTGAAAGGCCAAGGGAAATCAACATGTTAAATCCTATGTATGTCATAGGAGATGATAGTGATGATGATGTGTGTTCATCAATGAAATCATTACAAGCTTCAAAGGATTCTCAAGCTGAGAAAGATGATGAGTTCGTTAATCCTTTTGGAGCTGAAATCACTCAGACTGAGAATCTTAGTGATAATCAGTTTGTTGACAATGTTGCTGTTGAGACTGAGGAGATAAGTTCACCTCGAGGTTTTCAACATCACTCAGTTTCAGAACCTGACTCTCCAACTACCACATTTAAATTCCTCAAAGATCATCCTCAAGATCAAATCATTGGAAATTTCCAAGAGAAAGTCATGACCAGATCTAAGGCTACAACTAACTATGCTGCTCACTTTGGTTTTCTGTCTCAGATGGAACCAAAGAAGACTGAGGAAGCCTTAACAGATGAGGATTGGATTGATGATATGCAAGAGGTATGAAATGAGTTTGAGAGGAATAAAGTCTGGACCCTTGTCCCTACCCCCAAAGATCATTCAATTATAGGCACTAAGTGGGTCTATAGAAAGAAAATGGACAAGGATGGAGTGATAGTTAGGAACAAAGCCAGGCTGGTAGCACAAAGGTATAAGCAAGAAGAAGGAATTGATTAGGATGAGACCTTTGCCCATGTTGCTAGAATTGAAGCCATAAGGCTGTTCCTAGCTTATGCAGCATATAAAGACTTCAAAGTCTATCAGCTGGATGTGAAAAGTGCTTTCCTCAATGGAAAACTTCAGGAGGAAGTCTATGTGAAACAACCTCCTGGCTTTAAGTTGGACAAGGCTTTGTATGGTCTTAAACAAGCTCCAAGAGCTTGGTATGATACACTGTCCACTTATCTACTATCAATGGATTTCACCTGAGGTAGTATAGATAAGACACTCTTCTTTAAAAAGAGTAACGTACAGGTGATTCTTGTACAAATCTATGTGGATGACATTATCTTTGGTTCTACCAATGAATCTCTGTGTGAGTGGTTTTCCAAAATAATGTCACAAAAGTACAAGATGAGTATGATTGGTGAGATGACATATTTCCTAGGCCTACTAATTCAACAAAAGCCTAGTGGAATTTTCATCAATCAAAGCAAATATGTTTTGGATTTGATAATGAAATATGGTTTTGATTCAAGTTCAACCATGAAAACACCCATGTCACCAGCTGTCAAGCTGAGTAAAGACTCAGATGGTAAGTCTGTGTGTCAGTCTACCTATAGAGGAATGATAGGTTCATTACTCTATTTGACAGCTAGTAGACCTGATATCATGTTTGCTACATGTGTTTGTGCAAGATATCAGGCTGATTCTAAATAATCACATCTTCAAGCTGTGAAAAGGATCTTTCGGTACCTTAAAGGTAAACCAAATCTAGGACTTTGGTATCCAAAGGACTCTGGATTTGAGTTAGTTGGTTTTTCTGATGCTGACTATGCTGGGTGCAAGTTAGATAGAAAATCAACCACTGGAGGATGTCAATTGCTTGGAGGTAAATTAGTAAGCTGGACTAGTAAAAAACAGATCTCAGTGGCTACTTCAACTGCTGAAGCTGAGTATGTTGCAGCAGGGAGCTGTTGTGCTTAAATCTTGTGGATGCAGCATCAGCTTCAGGACTTTGGGATGAGTTTCAAGAAAACTCCTATCTTCTGTGATAACCAAAGTGCAATAGCCATCACTTACAATCCAGTATTTCACTCAAGAACCAAGCATATTGAAATTACACATCACTTCATAAGGGACATCGTGGAAAAAGGTAAAGTTGACATTAAATTTATCTCCACTGATGACCAATTAACAGATATCTTTACTAAGCCCCTTGATGAAAAGAGGTTTATGTATCTGCTAAGTAAATTGGGTATGCTCAACCCCTAGCTAAGTGTCTAAAATTTCAGTTCTCAGTTTGACAGAGACTAAGTGTCTTAAGCTGGGTGCACATTTTATAAATAAGTTTTCATAAACTGATCTATATGTCAAACTGAATAATGAGTTCACACGTTTGGTCAGTTCCAAACATAATTCAACTACTCAGTGTGGTTGAAATGTTAGTTTGAGTTAGTCTCGAACAAAATGACTAAGTGCCATTGAGTCTGAGCTATGTGCTTAACTCACACTGTGTGATTGGTTCACACGTTTGGTCAGTTCCAAACATAATTCAACTACTCAGTGTGGTTGAAATACTAATTTGAGTTAGTTTCGAACAAAATGACTAAGTATCATTGAGTCTGAGCTATGTGCTTAACTCACACTGTGTGATTGGTTCACATGTTTGGTAAGTTCCAAACATATTTTACCTACTTAGTGTAGCTAAAATTACATGTTTAAGTCAGTCTTAAACATAAATGGACTAAGTGTCATAGAGCTTGAGCTGTGTGCTCTACTCAAGCTGAGTATCAATCTCAAGCTGAGTGCTCCACTCAAGCTGAGTGCTTGAATCAAGCTGAGTGCTTGACTTAGACTGAGTAATATGTTTACTCAGCTTGCTGTGTCCAATCTATAAATTAATTACTAAGTGTTATTAATTTTTCTGTCCATACATATTTGAATCAGTTTCAATTCGTATCGTATATCAATTGTGTATTGATATATTTACAAAGTGTTTATAATCTTATTATTTGTTAATATTATTATTTTACACTTGTATCCGTTGGAGAATGATGTGGTTCTACCCTCTAACTGTTACATGAAGCTATAATTTTTCGGCGTAACGAATAAAAAGGGGAATTTCTAACAGTAACTTTTATCTCTCCTCGGAAAGGTATATATATCGATCATAGTCGAATTAGAGAAGTTACGCTTTCAATCCAGACTTCTCACATACTAAAATACCTTTCACTTTCATTGCTAAGTGCAAATTTCTGTTCCATCGAATAAACCCTAAGTTGCTCAGTGCGCAATTGACGATCGCTCAGTGCGAGTTAAAATTTGATTACTCTGTGTAATCTAAACATTCAACAATGGAAAGTACCATTCTTATTCTAGGTGAGCGGATGGTCAGAGGCGCTACTTTTAAGAACAATGGACTGCCAGTGATTAAAATAAACAATCAACGGGCCTGTCTTGCGATTCCTCAGAGGAAACAAGGTAGAGGATATGAAACTTGGGTTGATTATATCCGTAAATGCCCCCTGGCATTCGCCTTCTGTGGCGCATCACTCAACATTGTTCCCCAACATCTGTTGGAGTTCTGGTTTACATGCACCTTCAACCAGAACAGAGGAGAGATCATAGGCACTGTTCGTAATGGAGATAGAACAGTGGTCCTCATGATTCAATGGCTAAGGGAAGTTCCTCAACTTCCTCTTCAGGATGTGTTCGAGTCCACCGTGACTAGACAAGTGGCGACGTCAGTTCTACCTCTGATGGGTCACCCTCAAACTGAAGGGGTGATCAAGAAGGCCACTTTCCCAACTGGCTGGGGCTTCATGGTGTCAACAGTGGTACGTTCACTGGGGACTAAAGATGGAGGCTTGGACCAAGTCAACGAGTTTGAAATGCAGCTGTTATACAATATGTTCTTCGACAGACGTATCGACTATGCACAACTTATATTCAACGAACTCAAAGTCCAAGTACTGAAGACCACCAGGGACCTCCATGTGCCATTCATAAGGTACTTGTCATTGGCGATTGAAGCTGAGTTGGGAGATCTCCATGAAGCTGAATGGGATGTGTTTCCTGTTCCATCACTCAGCTCCAAGATGTTTAATAATGACATCTTCCCTGAGCAAGAGGGAGTAAGTGGTCCAATGCTCTTGGTAGCTGAGGGAGCTTCTTCTGAGAGTGAAGCTGAGGGATCAAATCAAGGGGGAGCTTCTCAGGCTGACACATAAGTTCAAGCTGAGCTCTCTGCTCAGGCTGAACCAGAACATACTGAAGCTGCTTCTGGTAAGACCTCTCCTCTCTCACTTTCTTCTCACTTTTCTCCATCTACATTTGGAGATAAGACTGCAGTGGAACCAACTCAGTCTAACCCATCTCCTCCACCTTCATTCCACTTTCAATCCCACTCTGAAGCCACCCCTAGTATGCCCACCGCTACTAGGGAGAATATCCAAACCTACCAAAGAAAAACTGCCAATGGTGGTGCCACTCCTAAAGGCATCACTGGAGCTGAGATCACTTTGATCCCTCCGGCAGGAGTTGAGGGGGAGACGCCTACTCTTAAGGTGTCAACCTCAAGGCTCATTCAAACCCAACAACCTAAACCAGGTATGGTGTCTACTCAGCCCACACTTACTCGTGCCATGGGAGAGCCTACTTCTGTGCCTGAACAGACACATTCAGGTTACATTGAACATATGACCAATCCCCAGGGTCAATCACCCCCTCTATACTCAATAGCCAACCACCAACCTATACACTTCACGTATCGAGCCCTATTCGTTCTTTTCACTTCTCACACTCTCTTACACGACCTGTCAATGTTTCATCCTCAAACCAAGGTGATTCACAGGGTCAAGACTCTGGTGCAAAGGAATTTGAAGGTAAACACCAACCTTCGGATGATGCACCCAAATTCCAACGATCTCAAGTTGACTTGGACGACTTGATGACATTTTTCAAGAGTCAGTTTGACAAGCTGCACCTCAAAAGGAAACAAGATGAGAAGAATATGTTGATGATCTTGGATTCTATAGAGGAAGATGTTCAGCAGCTGAAATCTGCAGTTGCTGCTCTCCAACAACAAAGGACTTCAACCCTTATTGATGATGACAAAAAGGGGGAGAAGACTCCAGAAGCTGAGGATGAGTCTGTGCAAGCTGAAGCTCTACTCATGCTGGCAAAGGGAGCAGATCAGGTTGAGGGGGAGAAAGGAAAACAAACAGAACCTGAGCTGACTGAAAAAACTAAAGGAAAAAGGCCTTTAGTACTCAGCTCAGATGAATCTGAAACCCCTCTGTAGAAAAGAAGAAGGATGATTCTAAGTGAATCATCAGCCTCAGATGAAGACTCGGCTGACAAAATGACACTTGAAGAAAGCGCTTCACTGATGGCTGCTAGAAGAATGGAAAGGGAGGATGCTGACCAGCTTGGGATCTCGGTCGAAGAACTGAGAAGAAGACAATTAGATGCTCAAGCTGTGTTAGCTAGAGAAAAAGAGATAAGAGAACAAAACTGGGCTGAGCTGATCAGAAAGCAGAATGAGAAATTGACAAAACTCAAACTGCCTATGGTGCCCAAGGAAGAAGAAGAAGAACTGCCTATGCAAGGTCAAGCTGAGGAAGAGGATATATCTCACTGTTATGAAAAGCTGCACTTCACTTCTCAGATTGATTCTCTAAAGTTGAGCTCAGCTCAAGGGATAATAATAATGGAATTTTCTTTAAAGAATGGTGAGACACCTTCTCTGGAGCTGAATAAACTACACAAGCTGGGTTATGAGGAATGGAAGCAAGTAGTAGTGCTCATTAAACAGATGGAAAGGTCCACAGCTCGGAATCAAGTTAAAGTTGAGCTGCTGAGACTACTTGCTAGGGCTGATGCGATGCAATTAATACCCAGGTCTGAGATAGCTACCTTACTAACTTCTTTTCATAAAGTTGGAAAGAAAAAACAATCGAAGCCAGCTGGACTAGCAAATCTAGATATGTACAGTCTTACTCTTCCTGAAGGCATGGAGTTTCAAGAGAATACATATGTTGAAAAGCCTCAGAAATGGTGAAAAATGCTTCCAGGCTAATGCTAACATTTATACTTGTGGGGTATCTCAGGTGTTTGCTCTGAGACAAATTGTAGAAAAGACTGAACAGACTGCAAGGTTCAGATACAGAATCAACAGAGCAATCAGATCACAAAAGGATCAGCTTCAACATATACCTAATCTGCAAGAAATCCTTGAACAAATAAATAAAGATATTAAGGAGTTTGAAGAGCTGCATCCAGAATAGATTAGTTCTATTGTAAATATTATATTAGTTCTAATATTTTTGTAAGCACTATGTGTGCATGATCTAAGTGATCAACAACTTTTGTATTATGATCAGTTCTATTAATACAAATATAAAGTTTGATATGTTCAACTTTATTATGATGTGTTCATAGCTATAAGTCTGATAAGTTCAGCTTAATGAATAAATGATAAGTTCTTATTCATTAATATAATTAGTTGGTGTGTTCCAATTTAAATTGGTAAGTTTAATTAATATTGATATGTTCAATAAATATTTGATCAGTTCAAATAATAAAATCTTAATAAGTTTAAGATTTAAAACATAATTCTGTTAAACAAACTTAAGAACTGTTTGATGGTTTTGTCATCATCAAATAGGGGGAGTTTGTTGGGAAAATGAGCTCACCAGTTTGAATTTGATGAGACAAAGTTAAGTTTGTAAGATGAGTTCTACATATAACTTAAACATAATTATGAAGCTTAGTCAGACTGAACACTTAGAGTGATTCAGACTGAGTATAAGCTGAATATAAGTTGAGCATATGTTGATCAGTTTACATTATACCTTAGTTTTTTTATTAATTTGTTTAATAATCTGTGTATGTCACATAAGGTATATATCGAGTAGTCAGCTTGATGTGTTTCAAGCTGAGTGACTCAGCTCAAAAGCAGAGTCAGCTCGACAGAGTTGCTAAATATGTTTTAGTCAATTAAGTTAGACTTCTAACGATGAGTTTATCAATGTACGTGTTAGTTCATGTATGAATTCAGATTTGTTCTCGAAGAACTCAGCTTGATGAGTTTCAAGCTGAGTAACTCAGTCCGCGTAATGAAGTCAGTTTAAAGATAATTTAAATATGTTTTAAATTCATCTTTATCTCTCTCTATATCTACGGCGCGGATAAGAAGAATCCAGAATCAAGATTGAAGATTGAAGACTCAAGATAAGAAGATTCAAGATTCAAGATTCCGGTTTATCCGAAAGTTAGTTAGCGAATTAGGCTAAGTCTAGTTTGTTAGGAACCGTAGCAACAGGATTATAAATACTTATCTCCTGATAAGTTTAGAGGTACGACTCAGAGACGATTACAACTAAGTGTTGCAGAGTCAAACCTCACCTCATCGTATGTGTTACGAGTCTTGATTCAGTATCAAGATTTAATCACAGATTGCCAAAGAAGTTCGTGTGTTCGAATTAATCATATTAGTTGTGATATTGGAAAGTAATCATGTGTTGATTCAATCTGTGAAAATCCTGTTTAGAGAGTCTTCGGTATCTATAATTATATGTTAATTATAGATATCTAAGTTTGAGAGAATTGAGAGATTTATATTAGGTGATTATATATCAAGAGTTGCTTACTTGATAGTCATTGTAATCATCTTCTTATTCAAAGCATTGTAATCATCTTCTGATTAATAAAAGCATTCGATTGATTGTGGTTTGATTTACTGTGTGTAACACTTTTCTTTGATTTGTTCAATTTCGGCAGAAAGTGTATTCAACCCCCCTTCTACACACCTATTGCTTGTTGTTACTCTCTCATACAAGGGACCAACACCTCCACAATTTCAACGCGAACACTACAGCTGCCAACTCCAGATCATGAGTCGGATAATTGCCTTCATGAGGTTTCAATTGCCTTGAAGCGTAGGCAATCACTTTATCACGTTGCATCAACACACACCCCAATCCGGAGTACGAAGCATCACAATAAACAATGAAGTCTTCAGATCCCTCGGGCAACGAAAGAATTGTAGCTTCACACAATAGTCGTTTCAGAGATTGAAACGCTTGTTCTTGAGCTTCTGCCCAAACAAATGCAACATCTTTACTAGTTAACTTAGTCAGAGGACCTGCAAGTTAAGAAAAGTCGCGGATAAACCGCCGATAATAACCAGCTAAGCCAAGAAAGCTTCTAACTTCAGAAGGAGTTCGGGGAACTCCCCAATTCATTACCGCCTCAACCTTCGCTAGATCAACCTTCACGCCATCGCTGCAAATCACGTGACCAAGAAAATGGACTTCTCGCAACCAGAATTCACACTTCGAGAATTTAGCATAAAGCATCTCTCGTTTAAGAGTTTTAGGGACTTGTCACAGATGCAACTCGTGTTCAGCTTTGGTTTTAGAATAAACGAGAATATCGTCAATAAACACGATCACCGACTTATCAAGAAAAGGACGACAAACCCGGTTCATCAGGTCCATGAAAACGGCAGGAGCGTTGGTTAAGCCAAAAGGCATCACCAAAAACTCGTAATGACCATAACGAGTGCGGAAAGCCGTCTTCGGAACATCTTCATCAGCAACTAATACTTGATGATATCCCGACTGCAGATCTATCTTTGAGAAGCACGTCACTCCCTGCAGTTGATCAAATAAATCGTCTATCCGCGGCAAAGGATACTTATTCTTTACCGTTCGCTTATTCAGCTCTCGGTAATCTATACACATTCTCATCGTCCCATCTTTCTTCTTTACGAATAGTACAGGAGCACCCCAAGGAGAAGAACTCGGGCGAATAAAGCCTTTGTCTAGCAACTACTAAATTTGTGTCATCATCTCGCGAACCTCGGAAGGAGCAAGACGATACGGAGCTTTGGCCACACGGGTAGCCCCCGGAACAAGATCGATACGATATTCAAAATCTCTAACAGGCGGTAACCCAGGCAACTCGTCAGGAAACACTTCTGAATAATCGGTGACCACCAGAATATCACGTACAACACGTTTCTCCAATTTAGCATCAATCACATGTGCCAGATAACACTCGCAACCTTTTGAAATCGTTTTACGAGCTTTCATCAGAGAAACGATAGGAATATCTGATTTTCGTCTTTCACCGCGAGCGACAGCATATGACCTGTTAGGTAGATGAACTTTAATCAACTTTTTAGAACAGAAAATCTCAGCGTTCAGCTTGCTAAGCCAATCCATCCCAATTACAACATCGAATTCCACAATTGGCATAAGAAGAAGGGAAACATGAAAACTACTCCCATCGATATCAATAACCGCTTGAGGGACATTATCAACAACTGGAACTACTCTACCACTAGAAGTCTCTACTCTTATTGGCTCAGATAGTACAGACACAGACAATTGCAGTTTATCACAGAAAGATACAGATACAAAGGAATACGTAGCTCCAGAATCAAACAATACACATGCTGGGGCAGAATTAACAAGAAATGTACCAGTTATCACGTCCCCAGCACCTTTGGCCTCTTCGGCCGTCATCTGAAAGGCTCGTCCTTTGGCTCGAGGAGCACCATCTTTCTTCTGCCCAGAGGCAGATCCACCAGCACCGGTACTTTGCTTTGACCAGCAGTCAGATATTTTGTGTCCTGGCTTGTGGAACTTATAACAAACATCTTCCTTAAACTCACACTCGGCAACCAAGTGCCCCTTCTGCCCACACCGTAAGCATCGAGCAGTGCCTTTAGAACAGTCACAACTGTGATACGTACGGCAAGTTGCACACTACGGACGATCCACCCACGGCTTCTTCTGGGAATCAAACTTCCCACCAGCAACAGATTGTCCTTTAGAAGGACCCGGCTTTGAGGATTGTTGAAACTTCCTCTTATGACCTTCACCAGCTCGGTCATCCTTACCCTGAGTACGATTATCTTCAATCTGTCGAGCTATTTCAAACGCTCGATCCAAACTCCCAGCCATTCTAACGAGAGCGCGATAATCAGCATGCAACTTTACCACAAACTTTCTCATCTTTGCAGCTTCATCAGTCGCCAAGCTAGGAATATACCTCACTTTATCGATAAAGGCTTGGATCAGAACATCCACCGACTTGTCTCCCTTACTAAGAGCATTGAACTCTCTTTCCATCTTCTCCATGTCATAATCGGTACAATACCGCTTCGTGACTTTTTCAACAAATTGTTCCCACGTCATAGCAGTAAGAACCTCTTTGCTCAACGTAGCTTTCACTGAATCCCACCAGAACAATGCACTACCTTTCAACATCCGTGCTGCGTACTTGACACGAAGTTCGGCTTCACAATCATAAGAATCGAACACCTCCTCGGTTTCTCGAAGACACCTCACGGTATCTGAAGGACCATCACCGCCCTCAAATTCTTTCGGACCGCAAGAACGGAATTTCTTAAACGAACACTTCTCTGGTTTACGCCCTTGCACAGCCGCTAACAACAGCTCCCTTGTAAGTCGGAGCTTTTCCTCCAGACGTGTAATACGCGCTGCTTGTTCTGGATCTTGCCTTGGCGGCTCGTAATTATGCGGAGCAGATCCTTCTCCAGCCTTGGGATGAACGCTCGAAGCTTCATCCTCCATACGCTTAAGAGCCTCTTCAGTATTAACTCGTTGCTTAGCCATTCTATGTCAACTTACTACACATGGGAACAACGTTTAGTACTCTACTTATTCAACAACTACTAACGCTACAATTTAATTTACACATGCAACTTCCACATAACGCTCATACTCAACCCCAAATACCCAACTAGGAACACTTAATGATGGTCAGGCCCGAGCTTGAGATTGAATACTCCTACGAGTACCCAGTTTGTCAAACTTAGGCTCTGATACCTACTTGTAACACCGGTTTTCACGCGCTTAAAATTAGGGAAAATTTAAGCTTTTTAAACTTATATAATAAAAGCCAGCAGCGGAAGTAACCAACATTTTACAAAAGATAATGATGTTTATCTGACTTGGTAAAGTAAAAGTACAACACCATAAACCAAGTCCAAAATACCACTGCATGTTACCCAACTAAACCGACACGTACCGACCATCGGATCACATACAATTACAACGAACAGTGTTCCGCAAAAGATATTTACAACAAACTACCATCAAGTCCCGCCTCACGCAGGCCAACTACTTCACATCTGCAAAAAGAGAAATTTAGGCACCGTTAGCTACAACTAGCTAGTGAGTACAAATTAACACATAAGCATCAATAAGCAGGTTATCCCAACTACGGAACAACACATAAGGCTATCCTAACATACAGTGTCGCGCCAACGAGTCAGTAGGAATCATATCTCGCAGGGGGAAAAGCCCCGCTCAACGATTTCAACTGGGGACCATCAGCTACAACTATCCGTAATGGTGGGGGAGCGAAAAGCAGTCCACCAAACGCGTTACGAAGCTCGAAGCTCAACAACTCGGATCTCAACGAAAGCTAAGATCCCAACTCACGTTAAGGAGCGGCGGTTTGCAATACCAGCCCGGTGTGCTGCACACCGAGTACCGTTCATCCCTGTTATTCCATCAAAGGGATCCAACCTTCAGGAAGAAAGCTGACCTTAACCATGCCAACATCACTCCGGACCCGTACCACATATACAACTACAACCCGTAGTGGGTTCAACTATACGCATGCGATTCATAACCAACGTGTAAAGCAACTTATCATGGCAACAGTATACAACAACATGTATAACATACCTCATATACGCACGTGTGCGACATCAATAACATATGTCAACAAACAATAGACAACGCTACTTACCGAGACTCATGGGAAAACCGGTACTCACCTCGAGATTATAAGAGGCAGATATGAATTTGGGAATCCCAGGAGCACACGGAGTCGTCCGAATCACCTAACACATTAGGGTCAGGCTTAGACACCAAACAACAACGATCAACGAAGCTTAAAACACAACACTACAAAACTGTCTGCATAAACCCCTGCTTGCGACCGCAAGGGGTTCACTTGGGACCACAAGGGTCATTTCAAACACATCCTTGCGACCGCAAGGGTCCTTCCTAAACCACCCCAACTTGCGACCGCAAGGACTTAGCCATACGACCGTAAGGGTGGTATCTTGGGGGCTTACGATCGTAAGTTATGTACCTGCGATCGAAAGTTACATTTCCATCGTCCTTAGACGGTAATCCACGACAACGACACACTTACGATCGCAAGACCCATGCATGCGACCGCAAGAGACACCAGACGCGCCATGCGACCGCAAAGGAAACCCATGCGATCGCAAGGAATCCCATGCGACCGCATGCCATTTCCATGCGACCGCAAGGAACTCCAGACAACCCATGCGATCGAAAATAGAAGCCATGCGATCGCAAGTACCCTATGCGACTGCAAAGCCCATCCATGCGATCGCAAGGACCCCCGATACAGTGGGTTCTTGCTCTGTTCGAACACAGCCGCTGCAACACGGGTTTTTTACCCATTTAATCGACTGAAACTTGGATTTAACAGTTCTCACACGTTGTTTAACACATTATACACCTTATTACATGATTCTTGACTCAAAACCAACACCAAAACCCACTTGAATCCACCAATTGGGTTCTTATATCACTTCAACACATTAACTAGGTTTCAATGGGGAAACACTTATAAACATCACTAAAGATGTTTTGCTTCTGAAAATCAGCTTACCAACTTCAATCAACAGCTTAGTTCTTGATTTCTATCTCAAATCTCCAACCAAAGATGTGTGTGTGTGTGTTTTGGTACGCAAATATGTATGTTTGTGTGTGTTTGAGAAGCAATAGGGGATAAGGTCCCCAATTGACCGACCCAAGTAACACTAATACCCCACGAGGGTATTTTGTTTTCCTATTCAACTTAAAACACGACTTAGGTTTATCCGTTTCAACTAACGGAGATATTTTCGGAATCATTATCCGAAACTATTCCACTATTAACCAACTCTATTTATTTACAACACATTTCCAACTTTAGCCACATAACCACGTATACCAACAATTAACAACAATTAATCAACAAAACAACTCAAACAACTTGGTTAAAGTCAATGTACAACTTCATAAACACAATGTACAACAAGTTACTACTAGGCCCTAAATTAGGGTGTTACATTGCTCTCTCACCCACCCTCTCCTTTGCCGTCAGCCACACAAGAAAATAGAAAGAAGCCGCAGGCTTCTTTCCGGCGACCGTACACACACACGCACACATGCACGAGTTCATGTTTTTCGTGTGGTGATTGATTGTAATACGTAACTTAATATACTTGAGCATCTCGGTATTATTTTTCTTACCCTTCTCCTTCATATACATGTACGTATATATCAATATGTATGTATGTGTGTATATCGCGTGATTTGCTTGATTAGTACCCAAAAGATCCTTACCCTCTCGGATTTTGGGGGTGAACTTTAACCCCGGTTTCCGTTTTAAGGGGTTAGACTAGTTTATCGGTTCGTGTATGATCAACCAGTTGAGTTGGGTTAATATTTGAATCAGTTATATGATAAAAACCCTTCAATGGTGTCATGACATCTACATATACATTTAATTTTTTGTCTTTCTATTAAACACATTAGGCATACATACATACATACATAAATATGCATGAATTCATCTATATAACATTATTTAGCAAATTTTAAAAAAAAGAGTAGTATATAAAATTTGAACGAACTCACTAATCTATCTATTTTTCTTCCCAATTTGAATTAATGTTGCATTATTTTACGGGTGTTTTGTTTACGTTGACTAATAAAATTTGATCTAAATTGTAGTTTAATACACTATTAAAGAGTCTATTATATAACGTATGTGGTGTTTAAGAGTAGTCATAACATTTTTGGTTCAAATCATATATTGAACAATATGTAGATTTAGAAGTAGGTTTATAAGGAATGTGAATTTTGTTGTAAAAAAAAGTATAGTTTACTCCCGACGTGTAACGTGGGTAAGTTAAAACCTAGTTACATGTCAATAAGCATGGCTCAAGTCAAAAAACTCAAAGTAGATTGCACAAAATTAGTATACATGAACGTAAAAGAACGCATGCTACTTAGGAGTAGAGAGTAGAGATTTTAGGAGTTTATTAATGTCAAAATGAATGAAAATGATAATAAAATAGAATTAATAGAGTTTAAATAATTAAATTTAAGAAGTAAGAAGATAAATTATTTAAATTTAATAAGTAAGAAAATAAAATAAAAAAATAATCATTATTTGTCGATACCACTAACGCACGAGTTCTTTTAATTTGTGTTACTTAGAGTTTAGGTAGCTAACTACCCTTTCTTTATTTTATGCCTATTTTTATTATGAAAGTCTAGTTTTAAGAAAACAGTTGATATTGAAATTTAGAGTTAAATACACGGTTGGTCCTTTATGTTTGGTCTAAATCACATTTTTGGTCCTTTACAAAATTTTTGTACGGTTTTAGTCCTTTATTTTGAAAAGTTGAACACTGGCGGTCCTTTATGCAAACGGGCGTTAACATTAACATTTGGTCAGGGATAAAATAGTCTTTCCTTTGTTTTTCCATTGATGTTTTTTTTACTATATTTTAATTATTAATTTTAACAGATTTTTAAATTAAATACAAATTAAAATATTTCTCCCTCACCAAACACACAACACACACACACACACTCTCTCTCTATCTCTCCCTCTCCCCCTCTCCCCTCTCTCCTCTCGGTCACCCAACAGCATCTCACCAACATCCACCGCCGCCGTGTAACATCCCAAATCCGGGCCCAGTAGTTTAGTGAGTTTTCTTTTAATTGTCTACGTGTTTATTTTAAAAGTATGCGTTTATGGTATCGTTGGATTCGTTTTTAAACGAGGATTCCAAATATAATTTTATTGGAAATTAACTAGTTGTTACTAGTCGGTTATGTGACAAACTGTATATTCGAACGTAACGTTTTAAATACTGATACTTATGAATATGTGGAGGAAGCCGAAAATAAGGATGTATATATATTATTACATGCCTTAGTTTTTTATTTTTATGTGTGTGAAAGTTAAGGTGAAACTTGAGAGAAAAACTTCCAACTTGCTACTTGATTCCACATCTTTGCTCTTGATTAATAGATTCAAGGTAGAAGTTGATTTATGGTTACTAATAACATGATTTCAAGTTGTTACCATGCTAAAACTTAGTAAGAACCACCATGATTGTGTTTGTGAATAAACTTGAAAAGTTAGTTTCTTGATTTGTTGATTTTAAGAGTATTTATGTATTCTTGATGTTAAGAAGCATGTTTTATATGAATTTCATGAGTTTATGAATTAAAATCATGATTTAAAGTATATACATGAAAATTGAGATAAAAGATTAAGGTGCTTGTTCATATGAAAGTGATGGTGTTCTTGAATAATATGATTTTATGGTAACTTGAAGAAGATGAAAATGGAGATAAGATATTAAAATGATTTAATATTAAAAGAGTCTAATATTTAAAGTGATCATGATTTTATGGAAAGAAACAAGTTGATCTTGACTTTTTGACATGCTTAGTTACTTTGATAGAATACTTACGAGTATTTAATAAAAAAGGGGCTAAGGCTTATAGAAATGTACTTGAATCTTGGATTGGAAATATGACAAAGTGTTGAGTTGAATTGGTTAGTTGTATGTATACAATAGCATGGGATTAGTATGCTAATAGAATGGAAGTGTTAGTATGCTATAGATCCATGCTATAAGCCTTGTTTTTTTAAGCCATGCTATAGATCTTGATTTTATTATACTAAGTGGTGGATGCTATAAGCCTTGTTTTTAAGCCATGCTATAGACCTTGATTTTATTGTACTAAGTGGTGGATGCTATAAGCCTTGTTTTTTTTAAGCCATGCTATAGACCTTGATTTTATTGTACTAAGTGGTGGATGCTATAAGCCTTGTTTTTTTAAGCCATGCTATAGACCTTGATTTTATTGTACTAAGTGTTGGATGCTATAAGCCTTGTTTTCTATAGATCAATGCTAGAGCTTTTAGTTGAAAATTGTATGTTGGGAAATATCTATAGTATGCAATAGTGTATATTTAATAGAAAGGGTCTAGCATGTACTTGTATTAAATTGATAGTATGGATTATGTGTGTGTGTGTGTGGTCTATCGACCATGTATGGTTATATGTGTGCGATTGAAAGTGTTAGTATATATATAGTATGTATTGAAAGTGTAGTATGTGTGTGCGATAGATCAACGGTGGTATATGCTATAAACAACAATGTTGTATGCGATAGGTGTGTGTGGTGCGATTGGTGTGCGATTGGATAATGTTCCATGTGTTAGTGTATAGCGATATTATGGGTGATGCGATAGGTGTGCGATGCGATAAATCATTAGTGGTTTATGCGATAGATCAACATCGGTGTATGCGATAGAATATGATTATGTGTGAGTTAGTGTGTGCGATGGAGTGTGCATGAGAGTGTATGTGTGAGATGATATGTTATTTTGCATGAGAGTCGATTATGTGATTATAAATGAGATCAATTATGTAATTATATTATGAGGATAATATAATAATTGATATAAATATATTTATGAATATATTTATGAGTTGAGAACAGATTCTGTTGATTTTATGTTCTCGGGAATAACAAAGGCTCAGTTATTAGACAACTGAGTGGAACGAAGTTTGAGCCTGAGGTGAGTGGACTTTAACTCACTGGTGGTATTAGTTATGATTATGATGATTATCTGGATTTATGTTATTTAATTATGCGATAGATTGTTTAATCTGATATGATTGTTCGGAGATTGGTATGATAATGGTATGAAGATTGAAATTGAGATTGTGATTGTTTGGTGATTGGCACTTTGTTTGTGCGAAGACCGGTATTTATGTTTATTGATTGCAATCGAGTCCAAGATATGTGCGCTGTGAAGATTACTGTACGCATGCTGTCTTTGAGGGAGGTTAGCCGGTTTGTGATGGGCTGGACTGGGTTGCTTCTGGTTGTGCGGTTGTTCACCCCCTGTTACATTTGTTGCAGCAGAGGGGGTTTAACTGTGCCAGTTAGCAGACGGTCATCGGTAAACCTATGCTTTGGCCGGCATATGGGTTGCAGGTTCCTGCAGAACAGCCGTGCCTCTGATGATACGTGGTGCCCCGCTCTTGAGTAGTCCTTGTGTGTCTTGTTTCTGTGGAGATTGTTGTGATTATGCTTTTACTGTTTGTGGCTTGAATTCCATTCACTTAGCTTTGTGCTAATTCCCCACCCTAACTCTCTGTTGCAGGTTTATGAGGGCTCGGTTGTTTGTTTGTTGTTGTACAGGGGAAGTTTGACCGTCGCTCTGATATTGTGGTTTGAGAAAATGATGAGCCATCTTTATTAAATGTTTTGTAACACGAAACGAAATACTGTGTTGTGTACAGTGTGGGTTTTAGTCGTGGTGAATACTTTCTCTATGTTTTAGACTTCCGCTGTGATTTAAAAAAATGGCTTGTGTTTTACGGTGTTACAAGTTTGGTATCAGAGCCCTGGTTTGGCATGCGAGCACGATTAGAGTGTTCAATTCCCAAATCTTGGCTTGAGGTTGGTCAAACATTTCCTGTGAAGGAATTAGAGTATTTGGATTTGCTATGTGTGCTATGCTTAGCATGTGTGTACTAACGATTTAGCAAATAAGTGTTGAGATGTTGTGAGTATTACAGATATGACTGACAAAGATATCCCGACTGAGACTCCTGTGACCCTAGTAAGAACTGGGACTTCAATAACAAGTAATATGGAAATACCTGCTTATGTCAAGGCTTACGGTATTGAAACTAAACCAGATCGGTGTGAATATATCCATAAACTGGAAAATGAGATACAAGAACTTTGAGATACTGTTCGTAGCCTGGAAAAGCAGAAATTTATACAGAATGAACAAACTCAAATATATTCAACTGCTACTCCTTCAACTACAATTCCGTCACAAGTGACACAGCAGCCATTGTACTATCTTTTTATACCTCAGGGAGTTTATCCTTATCCGTACATGAGATTTACACAAATTTGCGATAATAGGCCAGTTTTGGATTATCAATCGTCCGAATATCATGGTATCCCAGATCTTAGTGTAACTCAGAGTTATTTGCGAGAAATGTTAAAAGTTTTGGAGGCATGTAACCCTGAGAATAAATTGAGAATACAATATGCGATTCAAATGCTAGAAGATGAGGTCAAGGTTAAAGATAAGAGAAATCGAGATAAGACTTCTCAACGGGAGTCGAGTTTAGAACATTATAGTGTTCAACATGAGCAGAGAGGGCAAAGCAGCCAGGACCATGGAAATCAAGAATCACAATGGTGTCACAAGTGCAAGTCATTTCACACTGAGCTTTGCACACCCCAAATGGTACGAGGTGTTCAATGTGGAATGTTTGGTCATGAACTTAAGAATTGTACATTCCGTAGCAGTGTTTGCTGGAATTGTCAGAAAGAAGGTCATCGATGGAATGACTGTATGGCTGAAAAGTAGATTTGGTTTGGGTCAGGAGCGGGAGAGGTTGGGCAATCTTCGTCAGCAGTTGGATAAAAAGGGGCATTTCTAATGGTAATTTTTCTCTCTCCTCGGAAAGGTATATATACCGATCACATTCGTCTTAGAGGGTTTACGCTTACAATCCAGACTTCTCACCTTCTCAAATACCTTTCACCTTCTTTGCTACGTGCAATTCTCTGTTCCATCGACTAAGAAACCCTAACTCGCTCAGTGCGACGCTCATTGCTCAGTGCAAGTAAAGTAATTACTCAGTGTAATTTGCAATTTCATCGATGGAAGGAACCACTCTCATTCTCAATGATCGAATGGTTCGTGGTGCTGCGCTGAAAAACAACGGGTTGCCGCTGATCAAAATTAACAATGAGCGTGCATGTCTTGATATCCCTGCGAGGAAACAGGGGAGAGGATATGAAGCATGGGTTGCTTATATTCGGAAATGCCCTTTGGCATTTGCATTCATTTGAGCACCTGTTCACATCGCTCCACAGCACCTTTTGGAGTTCTGGTACACATGCACCTTCAACCAGAATAGAGGAGAGATCACCGGCACTGTTCTTAATGGCGATAGAACAGTGGCCCTCACGGTTCAATGGCTAAGGGGAGGTTCTTCAACTCCCTGTTCAAGATGTGTTCGAGCCAACCGTGACTAGACAAGTTGCGAGGTCAGTTTTACCTCAAATGGGTCACCCTCAAACTAAAGGGGTGATTAAGAAGGCCACTTTCCCAACCAGCTGGGGCTTCATGGTTTCCACAGTGGTACGTTCACTCGGGACCAAGGTTGGAGGCTTGGATCAAATTAACGAGTTTGAAATGCAGCTACTGTACAACATGTTATTCGACAGACGCATCTATTATGCACAGCTCATATTCAACGAGCTCAAAGTCCAAGTACTGAAAAACACCAGGGACCTCCATGTACCATTCATCAGGTACTTGTCCTTGGTGCTTGAAGCTGAGTTGGGGGATTTATATGAAGCTGAATGGGATGTGTTCCCTGTTCGAACTCTCAGTCCAAAGATGTTTAACAATGACATATTCCCTGAGAAAGAGGGTCTGAGTGATCCAATGCTCTTGGTGGCTGAGGGAGTTTCATCTGCAAGTGGAGATGAGGGATCGAATCAAGGGGGAGCTTCTCAGGCTGACACCGAGGTTCAAGCTGAGCACTCTGCTCAAGCTAAACCAGCACATACTGAAGCTGCTTCAGGTAAAACTTCTCCATTTTCTCTTTCTTCTCACTTTTCTCCATCCACCTTTGGAGATAAGACTGCAGTGGAACCAACTAAGTCTAACCCATCTCCTCCACCTTCATTCCATTTACAATTCCAATATGAAGCCACCCCTAGTATGTCCACTGCTGCTAGGGAGAATATCCGAACCTACCAACGAAAAAATTCCATAGGTGGTGCCACTCCTAAAGGCATCACTAGAGCTGAGATCACACTGATCCGTCCCCAGGCAGGAGTTGAGGAGGAGACGCCTTCTCTTAAGGTGTCAACCTCAAGGCTCATTCAAACCCAACAGCCTTACCCGGGTGTGGTGTCTACTCAGCCCACACTTACTCGACCCATGGGAGAGTCTGTTACTGTGCCTGAGCAGACACACTCAGGTACCATTGAAAGAATGACCAATCCCCAGGGTCAATCACCCCCCTCTACCCAATTTCGCCAAACACCGACCCGAACACTACATGTCTCGAGTCCTATTCATTCTCTTCACTTCTAACACTCAAGTGCACGACCTGTCAATGATTCATCTACAAACCAAGATGAGTCACAGGGTCCAAACTCTGGTGCAAATGAGTTCGAAGGTCAACACCAACCTTCGGATGATGCACCAACGACTCTTCACCGACTAAAGCTGCCTCCTCAGGCATCCAGCAGCTAAAATACAACGTTGCAGCTCAATTTAATCTATTTCATCTCAAGCAGAAGAAGCATAAAAGAAAAATCTATCAAAGGCTTGAGCGGCTGTCAAAGGATGTAAATGAGATTGCCTCAGCTGTTGCTGCACTCCAACAACAAACGACTTCAACCCCTATTGATGATGACAAAAAGGGGGAGAAGGTTCAAGCTGACACTGAAGCTGAGCTAGCTAGAGCTGAGGCTGAATCATTAATAGTACTAGCCAAAGGAGCAGAGAGGCAACCTCAGGCTGAGGGGGAGCTGGGAGTAAACAGGGAAGATAGGGAAGATGAACCTGCATCAAAGAAGCATAAGATATCAGAATCTGAGTCTGAAGCTGACGAGGGTTCTGAAACTGAGCAAGAAACTGAAGAAGAAAAGGCTACGAGAGAACTAATCGAGATGCTAGAGCAAGAAGAAGCAAATGAGCTTAATATCTCTGTAGCTGAATTAAAGAAGAGAAAAGAAAAAGAGCAACTGGATCAAGAAAAAGAAAAGTTAAAGAAAGCTTTAGCTGAAGCTGAAGCTGACTATAATGGTCCAAGACCTGATCCCATCCCATACACAGATGCAGATATTCAAGAGTGCTATTTCAGAAGGAGCACCAGCAAGGAAATCAGAGGCATGACCTTGAGCAGAATTGATGGAGCCATCATCCTCAACTTTGAATTTGAAAATGGATCAACCATGGGGATGGACCTGAGATACGTTCACAGGATGGGCTACCTAGAGTGGAACAGAATTCTAATAATGCTTAAGAAATTCAAACGAAGCCAAATAAAGCAAGAAATCTTTAATGAAGTCTCAAACTTAATTGAAAGGGCTGAGTAGCTGAGATATGTTCCAGTTCCTGGACGACAATGGGAAAAACTGTTTGATATACCTGAAGGTGTGGAATTCACAGAAAATACATTTATTGATACACCTGTTCAGGGGTTCATGTTTAAGGATCAGGCTGGCAATCCTAGCTTTATCAAGCTGAATGAAATATGCTATCTAAAAGCTAGGGATGCCATACATATAAGAAGTTGTTGTGGTGATTGTACAAATCAGTTTGTAAGGTATAAGTGGAATAAAATCATCAAAGTGCAACAAAGAGAACTCAGAGAGATTGCAGAAGCTGAAAGCCTCCTAGAAGAAATCAACAGAGAAATCATTTTGTGGAGGTTCTACATCCTGAGTTCAAAAGATGAATAGATTAGTTCTATTGTAAATATTAGATTAGTTCTAATATCTTTGTAAGCACTATGTGTGCATGATCTAAGTGATCAACAACTTTTGTATTATGATTAGTTCAATTAATACAAGTATAAAGTTTGATATGTTCAACTGTTTGTGATGTGGTCATATTCATAAGTCTGATAAGTTCAGCAAAAATGAATAACAGATAAGTTCTTATTCATTTATGTAATTAGTTGGTGTGTTTAACTAAAAGTTGGTGTGTTCCAATTTAAATTGATAAGTTCAATTAATATTGATATGTTCAATAAATATTTGATCAGTTCAAATAATAAAAACTTAATAAGTTTGAGATTTAAAACATAATTCTGATAGACAAACTTAAGAACTGTTTGATGGTTTTGTCATCATCAAATAGGGGGAGTTTGTTGGGAAAATGATCTCATCAGTTAAGATTTGATGAGACAAAGTTAAGTTTGTAAGATGAGTTATACATATAACTTAAACAGAATTATGAAGCTTAGTCAGACTGAACACTTATAGTGATTCAGACTGAGTATAAGCTGTATATAAACTGAGCATATGTTCGACCAGTTTATATTATACCTTAGTTAAATTATTAATGTGTTTGATAATCTGTGTATGTCACATAAGGTATATATCGAGTATTCAGCTTGATGTGTTTCAAGCTGAGTGACTCAGCTCAGAAGCAGAGTCAGCTCGACAGAGTTAACAAATATGTTTTATTTAACTCTTTGGACATCTAAGGATGAGTTAATAATTATACATGTAAGTTCATGTTTGTATTCGGGTTTGTTTTCTCGAAGAACTCAGCTTGATGAGTTTCTAGCTGAGTAACTCAGCCTGACTAAAGAAGTCAGTCCAAGAGAATTTAAATGTGTTTTAAATTATGTTTTAACTCTCTATATCTATGGCGCGGATAAGAAGACTCCAGAATCAAGATTGAAGATTGAAGACTCAAGATAAGAAGATTCAAGATTCAAGATTCAAGATTCCGAGTTATCCGATAGTTAGTTAGCAAATTATGATTAGTCCAATTTGTTAGGAACTGTAGGAATAGGATTATAGATACTTATCTCCTGATAAGTTTAGAGGTACGATTCTGAAGCAAGAATAACTTAGTGTTGCAGAGCCAAAAACCTCACCTCACCGTATGTGTTACGATTCTTGAATCACTGTTTGTCAGTTCAACGTGATCAAGAAACTCACAGATTGCCAGATCATTCGTGTGTTCGAATTGTCACATTAGTTGTGATATTGGTAAGTAATCATTAGTTGATTCAATCTGTGAAAAATCCTATTTAGAGAGTCGTCTGTATCTATAATCATAAGTTGATTATATATAGCTAAGTTTGATAGATTGAGAGATTTATATTAGGTGAGTATATATCAAGAGTTGCTTACTTGATAGTTACTGTAATCATCTTCTTATTCAAAGCATTGTAATCATCTTCATATTAATAAAAGCATTCGACTAGTTGTAGTTTGATTTACTATGTGTAACACTTTTATTTGATATGTTCAATTTCCGCAGAAAGTGTATTCAACCCCCCTTTTATTTGATTATTTGTTGAACGATTTCAAGACCAGCCTTAAGTCTCACCATGACCTCAAAACTGAAATTGTCAAACTCAAAGATGAGATTAAGGAAAATAAATCTCTCATTGATGTTGGTAAGAAAGCACAATGTGATCTGGAATGTCAGAGGCACATTAATAAACTTCTTAGTGAAGAACTTCAGGAAGTTAAAGACAAAGCTGATCAACTTCAAAAAGTCACTAAGTCCTGGTGTAAGTCATCAAAGCTTGCTGAAAAGTGCATAAACCAACAGATACCTAAACAGGTAAAGGTTGTACTTGGAGGTGACTATCAAACAGCAACTTATGTAGCTGATGATGAGATAGCAAGTACAAACTCTGAGGATGATAGATAACTGATTGAGTCTAAGAAGTCAGCCTCAGAGAACGAACATGGTCAGAACTTGAAATTCAATATGTTTGTGAAAACTAGTGATCATAGGAATGAGTCCTCAACATCAAAACAGCATGGTAAGTCTTTGCTGAACAGATTAGGCACTCAGTCTGTTCAAAGAACTTCGGTCATAGAAAGGCTTAATCCAAACCTTTTCAAAAGACAAAATTCTCTTTCTGGCTCGGAGAGAAGTTACAAGAACAGAAAGACCACTGTAAGTCAGAGGTCAAAACACGAGAATGGTAAGTCCAAAGTTGTGGATCTTGGTAAGTTCAAGAATATGAACAGTGGTAAGTCCAAACCTGTTGAAATTGGTGAGTCCAGCAGACGTGACAAAGGTAAGTCCAAAGTCATGAAAAAGAAGGTTGTTAGTCAATCTTCTCATAAGGATAACAAACAGAGATCTGACAAAGGTAAGTCTAAAGTCAGTGATCACCAGGTGAATCAGCTTGCAAAGAAAGTTGAGAAGTTATCCACCACATAAAATCCTAAAACTGAGAGCAAATTCTCAAAAGGAATGTTAGGTACTCTACCTCCTGTCATCATTGGAAGAAGGAGATGCTACAAGTGCAGAAGTAGAGGTCATGAGGCTAAGGACTGTGATGCTGAAATCCCAAGGCCTAAAGAAGAACAAACTGATCTGCCTACACAGGATTCAGTTCCTGCTCAAGATGAACAGTCAGTACAACAAGATGAAGATGCTAAGTGCTCCTCATCTGAACCTACCAAGAAGTGGGTTTACAAACAAAACTAATGTGTTTAGTTTTCATCTCATGTGCAGGGTTCAAGTAAATGGTACTTGGATAGTGGATGCTCAAGGCACATGACTGGGTGGAAAGGATTTCTTAGTGATTTCCAAGAAGATGAAGGTCCTAAAGTAACATTTGGAGACAACTCACATGGAAGAACTAAAGGCTATGGAAAGATGAAAGCTAGCAAATTGACATTCCAGAGAGTTGCCTATGTTAAAGGTCTCAAACACAATCTGATTAGTATCAGTCAATTGTGTAATGAATATAATGTTGTTACTTTTAGGAAGAAAGTAGGAACAATCTATAATGCTAAGGGAAAGCCTGTATTAATAGCTAAAATAGAAAGAGATGTGTATCTACTTGATCTAAATTCAGTTGATCCCTATACTGAAACCTGCTTGTACTCCCATTCTGTTCCTAAGCTGAGTTGGTTATGGCATAAACGTTTATCTCATCTAAACTTTAAAAATATAAATATGCTGTCCAATAAAGAGTTAGTCTCTAGATTACCAAAGATCACATTTGTCAAAGACAAATTGTGCTCAGCTTGTGAACAAGGGAAACACCATAAAGGGTCCTTTAAATCAAAGCAAAATTTTTCGATAACAGACCCACTGCATATGTTGCATATGGATCTGTTTGGACCCATAAGTACTCCAAGCCTGAGTGGCAAGAAGTACACACTGGTGATAGTAGACGAGTTCTCACGATTCACCTGGGTAATATTCCTTAAAGCCAAAAGTGAGGCTGCCCTGGAGATAATCAGTTTTATCAAACAGGAAGAGTTGCAAAAAGGTTTGTCTGTAAAGCAACTAAGAAGTGATCATGGGACTGAGTTCAGGAACTCTACCCTTGAAAGCTTCTGTGAACAAAAGGGAATATTACAAAATTTCTCATCTGTCAGAACTCCACAACAGAATGGAGTTGCTGAAAGGAGAAATAGAACCCTAATTGAGGCTGCTAGAAAATGCTATGTGAGGAAGGATTGAAACTCTATTTTTGGGATGAAGCTGTTAGTACAGCCTGCTATACTCAAAATAGATCAATCATTGTCAAAAGACATGGAAAGACATCTTATGAGATGTATAAGTCTAGAAAGCCAAATATAGGTTACTTCCATATCTTTGGTTCAAAGTGCTATGTGCTGAATCAAAGAGATCAGCTCCATAAGTTGGAACCTAAACCTGATCTTGGAATATTCGTTGGTTATCCTCAATCTCCAAGTCTTATAGAATATATAATACAAGGAGAAAGGCAATAGAAGAATCAATTCATGTCTCGTTTGATGAAGACTGTTTTGATCAAACTGATAAGAGTCAAGCTGACTTGGTCAGCCTAAGTGAGCTTGAAAGGCCTAAGGAAACCAACTTATCAAATCCTATGTATGTCATAGGAGATGATAGTGATTATGATGTGTGTTCATCAAAGAAATCATCACAAACTCCAAGGGATTCTCAAGCTGAGAAGGATGATGAGTTCATCAATCCCTTTGGAGCTGAAGTCACTCAGACTGAGAATCTCAGTGATCATCAGTTTGTTGACAATGCTGCTGTTGAGACTGAGGATGTGTGTTCACCTCAGAGTTCTCACCATCACTCAGATTCAGAACCAGACTCTCCAACTACAACATTTAAATTCTTCAAAGATCATCCTCAAGATCAAATTATTGGAAAAGTCCAAGAAAAGGTCATGACCAGATCCAAGGCTACAGCTAATTACGCTGCACACTTAGGTTTTCTATCTCAAATGGAACCAAAGAAGACTGAAGAAGCCTTAGAGGATGAGGATTGGATTGAAGCTATGCAAGAGGAATTAAATGAGTTTGAGAGAAATAAGGTCTGGAACCTTGTCCCTGCCCCCAAAGATCATTCAATTATAGGCACTAAGTGGGTCTATAGAAATAAAATGGACAAGGATGGAGTGATAGTTAGGAACAAAGTCAGGCTGGTAGCACAAGGGTATAAGCAAGAGGAAGGAATCGATTATGATGAAACCTTTGCCCCTGTTGCTAGAATTGAAGCCATAAGGCTGTTCCTTGCTTATGCAGCATATAAAGACTTCAAAGTCTATCAAATGGATGTGAAGAGTGCTTTCCTAAATGGAAAACTTCAGGAGGAAGTTTATGTGAAACAACCTCCTGGCTTTGTAAGTTTAAAGTTTCCACATCATGTCTATAAGTTGGACAAGGCTTTGTATGGTCTTAAACAAGCTCCAAGAGCTTGGTATGATACATTGTCCACTTATCTAATATCAATGGAGTTCACCAGAGGTAGTATAGATAAGACATTATTTATTAAAAGAAGGAAAGGACAGGTGATTCTTGTACAAATCTATGTGGATGACATCATTTTTGGTTCTACCAATGATTTTCTGTGTGAGTGGTTCTCCAAAATAATGTCACAAAAGTACAAGATGAGTATGATGGGTGAGATGACATACTTCCTAGGCCTACAAATTCCACAAAAGCCTAATGGAATATTCATCAATCAAAGCAAGTATGTTCTTGATTTGATAAAGAAATATGGTTTTGATTCAAGTTCAACCATGAAAATACCCATGTCACCGGCTGTCAAGCTGAGTAAAGACTCAGATGGAAAGTCTGTGTGTCAGTCTACCTATAGAGGAATGATAGGTTCATTGCTCTATTTGACAGCTAGTAGACCTGATATTATGTTTGCTACATGTGTTTGTGCAAGATATCAGGCTGATCCTAAAGAATCACATCTTCAAGCTATGAAAAGGATCTTTAGGTACCCAAATCTAGGTCTTTGGTATCCAAAAGACTCTGGATTTGATTTAGTTGGTTTTTTAGATGCTGACTATGCTGGGTGCAAGTTAGACATAAAATCAACCACTAGAGGATGTCAATTGCTTGGTGGGAAGTTAGTCAGCTGGACTAGTAAGAAACAGAACTCAGTGGCTACTTCAACTGCTGAAGCTGAATACGTTGCAACAGGAAGCTGTTGTGCTCAAATCCTATGGATGAAGCATCAACTTCAAGACTTTGGCATGAGTTTCAAGAAAACTCCTATCTTCTGTGATAACCAAAGCGCTATAGCCATCACTTACAATCCAGTCTTCCACTCAAGAACCAAGCACATTGAAATTAGACATCACTTCAAGAGGGACATCGTGGAAAAAGGTAAAGTTGACATTAAATTTATCTCCACCGATGACCAACTAGCAGATATCTTTACTAAACCACTTGATGAGAAGAGGTTTATGTATTTGCTAAGTAACTTGGGTATGCTCAACCCCTAGTTAAGTGTCTAGATTTCGAGTTTTTCAGTTTGATAAAGACTAGGTGTCTTAAGCTGAGTGCACAGTTTATGGATAAGTTTTCATAACCTGAATCTTATCAAGCTGAACAATGAGTTCTTTTGTTTGGTGAGTTACAAACACATTTCAACTACTTAGTGTAGTTATGATACAGTTTGAGTCAGTCTCAAACATAAATGACTAAGTGTCACTGAGTCTAAGCTATATGCTTAACTCAGACTGTGTGATTGGTTCACACGTTTGGTTGGTTCCAAACACTCTTTAACTACTCAGTGTGGTTAATAGATTCATTTGAGTCAGTCTCAGACGAAAATGACTTAGTGTCATTACTTATGAGCTGTGTGCTCTACTCAAGCTGAGTTTCATTCTAATGCTGAGTGCACATTTCAAGCTGAGTGCTTGAATCAAGCTGAGTGCTTGAGTTAAACTGGGTAATATGTTTACTCAGCTTGGTGTGTCCAATCTCATGTGTTATTTACTAAGTGTGAGTAACTCATGACTACTGCGTATTTGATTCAGTCTCGAATCGCGTATTATACTAAATTGTGTATAGGTATAATACATCAGTGTATATAATCTTATTGTCAGTCAATATTATTATATTACCTTAGTATCCGTTGGAAGATGATTAGTTCTACCCACTTACTGTTACATCAAAATTTTACGGCGTAACGGATAAAAAGGGGGATTTCTAACGGTAATTTTTCTCTCTCCTCGGAAACGTATATATACCGATCACATTCGGCTTAGAGGGTTTACGCTTACAATCCAGACTTCTCACCTTCTCAAATACCTTTCACCTTCTTTGCTATGTGCAATTCTCTGTTCCATCGACTAAGAAACCCTAACGCGCTCAGTGCGACGCTCATTGCTCAGTGCAAGTAAAGTAATTACTCAGTGTAATCTGCAATTTCATCTATGGCAGGAACCACTCTCATTCTTAGTGATCGAATGGTTCGTGGTGCTGCGTTGAAAAACAACGGGTTGCCGCTGATCAAAATTAACAATCAGCGTGCATGTCTTGATATCCCTGCGTAGAAACAGGGGAGAGGATATGAATCATAGGTTGCTTTTATTCAGAAATGCCCTTTGGCATTTGCTTTCATTGGAGCACCTGTTCACATCGCTCCACATCACCTTTTGGAGTTCTGGTACACATGCACCTTCAACCAGAACAGAGGAGAGATCACCGGCACTGTTCTTAATGGCGATAGAACAGTGGCCCTCACGGTTCAAAGGCTAAGGGAGGTTCTTCAACTCCCTGTTCAAGATGTGTTCGAGCCAACCGTGACTAGACAAGTGGAGAGGTCAGTTTTACCTCAAATGGGTCACCCTCAAACTGAAGGGGTGATTAAGAAGGCCACTTTCCCAACCAGCTGGGCTTCATGGTATCCACAGTGGTACGTTCACTAGGGACCAAGGTTGGAGGCTTGGATCAAATTAACGAGTTTGAAATGAAGCTGCTGTACAACATGTTCTTCGACAGACGCATTGATTATGCACAACTCATATTCAACGAGCTCATAGTCCAAGTACTGAAAAACACCAGGGACCTCCATGTACCATTCATCAGGTACTTGTCCTTGGTGCTTGAAGCTGAGTTGGGGGATTTATATGAAGCTGAATGGGATGTGTTCCCTGTTCCAACTCTCAATCCAAAGATGTTTAACAATGACATCTTCCCTGAGCAAGAGGGTCTGAGTGGTCCAATGCTCTTGGTGGCTGAGGGAGTTTCATCTGCAAGTGGAGATGAGGGATCGAATCAAGGGGGAGCTTCTCAGGCTGACACCGAGGTTCAAGCTGAGCACTCTGCTCAAGCTAAACCAGCACATACAGAAGCTGCTTCAGGTAAAACCTCTCCACTTTCTCTTTCTTCTCACTTTTCTCCATCCACCTTTGGAGATAAGTCTGCAGTGGAACCAACTCAGTCTAACCCATCTTGTCCACCTTCATTCGATTTACAATTCCAATCTGAAGCTACCCCTAGTATGCTCACTGCTGCTAGGCAGAATATCTGAACCTACCAACGAAAAACTGCCATAGGTGGTGCCACTCCTAAAGGCATCACTGGAGCTGAGATCACACTGATCCTTCCCCAGGCAGGAGTTGAGGGGGAGACGCCTTCTCTTAAGGTGTCAACCTCAAGGCTCATTCAAACCCAACAGCCTTACCCGGGTGTGGTGTCTACTCAGCACACACTTACTCGAGCCATGGGAGAGTCTGTTACTGTGCCTGAGCAGACACACTCAGGTAACATTGAAAGAATGACCAATCCCCAGGGTCAATCACCCCCCTCTACCCAATTTCACCAACCACCAACCCAAACACTACATGTCTCGAGCCCTATTCATTATCTTCACTTCTCACACTCTAGTGCACGACCTGTCAATGATTCATCTACAAACCAAGATGAGTCACAGGGTCCAAACTCTGGTGCAAATGAGTTTGAAGGTAAACACCAACCTTCGGATGATGCACCCAACAACTCTTCACCAACTAAAGCAGCCTCCTCAGGCATCCAGCAGCTAAAAGACTACGTTGCAGCTCAATTTAATCTATTTCATCTGAAGCAGAAGAAGCATAAAAGAAAAATCTATCAAAGGATGTAAACGAGATTGCCTCTGCAGTTGCTGCACTCCAACAACAAACGAATTCAACCCCTATTGATGATGACAAAAAGGGGGAGAAGGTTCAAGCTGACACTGAATCTGAGCTAGCTAGAGCTGAGGCTGCAGCTTTAATAGTACTGGCCAAAGGAGCAGAGAGGCAAGCTCAGGCTGAGGGGGAGCTGGGAGTAAACAGGGAAGATAGGGAAGATGAACCTGCATCAAAGAAGCAAAAGATATAAGAATCTGAGTCTGAAGCTGACGAGGGTTCTGAAACTGAGCAGGAAACTGAAGAATAAAAGGCTACGAGAGAACTAATCGAGATGCTAGAGCAAGAAGAAGAAAATGAGCTCAATATCTCTGTAGCTGAATTAAAGAAGAGAAAAGAAAAAGAGCAACTGGATCAAGAAAAAGAAAAGTTAAAGAAAGCTTTAGCTGAAGCTGAAGCTGAGTGCTATTTCAGAAGGAGCACCAGCAAGGAAATCAAAGGCATGACCTTGAGCAGAATTGATGGAGCCATCATCCTCAACTTTGAATTTGAAAATGGATCAACCATGGGGATGGACCTGAGATGCGTTCACAGGATGGGCTACCTAGAGTGGAACAGAATTCTGATGATGCTTAAGAAATTCAAACGAAGCCAAATAAAGGAAGAAATCTTTACTGAAGCCTCAAAGTTGATCAAAAGGGCTGAGGAGCTGAGATATGTTCCAGTTCCTTGTTAAATAATTACCCACTTGTTATAAAAACAAATTATATTAACAAGGGCTAAGAACCTCAAGAATATCCCAATCCATGACGGGTTTGCCGCGGATCACTTCATGGAGCTATTCTAGGCCGGTAAACATTTTACCGATTGTACTTCGTGACAACAACTCTTAGACACTTGCGGGATCCTAGGTACTCATATCACCTATTTGGCATGTTTGATCCCTCCACACCAATTCCTCATTAAGCTACTTTGATAGCTCGGTTAGAGCTCGGCAACTACCAACGCGTTTTAAGTCTTGGAATTGTAAATCATCTGTCAAGATACACGGTGGTACTCTAGCCCAATAGCTGGCTCGGCTAGAGCTCGACAACCGACCTTGCGAGTTGCTACACGCGCCTTCCACACAGTTACGAAAAACCGATATCGGCTAGAACTCGACGACCAATCTTGTTTCAGTAGATTCGGGCGGTGTCATCTTACGGGTGGTGTGAGATTTACTTTTGAAAAACGGGATTTTGTTTTTCCGGTTAAAACGTTTTTAACCATTTCTTATGTATGTGGTGCGAGGAGTTTGTAAACCAATTTAAAACTCTTTGGTTTTATTATTTTGAAAAATTTTCTAGCATGCGAAGATCCTAATCAACCATGCAAGAAATAAACAAAATAAAACCAACCACGCATGCAATATAAGTCCGGTAATGAGCCATAAAACCCTATGCATCTTGCCCATGAGCCAATGGGCAAGACAAAGTCTACTAAGGACAAAAATCCAAGACTTTGATGTGTGCTCTCCCACTTGATCCATTGCGTCTCCCACCGACCTCCGGATCCAAGTTCGCCAAGACACCCTCCATGGTCCTTGTTGGTTGCTTCGGTCTTCCTTTTACAATTTACAAATTTAAAAGGAAATGACATGCAAGCCACAATTTACTATTCTAAGCTAATACTACAAATTACAAAGAATAGAAATTGGCATGCAAGCCTTTAAATATACAAACCGGATAAAATAAATTAATTATTACAAACCAATGTGGTACAAACCACCAAATGGATGAATACATTAATTTAATCAACCAAACATATCACATAGGTCTAAAAGGCTAAAAATTGTTACCGGGCACAAATATCATAACCACATACATCATATACAAATTCTAAGGCATGGTGTGCCACACAAGACCATGCAAATCTTATATGTCTTGGTTAAGAATATCTAAACACTCAAGGCACTAATAATCCTATGTATATATGCATTAGGAACCTTAAACACTTCAAAATTCCATATTCATATATACACAATGTAAGTATATGCAATTAACCATTTTCATGCCAAAATATTAATCCACATATAAATACACCAACCAAGACATAATGCAACTTAAACTAATAAATCCAAAATTCTGGAACAATTCCAGAAAGTACAAAAATCCAACAAAATTGATTTAAGGCAAAAACTTGCATCCTGCCAGTTGAGAGTTAGCGCCACTAACCATAAAGAGTTAGCGCCGTTAACTTAAGGTTAGCGCCGCTAAAGCGAGAAGACTTAGCGACCGCTACGGACGGTTTAGCGCCGCTAAGATGATAAAGTTAGCGTCCTAAACCCTGGACATAACCAAAAATCACATTTTTTGGATTTTTTCAGGCCACCAAGTGCAAAATAAGTGTAGAGGTGGCTCTCATACCACTGTTGGGGTTCGTGGTCGAGCACAACGGAAGCAAACAACTACAAAATCAAATTTTAAAAGCATGAACAAGAACCACAAGGTGAACCCCAAAGGTGTACCATGCTCTACAACTATATTTTGCAACAAGAACAGAAAGGAAGAAAGGAGTTATACCCTTGGTGTCTCTGGATTTGTTGTGTGCTAAGCTCCAAGTCTTGAAACCTCCTTCTTGAGCTACCAAAGTCCACCCCGAGATACTTGGTGACCTTGGTGTACTAGCACCCCTTCAACCAAATCAACACTTGATCTTGGCTTCTGGAACAACCAACAAAATCCACCAGGAACTCCCTTGATCTCTCTCTCTTTTATGACACAAGAAGAACCCTCAAGTGTTTGTTTATGTGTATATTTTCTTCTTAGCCAAGAGAGCATATTGAGAGACAAAAGAGGGAGTTTTATAGACTCAAAGTCGACCCCAGGTCTCCCCAAGATCGGCCAGAGTCCAATCATGGCCTGGCCATGCATTGGTGGAGAGAGAGGTGAAAAGAATAAAGTTGTAATCTGTCAGAGGGGTTAGCGCCGCTACCCGCCCAGGGATAGCGCCGCTAACAGCCCAAAGATAGCGCCGCTAACGCGGCTGAGTTAGCGACGGTAGAGATAGCGCCGCTAACTCTGGCCAGATTACCAACTATCATTATTTATTCTTTCTCACCCTCCTTTTTAGGTAGTTGTCAAGATCAACCCCCGGCGTGTGACCCGATAGGCCCATACGTCATCAACAGTGATCATTTGGCGTACGTGCGTCAGTGGGCATACTCCAACATGTCTGTGTGAGTCGGTGTTCGTATGTGTGAGAGTCGGTGTGTGTGTGTGTGTGTGTGTGTGTGTGTGTTCAAGAAGTAAATATGAATAGGAGAGCGTTAGATGTTGTTGCAGTTGAGATCAAACAAGAGAAACCCAGTTAGCTCAACCTAGTGGCTGCATAGGTCGTTATCAAGAACTAAATATGCTCCTTGCTACGCTTAAGTAAATTCATGAATTACAACTATGGGACAACATAAAAGAAGTTGTTTAAGGCATGCTGATCAGAAGCTTTTTTGACCCATTTACTAAAGAATGGATTTGTTTTTTTTTTCTTTTCAAAATTTAAACATGCAAGGTAAAATTAATAAATTTGGCTCATATGGAAAAAAATTGAACCTAATGTGTATTTTAATGCATGAAACCTTCTAAAACTTTTAAATTATTATTGAGAAAATATATTACATGTTTGACAAACTCATTATTCATATAAACACTTGGATGAAATTTGTTTTAGGTCCACTCGACTCGTATAAAAACTACGCATTTTGTATCTATATCTCAAGTCATCCAACCCTCCTACTTAATTTGACATGTCTAAATGATAGTAAACCACTTTCATAAATTATTTATTTAGTCAAATAGTTATCACAACAAGGTGTAAAGTTTAAACTTCCAAAAAAGAATTAGGGGGTGTTTGGGATTGCATTTGAAAAACAGATAATGCATTTAATTTCATAATTGCATGTTCTTGAATAGCAAAAAGGTAACAATCATCAGATAACTACATCAAAAGGCAATCCCAAACACCATGTTAGAAGGTCAATGCTAAATAAATAGGCTTCCTGCTATATGCATACAGATCCTTTCACCTGAGTGATATAAAATCAAGATTCAAGAGAATAAAATGAGTATGTTATGCACCCCTTGATTGCAACATGCCACCAAACGTGGTCTTGTTTAAAGCTGTTGTTCCACTTTAAAGAGTGCGTCATTTTTGGGAGTTATTAAGGGGTATATCCAATTTAATTCCCACTTATTCTTTGTTTATCACATCATTCTCCTCTTTCATTTTTATAACAAGAAAAATAGTACTCTTCTTTGTATCTTTTCATTTATATCCTTTATTTATATATCAAAAAGTTCGGTCTGTTGTGAGAGAGGGAAAGAAAGTAGGGTGATCATGTTAATACACTGATATATTGATTTTAAACTATTATATTTGTATGTTTGCTTGTTAAAGGGAGAGTCAAAGGAGACGCTTTCTGCAATGGAGAATGATGAAATGTTTTGTGCAATAGACTCACACACTGCTCAGATTATATTTCAGAGGAGAAGGAACAAAAGCAAGAATTAAAAATTGTGGGGACATAGAAGTTAAAGGTAAATAAATAAAAAGGTTGATTTTTTATAACCACTAACTGATGATTGTGGTTCTGTTTCAAAGCTTCATGTTCTTTCCCAATTAGGGTGTAGATATTACTTTGCTATATTTAAAGTATTAAAGTGTGGAAGTGGAAAAATAAGCATAGACACCCAAGTTTTTTAAACATGGATCTTTAATAAAATATTTTTGGGTTGTGGCTTTATTGTCTTATCGATAACCCTGCCCACAAGCAGATTTTCAGATTATATCTAAAAAATAGTTGATAAACATACAGACACAAGTACATTAAATCTGTTTTGAAATTTGTTATGGGTCCACTCGGCTCATTGCCAACATGTAATTTATTGCCAAATCTATTGATTGGTTCATTTGATGTAGGTTATTTCACTTTCCCACTGTAATTATAATTACCCATGTAAATATTTCCTGGATTTCTATTGATACATTTTGTTATTTTCATAAATTTTGGGATAGGATTGAGTTTCCAGGTGATGCATTTCATATGCAATATGAAGTTAACCTTTATTTGAAGTTAAACATCTTGCTTCTAGTTTTGTTAAGATGCTTTTCTTTGCTAAGGATTTTATTTTTTTATATCTTATTTTTGTAATATTAATAGGTATTTATCGATATCATGTTTTTTATTATTATTTTTGAATGAATAATTCTCAGTTTAACTACTTATTTGTATACATTAGGCAATTTATTTATGGATTCAAACAAATACTTGCTTGTTACTGACTTAATCATTTCCTTTTTCTTATTTTTACATATAAACAGGGTAGAGCAAATTATCTTTTGATATAATGGTGATTCATCTTTGTTCTACTTCAAGTATGTGTTATAATAGTATTGTTCTAAAGTTAATTATATTTCTCATATTTTTTTTACACATTGTATCTTTATTTCATGTTCATGTCCTTTGTGATATGAAGTTGCAATAGAATGATAGTTTTTTTTTAAATAATGCATAAACAAACAACCTATTAATGTGGTTTTGTGGGCTGTTTTGTAGGGCCGTATATCTTGGAGAAACATTTTGCAGCTATATAAGCATCAACAATAGTTATAGTTTTGAAGTGAGGGACATTATTTTGGTATGAATTTTTGGATTTAACAAACATATATATGAGTCTTCTGGATTTAAATGTTCGGTTAACAACCATATTTGTTTAAATGTACTGCTCTATTTCTTATTTGTTCAAAATTACTGCTTCATTACAGGGGATCTTTTCTTAATTACAAAAATAATTATAGGTGTTTCCTTTAATCATGTTGTATCTACATCACAAACATGATTTTCAGTATCTTTTGATTATAGGTGTTTACCTCATTTTGGTTGATAAGATCGAACTTTATTTTAGTGATAATAGCTGGAAGAGTGATGGCATTGATTGGAGTGGTCTCTAAGCTCATGTCCTCATGCTGCAAATAATTAATATGGTCAGTTTTTAAAGCTTCACATGTATTTTTTAAGAAATCAGAACAAAAATCAAATTATATAATTTAAATTTACCTCCTGTTGGCCACCAAAATCAACATTCATTTCACTGCTCAAATGTAATTCTGCTCGATATATATGATTTTGGGTTGAGAAAAATGACTGCACAATGGACTTTATTAAGTATTTGAAGGGTTTTTGAACCTAACCAAACCACCATATGACTCAAACTGGTCAATCCTGGGTTTGATTCCACTGGTTCAATCCTAAAAGCGGAACTGGATTGAACACAACCCTCTAAACCCCCAAAAGGGTTAGGATCTTTAATAATTTACATGATCAACATAGTTTCTTGACAAACAATCCATAGATAAGGTTACAAGAAATATACCTGATCAGGCTTGGGATTGCTAAAGTAGTCCACCACTACTGCACCTCCGATTGAACTGGCTACTAGACCGCTCCTGGATTACCAAAGCTTCAAACTTTCGAAGACCTCTTGTGTGTGTACCCTTTTCGTCGATCAACCAGAAACCGCAAACACTTTGGGTGTTTGTTTCGTGATCGTCAAAGTGAGAGAAGGACCGAGAGAGAGAGTGCGATCGAGAGAGAGATCGACGAGAGGAAGTGAGAGTCGAGAGAGGGAGTGATGCGAGATTGAGAGAGAGTGTGTGTGTGTTGTGGTGGCTAGGGTTAATCCCTTGTCTCTTTCCTTAATCCTTAAGGCTTAACATATATTTATAAGGATTAATTTGGACCTAAGCCCGTTTAATTAAAAGCACACTGGTTTTAATTAAACTTTCATCTCTTCTCATATTGACCCCTGGACTTTACTAGTTAATTAATTAACTATTAATTAACTTAGTCCGTTAAATATTAAAGACTTAATATTTAATTCTCCTTAAATAATAACTATTTATTATTTATTTCCTTTCTAATAATTAATCCAAACTGGATAATTATTTATATCTCTCAATAATTAATACTACTGATTAATTATTCGTTTATCTCTTTAATAATTAATCTAACTGATTAATTATTTATTCTTTCTATTTAATAATTAATCTAACTGATTAATTATTTCCACACAGATTTATGGTGAAATCCAATTGTTCTGAATTGGGTGTGTAGCAGTGTGACCCTTTAGTCTCTTATAACATTGGATACAATATGCCCGTTAATTATCTCTGCACATAATCCAACAGACTCCCACTTGTGCAAGATAAGTAACAGTTACTGCACATTGTTAGCCTAACGAGGTCCCTACCCAGACACTTAAGATAACCAGGTTATAAGAACTCTTATACCCTAAAGTAACTTGTGATAAAACTTCATAAGCAACCTGCTTAGAAGTAACCTGTTATAAACTAACTGTTTATAAACTAATCTATCATAAACTCCCTGTTTATGAATGGGTACGTCTTTATATATACAAACTTGCATATATATAGGTTTGTCCCTTGCAGCGCGATATTTCAATTTTGAGCATGAGCATGGAAAAAGTCAACTCAGAGACTCAAGAATTTGTTCATGACATACTTGATTTCGAAACTGCGTGATAAACGACAAAGAACAAATCAGTTCGTTTGGGCACGGCCGTTCACTTACCAGTTTCTCTGATCAGTCAAGGGGCCCGGAAATATCTCTCCTAAAAAGGAGGTGCAATTACCATCTTGCATATTTGCATTTGGCAACATGGCTCCCACTGAATCTAGACACGCCCCTTATGACCACCCTGTTACGGCGTGGGGTTAGAACGCGCTAAAAAGACAACAGTTACCGCATCCGAAACCAAATACCTCAAGCTTGAGGATAACCTATGTGATAAATACTTTTGACATGAATCTACGAAGTATTTTTCACGGTGGGTCAATCCAATATTCGTAACCCTAACGAATATCCGTAAATTTTGGTCCGCAAAAAACGTTCGCAGCTATATTCGATAAACTATCGAATCTATCCCAAAATTATGATGACTTTATAGCCCTATCATAGTTCCCACCACGATAAGTAGTCACGGATGATGTTTTGAATAAACCTAGTTTATTCCTGGATAAATCAAAACATACAAAATTGTGAAGAACAATGAAACTAATTTCTACACCGTTCCATATTCCTCCCTCGAATAAAGATGTATAATTTCTACCATTTCACTGACTCGATTCACGGTGTTTATCTGAATTACTTATTATTTTTCATTGTAACTTATCACGGATTACAAAAAAAATAATATGGTTATAAACCCTAAAACACAAGACTAGTACTTTGGAGTACTCCTTCTTGGTTTTGCTAGAAATCATTCTTGCAACCTAAGAACACTTCTAAACTTACTTATTTTATAAAATTCCTTAAACTTGGAAAAAAACTGGAAATAACTCCAAAGTTTCTGATTTTACAAAATAACCTCCCTGTAATTTAAAAACTTTAATTACATTTGTAGATAAATTAAATCATACTAGATTTATCCATTTGAAACGATAAAACTTTCTTACACCTATTTGTAAGAACCTTGAAATTAGATTCCCTGTGTATGCCAACACTAATCTAATATCATTACTAAGAATGTTAAAGAACATCCTATTTTATCATTTCTAACGTTAACCAACCAACAACATTTAATTAAGCTAACCTACTGAGCTTAATGAGTATAATTTTGTTTAAGTCATAACTTGACTCAAAAACTTGCAATGATATCTTTATCAAGTACCTCTCAATAAATCATGCATCCCTCGGAAAACATCCAATAATTATATACTCTAAAAGCTCAAACTTGTATTTATCACAATGGTTAAAAACAACCTTTTATTAACTCCGATAAATACATTAGTCAGGTGCTCCCACTATCTTTTATGAAAAAGTGCATTCTTTAAAAAACATCTTTTTAGGCCTTAGTCAATCCTTGACTACCATGCCTAAAACTTGTGTTCCAAACACATGTTTTAAAGAACTTAGTTTTTGCAAGAAATTTGTTTTATGAAACCAAGAACTTGGATCTCCCATATATCCATCTTTCCAATTACGGAAAATGGTTTCATTAAACTTACCATGATCACAAGTATGAAACACTCATAATGGCATCTTAAATTTCTTTCCTTAAAACATTTAGTATAAAACTCCTTGATTATAATTGTTAGAGATATGCCCACTAATGTACGTACGCCATATAGACCGCTGCTGATGATGTATGGGCCTATTGGGTCATACACCGGGGTCAAACCTGACAGCAACTTAAGTTTAGGGACCAATTATGACAAAAGACAAAAGTTGACATCGCAGGCCGCGTTAGCGCCGCTAACTATAAAGGGTTAGCGCCGCTACGGCTGCATGTACTTTGTGTCAAATCGCTGACAGGGCGCGTTAGCGCCGCTAACACTTTTGAGTTAGCGCCGCTAACTCTTGGTTAGCGCCGCTAAACCCTGCCAGTGTCATTTTGTCATTTCCACCTCCAAAAAGACCAATGCATGTTGTTTTTACAACTCTCGATGTTGGGGCCGGTGGAGAGGGAATATTAGACAAAATCTGGAACACAAGAGCAGTAACTCATTTTTTGATTTGGGTTTTCTCTCTTGAAGCTCTCTCTCTCAAAATATACATTATCTTCTTTGGTGCTACAAGAGGCCAAGAGAAGTTCAAGGGAGAGGGTTGTTCTCCAGAGTTTGGTCTCGTTTTATTGCTGTTCCAGAAGTGGTTTTCGAGTAGAAGTACCATGGAGGCTTGCTAGCTCAAGAGGTTGGCGTGTTACCGAGGTATATCCCATTAGTCGATCCGCAATTTGTTCTTGGAGCTCAACACCACGAGACAATCACTTTTCTGGAGCTTAGGAGAAAGGTATAACACCTCTTTCCTTCTTGTTGCATTTCTTGAACATAGAGTTTGTTCCATTTGAGGGATTTCGGTTTTTATGCTTTGATTGCTTGTACATTGGGCTATTTTGTTTGTACCTTGCTTCCGCTGTGAGCCCACGAAATCCCAACAGTGGTATCAGAGCCACCTCTATGTTAGATCTGCACTTGGTGGCTTGAAAAATCCCGAAATCAAAATGGTTGTTTTCTGTTCGAACAGGGTTAGCGGCGCTAACCTCGGGTTAGCGGCGCTAACTCATAAATGTTAGCGGCGCTAACGCGCTGTAACAGTTTAAATTTTCAAAGTTAAAATCAGTTTTGGTCTCGGGAATTTTTAGCCTTTTGTGATTCTGGAAATTTGTTCCAGTTTAGTGTTTGGTAATTTTGTTACCACCTTGTTTGGTTGGTTGTATGTGATAGATTTGAAATTGGTAACCTTGTCTTTGACCTTGTGGTTGACTTTGTGTGTTTGGATGCATTTGGTGATTTTTAATCACATGGGCTGTAATATTTATTAAAATTGTTATATTTGTAATAATATTGTGGCTTGCATGCCATTTCATTCATCCGTGTATTTATACTAGATAAATAGGAAATTAGTGTGGCTTGTACGCCATTTCAATTTCTATTGTATTTGTTGTACAATTTGGATGAAAACACACAAGATGGAGTCGGAAGGAGATGGAGCGTGTCCATAGAAGCGGGTGAAGTCCATTGGTGATAGCGGTTCTAGTGGGAGCTCGCATTGAAGACCTTCCGTCCCTTAGTTGACCACGTTCTACCCGTTTTGGCTCACGGGAAGAACGCATAGGATTTTGGCAAGGGTTACCAATTTATTTCGTATATATGCGTGTGATGTGATTTTATTTTATTCTTGCATGGTTTGCTTAGGATTCGCATGCTAGAAAATTTTTTCGAAATTAATAAAATCACAAGAGATTTGGTAAAAATGGTTTACAACTCTCTCGCGCGCTCACATACAAGATTAACTCACCTAGTGAAAATAGGTTTTGTCACTAAACAAGTTAATCAGTAACCAAGCCGAAAACAAAAGCCCGTTTTCATAAAAACGTAAATCTTGCACCATCCAAAAGATGACACCACCCAAATCTAGTGAAGCATGGAGTGATTGTCGAGCTTAGCACGAGTTATTCCATGTGGATCTGTGTTGAAGGTGAGTGTGGGATCTTGAAATTATCGGTTGTCGAGCTTAGCACGAGCCGGTAGTTGTCGGGGTATCACCGTGTATCTTGTTGGACGATTTGCAATTACAAATTAGAATCCTTGAGTGATTGTTGAGCTTAGCACGAGTCAATCAAGAATTTTAATTTGGAATTGGTGCTAGTAGGGATCAAACATGCCAAACGACCGATGGTTGTCGTAGGATCCCGCAAGTGTCTAAGAGTTGCAATAGAGATTGCAATCGGTAAAGTGGTTATCGGCCTAAATAGCTCCATGAAGTGATCCGCGGCAACCCCGTCATGAATTGGAGTGAAATATGGTTCTTAGCCCTTGTTAAAATATTTTTCGAGACGATAAGGGTAATTATTTTAACGAGGATTCAAATCAAACTAACTAATTAGTGTACTCTACTTTAATATAGGATGTCGAATCAAAACCACCACACGTCGAATTTTTCACTTCGTATGATTCTACAAAGGGTGAAACTCACGGAAGTGAACTTTGTTGACTGGCTTAGGCAATTGAGAATTGTCCTACGTGCTGAGTCTAAGTTGCACATTCTTAAGGAACCCCTTCCTGAACCACCTGCTATCAATGCGGAATGGGCTATCCGATATGCGTATGAAAAGCGTGTTCGGGATACACACGATGTTGCTAGTCTCATGTTATCAAGTATGAGCTCGGAACTGCGAAAGCAATTTGAGCACATGACTGTGTATGACATGATTAACAAGCTGAAGGATGTTTTCCGATAGCAAGTTAGACAAGAACATTTTGAGTGTGTTAAAAGTCTAACCGGTTGTAAGATGTGGGAAGGCGGGAGTGTAAGTGCCCATGTTTTGAAGATGAAATCATACATGGACCAGATGGAGAGATTAGGCTTTCCTATAGGGAGGGAGCTTGGTGTGAATTTCATACTTCAGTCTCTGCCCGCCACATATGAAAAGTTTATAAAGGACTATCATATGCATGGAAAGGAAATGTCTATAGATGAATTGCATGGAATGTTGAAGGTTGTAGAATCTAACATGTCCAAGCATGCATCATCTTCATTCACTCTTGTTTTTGGTTCTAAGGAACAACATAACATGAAGAAGAAGAAATCGATCCCATTAAAAGAAGAAGTTGGAGTTTCCAAGCTTGCTTCAAGTTTTGAGTCTATGGACATTGATGATGTGCCTAAAGAGACTCAACAAGGGGTGGTTTGCTACTTCTGCGGTAGATTTGGGGATTGGGGCCGTCATGCCTGCCCTTCGTGCCGAAAGGATATAAAACTTCTCAGACAAGAGAGAGTTAATTTTCCTACTTGAGGTACATTCATGATTATACTTCATTGCTATTCCTTATAAGCTGGGATGTTTACCCGAGCTATAAGACTCACGTTTGTCACAAATTTTTTTTGTTGCAAAGTGTAGGTCTATTCGTTGTAAAAGGAAAAAGCTTGAATAACCGGATCTCTGAAGAAGAAATTTTGTTAAATGTATTCTACAAGAGAAATGGGAGTGTTGGTCTCGCCATTAAATCCGGATTTATTATTACTTTTGTTTGTATGCCCTGCGTGGCAAGAACTACTTTAGTGTATGCTCCTTTGGAGATGATGGATGTTTTTGAATCTTGTATTTTATAAAGATTTTTCATTTTAATAGTTTCATTTCAAATTCGATCCATGTCTATGCTTTTGTGTTATTTTGACTATTTTAGTGCTTAAATACACATTTGATGACGATGGATATGACTTAGAATTGAAACAATTTTGAAAAAAAATTTATTTTGAGATGATTTTATCAAAACTTATCCATATCATTGCATACATAAAGGCTCGTTATAAGTAATAAGACAATCATGAACAATTGATTCTAAAATCCAAAAGTGATTTGGATATATTAGCTCTATGGCATAATCAAACTTGACCAAGTAAACAACATTTGCATCGCTTAGATCCATGTGGTTAGGATCTTTGTAAAAGTTTAGCCTCGGGCTAAATGAAAGATACAAATCTTGTTTATTGGAATATGATGATTAATGAAATCCTTCACCAGTATTGGTAAGGAAGGATTGTGACTTGTTGGATATGATCATATTTGTGTGGATAATCCGTTCAAGTATGCCACAAAGAGTGACACTAGTGAAATTCTTCATCACTATCTTTATGGTAGTAGTTGAGAGAATGTTTACTAGAGAAAAGGCTTATGTCTGAAACCTAGTGGTGTTCGGAACTAACCTAAAGAGAATTAAGAATCAATAAGGGCATATAGATATAAATTCTTAGATCTAGAATAGATGCTAAGTTTTCCTATCTATATTGGTTTAAACATAAAATGAATCATGGGTTTAACCCATAATTCGTTTTTTCGAAGAAACACATTTGCACATGGTGTTACTTTAAATAAAACCGGATATCTGTATTGATGATCTGGTAAAAGGCAGGCCTAAAACATGTATTCAATGTGGTTGGTATACATTAATTTTATGAACCAAGTCCTCGATCTAAAACACAGCATTGTGGTCACTTAAGCATCGAATGAGATATTGACTAGAAAGAGTTCTTTGCTTGTCAATCTCATAACTTAAATTATCCAGTCTACATTCAGTGGGAGATGGATGAATTATAAGTTGATGCCTACATATTTAAGTAGTTCATCTGAGTTTTGGATAATTGTTTCTTGAACTTTTGGGAACCATGTTTGGTTGCGCAAAAGGGAAAGTACAATTTACAAAAGCATTCCAGTGGAAGAACGTAAAACTTAAATAAAAGACCTAATGTTGACACTAGTATTTAATCAGCATAGAGATGCTGGTAAAACCTGACAATATCCATTGCTTCTTTATATCTGATGGAAATCAAGAAGGTTGTTTAGATATGAGGTTGTCATATTTTACTAACAGCAGCTTGATGGTAAATCATTGTGATGTTACCATTCATCGGAAACATAGTGGGACCCTGTGTTCACTAGTGAATAGAAGAAGATAATGGTGTAACCTATTTGCTGCATCCAAGTACTTGACTTGGGTTAATCCCACACCTAAGGTGTAATTCAAGAAGGGTGAAGGGACTAACATATATGCCATAATGGACAACTTCAAATACCGACTAGAGACAAAGTGTTTCATATTGATTTTATGGAAACAAGTTCTAGTGGTTATGTTGAAGATAATTTGGATAAAGTGTAATTTTGTTGTCACCTTGTGGAAACAAGTTTGCTCACATGGACAAAAGAGATCTGAATCCTTCATAGGATCAAGTTGAGGAAATACTTAAGGTATTTTATGAGGGTCTCATTCATCCATAAAAACCAGATTAAGTCTGGATTAAGCGAAACATTGTTGTCACTATGGGGAAACAAGTAATCTCGCATGGAAATAAAAGGCCAAGATCCTTTGCAGGATTAAATTGAGGAAATGTTTGAAACATGTTCCGAGGCCTTATATATCCATTATGTCCAAATTGTGTTCATGACTAAGGTCAGCAAAACTTGCATCTTGTGGCTGTAATCTTGCTTTATGAGAAAGTCAAAGGAATGAGTTTTCTAGAAAGCGTAGATTAAGCCAAATACCCTTGTCAGGGCTAGTGGGAGCATCATGTGTTCCTAGTCAAATATGCTCTATGAAAATAATGTCCTAATTTAGGGTTGTTCTACAACCTAATGGTGGAATTGTTGTTCTATGAGTATAAATAGAAAATATGGAATCAAGTGGATTTTCTAATTCAAGAAGTACTGATGTATGTTCTTGATGTTCGACGAAAGTAGAATTGTCTTGAGTAAGTTATTACTGCAAGCAAATCTATGCTTATGAGACTGTCGATTTTATCGAAGTTTAGAATAATCAAGTATGTGGTATAGATACGACATTTAGACCTAAATGAGTGTCATCGACCCTATTGTGGACTTCGGTCACATTGAGGGTATGTCGACTCTGATAAACATGAGTGTCAATGACTCTATTGTGAACTTCGGTTACATTGAGAGTATGTCGACTCTGATAATCATAAGTGTCATTAATCCTATTGTTGACTTCTGTAACATTGAGGATATGATGACTATGATAACTTTGTAAATGATCTCTTTAATAAACACTTCGCTAGTGGTTTAATAAGAGAATACAAAAGAGTACAAAGGGATATCGGGTAAATGATCCCATAATTAAGCCATAGTCAAATACTAGTGGTGACTTTCATACTAGGTATAAAAGCATTGTTCATGCTTATGACCAGGCTTAAATATCGTTTTAGTATATGTTTGATTTACTTATAAGCTTTGGGAACGATACAGACAGTATTGTAATTTATGCTTGTTTCGATATGCGAGTGATTCGGTTACATTCATAAGACTTTACTGTGTTCCATCTTAGCATGTTTAACCACTTCCCAGAATGTTTATACATTCTAAAATTCCACAGTCAGTCATTCTTCAAGGGAAGGAAGTTTGAAATAAGGCTGAGGTTAGGTGTTGGTTATGCATTAATCAAGGATTGAATGCATGAAACGCAACAGTAACCTGTGCTTGAAAGGGGTTTCAAGTGACTGGAAGACCCACACCTGAGTTCACTTCATGGATCATGGTCACAAGTAACTCGGGATGATAATATAATTACGTCCTTCGACCCGAGATGTATGAATTGCCATAGCATGAAACTTTCTTACTTTGGTTATTTCAAAACGTAGTTCGTAACTGGCTATTATAAAGGGAATAGCTGGGTAAGACAAGGTTCATGTTATGGGATTGTACAGTCAACGGAATTTGTTCCTCCTGTATGAGAGATATCCCTGGGCCCCTCGATGATTGGGCGCTGACACCAAAATAAGCATGGCCATGCGCAAAGGAATATTGATTGAGAATCAGATATGTCCTTAAATTTTGGTCACCACCAATCTTGATCGAGAAACATAATCGTGAACGATCTGGAGATTGACATATTAATCCATGTCTCGTGTTCACAAGGATATCGCGAACAAAAGGATGTTTGATCACTTATCTATAGGACCTCTACGTGTTATGTAGGTTATGGTTTTCTGCAAGGAAGCGGAACCCATACTGACTTGGGGGCATCGATGCTTTGCTAGAGGCCGCTCTTTGTCTGTGGTTACATGGGTACGGTGCATTATGTGCAAGTGGGAGTCTGTTAGAGATATGCCCACTAATGTACGTACGCCATATAGACCGCTGCTGATGATGTATGGGCCTATTGGGTCATACACTGGGGTCAAACCTGACAGCAACTTAAGTTTAGGGACCAATTATGACAAAAGACAAAAGTTGACATCGCAGGCCGCGTTAGCGCCGATAACTATAAAGGGTTAGCGCTGCTAAGTCCTAAGAATTAGCGCCGCTACGGCTGCATGTACTTTGTGTCAAATCGCTGACAGGGCGCGTTAGCGCCGCTAACACTTTTGAGTTAGCGCCGCTAACTCTTGGTTAGCGCCGCTAAACCCTGCTAGTGTCATTTTGTCATTTCCACCTCCAAAAAGACCAATGCATGTTGTTTTTACAACTCTCGATGTTGGGGCCGGTGGAGAGGGAATATTAGACGAAATCTGGAACACAAGAGCAGTAACTCATTTTTTGATTTGGGTTTTCTCTCTTGAAGCTCTCTCTCTCAAAATATACATTATCTTCTTTGGTGCTACAAGAGGCCAAGAGAAGTTCAAGGGAGAGGGTTGTTCTCCAGAGTTTGGTCTCGTTTTATTGCTGTTCCAGAAGTGGTTTTCGAGTAGAAGTACCATGGAGGCTTGCTAGCTCAAGAGGTTGGCGTGTTACCGGGGTATATCCCATTAGTCGATCCGCAATTTGTTATTGGAGCTCAACACCACGAGACAATCACTTTTCTGGAGCTTAGGAGAAAGGTATAACACCTCTTTCCTTCTTGTTGCATTTCTTGAACATAGAGTTTGGTCCATTTGAGGGATTTCGGTTTTTATGCTTTGATTGCTTGTACATTGGGCTATTTTGTTTGTACCTTGCTTCCGCTGTGAGCCCACGAAATCCCAACAATAATAACTATTATAATCACTTTTATACCGTTTTATCAAAAACTTTTTTTAGAAATAATAACTATCATTTCTATTTAGTTCAAGACTTTGAACATTCACTTTTTATAAATAACATAAACACTTGTTAAATTAGAAAAACTATCTAATTTTATAAACAATACTTGTTTATTTAAGCGTCTGAAAAAGTGGAGCCATCATTTATATAACTTCAACAAATCATAGCATAAGATTATTATGAATCACCAATCAAGTCAAGACTTGACTTATTGGCACTCTTTTAGTCACAGCTGGACTAATCATGATTCATACAATAAGAACAAGTGCACGGATATATAACTAAATAATTAAATTTCCATAAACTCAAAAGTATTCATAAACCAACAATATAAAAATTGTTCAAATAAACTTTAAGAGTTTAATAAACTAGGAAATGTAAATATTAATAATATCCGCATGCTGCATGTGTGATCTCCTCATGCTGGGCCGTATCACTTTCCATCACCTCCTGCAATAAATGATTGAAAGATGTTAGAATACTCGTAAAACTTTACAAGTAGGAAAGTGACAAAGAAGCTGATAAAGCAATACCTGAGGAGCCAAACTTGCCTCATGCCTCGTGACCTTTCGGACAATCTCGTTTCCAATGTCCGGCCTCGCCGCACCTGAAGCACCGATTCTCGGTCCTTGCCTTGTTTGGCTTCGGCTTCTTGCCCTTGTTGTCGTTAATAGCTCTGGGTGCATTCTGGCTGGGCTGGGCCTTGCCCTTTCCTTTTCCGTTGCACCCCTTCCTCTTCTTACGTCCACCATGTCACACCATAAGAATGTCCTTAGACTTGGTCCCGATACTCTGCTCACCAGTCTTGAGCATTGAGTGCAACTCGGCCACGGATTTCTCCATGTTGTTCATGTTGTAGTTGACTATAAAAGGCTTATAGTCATCTGACAACGAGTTGAGTATCGTATCCGTTGCTAGCTGCAACGGTACTGGGTGCCCAAGTCTCTCTAGGTGGTCCATGTAACCTTTAATTTTAATGACACGGTCACTGACCGAGGTCCTCTTAGCCATCTTGCACGAGTTAAATGCCCTAGTGGAATCATAACGCTCAGTGAGGGCTTACTCCTGGAACATGTCCCTCAGCTGGCGGATCATGTCATATGCAGGAGTTTCCATCATGCTTGATTGCAATTATGGACTCATAGTTGCAAGCATGAGGCAGCTAACATCCAGAGCGTCATTGGAGCACTTCTGAAAAGCCTCCCTGACCTCTGCCCTGGCATTGCTGGTAGGGGGATTTCCTAGATGTTGTTCTAGGACATACCACTTTCTCTCATGCCTTAGCACGATCCGGAGATTTCTCTCCCAAATGAGAAAGTTGGACCCGGTGAGCTTATCCTTCTCAAGGATAGAGCGGAGACAGAGGTTATTAGTATTGGTAACGTTGGTTGCCATCTACAAATTAAAACCCAGTTTAATTAGTAATTGCAAATAAACTTTCCAACATATATCATTAAACCCATAAACAATATATATTAGACCTAGGACCCATATTTCACATACTTGACGCAAGGTTTGGGCACTTCCCGCCAAGTCATGCTATTTCTGGTAGGTAACACCCTGTACCAATCGTACCTAACTGATACGACTCCTAGAACCTCGTAGAGCACTTAGACCCAGTCTAGTATGTTTAACTCTACTCTAGTGCTTTTTGGGCCGGGACTCCCGATTATCACCAAAATAGATCGCACCACCTAAGACAACATGAATTCTGGCCGGGACTCCCGATTATCGCAGAATCTTTCATGCCCTTTCCCGCAATGGGTTGAACCCGGATGCCCAAGGTTTGGGCACTTCCGACACCCGAGTACCGTTTAACAGTCAAGGTGTACCATTAGGTGGGTAGCACACTGATCTAAGTTTTTTTCTTGGGTTTTAATTAAGTTCAATAAAAAAAACTTAATTTTCCAGTTTTTGAAAAACCATTTTAAAACTAACTGTTTTAAAATACGATTTATATATGTACCTGAACTAGGTGCACAAAACGGCTTTTATAAATTCCAAACTTATAACCTTGACAAAACTTTTAAATTCATAAAAATTTAATTAATACGACTACCAGACTGAAGTCATATCCTAGTTTGTCATAGAACGTGGTTTTTCACTGTTTAATAACAACCTGTTATTAAACCCCTTTTATTTACCGTCACACGCATGCATATATATATATACCATACATATATATGAAAAGCAGTAAATAAATCACAACCACGCACATAATAATAAGCAGATAAAGCCCTATAGTTTTGCCAACTAATCCTAAGGTCAAACCTAAGGATGAAAATGACTTTGATTCGCCTTTCTTGACATGCTGCTCCCACTGGCCTTGACACCTCCCCGAAGTGTCCGTGCTTCGCGTATAGAACACCATTTTCTTGATCACCTTCTTCGAGTCCATTTTGGTGGAGGGATTAAACTATCACTAGTCTATTACAAATACAATATTGAATGGGGTTGTAAGTGGCACGCATGCCTCCCATAACCAGTACAAAATTACAATTAAGAAATGGATTGTAATTGGCACGCAGGCCTTCCCAAAACCAAAATTAAAGAAGAAAAGAAAAACGAGTCCTAAGTCGGCAAAACTATAGCTATATGAATCACAACCACGCAATTTATATATAAGCACCATATTTATAAAAGTCAACCACGCAGTTATAATAAATAAACAGAAACTGTGCTGTTAAGCACACAACCTGATTTGTTTAAACATTCTCATTTATCCTTTTGATTAATACCTATTAACGAAAAATGAGAATTATGAGCTTCTAATTAATATTTATCTGACCAAAAGAGTTTTTCTAACAAAAACTTTAAATCCCTGATGTTATTCAAAACTTGAATGAAACCTTATGTCGGATTTTATTACTAGTTATCTAATAACTTAAAACCGACAACTTTTTGGTCAATTAAAATATCTTGTTCAATTCTCCATTTTATTATATAAACTTTATCCTTTTAGAATTTATTTATTTAAAAATGACTTAAACCAGCCATAATAAATAAATATCTAAAATATATATTTTAACTAAGCCAATTAAAATATATAATACTAGTTTATATAACACCTTTATTAATTTTATAACTTAAAATTAATAATCCTTTCGTATTAATCCGGAAAAACTATCTTGGGCCAACATCTCCTGGGCCGAGTAGCCCTTGAGCCGAGAACCCCTTTGGGCCGAGAACCCTTTGGATCGAGAACCCTTTGGGCCGAGAACCCCTTGGGCCGCAGACCATCTTGGGCCGAAACCCCTTGGGTCGTGGTTTACTAGGCTTAGCGCCGCTAAACCCTCTTAGCGCCGCTAAATCACTTTTAGCGCCGCTAACGATCACGGTGATGCTTTCGGTTTGCGTTTTCCCAATTAATAAAAATATTTAAATCCTTCTTAACCTATTAAAACTAACTGTTTTAATATACTGATTAAACACTGGATTTAATTCAAAAACCAAAAAACTATTAATTATTAATATTAACAAAACTTGTTTTATTAATAATTAATTATCCTAAAACTTGATTTCAACCTTTTTTAAACAAAAGTTCAAAAATACTGGTTAAGATAAAGTTTTAGATAAAAAGTTTATCCTTTTAACCGTTTAAACACAAACCTGGTTTAAACCTAACTGGTTAAAATCAAACCTTTTATGAACTGGATAAAAACAGAAAAACTTGTTTTTATCCTTATGGTTTTCGAAAAACTTAAAAAGAGAAGAATAAGATGAAGAAGATCATATAACTATTAAACAAACCAACAATGGATTAACTAGGTTTAATTAATTAAAACAAACTGTTTAATTTATCTTAATCCAAACTTGTTCTTATCCAAAAAAGCACAATCCCTTTTAATCGTTTAAACAAACTTTTTAAACTTTCTGATTAATAGGATTAAACTTTTTAAAACTGGATAACAAAAACAAACTGTTTTTGTTGTCTTTGGTCATTTTCGAATATGTCTAGAGCAAGTAGGAGATCAAGAATCAAACCTTAATCCAAGAAACAGATAAAACTAGAAACTATGGATCATAGAGCCGAGTCTCTGATACCACTGAAGGGTTTTTGAACCTGACCAAACCACCATATGACTCAAACTGGTCAATCCTGGGTTTGATTCCACTGGTTCAATCCTAAAAGCGGAACTGGATTGAACACAACCCTCTAAACCCCAAAAAGGGTTAGGATCTTTAATAATTTACATGATCAACATAGTTTCTTGACAAACAATCCATAGATAAGGTTACAAGAAATATACCTGATCAGACTTGGGATTGCTAAAGTAGTCCACCACTACTGCACCTCCGATTGAACTAGCTGCTAGACCGCTCCTGGATCACCAAAGCTTCAAACTTTCGAAGACCTCTTGTGTGTGTACCCTTTTCGTCGATCAACCAGAAACCGCAAACACTGTAGGTGTTTATTTCGTGATCGTCGAAGTGAGAGAAGGACCGAGAGAGAGAGAGAGAGTGCGATCAAGAGAGAGATCGACGAGAGGAAGTGAGAGCCGAGAGAGAGAGAGAGTGATGCGAGATCGAGAGAGAGAGAGAGTGTGTTGTGGTGGCTAGGGTTAATCCCTTGTCTCATTCCTTAATCCTTAAGGCTTAACATATATTTATAATGATTAATTTGGACCTAAGCCCGTTTAATTAAAAGCCCACTGGTTTTAATTAAACTTTCATCTCTTCTCATATTGACCCCCTGGACTTACTAGTTAATTAATTAACTATTAATTAACTTAGTCCGTTAAATATTAAAGACTTAATATTTAATTCTCCTTAAATAATAACTATTTATTATTTATTTCCTTTCTAATAATTAATCCAAACTGGATAATTATTTATATCTCTCAATAATTAATACTACTGATTAATTATTCGTTTATCTCTTTAATAATTAATCTAACTGATTAATTATTTATTCTTTCTATTTAATAATTAATCTAACTGATTAATTATTTCCACATAGATTTATGGTGAAATCCAATTGTTCTGAATTGGGTGTGTAGCAGTGTGACCCTTTAGTCTCTTATAACATTGGATACAATATGTCCGTTAATTATCTCTGCACATAATCCAACAGTATTTATAGTGGTTACTACACAATACTTGCTTGTTACTGACTTAATCATTTCCTTTTTTATGTAATTTTTCAGCAGGAACTTTCCAGCAGAATTAGAACACAGCCTTATAGCCTACGTACATACAGATTGTATTTAGAATTAAGATTGAATTTTTGTGTATCTATTTTAGAATTAAGATTGTATTTAATAAGTTGTATCCTGACTTTATATTGGAAAATCAATTTATGTTTGGTATTGTAATCAATCAATTTATATATCCAGCTGTGTGGTCGTATATATGAGTGTTTTGGCAATAGTTTTGTGTTAAGGGCATAATAGTAATTTTAAGTGACTGAATTTTAAGAGTTTTAAGCAAAAATGCTTAAATGCTTTATATATTAGTAAAGATATAGAACTCTATATTTATAAATGTGTAGATTTCATTTAAAAGTGCATGCTTTTAAACTACAAGTTGATCTTAGATGTTGTCTTCGGCTGATCGCAGTACTTAACATATCTTCAACTAATACTTTATGTTAGCAATATTTATGTCAGAGTTTAAACTACACATGTTCAAATTCATTCTACGTCATGCTGAATATGTTGTTTTGTTATCATCAAATCCTATGTATTTCAAGATGATTTGATTATTGGGATGAAATGATTATTTCCCCAACATGGCCTGGTAGCCTAACTCCCGCCTGTTTAAGGACTTCCTTTGGTCCGTGTCATCAATAAGGTATTACAGACTTGCACAAGTGAGAATTTCTTAGGATTTGTATACAAAGTCAGCAACATAGTGATGTCACATCCAATTCAATGAGACACTGAAGGATCACACATATAAGTACGTATATATCGAGCAATAATGCAAACCTTAATGGAGAGTAATTATTGAGCTATAGATTTGTAAAAATTATTTTGAATAAGAAATAAGTTAGTATTTAACTTACGAGATTATCAACCAAGTTATAATTAATTGTATATTTATTAGTGTAATAGTTATATGTGATTAATCAAGTTGATTGAAACTTAATTAGAAATGATTTTATAAGTTTAATTCGTTTGAATTTTTGGATAATATATATTTAATTGTAATAACCGAATTTTCATATTTATACTTATAAATTTCGAATTTATATGTATTTATCTTATAAAATTCTAATTTAAGAAATACTAGGTTTGCTAAAACTCTATTTTGGTTGATAATTAAATCCTAATTACAATGGAAGTTTAACTTGATCATAAATTGAAAAAAGTGTAGTAATTATAAAATTCCAAACCTTATAAATAGGGATCAAATCCTTATAATTAGGTTTTCTTTATTCTTTCTCTTCTGAAAACTATAAATTATAATCCTTTAATTTGGTTTTCAGATTTTCGTTTTTCAAGAACCAGAGTTCAGGAGTTTTCGGGTTTCGCAAAATCCAAATAAAAGGAGCTTGTTGACACCACTACGGATAGATTAATATTGAAAAACTAAGATATTTGTTGCAACACTCTTGTATGTTTTTTCAAAAGTATTTAAGATTTCACTATATCAGGTTTCGGGGCTTTCAAATTTAATAGGTTTTAAATTAACAACTTCTGTAAACATATTCCTGCTATTTGATTTTAACGAGTTGATAGTACTCGCACGTTACGGCGAAAAACAAAAAAAATGTATAAAATATATAAACAAACGTTCAAATACATATGTTTAGAATAGAAAAGGAAAATTTACATTTGTTCTCTCTTTATGAAAATAAAGTTATTAACGTGCATTGGTTACTTTGTTTGTGGATTTAAATAAATGTCGTATTACGACAAAATTAAGCATAATGTAAGTACATTTCTAAAAATAGATACAATCTTCTAATCTTCTAATATATATAAAAGACTAATTAGAAAAAAAAATTAGATGATCTTGACTCTTTATTTGATAAAAGAATTAATTAATGTTAGATTATAAAAGTGAGGGTGCAATATGTCAATATTGTAAACTTGGGCAAATGCTATAAAAGGCATTTGCCCCACTATTCTAATCAAACTTTGCATATTTTCTCATCTCTTGTTTGTGTTTTAGTCCATATCTCTCAGCTCTCTCTCTAGAACCGAACACACATATACACACAAACAAGATCATTGTCTAGCATTGCTTCATCCTTACTTAAAGGGACCATCAATTGGTATCAGAGCCAAACTTGTTTTTGGCTTGTGATTGTTCGAAGACTACAAGCTACATCTCGAAGATTTCAAGCTCAAAGTGAAGAACAAACATACGGTTTTTTCAAGAAAGGTGCGAGTTCTAGTGATTCCCAAGAGTAGAACACATCTAAGGTATAAACAATACTTTTTCTACCATTTCTTTGGGTTAGTTCAAAGGTAGCTACTCTTTTATGAGGTTGTATTGAAGAACATATAAAACCGAGTGGTGTTTTAAAAGTAAAAAAGTTCAATGGTTTATTATATACTCGACCTTTTAGCATTTAATTTTCTGGGTATTTAAGCATATATGGTGTTCTTAGAGCTGAAAGTGCAGTCTTGAAGAAGAAGAAATCGGTTTTTAATTTAAATAATTATTATTTCTTCAAATATTAATTGTTGAACAAGGAAACTCAAGTACTGCCCATACCAATCAAGGTACAGGTGGGTAGACAACATAAGGAGTAAGGCCAACAGATCTGATAGTGACATTTCAAAATCTATAAGCCGGATCCAAGAGGTATGCGATTGGGGGTATGCGGCTTATAGAGATCCCAAGTTGATTCCAAGTGTTACTCATAAGCTATCAGCCGCTGTAGCTCTATCGCATGCGATTGGGTGGTTTCTAAGGGTTCTATCAATCGCAGTCCTAATCCGTGCGATTCAAAGGTTCCTGGTTACTTGGTTATCAAACACATCAAAGCCAATCGAATTCGAATCATTGACTTGATAAGCATTCGACTAGAGTTACTAACAATTTTATTTCTAAGTGTTTGGTACTACAGGGATCTATCGCATTCTATTGGTTACTCAATTGATCACTACGAAGTCGTTACTCTGCCCATTTGTATTCAAGGAATACTACCAATCGCACAGAACAATTCACACTCCTTGAATCTATTGGACAAGTGATTGAACCATTGGGACTTGACTTATTGAATAAGAGGACAATCGAACTTTAAACTCCAATAATCTAATTCAAAATTGAATTTAACTAAACCAGATCTAATTCAAAGTTGAATTTAATCTGTAAAAGATCTAATTCAAAGTTGAATTAAATTGATTTAGTTCCTCAATCATCACCTTGAAGTTTTTAAAACAAATCATCTAACAAGTGAACGATCATTTCTTACTAAAACATTCGTTATTGCAAGTTCAAATGAAATGATGTCCATTAGTACCGACACAAAACATCCTGTTCTGTTCCGTGGAGAATATAATGTTTGGAAAGGAAGGTTTATGGACTTCCTGGAGCACAATGAGGTATACGGAGAAATGATGATTGACTGCATCCTAAACGGGAACAAAAAGTTTATAAAAGTTGTTGAAGCTGACCCGAATTACAATCCCTCCAATCTCCGTCATGAGAGAGAAAAGACTGCAGAAGAGCTCACAACTCAAGAAAAGGAAATCAAAAAGGCTGAACGATTGGCTAAGTACTATCTTAAACAAGGACTCTCCTCAGAAATATACACTAAGAATCTTAGCCACTACTAAGGAGATATGGGATGAGATCAAGAAGCAGCTGCAGGGTACTGAACAAGGAGAGTACATCAAACGTACTCAACTAGTCAACAGCTATCATGACTTCAATATTCGAGAGAGTGAACTTCTTTCTGAAACATATGGTAGATTTTGCAAACTGCAAAATAAGATGAGGTCTAATCAAATCATCAGGACTGACTTAGATTTGAACTGAGTCTTTATTAAGTCACTGGGTCCAGAATGGAAGGAATATGTCCGACTGTACAAGCAAATCAACAAAGATCTTACCACAATCACCTTCCACAACATATACGAAGATCTCAATCAGTACCAGGATGAAGTTCTTAAATCTCTCCCAAAACATCCAACTGCAGACCCTCTAGCTCTAGTAGCAGCAGAAATGATTCCAAGAGAATCGTCATCAAGATCAATGAAGTACAAGCAAGTGATTCCTAGTGAGTCAGAACCTGATGATGATGAAGAAGACTTAGTTGAAGCTGTCATCCATGCTCTCTAGGTTGTTGGCAAGACTTTCAGAAATCATTTCAACAAAACTAACAACAAACAACAATTTACATCAGGCTCCAGGAGACTAGACAGGCTTGCTCCCATTGACAAGACTAGATTTCAAAAGGATGAGAGGAAGGAAGAAAAGAAGACAGACTTGAAGTGCTACAATTGTGGGAGATCTGGACACATGATCAAGAACTGTCCACAAAAGAAGACCAAGGATGCTGAATACTATAGAAAAAAGTACCGCCTATTAAAACAAAAGCAGGCTGGGAATGCTCTTATGGTGGAAGAAGATCAGTTCCTGGAGGACACAGACTCCGAAAGTGATCTAGATGGTGAGGATCACGCACAGTTCTATCTGACGGCTACTGGTGAAGCAACTGATAGGGATGAAGATGGTGGTGATAATCTCTCCGATGCTGAGGAGGAGATCGTGGAAAGCGGAAAGGTACCTTCTATCTCTAACTCTAATATGGGTGTTAATTTTGAACTTATCCAAACCATATTAAACCACATGAAAAAGTTAGAATTTAAGGTCACCAAACTAACAAGTAAAAATCAAGTGTTGAAAGAGGTTATTCATACGCAAGATAAAGAAGCACAAACTGCAATTGAACAATTAGAAAAGAAAATAAATGAATCAAAGGTTCATTTAGCAGTGAAAAAATCTGAATTTCTAGAATTAAGTGATAAGACAAACATCATCATGCACGACCTCAAAGCAGAGCGTATTAGTGCAGAAAAGGGTTCAGAAATTCTTAAAAATGAACAACGTGCTCTTTGTTTAAAAATCAAAGAGCTTGAAGACCTTCTATTCAAGAGAGGGCAAAGTGAACAAACCATCTTTCTGTACAAAGAAAGGAACGACCTTTTTCAAGATGGACATTCGAAGGACTTGGTTTTGAAAACCCAAGTGTTCTGAGTAAGGTAATTGCCAAACAATTATACAATGCAAATTTATTTGGCGAAGGACTAACTCAACGAATGGTATTTGTTGGTCAAGAGGAAGAAAGACTTGAAGAGGATGTCAATTGAACCCTTCATCTCAAAACTGAAACTCCCTTCAACTACTCTAACATCAATGACTCATACTTCACTTACCCACCTCCAATACTGAATTCAACTGTCACCTCTCCAATCTATATAGATGAGGAACTTTATGCTCCTGAAGTGCCAAAACCCAAACTTCAATACATTCCTCACAAGGAATTGCAGAGAAGGTTTCAAACCTTTCAAGAGTTTTGCTTAACACATCTGATACTAGGAGACATTACCAAAGCTTTCCACTCCAAAACCACACATCAAACCATCTCAGTTTCTTCCCATTCACCTGAGCTTACTCAATTAGATCAAGAAAATGCAGTCCTTGACAAGTGTATCAAAACCATTTTTAATCATGATGAAAAGATCATCGACAACTTATGCAAGGAAAATATAGCATTGAAGGAACGCATCACTCAAGTCAAGCAAGAGATGGAGGCTCCTACTCCATTCACTTTTTCTCCATACGCAGAACGAATTGAAGATTCTAAGAATGCGTCTACATCTTTCTCAAATGGAGAACGAATTCCTACTCCTAAACATGTTTCTCTAATCAAATAATTGAAAAATATAATCAGAATATGACCAATGTGGTAAATCTTAAGTTTAAATAGATTCTAAAGCCAAAACATGCGTCCCAAATCAATCATAGCTCTTGTTCACATCCTGACATACCTGAACCCTCCAAAGTAGCCGCTAGTCGACCAAGACTCAGTTCTAACATTTTATCTTTTGCTGCAGATGTGAAGAAGCTCGGGAGTGAAGAGAGTAAAATAAACATAACTTGAAAGAGAGTCATTCCTAGGTCGTCTAGGAAATGTTCTAGCACTAGACAAACATGTGAACAACTTTTGTTGTTTGATAGAGTCTGTAATCATTCAAGTTTACATGATACAATTGCCTCTTCAGTGTTTTGTATGAGTGATGGTTGTCTCTATGGTCATTGTGAATTTAATTGTGAATATGATCAATTAAGAAAACAAGTTGGAATTAGACCATGTGAGGACTGGATAGATTTTTATGCAAATCAAATATGTGTTCCATTTATCAACTCTAAAGGTTATATCATACATCAGTGGATCGACACTCGTCAGTCACATGTACTCAAACATTTAAACAAATCAAGACGATTGCTAACGATCAAAGAACTGGAAGTCTACAGACGACAGGGTTATGAAGCGTTCAAAAAGGCATGGATTGCTCAAGAAAAACACTTGCATTCTCAAAAACGATCTCACAGTCCTCCTTCTAAACGTGCACAAGTTTCCAAACCCAAGACTTCATCCCATCAACGAGTAGTAAAACCTACTGTACTCAAGGCTCCAGTTCAGCAAAAACAGGTTGATGTACCGAGAACACAAAGGACTCTTAAGAATCCCACGAAAACATGGATTCGTAAACATAATGCTTCCGCAACTCTACCGAATCCTAAACCTCCAATTCCATCAACTGTCAAACCAATGGTGGTACCAAAACTTCCTTCTAAGCAAATTATTTCTCAATCTATTCCTTCTCGAAAAAAGATAAAACCCACATGGGTACCTAAGGATAGATCATTAGAAGTTTCACCACCACAAGTAGAAACAATCAATACTCAACCACTTCTAGGAACTAACAATCAAGGACCCATTCATATATGGGGACCTAAACATGCTTTATTCTCTTTTTCCAGGTGCCTAACCTCTGGTAGCTGGACTCCGGTTGTACCAAGCACATGACCGGCAAGAAGAGTTTTCTCAAAAATTATTTTCCTAAGTACTCCGGGAATGTACGTTTCGGGAATGACAATGTTGCACCAATAATGGGGTACAAAGACATAGATAAGAAGAACATCAAGATCAAGAAAATCTCCTATGTTGAAGGGTTGGGTCATAATCTGTTTAGTATCAAACAGTTCTGCGATAAAGACTTGGAGGTAGTATTTAAGAAGAAAAAATGTTCAATTCTAAATGAGAATGGGGATGAACTACTGGCAGGCTCGAGGAAATCTAACCTGTATTCCATTGATTTGGAAAATTACAACTCCCCTACCTCCATGTGTCTACTGTCCGAAGCCTCATCCGATCTTACTTGGAAATGGCACCGAAAACTCTCTCACCTTAACTTTCAAAACATAAACAAGCTAGTCCCTAGTGACTTGGTGAGAGGCATTCCCAAGTTAAGATTCAAGAAGGATCATCTGTGTGCAGACTCTGAGAAGAGTAAAATGAATAAGGCTTCCCACAAATCAAAACAAGTGTTCAGCACTACCAAGCCTTTAGAACTACTGCACATGGATCTCTGTGGTCCTATGACGATTCAATCGAAGAGTGGGAAGAAGTATATCCTCGTCATAGTGGATGACTACTCTAGATATACTTGGGTTAATTTTCTGCGATCGAAAGATACAGCTACACCAACAATCATTTCCTTCATCAAGCAACAACATAATAAGCACAGTCATAGTGTTTTTTCTATACGTACAGACAATGGAACTGAATTCAAAAACAGTACACTGAAGAGTTTCTGTGACCTTGTTGGGATCAACCATAAGTTCTCAGCTGGATACACTCTACAACAAAATGGTGTCGTGGAAAGATGAAACAGAACATTGGTTGAAGCTGCCCGTACAATGCTATCATACTCAGGGCTCACACCTTCCTATTGGGCTGAAGCAATCAGCACTTCCTGCTATACTCAGAACCAATCTTTCATTAATAAACGCTTTAATAAAACTCCATATGAACTGGCCAATGGGATAGTGCCTAATATCAAATACTTTCATGTCTTTGGTAATAGGTGCTTTGTTTTAAATGTCAAGGATAATCTAGGAAAGTTTGCTCCAAAAGCTGATGAAGCTATTTTCCTAATTTATTCTACTGAGTCAAAAGCCTACCGAGTTTTAAATAAAAGAACAAAGAGCATTGTTGAAAGTATATATGTACCATTTGATGATGCATTGAATGTTACAGATTTTGAGATTTTCCACCCAAATCAACAGATAACGCTTCTGAACATACCAGTTCAGGACCGGTGCTTCACAATAAAGAATCAAACAATCCGTCCAGTTCAAATACTAATCTTGACTTTATGTTTGATTTCTTTAGATCTGAATCTTCTCCTATTTTAACTGACAACAGGAACAACACAGAAGCCCAAGCAAGTGTTACTCTAACGGCTCCTACAGTCACTGAGACAAATCCATTTGCAGATCTCTATGCTGAGGAATCTACATCTGTCTCTGTCACTCGTCCCCTTGTGACTTCTCAGATTCCTGACCCAGAGAGCCTACCTATGTTTGATTTAGACCCAAATTTCTCCTGAGAAGATGAAGAGGAAGTACAACACTTACAAGATCTTATTCCTTCATCTTCTACTTCCCACGAGAGAAAGTGGACCAGACATCACTCTGAAGCAAACATCATTGGAGACCCTTCAGTTGACTTTCAAACACGTGCAGCAACAGCTAACGATTATCAATTTTCGGGTTTTCTCAGCATCACACCAAGACTTCTGAAGCATTAGATGATCTGGATTGGGTAATTGCAATGCAGGAAGAGCTACACCAATTTGATCGTCTCAGAGTCTGGAGATTAGTTCCTCTTCCTTATGGCAAATCTGTTGTTGGAACTAAGTGGGTGTTCAAGAACAAAAGGGATTCGGATGGAGAAGTCGTCCGTAACAAATCTAGGTTGGTTGGTATAGGCAACAATCAGCGAAAGGGCATAGACTAAGATGAAACATTTGCCCCAGTTGCTCGTATTGAAGCTATCAGACTATTTGTTGCATATGTAGCCTCCAGAAGCTTCCGTGTCTTTCAGATGGATGTGCAAACAGCTTTCCTTAACGGTGTTCTCAAAGAAGAAGTCTATGTCTCACAACCTGAGGGATTCATCAATTCAAAACATCCAAATCATGTCTATATCCTAGATAAGGCCTTGTACGGTTTAAAGCAAGCTCCACGTGCATGGTACTATGTCTTATCTGAATATTTGATTGGTGAAAGCTACCCCAAAGGAAATACTGATACCACTCTATTCACAAAGACCAAGGGTAGGGACAAGAATTTGGTACAAATCTATGTGGACGATATCATTTTTGGGTCTACAAATCCAAAATACATTGACGAGTTTGCTAAGATAATGGCAAACAGATTTCAAATGAGTATGATGAGGGAGATGTCATTCTTCCTCGGACTCCAGGTGAAGCAGTTAAGTCATAGCAGTTTCATTTGCCAATCCAAGTAAATTAGAGATCTTCTCATGAAGTATGATATGATTAACTGCACACCTATATCCACTCCCATGGCTGCAAAGGCACAACTGTCAGCAGATGTTGATGGTTCTTTAGTAGATCTCAAAACCTACCGTATTGGATCGTTACTGTGTTTAACTGCAAGTGAACCAGACATCATGTTCTCAACTTGTGTTGGTCCCGAATGAATACTACAACAACAAATGTTTGTAGAAGGGGGGGGGGGGTTGAATACAAACTTTAGCAAATTATAATTTAAAAGACACACGGTTTACTTTTATATAATTCTTATTGATGTGAATCAAGAATTACATGAACTAGATGCGGAAAATCTAAGTTCAATAAAAGGTGGCAACTAAATTTGTCTAACACATAGACTATGCTAATCTTAAACAACTTATGTTTAAGATGTTCAACACATGAACAAGTTTGTCACACTGAAAGTAAAATGCTAACTCTTCTAATTCTCAACAGATGAGATTTCAGTGTTCAACTCTATCTATTCGCATACTTAGCATGTTTCCATGCAAGAGTATATATAAGCAATGTGGTGTTCAGGTTAAGGAAGAGAGATGGAGACAAAGGTACTTAGTTTAATAATATTATAATAGATAAAGTTAGTGGGTGAAAGGTAAGTTAACTTTACAAGCAAAGTGTGTAAAGTAAACATACTTTTCAGTAAGGTGTTTACCCACTATCTATTATTATATTATTAAAGTACTACATTTATGTCTTGGGAGAGTGAACTTCTCTTTCCATTCTTGTGCTTTAATCAACACCATTCTTTCTGAAGATTTGACTTTACGAAGTATAGAGTTGTCAGCCATACTTAGTTGAAGCAGCATATCTTCGAGATCTTCTCTTCAAAAGTATCTTTCTCCTTTTTCAGGGGATAAAGATCTATCCTTTCTGTCTCTTTGTAGATACAAAAATTGCTATGTACTTTTAGAAAGAAAGATCTAAGGCATAATAAGAACAACACATGTTCTGCCTTTGACTGAAGAAAATATTACGTAGAAAAACTATTATCTGAGTTATAGAATAATTACTTAGCTAATATACACTAAACTATAACTGTAATTTAGCTCAGCTAAAGGATAAATGTGAAAGACTCAGCGGACTAGATTTTCTCAGCTGATCGAATTGCTCAGCTAATAACACAAATCATAGCACAACTAATAAACTAGTCAAAGTAAACAATCAGCTGATCCCAGGGACTCAGCTAACCATTTGAGTATGATCAGCTTATAGAGAAAAAGATTGGATAAGTAATAGCTACCTTATCTGATAGATGGGAGGCATCAACTGATCAATATGGTTGTGTCAGCTGATCCTTGATAGCTCAGCTGATCTTGAAACTTTCCTCAGCTAATGGTTTTAGACCATCAGCTTATCCTTTGTAGATCCTCAGCTTATGCTTCTTGACTGATCTTTTTCTCTCAGCTGATCTTCCTGAAGCTTGTCCCTTAGCTGATACTCAGCGTTCAGCTGACACTTTGGTCCGTCAGTTGACATTTCTTACTTACAGATTTCTTTAAGTCTAATATGAAAAACAACACATGTTTTTCATTTATCTAAGTCCAAAACTGTATATGTGGTTTTCTTAACATCAAATTCTATATTAGTTAATAGACAGGTTTGATTTAGGTTTGATATTGCTATCTCCCCAACAATCTCCCCCTATTTGTTGATGACAAAACCTTATCTTGTTTAAGAAGAATCAGTTTGACCTGGATTTGTAAAGATAAAACTTTTAAGTTCAATTTGGTTACCTAGCTATCTGTTTTTGGTAACTCTTTAAATTATGTTCCCTGATATTCTATTTTTGGGAATCTTTTTCAGTTATGAAGTACCATTGTTCTGTTTTTATGGTATCTTTTCTATCCTTTTTCTGTTTTTAGGATTTTTGATTTAATATATTTACACTAGGTGAGCTATCTACTAAGATACATCTATACTTGCAATTTAGCTAAGTAGTCCATGATCAATGTTTCAAGCTTAATTACAAAAAAAAAATTATTTATAGAGGAGTTTGTACAGAGTAATCTAACTAAGAGTTTAACTAAGTACAGAAGTTGAACTATTCTAGGAATTGAAAAATACAACTAGTCTAGTTATGAAGTGTGGTCTTCATTCCCACCAGGGTTCTTCCTTGACTTCAAGAGTTCTGATCTGTGGATTTTCAGCTAGAAGCTGATCAGCTCTTGATCTTATCAATTGTTCAAAGTGCTCATTTCCTGTCAAATCTCTAGTAGCTATTGCAGCATGAAATATCAGTTCTTTTTGAGCTTTCCCTATCTCAGATTCTCTCAGAAATCTCCAAATAGCAGCTCTGTTCATGAAGAACATTCCTCTTTCAGGTTTAGTTATATACCTGAACATTTGAGGATGAGTATTGGGAGGAAGAGCCGTATTCAGATTCTCATAAGCACGAAGATAGGGAGGATTGAGAATGATTTGTTCAGCAACAACAAAGGCTTTTGAAGTCTTCTTGAAAGCATATTCAATTGCTTGAATATGAGCAACAAATTGATCATGAGTGAAGAGTCTATGATATATTGACATTAGGATCCAGTACTCAAACTTTCCCATGAATCTTTGAACAATCTCACTCTTGGACTTTAGGAGATGGTACATGATCTCAATCATCTCAAAGAAGGAGAGCAGTTTGCAGTGATGTAGATAAGTATCTTCATAAGTTTTTCTTTCATCTCTTCTCACTACTCTGAGATAAGGACCTTCATCTGTACATCTGTAAGGAGTAACCCTTGAAATGATGTATGCACATCTTTTATTTACCAAGTTTTCTCTATTTTCCAAGAACTCCTTGGATTGCCTTTCAGTTTACTGAGCAGTGCTTCCAAAGTTGAAGTTGATCAAAGCTTGAATGGCTTCCTTCTGAGTCTTTCCTCTTTTAAGTACTTTCTTGGTGGAAGGGTCATCTTGCTGTGGTGCAGCTTGTACTTGATGTGTTTGAGAGGACAGCATGATTAGTTCTTCTTCTTGTAATTCTCTCAGTTCATCATCAGTAACACCAATAATTGCGGCAAGATCTTCAGGAGTAGTGAAATCCTGATGCCTTTCCTTGATTTTCAACACTTCTTCAATAGATGTACCAAGTGCAACAGCTAAGTCACTAAGCTCTCTGAGACTCTCATCTTCTTTATGAAGTTCTTCCTCCTTTCTTTCTTCAGCTTCAATCTCCTCAGCAAACATTATTTTCTTTCCTTTTTTCCTTGATGTACTGTTGGGAGTTGGTTGACTTGATTGAGCAGGAGAGGAAGCTTGGACTGTTGGAGCTGTTGTAGAGAGACTCTGCTTTTTCAAGTTGAGCAGAGAGGACAGAGGCACCCTATCTTCATTATCATCATCGGAATCTTCTGATGGCACTTTGATTGGTGCACAGGATTCACCTTGTCTAGGCTTTTTGGCACTCTTCTTTCTGGCCATTTGTTTTAGCCTTCTTTTTGGCCTCTGCTCATCTTGAGCAGGTTGCTCCCCCTTAGATAAATTCTCCGCCTCAACATTTAATTTCCTTTGAGTTTCTGTTTCTTTGGGGGCTGCTTGATCTATTACTGCCTTATCAGCTTCTACTGCTTGAATATGATCTGGTGATAAGCTTGAACTAGTAGAATCCGAGTCTGACTTCTCCCCCTTTTTGTCATCAAAAAATGAGAAAGGAAAGTTATCAGAAGGCTTGGCAGGCTTAGCAGGTGCAGAAGGTGTGAAAAAGGAATAAGGAGATGGAGAAGGGGTGGAGGTAGAGGGAGGGATACCGGAAGGTGAAGGAGAGGCAGTAGGGATAGGAGGTTGTGAATTCTTTAAGGGTTTCACTGTGCTTTTGTTTGGAGTAGAGGCTTAAGTGAGTGACCTCATCAGGTATGGTGTGCAGAAGGGAAGGAACACTAAGAAGAGAGTCAGGAATGGTTACAGAAATGTTTGGAGGGGAAGGTCTTAAGGTTTGGAGGTGAGAAAGAAGATTGGAAATTGTTTGGTTTAAGGAAGTGATTGTTTGGTTTGAAAGGGGAGGTGAAGGGGTAGGAGTAGGGGTAGAAGTTTGGGATAGGAGTTGATCCAATTTATGAAGAATTGGTGATAGATCAACTGGGGCAGGGGTTGGTTGGGGTTGGGAGTGAGTAGCTTTAAGTTACTCAACCTTTTGAGTTAGATGAGAGAGTTGAGTTTCTGTTTGGGTTTGGAAATACGTTAAGGAGGCTTGAAGACTATCCATCTTTTGAGAGATGGACCATAGGTTTTGGAGGATTTGAGGGGAGGGTTCATAAGAGATAGAGGGAATGGGTTGAATTGGAGTTGATTGAGAGATTGTGCTTAGAGTAGGAATATATTGATGTCCCTCACTTAGACCTTGGTGTATAGGCCTAAGATCACTGGGAGCAGAAATTGTACCCTGTACCAATGGCTGGTTCATGCCACTAGTATTGACAGGTAGTGCAATAGTATGTGTTAGAAGTGAATCAAATACAGGTGCAAACATGTGAGTATGAGTGAGGGTTGCACTCAGTGGGGTATCCCTTATTTCAGTAGTAAGCTGTTGTAAACTTACCAAGGGTATGGATGGACTCAATGTGGGTGTAGACACAGTGTGACCATCGGAGGAGGTCTGTCTTTCAATGGCATCACCCTGTTGGGAGGATGATCCAGATTTCAAGAGTCCCATATTTACAGATGTGACCTGTTGTAAGGACACAACCACTGGCAGTTGGGTTAATGCAACATCCATGAGTTCCCCCTCAACATAAGAGGTAGCTAAAGGATTTGAGGTCAGAGGTGTGGATAACACTACCTCAAAGACTTGTGAAAAAGGCACAAGCTCTTGTGACCTTGATTCAGTGTAGGTGTAGGTGGGAGTAGAATTAGTGACTGTTGGGAGCGCACTAGAGCTTGGCTGTTGTGTGGTTGTTACAATTGGTAGAGAGGATGGGTTTTCATTGGTGGGGTTTACCAAATGAGTGTCCTCAGAGGTGGTAGAAATTATACCTTAGATGTGCTGAGTCTTGCTGATCTTAGTCAGTTGAATGAGATTGTCAGATATTGTATCATCCTCAGCATCATCACTATTAGCTAAACCTCCACTTTGTTGATTCTGAGGTGTGCTAGAGCTGGTACTGACAGGGAATTCAGTAATTGGCATCCTAATTTGAGAATATGAGGTGGAGGTCTCTTGAACATTTTCAGCATGAACATAACCAGCATCACCACCATGAAAGTCATCATCTCCTTCATCGTTGTCACTTCCACTACTGTCACCACCACTATCATATGCATCAACATCCTCAGCATCAGGATTACCAGGCTCATCCTATGCTGGTTCATCAAACACATCTGCTCTAAACATCATTTCTTGATCAGCAGTGCCCAACAACTCTTCATCCATCCTTTCTTCTTCAGCTATGGCTTCATCTTGAGCATGAGTGATAGACTCTTCAGAATGCTCAGTTATTATATCAGGAGACTCAGAATCATCAGCCACATCTTCCAATACAACATCCTATGTTGGATGTGTTTCACCTAGCTCAACTTGTTCACCTTGTTCTTCAATCATAAGTTCTACTGGTTGATTATCCACAACAACAAGTTCTTCTTCCTTATCACCACTATCCACTGCATCATCGACTAACGCCTGCAACTCAGGAGTAATTGCATGACCAGCATCATCTCGTATCAAGTGAAACACCTTTTGACCCATCTGTGGGATTGGCATTGTGTTATGTGTAACATTCAGATGTGTATATGCCTCCCACTTCAAAGCTTGTAGAGCAATCAAACTAAGAAATCTGATATAAGGCACATGGGTCCTTGTTGTCTTTTTGACAGTTGTCAAAGTGATCTTATCCACCATCTCAGTAAAGATAATCTGAGCAAAATCTACATTCCTCCCAGTCAACAGAGCATGAAGAACCATAAGCTCAGTCTGATTCAGTAGATCATGGCTCCCTGATTTGTAACACCGCTATTTTTTTTATTTTTTTTAAAAGAGTTATCACTACGGAAGCGAATAAACAAATATAAACCTATTCACAAGGATGTTATAAAAAAACCGACGACTGACACAAGTATCAGTATATCAAAGGCCAGTGTTACATAATTACAAACAGGCACTTCAAACAAAATATATCAGAGTGTGTGTCAGACATTCCCAAAAACTATCAAAACTCCCAGCAACCAGCAAGATCTACAACAACCTGCAAATTGGAGTTAAATGTGGGGAATTAGCTAAAAGCTAAGTGAATGAAAGTTTAACAAACGACAAGCATTAGAACAACAATCAATGCCACAACAGCAAATAAGCAAATATCTCAGAGGACCGGTGGTTCGGCCGAACCTTCAACCAAATGCCGGCCTAGCATAGGTTTACCAATAGCGCACTTGTCATTCTCACACAGTAAAAATCCCTTATGTTGCAACAAATGCATAAAAAGGTCTAATACTGATTAGCCAAGGACAAATAAGCCCTTCCTAACATGGCTGACCCCATCAAAACAACCCAGTGTCAACAAACAGCTGTTAACCAATTACAACGTATGCCTATAGCACCAACAGACCAATTACTAGACCACAAAGTCTATCAATCCATAAAACAGTAAAACCTGCTGCAACTAATACCGTTACAACTAATATAGTTCGTGAGTTAAAAGTCCACTCACCTGTGTCCTTCAAACACCAAGCCCAGTTGTCTAATGTCACTGAGGCTTTGGATTCCCTGAGAACATAATACAAATAGATTAGTGAATCAAATTCCAATTAACTCTAAAAATCAAGTAGCTACACAAACGGGTAATAATTTAACCGTTATACCTAACATGTATCAAATCCACTTAAAATTCAAACAATAAAACACGAACACGAGTCATTTAGTCTAATTCATAAAATTCAAGTAGCCTTTTATCGTGAATTGAGCATAATTAATTCAAGTCTTTCTACACATGTTTCCTCATCAAAAACCATTCATAAATATCCTATAATCATGTATGTAGTAGGTACTAGCAGCATATAACAGCGTACAAGAAAACACAAAGCAAAACAGAAGTTGCAGAGCTGTGCAGGGGGCCCCGCGCCGCGGAACACCCCTAGCTCCGCGCCGCGGAAATTCATGCACAGCAGACCTGTGTTTCTGTTTTGTTCGCACCAGCAGCCAAAACCCACATGTAATTCGATTTGCAGCAGTAAAACTTGATAAATAATGGTTCCAAACAACCTATAAACTACTACAAACATACTAACAACAATTAAACATGTTATAATCATCAATTCATGATTTCAAGTTCTAAAATTCAACCAAAACCACCATTAATGGGTGTAGAGTTCAAGTTCATCAAGAACTCTAAAATCACCATGATTCTTACTTAAATCAGTACATAACATCCAGTAATCCCTATCGAACATGTATCCAATTCGGATTGAGCATAAACCCAACTTAATCATCAACCCTAGAAATCAAAGAAACATATTTTTTGACAAGAACAAGTAAAGAGATCATGGAGAACAATCCAAGAATCATAAACTTACTTTGATTCAGCAAAATACCACACAAAACAGAAATTATAGGGATGATTTTGGCTGTTCTTGGCTAGCTTCTCTTCAAAGAACAAACACAGGAAAAACACACACAATATTGACTCCTAAAAGTCACATAAGCCTCTAAGTCGGCTGGGAATTTTTATTAAATGACATACAGTGCAAATAATGTTATCTAACATACAGGAACCTAAATAAAGCGGTCCTATTCAAGTCATTAACAAGCAACGAGGTATTATTCGGGACCCTCGTGTAAAAACTAATCATATGGTACCAATATCTTATAAAAATATTAAACTAATATTTTTACCTCTTATCTCGCGATCCAACTAATTACCAAGTAATCATCAAACAAATATATAAATAAATAGCAAATAAATATAAACAATTAAATATATAAATTAAAATAACTTACCACCGCCACATCATGACCGGGCCCTAAATTCGGGTGTTACAAATCTCCCCCCTAAAGAAGATTCCGACCCCGGAATCTCATCGCGCTCATAGAGGTTAGGGTAGCGGTTTCTCATGTCTGCCGCAGTCTCCCATGTCAAATCAGAACCTAAAATGTGCTTCCATTTAATCAAAACCATAGGAATCTCTTTTCTACGAAGCTTCGTTATCTTACGATCAACTATCTCAATGGGTTCTTCTACTAACCGTTTTTTCGAATCAACTTTCAAATCATGTACCGGGAGAATCTGTCTTTCATCCTCAACTTTACATTTTACGCAAGTAACAGACATTAAAAGTATCATGAATACCCGCTAATTCAGGTGGAAGGTCAAGAGTAACCGTCTGGTTGTTGACTATCTGTTGTATACGGAACGGACCAATGTATCGTGGAGCTAGTTTCCCGCGCTTCCCAAAGCGAATAACCCCTTTCCACGAAGAAACTTTCAGATAGACCAACTCACCTTCAACAAACAAAACTGGTCGGTGGCGTGGAACTGCGTACATCTTCTGTTGATCTCTGGCAGCTTTCAACTTTTCCCGAGCAATCACGACTTTCTCAGCCACCATCTGAACAATTTCTGGACCCGCAAACTATTTTTCACCTACCTCTAACCAACAAGTAGGAGTACGGCAGCGACGACCGTATAACATCTCGTAAGGTGGCATACCGATACTCGAGTGATAAGAATTGTTGTACGCAAATTCTATCAAAGGCAAGTGTGAATCCCAAGACCCACCATACTCTAACACACAGGCGCGTAACATATCCTCAAGTGTCTGAATGGTACGCTCAGTTTGACCGTCTGTCTGAGGATGGTAAGTTGTACTCAAATTAACACGCGTCCCCAATTCATGATGTAAACTCCTCCAGAAATTAGAAACAAATGTAGGATCTCGATCAGAAACAATAGAAAGAGGAATACCATCCGAGATACAATCTCATCAATGTACAACTGGGACAGTCTGCTGAGTAAAGCTGTCTCGCTAGTGGCCAGAAAATAGGCACTCTTCGTCAAATGGTCAACGATCACCCAAATCTTATCATGTTTCCGCTGAGTACATGGAAGTTTGGATACAAAATCCATCATAATATGCTCCCATTTCCACTCTGGTATCTCCAGTTGTTTTAAAGATCCGTAAAGTTTCTGGTGTTCTGCTTTGACCTGTGCACAAATATGACAAGATTCCACGAATTTTGCAACATTTGTCTTCATTGTAGGCCACCAATATAGTACTTTAAGATCGTTATACATTTTAGTACTACCAGGATGAACAGATAATCTCGACTTGTGAGCCTCTGACAAAATCAAACCCCGAAGATCCCCAAGTAATGGTACCCAAACACGAGACTGATAAGTCTTTAATCCGCGTGAATCATCAACTAACTCAGCTTTTCTCTTTACCATGATCTCTGACTTCAGGTTTTCATCTTTCAAGGCCTCTAGCTGAGCGGATTTGAGTCTATCCACCAAGTCAGAAACGATCTCAACACGCATGAATCGGATACTATCACCGGCTCCCTTGTGGCTCAAAGCGTCTGCTACAACATTTGCTTTCCCCGGATGGTATCGAATCTCACAATTATAGTCTTTAATCAGTTCTAACCACTGTCTCTGCCGCATATTAAGCTCTTTCTGGGTAAATACATACTGCAGGCTCTTATGATTAGTACAGATAACACATCTAGTGTCGTATAAGTAGTGCCTCCACAGCTTCAATGCAAAAACTACAGCTGCAAGTTCTAAATCATGGGTTGGATAGTTCTTCTCATGTGGTTTTAGCTGACGAGAAGCATAAGCAATAACCCTGTCATGCTGCATTAAAACATAACCCAAACCTGCAAAGGAAGCATCACAGTATACTACGAAGTCATCAGATCCATCAGGTAGTGCAAGAATAGGAGCCTGACACAATAGTTGTTTCAAAGTCTGAAAAGCTAACTCCTGTTCATCATTCCACTTAAATGACACATCTTTACGGGTTAATTTAGTTACAGGACTCACAATTTTCGAAAAGTCCTTGATAAATCTGCGATAATAACCCGCCAATCCCAGAAAACTTTTAATCTCAGATGGTGATTTAGGAGCATTCCAGTTCATAACCGCTTCAACTTTAGCTGGTTCGAATTTAACCCCATCTTTACAAATAACATGCCCCAAAAATTGAACCTCCCGTATCCAGAATTCACATTTAGAAAATTTCGCAAAAAGTTGCTTCTGTCTTAAAGTTTCTAAAACTTGCCTCAAATGAAGTTCATGCTCAGACTCAGTTTTAGAATATACCAGGATGTCATCGATAAATACAATCACAAATTTATCCAAAAACGGTCGACAAATCCGGTTCATTAAATCCATGAATACAGCAGGGGCGTTAGTTAAACCGAAAGGCATAACTAAAAACTCATAATGAGCATACCTGGTACGAAACGCGGTTTTAGGAATATCAGCATCAGAAACAAGTACCTGGTGATAACCCGAGCGCAAATCAATTTTAGAAAAATAAGAAGCACCCTGTAGCTGATCAAACAAATCATCAATTCTGGGTAAAGGGTATTTATTTTTAACCGTCCTTCTTTTTAACAAATAAAACCGGTGCACCCCACGGAGAAGAACTAGGACGAATAAAACCCCTGTCTAACAAATCCTGAATCTGAGTCATCATTTCTCGCATTTCAGAAGGAGCCAACCTGTAAGGAGCTTTAGCTACTGGACTCGAACCTGGAATTAGATCAATTCTATATTCTACCTCACGAACCGGAGGTAACCCAGGTAATTCAACAGGAAACACTCCCGAGTATTCCGAAACCACGCGGATATCAGAAATAATCTGCTTCTCCTTTTTGACATCAATAGCATAAGCAAGGAAAGATTCACACCCTTTGGCCAGAGATTTTCTAGCCTTCATAAACGAGATAATAGGGAAAGTAGAATGAAACCTCTCTCCGCGAGCCACTACGTGTGACCCGTCAGATAAAGGAAAAGAAATCAACTTCTTATGACATTTAATGTTAGCCCTATTCTGGCTCAACCAGTCCATACCCAAAAGAACATCAAATCCAGATATAGGCATTAACAAGAAAGAGACTAAAAACAACTACCATCAATGTCAATTTCAGCTCCAGACACAGTCGTTGTGACTTGAACCATTTTACCATCAGCTATCTCTACTTCTAGTAGAGCAATAACATTTGAAGTAGGCAATTTCAATTTAACACAGAAAGCCACCGAAATAAAGGAGCGATTAGCCCCCGAATCAAACAACACACGTGCAGGTACAGAGTTTATGAGAAACATACCAGTGATGACATCATCGGTGGCAGTAGCATCATCTACTGTCATACGAAAGGCTCTACCCTCGGGTGCAGGAGGGTTCTTTCTCTTCTGGCCTGATGATGATGATCCCCCAACTACTGCTGCCCCTGAACCTGACCCCGTCTTCTTTGCAGAAGGACAATCTCCTGACCTGTGACCCTCATTTTGACAGTTTCAGCACACATTACGAGTGAATTTACAATATTTCACATCGTGTCCCAATGCACCACATCTGATACATCGCAAAGTCTGGAGTGTACAAGGTCCGGTGTGAGAAGACTTACAGTTTTTACACCACAGTAACGTCTGACCCGAGCCACCAACAGCCGCTCTAGGGTTCTGCCTACCCTGTCCCTGGTTACCCTGCCATTTCTTCTTTTGCTGAGTACCAGTCTGCTCTGTCTTTGATTTTTGCAAGGCAGCTTTATCCCTGTCCATCTGATCACGTGCCTTGACGTCATCCTCTGCTGATTTAGCTAAGGTAAAGGCTTGTGACAAAGTGTTTGCTAATCGAGTGTTACCTCTGTACTCTGGTAACAAAGCTCCAACAAAATGTTGTATTTGAGAAGGCTCATCTGGCACCCACTGCTTTACAAACCTCAACTTCTCATTAAACTGTCTGATCAACTCATCAACCGTCATCCTCTCAGTCATATGCAAATGAATAAAATCTTTTCTGATTTTATTCATCTTAAATGCACCACAATACTGCTCACAAACTTTCCTCTGAAACTGCTCCCAAGTAATAGATTCCATCTGTGCTTTGGAGAGGTGAGCTGTCAACGAATCCCACCAAGCCGAAGCATCCCCTGTGAACATCCTGGTGGCATAAGTAACCCTAAGCTCCTCTTCACAGTTACAAGCATCCAGAACTTCAGTCATCCCTCTCAACCAGTTTAAAGTTTCAGCAGGATCTGTGCTCCCTTGGTACTCCTTTGGTTTACAATCCCTGAATTCTTTGTACTGACATTTCCTGGGTCCCATTTGAGGTGGAAACCCAAACATAGGATACTGATAAGACCCCTGAGATGTGACTGGATAGAAATACTGAGGCTGAGTTGGCTGATATGTAGAGAAAATAGGTACCGATACTGGGGGAACCTCAGACTGAGTAGAAATCACTGGAGGAATCTGTGCCTGAGAAGTCTGTACCTGTTTCTGTTGCCGAAGCTCCCGTACCTCTCCTTTAAGCTCCTGCAACTGATCCTCTAACTGATAAATATATTCCTCTCGATCAGTTTCAACATCTGTAACTACAATACCCGCTGATGAAGGAATCTCTGAGGGACCTGCAGAGGAAGTACCAACTCTTCTTGGGGTCAAGGGGGCATTAGTCAGGTTTTCATTATCGGCCATATCTGTTTCAATCATAACACCTCAACACTTATTAGATAAACTGTTAGTACTCCACATACTAACAACAACTAGCAACAATAAACATGCATTCACCCTAATCCCCACACACACCCAAGGAATATCTGACCAAACTCGAGCCAAGATTTGGGAATTGAATACACAAAAGTGCACGCAAACCCAAACCGAGGCTCTGATACCAAATTGTAACACCGCTATTTTTTTTAAAGAGTTATCACTGAGGAAGCGAATAAACAAATATAAACCTATTCACAAGGATGTTATAAAACAACCGACTACTGACACAAGTATCAATATATCAAAGGCCAGTGTTACATAATTACAAACAGGCTCTTCAAACAAAATATATCAGAGTGTGTGTCAGACATTCCAAAAAACTATCAAAACTCCCAGCAACCAGCAAGATCTACAACAACCTGCAAATTGGAGTTAAATATGGGGAATTAGCTCAAAGCTAAGTGAATGAAAGTTTAACAAATGAAAAGCATCAGAACAACAATCAATGCCACAACAGCAAATAAGCAAATATCTCAGAGGACCAGCGGTTCGGCCAAACCTTCAACCAAATGCCGGCCTAACATAGGTTTACCGATAGCCCACTTGTCATTCTTACACAGTAAAAATCCCTTATGTTGCAACAAACGCATCAAAAGGTCTAATACTGATTAGCCGATGACAAATAAGCCCAGCCTAACATGGCTGATCCCATCAAAACAACCCAGTGTCAACAAACAGCTGTTAACCAATTACAACGTATGCCTATAGCACCAACAGACCAATTACTAGACCACAAAGTCTATCAGTCCATAAAACAGTAAAACCTGCTGCAACTAATACCGTTACAACTAATACAGTTCGTGAGTTAAAAGTCCACTCACCTGTGTCCTTCAAACACCAAGCCCAGTTGTCTAATGTCACTGAGGCTACGGATCCCCTGAGAACATAATACAAATAGATTAGTGAATCAAATTCCAATTAACTCTAAAAATCAAGTAGCTACACAAACGGGTAATAATTTAACCGTTATACCTAACATGTATCAAATCAACTTAAAATATATCAAACACTATTTAGGAATGATTCACATATCATATAAAACATGTATCAATCAATAAAACACGAACACGAGTCATTTAGTCTAATTCATAAAATTCAAGTAGCCTTTTATCGTGAATTGAGCATAATTAATTCAAGTCTTTCTACACATGTTTCCTCATCAAAAACCATTCATAAATATCCTATAATCATGTATGTAGTAGGTACTAGCAGCATATAACAGCGTACAAGAAAACACAAAGCAAAACAGAAGTTACAGAGCTGTGCAGGGGGCCCCGCGCCGCGGAACACCCCTAGCTCCGCGCCGCGGAAATTCATGCACAGCAGACCTGTGTTTCTGTTTTGTTCGCACCAGCAGCCAAAACCCACATGTAATTCGATTTGCAGCAGTAAAACTTGATAAATAATGGTTCCAAACAACCTATAAACTACTAAAAACATACTAACAACAATCAAACATGTTATAATCATCAATTCATGATTTCAAGTTCTAAAATTCAACCAAAACCACCATTAATGGGTGTAGAGTTCAAGTTCATCAAGAACTCTAAAATCACCATGATTCTTACTCCAAATCAGTACATATCATCCAGTAATCCCTATAGAACATGTATCCAATTCGGATTGAGCATAAACCCAACTTAATCATCAACCCTAGAAATCAAAGAAACATATTTTTTGACAAGAACAAGTAAAGAGATCATGGAGAACAATCCAAGAATCATAAACTTACTTTGATTCAGCAAAATACCACACAAAAAAGAAATTATAGGGATGATTTTGGCTGTTCTTGGCTAGCTTCTCTTCAAAGAACAAACACAGGCAAAACACACACAACATTGACTCCTAAAAGTCACATAAGCCTCTAAGTCAGCTGCGAATTTTTATTAAATGACATACAGTGCAAATACTGTTATCTAACATATAGGAACCTAAATAAAGCGGTCATATTCAAGTCATTAACAAGCAACGAGGTATTATTCGGGACCCTCGTGTAAAAACGAATCATATGGTACCAATATCTTATATAAATATTAAACTAATATTTTTAGCTCTTATCTCGTGATCCAACTAATTACCAAGTAATCATCAAACAAATATATAAATAAATAGCAAATAAATATAAACAATTAATTATATAAATTAAAATAACTTACCACCGCCACATAATGACCGGGCCCTAAATGCGGGTGTTACATGATTTATGACCAAAACATCGAATTATGACACCAGCCAAGTATTTCCAGGGGTGACCTAAGACTGACAGCTTATATCTACCATGAGAAATAGGTTCATAGTAGCCAATCAGTGGTAGAACCTCCAAGGTTTGTTCAGCAGTAGCAAAGGGTTGAAATGGTGCAAAGTTGGGTATGGATAAGGCTTGTCTGAGGGTTTCAACAGAGATGACAATGGGTGTTTGGTTGTTTAAGATAGTGCAAGTGATGGTTTGATTGTTTGGGTGGTATCTGGCAGTGTACCACATCTCCCCGATAATGCGAGGGAAGATAAACAAAGGATGAGCAGATAAGCAGGGAAACAGAGGGTGTGCTCTTAGAAAATTGACCATGGGTTCAAATCCTTAGTTTGCTTTGGATTGAGGTATGTCAGTGTTTATTAGAATGTTATTTGGGGTTATGGTGAAGAGAGAGTTAGGAGTAACATTCTCACCTGAAATAGCTTGTGGGACCTCAGTAGGGTTGAACTTCACCATTTTTGCAGAGCTTGAGATCACAACGATACAGTTACTTGAAAGCAGTAAAAGAGAAGGGTTTCAGAAAGCAAGTGTTTTGAGAATTTTGAAAGCGTAAGAAATGAAAAACCGCTCAAAACATCTTTATCTTGCTTGGAAACCTAAACTGTCACAGAAATATATTTTGCAAAAAGTAACTGGCACGTCTGCAAAAAGGTGATAAACGGAATCGTTAATAAATAGACAGACAACTAACGGACAATTAAAAAAGAAGTAAATACAGTTTAGGGATGTATTAAATACAAATGAAAAAAATAAAATAAGTGTGGGGACACAAGAATTTTATCTCTGAGTATCATCAGCTGACAGAAGAAAGTGTCAGCTGATCCTTGTTGAGAGAAAATAAGTGTCAGCTAATGAAGTCACTTAGCTGAGCGTCGAAGTCTTAGCTGATGATTGATCAGCTGAGGTATATCTGTTGGGATTTCAAGAACACGCAACGGAAGTGAAACAAACAAGAAACATACATAAAAGGTGTTCAAAACAAATAAATCCCAATGTGGATCTACTCTATGTAACAAATAGCAACAAAACAAGAGAGTTAGAGAGTTATACCAGCTCCTAAGCTCCAGTAAATCCTTGTTGGTGGCTGAACGTGGTTGTAGAAGCAAGAACATCCTTCTTCTCCCTTTGCTCTCACGAAATCGCAAACCGGGAACAAGTCCAACAACAAGTGCTAGCAGTCTAGAGCAAGATCTTCACTGGAAATCTTGCCCAAGAACAGCAAACTAATCTCTGGACCAAAGCCTTGTATCCACCCAATCACCAAGTCTAGGTATCAAGTGAATATATGAATGTATGAGAGTATTAGAGAGAGAGTTGGCCAAGGAGATTGATTGTTCCATGAAACTTGTCTTTTAAAGACCATAACCTGTCATAGAACTTCCATTAGCCGGCCATAATAATTCTAGAATCTCTCATCTATTGGCTACAAGTGGAGTTGATGTGTACATAAAGTCCATGCAGTGTTAGCGGTGCTAACCCTGAGTTAGCGGCGCTAAACCTTAACCCGTAGCGGCGCTAACGCGGCCTGACTTCGATTTGACATAAAGCACATGCAGCCGTAGCAGCGCTAACCTTTAACAGTTAGCGGCGCTAACTCGTTAAGTTAGCGGCGCTAACGCGACCTGCATTGCTAACTTCCACTTTTGCCATCTTTGGTCCCTCAACTTAATTAGCTGTCATGTTAGACCCCGGTTTGTGACCCATATAGGCCCATACATCATCAGCAGTGCTCTAAGGCATACATATATTATCGGGCATATTCAAACAAACTCCCACTAGCACATAATATACTGTACCCTGGCAAGCACAGACAAAATAGCGGCCTCTAGCAAAGCATCAATGCCCCTAAGTCTGTATGGGTTCTGAATACCTGCTGAAAACCATCATACTATAAGTAGTGGTCCTAGATAAGTGATCTTAGACATCCTTTTGTTTGCGATATCCTTGTGAACACGAGACATGGATTAGTAAATGTCAATCTCCAGATCGTTCACGATTATGTTTCTCGATCTTGATTGGTGGTGACCAAAAGGTAAGGACATATCTGATTCTCAATCAATATTCCTTGTGCATCGCCATGCAATAATTTGGCGTCAGCTCCCAATCATCGTGGGGCCCAGGGATATCTCTCATACAGGAGGAACAAATCCCTTTGACCGCATAATCCCATACCATACCTCTTGACTTACCTAGTCATTCCCTTTATCACAACCATTTACGAACTGCTTTTGAAAATGGCTAAAGCAAGTAAGAACTATGATATAGCGATTCATACATCTCGGGTCTGAGGATGTAAGATTTTATCATCCTAAGTTACTCGTGACTATAATCCATAAAGTATACTTGGGTGTGGGTCTTCCAGTCACTTGAAACTCCTTTCAAGCACAGGTTACTGTTGCGTTTCATGCATTAAATCCTTGATTAATGCATAACCAACACCTAACCTTAGCCTTATTTCAAACATCCTTCCCTTGAAGAATGACTGACAGTGGAAATTTAGAATGTATAAAAATTCTGGGAAGTGGTTAAACATGCTAAGATGGAACACAGTAAAGTCTTATGAATGTAACTGAATCACTCGCATATCGAAACAAGCATAAATTACAATACTGTCTGTATCGTTCCTAAAATAAATTAATACATATCAAATAAACTAATATATGCAACTCAAGCCAAATCGCTAGCTACTCTTACACCTATCCCTCAAGTGTGAGATTCATGAGCTGCTTGCTGTAACAGCTTAGTGAATGGATCTGCCAAGTTTCCATTCAATGCTACTCTGCTAATGATGACTTCACCACTTTCAATAACATCCCGTATAAAGTGGTATTTGCGCGAAATATGCCTTGTCCTCTTGTGAGTTCTTGGTTCCTTTGCCAAAGCCACCGCACCCTCATTGTCACAAAATATCTCAATAGGGTCAGCGATGCTTGGAACCACTTGTAGATCTTGGATGAATTTCTTCATCCACACGGCTTCCTTTGCTGCTTCACTAGCCGCAATGTACTCCGATTCGGTAGTCAAATCAGCCACCGTGTCTTGCTTTGAGCTCCTCCAGCTGACAACACCACCATTTAACAGGAACACAAACCCTGATTGAGATCGGCATTCATCCCTGTCAGTTTGGAAGCTAGCATCTGAGTAACCCTTTACTCTCAGCTCTTCTTCCCCACCATATACTAAGAACATCTCTTTTGTATGTCTCAAGTACTTAAGAATATTCTTCACTGCCCTCCAGTGAGGCTCACCTGGGTTAGTCATGCTTAAAGCACATGAGACATCAGGATGTGTGCATAGCATGGCTTACATGATCGAGCCCATAGCCGAAGCATATGGTACTCGCTTCATTACTTCATCTTAAAGTCAAACCATGCTACATAGGGAGGTTTCCCTTCTTGGATTCCTCCATCTTAAAGCATCTCAAGACCTTTTCTATGTATGCACTTTGAGAAAGCCCTAGCAGCCTTCTAGATCAATCTCTATAGATCTTTATCCTCAGAATACAGCTCGCATCTCCTAGGTCCTTCATTGAAAAACAATTCCCTAGCCAAGCTTTGACACTCCTTAGGCTTGGGATATGATTTCCAATAAGTAGAATATCATCTACATACAGAACCAAGAAGACTATTGTGCTCCCACTAGCCCTGACATATACGCAAGGTTCATCTTTACTCTTTGAAAATCCAAACTCTTTGATTTTCTCATCAAAGCAAAGATTCCAACTTCGAGATGCTTGCTTAAGTTTATAAATGGACTTCATAAGCTTACAAACCTTGTTTGGATACTTTGGATGTTCAAAACCTTCAGGCTGTCTCATATACACCTCTTCATGAAGCTTCCCATTAAGGAAGGCGGTCTTTACATCCATTTGCCAAATTTCATAATCATGAAATGCAGCTATGGCAAGTAGTATCCGGATTGACTTCAACATGGCACTGGGGAGAAGGTTTCATCATAATCAAGCCCTTGAGTCTGAGTGAAACCCTTTGCCACCAGTCGGGCTTTGAAGATATCCAAGGTTCCGTCTATGCCGGGTTTCTTCTTAAAAACCCATTTACACCCAACGGGTTTTATCCCTGGTGTAGGATCAACCAGTTCCCAAACCTGGTTATCCGACATAGATTGCATCTCGCTTTCCATCGCGTTTCTCCACTGAGCAGACTCAGGACCTGCCATGGCTTCCTTGTAGTTGGTAGGTTCATCATGATCCACCAATAACTCGTTGCCCTCAGATATGAGAAACCCATATCTCTTTGGCTCAAAACGAGTCCTACTGGAACGCCTAGGAGTAGACGTTGCTAGAGTGTCAGGTACCGCAGCATTATCTTGCTCGGTATTTTGGCTAGTGTCAACCTCAAGTCCTTTATCGGCCGACCCTTCATCTTCCTCAAGGTCAACTTCTTTACTGCCATGTTTGGATAGCAACTCCCTTTCAAGGAAGAATGCCCTTCGAGCAACAAATACCTTGTTCTCTGAAGGTTTATAAAATAAATATCCAACACCGTTAGGAGGATATCCGATAAGATAACACCTCTCAGAACGAGGTTCAAGTTTGTCTTCGGCCTCACGTCTCACGTAGGCTTGACAACCCCAAACTCGTAGGTGTGAAAGTGTCGGCTTCTTACCATGCCACATTTCATAAGGTGTTTTAGCAACTTTCTTGGTTGGTGCGAGGTTAAGGATTCTTACCGCCGTTTCTAAGGCATATCCCCATAAATTAATAGGTACCTCCGTCCAACTCATCATAGACCTTACCATATCAAGTAAAGTCTTATTCCTCCTCTCAGCGACCCCATTTAATTGTGGAGTCCTTGGAGGTGTTAATTGTGAAACAATTCCACAATTTTTAAGATGATCGACAAATTCGGTACTAAGATACTCTCCACCTCTATCAGACCGGAGTATCTTTATAGTCTTGCCCAACTGATTATGAACTTCGTTTTGGAATGTCTTGAACACCTCAAAGGTTTCATTCTTGTGTTTAACAAGATAGACATAACCGTACCTACTATAATCATCTATAAAGGTCACGAAGTATCTTGAATTATTCATCGTGACATGCTTGAAAGGTCCACATACATCCGATGGATTATGTCTAAAAGGTTCTTTCCCCTCTCACTTGTTCCCGTGAAGGGTGCTTTTGTCATTTTGCCCAATAAGCAAGATTCGCATACTTCATTTGATTCTTGATCAAATGATTCCAAGATCCCATCCGCTTGGAGCTTGGTGATACGAGTCTTGTTTATATGGCCAAGACGACTATGCCACATGGAATATTTATCCAAACCATTTTTGGAGTCAGAATCAATATTCATGATAGATTGTCTTGATTCAATGTATGCATTTGCCTCATATATGCCATGACATGGTAAAGCTTTAAAATAAACAACTTCATTTTTAAAACAGATAATTGTACCATTTACAAATCTAAAATCAAAACCATCGTCATACAATTTGTGAAAATAAATAATGTTTCTAGCCACATTGGGCGAATAGCATACATCCTTTAACAAAATGGAAAAACCGGTCTTGAATGAAAGCTCCTAGTTTCCTTTTGCTTCCACTGGGACAACCTCCGAGTTTCCCATGACAAGATCCAGTTCTCCCCGCTCCAAGCTCCTACTTTCCCTTAGCACCTGCACCATATTACATATGTCAGTGCCACAGCCAGTATCCAATACCCAGTCTTTAGAAGTAGAAGTATGGTGGAGTTCTATCATGAACGTACCTGACGTATCCGGACCCGATATGCTCATTGCCTTGAGCTTGTTGAGTCCCTCCAGGTACTTCAGGCAAGTACGGCGGTAATGGCCCTTGCCCCCGCAGAAAAAGCACTCCGCATCCTCCGGAGCCTTGGCTTGGGGAAGTTTCCCCTTGCCCTTGCCCTCGGAGGCCTGGTTAGGCTTGGCCACGCCAACCTTTCCCTTACCCTTCCTCTTGTTGGAAAGGGCGGCCTTCTTCTTCGTGACGCGGCCTTCGCGGATGGCGAGAACGTGGTTAGAGGAGGATGGCTTATTCTTGGTCATGCTAGACTCAGCGGTCTTCAACATACCATGAAGCTCCATTAAGGTCTTGTCCATGCTGTGCATATGATAACTCATAACGAATTGATCATAAGCACCGGGCAGGGATTGGAGGATTAAATCAACCGCCATTTCCCTCCCTATGGTAAACCCAACGTCTCCATGCGCTCGATGTTTGCTTTCATCCGCAACACATGCGCGCTCACGTTCCCTCCTTCTTGCATCTTGCAAGCAAGGGTTGTCTTGAGGCACTCGTACCTTTCCTGCCTCGCCTGCTGCTGGAACATGTCCTTTAGCTGCACGAGCAGGTCGTAAGCACTCAGATGATCCATTTACTTTTGCAAATCTTGGTTCATCGTGCTCAACATAAGGCACGTGATTTCTTCAGTCTCCTTGAGGCGTTTGTCATACGCCTCACGGGTAGCCTATGTTGCACCGGCAGGAGGTGCCTCGGGGAGGGGTTCCTCTATGGTATGCAACTTTCCTTAATACCGCAAGACCAACCTCAGTTGTCTATGCCAGTCCATGAAGTTGCTTCCATCGAGTTTCTCCTTTTCTAGGAAAACTCGTAAAGAAACGTTGGTGGTGGTGTTTGTTGTGCTTGTTGATGCCATCTAAAACATTGCAAAGTAGATATTAGTTAGTTTGATATTTTATCTTGTTAAATAATTTACCCATATAGAATTAAATTAACAAGGATAAGAACCGTATTTCATCCTACCATGTGACGGGGTTACCACAGATCACATGATAAAACTATTTAGGTCGGCAACCATTTTACCAATTGCAATCTCCATTGCAAACCTTAGCACATGCGGGATCCTACGACATCCAATGGTCGTTTGGCATGTTTGATCCCTTCTTGCACCAATTTTAAGTCTTGAAATTTTGGTTAACTCGTGCTAAGCTCGACAATTAACCAAGATTTCAAACCTAAAATTGCAAATCGTCCGTCAAGACATACGGTAACAAATCCACCAAAATTGGCTCGTGCTAAGCTCGACAACCAAAGTTGTGAATTTACCACACTCACCTTCCACACAGTTTCATGAGAATTGGCTCGTGCTAAGCTCAACAACCAAATCTCATAAGACTAGATTTGGGTGGTATCGACTTACGGATGGTGCATGATTTACGTTTTGTGGAAAAACGGGCTTTTGGTTCCGGTTTGGTTTTGATTAACTTGTTAGTGACAAATCCTATTTTCACTAGGTGGGTTAATCAATGTATGTGATCGCGCGCGAGAGGAAACCAATTTTAACAAAACTCTTGTGATTTTATTAATTTTATCAAAAAAATTTCTAGCATGCGAAACCTACACATCCATGCATAGAATAATAAAATCACATCACACGCATTATACAACATAGTCGGTAATCTTTGCCATTAAACCTATGCGTTCTTCCCGTGAGCCAAAACGGGAAGAACTCGGTCAAACTAAGGGACAAAACAATCTTGATGCAAGCTCCCACTAGAACCACCATCGCCATTGGACTTCTTTGGCTTCTAAGGGCATCAAACTCCATCTAGTTTTGCCTCCTCTTTTGTCTTCATTCCTCCATCAAACAAATTACAATACAATAGAAAATAAATGGCATACAAGCCACATAATTTTCCTATTTATCTAATACTTGTACATGGATTAATGAAATGGCATGCAAGACACAAATTATTACAATCGAAGTGAATTTAATAATTTTACAGCCATCATATGTGGATCAAAACCACCAAATAACATGCACAACACAAATCAACCAAATGGGCCAAGGCAAGATTACTAACTCAAGTTAACACATACAACCAAACAAATCATGCCACTACTGGAATAACATGAAAAACACCTTTGGAACAAAATTCCAGAAGGTAAAAGTGCAAAAAATCCCGAGACCAAAGCTGTTTTATTCAAAATTTTCGAAAACAAATTTCCAGGAACGTTAGCGCCGCTAACACCTACGACTTAGCGCCCCTAACCTTAGAGTAGCGCCGCTAACCCTAACGGCATAATACAAACACTTTGATTTCAGGTTTTTCAAGCCACCAACTGCTATTCTAACATAGAGGTGGCTCTGATACCACTGTTGGGATTTCAAGAACACGCAACGGAAGCGAAACAAACAAGAAACATACATAAAAGGTGTTCAAAGCAAAGAAATCCCAATGTGGATCTACTCTATGTAACAAATAGCAACAAAACAAGAGAGTTAGAGAGTTATACCAGCTCCTAAGCTCCAGTAAAATCCTTGTTGGTGGCTGAACGTGGTTGTAGAAGCAAGAACCTCCTTTTTCTCCCTTTGCTCTCACGAAATCGCAAACCGGGAACAAGTCCAACAACAAGTGCTAGCAGGCTAGAGCAAGATCTTTACTGGAAATCTTACCCAAGAACAGCAAACTAATCTCTGGACCAAAGCCTTGTATCCACCCAATCACCAAGTATAGGTATCAAGTGAATATATGAATGTATGAGAGTATTAGAGAGAGAGTTGGCCAAGGAGATTGATTGTTCCAGGAAACTTGTCTTTTAAAGACCATAACCTGTCCATAGAACTTCCATTAGCCGGCCATAATAATTCTAGAATCTCTCATCTATTGGCTACAAGTGGAGGTGATGTGTACATAAAGTCCATGCAGTGTTAGCGGCGCTAACCCTGAGTTAGCGACGCTAAACCTTAACCCGTAGCGGCGCTAACGCGGCCTGACTTTGATTTGGCATAAAGCACATGCAGCCGTAGCGGCGCTAACCTTTAACAGTTAGCGGCGCTAACTCGTTAAGTTAGCGGCGCTAACGCGACCTGCATTGCTAACATCCACTTTTGCCATCTTTGGTCCCTCAACTTAATTAGCTATCATGTTAGACCCCGGTTTGTGACCCATATAGGCCCATACATCATCAACAGTGCTCTAAGGCATACATATATTATCGGGCAGATTCTAACAATATCATCAGCTGATGGTCGTCAGCTGACAGAATACCATTAGTTGATTCACCATTTATAAAACATGTAGAAGCTTAGATAAGTACTTCATTTCACACACAAATAAAACTATTTTCTCACACTAAACTATCTACCTAAGAAAAGAATATTTTACAAATTTAACATGCCAAGTTTGGATATTAGGAAGTTGAACCGAGACTCATCCAAAGGTTTTGTAAAGATATCTGCTAATTGAACATCAGTGTTTATGTAGTGCATTGAAACTTTCTTTTTCTGCACATTATCTCTTAGAAAATGATGTCTGATTTCAATGTGGTTAGTTCTAGAATGCAAAACAGGATTGTTACAAATAGAGATGGCACTAGTGTTGTCACACAGGATTGGTGAGTTCTCAAACTGGATGTCATAATTAAGTAGTTGGTTCTGCAGCCATAGCAGCTGAGCACAGCATCTTCCAGTAGCAATGTATTCTGCCTCAGCTGTTGAAGTTGAAACAGAGTTTTGTTTCTTGCTTGACCAGCTGACTAATCTTCCACCTAATAGTTGACAACCACCAGATGTAATCTTTCTGTCCGGTGTGCAACCTGCAAAATCAGAATCAGTGTATCCAATTAACTCAAAATCAGAGTCTTTGGGGTACCAAAGACCTAGATTAGGAGTTCCTTTGAGATACCTGAAAATTCTTTTAACAGCAGCTAAGTGAGATTCTTTGGGATCTGCTTGATATCTAGCATAGAGACATATTGAAAACATAATATCTGGTCTGCTTGCTGTGAGGTATAAAAGTGACCCTATCATACCTCTGTAAGCTGTAATGTTCACTGGCTTACCATCAATGTCCTTTCCAAGCTTTAGGGCAGTGGACATGGGTGTTTTCATTGAAGAACAATTTTCAAACTCAAATTTCTTAAGTAAGTCATTTACATACTTTGTTTGATGAATGAAAATTCCATCAACCTCTTGTCTAATTTGAAGTCCAAGAAAATAGTTTAGTTCACCCATCGTGCTCATCTGATAGTTGTCAGACATGAGTTTAGAAAACTATTTACAAAGATCCAAATTTGTAGACCCAAATATTATATCATCTACATATATATGTACAAGTATTACATCACCTTTGAATTTCCTTATGAATAAATTGCTATCTATGCTTCCTCTTATAAAGCCTTTGATGGTTAGAAAAGAAGAGAGGGTATCATACCAGGCTCTTCGAGATTGCTTTACACCATACAAAGCTTTGTTCAAGAAGTATATATGGTCTAGCTTGCTTGCATCCTCAAAACGTGGAGGTTGTTTGACATACACCTCTTCCTTTAATTCTCCATTGAGGAAGGCACTCTTAACATCTATTTGAAACACTTTAAAGTCTTTGAAGGCAGCATAGGCTAGAAACAGTCTTATGGCTTCAAGTCTTGCAACAGGGGCAAAGGTTTCATCATAATCAATACCTTCTTCTTGGCAATACCCCTGTGCAACCAGCCTTGCTTTGTTTCTGATGATCAGCCCTTGTTCATCCATTTTGTTTCTGAACACCCACTTAGTACCAATGATGGATTTTTCCTTTGGTCTTGGCACCAAAGTCCATACATTGTTTCTTGTGAATTCTGCCAACTCCTCTTGCATGGCATTAATCCAGTGGGGATCATTTAGCGCTTCATCCACCTTCTTTGGTTCGATCATAGAAAGGAAACCTGTGTATAAACAGAAATTACAAGATTTTGATCTTGTTAGTACAGGTGTTTCTATGTTACCTATGACCTGATCTTTAGGATGATCCTTGTGGTCCTTATAGGCATTTTGGATTCTGGTAGAGTTTGGATTATTTTGGATTCTGGGATTTGAAATTCTTTTGTTTGGATTAGCTGATGAGACTTCTTGTTGATAAGCTGACAGAATTTCAAGAATGTTATGTGTTGGAACTTCTACTGATGATGGAATGTTTGATATGGAATTAGAGTCCATTGATGTTGAATCATGATTCTCATCATTCAGTAAAAGTGTGGATTGGTTTAATATAGGATGTGCATTTGTTTGATGTAAATTTGGAACAGTTTCATCTAAATCCTCTACATCAGTTGATGGGAGTGGATCAGTAGACACTGGAATGTTGTCTTCAGTATGCAGCATATCATTAAATTCCTCACCTGTAGATGGATTAGTAGAACATGAAGCTACAAAGTCATTTTCATTAAAACTTACATTGATTGATTCTTCTATGACCTCTGTTCTAATGTTGTAGATTCTGTAAGCTTTGGAGATCACATAATATCCAACAAACACTACTTCATTAGCTTTTGGTGCAAACTTCTGCAATTGATCTTTCTGATTCAGAATAAAACATTGACAACCAAAGATGTGCAGAAAGCTGATGTTGGGCTTCCTTCCCTTGAGCACTTCATATGGAGTTTTGTTGTGCCTTTTGATAACTAGGGATCTGTTTTGAGTAAAACAAGCACAGCTGACAGCTTCAGCCCAGAAGTTGAATCCTAACCCACTCTCACATAGCATGGTTCTTGCAGCTTCAATCAAAGTTCTATTTCTTCTTTCAGCTACACCATTCTGTTGTGGAGTCCTTGGAGCAGAGAAGTTTTGAGATATGCCTTTCTCATCACAAAAACCTTCTAGAGTTTGATTTCTAAACTCAGTTCAATGATCACTTCTAAGCATCCTTACTAGATTGCCATTTAGCACTTCCATCTTTTTGATAAAGCTAATTATTTCTTCAGCAGCCTCTCTCTTTGACTTAAGAAAGATGACCCAAGTGTATCTAGAGAATTCATCAACCAGAACTAGTGCATACTTACTTCCACCAATACTTGCAGTAGCAACAGGACCAAATAAGTCCATGTGCAGCATGTAGAATGGTTCAGTAATGTAGAAGGCTTGCTTAGATGGAAAAGATGTCTTGTGTTGCTTTCCCTTTTTACAGGCAGAGCAAGGTTTAGGCTTAACATAAGTTAGTGAAGGTAGTCCTTACACTAGATCATCCTTGCCTAGCTTGTTTATATTTTTGAAGTTTAAGTGAGAAAGTCTTTTGTGCCATAACCAGTTTGTGTCAGTTACAGATTTTGTATACAAACAGGTTAACTTGGATGGATCACCAAAGGACATATCAAGAGTATATACATCCTTGGTTCTCTTTGCACAAATTATTGTTTTACCTTCTTGATAAAAAATGGAACCACCTGTCTTTGTAAAGAGGACTTTATGATCACCATCACATAACTGACTTATGCTAATGAGATTGTACTTAAGCCCTTTAACATATGATACTTTGGACAAGGTTAAGTTCCCATTATGAAGTTCCCCGTAGCCATTTGTTTGCCCACAATTGTTATTACCAAAGGTCACTCTTTGACCCTTTTTTCTTCTTGTAGTTACTAAGTAAAGCTTTACATCCTGTCATGGTCCTTGAACATCCACTGTCAAGATACCATGTGTTCAGACCCTGCATAGATAAGATTGAAAGAAGGTTAGTGACACTCGGGCATCCACTGTTAAGTGGATCCCTGTGGATTGCACCTAGCCATCCACTTCATATTAGGTTGTTTATGAATGAGAGGAACAACTATGTTATCAAAATAAGTCCGTTGTCTTAAGTTACCTTCAAGAGAATAATCACTTGCCTTATGCCCTTTGCTCCCATATTTATAACATTTTTTATTTTTGGAGCCTTTAACATATTTAGGTGATTGCCCATGAGATGTCTTACCTGTTTTCTGATGACTATGGGTCATCAGCTGACAGATTTCACCATTCAGCCGTTGCAGCTGATTCTGTAAACTAATAAGGTCTTTGTTTACAGTCACCTTAAATTGATCCTTAGGAAAAAGGAGTTTTTGATCGACCTTAGATGTGGCAGACTTAGACTTCATGTGAACATTTAGTCCTTTTCTCTTGGTTTCTTTTATTGAAAGAGTTTGAAATGATGTTTGATCAGCTAAACAAACAGAAGAGGATCCATGATCAGCTAATAGGATATCAGCTGAGCAGTTATCATCTACTTTTTGATCAGCTGATGTAATATCATTTGCTAAAGAATATTCAGTCAGCTGAGTTCCTAAATTTAATGCATCAGCTTTCAAGGTTTGACAACATAAATGTCTCTTTCGTATCAACAAATAATTCCATTCCTTTACTCACTTCCTTTACAATTAAATTTTCAGTACTTTTGCTTTCTGTCAAAACAATAGACTTTGAACCAACTTTTGAAGTGATTGAGTCTTTCAGCTGAGTACTTTTACTTTTGACAAATTTGTTAGTGATAATACTTTTTCCTTTTACAATCTTCTGAAAAGTAAGAGGTAAAATATCAGCCTTTTCCAAGATATTTATGTCCTTGCTAAAATCAACACAGTTAGCAGCTTGGGAATAATTTCCACCAATAATAGCTTGAACTTGTTTTGGAATCTGCTCATTGACACACTGAGTGGTCTTCTCAACAGATGCACACCAAGATTTAACTTTTTTTTGAAGGTCATTAAACTTTATTGTTTCTTCATTGGTTTCTTTTACCAAGATTTGATTAAGTATCTTTTGATTAGCTAAATCATCTTCCAGTTTTGTCATTAGTTTCAGTTTCTCATCTTTAAGACTTAATCTCTCTTTTAGTTATTCTATTTCTAATTTTAGCTTCTTTTCTCTTTGAATATTTGACTGAAATTCAACAAATATGTTTGAACCTAGAGGTGGGGGGTGAATAAGTTCTTTTATTTAGTTTACCAATTTTTACACTTATAAAAATTAGTAAGTTGTGTTATAAAGAATAAGCTTGAAATTTATAGCAACACAACTAATATAGGAATTTAAAGAGAGTAGAGATAGAGAGATATCACCAAGAGTAGACAAGAGATTTACAGTGGTTCATGCAAGTGTTAACAAACTTGCACTACATCCACTCCTTGCCCTCACCCACCAAGAGTTTGCTCCACTAGCTTCTCTCTTTGAAGGTAGAGATAAACCTTTTACACTTCTCTTTTTCACTTGCAAGAATTAACACTTCAAACTTGCAAGTAAGGTAAAGATAACCTTGCTTCACTCTAATTCTAAAGGCTAGAGTTGATCCTCACTTCTCTCTAATTATGTAGGCTAGAGATAATCCTCACTTCACTCTAATTTGAAAGGCAAGAGTTGATCCTCACACTATTACAAATGATATAATGATAATGTAATGATTGAGCTTTGAAGACTTTTCACTCTTGCTCTTGATCTTGATCTTGTAGATGATATATCTTTTGATTGAAATTTAAGCTCAAAAGATCTTAGATTATGTTCTGTGGTTTTCTAATGTCAAGAGTTGAGTAATGAATGAGGTTTGAGTTAGTTTAAATAAGGAAAAAGAAGTAAGCTTAAAAAGTGTCCAGAAATCTCACGGTCGATACACGGTAGATCCACACACAACCCAATTTTACCATAAAAATTCACTGAAAAAGAGCTTGGCAAAAGTTAGGTTGATTCCATACTTCTTAAGTTTGAATTTTAACCCAAAAATGGAACTTTGAAAACCAATACAAAAAGCATGTTGGAATTTTTCTTCTTTGAGAGATTCTTTTGCTAAATATGGTGTTGTATTGTTTCAAAGATGTATTATGTTTGGGATTTGCCAAAATAAGAAGTCTTGTATTAATTCAACCAAGCTTGTGAATTTTATAAAATAATTATCAATTTTTATAAAAGTTTTTATAAATATTATTTTATAAAAACTTATACATGTTCAATTATTTATTTTGTGAGCTTATATAATTTGAACGTTTTCTTGTAGGATATCTACGAAAACGCCTTTTAAGATGACATCTTCAATTGTCGAGTACGAGATCCGCTGACTTCAAGCGAGCGGATTTTTCAGCGACGGTTGACTCAGTGTCAACCGTGGGGTAGACCGTGAGTGGTTGACTTTTTCTTTTGATCTTGTTATCTTCATTTCTTGTTGATTTAAAGTCTTCACTTGTTTGATCTTCACATAATCATCAATTTGAGGTTTGTTAGCATTGAAGAATATAGATATGAACATATGAATAATTTTAATAAGCAATAGTATCACATGTTAATATTTTCATCATCTTCAAAACAAGGAGTGCACTTTTAAATGTATGACTATGTATGCACCAACAATCTTTCCCTTTTTGATGATGACAAAATATGCAACATTTAATTAATATTGCTACACAAAATTATTCATGTTAACAATGTTGTATAACTATATTCTTCTCCCCTTTTGTCAAATCAAAAAGGAACATTCTTCTCCCCCGTTTGATCTAGAACAAAATATTTGATGAAGCTCCCCCTAGATCAAAGCTCCCCCTTGATTTACGATCCCTATGATCTAGTATTTGATTTATGATGATGCTCCCCCTTGATTTATGACCTTTGAGCTAGCACTTGACAAAAGATAGACAAAACAAAACGCAAGTGCAAGATTTACAAAAGTATATGCATAAACTTAATTTAGGAAATATCAAATATACTCAAGTAGAAATCATGATAGAGATATGCATCATTATCTTGTATTTATGCTAATGATAGGAAGTGAGCGTGTGAAATATATATGAGATTTTCTTTTTGGTTGGTGACTCCCCCTTAAAATGTGCAAATTATGTTAGGGACAACCAAAATCCACAATCCTAATCTTAAGATAAGTATCAAAAATTTCTTAGCTCAAGATTGTAGGATTTTATCAAAATATAAGTTTATTCATTTGTAATTGATATTTGTTCATATACATTATGTAGCAAATGATTGATTTAATAAAGTAAGTGACCAATGTGTGCACTAAATTGACAATTAATTTGATTTTATGTATAAAGCACATGATGTCATTTGTTTATTATCATGATCTTCGACGAATAATTCATGGTGTATGTAGATCAACATATCATAGGTATTTTTCTCAAGCATTACACATTTTGAATTAATTCAATACCTACGTATGTTATACTCCTATTATTACTAGTATACAAAAGTTTTATAATTTCATGCAAGTTAAACAAAGATTTTGTAGTTACATGTTTGATTCATGATTACCTAAGTTTATCTTCTTTTGATAAATCAAATAGGCTTAAGTATAAGTTTACTTGTTATTTAATCTTATATTCAAATTTCATTTTCCATTTATGTGAATTCATTATTCAACAAGATTGAGATGAAAAGTGTTCTCATGAGTACACAAGTGTGCAATACAAATACTATAATAATTATTTACGCACGTATACCTCATAGATTCATGTGTCAAGTGATAGTAAATTAAGCGTGTGACACATGAGATAGTTATTTAAGTACATAGGCATACTCAAGCACATATCAATATGACAATTAACATGATTTCTTATATGAGGCATGACTTGTCATCTAATTTTACTATCTTGGTTACAAAGAGTAATTCATTTAGTATCATGACAAGATAGTAAGAGAGAACCACTTGCAACAATCAATGTGTGAATTTATATTTCTTCACCATGTAATCATCTTCATATATCTTTCATCACAAACTTATTTCAAAGACTCTTTTGATAATGATCTTATATGAAAAATCCATGTGTGATATAGCTTGACCACAATTCATTACATGATAATTATTCAACACTTGATGAGCATGAATGACATATCATAATGTTACATATGTTTAGTGATATTTCATGTAAGAATCACATATGTAATTTGATAACATGAAGAACAGGGATGTGTCAAACATGAACCAAAGTATTATCATTTAGCGTGTATTGTTATTTTGGTGACATATCTTGTTGATATAAATAGGATATCATGAGCACCACATATAAGTTGCATACAAGCTTTTTACCTTTTCAAACCATGTAAGATATAGAATTTATGCATGAGGTTTGTGTAAATTACCTTTATTTCTTTATGCATGCAATTACTTAGTGAGTTCTTTTAAGAGTAACACATGAAATATTTGACCAAATGATTTATTAAACTCTCATATCATAACTCAACTTTTAGTGTATGATTACCATGAATTGTGAAGTGTATGTCTCTATTTATTTAATGAAATCTTATCTTAACTTCATAAAAACCATTGTGTGATTTTACAAAGTTTACTAGTTCACCACCTTTACAAAAACATCTTGTCTTTTTTAATGGAGTTCTTGAAATTGAGACCTAAGACAAGATACTCAAATTTTAACATCGCAAGAGTTGCATGTTAGCATATTGTTGCCCTAAACCAAGGTATTATAATTTGTTTCATTCATAAGGTTTAGGCATAGCTTGTTAACAACATAAACATGCTTTTGTTCATTTATTTACGATGATGTTAAAAAATTTGCATACGCTCTCAAAGTAATAGGTGAGGAAGATATTTAAGATAAATGATGATTCATTATATTTAAAACACATATGTGAGCATAAGATTAACATGTATGTGTTCAACAATTTGGTTCATGTGTCCAAAATGTTTGAAGATTTCAAAGAATAATAAATCATGTGTTATACAAATGTTAGTTGATATGTAAGAAGTAAGATTAAGGTGAATTTAGAAATTTAAAAGTCAAAAATAAAAAATTAAAATTTCATTAATTTCCAGGGGCCTCACGGTCGATGTACGGTATCGACCGTGGATGGTCTGGAATGTTTTTCATGTTCAACAGGCTGACGGTCGAAGTACGGTCGACCGCGGGTACGACCGTCAGTAAGCTGTGAACTTTTTATATTTTTGTCCTTTTTGACATGATATGAATTCTCCTATTTTATCCCATATTAACAGCTCACAAATCATTTTTGTTATACAACACCCACTACTTTTTCATACCTAACCATTTTCAAATAAAACCTCGAGGTTTTCCCCTAACGATTATAGTTTCTCATCAAACATGCCCAAACAAGAAGATAGTATACACATCCACAAGATTCACAAAAATTTAATTGCAAAATAGAAGCCTAATCTTTAGAATAGATAGAGAAATATACATCTTGAAGAGGAAGAAATTCGTGATAGAGGAGAGGAGCTCAAGAAAGAGATTTTTTCAACCGTAGATCTACCATATGTGCGATTGTAGTTTCAGTCATGGTTTTCCACCGTGAGGTAAATCCGTAATTTTTGTGAATTTAGAAGTAAAAGATTTGTGTTTTGAAGCTCCTAAAATGACAATGGCGGCTAGGGTTTTTAAGAGAGAGAGTGGAGGTGATAAAGTGAGAAGAGGAAAGAGAAATAGGACAAAATAGGGTTCAAATCATTCAGACACCCGACGGACGATCCACGGTCGACCGTGGCATCGACCGCGAGTTTCTTCTTTCAATTTGATTATTTGTCAGTGGACCCACGGTCGATACACGGCTTCGACCGTGGGTCGACCGTGGACAGTCTGGAAACACCGTTTTGAAAAGTTTCACATAATCAAACTTTATTTTGTAGGAAACATGTTCAATCATTCCTAAACCAAGGTTCGTTGCATCAACTACTTCTTTCTTAAGTGATTTAGTATTTATGTCCGCTATATTTTTGCATTTGATGTGTGTTTGAAATATTATTTCTTTAATATATCTAACTTTAAAGCATGTATATAACTTATAAGCACCATTTTTATGAAGTCCCAATTATGATTCATCAAAGTAAGTTGTCTTAATTTGTAATATGATATATTTTAAATTCTAAGACAATGTTACTTATGATAAAATCTAATTTGGCTCTTTAATTACTTAAACCCAAATAGTGTATGTGAAAAGGAAATCCATGGGATTTAAGCAAACCTTTAATTCTTTGATAAATGACTTATTATTTGACTATACATTTCAATATATAGAATTATATAACATATATTTCCATATCATTTAAAGACTTTTAGCCAAAGCATGCTTTGTGAGAAATTCAAGCATTGCATATAATCACTTAAGGCAATATGATGAACATGTGATATGTCAAATTTTAAAATATTGTTCATCAATATGCAATTTTAACTTTAAGCACAATATTTCTCACATTCAAAAGCAAATACTCTTGTTTAGTTGTAGATTGTATATTATAACTTTATGAGACTATACATCTACAATTATTAATCAACTATCAATTTTCTCAAATTTGTTATTTAATGATTTTCAAGATAGTTTGATATTTGTCATGCATCTATATGGAAGAGCTTCAAGTTATGATTTAAATCACAACACCAAGTAATATGGGCACAAGTAATATGTCATTTTAACGCCACATAGTTCAACTTTGTAACTCAATCAAAAAGTATTTGACTTGAGTATGAATTGAGCTTTGAAAGACATTTAAGCATTTGATAAGTATTTCTATGTCTTTTGTTAATGCTTTTGCTACCCTTGGTTTATTTTTATAGCAAACCAAGTTTATGTAAAGCACTAGATACAATAAACACATTTAAACATGTCAAGTAGTTTCACATAAGTTCTCATGGCACTTTCAACACATAGATGTCAACATATAAAGCTTTGAGAAGTGAAAGAGAAACTTATCTTGATTGTGTTTCACTAGTGTTGTTCAAAATCATTATTCTTGATGATTTATCATCCAAGTCTTTCATCCACAGAAAACTTCAAGTTGCATCAAGAATGATATTCAACCTCAATTGCAACCTACAACTCAAACATATTTCATATGTGTGGTACCCATCTTTTCATGGGTCCGGGATTGTTAGTATCAAAAACACCTACTTTGACCCACCTTGGTGTTATCTTGAAACCTTGTTCATTCCTTGAAGTTAGAGTATAAGATTTTATCATATGTTTATTATATCCAACCTTAGGCATACTAGTGAAAGAACTAGAGGAAATCTTGTATTTTTCAAACTTTTGAAATTTCCAGCGAGCTGACGGAAGATGCATGGCATCAACCGTGTATCGACCGTGGGTCGATCGTGAGCCTCTGGATTTTTTCTTTTGCCTTTTCTTTCACAATTTTGAATGGTTTTAATGATATGTTGCTTGTTTCAATTGATAACTCATGACCTCCTTCAGTACTTGATAACTATTGAATTCTAACATTCTTTTCTTTGAAGTTTACACAAGTAGAGCAACCTTGTGACATAATGTTAGATTTTCTTAACTCATTTATTTCCTTGACCAAGATTTCATTAAGATCTTTGAGTTTAAAATTATCATTCTCGACATTTTTCAAATCATTGATCTTGGTAATGAGTTTTGAATTAATATCAAGTAACATATCATATTTATCTTTTAGCTCATCATAAAGATTATGTAAGTAATCTTTACTACTAGAATCATTTATGAAAGATACCTCATTTTCTTTAAAAGCCATAAAGCAAGCAAGTTCTCTTGATCTCTCTTTTTCTTCATTTCTTCTTGCCTCAAGCTCTTCAAATTTACCTATATATTTCCATAATATCTTGGCACAAGTGTAAGAACACATATATTCATATTTACTTCCCTTAATAGATTTTTGAATAAATATCAATGCTTGTTCATTTTGTGACATATCTTCATCAAGATCATTTTCAATAAAGTCACCCATGTCATACTCTATTGATCTTAAGAATGTCAACATGTAGGCTTTCCAACCCAAAAAATGTATAATCAATAAACATAGGTAAAGTAGCCATATAAACCCCCAAACTTAGGTTATCATTTAAGTCCATGGATCTAACTCAAGATTTTTGTATAAAATTGTTTTCTCAAAACATTTATAAAGCAAGTTCTATCTCAAATCAATTTTAACAAAAAAATTTAGAGCAACTTGCTCTGATACCAATTGTTTGAACCTAGAGGGGGGGTGAATAGGTTCTTTTACTTAGTTTACCAATTTTTACACTTATAAAAATTATTAAGTTGTGTTATAAAGAATAATCTTGAAATTTATAGCAACACAACTAATATAGGAATTTAAAGACAATAGAGATAGAGAGATATCACCAAGAGTAGACAAGAGATTTATAGTGGTTCATGGAAGTGTTAACAAATTTGCACTACATCCACTCCTTGCCCTCACCCACCAAGAGTTTGCTCCACTAGCTTCTCCCTTTGAAGGTAGAGATAAACCTTTTACACTTCTCTTTTTCACTTGCAAGAATTAACACTTCAAACTTGCAAGTAAGGTAAAGATAACCTTGCTTCACTCTAATTCTAAAGGCTAGACTTGATCCTCACTTCTCTCTAATTATGTAGGCTAGAGATAATCCTCACTTCACTCTAATTGGAAAGGCTAGAGTTGATCCTCACACTATTACAAATGATATAATGATAATGTAATGATTGAGCTTTGAAGACTTTTCACTCTTGCTCTTGATCTTGATCTTGATCTTGATCTTGTAGATGATATATCTTTTGATTGAAATATAAGCTCACATGATCTTAGAATATGTTATGTGTTTTTCTGAAGTCAAGAGTTGAGTAATGAATGAGGTTTGAGTTGGTTTAAATAAGGAAAAAGAAGTAAGCTCAAAAAGTGTCCAGACATCTGACGGTCGATCCACGGTCGATCCACACACAACTCAATTTTACCATAAAAATTCACTGAAAAAGAGCTTGGCAAAAGTTAGGTTGATTCCATACTTCTTAAGTTTGAATTTTAACACAAAAATGGAACTTTGAAAACCAATACAAAAAGCATGTTGGAATTTTTCTTCTTTGAGAGATTCCTTTGCTAAATATGGTGTTGTATTGTTTCAAAGATGTATTATGTTTGGAATTTGCCAAAATAAGAAGTCTTGTATTAATTCAACCAAGCTTGTGAATTTTATAAAAAATTAATAAATTTTTATAAAAGTTTTTATAAAGATTATTTTATAAAAACTTAAACATGTTCAATTATTTATTTTGTGAGCTTATATAATTTGAACGTTTTCTTGTAATATATCTACGACAACGCCTTTTAAGATGACATCTTCAATTTTTGAGTACGAGATCCGTTGACTTCAAGCGAGCCGATTTTTCAGCGACGGTTGACTCACGGTCGACCGTGGGGTAGACCGTGAGTGGTTGACTTTTTCTTTTGATCTTGTTATCTTCATTTCTTTTGATTTAAAGTCTTCACTTGTTTGATCTTCACTTAATCATCAATTTGAGGTTTGTTAGCATTGAAGAATATAGATATGAACATATGAATAATTTTGATAAGCAATAGTATCACATGTTAATATTTTCATCATCATCAAAACAAGGAGTGCACTTTTATATGTATGACTATGTATGCACCAACAACACAGATAATCAAACATAGTGTTCTTTTCATTATCTTCATAGTTAATAAAATTTCCAACCTGATACATAAAAGAAGGATCCCAGTCAGGAGAAGTGCAAGCTTTGGCAGCTTTCTTCATGTCCTCATCAAAGGAACTTGTACTCCATGTGTTGGCCATCAAGCTGAGCTGAGCAGAGAGGACCTCATCTTCATCACTTGAGAGATCTTCCTCAGCCCAATCTTCTTCTTCAGCCACCAACACCCTGTTCTGAGCTTTCTTCTTTTTCTTGTCAAGGACAGCGGCAAGAAGCTTCTTATACTTAGCTTCATAATCAATCTTGCTGTCTGAGCTTGAGGAACCCTTGAAACCTGTGCTTCCTCCGGACTTACATTCACTGGCATAGTGACCAGTCTTGCCACAGGAGAAGCAACCTTCAGAATCCTTTGATTTAAATTTGGCTTTTTCTCCTTTCAAGGGTTTCTTCTCAAACTTCTTGACACCCTTTCTTTTCAAGAAAGGCTTGAACCTTTTTACTAACATGGAAGCTTGCTCAATAGCAGCTTCAATGTTGTCCATGTCTTCCAAGTCTTCATCCCCTTCAGCCACTTGCTCTTCATCAGAAGACTCCTCATCTTCCTCTTCACTGGACTCATCCACCACTGCAGCAAAACTTCTTGATCTGTTATCCTTGGACACAAGAGCTGTAGTGGGAGCCTTAGGAAATTCCTTCATCTCTTTGGTAGAAATCTTCCTTTGTTTCACTGATTGTTCATGATTCATAAGATTTCCGTACAGACCAACCAGTGAAAGACCCTTAATTTTCTCACCATGTTTTAGCACAGTGATAAAATGATCCCAAGATTCTGGGAGAGAGTCCAGAAATTTAGTAATAAGTTTCTTGTTGCTCTTGGGAACATCTGCCATACGTAGATCATTAATAAGGAAATTGAACCTGGTGTAGGTCTGAGTGAGACTTTCACCTTTATGAGCAAAGAAGAACTCATATTCTTTAACCAAAAGAGTTTTCTTGTTTTCTTGAACATCCTCTGTACCTTCATAAGCCACAGTCAGAGTGTCTAGCATCTCTTTTGCATATTTGCAGTTTAGTACTTGATGATAGTCCTCATTTGGTAGTGAAGAGACTAAGGCAGTTCTTGCTTTAACATCAAGATTAACGAGCCTTTTGTCTTCATCAGACCACTGATTTACAGGCTTTATGATCAGTCTTTCAATAGCAGGAACTTCGTCAGTTGCTTCAGTAACTTGAATTGTTGAGGAAGGAACATAAGGACCTTCAGTAACAATCTTGAGCATCACATCATCTAGGCTTGACATATAGAGAATGACTCTACTTTTCCAGAGAGAAAAGTTTTCTCCATCAAACGTAGGACACCTTGTGAGTGAGCAATTGTTGGAAGAACTGTTAGGAGCATCAACAGGAGTGGCCATTTTGTATTTTGGGGTAGAAGCAATTTAAGAGTAAGCAAAACAGATCTTAGATATGAGTTATCTATCCTGCTCTGATACCAGTTGTTGGTCCCGAATGGATACTATAACAACAAATGTTTGTAGAAGGGGGGGGGTTGAATACAAACTTTAGCAAATTATAATTTAAAAGATACACGGTTTACTTTTATATAATTCTTATTGATGTGAATCAAGAATTACATGAACTAGATGCGGAAAATCTAAGTTCAATAAAAGGTGGCAACTAAATTTGACTAACACATAGACTATGTTAATCTTAAACAACTTATGTTTAAGATGTTCAACACATGACTAGATTTTCTCAGCTGATCGAATTGCTCAGCTAATAACACAAATCATAGTACAGCAAATAAACTAGTCAAACTAAACAATCAGCTGATCCCAGGGGCTCAGCTAACCATTTGAGTATGATCAGCTTATAGACAAAAATATTGGATAAGTAATAGCTACCTTATCTGATAGATGGGAGGCATCAGCTGATCAATATGGTTGTGTCAGCTGATCCTTGATAGCTCAGCTGATCTTGAAACTTTCCTCAACTGATGGTTTTGGACCATCAGCTTATCCTTTGTAGATCCTCAGCTGATGCTTCTTGACTGATCTTTTCCTCTCACCTGATCTTCCTGAAGCTTGTCCTTTAGCTGATACTCAGTGTTCAGCTGACACTTTGGTCCGTCAGCTGACATTTCTTACTTACAGATTTCTTTAAGTCTAATATGAAAAACAACACATGTTTTTCATTTATCTAAGTCCAAAACTGAATATGTGGTTTTGTTAACATCAAATTCTATATTAGTTAATAGACATGTTTGATTTAGGTTTGATATTGCTATCTCCCCAACAACTTGTCTTTTTGCCCGGTATTAGGCGAATCCTAAAGAGTCACATGTAACATCCGCGTTTAGGGCCTGGTTGTTTCGTGGCGGTGGGAAGTTATTTAATTGTTTATATTAGTATATTTGATTGTTTATAATTATCTGCTATTTATTTATATATTTATTTGATGCTTACTTGGTATTTAAATTGGACCGCGGGATAAGAGGTAAAAATATTAGTTTAATATTTTTATATGATATTGGTTCCATTAGATTCGTTTTTATACTAGGGTCCCGAAGAATACCTTGTTGCTTGTTAATGACTTGAGTAGGACCGCTTTATTTAGGTTTATGTATCTCAGATATAAGTATTTGCACTGTGTAGTGTAATATTTTCAGTCTTGACCTATATATATAACATTTGTATATGTTTGTTCTTGTTTTAGTTCTGGCTGCATTAGAGAAGAGAAAAAAAAGAACCATTAGCTCACATTCACAACTTGAGTCTGTAATTCTGTTTTCGAGTTCTAAAGCGAGGGTTAACGTTTGGATTTCGAGCAAGAGGTGATGTTGTGTTGTTTATGTCGAGTTTTGATTAGGAAGTTCTTGAACGTTGTTTGTTGGCCGTGCGAAGTGGAGTCCACTACGTGCGTAGTGACTCCATTACGTGCGTAGTGCTCAATGAAGAAGATGATGTCGATGAGTTTTGGTCGCACGAATTGAGGTCACTTCGTGCGTACCAGTGCCCATTGCGTGCGAAGTGGGTTAGCCACTTCGTGAGTTTGAAAGTTCAATACGTGCGAAGTGTGATCATTTCGTGCGTAGTGATTCAGACGATAATTCTGTAATTTTATTGCTTGTAGCCAATGAGAGTTGTCGCTTTTGTAATTGGAATGTAATCCCAATTACTGACTAAGTTATGATGTGTTTCAGGAAACGAGAAGGCTCAGTGAAATTAGAATACTGAGTGTGGTGTTGGAGAACACAGGTGAGTGGACTTTAATGCACCAGTGGTTTTAGTTGTAACTGTTATGGTTACTTGAATTTTATACGATTAATCATGCGATAGACTGTTTAGTCTGATGTGATTACTTGACTGGTTATGTGATGATTATTGAAATTGTGTCCAAGATATGAGTATCAAGGCATGAAATTGTGCTCATGATGTTTGTGGCAGAGGTCAGCTAAGCGTGGTTTTGGGTTGGGTCAGTTGCTTCTGGTTAGGCAGTTTTAGATCCTCTGTTGCATTTGTTGTAGCAGAGGGGGTTTAACTGTGCCAATTAGCAGATGGCTATCGGTAGATCATTGCTATGGCCATCATTGGTCGTAGGCTCGGCAGAGCCGCCGGTCCTTTGATATTTGAGATAAACTGTTCTTGTGATCGTTGTGGTTCTGCTTTAATTGCTTGTGGCTTGATTTTCATTCACTTAGCTTTGTGCTAATTCCCCACCTTAACTCTCTGTTTCAGGTTTTGAGGGCACGGTAGGTTGCAGCTTTTGTGTACAGAGAAAGTTTGACCGTAGCTCTGATATTTTGGGTTTTAGAATGATGAGCCATACTTTATGAAATGTTTTGTAACACTAAAGGATGTACTGTATGTTTGTACAGTTTTGGTTTTAACTTTTGATGTTATTTCCTTTTTAGTTTTATAACGTATTACTTCCGCTGTGATTTAAAAAAAAAATATGGCTTGTATTTTTGCGGTGTTACAATTTGGTATCAGAGCCTTGGTTTGGCATGCGAGCACGTTTAGAGTGTTCAATTCCTAAATCTTGGCTCGAGGTTGGTCAAACCTTTCCTGTGGGGGAATTAGAGTGTTTGGATTTGTTGTTTGTGTGTACTAACGGTTGTCTAATAAGTTTGGAGGTGATGTGATTGTAACAGATATGGGAAGTCAAGAGATCCCAACCGAGATTCCGGTGACCCTTGCTCAGGCTGGAACTTCTACAACTCCAGTTTTAGAGAATCCAGTAATAGTCAACACCTCGTGTAAAGAAATAGATACAACTCAGAATGATTATATATTTCAACTTGAAAGTGAACTACAGGAGCTTCGAGAAACAGTTCACAACTTTGAGCAGCAGAGGTTGATACAGAATTCTCAAACACCGATTCCAACAGCAGCTGTTGCTACAGTGTCAACAACACCACCACTTTCAGTACCATTTTCTGTTCCATATTCTACTGTTGCTTCACAGGGTACACAACAGCCGATTATCTATCAATTTACTGCACTAGGAGCTTACCCCTACCCAGGATTTGGTCAACATAATAAATATAAGCAATTCATGGATTGTAGACCTTCATAGTATAGCGGTAGTACGGACCCCAATAATACTTTGAATTGGTTGAGGGAGATGACCAAGGCCTTGGATACTGCGGAATGCGAGGAGAAAGTGCGAGTATTATATGCTACTCAAAGACTCCAAGGAGATGCCATGGTATGGTGGGATTCGATTACAGGTCATTTTACAAAGCAGTAGATGAGTAGTATTACTTGGGAGCAATTTGAGAGAAAGGTTTGTGAGCAATACTGTGGATCTTTTGAGATGGAATGAATCAAGAAGGAGTTCATGGATTTGCAGATGACCGATAATATGTCTGTGGATGAATTGATTAGGCAATTCAATGAGAAGTTACGATTTGCACAGCAGTGGGTTCCGGACAAAGCTTCAAGAGTTCAGCATTTTGTGAGAGCTTTGCATCCAGATTACAGGAGTGCTACCAGGTGGGCTAGCACTTTATCTCAAGCTTTCACCCTAGCTAAGTCAGCCGAGGGTGATGCTCAAGCCAAGGAGAAGTTGAATAAAGATAGAATTTCTCAACAGAAATCCCGGTTTGATTATTTTAATACCCAACATCGGCAGGGAACTCAAGGAGGTTAGGGAAGTCAACGTCAATGACAGGGTCAGAGTCAGAGCAGTCAAAATCATAGGCCTACATCTGGTGGGTCTACTCAGAGAGCCCCATGGTGTAATAAATGTAAGTCTTATCATCATGGACTTTGTACTCTACAGACAGCAAGATGTATTCGTTGTGGTTAGTTTGGGCATGAATTGAAGAATTGTAGATTTCCGAGGAGTGTTTGTTGGAATTGTCAAAAGGAGGGGCACAGAGCAGGTGAGTGCCGTGTGGGTAAGAAATCGGGGACTGGGTCGGTATCGGGATCGGTTGTGGGATCTTCGTCCGCTTCAGGACAGAAAAGGAAGAACCCTCCGTCAGCTGAGGGTAGAGCATTTCGGATGTCAGTAGATGATGCTGCTGCTACTGATGATGTCATCACGGGAATGTTTCTCATAAATTCTATACCTGCACGTGTGTTATTTGATTCTGGTGCCAATCGTTCATTTATTTCTATGGCATTTTGTGATAAATTGAAATTGCCTACTTCAAATGTTGCTGCTCCATTAGAAGTAGAGATAGCTGATGGTAAAACGGTTCCAGTCACAACGGCTGTGTCTGGGGCTGAAATTGATATTGATGGTACATGCTTTCCTGTTTCTTTTCTGTTAATGCCTATAGTTGGTTTTGATGCTGTTATGGGTATGGATTGGTTGAGTCAGAACCGAGCTATTATAAAATGCCATAGAAAACTGATTTCATTTCCTTTACCTGATGGGTCATACGTAGTGGCTCGCGGGGAGAGGGTTAGACCTGCTTTTCCTATTATCTCGTATATGAAGGCTAGAAAATCTCTGGCCAAAGGGTGTGAATCCTACCTTGCTCATGTGGTTGATGTTAAAAAGGAGAAACAGATTGTTTCTGATATTCGGGTGGTTTCGGAATACCCGGAAGTGTTTCCCGATGAATTACCTGGGTTGCCTCCGGTTCGTGAGGTAGAATATAGGATTGATTTGATTCCAGGTTCGAGCCCAGTGGCTAAAGCTCCTTACAGGTTAGCTCCTTCTGAAATCCGTGAGATGATGACACAGATTCAGGATTTGTTAGACAGGGGTTTTATTCATCCTAGTTCTTCTCCGTGGGGTGCACCGGTTTTATTTGTGAAAAAGAAAGACGGTACTTTGCGTATGTGTATTGACTACAGGGAACTGAATAAGAGAACGGTTAAAAATAAATACCCTTTACCCAGAATTGATGATTTGTTTGATCAGCTGCAGGGTGCTTCTTATTTTTCTAAAATTGATCTGCGCTCGGGTTATCACCAGGTACGTGTTTCTGATGCTGATATTCCTAAAACCGCTTTCCGTACCAGATATGGTCATTATGAGTTTTTAGTTATGCCTTTCGGTTTAACTAACGCCCCTGCTGTATTTATGGATTTAATAAATCGGGTCTGTCGGCCGTTTTTGGATAAATTCGTGATTGTATTTATCGATGACATCTTGGTTTATTCTAAAACTGAGTCCGAGCACGAGCTTCATTTAAGGCAAGTTTTAGAAACTTTAAATCGGGAGCATCTTTATGCAAAATTTTCTAAATGTGAATTCTGGATGCGGGAGATTCAATTTTTAGGGCATGTTATCTGTAAAGATGGGGTTAAAGTCGATCCGGCTAAAGTTGAAGCAGTTATGAACTAGAAAGCTCCTAAAACATCATCTGAGATTAAAAGTTTTCTAGGATTGGCGGGTTATTATCGCAGATTTATTAAAGATTTTTCAAAAATTGCGAGTCCTATAACGAAATTAACCCGTAAAGATGTGCCATTTAAGTGGAATAATGAACAGGAGACAGCTTTTCAGACGTTGAAACAACTATTATGTCAGGCTCCTATTCTTGCACTACCTAATGGTTCTGATGAATTTGTAGTGTACTGTGACGCTTCCTTTGCAGGTTTGGGTTGTGTTTTAATGCAGCATGATCGGGTTATTGCTTATGCTTCACGGCAATTGAGACCACACGAGAAGAATTATCCAACCCATGATTTAGAACTTGCAGCTGTAGTCTTTGCGTTGAAACTGTGGAGGCATTACTTATATGGTACGAAATGTGTTATTTGTACTGATCATAAGAGTCTGCAGTATGTATTTTCCCAGAAAGAACTTAATATGCGGCAGAGACGGTGGTTAGAACTCATTAAGGATTATGATTGTGAGATTCGATATCACCCGGGGAAAGCAAATGTTGTAGCAGATGCTTTGAGCCGTAAGGGAGCTGGTGATAGTATTCGATTTATGCGAGTTGAGATCATTTCTGACTTAGTGGATAGGCTTAAATCTGCTCAGTTAGAAGCTTTAAAAGATGAAAATCTGAAGTTAGAGATTATGATGAAGAGAAAAGATGATTTGATTAATGATTCGCGCGGATTGAAGACTTATCAGTCTCGTGTGCGGGTGCCATTGCTTGGAGAGCTTCGGGGTTTGATTTTGGCAGAGGCTCACAAGTCAAGATTGTCTGTTCATCCTGGTAGCACGAAAATGTACAACGATCTTAAAGTGTTGTATTGGTGGCCTACTATGAAGACAGATGTTGCAAAGTTTGTGGGAACGTGTCATATTTGTGCTCAGGTCAAAGCAGAGCACCAGAAACCTTACGGGTCTTTGAAACAGTTGGAGATACCAGAGTGGAAATGGGAACACATCACGATGGATTTTGTATCCAAACTTCCATGTACCCAGCGGAAACATGATAAAATTTGGGTGATTGTTGACCGTTTGACGAAGAGTGCTCACTTTCTTGCCACCAGTGAGACAGCTTCACTCAGCAGATTAGCTCAGTTGTACATCGATGAGATTGTATCACGGCACGGTATTCCTCTTTCTATTGTTTCTGATCGAGATCCCAGATTTATTTCTAACTTTTGGAGGAGTTTACATCATGCATTGGGGACGCGTGTTAATTTGAGTACAACTTATCATCCTCAGACAGACGGTCAGAGTGAGCGTACTATTCAGACACTTGAGGATATGTTACGCGCCTGTGTGTTAGAATATGGTGGGTCTTGGGATTCACACTTGCCTTTGATTGAATTTGCGTATAATAATTCTTATCACTCGAGTATCGGTATGCCACCTTATGAGATGTTATACGGTCTTCGTTGTCGTACTCCTACTTGTTGGTTAGAGGCAGGTGAGAAACAGTTTGCGGGTCCCGATATTGTTCAGATGACGGCTGAGAAAGTTGCTATTGCTCGGGAAAAGTTGAAAGCTGCCAGAGACAGACAAAAGATGTACGCAGATCCACGCCGCAGACCAGTTACGTTTGTTGAAGGTGAGTTGGTTTATCTGAAAGTTTCTCCGTGGAAAGGGGTTATTCGCTTTGGGAAACGTGGGAAACTAGCTCCACGATACATTGGTCCGTTTCGCATACGACAGATAGTCAACGACCAGACTGTTACTCTTGATTTTCCACCAGAGTTAGCGGGTATTCATGATACTTTTAATGTCTGTTACTTACGTAAATGTAATGTTGAGGATGAAAGTCAGATTCTTCCAGTACATGATCTGAAAGTTGATTCGAAAAAGCGATTAATAGAAGAACCAGTTGAGATAGTTGATCGTAAAACAACGAAGCTTCGGAGGAAAGAGATTCCTATGGTTTTGATTAAATGGAAGCATAGTTTGGGTTCAGATTTAACATGGGAGACCGAGGCAGACATGAGGAACCGCTACCCTAGCCTATTTGAGCGCGATGAGATTCCGGGGACGGAATCTTCTTTAGGGGGAGAGATTTGTAACACCCGCGTTTAGGGCCTGGTTGTTTCGTGGCGGTGGTAAGTTATTTAATTGTTTATATTAGTATATTTGATTGTTTATAATTATCTGCTATTTATTTATATATTTATTTGATGCTTACTTGGTATTTAAATTGGACCGCGGGATAAGAGGTAAAAATATTAGTTTAATATTTTTATATGATATTGGTTCCATTAGATTCATTTTTATAGTAGGGTCCCGAAGAATACCTCGTTGCCTGTTAATGACTTGAGTAGGACCACTTTATTTAGGTTTCTGTATCTCAGATATAAGTATTTGCACTGTGTAGTGTAATATTTTCAGTCTTGACCTATATATATAACATTTGTATATGTTTGTTCTTGTTTTGGTTCTGGCTGCATTAGAGAAGAGAAAACAAAAGAACCACTAGCTCACATTCACAACTTGAGTCTGTAATTCTGTTTTCGAGTTCTAAAGCGAGGGTTAACGTTTGGATTTCGAGCAAGAGGTGATGTTGTGTTGTTTATGTCGAGTTTTGATTAGGAAGTTCTTGAACGTTGTTTGTTGGCCGTGCGAAGTGGAGTCCACTACGTGCGTAGTGACTCCATTACGTGCGTAGTGCTCAATGAAGAAGATGATGTCGATGAGTTTTGGTCACACGAATTGAGGTTCACTTCGTGCGTACCAGTGCCCATTGCGTGCGAAGTGGGTTAGCCACTTCGTGAGTTTGAAAGTTCAATACGTGCGAAGTGTGATCATTTCGTGCGAAGTGTGATCATTTCGTGCGTAGTGATTCAGACGATAATTCTGTAATTTTATTGCTTGTAGCCAATGAGAGTTGTCGCTTTTGTAATTGGAATGTAATCCCAATTACTGACTAAGTTATGATGTGTTTCAGGATACGAGAAGGCTCAGTGAAATTATAATACTGAGTGTGGTGTTGGAGAACACAGGTGAGTTGACTTTAATGCACCAGTGGTTTTAGTTGTAACTGTTATGGTTACTTTAATTTTATACGATTAATCATGCGATAGACTGTTTAGTCTGATGTGATTACTTGACTGGTTATGTGATGATTATTGAAATTGTGTCCAAGATATGAGTATCAAGGCATGAAATTGTGCTCATGATGTTTGTGGCAGAGGTCAGCTAAGCGTGGTTTTGGGCTGGGTCAGTTGCTTCTGGTTAGGCAGTTTTAGATCCTCTGTTGCATTTGTTGTAGCAGAGGGGGTTTAACTGTGCCAGTTAGCATATGGCTATCGGTAGATCATTGCTATGGCCAGCATTGGTCGTAGGCTCGGCAGAGCCGCCGGTCCTTTGATATTTGAGATAAACTGTTCTTGTGATCGTTGTGGTTCTACTTTAATTGCTTGTGGCTTGATTTTCATTCACTTAGCTTTGTGATAATTCCTCACCTTAACTCTCTGTTTCAGGTTTTGAGGGCACGGTAGGTTGCAGCTTTTGTGTACAGAGAAAGTTTGACCGTAGCTCTGATATTTTGGGTTTTAGAATGATGAGCCATACTTTATGAAATGTTTTGTAACACTAAAGAAAGTACTGTATGTTTGAACAGTGTTGGTTTTAACTTTTGATGTTATTTCCTTTTTAGTTTTATAACGTATTACTTCTGTAGGGGTTTTCAGGGCGCGCAGCGGAAGCAAGGTACTACACAAAAAGCCCAAGGGACAAGCATGTAAAGCATAAAACGTAAAAACCCCTAACATGGATCATTCTCTATGAAACGAAATGCAAGAAAGACAGAGAGTAAAGGAGGTTATACCAGTTCCTTAGCTCCAGAAATTTGATGAAGATGATGAACTTGTTCCTTGTGGCTTGAACGAATCAGCTATTGAGTGGATACCCCGGCAACACGCCAAATCCCTTGAGCTAGCAAGCCTTGGTGATTCTTCTAACTCGAAAATCACTTATGGAACAGCAACTCACGAAGCTTGGATCAAATTCTGGATCAAACTCTCTCTAGAACTCTCTCTAAATCAAAGAACCCTTTTAGAGAATTACAAGTGCATGTAGAGCCAAGAGGACCAAATGAGGCTGGAGTATAGCCTTATAAAGACTTCAAAACGACTCTAGGTTATCCCCAAGCCGGCTCAAGTCGCAGAAAGTAACATACATGCATTGGTCTAGTTGAGAGGTGATTTGACAAAAAGGTGCCATTTGGACTTAGCGGCGCTATCCAAGACTTAGCGGCGCTAACTTATAAAAGTTAGCGGCGCTAACGCGGCTTGTCATCTGACATGACACAAAGCCCATGCAGCCGTAGCGACGCTAACCTCTAGGACTTAGCGGCGCTAATACCTAATAGTTAGCGGCGCTAACGCGGCCTGCGAAGTCAACTTTTCTCTTTTGTTATTTTTGATCCCTTTACTTAAGTTGCTGTCAGATTTGACCCCGGTGTATGACCCAATAGGCCCATACATCATCGGTAGTGATTCCAAATGGTGTACGTGCATCGGTGGGCATATTCTAACAACTTCCGCTGTGATTTAAAAAAAAAAAAATATGGCTTGTATTTTTGCGGTGTTACATCACATCTCCTTGTAGTTAAGCGGACCTTCAGATATCTGAAAGGGTCTATGGATCTTGGTCTGTGGTATCCCAAAGATTTAAATCTGGATCTCCATGCTTACTCAGATGTTGACTATGCCGGTTGCAAAATTGATAGGAAAAACACCTCTGGCAGTACACACTTTCTAGGAGATCGTTTAGTCTGCTGGGCCTCAAAGAAACAAAACTGTGTATCCACCTCTACAGCTGAAGCTGAGTATGTTGCTGCTGCAATGTTATGTTCTCAAAGTCTCTGGATACGTACACAGTTATCAGACTTTGGCCTAAGGTATTACAAAATTCCATTGCTCTACAGTTCCCAGTCTGCCATAGCTATCTCTTGCAATCTGGTACACCACTCAAGAACTAAACATATTGATATCCGTTATCACTTCATAAAAGATAACGTTGAGAAAGGTCTCATTGAGCTACAGTATGTTCCAACTGAAAACCAACTAGCTGACTTGTTTACCAAACCATTAGACGAAAGTCGATTCACTGAGTTGGTATCCAAGTTAGGCATGCTCAACTTGAAAATATAACATATTGTTGCTTCATTTTTTTTTCTTTCTTTTTGTTTAGAGTAGGTGTTATACTGTTTGTTCGTTGTGCAGATTATTGATGTGACATTCAAAGGGGAGTAAGTTTCTGGTTGTACACATGTTCCATATGTGTAGGGGAAGAAAATCATACACATACTGCACATGTATAGGGGGAGAAGTATACAACTGACACATTCCCTAAGATTTTGAAAAAATTTCATAAACAGATGCAAAAGTCTAGGGGAAGTGCGTCAAACAAACACTCAAATCAAGATATCTGGGAAAATCATTTTTCAATGCTCAAAATCCAGATATTTTGAATATTCAGAAATTTTTCAAGTGTTGCGTTCGATTGAACACAATCGCATACTATGCTTCAATCGCATGAATTTCCTGAACTCAAGAAACTAAATTTTCTAAGTCTTGGTTCAATCGCATGGATTAGGTTCGCATGGATTGAAACTTGAATCACGATCCATAGGTCAATCGCATGGGATACAAGTAATGAACATGTACTAAGAAAATAAGACCAATCGCATGCGATTGAACAACGATGCTCAAATAACATGCTATAGACTAACACTGACTATGGATCAAGTGTCAATCGCATGCGGTTGACAAAACAAAAGGGGAATCGCATGCGATTCACCAAGTGTTAGCATTTCAGCTAAGGCTTGAGGTCAATCGCATGGTTCTATAAGCCGCATAGAATTACCATGCGATTGCCCTATAAGCGGGGTTTTTACCACTGTTTGGTCCAATAAGGAAGCGACACGTGTCCCATTAACTTTATAACCGTCCCATCCTACCAATCAGTTCATTAAAACGATCAAAATTCAAATCTCTATGTGTTCTCTCGGTTTTTGGTTAATTGAATTTGCCAATCCTCTCGTTACGCTGCCAAAATTGATAACTTTAGTCTCAAAACACTCGTGATCATATAGGTAACAACTTGTACGGATTACATTTTGAAAATTTTGAGTTAAAATGGTGATTTTTGGCCCTAGAACTACCTTTAGCGATAGACACTTTGGAAACTTTGAATGGAATTTTAGAACACGAAACAAACTTGTTTGGTCAATCATAGTTTGCGATGGGTATTAAGAACATATGGAGAACACTTTGATGCAGAAATATTTAAAAAATCTCAAAAAGTGTTCTTCGTGTTCTTGAGGTGTATGAACTTCAACTTAAAACTCACTTTTTGGTTCTAAAAAGGGTGTTATGATGATTTTTGGACTATACTCAAAGACTACAAAGTTGTTTGTTTCTATCTAATAGACATATTGAAAGTATTAAAACGACCTTTTTATACTTAAAATCATCATGTACACAATGAGGATTTCAGAGTTAGGGTTTTCTCACATTTTTCCAACTTGATAGTTTGGGTCAAAATTGGTCAACTTTGACTCATCACTGGACTTTGACCATAATTCAAAGATTCTACAAAGGTGAATGATGTATGTTTGCATATCTCTATATCTTTGACTTAACTGTTTTATCTATCTGCGCAGATAAGATGGCACAAGTAGTACTTCAACCTGAGGAGATCATGCCCCAAGAAGAGTTCCAAAACTCTAAGACTCATGATAACAACCACTACATTGACCTCACTAAACTAAAAAACCCTACATACCCTATTGAACTAAGATTCTAAAGATACACCTTCTAAACCACCTCCTGCCATATAATCCCTCAACCACTGGCACACATGTACCTGAGCTATATGTTCAACAATTCTGGAAGACATGTGATGTTCGTACAAATGATAGGGGGCGAGAGGTCATCCATGCCGAGGTTGATGAATACACAATCGACATACCTATCGTTCGCCTCAGAACAATCTTCAGATTGCCAAAGGCTAACAACACACCTGCTGTTACAGCTTTTGATGAAATCCCAGATGAGGAGACTTGCCTTGTTGCAATCAGGGCAATGGGATACGATGGAGAACTCATCAAGAAAAATAAATTTAAATGCACCAACCAGCATCCAAAGTACAATACTTTTATGACGGTCCATCAAAGGTGTCTCACTCCAAAGCATTCAGGATATGAATTTCCAACGGAGCATAAGCTCAAAATCTTCGTGGCGGCTGCCAATCATCTACATGTGGATTATTGATGGTCCCGTATTATACGGATGAAGCAATGCTTGAGAGTTAATGTGTGTGTTTGTATGTGTAATCAGTAGAGAGAAAGAGATCCTAGAGCTAAGAGAGAAAACACACACAAGAGTTGAGAAATATGCAAAGCTTGCTTAGAAATGTGGGGGAAATTCCTTTATATAGCATTTCCCCAACTTTGAGTAATTACATATTACACCCCTCACTTTAATATTTCTAACAATCTCCCCCTAAGTGAGGCGTGTAATCATTCACAATAAATAAATACATTAACCTATTCATAGGCTGATTTGTTGCAAATCCCGAATGCCACTTGCCACTTGCGTATTTGTCTTCTGCTTGCAAGTGTCGTTCTCATCCTTTCTATAGCACGATAGGCTTCAGCATGTTCTTCATCAGAATAGGCTGCCCGGTTTTCCCAAACTTTTTGATGTATCTTATGATGTAGAATTTTCAAGGTGCCGTCTGAATACGCCATGAGTTCATCAAGTCTGATGAAGATCTTTTCGCATTTTGTATTCTTTGAGATGACCCCTCGATCAACTTTGAAGTTTGGATGCCCATCATAGATAATTGACAATTCTTCAAGCTTTTCTATATCTGGATGGCTCTTGTTAGGCTTTAAGAGATTGACTTTCAGATAGTTGTATTCAGCTCCGAGTTGCAGATCATGTTCCTTAAAGTATTCCATTAAATTTCTCATGTATTTCATCAGAACAACCTTTCCGAACTCTTCTTCTGGCCACTTTCCTCTTTTCTGAGAGAGGGTGTCAAAGATGAAGCTGATGTCTTCAATACTTACAAACCTTAAGTCTGCTTCGTTGAGGAAGAATGACAGATTGTTTGCTCTTCTGACATGAAAGATGGCATACTTTATTCTGAAGGTTGTCTGAGTATAGATATTGATAAGTTCAACTATTGGATACTCTGATTTCATCTCATCGGGTTTTGTCATGGACTGAGAGAGGATGTGTTCATATCTTCTTCTCTGTTTATCGTCCATGTTCCGCAACTCAGGGGAAATAACCTGTATTAGCTCATTGCTGAATATGTCTGGAATTCTTTCTTCAAGATTAGCAGCATTGACAAAATAAGGTTTCCATATAGGTTGTTGGGCAGCACTTCTTGTGAACATGTTGCCTGCATCAAGTCCTGGATCCCCACGATACACTGGAGGAGTAGGTGGCACAATGAAGCTCCTTGGCAAGGGCCATTCAGATTCTTGTCTTGTTTTCTCAGCTGCCTCTCTTTGTTTGTTTCTTTCAAGTACATCGGCAGCTAATTCTTGAAACCGACCAGGAAAAGGAGGGAAAGTTTCAAGAACTTCAACATTAATCCCACTGAGAACCCTGGACACGTCGAAGATAGGTTTCTTTTGTTTAGGCTTTCTCCTAGCTTCCCTTCTAGAAATTGTTTCCCTTTCTTTTCTTCTGAGAGCAAGCTCCCTTTCACTAGGGATATCATCAAATATGTCAACAATTCTAGGAGAATCTGGACGTGTAGCAACCTCAACGTAATCATCAATACCCTTGAATAGACTTTCCATCTCAGGATCCTCAGCTTCCTCCTCTGGTAGAGCAGAACTACCTTCCCCCACATGCCTTGCAGGTGATGTGTGAATAAACTCATATAAATCTTCCAATTGTTCCTCTGAGTCACTAGACCAGTCAAACATCTCGGCATGGGGCTGCTCATAAGGTATTTCACCTTCTTCAAGATCACTTGGCCTCGGTTCAGATTGTTGCTGAGGTAAGTAAAGTACAATTTGTTTGTCAGCATTTTCCTTTTGCTATTGTTCATAAACTTCATCGGCCATTTGTTGTTGTTGGTGTTGACTTCCGGACCCAGTTGAACTTGTACCTGCAGATAAGTATGAAGTAACGAGTGGGACAGGCACATTAGTAACAACTGAGGGAGCAAACATGTATTTTCTCCTTTTCTCCCCCTCGGGTTGATCATCCGGATCTTGATCATCCCGTCTCCGCTTACTCCCCTGAGCCTGAGCCTGACAGGTTGTTTCTAGGCTAGTCAGCCGGTCTGTGACTTTTGATAGGGAGGTGTAGAAACCTTTGGTGATCCCATCAATCTTTCTGTTTATATCTTCATGAAACTCTTGAAAGTCATCCATGAAGATTCCCGATGGACGCTGTTCGTTGCGAAGAGTAGTCAGAAGGTCTTGATCATGTGCAGATTCTGGCCTTTGCTCCAGAAGTCTAACATACAGCATGCTCTTTAAAGCATCTACAGACATTGTGGCAGGATCAGGTTGTGATTGAGGCTCTGGAACCGGAGGACGGGCAGCAAGAAGTGTTTCAATTCGGTTTAGCTGCTCAGCTTGGGCCTTGGAAGCTTGCTCTATCCGATCCAACTTTTGATTTGTCATCTGCAGTTGTTGGTGGATTGGTGACACGGCTTGTTGAATATGATGTTGAAGTTCTGTAGGTGTAACAAACCCGGAATCACGAAGACTTCCGGTTGAAGTACCAGCAACATAGGCAGTACTACCTACTGAAGCAGCAGGGATGTTGGCTCCAGCAGGATTTCCTTCCAATCCTCGAATGGAACCGTGAAAGGTACCACCTCTAGAAGTTGAGGAGACTTGTTGAGCCAATAAGCTCAGTGTATCGATTGTTACCCTGTGTTGATCAAGATATGCGGAAATCCGCGGTATGTCAAATCGTGTATCAAAAGGAGTCGAGGACGAGGGAGACGGTCCTCTTTGTTCAATAGGTCCAACACCCAATTGGGGTTGACCCAGTGTATGTGCTATAACCCTGTGCAATAAAGACGGAGTCTGTTGAGAGACACCGTAGTGGCTTGGTGGGGCAGAAACTTGCACGGGTGGGATCACCGCGATTTCTTCAATATGAGGCCTAGCAGTTCTAGGCCCCATAGTAGATGTGGCTTCCCGGCTTTCTAGGTTTGGGGAACCCTCAGCACTCATTTTTTCTTTTCTCACCTTCTCTCTATCACTCGCACTCCTATCAACAAAACTATCTTCATCATCACCGCTACCAGCACCATACCCCGCATATTGATCAGGGTAAATAAGAGAGTCAGGGGTGACAAAACCAGATTCAACAGATAAGGAATGACTTGGCGAATTGACTAGAATGTCATGTTCGGGAGCAACTATGGTCCTGCGAATGATAGGAATGGTGGTTGCTTGGGCAGTTGAAGTCAAAGGAATGACCAGACCACCAGGTTGTGGAATGACCTGAGTAGTTTGAACGGGGTGAGTCTGGTCGGGAGAAGTAGTATGTGGGTCAGTAAGTTTCATGAATAAGGGTGTGCTTTCTGCTGATTGTTCTATTGGTTGGTCAGGGGTGCCCTCGGGAGATATATCAAGTTCAAAGGAAGGGGCACCCCCTTGGTGGGAAGCAGACTCATGAAGAGAGGATTCAGAACTGGATGACTCAGAAATGTCAAGACCAAGTTCTTTTAGTACAGCTTGGGTGCGGGTGGATTGAGAAAGAGACTGAACAATGGCTTGAGTGGTTGTTGGATCATATGTATCTTCTCCCTCTCTACTCTCAGCACCTTCATCCTCTTCATCACCCCTCTCTATATTTTCCCTCTGCACATCCCTCTCAGCATCTCCCATAGATAGCTGAGTCCTAACCTCTATATTCTCACCTGGTGCTACTCCCCCTTGGGTAGGTATGGCCGGTTCTGGCACAACCATGAAGGGTGCTTCTACACTCTCCCTATAAGTTTTCACAACATCATTCTGCTCACATAGATCTAGAAGAGATTCAGGGAAAGGTTTTGGAGCTGGTAGGTTGGCAGGAGTGGCAGGTTTAATGTATTGAAAGAGTTTAGGAGTTATAAAGGGTAGACCTGCTCGGCGGGGAATGTAAGCATTCCTGTCCATCACATATTGTATTATCATCGGAAGGAAGCGATGGTATGGCAGCAGGTTAGCATCCTTCTTCTTTTGGGAATTCTTCCTTTGCATAGATGCTTTGATGTCTTGGAAGAGAAGGAAGGCATAATCCACATGCATGTGAGTTGCAGCTGCTACAAAGATTTTGAGTTGATATTCCGTTGGGAATTCGTAGCCAGAATGCTTTGGAGTGAGACACCTCTGAAGCACCTTCATGAAAGTGTTATACTTTGGATGTAAGCTGGTGCGTTTGAATTGACCTTTGTGGGTGAGCTCCCCAGCATAGCCCATATTTCTGATGGCTGCAAGACACGCTTCCTCATCTGGGATTTCCTCAAAATCCGATGCTGGCAGTCTACTGTTAGCTTTTGGTAGCCTGAAAATTGAACGTAGGCGGTTGACAGGTATGTCTACAGTAAACTCATCTACCTCATCATGGATAACCTCTTGACCTCTTTCATTGATTCGTACATCACATGTCTGCCAGAATTGTTGAACATAAAGTTCAGGAACATGTGTGCCGGTTGTTGCAGGGTTATAGGTTAGGAGGTGGTTCAGAGGGTGAACTTTAAGAATTTCGGGAATAATGGGGTGAGTGGGGGTCGTGAATTTGGTAAGGTCAATATAGTGGTTATTTGGGTGAGTCCTGGTGCTAAGGAACTCAGCTTGAGGCATGATCTCCTCTGGGTCACGAATTGCTTGGCCCATCTTATCTGTACAGATAGAAAAAAAACGTTAAGGCATAGTGACAATGATAAGATTGGAGAACAACATTTCTTTTGAATTTGGATCCAATGTATGATTTATATAATGGAGTTTGTATTGAACCAAAAATCTCAAGTATGAAGTGTTAGACAGAAAAATTATCTAACACTGGAGGGCTTCAGTGTGAAGATACCAAATTGATGTGTTGAAAAGTTATTGTTGATATCTTATTTCATTAAGTGAACAAAGATAAACACATTTGTAGTACTGAAGCATGCCCCAAAAACCACCTTAACACTTCCTTTTAGGCCAAAAACCAAATCATTTGAGTATGTTTATACTCCCCAAGAACACGAAGAACACTTTTTAAGATTTTTGAAACATTTTTGCACCAAAGTGTTCCTCATATGTTAAAACAACCCATCGCAAACTTTGTTTCATCAAACAAGTTTGTTTCGTGTACCAAAAATCCACTCAAAGTCTCGAAACCCTCATACGCAAAACAGTGTTCTAAGGCCAAAAAGTATCCTTTTAACTCAAAAACTTCAGAAAGTAACCCATACAAGTTGTTACCTTTGTGATTTCGAGTATTTTAACACTAAAATTTCAAATTTTGGCAGAGTAACGAGATGATTTGTATGTTAAAGTAACCAAGAAATCGAGAGAACACTTGTGAAATTTGAATCGCGTGAATGAAGAATGGTAACTGTTGGGGTAACTTATAGTAGTGTAAAAAGACACGTGTCAAGCCCTGATTGGTTGTTAAAGCGGTTAAAAACGCGGCTGATAGAAGTTTGGATGCGGCTGATAAGTGTTTTCAATCGCATGCGATTCACACTGTGGTGTGTTAATCGCATGCGATTCAGCTTGGGTGTTGAAATTGTGCATCTGAATCGCGTGCGATTAACACTAGCTGATTCGCGTGCGATTCAACCTAACTTAATCGCGAATCGCATGCTATTCAATCCTTGTATGCGATTGAAGGGTATTTCATTTTTCTTTGGTAATCGCATGCGATTGAGGAAAAGACTTTGTTTTCCCATGCGATTGACCCTTGACTTAGAAAATTATTAGTGATTTGACAAAAATTAATCCCATGCGATTGGTGCATAGAATCTGATTGGCTTTAATAGTCCTTAACACTTGAAAATTTTCTTATCAACGTCAAAGTATTGTTTATGTTGACACACTCCCCCTCGATTGTTGCCTTTGATTTTGGAAAGTATGTCACATGTGAATTTCTCCCCCTATACATGTGCACGATGTGTATTCACTTTCTCCCCCTACACATTTGCACATGTGTACAACTCCTTAGCTCCCCCTTTGTATGTGTATCAGATATCTGCACAGAGAACAAACAGTGTAACACCTACTCTAAAAATAAAAGGAAAGAAAATTAACGGAGGGAATAGTATGTTAGATTTGCAGATTGAGCATTCCTAACTTAGATACCAACTCAGTGAATCAACTTTCATCTAATGGTTTGGTAAACAGATCAGCCAGCTGATTTTCAGTAGGTACATACTGTAGCTCAATTAATCCTTTCTCAACGTTATCTTTTATGAAGTGATAACGAATGTCGATATGTTTGGTTTTAGAGTGGTGTACCGGATTGCAGGAGATGGCAATGGCAGATTGAGAGTCGCATAACAATGGTATTTTGTCATACCTGAGTCCAAAGTCTGAGAGTTGTGTACGTATCCATAGGCTTTGGGAACAGCACATTGCAACAGCAACATATTCAGCTTCTACTGAAGAAGTGGATACACAATTTTGTTTCTTTGAAGCCCAGCAGACTAAACGATCTCCCAGAAAGTGTGCACTACCAGAGGTGCTTTTCCTGTCAATCTTGCAACCGGCATAGTCAGCATCCGAATAAGCATGAAGGTCCAGATTGGAGTCCTTGGGATACCACAATCCTAGATCCAAGGATCCTTTGAGATATCTGAAAATTCGCTTAACAGCCAGCAGATGCGACTCCTTGGGATTTGCCTTAAACCTTGCACAGAGACAGGTAGAGAACATGATGTTTGGACGACTTGCAGTGAGATATAGTAATGATCCAATCATCCCACGGTATGTCTTGAGATCCACCGGAGAACCATCAGGATCTGCCGATAGTTGTGATTTGGCCGTCATGGGAGTTGAGATATGGTTGCAGTTGAGTATATCGTACTTCGTGAGAAGATCTTTAATATACTTAGATTGGCAAATGAACGTGCCATGACTCAACTGTTTAACCTAAAGACCAAGAAAGAATGACATCTCTCCCATCATACTCATTTGGAACCTTTTTGACATGGTTTGTGCAAACTCTTCACTGTACTTTGGATTTGTAGATCCAAAGATTATGTCATCCACATAAATTTGGACAAGGATTTTGTCCCTACCTTTTGTCTTTGTGAATAGAGTGGTGTATGTCTTTCCTTTGGAGTATCCTTCCCCTATCAGATATTCAGATAAGACATCGTACCACGCACGTGGAGCTTGTTTTAAACCGTACAGTGCCTTATCTAAAATGTAAACATGATTAGGGTATGAAGAATTGATGAAGCCCTCAGGTTGTGAAACGTAGACTTCTTCTTTGAGTACCCCATTGAGAAAGGCTGTTTGTACATCCATTTGGAAGACTCGAAAACTCCGGGAGGCTGCATATGCAAGAAATAAGCGTATAGCTTCAATTCGAGCAACAGGGGAAAAAGTTTCATCATAGTCAATGCCCTCCTGTTGATTGTATCCCTTAGCAACCAACCTAGCTTTGTTACGTATGACCACTCCATCTGAATCCCGTTTGTTCTTGAACACCCATTTAGTTCCAACAACAGATTTGCCATATGGAAGAGGAACTAATCTCCAGACTTTAAGACGATCAAATTGGTGTAATTCTTCCTGCATGGCAATTACCCAATCTAGATCATCTAATGCGTCACAAGTCTTGGTGGGTTCAATGATGCTTAAGAAACCCGAGAATTGGCATTCGTTTGCTGTTGCGGATCTTGTTTGAATACCAACTGAAAGATCTCCGATGATGTTCTCTTCCGAGTGATGTTTGGTCCACTTAATTTCATGTGAAGTGGAAGATGAAGGAATGAGATCTTGTAAGTGGCGTGCTTCTTCTTCATCTTCTGGAGAGAAATGTGGGTCTGAATCAAACACAGGAGGGCTCTCTGGGTCAGGAATCTGAGATGTCACAAGGGGACAAGTGACAGAAATAGAAGTTGAATCCTCAGCGTATAGATCTGCAAATGGATTCGTCTCAGTGACCGTAGGAGCCGTTAGAGTAACACTTGTTTGAACAACTGTGTGGTTCCTGTAGTCAGTTAAAACGGGAGAAGATTCAGGTCTAAAGAAATCATACAAAAAATCAAGATGTATATTTGAACTGGATGGATTGTCTGATTCTTTATTTTGAAGTGCAGGTCCTGAACAGGTATGTTCAGAAGCATTAACTGTTGATTTAGGTGGAAAATCTGTAACATTCAATGTATCATCAAATGTTACGTTGATACTTTTAACAATGCTCTTTGTACGTTTGTTAAAAACTCTGTAGGCTTTGGACTCAGTAGAATAACCTAGGAAAACAACATCATCCGCTTTGGGAGCAAATTTTCCTAGAGTAACCTTGTCATTTAGTACAAAGCATCTATTACCAAATACATGGAAGTATTTGATATTAGGCACTATGCCATTGGCCAGTTCATATGGAGTTTTATTAAAGCGTTTGTTAATGAAAGAGCGGTTCTGCGTGTAGCAGGCAGTGCTAATTGCTTCAGCCCAGAAAGAAGGTGGGAGCCCGGAATATGAAAGCATTATACGGGCAGCTTCAACCAAAGTTCTATTTCTTCGTTCCACTACACCATTTTGTTGTGGTGTGTATGCAGCAGAGAACTGGTGGCTGATTCCCACAAGGTCACAGAAGCTCTTCAGAGTACTGTTTTTGAATTACGTTCCATTGTCTGTCCGGATAGAGATAACACTCTGACTATGCTTGTTCTGCTGTTGTTTGATGAAGGAAATGATTGTTGGAGTGGCTTCATCTTTTGAGCGCAGAAATTTGACCCAAGTATATCTAGAGTAGTCATCCACCATGACTAAAATTTACTTCTTCCCATTCTTGGACTAGATTCTCATAGGACCACACAGATCCATGTGCAGGAGTTCCAAAGGCTTCGTAGTGCTAAATACGTGTTTAGATTGATGAGAAGCCTTCTTCATTTTTCCTTTTTCACAATCTGCACACAGATGATCCTTCTTGAATCTTAACTTCGGAATGCCTCTCACCAAGTCACCAGTGACTAATTTGTTAATATTTTGAAAGTTCAGGTGAGAGAGTTTTCTGTGCCATTGCCAAGTCAGATCCGTAGATGCTTCGGACAGTAGACACACAGAGGTAGGAGAGTCATATTTTTCCAAGTCAATGGAATACAAGTTAGAATTTCTGGAACCTGCGAGCAACTCATCTCCATTTTCAGTTAAAACTGAACATTTGTTCTTTTTGAACACGACCTCTAGGTCTTTATCACAGAACTGTCCAATGCTAAACAAGTTATGACCCAACCCTTCAACATATGAGACTTTCTTGATTTTGATGTGCTTTTTCTCAATGTCTCCGTACCCCATTATTGGTGCAACATTGTCATTCCCAAAACGTACATTCCCGGAGTACTTAGGAACATAGTTCTTGAGAAGGCTTTTGTTGCCAGTCATATGATTGGTGCAGCCGGAGTCAAGGTACCACAAGTGAGGCACCTGCAATAAGAGAATAAAGCACGTTCAGGTCCCCATATATGAATGGGTCCTTGATTGTTAGTTCCTAAAGGTGGTTGAGTAGTGATTGTGTCTACTGGTTGTGGTGAAACTTGAGATGATCTATTCTTAATTACCCATGTGGGTCGAATCTTTTGTCTAGAATGAATAGATTTGGGAGAAATTGGTTGAAAAGAAAGCTTCTTTACTACTGTTGGTTTGACAGTTGATGGAATCAGAGGTTTTGGATTCGGTAGAGTTGCGGAAGCGTTATGTTTGCGAATCCATGGTGGCGAGGAATTCTTAAGAATTCTTTGTGGCCTCGGTGCATCAACTTGCTTTTGCTGAACTGGAGCACTGCGATTAGTAGGTTTTGTGATTCGTTGGATGGATGATGGCTTGGGTTTTGAAGGTTTGGAGATTTTGGAAGGGGAATTGCGAGAACGCTTTTGAGAATGCAAGTGTTTTTTCTATGCAATCCAAGCCCTTTTAAATGCTTCATAGCCCTCCCGTCGGTAGACTTCTAGTTCCTTGATCGTGAGCAATCGTTTGGATTTGTTTAGACGTTTAAGTGCATGTGATTGACGAGTGGTGATCCATTGATTAATGATGTAACCTTTGGAATTTACAAATGGAATACAGACTAGATTAGCATAAAAATCAGTCCAGTCAGCACATGGTTTAATACCTAAAGACTTTCTCAATTGATCATAACAACAATTAAATTCACAGTGTCCATGAGTACAGCCATCACTCATACAAAACATGGTAGAAGCAGTATTGTCTTGTGAACATGAATGATTACAAACAGAATCAAACATCAAAATGTTTTCACAGACAGGTTTCAAATTTGAACATCTCCTAGTGGACCTAGGAATAGCTCTTTTCCATGATGTTTTTATTTCACACTTCTTGTTTACAGTCTTCTTCACATCTGCAGCAGAGGGTAAAAGATTAGAATGAAGTCGTGGTCGACTGGCTGCAGCTCGTGATGATTCAGGTACGTCTAAGTGCACACGAGAACTGTGATTAGAAGCGGACAGTTGCTTTGGTTTGTAAATTTGTTTCAGTTTAAGAGTTGTTACCGCAATATGATTAACAGATTTTACTAGTTTGACATTTTGAGAAGATGTAGGCACATGTTTGGAACCTTCAATTCGTTCATCTAAAATGGTTCCCTGTGATGAGAAGGTAAATGGAGTGGATGGTTCCAGTGCAGTTTCGACCTCTTTGATTCGTTCAAGCAATTCAAAATTTTCTTTGCACAAGTCGTCAATGATCTTGCCATCAAGATTGAATACTGTTTGGAGACGCTTGTGGAGGATGGCGTTTTCTTGAACTAGTGGAGAGGGTTCAGATGTGGTTTCAGATTGGAAGCTTTTGGTAAGGTCATCTTGAACTAGATGAGTGAAGCAAAACTCTTGTAAGGTTTGAAACCTTTGTTGTAATTCCTTGTGGGGAATGTATTCAAAAGTGGGCTTTGGTGAAACAGGAGAGGAGAGTTCTTCATCAGAATAGACAGAAGATGAAACATCAGTATCAGATGATGACGTGAGACAGGTGAGGTATGAGTCATTGAGATCAGAGTAGTCAACTGAAATTGCAGTTCTGAGATTAAGGGTTCGTTTGACATCTTCTTCAATACGTTCCTCTTCTTGACCAATAAAAACCATCCGTTGGGTAAGGCCTTTGCCAAACAGATCAGCATTATATAATTGTTTGGATGTAATCTTTCTCAATTTGAAGCCCAGCCCATCGAAATTCCATCTGGAGAAAGGACGTTCCTTTTCTTTGTATTGAGAGATGGTCTGTTCACTTTGATCACGTTTGGACAGAAGATACTCAAGTTCATAGATTCTAGAGTAAATGGTACTTAGTTCATCTCTAAGTTCATGTTTGAGAATCTCAGAATCTTTTTCTGCACATGCACATTCTGCTTTAAGGTCTAATATAGTGTTATTAGTCCTACTGGTTAACTCTAAGAGCTCAGTTTCTTTAGCAGCTAATTGGTTCTGAAGGCTGATTAAGTTGTTATCTAACTTCTTAATTTTTGTTTGTGCCTCCAATTTTTGAGTGTGTGAACTATCTTCCAGAACTTGATTTCTTTTGGTTAAGTCTAGTGCTTGACATTCTAACTCTTTTATGCGATTTAATATGATCTGAATGTGTTCATGTTTATGACTCATATTAAAGTTAGAGCTAGAAGACACGTTTCCCTTTTCCAGGCTTTCCTCATCTGACTCGGAGAGCTCATCTCCGTCATCATCCTCTCTGCCTCCTTCACTGTTGTGAGCCATCAGACAAAACTGTGCGTGATCTTCACCATCTAGATCACTGTCTGAGCCTGTGTCATCAAGAAACTGATCCTCCTCAACTAACAGCACGTTCCCAGCCTGTTTTGGTTTAGACAGGCGGTACTTCTGCCGATAATATTCTGCATCTTTTACCTTTTTCATCGGGAAGTTCCTGATCATGTGGCCCGACCTTCCACAGTTGTAACATTTAGACTCAACCTTCTTTTCTTCCTTCCTCTCATCTCTTTGATATCTGGGTTTGTCTACTGGAGCTGCTCTTTCAGATCTTCTTGATCCGGATGTGAACCGCTGTCGATTGTTAGTCTTGCTGAAGCGGCTCTTGAAATTTTTGCTAGCTGTTGTAAGAGCCTGAAAAGCTGCTTCGATCGAATCGTCCTCATCATTATCTTGGTCAGAATCACTAATGACCACCTGTTTGAGTTTCATTGGTCTTGATGTGCTTTCCCTAGGGGTTCTTTCAACTACCACCAAAGCAAGAGGATCTGCAGCAGGCTGTTTTGGAGTGGACTGTAGTATCTCATCCTGGTACTGATTGAGATCTTCAAAGATGTTGTGGAAAGTGACAGAAGTGAGATCTTTGTTGATCTATTTGTATAGTCTGCCATAGCCCTTCCACTCTGTACCTAGGGAATTTATAAAAACACAGTTCAAATCAAGGTCAGTTCGAACTATCTGGTTGGATCTCATCTCGTTTTGCAGCTTGCAAAATCTCCCATATGTTTCGGATAGGAGTTCATTCTCACGAGCTTTGAATTCATGGTAGCTATTCACCAGTTGAGTTCTTTTGATATACTCTCCTTGTGCTGTCCCTTGCAGCTGTCTCTTGATCTCATCCCATATCTCCTTGGCAGTTCCCAGGCTGTCTATCTTGAGATAGATTTCCGATGAGAGACCTTGTTTGAGGTAGTATTTTTCAAGCCTTTCAGCTTTCTTGATCTCCTTCTCTTCAGCAATCAGTTCATCATTTGTCTTCTCGCGTTCATGTCGGAGAATGGGGGGATTGTTGGTCAGGTCAGCTTCAACGATCCTTGTGAATTTCTTGTTTCCCTTGTGGATACATTCAATCATTTTGTCTCCACAAATTTCGTTGTGCTCTAGGAAGTCCATGAACCTTCCTTTCCAAACATTGTACTCCCCTCGAAACAAAACAGGAGGTTTTGTATCGGTATCTATAGACATCATCTCGTTTGTACTTGACATGCTTAATGACTTTAAGTTGAAAAAGATCGTTTGCTTGTTAGATGGTTTGATTGTTCGAAAGCTTTCCCAAAAGTGATGAAAGAACAAAGTCTTTTGAAATTCAACTTTGAATTAGATCTTGTAAAGGTTAAATTCAATTTTGAACTAAATAGACTTTAAGTAATGTAATTCACCTTTGAATTAGATCTGATTTAAATTAAATTCAATTGTGCATTATATTGTTTGATTAAGTTCAAATTTTCAAGTTCTTTTGGTCAAGTCCAAAGAGTTAATCACTTGTCCAAGTCTTGGGAATCACTGTTTTCTAATCGAATGCGATTGGTCCAATCGTGTGTGAATGAGTGAAATCCTTTAAAGCAAATGAGCAATTAGCTTAGTATTGATTGAATAGGTAACCAATCGAATGCGATTCAAACCTGTAGCTTCAAACAATTGGAATTTAAACGGTTAGTTCTGACAATCAAATGCGATTCCTAAAAGAACAGGTAACCTAATCGCATGCGAATCAAACAATGGTATGATAGCTGATATAAAAAGATTCAATCAAGTGCGATTCTTGGTTTATGTTAATCGCATTCAAATCAACCAATCTTGCTTCAATCGCATGAGATTAAAGGATTGACTGGCTGATAATTGTTCAATTATGAATCGCGTGCGATTGCTTCAACAAACCGGCTGATAGAATATCAACAGTTCTATAAGCCGCAGTCTGAGGTGTCCTTTTCAAATCAGATTGCCATACCTTGTCTAGTGTCTACCCACTTGTACTTGATTGGTATGGCTAGTACTTGAGTTGCCTTGACTTACACTTAAACTTGGAATAATTAATAATTATTTTTAAATAAAAGCCAGAATTCTTCTACTTTAAGTCTGCATTTATGTCTCAAGAACACCATAAATGCATGATTTCTAGAAAATTTAATGCCACAAAATCAAGTATTTAATGAACTTTTGAACCTTTTCCTTTAGAAGTACTACTCGGTTTTGAAATGTGATGAGAGAAAACCTTATACAACAGTAGTGTACATCGAAAAACAGCTCCGAAAAATGATGAACATAGAAGATTTTTATACCTTGAATATATTTGAGCTTTCAGAAGTATTTGAGCTTGTAGCTTTCTTGACTAGTCTTGTTGTTGGAAGCTTTGTTAGACCCGAGTGCTTGTTCTTCACTTTGAGCTTGGATTTTTCTAAATCTTCTTTGATGTTTTTCGAACAATCAAGAGCCAAAAACAAGTTTGGCTCTGATACCAATTGATGGTCCCGTATTATACGGATGAAGAAATGCTTGAGAGTTAATGTGTGTGTTTGTATGTGTAATCAGTAGAGAGAAAGAGAGCCGAGAGCTAAGAGAGAAAACACACACAAGAGTTGAGAAATATGCAAAGCTTGCTTAGAAATGTGGGGGAAATGCCTTTATATTTCTATTTCCCCAACTTTGAGTAATTACATATTACACCCCTCACTTTAATATTTCTAACAATTATGCATTCCTACTCTTCCAAGACATCAAAGCTACAATGCTGAGAAAGAATTCCCAAAAGAAGAAGGATGCGAATCTACTGCCGTGCCACCGCTTCATACCTATGATCATCCAGTACTTGATGGATCAGAATGCTGATATTCCTCGTCGGACAGGTTTACCTTCTATAAATCCTAAACTTTTCTTGTACATTAAACCTGCCATCCCGGCTAATATGTCTATTCCAAGACCATTCCCTGTAACACTATTGAACTTTTGTAAGCAAAATGATATTGTTATGAGCTATAGGGAGAGTGTAGGAATACCTCATCTGGTTGTGCCAACACCGGCCATAGCTACCCATGGAGGTGTATTACCAGGCGAGGAATTAGAACATAGGACTCATTCATCTATGGGAGATGCTGAGCGGGTCAAGCAAAGAAAAAATGTTGAAGAGAGGGGAGGAGAAGAAGGTGAAGGTGGAGAAACTAGAGAGGGAGGGGATGCTTTTAATCCCACCACTGTTTAAATAATTGTCCAATCTATTTCTCGAACCACCCGAACCAAAACTATACTTGAAGAACTTGGTCTTGACACATCTGAGTCATCCAGTTCCCAATCTTCTCATGTTGAGTCTGCTTCACAACAGGTGGTGACCCTGCCTTTGAACCAGTCTAATCTCCTTTGGGCACCCCTGACAGATCCATTGAACAACCAGCCGACAGCACCCATTCTTTCATGAAACTCACCGGCCCACATACAACTTCTCCTGACCTAACCCACACTGTTCAATCTACTCCTGTCATTCCTCAACCAGGTGGTCTGGTCATTAATCTGAACCCTTCTACCTAAACTCCTGACATTCCTGCTATCCAAACTGCAATAGTAGCTCCAGGCCATGACATGCCCTTTGTTACTCCTACTCAGGATTTGTCGGTTGAAACCGGATCTGTTACCCCTGATTCCTTGCTCTCCCCCAATCAATATGCAGGGTATGGTCCTGGTAGTGGTGAAGAAGGAGATAGTTTTGTCGTTAGGAGTGCGAGTGAAAATGAGGAGGTGACAAAAGAAGGAGAGTGCTGAGGGACCCCTAGCCCCAGAAACCCAGGAAGCCACATCTACTATGGGACCAAAGATTGTTGGGTCTCGTATTGAACAAGTCGCGGCTATCCCACCCGTGCAAGCTTTCACCCCACCAAGCCACTACGGTGTCTCTCAACAGGCACCGTCTTCATTGCACAGGGCTATAGTACATATTCTAAGTCAACCCCAATCGGGAGTTAGACTTATTGAAACTAGAGGACAGCCTCCCTCATCCTCAACTTCTTTCAATGCACAGTTTGATATACCGCAGATCTCCGCTTATCTTGATCAACACAGAGTAACAATTGATGCACTGAGCTTCTATGTTCAACAAGTCTCCTCAACTTCTATAGGTGGTACCTCTCAAGATGCCATTCGAGGATTATAAGGAAATCCTTCTAGAGCCTACATCCCAGCTGCTCCAGTAGGTGGTACTGCCTCTGTGGCTGGTACCTTAACCAGAAGTCTCCGTGATTCCGGGTATGTTACACGTGCAGAGTTACAAGAGACTATTCAACAAGTCGTGGCACCTCTCTAACAACACCTAACATATACAAATCAAAAGTTGGATATGATTGAAGCACTCCTTGCTGCCAGACCATCAATGCCTAAACCTCAGCTGCAACCTGATCCCACAAACATGTCAGTGGATCTCCTAAAGAGCCTCCTATATGTTAAATTGCTTGAACAAAGTCTCCCGAACAACGGCCACCGGGAATCTCTTTGGACGATTTTCAAGAGTTTCATGAAGACGTTAATAGCAAGATTGATGGGGTGACTAGGGGGTCGTTCTACACTTCACTGGAAAAGGTTACTAAGAGGCTGACTATCCTTGAACAAACTTGTCAAGCTCAGGCACATAGTGGCAAGAGGAGACGGGATGATCAGGACCCCGATAATCAACCCGAGGGGGAGAAAAGAAAAAGATTGTACATATCTTCTCCCTCTGTGGTTGAACTGCAATAGTACCGGTTACTCGTTTAAGTTCCTTATTATCTGCAGCTACTAGTTCTGGCGGTCAGCAGTAGAAACAAAATCAATTGGCCGATGAAGTTTAAGAACAACAACAACGTGAGAATGCTGACAAGCAGATTGTGCTATATGTACCTCAGCAAGAATCTGAACCGAGGCCAATTAATCTAGAAGAGGGTGAAATACCCCAGGAGCAGTCCCATGATGAAGCTGAGTGGGTGGATCTGGATATAGATTATGGTGATGAAATGGCAGATTTATATGAAAACTAGCATACATCACCCACAAGGCATGTGGAGGAAACTGAAAATGCTCAAGAAAGGGAGCTCCAGTCTGATACGTTTGTTGATTGGGGACAGACTGAGAAAGCTCAACCGGTAGAGGAGATTGAAGATCCAGCTCTAGAAAGACTCTTCAAGAGCATTGATGAGTATGTTGAGGTTGCAACACGCCCAGATACACCCAGATGGATCACAGGTTTGATGATGATATCAGTAAAAGAGACCTAGCAATTAAAAAGAAAGAATCTGCAGCAATCTCAAGAAGACATGCAAGAAGGAAACCTAAAAAGAAGAAATCTACATTTGATGTATCTCGGGTCCTCAGTGGTATCAACATTGAAGTTGATGAACACTTTCCTCCTCCACCATGTCAATTTCAAGTCTCTGCAGCTGAGGTCATTGAAAGAAACATACAAGAGGAAGCTGCAGAGAAAGCTAGAGAAGAGTCAGAGTGGCCACTGCCACCCAATTATGTAATTCATACAACACCTCCAGTGTATACAAGTGACAAAGGCTTAGATAGCAACAAGATATTCAAAAGAACTGCTATGCAACAGCTTATCTGGAAACGATACTTTGTCAATGTTGCTCATCTTGAAGAGAGAATTCCAGGCATCTACAGTGACAAAGTTGTCGAGCTCACACTTTCAGAGTTGAGGGGTCTAGATGAACATCAGAGACGAAGATATGAAAATATCTTACATGCTACAAAGTCACCGATGCATATTGTCAACTCAGATTACCCAATTGTAGAAATTCTAAACGTCCTTACAGGGGTATCCTTCATGTACAAGTATGCCGTCTTCATTGTGAAGAGGGCTCAAGGCGAAAAGGTTCAACTAAACGAAGCTGATCTGAGACATGTGAAGATTCACGACATAACATTCATCTATGATACATTGTCTCGGAAGCAAGGGAAAACTCCGGACAAACAATTTAGGAAATCTCAACTTATGTGATACATGAGAAATTTCATAAGCTTTGTTGAAGATCATGACATGCCGCATGGTGCAGAGAACAACTATCTGAAAGTCAACCTTCTGAAGCTAAACCAGAATCATTCTGATCTTGATCAGTTGGAAGAGTTGACTGCTATCTATGAAGGCAATCCGAACTACAAAGGAGATAGGGGTGTAGTCTTCCACAATGAAAAGAAACAGAAAATATTCGTAAGAATGGAAGAATGCATGTCCTATTATGATGGTACTTTGAAGCTTCTGCACTATGGCTTGCATGAAAAGGTGTGGGCAGCTCGTAATGATTTGACTGAAGAATATCAAAGCCTACAGGTCATTCGAGCAAATGAAAAATACACTAGAGAATAGGAAGCAAATGAGGCACTGGCAGGTGGCCCTCGAGATTCGCAACAATTCTAGACATGATGTGTAATTTATTTATTTCTTGTTGTAAATCATTGCACAACTCACTTAGGGGGAGAATGTTAGATTATAAAAGTGAGGGGTGCAATATGTCAATATTGTAAACTTGGGCAAATGCTATAAAAGGCATTTGCCCCACTATTCTAATTAAGCTTTGCATATTTTCTCATCTCTTGTTTGTGTTTTACTCCATAACTCTTGGCTCTCTCTCTCTAGAACCGAACACACATACACACACAAACAAGATCATTGCCTAGCATTGCTTCATCCTTACTTAAAGGGACCATCACTTAACCGTTCATTTATTTGATTCTAAAATTTTGATTTTGACTTTCTAAAATTTTGATTTTGACTTTCTAGAGTCAAACTAATATTGTTTCATCCTTACTTAAAGCGCCGCTAAGTCTGCATGTGCTTTTTGTCAAATCATCTCCAAAGCTAGCCAATGCATATGTGACACATAGATACGTCTTTGGCCGGCATTTGGAAGATAAAATAGGATCTAGAACATTCATTTGAAGAGCTAATGCATACTTTTACTCTCTCTAAGTTACACACACATAAGAAACTTTCTTTGGTGTTAAGAAGACCAAGAGAGAGTTTTACAAGAGAGAGCTAAGAGGGATAGTTCCAGAAGAAAAGGTCTCATATTGTTGCTGTTCCAGAGTGGTTTTCAAAGTGAAATACCATAATGGCTTGCTAGCACTCGCGGTTTGACGTGTTCCCGTGGTATATCCCAATAGTTGATCCGTGTTTCGTTCTTGGAGCATCACCACCACGAGGATTGAAGTATTCTGGAGCTAAGGAGAAAGGTATAACCTTCTATCCTTCTTACATGTTGCATTTCTTGAACATAGAGTTTGTTCCTCTTTTGGGATTTCTAGTTTTTGTGATGTGTTGGCTTGTACCTTGGGCTTTATTTGTTGTACTTTGCTTCCGCTGCTTGCCCACGAAATCCCAACAGTGGTATCAGAGCCACCTCTATGTTAGATTTGCACATGGTGGCCTGAAAAATCCCGAAATCGAAATGTTTGTTTTCTGTTCGAACAGGGTTAGCGGCGCTAACCTTGAGTTAACGTCGCTAACTCTTAACCTTAGCGGCGCTAACGCGCTGTTACAAATTTTGGTTTCAAGTTAAAAACAGTTTTGGTTTCGGGAATTTTTTGGCATTTTGAGATTCTGGAAATTTGTTCCAGATTATTATTTGGTAATTTTGTTACCATTTTTGTTATGTTTGGTTGTATGTGGTTGATTTGAAATTGGTATACCTTGCGTTAGACCTTGTGGTTGATTTTGTGTGTTTGGTTGCAATTTGGTGATTTTAAATCACATATGGGCTGTAATATTAATTAATTCAGATTTATTTGTAATAATATTGTGCCTTGCATGCCATTTCATTCATCCGTGTTATTTGTAATAGATAAAATAGAAAAATTCTGGCTTGCATGCCATTTATTTTCTATTTGTATGTATTGTACAAATTGGATAAAGACACACAAAAGGAATCAAAAGGAGATGGAGCATGACTATAGAAGCCCGTGAAGTCTATTGGAGATGGCGGTTCTAGTGAGAGCTCGCATCGGAAGCCTTTTGTCCTTAGATTGACCACGTTTCTCCCGTTTTGGCTCACGGGAAGAACGCATAGGATTTTGGCAAGGGTTACCAATTTATTTCGTTTATATGTGTGTGATGTGATTTTATATCTTGCATGGTTTGCTTAGGATTCGCATGCTAGATAATTTTTTTCGAAATTAATAAAATCACAAGAGATTTGGTAAAAATGGTTTGCAACTCTCGCGCGCGCTCACATACAAGATTAACTCTCCTAGTGGAAATAGGTTTTGTCACTAAACAAGTTAATCTGTAACCAAACAGGAAACAAAAGCCAGTTTTCATAAAATGTAAATCTTGCACCATCCGTAAGTCGATACCACCCGAATCTAGCTTTATGGGTTTTGGTTGTCGAGCTTAGCACGAGCCAACTCTCATAAAACTGTGTGGAAGGTGAGTGTGGCAAATTCACAATTTTGGTTGTCGAGCTTAGCACGAGCCAATTTTGCTGGGTTTGACATCGTATGTCTTGACGGACGATTTACAATTGCAAATTAAAATGCTTGAGTGATTGTCGAGCTTAGCACGAGTCAACCAAGAATTTTAATTTGGAATTGGTGTAAGTAGGGATCAAACATGCCAAACGACCGATGGTTGTCGTAGGATCCCGCAAGTGTCTAAGAGTTGCAATAGAGATGGCAATCGGTAAAATAGTTATCGGCCTAAAAAGCTCCATGAAGTGATCCGCTGCAACCCCGTCATGAATTGGGGTGAAATATGGTTCTTAGCCCTTGTTAAAATATTTTTCGAGACGATATGGGTAATTTTTTTTAACCAGGATTAAGTCAAACTAACTAATTCGTGTACTATATTCAAATATAGGATGTCGAATCACAACAACACCACGTTGAACTTTTCACTTCGTATGTTCCTAGAAAGGGAGAAACTCATGGGAGTGAACTTTGTTGACTGGCTTAGGCAATTGAGGATTATCCTACGTGCCGAGTCTAAGTTGCACATCCTTGAGGAACCCCTTCATGAACCACCTGCTATCGATGCGGCATGGACCATCCGATATGCGTATGAAAAGCGTGTTCGGGATGTGCACGATGTTGCTTGTCTCATGTTATCATGTATGAGCTTATAATTGCGAAAGAAATTTGAGCACATGACTGTGTTTGACATGATTAACAAGCTGAAGGATGTATTCCAACAGCAAGTTACGCAAGGAGAGGCTGGGATTTCCTGTAGGGAGGGAGCTGGGTGTGAATTTCATACTTCAGTCTCTGCCCGCATCATATGAACAGTTTCTCAAGAACTATCATATGCATGGAGAGGAAATATCTATAGATGAATTGCATGGAATGTTGAAGGATGTAGAATCTAACATGTCCAAGCATGCATCGTCCTCATCCACTCCCGTTCTTGGTTCTAAGGAACAACATAATACGAGGAAGAAGAAATTGATCCCATCAGAAGAGGTTGGAATATCCAAGCTTGCTTCAAGTCTTGAGTCTATGGACATAGATGATGTGCCTAAGGAGACTCAACAATGGGTGGTTTGCTACTTCTGCGGAAGATTTGGGGATTGGGGCCGTCATGTCTGCCCTTCGTGCCGAGAGGATATAAAACTTCTCAGAAAAGAGAGAGTTAATTTTCCTACTTGAGGTACATTCATGATTATACTTTATTGCTATTCCTTAATAAGCTGGGTTGTTTACCCGAGCTATAAGACTCACGTTTGTCACAAATTTATTTTTGTTACAAAGTGTAGGTCTGTTCATTGCAAGAAGGAAGAGCTTGGAGAACCGGATCTCTGAAGAGGAAAACCTGTTGATTGTCCTCTACAAGAGTATTTGGAGTGTTAGTCTCGCCATTATTTCCGGATTAATTATTACTTTTGTATTTATGCCCTGCGTGGCAAGACTTGCTTTGTTGTATGATTTTGAAGATGATGGATGTATTTTGACTCTTGTAATTTTTATGAAAATATTTTTCACTTTGATGGTTTCATTTCAAATTCGATCCATGTCAATGCTTATGTGTTATTTTTTACCATTTATGGTGCTCAAATACACATTTGATGACGATGGATATCACTTGGAATTGAAACATTTTTGAAAAATTGTTTTGAGATGATTTTATCAAAACTTATCCATATCATAGCATACATAAAGACTCGTTAAAACTAATAAGGCAATCATGAATAATTGATTCTGGGATCCAAAAGTGGTTTGGATATATGAGCTCTATGGCATAATCAAACTTGACCAAGTAAACAACATTTACATCGCTTAGATCCATGTGGTTAGGATCTTTGTAAAAGTTTAGCCTCGGGCTAAATGAAAGATATAAATATTGTTTATTGGACTAGGGTGATTAAGAAATACTTCACCAGTGTTGGTAGGAAGGATTATAATTTGTTGGATTTTGATCACACTTGTGTGAATAATCCGTTCAAGTATGTCATTTAGATTGACACTAGTAAAATTCACCATCACTATCTTTATGATAGTTGTTGGGAGAATGTTTTACTAGACAAAAGGTTTGTGTCTGAAACCTGGAGGTGTTCGGAACTAACCTAAAGAAAATTAAGAATCAGTAAGGGCATATAGATATCAATTCTTAGATACAGAATAGATGCTAAGTTTTCTTATCTATATTGGTTTAAACATAAAATGGATCATGGGTTTAACCCATAATTCGTTTTCTCTAAGAGACACATTTGTACATGGTGTCACATTAAAGAAAACCGGATATCTTTGTTGATGATCTGGTGAAAGGAAAGCCTAAAACATGTATTCAATGTGATTGGTATACATTAATTTTATGAACAAGTCCTCAATCTAAAACCCAACATGATGGTCACCTAAGCATCTAATGAGATTTTGACTAGAAAGAGTCATTTGCTTGTCAATCTCATAACTTAAATTTATCCATTCTACATTCAATGGGAGATGGATGAATTATAAATTAAGTTGATGCTTATATATATATATATATATATATATATATATATATATATATATATATATATATATATATATATTTAAGTAGTTCATCTGAGTTTTGAGTAATTGTTTCTTGAACTTTATGGGAACCATATTTGGTTGCTCAAAAAGGAGAAGAAAATATCCAAAATACATTCCAGTGGAAGAACGTAAAACTTAAATAAGAGATCTAATGTTGACACTAGCATTTAATCAGCATAGAGATGCTGGTAAAACCTGACAATATCCATTGCTTCTTTAAAATCTGATGCAAGTCAAGAAGGTTGTTTAGATATGATGTTGTAACAGCAACTTGATGGTGAATCATTGTGAGGTCACCATTTATCGGAAACATAGTGGGACCCAGAGTTCACTAGTGAATATAAGAAGGGAATGGTATACATAGATGTAACCCATTTGCTGCATCCAAGTACTTGACTTAGGTTAATCCCACACCAAAGGTGTTATCCAAGAAGGGTGTAGGGAATAACATATATGCAATCATAGACAACTTCAAATACCGACTAGAGACAAAGTGTTTCATGTTGATTATATGGAAACATGTTCTAGTGGTTATGTTGAAGATGACTTGGATAAAGTGAAATATTGTTGTCACCTTGCGGAAACAAGTTAGTTCACTTGGAAGTAAGAGACCTGTATCCTTCAAAGGATTAAGTTGAGGAAATGCTTAAGGAACTTTCCAAGGGTCTTACACATCCATAACATCCAGATTAAGTCTGGATTATGTGAAGCAATGTTGTCGCTTTGGGGAAACAAGTAAGTTCACAAGGAAATAAGAAGACCTAGATCCTTTACAGGATTAAGTTGAGGAAATGTTTGAAACATGTTCCGAGGTCTTACATATCCGTTATACCCAAGTTGTGTCCATTACTGAAGTCGACAAAACTTGCATCTTATGACTGTAATCTTGCTTTACGAGAAAGTCAAAGGAATGAGTTTTCTAGAAAGCATAGATTAAGCCAGATACTCATGTCAGGACTAGTGGGAGCTTTAAGTGTTCCTGGTAAAATATACTCAAATGAAAATAATGTCCTAATTTAGGGTTGTTTTCAACCTATTGATGGAATTATTGTTCTTCGAGTACAAATATGAATATGAAGTAAAGTGGATTCTAAATTCAAGAAATACTGAAGTATGTTCTTGATGTTCGACGAAAATAGAGTTGTCTCGAGTAAGTCTTACTACAAGTCAATCTATACTAATAATACTGTTGATTTTAATCAAAGTATTGAATATAAAAATATGTGGTGTAGATACGACATTTAAATTCAAATGAGTGTCATTGACTCTATTGTGTACTTCGGTAACATTAAGGGTATGTCGACTCTAATATACGTGAGTGTCAGTGACCCTATTGTGAACATCGGTTACATTGAGGGTATGTCGACTCTAATAATCATAAGTGTCATTAATCCTATTGTAGACTTCGGTAACATTGAGGATATGACGACTATGATAACATTGTGTATGATCTCTTTGATAAACACTATGCAAGTGGTTTAATAAAGAGAATACAAAAGAGTACAAAGGGATATTGTGTGGATGATCCCATAATTAAGCCGTTGTCAAATACTAGTGATGAATATCATACTAGATATAATAGCATTGTTTATGCTAATGACTAGGCTTTAACATCATTTTAGTAAATGTTTGATTTACTTTTAAGCTTTGGGAACTGTAAGCAGTACTGCTAACCGATGATTATATCGATATATAGTGGAGACTATATATACGCATGAAGCGGTTACCTTCATTGGTCTTTACTGTGTTCCATCTTAGCATGTTTAACCTCTTCCCAGAATGTTTATACATTCTAAATTCTACAGTCATGTTGGGGTTCGTGGTACACAGCAACGGAAGCATGCAAGGTCATAAACGAATTTTTCAAACAAAAACAAGACCACAAGATGAACCCCATAAGTGGATCTAACTCTACAACAAAGTTATGCAACAAAACAGAAAGAAAAGAGAGGATATATACCCCTGATGTCTCTGATGGTTGTGTGTAGCTAGCTTCAAGCCTTGATCTCTCCTTGAACTTCTTCTTCGGCTATCTAAGTCCACACCGAGACACTTGGCAACCTTGGTGTACTAGCACCCCTTAGCCTAATCCACAAGATGAAGAAGCTACTGGAACAACAACCCACGAAACCACCAGTGAATCTAGCTCTCTCTCTCTCTCTTGTTTGAACTTAGCAACTCTCAATATAGTTCTAAGTGTATTTTTGTAGCAAAAAGGTCAAGAAGAGAAATGAGAGATTCATGCATGTTTTATAAGCCAAGCCACGACCCCAGGTCTCCCCAAGTCGGCCCAAGGCTAATCATCACAAAACACATGCATTGGTGGAGGCTAGAGGTGAAAGGAATAAAGTTGTTTCTGTCAGACAGGGTTAGCGCCGCTAACCGCCCATGGTTAGCGCCGCTAACCTCCCATGGTTAGCGCCGCTAACGCGGCTGATTTAGCGACGCCATAGTTAGCGCCGCTAACCCCTGCGGGAAACCAACTATCATTATTTATCCTTTCTCACCCTCATCTTTTAGGTTGTGTCAAGGTCAACCCCCGGCGTGTGACCCGATAGGCCCATACATCATCGGTAGTGATCATTTGGCGTACGTGTGTTCGTGGGCATACTCCAACAGACTCCCACTTGCACATGACTCTACGTACCCAATGCATCACAGACAAAGAGCGGCCTCTAGTGAGACATCTCTGCCTCCAAGTCTGTATGGGTTTTGTCTTCTGCACAAAAACCAATCTGCAACCCATGTGAAAAGGTCCTATCGATAAGTGATCAATCATCCTTTTGTTCGCGATATCCAATGTGAACACGAGACATGGTACAAAGTCATTCTCCGTTCGTTCACGATTATGTTTCTCGATCTAGACTGGTGGTGACCAAAATATACAAGTTGCAATCAATCATAAATTATTGCAAGCTTTGAGCATGGCCATGCATTTTGGTGTCAGCGACCAATCATCGAGGGGCCCAAGGATATCTCTCTAAACAGAGGAACAAATTCCTTTGACTTACACTGCCCACCACAGTGATCATACTCTGCCCAACTACTCCCTTTATAACAGCCGGTTACGGACTGCGTTTGAAAGCAATTAGAACAAAGCAAACCAAAGTGATGCAGCCACGTGCATCTCCAGTCTTAGGATGAACTGATATTATCATCCTGATTTACTCATGACATGTACCATAAAGTAAAATCAGGTGTGGGTCGTCCAGTCACTTGAAACACTTTCAAGTACAGGCGAAGAATTGCGTCCCCGTGCCCCAATCCCCATTGGACACATGACCAATTACTTCCCTCAGTCTTAGTTCATATTTCCTTCCCGAGAAGAATGACCGACTGTGGACATTTAGAATGCTTGCGCATTCAGGGAAGAGTAAAACATGCTAAGTTGGAACACAGTAAAGATTTAAAGAAATACCCGCAACTTGTGTATTACTAAATCCCATTTAATAATCGATAAATACAATAAATACAATACTGCTTCATGTTCCCAAAAGGGTAAATACAACAAATATACTAACCAAATACAAAGGCATGATCAAACCAAATCACTAGCAAATCTAATCCCAATAGCTCGAGTATGAGCGTCATGCTTTGCTTGCGATAAAGGTTTGGTGAACGGATCCGCCACATTGCTATCCGTGTGTACTCTGCTGATAACAATGTCTCCACATTCGACCACGTCCCGGATGTAATGATACTTCCGCGGAATATGTCTCGTGCGTCGGTGAGACCTTGGTTCCTTGGCAAGAGCAACCGCACCCTCGTTGTCACAGAACACCTCAACAGGGTCGGTAATGCTAGGAACCACTCCCAGATCTTGGATGAATTTCTTCATCCATACAGCCTCCTTCACAGCTTCACTGGCCGCAATGTACTCCGACTCGGTAGTAGAATCGGCCACAGTGTCTTGCTTGGAGCTTCTCCAGGAAATAGCACCACCATTGAGTAGGAACACAAACCCCGATTGAGATCGGCAGTCGTCCCGATCGGTTTGGAAGCTAGCATCTGAGTAACCAGTCACCCGTAGCTCTTCCGCACCTCCATACACCAAGAACATCTCCTTAGTCCTCCGAAGATACTTGAGAATGTTCTTTACTGCCGTCCAATGAGCTTCACCAGGATTGGCTTGATATCTACTTGTCATACTCAATGCACAAGATATATCAGGCCTAGTACATAACATGGCGTACATGATCGAGCCAATTGCCGAAGCATATGGAACTCGACTTATTACTCCCCGTTCCTCAAGGGAACTCGGGCTTTGAGCCTTGCTCAACACTAAACCATGCGACATAGGTATGAACCCCTTCTTGGAATCCTCCATCCTAAATCTCTTTAGGACCTTGTCTATGTATGTACTTTGGCTCAATCCGATCAACCTGCGGGATCTATCTCTATAGATCTTGATCCCAAGAATGTAAGCTGCATCCCCAAGATCCTTCATTGAGAAACAATTCCCTAGCCAGGCTTTTACCCCTTGCAAAGTTGGGACGTCGTTCCCAATTAGTAGAATATCATCTACATAAAGAACCAGGAATACAACTATGCTCCCACTAGCTCTAATGTAAACGCATGGCTCATCCTTGCTTTTAGAGAAGCCAAACTCTTTGACCTTCTCGTCGAAGCACAGGTTCCAGCTCCGAGAGGCTTGCTTAAGCCCATAAATGGACTTCTTAAGCTTGCAGACTTTATCCGGAAACTCAGGATGTACAAAACCCTCAGGCTGTGTCATATACACATCCTCTGCTAGTGTTCCATTAAGGAACGCGGTTTTGACGTCCATTTGCCAAATCTCATAATCATGAAATGCGGCAATGGCCAAAAGTATCCGGATAGACTTCATCATAGCCACCGGTGAAAAGGTTTCCTCATAGTCTATACCATGAGTTTGAGTGAAACCCTTAGCCACCAGTCGGGCCTTGAAGGTGTCTACCTCGCCATCCATGCCGATCTTCTTCTTGAAGACCCACTTGCACCCTACGGGTTTGCATCCCGGCACGGGATCAACCAAGTCCCAGACTTGATTATCCGACATGGACTGAATCTCGGATCCCATTGCCTCTAGCCACTTGGCGGACTCAGGGCCCACCACAGCGTCCTGGTATTTGGTAGGCTCATCAGAGACCACTACCATGTCGGTGCCCTCAGATATGTGAAAACCATATCTCTTTGGCTCATGCCGACTTCTACCAGATCTTCTAATAGGCAACGGGTTTACATCATCTCCTGCTTCATCATGCTGAGATTCAACCCTCTCAGGTTGTGAGCTAGTACCAACATCAGGTTCTACATTGGCAGTCTCTTAAATTTCTTCAAGATCAACCTTTCTCCCACTAGCGTCTTTGGATAACAGTTCCCTTTCAAGGAACATCGCCCTTCGAGCAACAAACACCTTGTTCTCCGAAGGTTTGAAAAACAAATATCCCATAGACCCAGCAGGATGACCAATGAAAAAGCACCTTTCGGCCCTGGGCTCCAACTTGTCCTCAACCTCACGTCTTACGTAGGCAGGACAACCCCAGACCTTTAAATATGAAATGGATGGAACCTTTCCATGACACATCTCATACGGTGTTCTCTTAACCTTCTTTGTTGGTACGAGGTTAAGGATTCTACCGGCCGTCTCAAGCGCATATCCCCAAAACGTAACGGGAATATCCGTACGAACCATCATAGACCGAACCATATCCAACAATGTTCGGTTCCTCCTCTCGGCGACACCATTTAATTGTGGCGTCCTAGGAGGGGTTAATTGCGAGATAATCCCACAATCCCTTAGATGTTCACGGAACTCGGAACTAAGATACTCACCGCCTCTATCGGATCGTAGCATCTTAATCCTTTTCCCTAGTTGATTTTCTACCTCGTTTTGATAAGTCTTAAATACCTCAAAGGTATCCGACTTTTGTCTCAACAAGTAGACATACCCGTATCGACTATAATCATCAATAAAGGTAACGAAGTAGCGGGAATGATCTCTTGTGGCATGCTTGAACGGACCACACACATCCGTGTGAACGATACCCAACAAGTCTTGCGCCCTCTCACAAACACCGGTGAAGGGTGCTTTGGTCATCTTGCCCAATATACAAGATTCGCATACGTCGTTAGACCCGTGGTCAAATGATTCCAAGATCCCATCCACTTGGAGCTTGGCGATGCGTTTCTTGTTTATGTGGCCTAACCGACCATGCCATAGAGACAATTTATCCAAAATGTTTTTGGGACCCGAATCAACATTCATGATTGATCTAGTGCTTTGCAAGCTTACGCTTGTTTCATAAATGCCATGACATGGAAATGCTTTGAAATAAAAAACATCATCTTTGTAACATAAAATGCTACCATTCTCAAATTTAAAAGTAAAACCATCGTCATACAAGGCATACAATGAAATAATGTTTCTTGCCACACAGGGCGGAAAAGATACATTTAACAAAACAATAGATAAGCCAGAAGGAAAGGCGAGCTCCACACTCCCAATCTTCTCAACCGGGACAACCGCCTTGTTTCCCATGATGAGATCCAGCTCTCCATCAACCAAGTCCCTACTTCTTCTTAGTACCTGCACATTATTACAAACGTGAGTACCACACCCGCTGTCTAAAACCCAGGCGTTAGAAGTAGAGGTGTTATGGAGTTCAATCATGTACGTACCGGAGGCAGCGGCACCTTTAGAGCGAAGCTTCTTGAGCTCCTCCGTGTACTTGGGGCAACTACACCGGTAGTGACCCTTCTCCCCGCAGAAGTAGCAGGTTGCCTCTTCCGGTGAGGTGGCAGCGGGAGCCACTTGCTTCCCCTTCGGCTCCGGGGTTGGGTTAGGTTTGGGCTTCGGCCCTTGGGCCTTGGCCTTCTTCTTTCCCTTCCCCTTGGAGCCCAAAGCGGGTTGCTTCCGCTTGTTACCACCCTCGTTGATGGTGAGAACGGCAGTGGAGGTGGTGGGCTTTGACTTGGCAAGCTCGCCCTCGGCGGTCTTTAGCATGCCATGCAATTCAATAATGGACTTGTCCATACTATGCATGTGGAAGTTCACAATGAACGGACCATATGCAGGAGGCAAGGATTGGAGGATGATATCAACCGCCAACTCCTTCCCCATGGGAAAACCCAACTCCTCGAGCTGATCCACGTACCCTTTCATCTTAAGTACGTGGGAGCTCACATTGCCGCCCTCCTGCATACGGCAACCGATGAAGGCCTTGACGCACTCATAGAGTTCTTGCCTAGCTCGCTGTTGGAACATGTCCTTCAGCTGAGAAATCATCTCAAACGCACTCACTTTCTCGAATTGCCTTTGCAATTCGGGACTCATGGTCGTTAGCATAAGGCAAGTCACGTCATTTGTGTCCTTGAGGCGTTTTTCATACGCCTCGCGGACGGCCCTCGCCGCGTTGGTAGCAGGAGCCTCCGGAAGAGGTGACTCAAGGACCTCTAGCTTCATTTCATGACGTAGGACAATTCTCAAAGTCCTATGCCAATCCATAAAGTTTGGCCCCGTGAGTTTCTCCTTCTCCAAAAATGGACGGAGTGACATGTTGGTGGTGTTGGTGTTGCTAGTAGATGCCATCTACAAGCAAAGTACGAAATGGTTAGTTATTGTTGTATTAAATCCTTGTTAAGATAATTACCCTCTTGTTATAAAAACAAATTATATTAACAAGGGCTAAGAACCTCAAAATACCCTAATCCATGATGGGTTTTCCGCGGATCACTTCATAGAGCTATTTTAGGCCGGTAAACTATTTACCAATTGCAATCCGTGATCACAACTCTTAGGCACTTGCGGGATCCTAGGTACTCTTAGCACCCATATGGCATGTTTGATCCCTCCACACCAATCCCTCATTAACCCACTTTGATAGCTCGGCTAGAGCTCGACAACTACCAATGCGTTTTATGTCTTGGAATTGTAAATCGTCCGTCAAGATACACGGTGGTACTCTAGCCCAATGGCCGGCTCGGCTAGAGCTCGACAACCGACCTTGCGAGTTGCCACACGCGCCTTCCACACAGTTACGCAAAACCGGTCTCGGCTAGAGCTCGACAAACCGATCTTGTTTCACTAGAATCGGGCGGTGTCATCTTACGGGTGGTGTGAGATTTACTTTTGAAAAACGGGTTTTAGTTTTTCCGGTTAAAACACTTTTAACCAATTCTTGTCTATGTGGCGCGCGGAGTTTGTAAATCAATTTAAAACTCTTTGATTTTATTATTTTGAAAAGTTTTCTAGCATGCGAAGAACCTAAACATCCATGCAAGAAAAAAAAATACAAAATAAAATCAACCACGCATGTAATATAATCCGGTAACGAGCCAATCCTATGCGTCTTGCGCGTGAGCCAACGGGCAAGACTAAGTCATCTAAGGACTAGACCGAATGACCAGATGTGTGCTCCTCCCACTTGAACCATTGCGTCTCCTACCGACCTCCGGATCCAAGTACGCCAAGACACCCTCCACACGGTTCTTGTTGGTTGCTTCGGTTCACCTTTTACAATTTACAAATTTAAAAGGAAATGGCATGCAAGCCACAATTTCTATTCTAAGCTAATTCTACAAATTACAAAGAATACGAAATCGGCATGCAAGCCGTTAAAATTACAAACCGAATAAATAGATTAATTATTACAAACCAATGTGGTACAAACCACCAAATGAATTAATACATTAATCTAAATCAACCAAACACATCTCATAGGTCAAATGGCTCAAAAATTGTTACCGGATACGCATACTACAACCACATACAAGAAATCACACATCAACACATGGTGTGCCACACAAAACCATGTAAATCTTATATGTCTTGGTTAAGATTATCTAATCACTCAAGGCACTCATAATCCTATGTACATATGCATTAGGAACCTCAAACAAGTCAAAATTCCATAGTCATATATACACAATGTAAGTATATGCAATTAATCATTTTCATGCCTAAATGTTAATCCACATATAAATACATCAACCAAGACATAAGGCAACTTTAATCTAAACACAACTCAAATCTGGAACAATTCCAGCAAGTACAAATAGCCCAAAAATCCAACAAAATTGATTTAAGGCAAAACCATGCATTCTGCCAGTAAGGGGTTAGCGCCGCTAACTATAAAGAGTTAGCGCCGCTAACTCAGTTTAGCGCCGCTATCGCGAGACGACATTAAAACAAGTCAGTTTACCAAAGAGGACTGTTGACTCCGACTTTAGCGCCGTTAACTAAGGTTTAGCGCCGCTAAACACTGGACAGAACCAAAAATCACATTTTCGGATTTTCTTGGCCATTTAGTGCAAAACCAGTGTAGAGCTGGCTCTGATACCACTGTTGGGGTTCGTGGTACACAGCAACGGAAGCATGCAAGGTCATAAACGAATTTTTCAAACAAAAACAAGACCACAAGATGAACCCCATAAGTGGATCTAACTCTACAACAAAGTTATGCAACAAAACAGAAAGAAAAGAGAGGATATATACCCCTGATGTCTCTGATGGTTGTGTGTAGCTAGCTTCAAGCCTTGATCTCTCCTTGAACTTCTTCTTCGGCTATCTAAGTCCACACCGAGACACTTGGCAACCTTGGTGTACTAGCACCCCTTAGCCTAATCCACAAGATGAAGAAGCTACTGGAACAACAACCTACGAAACCACCAGTGAATCTAGCTCTCTCTCTCTCTCTTGTTTGAACTTAGCAACTCTCAATATAGTTCTAAGTGTATTTTTGTAGCAAAAAGGTCAAGAAGAGAAATGAGAGATTCATGCAAGTTTTATAAGCCAAGCCACGACCCCAGGTCTCCCCAAGTCGGCCCAAGGCTAATCATCACAAAACACATGCATTGGTGGAGGCTAGAGGTGAAAGGAATAAAGTTGTTTCTGTCAGACAGGGTTAGCGCCGCTAACCGCCCATGGTTAGCGCCGCTAACCTCCCATGGTTAGCGCCGCTAACGTGGCTGATTTAGCGACGCCATAGTTAGCGCCGCTAACCCCTGCGGGAAACCAACTATCAATATTTATCCTTTCTCACCCTCATCTTTTAGGTTGTGTCAAGGTCAACCCCCAGCGTGTGACCCGATAGGCCCATACATAGTGATCATTTGGCGTACGTGTGTTCGTGGGCATACTCCAACAAGTCAGTCATTCTTCAAGGGAAGGAAGTTTGAATTAAGGTTGAGGTTAGGTGTTGGTTATGCATTGATCAAGGATTGAATGCATGAAACGCAACAGTTACCTGTGCTTGAAAGGAGTTTGAAGTGACTGGAAGACCCACACCTGAGTTCACTTCATGGATCATGGTCATAAGTAACTCAGGATGGAAATATCAATACGTCCTTCGACCTGAGATGTATGAATTACTATAGCATGAAACTTTCTTACTTTGGCTATTTCAAAACGTAGTTCGTAACTGGCTATTATAAAGGGAATAGTTAAGTAAGATAAGGTTCACGCTATGGGATTGTACAGTCAACAGAATTTGTTCCTCTAATATGAGAGATATACCTGGGCCCCTCGATGATTGGGAGCTGACACCAAAACTAGCATGGCCATGCGCAAAGGAATATTGATTGAGAATCAGATTTGTCCTTAAATTGTGGTCACCACCAATCAAGATCGAGAAACATAATCGTGAACGATCTGGAGATTGACATATTAATCCATGTCTCGTGTTCACAAGGATATCGCGAACAAAAGGTTGTTTGATCACTTATCTATAGGACCTCTACTTTCTTGTAGGTTATGGTTTTCTGCAAGGGGGCGGAACCCATACTGACTTGGGGGCATCGATGCTTTGCTAGAGGCCGCTCTTTGTCTGTGGTTACATGGGTACGGTGCATTATGTGGAAGTGGGAGTTTGTTAGAAATATGCCCACTAATGTATGTACGCCATATAGACCGCTGCTGATAATGTATGGGCCTATTGGGTCATACACCGGGGTCAAACCTGACAGCAACTAAAGTAAAGGGACCAAAAATGGCAAAAGACAAAAGTTGACATCGCAGGCCGCGTTAGCGCCGCTAACTTTAAGGGTTAGCGCCGCTATGTCCTAAGGTTTAGTACTGCTACGGATGCATGTACTTTGTGTCAAATCACTGGTAGGCCGCGTTAGCGCCGCTAACCTTAAAGGATTAGCGCCGCTAACCCTTATGGGTTAGCGCCACTAAGTCTGCATGTACTTTTTGTCAAATCACCTCCAAAGCAAGCCAATGCATATGTGACACATAGATAAGTCTTTGGCCGGCATTTGGAAGATAAAATAGGATCTGGAACATTCATTTGAAGAGCTAATGCATACTTTTACTCTCTCTAAGTTACACACACATAAGAAACTTTCTTTGGTGCTAAGAAGGCCAAGAGAGAGTTTTACAAGAGAGAGCTAAGAGGGATAGTTCCAGAAGAAAAGGTCTCATATTATTGTTGTTCCAGAGTGGTTTTCAAAGTGAAGTACCAAAATGGCTTGCTAGCACTCGCGGTTTGACGTGTTCCCGGGGTATATCCCAATAGTTGATCCGTGTTTCGTTCTTGGAGCATCATCACCACGAGGATTGAAGTATTCTGGAGCTAAGGAGAAAGGTATAACCTTCTTTCCTTCTTACATGTTGCATTTCTTGAACATAGAGTTTGGTCCTCTTTTGGGATTTCTAGTTTTTGTGCTTTGTTGGCTTGTACCTTGGGCTTTATTTGTTGTACTTTGCTTCCGCTGCTTGCCCACGAAATCCCAACATTTAAAATCATAACATGATTTCAAAATACTTGGATGAACAAAAGGTTAAAACTTTGACAAAAACAAATCTATTCGTCATGATAAAAAGAAACATAACTAGTTCCCTACGAGATTAGAAGTGGCTCTCATACCACTAAAGGGTGTTGTAGGGTATAAAAACAGATAATATTATCACGCAGCGGAATAAAAACAAAAACCCCCTCCAATGATCTCATCTATCTCGTACAAGAAATTTAAATAACGTAGAGGATAAAATTATACCTTTATGATCAATCTTGAAACAAGAATGCTAAAGGTAGAACACCGCTACTCCACCACCTCGTACAAGCTGCTAGACCACTTCAGGACTTTACCAGACGATCAAAAACGTGTGTCTCGTGCGTGTGTGTTGTGCGCCAATCGACCCCAAGGGGGGCGTGGGTTCGGCCGTCGACGAGAGAGAGAGGAAGAGAGCCTTAGGGTTTTCCTTGTTGCAATTTTTGTCTCTTATGTGATTCCATGGATTAATAAGGTATATATACATATACATACATATATATATATATATATATATATATATATATATATATATATATATATAAACCTTATTAAGCCCAAGCCCGTTTAATCAAAGTCCAACTTTAATTAAACTATTAGCCTATTGCAAAACATATCCTATATATATATATATATATATATATATATATATATATATATATATATATATAAACCTTATTAAGCCCAAGCCCGTTTAATCAAAGTCCAACTTTAATTAAACTATTAGCCTATTGCAAAACATATCCTTGGACTTTCTAATTAATAAATATTAATTAACTAGTCCAATTAATATTTAAACTAAATATTAATTTCTCCTTCTAAATAATAAATAACTTTTATTATTTTCTCTCTTAATAATTAGTTAACTAATTAATTATTTCCACACATAACTTGGTAAAATCCAATTGGTTCTAATTGGGTGTGTAGTAGTGTGATCATTTAGTATCTCATAGCATTGGACACGATGACACGTGTTATCTATCTGTGCACACAATCTAACAGCAAATGTTTCTCACGCTAAAGCAATAGGTGTAACATATGCTAGCGATTTGGCTTGAGACTAGTATTTAGTTTGTTTGATATGTAATTTTATTTTGGGAACGTTTGGACAGTGTTGTAACTTATGCTTGTTTGGATATATGATAGAGACCTTATATGCGTGTGATACGGTTACATTCATAAGACTTTATTGTGTTCCATCTTAACATGTTTAAACACTTCCAGAAATATTTTATAATATTTCAAACTTTCCACAGTCGGTCAATCTTCTGGAAGAAAGATTGAATTAAGGCTGAGGTAAGCATGTGACCTTGTATTCAAAATGGTTGAATTAAGCTGCAATGCTTGCCTGTGCTTGAAAAGAGTTTCAAGTGACTGGAAGACCCGCACCCAAGTATATTTCATGGATTATAGTCATGAGTAACTTGGGATGATAATATGTTGCACCCTTAGACCAGAGATGTATGAATCACTATATCATGATTCTTTCTTACTTTAGCCATTTTCAAACGCAGTTTGCGACTGGTTGTCATAAAGGAAATAGCTAAGTAAGAAAAGAAGTATGTTATAGGGTTATGCAGTCAACAGAATTTGTTCCTCTGATATGAGAGATATCCCTGGCCCCTAGATGATTGGGAGCTGACACCAAATACGCATGGCCATGCACAATGAATACTGATTGAGAATCAGATATATCCTTAACATTTGGCCAGCACCAATCATGATCGAGAAACATAATCGTGAACGATCTGGAGATTGACATTTAATACATGTCTCGTGTTCACAAGGATATCGCGAACAAAAGGATGTCTAAGATCACTTATCTATAGGACCACTACGTACTTGTATGTTTTGGTTTTCTACAGGTTGGCGGAACCCATACTGCCTTGGGGGCATCGATGCTTTGCTAGAGGCCGCTCTTTGTCTGTGGTTTCATGGGTGGGTTACGGTGCATTATGTGCAAGTGGGAGTTTGTTAGAATATGCCCACTAATGCACGTACACCATCTAGACCACTATTGGGTCACACACCGGGGTTAAACATGACAACAACTAAAGTAAAGGGACCAAATATGGCAAAAGAAGAAATTGATATCGCAGGCCGCGTTAGTGCCGCTAACCTTAAGGTGTTAGCGCCGTGAACACTTAAGTGTTACCATCGCTACGGATGCATGTGACCGTTTGTCAGAAAAACTGCAGGCCGCGTTAGCGCCGCTATCTTTAAAGAGTTAGCACTGCGAACCCTTAAGGGTTAGCGCCACTACGGCTGCATATGCTTTTTGTCAAATCACCTCATGACTTGGCCAATGCATGGATGTTTCATCATTACTTTTGGCCGGTCATGGGACATCTCTAGGGGCACATGGAGTTTATATAAGACATCTTTTATGCTTCACCCTTTTGCCACTTCTTGTTTTACATACACTCTTAAGTGCTTATACTAGACTTAGAGAGAGATTAAGAAGAGCTTCCAGAAATTGAACTTAGGGTTGCTGTTCTTGGGTGGTTTCAAGAAAAGAAGTTCATCCAAGCAAGCTAGCACTTGTTGTTTGGCATGTTCCCGGGGTGTGCTTCAATTGAGAGAGCTACGTTTCGGGTTCTAAGAACATCACCAACACTTTCATCATTTCTGGAGCTTAGGAGGAAGGTACAACTTATTTCTCCCTCTTCTTCATGTTGCTTTTCTTTTCTTAGAGTTTGGTACACTATGGGGTTTCATGTTTTTATGCTTTGTATGCTTGTACCTTGGGCAACATTTGTTGTACCTTGTTTCCGTTGTGTGCCCTGGAAACCCCAACATGAGAAAGAGAAATAAAAGGTCCGGGACAAAAAAGTGTTGTAACCAACATTTGAACATAGGACCTTTAACTTAGAAAACAGATGCTTTACCATCCCGCCAACCATAGATATTTTACTTGTTTCAACTCTTAAATATATAAGGTATAACAGTTAATAGGAGTTACTGTTCTATTGTGTGTATTGAACTTTTAAATTCTGGCCTAAACCTATAACACCAAATTTTTGTCTATTGTGATCTAGATGCGACATTGTCGAAGACTTATAGCAACATATACAATGATATGTCAAGACACTTAGAAGTTAGATATAGCATCATTCATGAATTAATAGACATAGAATGACTCATGAATATGTTAATTTCTAGAGATTAGCTAGAGACTTATTTAACAAGTATGCGTTTAGGATGGGATCTATGTCCACTTAAATTTATAATTCTAAGATACCCAATTCCCTTCTGGCGTAAATTAGGAGCTAAATTCAATGTGGAAGGCTCATACTTAGAAATTGGAGGACTTGATTGTATATAGCATCCCAATGTATGCGCTAATATTTTGTGATGGTTAAGTTGAAATTTAACGTCTTAATAACTCTTTGAAAAAATGCAAGAGCAACTGCATGATTGAAAAGAAATGCTTATGTGAAAGTGAAGCACTTGAAAAAGGTTTGGACTATGGCATTGTATACATTTATGAATCTTTAAGACACCTTCATCTATGCATAAGTTTTATTTTGTGAATTTATCATGTGTAAAGGAATTACACTGGAGATGATTGATAGTTATTTAATGCAATAAAGGGTTTTTGTTATTTTGCTTGGAAATGAGTTGCGAGGTACGGAGTATGTAACCACCTTAAATGCTAACAATTATTGTAATCAATTTGTCCAAGTTAGTCTCTTATTTGGGAAAATATTGTAGGAGTTTTAAAATGAAATTTGGGGCTTAAATGTTAAAAAAAATGACTTGTTGGGTTAGTATATGAGTTAGGGTGAAGTTTAATAAAGTTTTCGGGCTTAATGTGTTAAGTAAGCATTCTTAACTCTCTCTCTCTCTCTCTCTCTCTCTCTCTCTATATATATATATATATATATATATATATATATATTATGTAATATGGAATCAAGCATTGTAGCGCCCCAATTTTTTTTGAAACTAAATAGTAAAACAAGATTTCCTAAATCGAGTTGCAAATATTTGATACAATCAAAAGTCAACGACCGGCCCAACACACGGGACTTATGACATTCACCATAATCACAAAAGTGTAAAACGTCAACCGATAATAATCCTATGCTTGATCTCGTGAGCCATCACGACGGACCAAGAGGGATACTAAGGACGGGCCAACATAAACCCTCAAAAGACTCCCACTTGCACCCAGGTCATCAATGTCAAGTAGAAAGCAAGATATAAATTTTTTTTCTGAAATTTTGCATCAGCTTGAGAGCCCTTTATCCCATTATCGACCTCATGGAGTCTTCCACAATTAAAGTACCATTCACGAACATTGTAGTTGTGAAACTCTAGAAAAAAGTATCAGATCAATCCGAGCCATCAAACTACAGGTATTTCAGCTTTCGTACAGGCTGTCTAGTTGCTACGAAAATTCGCCTTTGACTTGAACTTCATCTCCATTTCATGTTGAGCAACGGTTACAATTTTGAACTAAAATACATGTATCCTACTATAAAATTAAGTAATAAAATTGCCTAAACAATGGCTACAAGTGACGGAAAAATTAAAGAATTACAAAGGCCAAAAACAGGGCACCCAAAACACAACAAACCATACAACCATAAATCAAGAACAAGGCACACCATAAGGTCTAGGTTTTTATCGGTTTTGCACATGAACCATCATAATATCAATCATGAATATGTTGTCTTGGTCCATGATTAGATTGCATGATTTAACCATGGATCTCAAAAATTTACAATAAGAATAAAACAAGCCAACTAAATCGAAGAAAACAAATACAATAATTGATCTACGATTAGTATAGGTAACATGTGGTTTTAATGTTAAAAACTAATATTTTAAGACCATCCCATGGTCGAAAAAGCACTGCCAAGGGCTGTCCATAAAAAATCGAACCACATAAACCAACAAAAAACAAATTTTAAACCACTTTTACATATTCCTTGTTAATCTTATGGCACATACGATGGCTCGGATACCACTATAGGTGCTAGACATAAAAGAATATATAAACATACATATAAACGCAATCGAACTGATCTACGTATTGCCAATACAAAACGAAAAGATGGAATTATATTCCTTAAATCCCAATTAAGAGATATGAACCGAGATCTTGAGTGTGTCCTTTGAAACCCTAGTATTCAAGTTAGAATACCTCTAATGTAGTCCACACTACACTTCCTTGATCACTAATCAATGCTAATCTTCTTGTAATGCTTGAACTATTGGTGGGATTCGACCTACGCCCCCCAAGATCCGACTTGTGTGTTTTTGGTTGGATTCGACTTAGGCTTGGAATTTAAAGGCTTGATGTGCTGAAGTCTTCGAATTCAAAGGTCTATGTTGCAATTCGACTTTCTTGTGTCATAGGCCTAGAATTTGGTTTATTTACACACATGAAATGCGACTTTTGATTCTTATGGAGGATTTGACTTGAGCTACTGCATACAATTTGACCTACGGCCCCCTAGCATTCGACTTTGTTATACCCCCTCTTGCATTCGACTTAATGACTACCCTATAGTATTCAACTTGATGTACTGCTTTAAAATTTGACTAGTGGACACATACATAAATTCTACATATACCTATTGCTATAACCTTCGACTTATGTACATATGTGTATTCAACTTGGCTTTCTTATATAATTCGACTTTAAGGTGCTATTGGAATTCGACATTTTGCGTACTTAGCTTTCATTCGACTTTGGGAATAAGCATGAGTTCGACTTAAGTTACTACTGATGATTTATGATCATGTAATAATATATAATTATATGACTAGATACACATGAGCCTAAGGGGTCACGCACATATACACTGAGATACCAGTTGATAATAATAATATAATTAGTGTATTTGTATTATTATATAATCTAAGTAATGTGAAAAATATTATATGGGCCTAATTGATTAAGTTTGACTTAATAAATATTTATTGGGCTTAATATAATAAAGGGGCAATTAAGGAAAAGGAGGAAAGCCTATAAAAGATTTAAGGCTATAAATAAGGAGAGGATTATCATTATTAACCTAACCCTAATCTCTCCATCCTATCTCTTGAATTTGGCCACCAACCTATATACACACCTAGGGTGTTTCCCATTTTTATCAATCAATCAATAAGGCTTGTTCTTGGTGTTTGAAGCATTACAAGGAGGACTAGCATCCATTGGTGATCAGGAAAGTGTAGTGTGAACTACATTAGAGGTATTCTATCTTGAATACTAGAGTTTAAAGGCTACACACAAAGATTCGGTTCATATCTCCAAATCGCGATATAAGGTATACCAGTCTATCTTCTCATTTCATTATAGTGGCAATAGGTAGATCCGACTATTAGTGATATTATCCACTGCGTTAATATGTATGATTTATATATTATTTTTCCGTTTATCACCAACAACTACTTGTAGAATCCGACTTGTAACACTTGACGTAATTCGGCTTGACATTAGAGAGATATAATTCGACTTGTATATGTGATTCGACTTTATTAATAATAGGTAATTCGACTTAGGCTATTTTAAAAATATTCGGTTTTAGGGCCGATAGGCCCGTGTAGTGCACACATGTATACGTTTGTGCTTGGAGGCCCATTAAGCTACGATTCTCTCTCTCTCTCTCTCTCTCTCTCTCTCTCTATATATATATATATATATATATATATATATATATATATATATATATATATATATATATAAGTGTCATACAACTTAGGAGTGTGTTAACGGTGACCCGTTATACTTACGATATAGAATCCAAATTATATTTTCATCGAGCGGGATGATTTGAGTAGAGGTCCGACCTAGGGAGGTCCGACCCGAGTGTGGGACCGCTATAAGATTTCTAAATTAAAGAGTCATGCGACACATGAATAAAATTATTGATTCAGTAAGATATGTACATTGTAAGTCCTCGCAATTGGACGTGTTAGATATTTAGAGTTGTGAAATCTGCTGCTTATCGACTGTGCTGAGAATCAGGTGAGTCCACTAACATATACATGATATAAGTGTGAAATGTGTATGCTTTATATGTGTGAATGAGATGTATATGTATTTATGTGATGTGAAGGGTTACATTATGTGACTGAAAACGTAACTCGGGCACAGTTAGACATAGTGTGAAACCCTTGGTACAACTTGGGTAGTTGGCTATGACCCAATTGTGAAATCGTCTTCGGTGCACTGAGTCGGTATTATCTGAAATTATTATGATCATGGATTGAATATGTGAAGTATGATATATCCATACCTAGTGTGGTGTGAAATTTAGTGTGCTCGCTAAGCTTTATGCTTACTGTTGTGGATTTACTATTTTTGGGACCTAACGGTGGAGAAGCTTCGGCAATGTGAAGATGGTTCATCTTTTTCAAATGTTTCCGCTATTTCCATCTTTCAAAATTTTTTCATTTAAACTGTATCTGTAATCTCTATTCGAAAATATTCTGCGACGTGTAGTTCCGGGTGTTTTGTTAATCATTTGATACAGATATATTGTTGATTGTGAAATGTGTTTCATCACAGTTTTACTTATAAAAAAAATATAGGACGTTACATTTTCTTTGCTTCACAATTTTCCACCACATTTCCTAGAAACGCTGTGCACCGATACTGTATGTACCTCCTGGCTTTTGCCACATATAAAATCACCATCTTCTTCTTTTTGACTTTTCCTTGAATAATAAGTTCTTCCCCACTTGGAGTCTAAACCCGTACTGTCTGCTGGCCACAAGAGATAGTGGCTTGGTGACGACCCAGCCAATCCATGCCAACGACCACTTGAAATTCTCTCATCGTCATCGGGATAAGATCAATAAGGAACTTAACATTTTCTATCTCTAAGATATTATTTTTATATACATCACTTACAACGACAACTTTATCATCACCTATTAGTACTTCTACGGGAGATTCTAATTTAACAGGAGCATGATTAAAGCATTTACAGAAAGAAATCGACACAAATGATTTTCTAGCACCATAATCAAATAGTCTGGATGGAGGTATATCATTAGTAGTAAAGTTATCTGCCACTACATCTGGTTTTGCCTTTGCTTCTTCCACAGTCAATTGAAATGTTCTACCCCTAGCTTTAGGTACTTCGTTCTTCTTTTCCTTTCCTTCTGTGATTCACAATGGTGGTAAGCTGTAGTTGGGAGGTTCGGGCATTGATATTTGGTATGCTCAAGCTGATAGCATGAATAACACACTTGTATCCTAGTTAGACACTCCTTGAAACTATGACCTTGCTTCCGGCACTAGTAACACCCGGTAGACCCTTTCTTACATACTCCTGGATGACTTTTCCCACACTTATTACATGACACAGATGAAATCCCTCCTTTCTGTTAGAGTATGCCCATTGACACACGTATGCCATGTAAATCACTACCGATAATGTATGGGCCTATTGGGTCACACACCGGGGTTCAATCTCGATAGCAAGAAAAGTTTAGGGACTAAAATTGGCAAAATACAAAAGATTGGTCTGGCAGACACTTAGCGGCGATAACTCTTGGGCGGTCACACCGCTAACTCTTTATTGTTAGCAGTGCTACAGTCCGACAGAATTGCATGTGCTTTAAACTCACCTCTTTCTTTGGCCAATGCATGGAGAGGCCATCATTGGCTCATGGCCGGCCAAGGGGAGTTCTGGGAGCATATGAGAGGTTATAAAAGTGCCCCTTTTGTCTTGCATTCTAATCCTTTGCCAATATTAGTTTACTTACACTTAGAGCTCAAGAGAGATTCATATAAGAGTGCAAGTAATAAGGTTTCCAGTAGATTCTTGCTGTTCTAGAGGCATTATCTAAGTGGAGGAGTGCCCTAGCTTGCTAGTACAAGGAGATTGATGAATTCCCGGGGTGGACATTGATAGAGGAAGGTTGGGTTCGTGGTCTTCTAGTCATCATTCTCTTCTCTCATTTGTTCGAGGAGCTCCATAAGGGTATAACTCATCTCCTTGTTCATTTACATGTTGCAAATGCTAGTATTAGAGTTATGATCCATGACTTGGGGTTTTATGCTTTAAGTACTTGTACATTATGTTTGGTTTGTTGTACTTCGCTTCCGCTGTGCTCATAGGACCCCAACACTTTCTTTTCACACAGCTTCGGCTTTTTCTGTTGGGTGTTGCTGGTTTCTATCTTTCTTTTTGCTCCAGTAGCCGCCTGTCTCAATTGTTCTTGCTCTCTTTTCCACTCAGTTTCTATCATGTCATCTAGATCTTGAAATTTCGCAGTAGCCAGTACCTCCCTAATGTCATCTCTCAAAGTAGAGATGCATCTCTGCATCTTCATTTGTTCTGTCACCACGTATTCCTGACAGAAATGTGACATTTCCATGAATTTTTTTGTTATATCGTCCACTAATTCGGTAGTATGTTTCATAGGTATATATTCTTCATAAATTTTATCCACCCTTGCCCGTGGCGTATACTGTTGTATAAATAATTTCTTTAATTCAGTCCAGGCCATTGCATCAATCCTGGCTCCACCCTTCCTCTGTTCAATGAGGGTCCATTTAGATTGTGTGCAGAGATAGATAACATGTACTATCGTGTCTAATACAATGTGACACAAAAGGATCACACTGCTACACACCCAATTAGAACCTGTTGGATTTTACCTATTTGTGTATCACAATAATTAATAGTTTAATTAATTATTGAGAAAAGAGAAAAATAATAAAAGCTATTTATTATTTAAAAGGAGAAGTTAATATTTAGTTTAAATATAAAGGGGATCAATTAATTAATAGTTATTAATTAATTAGAAAGGTCGAGGGTATTTTCTGCAATTGATTAATAGTTTAATTAAAGCTGGGCTTTAATTAAACGGGTTTGGCCTAATAAGGGCTATTATTATATAAACCTTATTTTAGCCTCATTAATCACAAGTTAATTACAAGAAACAAAAGAAAACCCTAAGGCTCTCTCCCTCTCTTCTCTCTTCGGCGGCGGCGCAAGAGCCGAGACCAACCACCGTGTGACGGTGGCCGGCGGCGACGAGGAACACACACACACACGGGTCACGTTTTGATCCGGGTTTAATCCTTAAGCGGTCTAGCAGCCAGTTCGAGGTGGTGCAGTAGAGGTGGATAACCTGCAGCTGTCTACAGGCTTAGAGAAAAAGTTTTGGTTTGCATCAAGGTATAACTTTTTAACCCTCTTCTTCTTTTAGTTTCTGTATCAGTTAGATGAGCTCACTGGAGGGGGTTTTATTCCGCTGTGCATGTTTTTAGACCCTACAAAACCCTTCAGTGGTATCAGAGCCACTTCTAACCTCGTAGGAGACTAGGTAGGTTTCTTTTTATTCTGATGAAATATGATTCTATTTTATACAGAAAGAAATTTCTTTTTGATCATCCAAGTAAATAGAATTCATGTTTATGATTTCTATTGGATTAGATTAATTAAGTTTTGGATAAAAAGAATTGTTAGATTTAAATATTAATTAAATCTGGTTTTATTGTTGTTATTTGCTATAAACCGAGATCTCGAATACCATTTCCCGGTGGCGGTCCCAGTTTGGGGCGGCGGTCGACCGTGGAATGTGGAACGCGGCGCGTTAGCGTCGCAGTTAGCGGCGCGTTAGCAACCCAGTTAGCGGTGCTAACTGTGTGGTGGGCTTTCGCCCAGAGAACCACGGCCCACGAAGCCTGCGGCCCAGTTAGGGCTTAGCGGCAGGGTTAGCGGCGCTAAAGGCTGTTTTTGGGCCTCGGCCCAGTTTTTATTTCTCGGTCCGTTTTTCTATTCATGACCCAGTTTAAATATTTGACCCAGTTTGCGGCTCAGATATTTGAGGTCAATATTAAATTGAAATACAGTTGTTATTTTAATTTAAGGTTTAAATATTTTTTTTGAGTTTTTGATTTAATATCAAAGTATAAAACTTGAAATATATATTTATTGCAAATAAAGGAAAAACAATATAGAGATTTTAACAGGTTGTTAAAATCAGTAATTTTTCATCAAGATGAATAATTAGAAATCAGTTGTTGTTTTACTTTCATGTATTAGTTTAGTACATGTTTGGGATGTCATAGCCTAGCCCTAGACTTTGTGGACTGTTTTAATTTCCTGCACTTGTAGTTGCTTATGGATTTATTATTCTATGGTGTGGGGAGGCCTGCGTGCCACTTACAACCCCTATTCTATTATGTAAAAGTTTTAGATTAGCGGGCCTGCGTGCCTTTGATATCTTGTACTTTTATATTTCTAGTTTTTAGAATAGAATAGAATAGTTTTATAGAATAATATATATATATATATATTTCTGAAGCAAGGAGCAAGGAGCAAGGAGCAAAGAGAAGGATTAGATGTTGGAGCCAGTGGGAGCTTCAGAATGCCATGCCATGTGTGTTGTGTTTTTCCACTTAGGTTTTGACCATCGGGTTTTTTTTTCGTGTGGCTCACGAAACCGACATTAGTTAAGGGCAAGGCTAAGGCATAATTGTTTGTGGTTGTTTTATTTCTTTACATATTATATATGCGTGGTTGTGATTCTCACGATGAAATAAAACAAGGGTTTTAATAATAGTTAATTATTGAAACAGATGTTTTTAAAAGAAAACTGGCATTAAAGTTTTTCTCGTCAAAAACTTGGAAATCCTTTTTAGAAAAATCTTATATCAGTGTGCTACCCACCTAATGGTACACCTTTCCTGTTAAACGGTACTCGAGTGTCGGAAGTGACCAAACCTTGGGCATTCGGGTTCAAACCATTGCGGGGGAGGGTGTGCGATAATCGGGAGTCCCGGCCAGAGTTCACACTGCATGTCTTAGGTGGTGCGATCTATTTTGGTGATAATCGGGAGTCCCGGCCCAAAATGCACTAGAGGGACTAAACATGTACGGTTCTTGTGACCGATGTCCCGCGGATCTAGGAGTCGTGTCCAGTTAGGATACGATTGGTATAATTTTTACCTACCAGAAATAGCATTGTCCCGGTGGGAAGTGCCCAAACCTTGCATCGGGAAATGTGAAATATGGATCCTAGTCTAATAATTTTTGTTAAAAGGTAATAATTATTAGAAGATGTAATCAATACTGAATCGGTTTTATCTTTTCCTTTTTCTGTAGATGTCTATTTTATCTGTTATTCCGTTTTATTCACCAAGAGAATCTCTAAGTCTCATCACTGGCAAGTGGAAGCTTTCAGGTCCAAACTTTGCTATTTGGAAGATGCATCTGAAAAATGTTTTGGATGCACAGGGAAAGCTTCACATCATTGAGACATTGCCTCTAGAGCGACCAGGAGTAGATGCCCAGGATAGTGAGTATGACACTTACTATCAGTATCTGGCTGACGAATCTGATGTTATGTCGATTCTCGTTCTCACATCATCATCCGAGTTTACGGACGATCTCCGTGAGATGTCATCTTATGATTATGTTCAAGGACTGGAGCAGAAGTTCAAGTTTAGTGAACGGATATGTTACATGCTATTGATGAGGGAAATTTTTTCAGCCATGATGAAATAAAGTCAGCCTATTAGCGATCATCACATAAATATGAGAAGGCTCTTAGATTGCTATGAGAGTTTTGGATCAAAATCAAAACCACATGAGCTAGTTATGCTCTTGTTCGGTTCCTTGACGGACTATTACCAGAAAAGAGTAATGTATGTCCTCGGTGATTTTGAGATGACTGTCGCAGGGTTGCATGAAATCCTTATGTGCATTAGCGATGAGTTGAATCCAAAGCAGCTAGAGTCAACAGTTGTGGACCCTATGCAGGAGGATGACTGGCTGGAAGAACTTGGAGAAATTTTTTGCCCAGACTGTGGTAGCAAGGATTCATGCGAGTACTCACTCGACATAGATCAGCTGGACATTGGTTCACCCAATGATACAGGTATCTTTATGATAGATTGTCTTATTACTTCTTATAATCATGGGTATTGGATACCAGATGTGGTCATCACATATGCAATCATTTGCAGGGATTCAAGAGAAGTAAGTAGCTGAGACAAGGAGATATGGACCTGCGGGTAGGCGAAGGCTCCATGGTTGGTGCCGAAGATGTAGGGACATATTGTCTTAGTTTGCCCTCGGGCATGGTCTTAGAACTAGAACCTTGTTATTATGTTCCTAGACTAATTAAAAATGTTATCTTGTTCAATTTGCTAATAGACTGTGGATTTGCTTATGTTCTTAATGAAAAGACTATTTCATGTTTTAAGAATGATATTTTCTTTTTCAAAGCTACTCCAGAAAACGGTGTATATACGCTAAATTTAGATAACAATGACATCTATCATATAAGTAAGAGATCCAAGAGTAACTTGAATCAAACTTACCTCTGGCATTGTCGTTTAGGACATATAAACGAGAAACACATAGAGAAACTCCGAGATGACGAAATTCTAGAACCATTTGACTTGGAGTCATATGTTGTTTGCGAATCTTGTTTGTCTGGTAAAATGACAAAGCAGCTTTTCAACAGTGAGAATGAAAGGGCCAGCGAGTTATTAGGGATTATACACACAGATGTGTGCGGACCCTTTACTCCGGAGGCTAGAGGAGGATACCGGTATTTCATAACTTTTACTGACGATTTCAGTAGGTTCGGTTATTTCTACCTCATGACGCTTAAATCTGAATGTTTTGAAAAGTTCAAACAGTTTCAGAATGAGGTACAAAATCAGCTGGACAAGAAGATAAAGTCGCTTCGATCGGATCGAGGTGGCGAGTATCTGAGTCAGGAATTCGACGATCATTTGAAGGAATGTGGGATTGTTTCACAACTCACACCTCCGTATACACCTCAGATGAATGGTGTATCAGAAAGGAGGAATCGTATACTGCTTGACATGGTACGATCAATGATAAGTCAGAGTTCACTACCATTGTCATTTTGGGGACACGCACTCGAGACAGCTGCGTTAACCAAATCGGTTGAAAAGACACCGTTCGAGGTATGGACGGGGAAAAAGCCCAAAATGTCTTTTCTAAAGGTTTGGGGATGTGAGGTGTATGTTGAACGAACATTCACGGATAAACTCAATCCCAAATCAGATAAGTGTATCTTCGTGGGTTATCCCAAAGAAACCATGGGATACTATTTCTACCACCCAGATGAGAACAAAGTCTTTGTTGCTCGTAAAGGGATGTTCTTGGAGGAGAAGTTTCTTAAATCAGAAACTCTAAGAAAAGAAATAGAGCTTCAAGAAATTGAAGAGGAGGAGATTACACCGCCACTGATAATTGAACCTGTGGTTCAACAGAGAATTGTTGAATCCCAACCCGAGTCTGTGGTTGAGGAAGAGGTGCAAACACAAGACCTTCGCAGGTCTAGTAGGCCTCGTAATGAGCCAGATAGGTATCTGGGATTCCTAGTTGCTCAAGACGAAGGGGATCTTTTAGAACCCACTACCTACCAAGACGCTGCCTCAGGTTTAGAATATGAGAAATGGCTAGAAGCCATGAAGGCAGAGATGCAATCCATGTATGACAACCAAGTTTGGGAGTTAGTAGATTTGCCTCAACACAGTAAAGCTGTTGGGTGCAAATAGGTCTTCAAGAAGAAGACAGACATGGATGGAAAGGTGCATACTTTTAAAGCAAGGCTAGTGGCAAAAGGTTTCACGCAAACTCATGGTGTTGACTATGATGAAACTTTTTCCGAGTAGCAATGCTTAATACTATTAAGATTCTTATGGCCATATCAGCATATTTTGATTATGAGATATGGCAGATGGATGTCAAAACCGCTTTCCTTAACGGGAAACTGACAGAGGATGTATATATGATGCAACCGGATGGTTTTGCGGATCCAAAGAACCCTAATAAAGTATGCAAGTTGCTTAAATCCATCTATGGACTAAAGCAAGCATCTAGAAGCTGGACCTTACACTTTGATGAGCGTATCAAAGAGTTTGGTTTTACCAAAAGTGAGTTCGAGTCGTGTGTTTACACAAAATTCAATGGGAGCGCGGTAACCTTCCTAGTCTTGTATGTAGATGACATACTGTTAATAGGAAACAATATAACAGTATTACAAGGAGTAAAATCCTGGTTAGGTAAATGTTTCTAGATGAAAGACTTTGTGAGAAGCTGCTTATATACTGGGTATAAGGATCTATAGGAATAGATCTAAGCGGCTTATGACTTAGTCAAAGTACATATATTGACAAAGTCGTGAAAAGATTCAAGATGGATGAATCCAAGAAAGGATTTATTCCTATGCAATCTAGCGCGATTTTAAGCAAGGCTTAGTGTCCTGTGTCTAGTCAAGATCAGGACAAGATGAAATTGATACCATATGCCTCGGCAGTTGGTTCAATCATGTATGCCATGCTGTGTACTAGACCCGAGGTTGCCTACTCTATCAGTGTCACGAGTAGATATCAGCAAAATCCTGGTGAAGCCCATTGGGCAGCCGTCAAGAATATTCTCAAGTACCTGAGAAGGACGAAAGACATATTCCTAGTTTATAGAGGTTCGATGGATGAGCTAAGTGTAACTGGTTACATTGATGCTAGTTTCCAGACCGACAGAGACGACTTCAGGTCGCAGTCAGGATTTGTCTTTACCCTAAACGGAGGAGCCATATCTTGGAAGAGTCAGAAGCAAGATACAATAGCAGATTCTACTACAGAGGCAGAGTATATTGCGGCAAGTGATGCGGCAAAGGAAGCTGTCTGGCTGAAGGATTTTATCTCGGATCTTAGAGTTGTTGCCAGTATCTCTAGACCGATCGATATATTCTGTGACAACTCAGGGGCTGTGGCGCAAGCTAAAGAGTCTAGAGATCATCAGCGGACTAGGCACGTACTCAGGAAATATCACCTCATCCGAGAGATCATTGGAAGATATGATATTAGACTGCAAAAGATACCGACGGACGACAACGTTGCTGACCCGTTGACGAAGCCGCTAGCTAGGGCTAAGCATGAGAGGCATGCGAGTTCTATAGGAATGCAGTACTTAGAACATAGCAGCTAGTTCATGTTTTTGATTATTATTATAGATGTAACTTGAGACTTTTTATTATGTAATTACATTTCATGGGATTGAAATAGGAGGTTTTTACATAACTGTTTCTAGTTGTCTATTTTTAGCATGTTTAACCTATCCATGACAAGTCAAGTGATGAATTGTCTAAATGCCCGTAGCTACTTAATGTAGTGGGATCTACATTAGGGAGGTAACGCTATTATGGATATTTGATGATTTATTCGGGTATGAATAAAAGCACAAGGTTGTGACCAAGTATTCATAGATATTTATCAGGGGATAAATATTGGGGTGATCCGCATCAAGTTTACTTCATGGAGCGTTAACATAAGTAAACTTGATAGGTTGTCCTTAGACCTGAGATATTTGGTTTGGGGCGTGGTAACTTCTGTACTTTAGCATGTTCTAACGTCACACCATAACAGGGTGATTATAAGGGGCTTGTCTAGGTGCAGCGGAAGCCATGTGCTCAAATTACAAATAGTCAAGATGGCATTTGCACCTCCTTTTTAAGAGAGATATTTTCTGAGCTCCTCGACGATTAAGACTACTGAAAATGCGTGGCCGCGCTCGGTTAGAATGATAGTTATTCGTTCGGCAAACCGTAACTGCAGAGTTTCGAAATCAGAGTCGAGAAAATCTGAGTATTTAATGAGATCCCTGCTCCATGTCAAATACTCACATTACGAAATATCGCAATGCAAAAGGAAAAGCCTAGATAATCCAATGTATGGATTATATCTCTAGATGTAAGAGATCTCATAGTCTGGTTAACCTAAGCGTCTGGCTAGGGACCTCCTTAGGCCAACGATGTACAAGGAGTGTTACTTATCTTGCACAAGTGGGAGTCTGTTAGATTATGTGCAGAGATAGATAACATGTACTATCGTGTCCAATACTATGTGACACTAAAGGATCACACTGCTACACACCCAATTAGAACCTGTTGGATTTTACCTATTAGTGTATCACAATAATTAATAGTTTAATTAATATTCAGAAAAGAGAAAAATAATAAAAGCTATTTATTATTTAAAAGGAGAAGTTAATATTTAGTTTAAATATTAACGGGACCAATTAATTAATAGTTATTAATTAATTAGAAAGGTCGAGGGTATTTTCTGTAATTGATTAATAGTTTAATTAAAGCTGGGCTTTAATTAAACGGGCTTGGCCTAATAAGGGCTATTATTATATAAACCTTATTTGAGCCTCATTAATCACAAGTTAATTACAAGAAACAAAAAAAAAACCCTAAGGCTCTCTCCCTCTCTTCTCTCTTCGGCGGCGGCGCAAGAGCCGAGACCAACCACCGTGCGACGGTGGCCGGCGGCGACGCTGAACACACACACACACGGGTCACGTTTTGATCCGGGTTTAATCCTTAGGCGGTCTAGCAGCCAGTTCGAGGTGGTGCAGTAGCGGTGGATAACCTACAGCTGTCTAGAGGCTTAGAGAAAAAGTTTTGGTTTGCATCAAGGTTTAACTTTTTAACCCTCTTCCTCTTTTAGTTTCTGTACGAGTTAGATGAGATCACTGGATGGGGTTTTATTACGCTGTGAATGTTTTTATACCCTACAAAACCCTTCAGGTCCCCCAATCCATGGCTATGTAGATTAAAGGCATACCTCATCTTCATAATAGCATGAGATCCCGAAGTTTTCAAGGCTCCCTAAACATCCGCTAACCACCTATTTGTTAGAATTATAAAGTGAGGGTGCAATATGTAATTCTTGTAAAGTTAGGCAAACCCTATTATAGGCTTTGCCTCTTCAATCAAAGTTAAGCTTCGCATCCGTTAGTTATTTACACCCATATGTGTGTGTTCTCTCTTAGCTATTGGCTCTCTCTCTAAAACCAAACTCAAACACACACAAACACACATTAGCATTGCTTCATCCGTATAATACGGGACCATCAATTGGTATCAGAGCTAAACTCAGGTTTTGGCTCGTGATTGTTCGAAGAATCAAAGCTCAAAGGTAAAGGATTGTGCTCTCAGTTACTGTTGCATCGAACAACAACCATTAAGGTGATTCCGAGTGGTATTCAAGGTATTAACCATCGATACTCAAGGGTATAACACACTCAAGGTATAAACAACCCCTCATTCTATCATTTTATTGAGTTATTAAAGCCTTGGTTATTGTTACATTGGTTTTTCTTGAGAAAGTGTACTACCGAAGTGAAATACATCATCAAAAAGGCTATCGATTCGGTGTTTATACATATTCGGGTGTTTAAAATTCTGGATTTTACACTATTAATGGAGTTTTAAGTTCTTAAAAGTTCAGCCAAGAAGAAGATAAACCATATTTTAGCAAGTTTTAATTTTTAAGAATTAAAAACTTCAAAAATTAAGTGTTTTCCAAGGCAATCAAGTACTCTCATCAGCCACTTATAGTACAAGTCGCAAGTCACTAATCAGGGAAAGTCATCAGATTTGACTTTTTGTGTCAGAATCTAGCCCTATCGACCGCACTATTCAAATTGGGTCGATAGGGAGGGTTTAAGTCACGCGGACGATAGAAGCAGTTGGTTACAAAATCCTATATGATTGGTTCTAGTGTTATGGACCATGTTCTTTTAAGAAGGCTATCGATCGGGTTTCTATTTTGTTTCTAAGTGTTGAGAACTAGTTATCGACCGTGTTACCTTTGGTCCATTCGATACAAGGCTACAAATTAACTTTTGGGTATTCAAGCACTAAGGTGCTATCGATCCAGTTCTATCGATTCTTGTTACTATTATTTGAACTCACAAGTGCTTGATTCGACATGGATCTATCAGTTACATTTGGTTACTGACTCTATCGAACCAAGTTGTTACTCTGTCCAATTTTCAACAGGTCAAGCTGATTCTATGGAACCAGTTACAGAGAAGAAATTGCCAAGTGTTGGGATCTATAGAAACTAGTCAAAGAACCCTATCGAACAAGGGTTGAATTTGTTGGACTTGTGATTTATCGAACACAAGATTGAACTTATCGAACAAGAGAACATTGGACTTTAAACACTAAAATCTATCTAATTCAAATTTGAATTTAATCTAAACAGATCTAATTCAAAATTGCATTAAATTGAAAGTTTAAAGATAACCTTGAAAGAATCTTGTCGACTTTGATAACTAAACGACTTTGAACAATCAACTTGAAACGAGTAAACGATCAATACTTATACAACAATCAACATGTCGAGATCGGATGAAATGATGTCCATTGGAAATACAAAACCACCAGTTTTGTTCGAAAAAGGAGTACCAGAAAGGAAGGTTCATAGACTTCCTTGAGCACAATGAGCTGTACGGGTAAGATATGATTGACTACATTTAAAAGGGAAATACATCGTAATTCAAAATGGTAGAAGCTGATACAACCAACAATCCTCCCATTCCCCGACAAGAGAGGGAAAAGACCAACGATGAACTCACCACTGCAGAAAAGGAGAGAAAGAAAGCTGAGCGTCTTGCAAAATATTATCTCAAACGTACTAACGAAATCTGGGATGAAATAAAGAAACAACTTCAGGGAACTGAACAAGGGGAGTACATCAAACGTACTTAACTGGTGATGACGTTGTTTAGCAAGTTACAAAATAAGTACAAGAATTACGACAAATATAAACACACGTTATCCCAGCAAGTATGACTGGATCGTGTAGTAGTATAGATGCGGTAAGTCAAGATCGATCCACGGGGAAATAATCTTTATAATACAAATCTATAAATTATATTAATTAATCTAAAGGGGGGGGGGGGTTTGTTTTTGTAGTAAAATAAAATTACGATTAATTACGACGAATTAAAGCAATAGAAATACAATAATTGAAATATAAGATGATAATAATATTCACTATGATAATAATCCTCCAATATATAGATTTGATTTGTAGGACCCGATTATATTGATTTTCCCAAGAGGTTGGATTTTTAACTCCCGTTAACGATCCGCAATGTTATTTAATAGTTTTTATTAACTCCCGTTAATATTCTTTTTAAACAACACACCTCAATTATCGTATAATTGTTGGAATTAGCTCCCGCACCATCCTTAATGTATAAACTCTCATTTATAAATTAACTTAACGTTTATTCCGTTATCAATTAATAGATTTCACTTGTTAGTCATAACAACCAATTATATTATTACCAAAGGTAATAATACAATAGAAATCACCCAATTATTCATTCACATGTCAAATTGCTTAGATTTGATAAACAAATTTATTAACCAAAGGTGTAGAATAATAACGTTAAGGATCTTTTCAATTAATACGATAATCGGATATGAAAATCAATATAATACCGAAAAGTAAATCAAATCATTATAAAGGATTCATAAGATCATAATGAATATAGAAAGAAGTTACCCCATAGATGAATAAGTCTTGTACATGGCTTGGTACATCATGGTTTGGACAACCATGATGACTTCTCTCTTGATTTCACACAAACTAACTATATACTCTTTTAGATACTATCTAATTAATTTAGATAGATCTAATTAGAATTACTACTAAATAAATAGAAGTGTTTACATAGGAAAGGAGAGATATTCTAGTCTAGAGAGAGGTATAGAGAGGTAGAGAGGTGCCCTCCAAATGAACAAACAATGGTTGCTAATTATAGGAAAAGAACTGTGGGACTTCACGGCGTGAAGGGGGCTTCACGGCGTGAAGTCACTTGCTCCGGTCATAAATATCATTTTCCTTTTTCTTTTCCAAACCAACTCCATAATTCAATCAAGAGGTGTGCTCTTTTGGCTGGATCTTCATGGTTTCATTCCTTGCTTCTAGAATTCATCTTGAGTTTAATATATTTCCACCATGAGAGTAATAAATATGTTACTTTTGATGGTAAAAATCTTCATGGCATGAAGTCTTGTATTTCCATATTGATTTTAGCACTTTCCTTTGCTTTTTGCTTCATTCTTCAATTCCAAGTGCTATTTTCCTATAATCACCAAACAATAACATATTTATATATTAAATGTCCATTTTATAAAGAAAATAATTAAAACTACATGATATTGGCATATAAAAATATTTATAAATTAGGCAATATCATAAGTTCCCACACTTAAACTTTGCTAGTCCTCGAGCAAAACTATTATAAAAAATTTTACTTAGTAATCAAATAAATCAATTTTCTTTTATTATACCAAACATTTAAAATTTTAAAACACAAAGAAATTAAAATAATAAAATCATTATCATGCAGACTTTTCATCCTGTATCTGAGGTTTTCTACCATATGTAGGTAGAAGTTAAAAGTTGGTGAAAGCTATATATGTCAAAACATACTTTTATTAGCATAGGCTTGTATCCAAATCTCATTTCCACCATTAGAGACATCAACCTTCAAGAGGACTTTGGGGTTGTAATGTTAAGTTAGCGGTTAAACACAAGTTAGTGTAACGAAAATCCGGACTTTTGTTAAATAGAAATTGAATATTTCTTGATTCGAATGAAACACTAAACAAATGTATTCTACAAACTTGTATTGCACGTATTTTCTCGTTTTATTTTGTGCAATAGTTACAAGTTTTTACAACATAAATCATAGTATTAACAAAAATAACATTCTAGTCTATTTTTGAGCCAAAACGTTTTTGATATACATTATCAACGTTTTTCTCTTATTTGTACAATCTACCACATCTATCAAACACTTAGACACTTACTATTTAACTAAATCCGGTTTTTTCAGTTACGGCCAAAAGATGGTCAAAACTGAAGGTTAAAAAGTTAGGCTAGAAAATGAAAAGGCTAGGCTTCAACATGTTTACAAGGGTATCGAGTGCTAAAAATAAGCACTACGCAACACAAAGACAATAGTCAATCAAAAATTAGTATGTTAGTAACAAAAGAAGGCCTCTATCAGTGCAATGGTATGTAGTCTCATTTTTATGGTTTTTAACAAGAATTTAGTAACAAGTTCTACCTTCATTGTATGTTGACTTCCTTACTCCAAAGAAAAGCATCATAAGATAAATGCTAATAATTATAGGCTCAATCTCTCTTTTGGGTAATGGAATAGGATTAAAGTAAGCATGATCTTTCAATTATTTTTCTAATTTAGTTGTGATAAAAAAAATTTTAAGTTTAGGTAATAAAAAAATCGAAAAATTTGACCACAATTTTTATAAATTTTTTATAATAGAATTTTTTATATCTTATCGGCTTTTAGCCTTAAGACTTTCGATTTATAACAAAGTTAAGAATTTAACCCCTTCCCACACTTAGAAATTTTCATTGTCCTCAATGCAAAAACCAGTACAGATAAAATATATCTGACCGTTGAACATTAACAACAACAAACATTCTCTTTATAAACCAATTTTTTACTCCATTTCACACATACTTCTACCAACTACTCCAACAACTTCTCCAAAATATATATATTTTTGTTCCTTTCGAGAGAAAAAAATGATTGATCCGGTTTTGGTTTTAAATATTTTGGTGCTTATCATGATAACCATCTATTTCTACTCAACTTTCCCGCTTGAAGAATGGTTGGAGTTATATCCGATATTTTCTAGTATTTTCTGGCTACTACTCATAATGGCTTTTTTAATCCCGTACGTTTGAAGCGGATATGTGTTTAATGTAATAAAATTTTAGGAGCTCAATAATACAAAGAAATACTCCCCTGTGGTTCGAGTTATCTTTCTTGTGTAATCTGTACTCCTTTTTTTTTCGTTGGTTCCGAATGTATTTTCTTCCATGTTTCTAATATGAGTCGAGTTTATCTTCCCGTGTGTTATTTCCTTATCTTCTGTAGAAACACTTTTTTATTTCTTTATAAAAAATAATAATAACACGTAATATAATAATAAAACATCACACCAAACTAAAATAAATAAATCACACAAATAAAACTAGATAGAGTTTACCATAAAAACTTAACGTCAAATAGGATCGTCGGATCCAATGTTCGTAAGGCGTCTTGTATGGTGGGTTGTAGTTAACTCACTTTCGTAGGAATCACGGTTGCATTTAGCATATGCAACAAGCCTTTAAACCTGTCGGTAGCCCGAGTGGACGAGTTATAGTCTCGTGAGGGTTTCTAGGCAACACACCCACAAAGTTGGAGCAACATATATATAAAAAGAAATCACACCAAATAAAACATGCATTAAAAAGAAATTTGCTCCACAAACCGAATCCAAATAATATCAAATAAAAAAAACAAACGTTTTTTTTAATTTAACTTTAAAATTACTTAGACATTGTTGCATCACTTCCATTATAAGCATCCTTAACTTATATCATTTTCCATTCTCTGTAAGCACATAACTCATGGAAAAATTTAGAAACGAGTGATTGGTGGTAAAAACTATGTCTAGAAGAGGATGGTAATAAAGTAGTGATAAGACGCGCGAGAAACGTAAAGAAGGTAAGGAAATCATTTCCATAAACCTTATTTTTAAACTAAGTTTTAATACACAAATAATCTTATTAACATTAAACACTAGCTAATCATGATGAATTAAACTAACCTTGAAGATTTTAACATATAAATAACATTTTAGCAACAAATCTTCAAAAATTAAAACTTATATCCAATGAAATCATCAATTCCTCATATAATCAACCAAGTTTATGTTCCTAATCATCATTCATAACATCATATAGAAATTTCTAAGCCTAAATCATGATCTTGAAATTTCCATAATCAAAGATTAACAATTTTTTAAGCATAAATCCTAGAAATTTCAACACTTTTTCATGGATTAACATCATATTATCAACAAAAGATCACAATATTACCAAGAAATCACTTTTCATTATCAAGTCTTCAAACTCTATGTTCAAGAACATCAAAAACATGCCCAAATCGAAAATTTCATGGATCAAAGTATGTATAATCATCAAAAGTTGCAAGAAATCATGAAATCTTACCTTAGGAGCCATGTATATGCAATGGATCTTTGAAATTGATGATTTTCGTGGCTTTGGATGGAAGAACCGAGGGTAGAGAGAGAGATTACGGCGTGAGAAATGACTAGAAACCCTAATTTTTTTCTTTAAAAAGCCCGACTTCATGGCGTGAGACCCTAGGGGTTCACGGCGTGAAGTCTGTATTTCCGAAAATTATTTATTTTTTATTTTTTTTATGTTTTGGGTTTTTATAATATTTTTTTTTAAACAAAGAATTATTTTAAAAATGGCCCGGCACGTTGATCAGAAGGCAAGATCCTTTCGGTATTTTACCTTTCGGAAAATCCAACAACCTTACTGATTCAGTCATTCTAGACACCATTTCTTAAATAATCTTCACAAATTAAATCACACAAAATATTACAAAAAATTTCGATTGAGAGGTTTTAAACTTTTTCGGCTTTTGAGCCTTAAGTTTTTGAACTTACCATTAGCCCTTCTCTAATTTTCTTGGTAACAAAAACTGTACACAACTTTTGACTTCTCAAATAAGAATTCAAAAGAACATTTTAACGCTATCGTTCTGCGAAATCATTTAACGTCAGATCTTTAAGACGAATGGAAGAGATTTTACGTACCTTCATCAGTAACGATTTCTGGTTCAAGCTTATTTAATCTTAGGAAGAACAAATCATCAATCATCATGCTAACGTTTGAATTAGGTCTGAGATTTCCTTCAGCTTTTAGCTTAACTGGGTCCCTCTTTAATGCATCCGCACATTCTGATTGTGAATTCGTTGGTGTTTTCCTGCATTTTGTATAATGTGCCGGTGCACCACATTTCCAACATGTTCCCGTTTGTAATGCTCTTCTTTTCCTTGCATATATTAAAGTTCCTCTTCCAAATCTTTCAAAATTATGATCACTCAAAACTTTCCTTTTAATTATTAAACATCTTGAAATAATATCCATCCGAATATCCAAAGGCAGATTTGTTTTAAAATGCAAACAGTTCAAAAGTGTCCTGATGTTATTTGAGGGCAACAACGCAATATTCATTTTGAAAACACTATAGCAATAACAAATTTTCACAAAAGCAAGTCCAGTTCTTTTATGTCTGCCGGTAAAAGACCAAACCACACAAAATTAAAACAAAACGGGTTGCCTCCCGGAAGCGCTATATTTTTGTTTCTCAAGTCGTCAGCTCGACTCTTTTATTTTTATTTTCAATTTTCTGCTTTATAGAGAGTAAGAATTTCTCTCTTTGTTTCTTTCATGCCTTCTTCATATAATTTTAGACGATGACCATTTACATGAAAAGTATCATACTTACCTTGAAGTTCCACATATCCTAATGGAAATGATTTAATCACCGTGAAAGGTCCTATCCATTTGGATTTTAGTTTCCGTGCAGAAAATTTAAATTTTGATTGATAGATCAAAACCTTATCTCCTGTATGAAATTCTTTATTTCCTTTCAATCGTTTGTCATGCCATAATTTTGTTCTTTCTTTGTATAATCTAGAGTTTTCATAAGCTTGCAATCTTAATTCTTCCAACTCATGTAATTGATAGAATATTTCATTTCCAGCCTTGTCAATATCTAGATTACAATTATTTAAAGCCCAATAAGCTTTATGTTCAATTTCAAAAGGTAAATGACATGACTTACCATACACCATTTTAAACGGTGTTGTCCCGATCGGTGTTTTATAAGCTGTACGAAATGCCCATAATGCGTCATTCAATTTGGATTCCCAAATTTTAGGATTATTTTGCACAGTTTTTTCCAAAATTCTTTTTAAAGATCGGTTAGTGTTTTCTACTTGTCCACTTGTTTGTGGATGATAAGAAGTAGAAAATCTATGTGTTACTCGATATCTTTTTAAAACTTTTTCTAATTGATGATTGGCAAAATGAGTTCCTCTATCACTAATTAAAGCTTTAGGTGTACCAAAACCTGAAAATAGATTTTTCAAAAAGTCTACCACAACTCGGGCATCGTTTGTTGGTAATGCTTTTGCTTCTGCCCATTTAGAGACATAATCAATAGCAACTAAAATATAACGATTTTTATTTGAATTAGGAAATGGACCCATGAAATCAATTCCCCAAATATCAAATACTTCACAAACTAAAATACCTTTTTGTGGCATTTCATCACGTTTAGAAATATTACCAATCCTTTGACATGCATCACAAGTTTTTACCATTGCAAATGCATCTTTAAAAATTGTCGGCCAATAGAAACCTGCATCAAAGACTTTTTTCCAGTTAAATTAGGGCCAAAATGTCCCCCAGTAGGTCCTTGATGACATTCTTGTAGAATTTGTTCGGCTTTAGTACCGAATACACATCGGTGCAATAAATTATATGTACCAATTTTGAATAGATATGGTTCTTCCCAGTAGTAATACTTTGCATCCGACAAAAGCTTTGCTTTTTGTTGGTATGTCAATCCTTTGAGAATAGTACCTGCAGCTAAGAAATTTGCAATATCTGCAAACGAATGAGTATTTAAATCATCACCTATATTAATTGATTCAAGAGATTCATCCGGAAATGTATCATGAATTTCCCTTTCATCAATTATTTCTAAATTCGGATTTTCTAATCTTGATAAGTGATCTGCAGCTAGATTTTCGGCTCCTTTCTTATCACGAATTTCTATGTCAAAGTCTTGGTTTTGCATCTTGTTTATTAAAAAGGTACTTGAGAGCAGAATGATCCGTATATACTATGGTTTTGGACAATATTAGATAAGAGCGAAACTTATCAAATGCAAAAACAACGGCTAAAAGTTCTTTTTCTGTTGTTGTATAATTTTTGTGTGCATTTGTTAATGTCCTACTTGCATAGTATATAGGTTGAAAATGTTTATTTATTCTTTGTCCCAACACCGCTCCTAATGCATAATCACTAGCATCACACATTAATTCAAATGGTATATTCCAATCCGGCGATACTATAATTGGCGCATTAGTGAGTTTTTCTTTTAATAGATTAAAAGATTTCATACACTCTTGTGTAAACTCAAATGGTGTGTCCTTTTCTAATAAGTGGGTCAATGGTTTCGTAATTTTTGAAAAATCTTTTATAAATCTTATGTAGAAACCAGCGTGACCTAGAAAACTTCTTATTCCTTTTATATTTGATGGTGGGGGTAATTTATTGATTACTGCAATTTTTGCTTTGTCAACTTCTAATCCTGTTTTTTAAATTTTATGTCCTAGAACAATGCCTTCTTTAACCATTAAGTGACATTTTTCCCAATTTAAAACAAGATTAGTTTCCTCACACCTTTTTAAAACTTTTTCTAGACTCGATAAACAAGTATTGAAAGAGTTTCCAAAAACAGAAAAATCATCCATGAATACTTCCATATATTCTTCAATCATATCATGAAAAATAGCCGTCATACATCTTTGAAAAGTAGCTGGTGCGTTACAAAGTCCAAACGACATTCGTTTATAAGCAAAAGTTCCAAAAGGACATGTAAAAGTTGTTTTTTCATGATCTTTTGGATCTATTGGTATTTGGAAATATCGTGAAAATTCATCTAGAAAACAATAGAATTCATTACCTGCAAGTCTTTCAAGCATTTGATCAATAAAAGGGAGTGGAAAATGATCTTTTCTTGTTGCATCATTTAATTTACGATAATCAATACACACTCTCCATCCCGTGACAGTTCTTGTAGGTATAAGTTCATTATTTTCATTTATAACTACTGTCATACCTCCCTTTTTTGCCACTACTTGAACTGGGCTAACCCATGGACTATCAGAAATTGGGTATATTAGTCCTGCATCGAGTAGTTTAATAATTTCCTTTTTAACCACTTCTTTCATATTAGGATTTAATCTTCTTTTTCTTTGTACACATGGTTTAAGATCTTCATTCATAAGTATTTTATGTGTGCAATAAGAAGGATTAATACCTTGAATATCAGCGGTTTTCCAAGCAAAAGCTTTTTTATGATTCTTGAGTACTTTTAATAGTTTTTCTTTTTCTTTCTGTTTTAAACTAGATGAGATAATAACACGAAGTGAAAAATTTTCTTGTAGAAATACATACTCAAGATGTTCTGGAAGTTCCTTAAGTTCAAGTTCAGGTGGTTCCTCAATAGATGATTTAATTTTAAAATCAGGTATTACCTCGATTTGTTCCTCATCCTCTGAATCACTACCTTCAGTATCTATTTTTAGTAATTCTTCGAGTTCCATGTCTAGATCTTCATGAGAAATGATAGTTGTTGGAGGATCTTCATCCTTCAAAAATTCTTCAATTTCTTTAGAAATGCAATCATCAATAATATCTACAAAGAAACAAGAATCATCAGAATTTACCGAATGTTTCATTGCTTTATTAATAGAAAAAGTTACCCTTTCGTCTACTATACCAAGAGTAAGTTGTTTTTTTGAAACATGAACTATGGCATCCGCAGTGTTTAAAAATGGCCTTCCTAAAATTAAGGGTACTTTACTATCTTCACTCATTTCAAGAACAACAAAGTCTACCGGAAATATAAATTTATCAACTTTTACCGGTAAGTTTACAATTATGCCAATTGGATATTTAAAAGATCTATCTGCCAATTGAATGCTCATTCTTGTTGGTTTTAGCTCACTTAGTTCCAGTTTTTTATATAATGAATATGGCATTAAATTTATACTGGCACCTAAGTCGGCTAATGCCTCATAAACAATTGTATCGGAAAAATAGCAAGGAATAGTAAAACTCCGTGGATCTCCAAGCTTTTGTGGCATTTGTGTTTGTAATAATGCTGAACATTCCTCATTAAGATATGTGGAAAAAATTTCTTCCATTCTTCTTTTGTTTGAAAACAAATCTTTTATGAATCTTCCATAATTTGGCATACCTGAAAGTACATCAACAAGTGGTAAATTGATTCGTATTTGTTTTATCATTTCGCTAAACTTATCATATTATTCTTGAAGTTTTTCCTTTTTAAGCCTTTGAGGATATGGTACTTTCGGTTTATATTCTTTAAGTGGAGGTTGAAGTTTTGAATTATTATCTTTTTCTTTTAATTCATCTCCATCTTTTTCTTTTTCATTTTGTACCTTATGTTCTTCTTGAGTAGGTTCAAGAATAGAAGGAGATTTTACCTCTTTACCACTTCTAGTGGTAATTGATTTTACCTGTTCATGTCTTTGATCTCCTTTTGGGTTTACTTGAGTATTAGGTGGAAGTTCACGTTGATGTCTTTCTGAAAGTTGCTGAGTCATTCTTCCAATATCTCTTTCAAGATTTTGGATCGAGGCTTGATGACTTTTGATTATCTGCAAATTAGTAATGTGTCCTTTCTAATATTTTCATTTATTTCATTTGCAAATTTTCTCATTATATTTTCTATATCTGGTTTTTGTTCAAAATTATCATTTCTTTGTTGTATTCCAAATTGGTTATTCTTATAAAAACCCGGTGGTCCTGGTTTTACATAATTATTATTTCGATTATTACCTTGCCAATTTGAATTACCACCTTGATAATTTCCTCCTTGGTTTAGAAAGTTTACCTCTTCTGGAGCTAGAATAGGTTTATCATTGATACTACAATCCTTTGTAAAGTGCGGTCCTTTGCACATGTCACAACCAATCTGTATAGCTTGTATAGAAGAAGTTAATTCGTCTATTTTCTTTTGTAGAATTGTTTGGTTTGTTCTAAGAGCTGCTAATTCTTCTTCATTATTTCCGTCATTTGTACTTATTTGATTTACCATTTTTCTTTTGTCCGAATTCCAATCAAGATTATGAATTGACACATCATCAAGAAGTTTATATGCTTCATTAGGTGATTTATAAAGAAAAACTCCTCCACTTGATGAGTCTAAATTCATTCTTGAATTTGGGTTTACGCCTCTATAAAAGATTTGTACTATTTGACCTTTTGTAAAACCATTATTCGGACAACTTCTAATTAATTTTTTCATTCTTTCCCATGATTCAGATAAATTTTCATCACCTTCTTGCTGAAAGCTAATAATATCATTTTTTAATTTTTCAGCTTTTGAAGGAGGATAAAATTTAGTCACAAATTTATTCCTTAACTCTTCCCAATTAGTTATAGAATTTGGCTCTAATGATTTAAGCCAAACTTTTGCTTCATCAATTAAAGTAAAAGGAAAAATTCGAAGACGTACCGCATCATTAGAAGCACCTTGATTTTTAAAAAGTTCACAAATGTCCAGAAAATTTTCAATATGAAGATTTGGATCATTAACACTCTTACCATCGAATTGCAGATCTCGGATCATATGAAGTATTTGTCCTTTTATTTCAAAATTTTCACCTTGTATGGCAGGATTTTTAATTGCTGGATCAACAGTTTTCGGAGCTTTTTCTCTTCAATTCCACATCGGTTGATCATCCTCCATAATTTCTTTAATATGTTCTATCTTTGGTTTTTTAAATAATCTTTTTTCAGGATTAGACAAAGGTTCAAATAATTTTGATGTTGAACTTCGTGTCATAGACTAGAAAAACCAAATAAGAAGGTGAAAAAGTAAAAAAAAATATAAATATATATATATATATATATAACTATAATATAAATCATACTTGAAAACAAGTTTTCAAGCAAGCCTTGATTAATTAATAATTTAAGAGATGTAAAAATAATACCTTATTTCCCCGGCAGCGGCGCCAGAAACTTGATGACGTTGTTTAGCAAGTTACAAAATAAGTACAAGAATTACGACAAATATAAACACACGTTATCCCAGCAAGTATGACTGGATCGTGTAGTAGTATAGATGCGGTAAGTCAGGATCGATCCACGGGGAAATAATCTTTATAATACAAATCTATAAATTATATTAATTAATCTAAAGGGGGGGGGTTTGTTTTTGTAGTAAAATAAAATTACGATTAATTACGATGAATTAAAGCTATAGAAATACAATAATTGAAATATAAGATGATAATAATATTCACTATGATAATAATCCTCCAATATATAGATTTGATTTGTTAAGACCCGATTATATTGATTTTTCCAAGAGGTTGGATTTTTAACTCCCGTTAACGATCCGCAATGTTATTTAATAGTTTTAATTAACTCCCGTTAATATTCTTTTTAAACAACACACCTCAATTATCGCATAATTGTTGGAATTAGCTCCCGCATCATCCTTAATGTATAAACTCCCGTTTATAAATTAACTTAACGTTTATTCCGTTATCAATTAATAGATTTCACTTGTTAGTCATAACAACCGATTATATTATTACCAAAGGTAATAATACAATAGAAATCACCCAATTATTCATTCCCATGTCAAATTGCTTAGATGTGATTAACAAATTTATTAACCAAAGGTGTAGAATAATAACGTTAAGGATCTTTTCAATTAATACGATAATCGGATATGAAAATCAATATAATACCAAAAAGTAAATCAAATCATTATAAATGATTCATAAGATCATAGTGAATATAGAAAGAAGTTACCCCATAGATGAATAAGTCTTGTACATGGCTTGGTACATCATGGTTTGGACAACCATGATGACTTCTCTCTTGATTTCACACAAACTAACTATATACTCTTTTAGATACTATCTAATTAATTTAGATAGATCTAATTAGAGCTACTACTAAATAAACAGAAGTTTACAGAGGAAAAGAGAGATATTCTAGTCTAGAGAGAGGTGTAGAGAGGTGCCCTCCAAATGAACAAACAATGGTTGCTATTTATAGGAAAAGAACTGGGGGGCTTCACGGCGTGAAGTCACCTGCTCAGGTCATAAATATCATTTTTCTTTTTCTTTTCCAAACCAACTCCATAATTCAATCAAGAGGTGTGCTCTTTTGGCTGGATCTTCATGGTTTCATTCCTTGCTTCTAGAATTGATCTTGAGTTTAATATATTTCCACCATGAGAGTAATAAATTTGTTACTTTTGATGGTAAAAATCTTCATGGCAAGAAACTTTTGAGTTCATGGCATGAAGTCTTGTATTTTCTTCTTGATTTTAGCACTTTCCTTTGCTTTTTGCTTCATTCTTCAATTCCAAGTGCTATTTTCCAATAATCACCAAACAATAACATATTTATATATTAAATGTCCATTTTATAAAGAAAATAATTAAAACTTCATGATATTGGCATATAAAAATATGTATATATTAGGCAATATCAACTGGTTAACAGCTTTCATGACTTTGGTGCTCGTGAAAATGAACTTCTCTTGGAAACATATGGACGTTTTTGCAAACTGCAAAACGAATTGAGATCAAACAAGATCATTAGGACTGATCTAGACCTGAACTATGAATTCCTGAAGTCACTTGGTCAGGAATGGAAGGAAGATGCAAGACTGTACAAACACATCAACAAATATTTAACCACTGTCACCTTCCATAACATCTTTTAAGACCTCATTCATTACCAAGATGAAGTTTCCAAATCTATACCAAGACAACCAACCGTTGATCCTCTAGCTCTGGTTGCAACTGACCAACTTCCAAGAGAATCATCATCTAGACCTATGAAGTACAAGCAGGTGGCACTAAGTGAATCTAAACCTGATGACGATGATGAAGATTCAGTTGAAGCAGCTATTCACTCTCTTTCCGTTGTTGGTAAAACTTTCAGAAACCGTTTCACCAAGACAAACAATAAGTAACGGTTTACCTCTGGCTCACGACGCCCAGAAAGACTTGCATCTGCTGACAAGCCAAGGTTCCCGCGGGAAGAGAGGAAGGATGAATAGAAGACCGTGTCCAAATGCTACAATTGTGGTCGGTTACGGCATATGATCAGGAACTGCCCACAAAAGAAAATGAAAGATGCTGAGTACTATCGGAAAAAGTACCCCCTGTCAAAGCAAAAGCAGGCTGGTAACGCTGTCACTCCCCGCTAAAGCGGAAACACGGGGTATGGCTACTCTATGATTTCATAGCATAAGGTTGTAGTTAATACTTAACACAACCATAAAAAAATATGACATCACCACACGTTACAAACATTGTCGGAAAATAAAATACAAAACATTGTATTAAAATATAACAAAAGATTAAACGGTTTTGAATCCATGAGATGTAGCACACATGCATGGCCTCTTAACACTTACATCCTTAACCTGAAAAGCATGATGAAAACGGGTCAACTATAAAGTTGGTGAGATCATAGGTTTTCGTAAGCGAGAAATACATAAATAAATTTTTCATGAAATACAATTTGATATTTAGGTGTTTCGTTGTCACCTAACTCAACATAAGATTCTTAGTTGTCCAACATGTATCAGCACCACAACTTATATGTTTGTACATTAGCAATATTTGCACTAAGCCACTACCAAACCATTCAGACAACGATGCCCACGATCTATACACAGAGGTAAGTCTAACTCACATGTGTAAGATCAAAAATATATATTTAAAACATTTTCAAGTATGTACACTTAAGGTTCGTCAACCCTAAGTGGGGGTGTCCCTACCCACAATAGCGCTATCCACAATACTATAGGCTCATATTGAGTTAATGGTAGTGTACCAATTGCTTTCACGGGACTTACACCGCTTTAAACTTAGGCAGTGCATAACATATACATATCAAGTGCTTTTTGAACATCAAATCAAGTATTTCATAGGACAACATACAAAGTTGATTTTAATCATGCTTTTCACCCCAAAAACTTAGTAAAAATACTTTAAAGTGGGGGTTATGAAACTCACGGGTTTGATCGGCGATCCGGTGTAAATGTGTTGCAATACTGCTCTTCCCGTCTTAGATTCATTCATAATTAAATAAATACTATAAGTTCGAAATTTTCGTATTTTATAGTAACTTAACTCAATAATTATTTTTTACATTATTCGCACTTTTAATTAATCACTATAACCCAATTAATAAAAGTTTTGAGTTATTGCATGTGTCCATATTTTACTTAAGTACACACACACACACACACACACACACACACACACACACACACACACACACATATATATATATATATATATATATATATATATATTGTATTATTTGTATTCCTAATTTGAAGTATTTTTATGGTCCTTAAATTTATTTGCTTATTATATGCCTTAAAAATATATACTTGATTTTCCAGAATCTGTCTTGTATTTTTATGTTCACTTGAAACTCATATTTTAATACATTATGGGTTCATTTAATTTTACCCACTTATTATAAAGTGTTGTTTACTGTCTTGGGTAAATTTTGGTATAAGAATCATAATTTTTGGAGGTCTATAGGTATTTTATTAAAATTTTAATTAAATAAGTGTTTATGATTTTGAACAGTTTACATACCTTAAGTTTACATACGGGTTTTTAAGGAATCTAAGCTTTCCACCGGGATCTTTAAGAGCTTTAGAACTTTTCACACCATATTTGAATTATAATAATTTATCTACACTCACTATAACTTAATCTTAGGGTGTCGGTTGCTAACTTAAAGGTTTCATTTACAGTTGTTACAGTCTCCCCTAGTTAGTAGAATTTCGTCCCGAAATTAACTATTGGTAACTTCGGCTTGCTTTTTAACGAAAAGATGAGGGTACTTGCGTTTCATTTAATCTTCTCGCTCCCATGCGAATTCGGTACCATGCTTGGAATTCCAACGAACCTTCAATATCGCAATTTTACTTCTTGGGAGTCTTTTAACCTCTCGATCAAGAATTTCGATTGTTTCTTCCACGAAGTTTAATCGATCATCGATTTTTACATCCTTCAATGGTAGAGCCAACGATTCATCGGGTAAGCATTTCTTTAAATTTGACACATGAAACGTATTGTGAATGGCACTCAGTTCTTGTGGCAGCTTGAGTTTGTAAGCTTCAAGTCCAACCCTTTCAATAATCTCGAACGGCCCAATATAACGAGGACTCAGCTTTCCCTTCTTTCCAAAGCGCACTATCCCTTTCCAAGGAGATACTTTTAAAAGCACTTTGTCACCAACTTGAACCTCTAAAGGTTTCCTACGATTGTCCGCATAACTCTTCTGACTATCTCTCGCTGCTTTGAGCCTATCTTTGATTATTGAAATCTTCTCGGTGGTTTCTTGTATCATATCTGGCTTGACCAAATGTCGGTCACCAACCTCTACCCAACTTAGTGGAGATCTACATTTACGTCCATATAGAGTTTCATATGGAGCGCACTAAATGCTAATGTGATAACTATTATTATACGAGAACTCAACCAATGGTAGGTGAGTATCCCAACTTCCATCAAAATAGATCACACAAGCACGTAACATATCCTATAAAGTTTGTATGGTTCTTTCGGATTGCCCGTCAGTTTATGGATGGTAAGCAGTGCTCAAGTCTATCTGCGTGCCTAGTGCTTTCTGAAGTGTTTGCCAAAATCAAGATGTAAAACGACTATCTCTAGTGTGTTGTGTTATGATCTCATTGATGTTGTCCGAGCAAGCTTTTCCATCTTATCTTTCTCTCGGATTGGCAGGAAATGTGCCAACTTCGTTAACCGATCTACTAACCAAAATAGAATCGTGTCCCCTCATTGTCTTAGGTAACTTGGTTACAAAGTCCATGGTTATCTGATCCCGTTTCCATTGTGGGATTTCGGGTTGCTGTAATAATCCTGATGGCTTCTGATGCTCCGCTTTAACTTTTACACATGTTAAACAATTCCTTACGTACAATGCGATATCTTTCTTCATTCCAGGCCACCAATAGTATTCTTTCAGATCTTTGTACATTTTATCGGCTCCTGGATGAATAGAGTATTTTGATTGATGAGCTTCATCCAAAATTGTTAGACGTAGGTTACTTGCTTTAGGTATCCAAACCTTTCCTTCAAAATAACGCACTCCATCTGATTTAACCTCAAATCTTTGCTCCAAATGATGAAGAGTTTCGTTCTTCAAGTTTTCGGCCCTTAACGCTACTTCTTGGGCTTCGAAGATTCTCTCCTTTAAACTTGTTTGAACTATTGCTCCCAACGCTCTTACTCTTAGCGGCTTAATTCTTTCCTTCCTGCTTAACGCGTCAGCTACCACATTGGCCTTGCCAGGGTTATACTTGATTTCGCAATCATAGTCGTTGAGCAATTCTACCCATCTTCTTTTCCTCATGTTAAGCATCTTTTCATTAAAGATATGTTGGAGACTCTTGTGATCAGTGTAGATGGTACACTTGGTGCCGTAAAGATAGTGTCTCCATATCTTAAGATCGAATACCACCGCTCCTAATTCTAAATCATGGGTGGTATAATTCTTTTCATGATCCTTCAATTGTCTTGACGCGTATGCGATAACTTTGTCTCATTGCATTACTACACATCCTAGACCTTGGCGTGAAGCATCACAATATACTACAAAGTCATTGTTTCCTTCTGGTAACGCTAAAACAGGTGCATTGCATAGCTTATGCTTTAACAGTTGGAAAGTTTCCTCTTGTTTCTGTCCATAATCAAATTTATTGTCTTTTTGAGTTAAAGCCGTGAGTGGTTGCGCTATCTTCAAGAAATTTGCAATAAATCTTTGATAATAGCCTGCTAAACCAAGAAATTGACGAATTTCGGTTGGCGTCTTCGGTGCTTCCCACTTCTTAATGGCTTCAACCTTCGTTGGATCAATGAAAATTCCTTTTGAATTCACCACGTGCCCAAGAAAATGTACTTCTTGGATCCAAAATTCACATTTAGAGAACTTTGCGTACAATTGTTGATCCTTAAGTGGTGTTAGAATCAACTTCAGATGTTGCTCAAGATCTTTCTTGTTTCGCGAATAGATAAGTATGTCGTCGATGAACACTATAAAAAACTTATCTAAGTAAGGTCTACAGACACGGTTCATTAAATCCATGAAGATAGCTGGTGCGTTTGATAACCCAAAAGGCATCACTAAAAACTCGTAGTGTCCATAACGGATTTTAAACGCAGTCTTGGGTATGTCTTCTTCACGGACTCTCAGTTGATGGTATCCCGATCGTAGATCAATCTTTGAAAAATAAGTAGCGCCTTGAAGTTAGTCAAGCAAGTCATTGATTCGAGGTAAAGGGTATCGGTTCTTAATGGTTAATTTGTTGAGTTCACGATAATAGATGCACATTCATAGCGACCCGTCTTTCTTCTTGACGAATAGCACTGGGGCTCCCAATGGTGAGGTACTTGGATTAATAAATCCTTTGTCAAGTAATTCTTGAAGTTGTGTGGATAACTCCTGCAATTCCGATGGGCCTAACCGATACGGTGCCTTAGATACAGGTACGGCTACGGGAATTAAGTCGATACCAAATTCGACCTGTCTAACTGGGGGTAAACCATGTAGTTCCTTTGAGAACACTTCTGGAAAATCCTGAACGATTGGTCTCTCCCGCGACTCTCTTATCTACTACATGAGCCAGAAAAGCAATATACTCTTTCTTCAAGTATTTCCGCATCTTCATGCACGACACAATCTTAATGTTTTTCCCAGACTTTTCTCCATGTACAACTAGTGTTTAATTTTCCGGCAAAGGAATTTTGACGGTCTTCTCGGAACAACATATCTCAGCTTGGTTTTCGGATAGCCAATCCATGCCCGCTACTACATCGAAACTCCCTAACTCGATAGGAATAAGATTTATACTAAAATTCCTATTAGTTAGAGTTAGTTTAAAATCATTGACTATATCTCTAGTCTTTACCTCTTGACCATTGGTAAATTCGATAATATAAGCTTCTTTTTGTTTATCGAGGTTTAAGTTAAGTTTTGATATAAACTTTAATGATACAAAACTCCGATCTGCTCCAGAATCAAATCGTACAGATGCATAATGATTATTCAGAAGGAAGGTACCTGAAATCACATCCGGGTTCTGCCTCACTTCTTCTGCCCCAATATTGAACACACGTCTTCTCCCTTGACCTCGTGCGTTCCTCTGGTTAGACTAGTGTGCTTGATTAACATTTGGTCCTCAGTTAAGTCTAGGACATGCATTTCGAAGGTGATCCACACTTCCACACTCATGACAAGCCAACCTCCTACAATCCTTGGCAAAATGACCTCCTTTATTGCACTTACGACAGATTATGCACTTACCAAAGTGGTATTTGTTACACTTGTCACACCGAGAGTTCGGGTCTTTTTCTTTCCCTTCTGGATGGGTTTGAGCGCCAAAATTTCTTGTTACCCTTTGGTTCTTCCCAGGTCTTTCACCAGATTGCTTTCTTGAAGTCTTGATACGCGAATATCAGTCTTAAATTTTAACACTAATCTAACCTAATTGACTGACACACTAACGGGCAAGCGCACCCGATCGTATAGCAGCAAACAGGGCAAGACCAGGATCGTATCCTCAGGGAACAGGAATTGAAAGTACTATTAAGAAATAAACTAATTAAACTAAATTACTGAAAATTAAATATGGGGTTTTTTTTTTAAAGTAACAGCTAACCGCTGTCAAGGTATTGAGAGATTTGATTTAAAGCAGTAAATATGAAAATAATTTTTAAGAAGTAGAAATCAGATGACAAAGCTGTATTTACCAATGAATCACTCCCCCTAGGTTCAATTTGTTTTAAGCACAATTAATATGATAAGTTTCTAAGGGCGTTCGAACCAACAACCATCAGTCCTACTAATCCGATTATGACTTAATCTTTCCAAAACACACTTAACTCTCGTTGTATGGTGAATCAGACTCAAACTTTTATCTATGGTATTATTAAGTAATCTTAACCCTCATATCTCAGAAAAGTTATCTATCCTATTGCATGCAAACGTCATTTCTCAGATCAAGCAAACAATAATCAAGAAGGAAATACACATGCAAGTCATTATCTCAGAGCATGCACAAACTGTATCTAACAGATTACTCAATAAAGATTAAGATCAAAAACTCAAGGATTGTGATTAAGCATAAACAAAACAAACCATAAAATATAAAATGTAAAGATTACATCTCAAACCTAGGGGTTGTTCATCATGGTAAATACATTAAAAGGTTTACCCCATAATCAAATCAAAGATCAAACATGAATTAAAGAACAAATTAAATGTAAACATTGTTAAATGTTTACAAATCATAAACCTCAATAAATGAAGAAATCGAATGATGATGATGTTGTGCCCTCTGCCTCGTCCACTGCTGCTTCTACGAAATTATTCTCGGCCGTACGAATGAAAAAAAAATTGTGGTGCGGCTGCGTTTGAAAAGAATTAATTGTGGTCATCCCCGTTCTGCCGTACGTGAGTGGCCTTAAAAGAAACGTAATTGGGCTTGGGCCTTTATCTGAATTAATTCATTGTTGGCTGAATTAATTAACGAGACGGTGCATGCCGTATATATGAAATTAATTGTCTTGCCTCCTCTTTTTTTTCTTCTGCCACCGTCTTCTATTTCAAATTGATATCTTCTCAATTAAGATTAACAAGGCCACAATGTTAATTACATGGCCCAATAACAGCCCATGTCATTCTTTCTTTCTTCTTTTAATCATCGGCCCAATTATTTCCTTTTGTTGTCTATTTTTTTTTTTCAGCTATCAGTCCACTTGCGGAGAATTAAGGCCCAATTGAATGTCAAAAACATAAGACTGTTGTGGCCCATTTTATCTCGTTTCTGTAGTTTTTTGAATTACCTCGTTTCGAGTTCAAACGAGTAAGATACGCCCAAAACATTGAAGAAGTGTCAAAGCTGCCAATTCTTCTGTCTTTCTCTAATTTTCATCATTTCTCATCAAATCCTTTATTTCTTCTCTCAAGAGCCCTAAAACATGTAATACACCAAATTAAGCCACAATTATCAGAATTTATTATAATAATGCAATCAAAGAATGAGATATCGTATATAAATAACATGTATATTTTAGACGATATCAAGTCTCCTCTACCTTCCTCTTCTCTTTTGCCTTATCACTTGCAAACCATCCTGAGCGAATAACATTGTTGGTAAGACTATTAGCCAGATTTACAGCACTTTGCAGAGTGGTCGGGTTTGCAGCAGTGATATTGGCCCGTATTTCGGGAGCTAAGCCGCAAATAAACCTATGAATGCGGTTTTCTTCTGGCGTCACTAGATGTGGTACCAACTTGGCCAACTCGTGAAAGCGGTTAGTATATGAGTTAATGTCGCTTCTCACCATCTCATGGTTCCAAAACTCAGCTTCCAATTTTTGAATTTCACTTTTTGAACAAAACTTGTCCCTCAGTAGCTTGATAAATTTGGCCAATGAGAGTTTGTGTGCCGCGTCCCTGCCACCGGTTTGTAACTAGACATTCCACCAAGATAGGGCCCGTCCTTGAAAAAGGCATGTTGCATATTCCACTTTGTTGGCATCTGAACACTTACTTATGCTGAGAACCGATTCCATACTCTCGATCCAACTAAGTAGTTCCACGGCTCCTTCAGTTCCGAAGAATTCTTTAGGGTTGCAGGCCCTAAAGGTCTTGTAATTTCACTCCGGGTTTACGGCAGCTGTGCCTTGCCTTGCTTGTAAGCCTGCCGCCACTTGGCTAAAAATGTTAGGTAGTGTAGCAATTACTCGCTCCATTACAAGTCGGTTTAGATTGGGGTCTTCCCTTCTGAGAGGCATGGTTCTATAACCATTATGTCGAAATAATTTAGTTACTATGAGTTCTACATGATTCTAAGCATATGTATATTTCACTACTATAGTCTTACATCAATATTAAAGTAATTTTCCATGCAATAGAAACATCGAATAATCATAAATAATCAAACCATCATTCATATGTAAAAGATTATAGCAAAATTTGGCCCCCCCATGGTACCATTAAAAGATAATAATATTAATAATCTCGGCATGCAAGCCATTGGTCTATTGCCTGTGGGAAGTGGGTCTAGAAAACCTTTCGGTAGATGGTAGAGTGAACGGGGGTTGGAAGACATATGGATTGACTCTTCACTATTATCATGGTGACTAGGGGATTCTTTGGTTGACTTAGAGGAAGGCATGATGTATCTGCAATATTATAATCATTACTACATGTATCATGGTGAAACTTAATAAATGCCATGCATAATGTACACACTCAATGAATATGTATGCATTTGTAAAATTTAAACAAAGGAAAATACTTGTTACTTAAACATTTTCTTACTATAACTAATCTATGTACCCCAATATAGGGCCGTCAATAGATCGGATCATGATCTAGATCCGATCCGATCATCTCCATTTAAATGATCAAACGGGTCAAAAAATCCGATCCATTGATCGAATAAGAGATCCAATAGGCCGATCCATTTAATAAGATCACTACATGTACGATCCAAGATCTGTCTGGGTCAATCCATTTAATATCAAAAAATCCACCACCACCGTCACCACCGCCGCGGCCGACCACCACAACCGCCTCCGCGACCATCGTCACCATCACCGCCGACCACCGCCGCCGCCGACCACCACCAACCTTCACAGCCATCAATGTAACCACCGTCGCCAACTACCACCAACCGTCACCGCCACCACCGCCGCCACCCACCACCAACCGCCACCGCCATCACCGTCACTACCACCGCCGACCACCGCCACCACCGTCGCCGACCATCGCCGCCGACCACGGCCACCACGGCCGCCGACCATCGCCGCCGACCTTCGCCACCATCGCCGCCGACCACCACCACCAACCGTCACCGCCACCACCGCCATCGGTAGGGTAAGGTGGGTAGGATAGGGTAGGGGTAGGAGTACGGGGTAGGTTGGGGTGGGGTAGGGTAGGGTAGGGGTAGGGTGGGGTGGGGTGTGGTAGGGTAGGGTAGGGTGGGGGTGAGGTAGGTAGGGTAGGGTAGGGTAGGGTAGGGTGGGGTGGGGTGGGGTAGGATGGGGTAGGGTAGGGTGGGGTGGGGTAGGGTAGGGTAGGGTAGGGTGGGATAGGGTAGGGTTGTGTGGGGTTGGGTAGGGTGGGGTGGGGTGGCGTGGGGTTGGGTGGGGTAGGGTAAGGTGGGGTAGGGTGGGGTGGGGTAGGGTAAGGTGGTTTAGGGTAGGGTGGGGTGGGGTAGGGTAGGGTGGGGTATGGTAGGGTAGGGCAGGGCGGATGTGGTAGGGTAAGGGTGGGTAGGGTAGGGTGGGGTGGGTAGGGTAGGGTAGGGGGTAGGGTAGGGGGTAGGGTAGGGTAGGGTGGGGGTGGGGTAGGATGGAGTGGGGTTGGGTGGTGTGGGGTGGGGGTGAAAGAGTTATTTTATATATTTATTACATAAATTAAATTAAATTAGTAATATTAAATGGGTCGCTCCGGGTCATGATATATTAATTATTGATCCGATCCAAATCCAACTAAATGGATCTCAATGTTATTGGATCAGATCCAAATCCAATTAAATGGATCAGCGGGTCAGATCAGATCTTTAACCGATCCGATCCAATTCAACCCATTGACAGCCCTACCCCAATATACATATCTTAATTAAATATAGGTAATCAGAATTTGTTTAATTAGGATAAAATATTGAAATACACAACTTAGCTATATTAATGAGAATGATTAATATTTATAAATTATTTTTGAAAAATTTTATTTTTAAAACCTTGGTTATAGTTGGAGTTTCCTTTATAAGAAAAATCGGTATTCACTATAACCTTAGGCTCTGATACCAATTCTGTCACATCCCGCTAAAGCGGAAACATGGGGTACGGCTGCTCTATGATTTCATAGCATAAGGTTGTAGTTAATACTTAACACAACCATAAAAAAATATGACATCACCACACGTTACAAACATTGTCCGAAAATAAAATACAAAACATTGTATTAAAATATAACAAAAGATTAAACAGTTTTGAATCCATGAGATGTAGCACACATGCATGGCCTCTTAACACTTACATCCTTAACCTGAAAAGCATGATGAAAAGGGGTCAACTATAAAGTTGGTGAGATCATAGGTTTTCGTAAGCGAGAAAGACATAAATAAAATTTTCGTGAAATACAATTTGATATTTAGGTGTTTCGTTGTCACCTAACTCAACATAAGATTCTTAGTTGTCCAACATGTATCAGCACCACAACTTATATTTTAGTACATTAGCAATATTTGCACTAAGCCACTACCAAACCATTCAGACAACGATGCCCACGATCTATACACAGAGGTAAGTCTAACTCACATGTGTAAGATCAAACATATATATTTAAAACTTTTTCAAGTATGTACACTTAAGGTTCGTCAACCCTAAGTGGGGGCGTCCCTACCCACAATAGCGCTATCCACAATACTATAGGCTCATATTGAGTTAATGGTAGTGTACCAATTGCTTTCACGGGACTTACACTGCTTTGAACTTAGGCAATGGATAACATGTTGATAATCCATAATGATTCAAGTATCAAGCAAGTTCAATTGCAATGTATAACTATGAGAGAATGTGTGATTATATCTTAAGAACACAAAGTTAATATTCTATTAATGTGGCAATTGATACATGATTAGCCTTAATCATAGGCTTATATACTCATAGAGTATATTTATATTTTAGCCCCCTTAGTTTGTATGTAATACAAACTTCACCCAAAATGTAATCTTCTATTCTATACAATTAATAAACCTAACAATCTCCCCCTTTGTATAGACATAGAAGATAATATGTCTTTTCGCCATCTTGTGAATTCTTTAACAATCTCCCCTTTTGAATCATGCAAATATTCTTTTTCAGTCTACATTCTCTTGAGCTTTAGGGAAATTTTCAATCATTGACTCGATGTCTTCAGAATGACTTCTCATCTTAGAATAGAGACTCTTCATTTTGAGAATAGTTTTCACTTCATAACCTTGATGAGATCTTGAATCTTGATAGCATATATTAACATCCTTTTTCTTGTAATTTTTAGATTTTCACCAGTAACCTAAGGTTATACAACCATTGGTTGTATGAACAGTTTAGCTTGAAGTGGTTTTCAGCATTCGCGATCTTGAGCATTTAAACAGTATGATTTAGGAAGAATATTTGTTCTCTCCCCCTTGAATGTAGCTCTAGATCTGGTTTATTTGAAATCTTTTTCTTCTGTTGTTCTTTACCTTTCTCTTCTTTGCTCCCCCTTGACTTGACATGTAAAGATTTTATTTTTGTTCTCTTTGTCTCCCCCTCAACACATGAATTATTTCTTAATCGATTAGCTCAAAATCAACTGAATGAGTATCAAAATTTTCTCCCCCTCATGATGATCAGGACCCTTCATGAACATCATGTATTTGATTTTGTCATGAACAGATAATCACTTGAAGCTTAGAACCCTCATCATGAGATTCAGTTGAATGATGGTGTCACTACAATGACATGGCAATGAAAGTATCAGAGACAGTATTTAGGGCACCGTCTCAAAGTTCCCGTGGAAAACACCGAGATCACATAGATTCTCGTTAACACAACAGTTTAAATAAACTGTCTGACCTACGTTCAGAATTGGCATAACATTGATTCTGGTAGGATTTCCATCTAATCATCGTGAATATCACATAAGATATCACTCCAAGATGTTCCGGTAGTGACAAAAACTATATCATTTAATATTTCTACCATGTGTCCTAAGAAATGAAATTTATATTCAAATAAGCTCTAAACTCGATAAGTGCATGAAGGAAGTCGGGGACGGAAGTAGCTGTCCTCCTTGTTTCAATATCAACAATCTCCAAGTGAGATGTGAATAGAAATGTGTTAATTCTCCGTGTGAAGTTGAAACAATTATCTTTTAAGAGATAATTGAGTAGCTGGGTGGGTAAGGATCTTTCTTTTCTTTTGATCCTAGTTCATAAGGATCTTTCTTTTCTTTTGATCCTGTCTCACCCACAGCTCACTAACTATTTTTCAACTTCTCCCTCAAAGTCTCTTTCCGAATATATGTATGTATCTTTGTTTGTTGGATACATATGGACACTGGTTATTATTCGGAACAGAATGAGAAAGCATGTGATTTACAACAAGAATGATTTTCAAGAAATATTTTGTAGAGAAGCATTGTCAAGGATGATTTGAACAATCAAAGAATATGAACAATTAGGAAATATGACAAATGATGTCACAAAATGATTTAACAGTAAGCACAAGATATTTTGTTGATCAGATGCACCCTGTTAGTGCATACATGGTCACACATTAAGAAATGCACTCCTTATTTTGATGATGATAAAAATATGAACAAGTAATATTATTGCTTATCAAATTTATTCATATGTTCATATGCTACATTCTTTAAAGATCAACAAACCTAAAATTAATGATCAAGTGAAGAACAAATAATTGAAGACTTCAATTCAACAAGAAAAGAAGAAATCAAGATAAATCAACATTCACGGTCGATACCACGGTCGACCGTGAATCAACCGTCGATGCTCAACTCGCAACTCTTAAATATTGTTCTTCTTCAAGTCAACCGAACTCGTACTTAACAAGTGAAGATGATATCTTCAAAGCCGATGACGAAGATATCTACAAACAAGAGTTCGAATTATATGAGCTTACAAATAAAAATAATTAAATTAGTTTATGTTTTTATAAAATTATTTTTATAAAAACTTTTATAAAAATGACAAAGATTTTATAAAACTCAATTGTGTTGGTTGATTAAATCTAAGACTTCCTATTTTAAGAAAATAACAAACACAATCCTACTTTGAAACAATACACCACCATAATTGGCAAAGGAATCTCCCAAAGGGGTAAAATTCCAACATGCTTTGTGTATTGGTTTCCAAACTTCCATTTTTGTGTTTGAATTCAAACATTAGAAGTATGGGATCAACCAACCTTTTGAACATATACTTTTCAGTTGATTTTTATGGTAAAAATGAGTTGAGTGTGGTTTTAAATAAAGTCCAACGTCTATATTGCAAAGAACAAGAAAGTCCAGGTACCTCACGGTTTTAGCCACGGTCGACCTTGGATCGACCGTGGGGGTACTGGACAGCTTTTGGACTTTCAGCTTTTTCCTTATTTAAACCAACTCAAACCTCATTTTTTAGAATCTCTTGCACAAGCAAAAACACATAACATATATTCTTATCTTGTGAGCTCATATTCTTTGATAATTCATCTATCATTCAAGATCAAGAATCAAGCAAGAGCAAAGCTTTCAAAGCTTAAACACTACATCATCTTTCTATATATTTTGTAATAGTGTAAGGATCAACTCTAGCCTTTCAAATTAGAGTGAAGTAAGGATCATCTCTAGCCTTTAGAATTAGAGAGAAGTAAGGATCAACTCTAGCCTATAGAATTAGAGTGAAGCAAGGTTATCTTTACCTTACTTGCAAGTTTGAAGTGTTAATTCTTGCAAGTGAAAAAGAGAAGTGTAAAAGGTTTATCTCTACCTTCAAAGAGAGAAGCTAGTGGAGCAAACTCTTGGTGGGTGAGGCCAAGGAGTGGATGTAGTGCAAGTTTGTTAACACTTGCATGAACCACTATAAATCTCTTGTCTACTAATTGGTGATATCTCTCTACCCTTATTCTCTTTATTTCAAGTATATATATATTTGTTGTGTTATAAACTTCAAGAAAAATATTTTTAACACAACTTACAAATTTTATAAGTGTAAAAATTGGTAAACTAAGTTAAAGAACCTATTCACCCCCCCTCTAGGTTCCAACAATTGGTATCAGAGCAAGTTGCTCTAAAATTTTTGTAAAAATTGTTTTGAGATACAACTTGCTTTATGAATTTTTGAGAAAACAATTTATTACAAAAATATCTTGAGTTAGATCCATGGACTTAGAAGATAACCTAAGATTGGGGGTTTATATGGCGAATTTACCCATGTTTATTGATTATACATTTTTAGGTTGGAAAACCTACATGTTGACTTTCTTAAGATCAATAGATTATGACATGGGTGATTTTATTGAAAGTGATTTTGATGAAAATAAATCACTAAATAAACAAACATTGATATTTATTCATAAATCTCTTAAGGAAAGTAAATATGAATATATGTGTTCTTACACTTGTGCCAAGAGATTATGGAAAGATATAGGTAAATTTGAAGAGCTTGAGGCAAGAAGAAATAAAGAAAAAGAGAGATCAAGAGAACTTGCTTGCTTCATGGCTTTTAAAGAAAATGAGGTATCTTTCATAAATGATTCTAGTAGTAAAGATTACTTACATAATCTTCATGATGAGCTAAAAGATAAATATGATATGTTACTTGATATTAATTCAAAACTCATTACCAAGATCAATGATTTGAAAAATGTTGAGAATGATAATTTTAAACTCAAAGATCTTAATGAAATCTTGGTCAAGGAAAGAAATGAGTTAAGAAAATCTAACATTATGTCACAAGGTTGCTCTACTTGTGTAAACTTCAAAGAAAAGAATGTTAGAATTCAAAAGTTATCAAGTGATGAAGGAGGTCATGAGTTATCAATTGAAACAAGCAACATATCATTAAAACCATTCAAAATTGTGAAAGAAAAGGCAAAAGAAAAAATCCAGAAGGCTCACGGTCGATACACGGTCGATTCACGGTCGACTCACGGTCGAACCACGGTTGATGCCATGCATCTTCCGTCAGCTCGCTGGAATTTTCAAAAGTTTGAAAAATACAAGATTGCCCCTAGTTCTTTCACTAGTATGCCTAAGGTTGGATGTAATAAACATATGATAAAATCTTATACTCCAACTTCAAGGAATGAACAATGTTTCAAGATAACACCAAAGTGGATCAAAGTAGGTGTTTTTGATACTAACAATCCCGGACCCATGAAAAGATGGGTACCACATATATGAAATATGTTTGAGTTGTAGCTTGCATTGGATGTTGAATATTATTCATGATGCAACTTGAAATATTGTGTGGATGAAAGACTTGGATAACAAATCATCAAGGATAATGCTTTGAACAACACTTGTGAAACACAATCAAGATAAGTTTCTCTTACACTTCTCAAAGGTTTATATGTTGAAATCTATGTGTTGAAAGTGTCATGAGAACATATGTGAAGCTACTTGAAATGTCTAAGTGTGTTTATGGTATATAAATCTTCACATAAACTTGGTTATCTATAAAAACAAGTCAAGGGTAGCAAAAGCATTAATAAAAGACAATATGTTATATGTCATGAAATGTCTTATCAAATATTTTCATGAATCATTAAAATGGTTTAAAATCACACTTTGTACTAAGAATAGTATGATGATATCTTAGGAACTACTTGGACTTGGAAACTTTATAAAACACATCATTTTAATTTGAAGTTTTGATGATCATTCAAGTAGATACATATTACCAAGACTTCATTTATATGTGTAACAACTGAAAATTTTCCTAAGATATTCTAATAAAAATGTGTGTGAAAATAATCATTTAAATGTGTCATGAAAATCGAAAAGTATTGATATAAAAACTTAATCTTAAATGACTAGTATTTTATTAGTAATGTAGAAGACTTAAAAATACTTATCATATTCTTGAATGTCTTGCAAAGCTCAATCCACACTCATGTGAAATGCCTTTTGATTGAGTTACAAAGTTGAAATATGCGGTGCTATAATGACATATTAAATATACTCATATCATTTGGACTTGTGCTCTAAATCATACAAATTTAACTTGAAGTCCTTCTTGATATAGGCAAGACAAACATTAAACTATCTTGAAATCATTAAATAACAAATTTGAGAAAATTGATAGTTGATTAATAATTCTAGATGTATGGTTTCATAAAGTTAAAATATTAAATCTACATCTAAACAAGAGTATTTGCTTTTGAATGTGAGAAATATTGTGCTTAAAGATTAAAGTTGCATATTGATGAACAATATTTCAAAATTGGATATACCATGCTTATGTTCATCACATTGTCTTAAATGAGTATATGCAATACTTGTATTTCTCACTAAACATGTTTTTGACTAAAAGTTTTTGAAATGATTTGAAAATATGTGTTATATATTCATACATATGGAAATATATGCTCAAATAATAAATTATTTGTCAAAAATTGATGGCTTGCTTCAAACCCATGAATTTCATTGTCATATACTTTGATTGGGTTTAAGTGATTAAAGAACAAAATTAGATTTTATCATAAGTAATATTGTCTTAGAATTGAAAAGATATCATATAAAAAATTAAGACAACTTACTTTGATAAATCATAGTTGCGGACATAAATACTAAACCACTTAAGAAAGAAGTAGGTAATGCAATAAGATTTGGTTTAGGAATGATGGAGCATATGCCTTAGAAGAATATGCATGATTATGTGAAAAATTCAAAATTGGTGCCCAGAGAGTTCACGGTCGAATCACGGTCGAAACCATGTATCAACCGTGGGCTTACTGTCCATAATGTACAAAATTGATAAAGGAACACGCGGTCGACATACGGTCGACCGTGTATCGACCGTAGGAACAAAAACGAGTTTTAACCCTAGGAGGCCACTTGTCTTTCTCTCTCCTTCACTTTATCACTTCCATCTCTCTCTCAAAACCCTAGCCGCCATTAACGATTTTTAAGCTCAAGATTTGCGATTTTTACAACAAAACTTCAAACAAATTCAAAATTTACCTCAAGATTGAAGCTACAAACGAAATATCTACGGTGGAAACTCAAGATTTCGTCATTTTCTTTTCCATTTCAAGTTCATCGAATTCCTCTCGAGTTACCTTCCAAAATCACGAAATCCTCATCTTCAAAGGTATATTTCTTCACAAATCTTGCTCTCCTTCTCTTTAGGATATCATTTTTGCACAGAATCTCATGTGATTTTAGGATTTGTTTTGTTATAGTTGAAATTTTTTTTTGGGGATAAATCTTGAATACTTGAGCATGCATGTGGGTTGTAGGGTTATTATTTGGAATGTGGGTATGAAATGCGGATGTGGGTTGTATGTATTAAACTTATGAAAAAAAAAAAAAAAAAAAAAAAAAAAACTGAACAGCAGTCTCACGGTCGAACCACGGCTGATACCGTGGTAAAACCGTGAGCTTGCTGGAAAATTTTCAAACTTTTTAGTTTTTGATTTTTAATTCGAAACTTAATTTTATTTACATCTATTATAGTATAACTAAGCTTAGTAATCACATTATGCACTATTTTGCTAAAATCTTCTCACATTTAGGACACATGAACCAAATTGGTATACACATACATGTTAAGTTTACATTCACATTTGTGTTTCAAATAAAATGAATCATCATCACTTCATCACCTATTACTTTGAGAACTTATACAAACTTTTTGAACAACATCGTAAACAAATGAATAAAAGCATGTTTATGGTACTAAAATGCTATGCCTAAACCTTTGTGCATTAAATAAATTATATTACATTGGTTTAGTGCAACAATATGCTAACATGCAACTCCCTATGATGTTAATGTTTGAATATCTTGTCTTGGGCTCAAATTGTAAGAACTTAATTCAAAAAGTCAAGACTATTAGTATAGGTGATAAACTAATTAAACTTGCAAAGTCATAAAATGATTATTATGAAGTTAAGATAAGATTACATTCAATAAATAAGTACTTGCTTATATCTTATACACTTCACAATTCAAAGTAATCACAAACTAAACGTTGAGTTATGACATGAGTGTTTGAAAAACTATTTTAGTCAAACATTTCATGTGTTACTTTTATAAGAGCTCATTAAGTAATTACATACATGGAGAAATAAAAATAATTTACACAAACCTTATGCCTAAATTCAATATCTTACTTGGTTTGAAAAGGTAAAATGCTTGTATGCAACTTATATGTGATGCTCATAATATCCTATTTACATCAACAAGATATGTTACCAAAATAACAATACATGCTAAATGATAATACTTTGGTTCATGTTTGACATATCCTTGTTCTTAATGTTATCAAATTACATATGTGATTCTTACATGAAATATCACTAAACATATGTAACATTATGATATGTCATTCATACTCATCAAGTGTTGAATAATTATCATATAATGAATTGTGGTCAAGCTACCTAACACATAGATTTTTCATAAAGATCACTATCAAAAGAGTCTTTGTAATAAGTTTGTGATGAAAATGATTACATGGTGAAGAAATAAAAATTAACATATTGATTGTTGCAAGTGGTTCTCTCTTACTATCTTGTCATGGTACTTAATGAATTACTCTTTGTAATCAAGATAGTTAAAATAGATGACAAGTTATGCCTCATAAGAAATCATATTATTTGTCATCTTGATATATGCTTGAGTATGCCTATATACTTAAATGACTAATCTCATGTGTCACATACTTAATTTGATTATCACTTGACACATGAAACTATGTGGCATACATGCATAAATAATGATTGGAGCATTGGTATTGCATGCTTTGTACTCATGAGAACACTTTTCTCAAATCATCCTAATCTTGTAGAATATTGAATACACATAAATAAAAAGCAAATTTGAATACAAGATAAAAGACAAGTAAACTTATACTTAAGCCTATTTTATCTATCAAAAGAAGATAAACTTAAGTTATCATGAACCAAACATGTAATTACTAAATCTTTGTTTGACTTGCTTGAAATTAGAAAACTTTTGTGTTGTTATAATAATGTGAGTATATTTTTGTGTGTATACGTAGGTATAGAATTAACTTAAAATATGTAATACTTAAGAAATATACATATCAATGTTGATTGTAATCTTGAAAAGTTCAATTCTATATCAAATGTGTCATAATATGTTGATCTACATACACAATGAATTATTCTTTGAAGATCAAGATATTATACATAAATGACATCATGTGCTTCATACATAAAATCAAAATAATTGTCAATTTAGTGCACACATTGGTCACTTACTTGATTAAATCATCCATTTGCTACATAATGTATATGAATAAATATCAATTAGAAATGAATAGACTAATATTGAGATAATCTCCACAATCTAGAGCTAAGAAATTTTTGATACTTAACTTAAGATTAGGATTGTGTATTTTGGTTGTCCCTAACATAATATGCACATTTTAAGGGGGAGTCACCAACCAAAAAGAAAATTTCATATATATTCACACCCTCCCTTCCTATCATTAGTATAAATACAAGATAATGATGCATAAATCTCTCATGCTTCCTACTTGAGTTTATGCATATACTTTTGTATATCTTGCACTTGTGTTTTGTTTTGTCTATCTTTTGTCAAGGGCTAGAGCAAAGGGATCATAAATCAAGGGGGATCTTTGATCAAGGGGGAGCTTCATCACAAAAGGGGGAGAAGAATGTTCCTTTTTGTGCTAGATCAATAGGGGAGAAGAATGTTCCTTTTTGATTCGACAAAAGGGGGAGAAGAATGTAGATGTGCAACATTGTTAACATGAATACATTTGTGTAGCAATATTAATTAAATGTTGCATATTTTGTCATCATCAAAAAGGGGGAGATTGTTAGTGCATACATGGTCACACATTAAGAAATGCACTCCTTATTTTGATGATGATAAAAATATGAACAAGTAATATTATTGCTTATCAAATTTATTCATATGTTCATATGCTACATTCTTTAAAGATCAACAAACCTAAAATTAATGATCAAGTGAAGAACAAATAATTGAAGACTTCAATTCAACAAGAAAAGAAGAAATCAAGATAAATCAACATTCACGGTCGATACCACGGTCGACCGTGAATCAACCGTCGATGCTCAACTCGCAACTCTTAAATATTGTTCTTCTTCAAGTCAACCGAACTCGTACTTAACAAGTGAAGATGATATCTTCAAAGCCGATGACGAAGATATCTACAAACAAGAGTTCGAATTATATGAGCTTACAAATAAAAATAATTAAATTAGTTTATGTTTTTATAAAATTATTTTTATAAAAACTTTTATAAAAATGACAAAGATTTTATAAAACTCAATTGTGTTGGTTGATTAAATCTAAGACTTCCTATTTTAAGAAAATAACAAACACAATCCTACTTTGAAACAATACACCACCATAATTGGCAAAGGAATCTCCCAAAGGGGTAAAATTCCAACATGCTTTGTGTATTGGTTTCCAAACTTCCATTTTTGTGTTTGAATTCAAACATTAGAAGTATGGGATCAACCAACCTTTTGAACATATACTTTTCAGTTGATTTTTATGGTAAAAATGAGTTGAGTGTGGTTTTAAATAAAGTCCAACGTCTATATTGCAAAGAACAAGAAAGTCCAGGTACCTCACGGTTTTAGCCACGGTCGACCTTGGATCGACCGTGGGGGTACTGGACAGCTTTTGGACTTTCAGCTTTTTCCTTATTTAAACCAACTCAAACCTCATTTTTTAGAATCTCTTGCACAAGCAAAAACACATAACATATATTCTTATCTTGTGAGCTCATATTCTTTGATAATTCATCTATCATTCAAGATCAAGAATCAAGCAAGAGCAAAGCTTTCAAAGCTTAAACACTACATCATCTTTCTATATATTTTGTAATAGTGTAAGGATCAACTCTAGCCTTTCAAATTAGAGTGAAGTAAGGATCATCTCTAGCCTTTAGAATTAGAGAGAAGTAAGGATCAACTCTAGCCTATAGAATTAGAGTGAAGCAAGGTTATCTTTACCTTACTTGCAAGTTTGAAGTGTTAATTCTTGCAAGTGAAAAAGAGAAGTGTAAAAGGTTTATCTCTACCTTCAAAGAGAGAAGCTAGTGGAGCAAACTCTTGGTGGGTGAGGCCAAGGAGTGGATGTAGTGCAAGTTTGTTAACACTTGCATGAACCACTATAAATCTCTTGTCTACTAATTGGTGATATCTCTCTACCCTTATTCTCTTTATTTCAAGTATATATATATTTGTTGTGTTATAAACTTCAAGAAAAATATTTTTAACACAACTTACAAATTTTATAAGTGTAAAAATTGGTAAACTAAGTTAAAGAACCTATTCACCCCCCCTCTAGGTTCCAACACACCCCATCTCCTGTTGCACCTCTGTCAGTTTCATTTTACCTCTGCACACCAATCAGTATCCCGTGATAACTGATTCTGCTAACCTAGATGACATAGTAAGTAACCCTTACTATCTCTTTCTAGATTATGGTGAGCTCCTGGGGTAGGTCCTTCCGGTTCTGGATAGACCATAGGAGTATAAATGCCTACACTCCCTCACTCATGGTGCCATTTCGATCACTTGAATAATATTTATCATGAATAAGCGGTTTCGAGAAAGAATGAAACATTTAGTACAAAGTAAGGATATCAATGAGATAATGAGATGGAAGCGTAGAAATAAAAGATGATCTTTCAAAAGATCATCAAATGTGTGAATCAAGAAAGGTATCAGAATGAAGCAATGAGTGAATACCTTCTTGAACAAGTAACAAGATATGTAAAGAAAAAGTATTTTTGAATATTAACAAATTTTTTATTGTTTTTGGCTTTTCAATATTTGAATGTTTTTTATTTTTCTGAAAAAGATATACGCAATAAAAAAAACTCCCCCTAAATTGACGCATGAAAATTGGTTTTCAACAATTAGGCGAAGATAAAATTTTGCTCCCCCTGCAAATAACAATCCAGATTAAAGCAAGTTATATCATGAAATGATAAAACTACACAAAATAAGCTTCTCAGACATTAGACTCGGGCTAATGCTGAACAAAATGAATTCTGAATTGAAATACACGGAGACTCCGTCATCTTTGAAAGAAAATGAGATTTAAACCACTTCAGCACACTAAACACAATGATCTTCATTGCAGTCTGAATGATCTTCATTGTGCTCCAACAATGTCTCTCTTTGTTTACCTGCAAAACGGATTAACAAAAATTGGTACCCATTATCTTTTAGGTCCACATTTGTTAGTAGCAGGTTTTGGCATCCATTTTTATGTATTTGCAGTAATAAAAAGTTTATGCACCTTTTTGTTCAATGGTCCTGAATGCCATTGAGGAATTCCATTCTTCACAACAAACTCTTGTTTAATGCGTGACGTCTTACAAATCTTCTCTTTTGATAGGTGTATTAGGTGTTTGGCTGAGTAAACTAAGAATTGATACATAACGTCTGTTTTGAGCATAAACTCCCATGTTGAACTTGGTTTTGAGAAAGATTGGCGTCTGTTGTTGTTATGAGAGATAGGATTTGGCTTAGCAGCTCTATTCGCTTTCTTTGGAATCCTCGTTGTTGTATTTGACGAGAAATCATCATTTATAACCTTCTTTACTTTGGATTCTGATGCACTTGGTGCAGATACAGAAGGTTTCTTCTTTTCAATCCAGGATGATTTCGTCGGCTTTGAAGCGGATGAACTATATAATGATGACACATTTGCAACCGCGTCATCTAGATTTCTCTTTAAAATCCATGCTAGTTTGGACGTTGAAAAAGTATCATCTATAATTACAGAACAAGCAGAATTCATATTACTCGTAGAACAAGTATTCTGTTTAGAATTAAATGCAGCTTGTTTGAATTTAGTATTTTGTTTAGGAGAGTGAGTCGTTGCAACTGAAGGTGATTTCACTTGATAGGAAAATCCAACAAATTCAGTGGTCTAGGAGTCTTCATAGCAGTTGATTGTTTATGAAATCTTTATGTGAAAGCTCTGAACCTGCAACAGAGAAATAAGAATCAGATTGGCTACTACAATGTGAAACTGAATCAAATTTAATATTGTAAGCGGAAGTGTTGATTGATTCAGCAAGTTTTGCAGCGCTAAGCTCAGCATTCAGAACTTTAACCATTAACTCATTCTTCTCTTTCTCAAACTGTACTCTCTCAGTGTCCAGTGTCGTTTGCAGTGCAGATATTTTCCTCTCCAAGATTGAACGAGGAACATATGATTGAATTGACACAAATTAGGTCTTCAAATTTTGACACAATGTTCCTGCAATCATAGACAACAACATATCCAAAAAATAGATTAAACGAAGGTCGTATGAATTTTCTAATATTTTCTGCCCAAAATAAATCCGAAAATTAAAAAAAATCTTCACATTTCTTCAAATTTCTTCAAATTTCTTGCTTTAATCTTCAATCAAATCACTCCTTTGGCTCTGATAACAATTGATAATCCCATAATGATTCAAGTATCAAGCTAATGTTCAATTGCAATGTATAACTATGAGAGAATGTGTGATTACACCTTAAGAACACATAGTTAATATTCTATTAATGTGGCAATTAATACATGATTAGCCTTAATCATAGGCTTAAAGACTCATAGAGTATATTTACATTTTAGCCCCCTTAGTTTGTATGTAATACAAACTTCGCCCAAAATGTAATCTTCTATTCTATACAATTAATAAACCTAACACGTGTACATATCAAGTGCTTTTTGAACATCAAATCAAGTATTTCATAGGACAACATACAAAGTTCATGTTAATCATGCTTTTCACCCCAAAAACTTAGTAAAAGTACTTGAAAAAGGAGGCTAAGAAACTCACGGGTTTGATCGGCGATCCGGTGTAAATGTGTTGCAATACTGCTCTCCCGTCTTAGATTCCTTCATAATAAATAAATACTATAAGTTCGAAATTCTCGTATTTTATAGTGACTTAACTCAATAATTAATTTTTACATTATTCACACTTTTAATTAATCACTATAACCCAATTAATAAAATTTTTGAGTTATTGCATGTGTCCATATTTTACTTAAGTATATATATATATATATATATATATATATATATATATATATATATATATATATATATATATATATATTGTATTATTTGTATTCCTAATTTGAAGTATTTTTATGGTCCTTAAATTTATTTGCTTATTATATGCCTTAAAAATATATACTTGATTTTCCAGAATCTGTCTTGTATTTTATGTTCACTTTAAACTCATATTTTAATACAATATGGGTTCATTTAATTTTACCCACTTATTATAAAGTGTTGTATACTGTCTTGGATAAATTTTAGTATAATAATCATAATTTTTGGAGGTCTATAGGTATTTTATTAAAATTTTAATAAAATAAGTGTTTCTGATTTTGAACAGTTTACATACCTTTAGTATTTTTTTTATTTAAAAATCATAATTAATTATTTTTGAGCTTTTCCAGTTTGAAGTTCTTGTAAACTCATAGATCTAATAAATGAATTAAAAATCATAATTTGTGGACTAATATTGTGAGAGTTATGATGTTATTATTTTGCATGTTATTTTAATCCGAATTGCACTGCATGCACACCAAATTTATTTAATATAATTAAAGGTCCAATTTTAGTTTTTTCGACTTAGGCTTAGTTTTTCCAAAAGCCAACTCATTAAATTAATTTTCAGAGAAATATTCACCATTTTTCATGCAATAATTAAAAAGTTATGCTTTGTTAATATAGATTTTCTTACTGTCAGATGGCAGTTGCACATGCAAAGTAGTTTTATTGTTTGAGTGACCAAATAGATGAATTTTTGAGTGATTTTATAGTTGTTGGAAACCTAACACAATAAGTTAAAGTTTAAAAAAAATATCATGTAGTTTCACTTCATATATCTCAAGATATGAAGAGATTAGTACACACCAAAATTTCAACAGATTATGTATTCTTATACTTTAAAGATTTATATACACTCAACCATAGATCTTTTCTTGCATGTTAATATTTCTTCATTTTTTTAATTCATATGAATAAGATATTATTCCAGATTATTATACCTCATAAGTTCATATTTTACACATGCATGTGTACCTAACTTCAATTGGTAGAATTTTCCTTACATCAATTGGTAGGTTTCTCACACATGCATGTGTTTATACCCCAGTTTCTTGAACTTTTAGTTTGCATGAATGATGGATTACCATTTTTTATAACATTTTCATATTTTTAATAGGTAATCTATCATTTGAACTCTTAGTGTTCTTATTGTTCAAGAAAACATGAGTAAACCAAATTGAATCTTGAAGAAAAGTGATAAAATGAAGGAATAAAGGGAGCATAATGATACCAACACTTGATTTAGTGTTTGTTCTTCCTTTAAATCTTCAAACACTCTTTGTTTTAGGGTGTAAGAGAGTGATTTTTGACAGAAATTTGAAGAGAGAAGGAGAGAGTTCTTGAGTAGAGAGATAGAAAGTAGAGAGAAGTTAGAGAGAAGTTGGAGTGTGTTGTGTGGGTAAAAATGAGAAAATGAGAGGTTGTGTGTGTGGGTTAAGGGGGGTCAGGTTTGGGGCCTAATTAAACTCATTTTAATTTTATTTTTTTCTTAAAATATATATATTTATTATATATAAATGTATAATGGTTATTTGTTGCAAAAAGGTAACTTGTTTGATGTTTAAATCTCCTAATTTGTTGACTTTAAGTTCTAGTTTATCACTTTTTATAAATTTTATATTTTTATATGTAATTATATGTACTTATATAGTTTATAATTGTTTTTGTTACAATTTAATATGAATGATTGTGTTTTGGCATTTTGTAAGACGTCTAAACGTGTTTTATGTGTTTTTAAGGAATCTAAGCTTTCCACCGGGATCTTTAAGAGCTTTAGAACTTTTCACACCATATTTGAATTATAATAATTTATTTACACTCACTATAACTTAAACTTAGGGTGTCGGTTGCTAACCTGAAGGTTTCATTGGCAATTGTTACAAACGCGCTGATGGTTGAGGTCAGTTCCTCGAAGACACCGACTCGGAAAGTAACTTGGAAGCAAAGGATCACGCTCAATTCTGCTTGAAGGCAAATGTTGAAGGTGGTGATAATGATGAACGTGATGCAGGTGATCCCTCTGATACTGAGCAGGAGGATCTTGACAGGAGGAAGGTACACTCCAACTCTGAATCATATGCAGGTTTTATTTTTGAACATATTCAAATAATTCTAAACCGCATGAAAACGTTAGAGCGTAGGGTGACAAAATTAACAAGTAAAAATCAGGTTTTAAAAGAGGCCATTCACACGCAAGATAAAAAGCACATAGTCTAATTACACAATTAGAAAATGACATCAACGAATCTAAGGTTCAATTAGCTATCAAAGAATCTGAATTTCTAGATTTAACTGATAAAACCAATGTCATTATACACTATCTCAAAGAAGAACGTGTAAGTGCTGAAAAGGATTCAGAGATTCTTAGAAATGAACAACGTGCTCTTTACTCTAAAATCAAAGAACTTGAAGACCTACTAATTAAATGTGGGAATAGTGAACAAACCATCTTTTTATACAAAGAAAAGGAACGTGAATTTTCAAGATGGACATTCGAAGGACTCGGTTTTGAAAATCCGAGTGTCTTGAGAAAAGTTACAGCCAAACAATTTTACAACGAAAATCTATTTGGCGAGGGTCTTACTCAACGAATGGTGTTTGTGGGTCAAGAAGAGGAAAGGCTTGAAGAGGACATCAAAAAACTCTAAACCTTAAAGCAGAAATCCCTTTCAACTATTCTGACCTAAACAACACATATTTTGTTCAATCCCCCACCAAACCTGATAGGAGGACACCATCGCATGTTCTAGGCCCTTCACAATCCAGCCCAATAGAGTTTAATCCAAATCAGAAATGGGTTACTTTGGTTCAGCTGGTTAATTAATTTTAGCTAGTTTATTTCCCCACGTTTTTATTCCACAGCAAGTAGGATGTTGGTATTTTGAATCTCATTTTATTTTTATTTCTGTACCTTTGTATTAGTCAAATTAGTAGTTTGAAGAGTTCAACAAGTGTAGGAAACGTGGGTGGTTATTTTGTTTTGCATATGTACTGGAAACTTGGAAAATGAAGACACGTTTGATTTTCCTTCATTAAAATTTTTGAATTAATTCTCTGCAATTCAGAGAATTAGTTGTGTCCATTGCTATCCTAAATTTTGGCAGGATTTGGGAGGTGATCTTGGACGCCTGATTCAGCCTCCTCGCGGTGGGTCTGTATTGAGTAGCTTGAATTAGGAACCGTGCTCAACGAAACTGTCGAGTGGTGTAATTGTAACTCGAAAGGGGCCGTTGTTGACTATGTTGTTAATCTCGTCGGGTATAACGATCCAAATTGAAAGCTCATTGCTATCATTTGGTATCAGAGCAATGGATACCCGCAGTACGACAGATTTAAAGAAGATTCTAGAAACTATGGAAAACGATAAGAAGGAACTGGCACAAAAGATGCAAGTCACGCAGGATCAGATTCAAGAATTGGTTCTCTCTCAGAGTCACGGAGATGATTCACCGTCAGGCAGCACCGTCAACAAAGGGGGACAAGGCGGTTGGCATCACAACGATATCAAAGTCGATATCCCAGAATATGACGGAAAACTAGATCCTCATGAGTTTGTTGAGTGGCTGCGAGCGGTGGAGCGGGTTTTTGATTATAAGTAGACCTCGGAGGAGAACAAAGTCAAGATTGTTGCCCATAAGTTACGTAAATATGCATCTACCTGGTGGTCGAATACCTGTCTGAAACGTGAACGATCAGGGAAGAGCAAGATTAATTCCTGGCCAAAGATGAAATCGAAGATGAAGCATAAATTTCTTCCCTCGTATTATGTTCAGAATAATTTTGCCCAGTTACATGCCTTGAAACAGGGATCGAGGACTGCTGAATAGTACTCTCGCGAGTTTGAATACCTCTTGATGAAGTGTGATGTTCCTGAGGACGACCCTCAAACTCTCGTCCGATATTTGGGAGGCCTTGAATCTCGCATGGCCAATGTTGTTGATTACACTCCTTCCAAACCCTAACTGATCTTACAGTGCTAGCCCACAAGGTAGACACACAACAACGGGCTAAAGGGAAGATAGATGTCAACAAGCCCACTTTTAAAACCAACCCCTATCCAAAGCCCACTCAAACAACTAAGCCCATACCTCTGCTCCCTTCAAACCTGTGCAAACTACTGGAAACAATATTGAACCCCAAAGGGCTCCTCGACGATGCTTTCGATGTCAGGGATTAGGGCACATCGCTTAAAAGTGCCCAAACAAAAATCTCATCACATTAGCTGACTTTGAACTAACCAGCGGTTATACGTTTTGCCCTGATTTCTCGAACGATTCTAATATTCAGATTTGCGATGAAGAAGAAGAGGTCGTGCCTGATGAAGGTCCTTGCTTGGTTGTTCGAAGAACATTAAATGCTAAAGCCATTCACGAGGAGAATCTACAGCGAGAATCGATATTCCACACGCGTTGTACGATTGCTCAGCGGGTTTGTACCGTAATGATCGACTTAAGGAGTGGTTAGCATCAAATTCAAATCCATACTGGGGACGAATGGAAAACGGCTTTTAAGACCAAGGAAGGTTTGTATGAATGGCTTGTTATGCCCTTTGGTTTGTCAAACGCACCCAACACTTTTATGCGTTTAATGAATCACGTTTTAAAGCCATTTTTGGGAGTTTTTATTGTTGTCTACTTTGATGATATTCTTGTGTATAGCCGAACAATAGAGGAGCACCGGGACCATTTGGTACAATTATTCAAAATACTCGACAGGGAGAAGCTTTACGGTAACCTGGAAAAATGTGAGTTTTGTACTAATGAAGTCACTTTTTTTGGCTATCGTGTTTCTGATCATGGTATTCAAGTTGATGAAAAGAAAATCCAAGCTATTCGTGATTGGCCGGTTCCACAATCAATTCAGCAAGTTCGAAGTTTCCATGGTCTTGCTTCTTTTTACAGGCGTTTTATAAAGAACTTTAGCACCATTGTGGCCCCGATGACTGAGATGACCAGGTCTAAACAATTTATTTGGAGTCCACAGGCGCAGCTAGCTTTTGAAGAACTCAAGAGGCAATGAACCAGCACCCCGGTTTTTGCCCTACCTGGTTTTGAAGAGGTGTTCGAGGTTGAGTGTGATGCTTCAGGAGTCGGGATAGGGGCTGTTTTAACGCAACTAAACCGCCCAATTGCCTACTTCAGTGAGAAACTCAACGATGCCAAGAAGCGTTATTCGACATATGATAAGGAATTTTAGGCATTCGTTCGCGCACTGGATCATTGGCAGCACTACCTTATTTCTAAAGAGTTCATTTTACATTCAGATCATGAGGCTTTAAAGTACATCCAGGGCTAACATAAATTACAACCCCGACATGCAAAATGGGTGGAGTTTATCAAGGCATTCACTTTCACCATCAGGCACAAGTCTGGTAAGCTCAACAAGGGTGTTGATGCTCTTTCCCGCAAGCATTCTTTCCTTACTTCTCTTCAACCAAGAATTCTCGGGTTTGAATTGTTGACAAATGAGTATTCATTAGATCCTGACTTTGGTGAGCTGTTTGCGAGTTGTCAGTCGCATGCCACACGGGAGTATCACATGTACCAGGGATTTCTATTCAAGAAGCAACAACTCTGTATTCCTCGCCATAGTATTCGATTACGGTTAATAGAGGAGGCTCATGAAGGAGGGTTAGCAGGTCACTTGGGGGCTGAGAAAACCATTCACAACCTGCGAAGTCATTTTTTTGGCCCAAGATGACGCGAGATGTCGAACATTTCATCCGGCGATGTCTGCCATGTCATGGAGCCAAAGGTCAGTCTTCATCACATGGATTGTACATGCCTCTTCCAGTCCCAGTTGCTCCTTGGGAAGATGTAAGTCTTGACTTTATTACTGGATTACCACGTACACAACGCCAAAAGGATTCAATTATGGTAGTCGTGGACCGTTTTTCTAAAATGGCTCATTTTATCGCTTGTCACACTACCTATGATGCTGTGCAAATAGCTAATCTGTATTTCAGGGAGATAGTTCGTTTACATGGTGTACCGAAGACGATAGTTAGTAATCGAGATGTTAAATTCCTAAGTCACTTCTGGATGACATTATGGCGAAAGATGGGTACAAAACTAAAGTATAGCAGTGCGAGCCAGTCACAAACTGATGGACAAACTAAGGTTACTAATCGAACACTTGGAACACTACTCCGGGTGCTGATTACCACCAACTTGAAACAGTGGGATGACTTACTACCTCGTGCTGAGTTCGCTTACAACCGGGCTCCCAGTAAGACAACAGGTGTCAGTCCGTTTATGGCTGTCTACGGACTAAACCCCACAACTCCACTCGACCTTGCTGTTCTTGACACATCTAGTAAATTCAGCCAAGAAGCCTGTAATCTCGCAACTGATATCAAGTCCATTCATCAACAGATTCACGACAAGATCACTCGGAATAATGAGCTCTTAAAGTACAAGCGTGATAAAGGGAGGAAACACATTCTTTTCAAACCAGGTGACCTTGTATGGTTACACTTTCGAAAGGAGCGTTTTCCTACTAAGCGTCGTTTAAAGCTAAGCCCTCGATCTGATGGTCATTTTAAGATCCTAGCCAAAGTTAATGATAATGCCTACAAGCTTGATCTTCCAGGAAGTTTTGGTGTTTTAGCTACGTTTAATGTTGCTGATCTTCAACCATACTATGATCCAGATGAGCTCATTCCAAGTTTGAGGACAAACTTTTCCGATGTTGGAGAGGATGATAGGAGGACACCATCGCATGTTCCAGGCCCTTCACAATCCAGCCCAACAGAGTTTAATCCAAATCAGAAATGGGTTACTTTGGTTCAGCTGGTTAATTAATTTTAGCTGGTTTATTTCCCTACGTTTTTATTCCACAGCAAGTAGGATGTTGGTATTTTGAATCTCATTTTATTTTTATTTCTTTACCTTTGTATTAGTCAAAGTAGTAGTTTGAAGTGTTCCACAAGTGTAGGAAACGTGGGTGGTTATTTTGTTTTGCATATGTACTGGAAACTTGGAAAATGAAGACACGTTTGATTTTCCTTCAATAAAATTGTCGAATTAATTCTCTGCAATTCAGAGAATTAGTTGTGTCCATTGCTATCCTAAATTTTGGCAGGATTTGGGTGGTGATCTTGGACGCCTGATTCAACTTCCTCGTGGTTGATCTGTATCGAGTAGCTTGAATTAGGAACCCTGCTCAACGAAGCTGTCGAGTGGTGTAACTGTAACTCGTAAGGGGTCGTTGCTGACTGCGTTGTTAATCTCGTCGGGTATAACGATCCAAATTGAAAGCTCAATGCTATCAAAACTACAATCAAAATCCATCTGTCTTGTCTACACTGAAGAGGAACTTTATGCTCTTGATGTGCCAAAACCTAAATTTGAATACATTCCCCACAAGTAACTTCAACGCAGTTTCCATACCCTGCAAGAGTTTTGCTACACCACTCAAGTAATGAGAGATCTGCTTCTAGCCTTCCAACCTGTCACTAACCCTGTTCATGATTCAGTCCCATCACCCAATCTTGCACAACTCAAACAAGACATTGCTGAGCTAACTCAAAGAGTGAAAAATATCTGGCGCAATGATGGAAAGATCATCAACTCACTATGCATTAAATAATTTGAGTTAGAGGTCAAACTCGACAAACTGCAACGACAGATGCAAGATTCCACTCCAAACACATCTCTTCTGAATGAAGAAAGAATTTCCAGCTCTCAGCATGTTTCCACTTCATATCAATTACTTCAAAAGTTTAAGCAATCTGTAAATCTAACTGTTTTGGTAAATCTAAAATATAAACAGATTCTCAAGCCGAAACATGCAACCTCAATCCATCACAACTCTTGCCCACAGCCAGATATTCCTAAAACATCCAAAGCTGGTGCAATTCGTCCACTATTAAATACTAATACTTTCTCTTCTACTGCAGATGTGAAGAAGAATGTGTTTGAAGAGACTAAAATAAATGCAACAATGCAGAGAGTCATTCCTAAGTCTTCTAGGAAATGTTCAAATTTGAAAGTTTCATGTGAAAATATTTGATGTTTGATCGAGTCTGTAATCTCTCGAGCCACATGATAAAATAGCCTCTGAAATGTTTTGCGTAAGTGATGGTTGTCCTCATACTCATTGTGAGTTTAATTGCGAATATGATACATTAAGAAAATAAAAAGGTATTAAACCATGTGAGCATTCGACTAACTTTTACGACAATCAAATATGTGTTCAATTTATCAATTCCAAAGGAATCATCATTTATCAGTGGATCACCACTCGTCATTCATATGCATCGAAACATCTTAACAACTCTCGACGTCTGCTGACGATCAAAGAACTGGAGGTTTACAGACGATACGGTTATGATGCTTTCAAACAAGCATGGATTGCCCAGGAGAAACGTCTGCATTCTAAAAATTGATCTAACAAATATACTCCTAGGAAAACTTCAATAGCATCAAAACCCAAACCACCTTCTCACAAAAAGGTTGCCAAGCCTCCAGTTGCACCAAAACCGGTTGATGTACAGAGGTCACAATTATATCGAAACCATTCTTCTAAACCATGGATTCCCAAACATAACGCTTCCGCAACTCTGCTGAATCATAAACCTCACCCACAATCAACCGCTCAACCATCAGTGGCACTGAAACTTCCTTCAAAGCAAATTTCTACACTGCATATTTCTTCTTGCAAACGGATAACCCCCACGTGGTTACCTAAGAATAGATCACCAGGAGTTTCACCATTGGAACAATTAACAAACAAGACTCAATCATTAGGAACTAACAAACAGACCTATTAATACATGGGGACCTAAACTTGTTTTGTTCTTCTTTTGCTAGGCACCTAACCTCTGGTACCTGGACTCCAGTTGCACCAAACATATGACCGGAAACAAGAGTCTTCTCAATAACTATGTTCCTAAGTACTCTAGGAATGTACGTTTTGGGAACGACAATTTTGCACCAATAGTTGGGTACGGATATATAGAGCAAAGAATATCAAAATAAAGAAAGTTTCCTATGTCGAGGGTTTGGGTCATAATCTCTTCTGTAACGGACATTTTTGTGACAAAGATCTAAATGTATTGTTCAAAAAGAATACTTGTTCAGTGTTAACTGAGAATGGTGATGAACTGCTATCTGGATCAAGAAAATCCAATCTCTACTCCATATATCTGAACAAGTATGATTCACCTACATGGGTCTGTCTACAGTCCAAAGCCTCATCTAATCTCTCATGGAAATGGCATCACAAGCTCTCTCACTAGAATTTTCAAAATATCAACAAGTTGGTTATAGGTGACTTAGTGCGAGGGATACCAAAGCTGAGGTTTACCAAGCATCACCTTTGTGCAGACTGCGAGATGGGTAAGATGAAGAAGGCATCTCATAAATCAAAGCAAGTGTTTAGCACTATAAAGCCTTTATAACTTCTGCACATGGATCTCTATGGTCCGATGAGGATTCAATCTCGAAGTGGGAAGAAGTATATCTTAGTCATGGTGGATGACTACTCCTGGAATACTTGGGTTAAATTTCTACGGTCAAAGGATGAAACTACACCAATGATAATCTCATTCATCAAGCAACAACAGAATAAGCACAATCAAAGTTTGGTTTCCATTCGTACTGACAACAGAACAAAATTCAAGAACAGCACTTTGAAAAATTACTGTAACCTTGTTGGGATCAGCCATAAGTTCTCAGCAGCATACACACCGCAACAAAATGGTTTAGTGGAACGACGCAACAGAACTTTGGTTGAGGCTGCCCGCACGATGCTGTCATACTCAGGGCTCCCACCTTCCTACTGCGCTGAAGCTATCAGCACTGCCTACTATATGCAGAATCGTTCTTTCATTCATAAACGCTTTAATAAAACTCCATACAAACTGGCAAACGGCATAGTACCTAATAGCAAATACTTTCATGTCTTTGGTAATAGGTGGTTCGTGCTAAATGATAAAGATAACTTGGGAAAATTTGCTCCTAAAGCAGATGAAGTTACTTTCTTAGGTTACTCTAAAGTATCTAAAGCATACAGAGTTTTAAACAAAAGAACGAAAAGTATCGTAGAGAGTATTAATGTAACATTTGATGACTCATTGAATGTTACACTCTTTCCACCTAAACACTCAGAAAACATTTCTGAACAAACCTATTGAGGACCGGTTCTTCAAAATAAAAAAACAAACACTGCATCCAGTTCTAATACCAATTTAGTTTTCTTGTTTGATTTCTTTCATTCTGAATCTCCTACTGTATTTTCTGATAACAGGATAAATACAGACTTTCAAGAGAGTGTTACCATTACACCTCCAACAGTGATAGAGACAAATCCATTTGCTGATCTCTATCATGAGGATTCCACATCTGGTTCTGTTAATCATCCCCCAGTGGTATCTCAAGTTTCTGACCTGAGAGTCCACCTGTATTTGATTCAGATCCCAATTTTACACAGGAAGATGAGGAGTCTGTTCGACTACTACACAGTCTCATTCCTCAATCGTCTTCCTACCATGAAACAAAATGGTTCATACATCACTCCGAGTCTGATATCATAGGAAACCCTTCAGTTGGGTTCAAAGTCATTCTGCAACTGCTAATGAATGCCAATTTTCAAGTTTCCTAAGCATCCTCGAACCCACAAAAGTCTCTGAGACACTAGATGATCCAGACCGGGTAGTTGCTATGTATGAAGAACTACATCAATTTGATCGCATAAAGGTTTGGAGATTAGTACCTCTTCCATATGGAAAATCTGTAGTAGGGACTAAGTGGGTTTTCAAGAACAAACGGGATTTTGATGGAGTGGTGGTGCGAAACAAGGCACGATTGGTTGGAAAGGGCAACAATTAACAAGAGGACATTGACTATGACGAAACTTTTTCCGCGGTTTCTCGAATTGAAGCTATCAGACTATTTCTAGCTTATGCAGCCTCTCGTAGCTTTCGTGTCTTCCAAATGAATGTGCAGATAACTTTTCTAAATGGTGTTCTCAAAGAAGAAGTATATGTCTCACAACCTAAGGGGTTTATCAACTCTAGACTTCAAAATCCTGTCTACATTCTTGATAAGGCATTGTACGGGTTGAAACAAGCTCCACGTGAATGGTATGATGTCCTTTCCGAGTATCCGATTGATGAAAGCTACACGAAAGGCAAGACCGACACCACTTTATTCACCAAGACAAACGAGAGAGACAAGATCTTAGTACAAATCTGTGTGGACAACATCATCTTTGGTTCTACCAATCAGTAATACAGTGATGAGTTTGCCAAAACAATGGCGAATCGGTTTCAAATGAGTATGATGGGGGAAATGTCATTTTTCCTCGGACTCCAAGTGATACAGTTGAGTCATGGCAGTTTTCTTTGCCAATCCAAGTATATCAAGGATCTTCTCACGAAGTACGATATGATCAACTGTACACCAATATGCACTCCCATGGCTGCTAAGACAAAACTATCTGCTGATCTTGATGGATCACCTGTAGATTTAAAAACATATCATGGGATGATTGGATCATTACTGTATTTGACTGCAAGTCGTCCTGACATCATGTTCTCCACCTATCTCTGTGCCCGGTTCCAGGAAAATCCCAAGGAGTCACATCTACAAGCAGTGAAGCGGATTTTCAGATATCTCAAAGGATCTATGGACCTTGGTCTATGGTGTCACAGAGATTCCAACTTGGAACTCTATTCTTACTCTAATGCTGACTATGCCGGTTGCATGCTTGATCCGAAAAGTACCTCTGGCAGTGCTCATTTTCTTGGTGACCGCTTAGTATGTCGGGCCTCAAAGAAACAGAACTGTGTGTCAACCTCCACTGCTGAAGCAGAATATGTTGCTGCAACAATGTGCTGTTCTCAAAGATTATGGATTTGTACACAACTATCAGATTTTGGCCTACAGTATGACAAGTTACCTTTACTATGCAACTCCCAATCTTCCATAGCCATTTCTTTCAATCCGGTACATCACTAAAAAACAAAACACATTGATATTAGATATCACTTTATTAAAGTTATTATGGAGAAAGGCTTAATTGAACTTCAGTAGGTTCACATTGATTATCAGTTGGCTGACTTGTTTACCAAACCATTGGACAAAAGTCGCTTTAATGAGTTGGTTTCCAAGTTAGGCATGCTCAACTTAAGAATATAACTTACTGCTGTTTATTTTACTTTCTTATTTTTTATTTTTGAGCGGGTTTTACACTGTTTGTTCATTTGTGCAGTTACAGGATGCATAACTCAAGAGGGAGTGTCTATCGGGTTATACATATACTACATATGTGTTAGAATATGCCCACCGATGCACGTACACCATTTGGAATCACTACCGATGATGTATGGGCCTATTGGGTCATACACCGGGGTCAAATCTGACAGCAACTTAAGTAAAGGGATCAAAAATAACAAAAGAGAAAAGTTGACTTCGCAGGCCGCGTTAGCGCCGCTAACTATTAGGTATTAGCGCCGCTAAGTCCTAGAGGTTAGCGCCGCTACGGCTGCATGGGCTTTGTGTCATGTCAGCTGACAAGCCGCGTTAGCGCCGCTAACTTTTATAAGTTAGCGCCGCTAAGTCTTGGATAGCGCCGCTAAGTCCAAACGGCACCTTTTTGTCAAATCACCTCTCAACTAGACCAATGCATGTATGTTACTTTCTGCGACTTGGGCCGGCTTGGGGATAACCTAGAGTCGTTTTGAAGTCTTTATAAGGCTATACTCCAGCCTCATTTGGTCCTCTTGGCTCTACATGCACTTGTAATTCTCTAAAAGGGTTCTTTGATTTAGAGAGAGTTCTAGAGAGAGTTTGATCCAGAATTTGATCCAAGCTTCGTGAGTTGCTGTTCCATAAGTGATTTTCGAGTTAGAAGAATCACCAAGGCTTGCTAGCTCAAGGGATTTGGCGTGTTGCCGGGGTATCCACTCAATAGCCGATTCGTTCAAGCCACAAGGAACAAGTTCATCATCTTCATCAAATTTCTGGAGCTAAGGAGCTGGTATAACCTCCTTTACTCTCTGTCTTTGTTGCATTTCGTTTCATAGAGAATGATCCATGTTAGGGGTTTTTACGTTTTATGCTTTACATGCTTGTACCTTGGGCTTTTTGTGTTGTACCTTGCTTCCGCTGCGCGCCCTGAAAACCCCTACAGTGGTATCAGAGCCACCTCTATGATTGTTATGCACATGGTGGCTTTGAAAACCCGAAATCGAAATTGTTTGTTTCTGTCGAACTGAGTTAGCGGCGCTAACTTTCAGTTAGCGGCGCTAACTATTTTAAGATAGCGGCGCTATCGTTGCTGGTCAGTTTTTTGTTCATGTTTAAAAACAGATTTTGGTCTCGGGTTTTAGCCATGTTTTAAGGCTTCTGGATTTTTTAATCTTGTTATTTTGATGTATTATTCTAGTAGCATATATTAGTTTGGTTGTATGTGGATATTCATGTTGGTAACCTTGCCTAGACCCTTTGGTTGTTTTGTGTGTTTGGATGCAAATTTGGTTGTATTATTATTCTTATGATAAATTTGTAATAATAATGTGGCTTGCATGCCATTTCATTCATCCATGTAATTGTAATAGATAAATAGGTATTTTATGGCTTGTATGCCATTTTATTCTATTGTATGTATTTTATGATGGATGATGAACACACAAGATGGGTCAAAGGAGATGGAGCTAGGAGCCCATGAAGCCCACGATGGAGTCCAATGGAGATGGCGGGATTAGTGGGAGCTCGCATCGAAGATTTTGTCCCTAGAATTGACCAAGTTCTTCCCGTTCGGCTCATGGGAAGAACGCATAGGTTTTTATGGCAAGGGTTACCAATTTTAATATTTTATGCGTGTGATGTGATTTTGTATGCATGGATTGTGTAGGATTCGCATGCTAGATAATTTTTTCAAAAATTAACAAAATCAAAAGAGATTTGATAAAAATGGTTTACAACTCTCTCGCGCGCTCACATACAAGATTAACCCACCTAGTGAAAATAGGCTTTTGTCACTTGCATGTTAATCTAAAACCAAACCGGAAACAAAAGCCTGTCTTTCCACGAAACGTAAATAATGCACCATCCGTAAGATGATACCACCCGAATCTAGTCTTATGGGTTTTGGTTGTCGAGCTTAGCACGAGCTAACTCCCATAAAACTGTGTGGAAGGTGAGTGTGGAAACTCACAATTTTGGTTGTCGAGCTTAGCACGAGCCAACTTTGGTGAATTTGTCACCGTATGTCTTGACGGACTATTTGCAATTTTGGATTTGAAATCTTGGTTAGTTGTCGAGCTTAGCACGAGCTAACCAAAATTTCAAGATTCAAAATTGGTGCAAGAAGGGATCAAACATGCCAAACGACCATTGGATGTCGTAGGATCCCGCAAGGCGCTAAGGATTGCAATAGAGATTGCAATTGGCAAAATGGTTGCCGACCTAAATAATTTTATCATGTGATCCGCGGTAACCCCGTCACATGGTGGGATGAAATACGGTTCTTAGCCTTGTTAAAGTTAATTCTTTATGGGTAAATTAATTTAACAAGATAATACATATTCAAACAAACTAACGTAAGTCTACTTTGCAATTTTAGATGGCATCAACAAGCGCAAACACCACCACCACCAACGTTTCTCTACGAGTTTTCCTTGAAAAGGAGAAACTCGATGGTAGCAACTTCATGGATTGGTATAGGCAGCTCAAGCTAGTCCTACGCTATGAAGGGAAGATGCACACCATAGAGGAACCCTTACCCGAGGCACCTCCGAGCGGTGCAACGAGAGCAATCCGTGAGGCGTACGAGAAACGCCTCAAGGAGACTGAGGAGATCACATGCCTCATGTTGAGCACCATGAGTACCGATTTGCAAAAGCAAATGGACAACTTGGGTGCTCACGACTTGATCGTGCAGCTGCGGGATATGTTCCAGCAGCAAGCGAGGCAAGAGAGGTATGAATGCTTCAAGTCGGTTCTCGCTTGCAAGCTTCAAGATGGAGGGAACGTGAGCGCTCATGTTTTGCGAATGAAAGCAAACATTGAGCGCATGGAGAAGCTAGGGTTTACCATCGGGAGGGAGATGGCGGTCGATTTGATCCTCAAATCCCTGCCCAGTGCATATGACCAATTCACTATGAGTTATCATATGCATAGCATGGATAAATCCTTGATGGAGTTGCATGGTATGCTCAAGACTGCCGAAGCGAGCATGACCAAGAGCAAGCCATCCTCCTCCTCCACTCCCGTTCTTGCCATCCGGGAAGGCCGCATAACCAAAAGGAAGGCCGCCCCTTCCAAGAAAAGGAAGAGTAAGGGAAAGGTTGGTGCAACCAAGCCTGCCCCGGCCTCCGAGGGTAAGGGTAAGGGGAAGACTCCCCAAGCCAAGACTCCGGAGGATGCGGAGTGCTTCTTTTGTGGGGGCAAGGGCCACTACCGCCGAAGCTGCCCCAAGTACTTGGAGGGACTCAATAAGCTCAAGGCAATGAGCATATCGGGCCCGGAAACTTCAGGTACGTTTATGATAGAACTTCACCATACTTCTACTTCTAGAGGCTGGGTTTTAGATACTGGCTGTGGCACTCACATATGTAATATGGTGCAGGTGCTAAGGGCAAGTAGGAGCTTGGAGAGTGGAGAGCTAGATCTTGTCATGGGGAACTCGGAGGTTGTCCCGGTGGAAGCTCAAGGAAGTTTAGAGCTTTCATTCAAGACTGGCTATTCTATTACTTTATTTGATGTATGCTATTCGCCCTGCGTGGCAAGAAACATTATTTCACTTCATAAATTGTATGACGATGGTTACAATTTTCGTTTTGATTATGGTACTATTATATGCTTTAAAGATAACATTGTTTATTTTAAAGCTTTACCATGTCATGGCATTTATGAAACAACTGCATACATTAATTCAACAAAGTCTATCATGAACATTGATTCTAGTTCCAAAGATGGTTTGGATAAGTATTCCTTATGGCATGGTCGTCTTGGCCACATAAACAAGACTCGCATCACCAAGCTTCAAGTGGATGGAATCTTGGAGACATTTGACCAAGGGTCGAATGATGTATGTGATTCTTGTTTACTAGGCAAGATGACAAAGGCACCCTTCACGGGGACAAATGAGAGAGGTAAAGACCTCTTGGACATCATCCATACGGATGTATGTGGGCCTTTTAAACATGTTACAAGGAATAACTCGAGATACTTCGTAACCTTTATAGATGACTATAGTAGGTATGGATATGTCTATCTTGTCAAGCACAAGAATGAAACTTTTGAAGTGTTCAAGACATTCCAAAACGAGGTTGAGAATCAATTGGGCAAAACAATAAAGATACTCCGGTCTGATAGAGGTGGAGAGTATCTAAGTACCGAGTTTATCGATCATCTTAAGAATTGTGGAATTATTTCGCAATTAACACCTCCAAGGACTCCACAATTGAATGGAGTCGCTGAGAGGAGGAACCGGACTTTACTAGATATGGTAAGGTCCATGATGAGTCGAACTGAGGTACCTATTAGTTTCTGGGGATATGCCCTAGAAACGGCGGTAAGGATCCTTAACCTTGCACCAACCAAGAAAGTATCGAAAACACCTTATGAAATGTGGCATAATAAGAAGCCGACACTTTCATATCTACGAGTTTGGGGTTGTCAAGCTTACGTGAGACGTGAGACTGAGGACAAACTTGAACCTCGATCGGAAAGGTGTTACTTTATCGGATATCCTTCTGCCGGTGTTGGATATATATTTTATAAACCTTCTGAGAACAAAGTTTTTGTTGCTCGAAGGGCATTCTTCTTAGAAAGAGAATTGCTATCCAAACAAAGAGGCAACAAGGAAATCGATCTTGAGGAAGTTCAAGGATCAACCGATAAAGAACTTGAGGTTGGCACTAGCTCTCAACCTAGGACGGTTGAAACTGAGCAAGAAAATGCTGCAATACCTGACACTACTTCATCTCTTACTCCAAGGCGTTCCAGTAGAACTCGTTTCAAGCCAGAGAGATATGGTTTCTACATATCTGAGGGCAGCGAGTTAGTAGTGGACTCTGATGAGCCCTCTAACTATAAGGAAGCCATGGCGGGCCCTGAGTCTGCACATTGGAAGGAAGCGATGGAAAGTGAGATGCAATCCATTTCGGATAACCAAGTTTGGGAACTGGTTGATCCTACACCCGGGGTTAGACCCGTAGGGTGTAAATGGGTCTTCAAGAAGAAGACCGGCATGGACGGAACCTTGGATACTTTCAAAGCTCGACTTGTGGCAAAGGGTTTCACTCAAACACCCGGTGTTGATTGTGATGAAACCTTCTCCCAAGTGGCTATGTTGAAATCAATCCGGATACTTCTGGCCATTGCCGCATTTTATGACTATGAAATATGGCAAATGGATGTTAAAACCGCCTTCCTTAACGGGAAGCTTTCCGAAGAGGTGTATATGACACAACCTGATGGTTTTGAACATCCAGAATATCCGGACAAGGTTTGTAAGCTAAAGAAGTCCATAATGGACTTAAGCAAGCATCTCGCAGTTGGAATCTGTGCTTTGATGAGAAAATCAAGGAATTTGGATTTTCGAAAAGCAAAGATGAACCATGTGTATATGTCAGGGCTAGTGGGAGCACTATTGTCTTCTTAGTCCTATATGTGGATGACATATTACTCATTGGAAACCATGTTCCGAGCCTTAAGAGTGTAAAAGCTTGGTTCGGGAATTGTTTCTCAATGAAGGACTTAGGCGATGCGAGCTATATTCTGGGAATCAAGATCTATAGAGATAGATCTAGAAAGCGACTTGGGCTTTCTCAAAGTGCATACATAGATAAGGTCGTGAGACGCTTTAAAATGGAGGAATCCAAGAAAGGAAACCTCCCTATGGCGCAAGGCTTGATGTTGAGCAAGACTCAATGTCCTACCTCCCAAGAGGAGATAGAAGTAATGAAGCGAGTACCATATGCTTCGGGGATGACTGCCGATCTCAATCGGGGTTTGTATTCCTTTTAAATGGTGGTGCTGTGAGCTGGAGGAGCTCCAAGCAAGACACGGTGGCTGATTCGACTACTGAGTCGGAATACATTGCGGCAAGTGAAGCTGCAAAAGAGGCTGTGTGGATGAAGAAATTCATCCAAGATCTACAAGTGGTTCCAAGCATCACTGACCCTATTGAGATATTTTGTGACAATGAGGGTGCAGTGGCCTTGGCGAAGGAACCAAGAGCTCACAAGAGAACAAGACACATTTTGCGCAAATACCACTTCATACGAGAAGTAGTTGAGAGTGGTGAAATCGTCATAAGCAGAGTAGCAACGGATGAGAACCTTGCGGATCCGTTCACGAAACCATTATCGCAAGCAGCTCATGATTCTCACACTAATGCTATAGGTGTAAGATTTGCTAGCGACTTGGTTTGAGTTTGTATATTTAGTTTGTTTGATATGTAAACTTTATTTTATATTTTGGGAACGATATAGACAGTATTGTAACTTATGCTTGTTTCGATATATAATAGAGATTATATATGCGTATGATACGGTTACATTCATAAGACTCTACTGTGTTCCATCTTAGCATGTTTAATCACTTCCGGAAATATTTTATATTTCAAACTTTCCACGGTCGGTCAATCTTGTGGAAGGAAGATTGAAACAAGACCGAGATAAGCATGTGACCTTGAATTCAAGATGGTCGAATTAAGGAGCAATGCCTATCTATACTTGAAAAGAGTTTCAAGTGATTGGAAGACCCGTACCCAAGTATACTCCATGGATTATAGTCACGAGTAACTTGGGATGATAATATCTTACGTCCTTAGACCTGAGATGTATGAACCGCTATATCATATTTCTTTCTTTAGTCTTTTTCAAAAGCAGTTCGTAACTGGCTGTGATAAAGGAAACGGCTAAGTAAGTTAAGGAGTATGGTTTAGGGTTATGCAGTCAAAAGGGATTTGTTCCTCTGATAAGAGAGATATCATTGGGCCCCTCGATGATTGGGAGCTGACACCAAAATTTTGCATGGCCATGCGCAAGGAATATTGATTTAGAATCAGATATGTCCTTAACTTTTGGTCACCAACAATCAAGATCGAGAAACACAATCGTGGACGATCTGGAGATTGACACTCAATCCATGTCTCGTGTTCACATTGATATCGTGAACAAAAGGATGTTTAATATCACTTATCTATAGGACCTTTCTTTATTAACAGGTTTCATTCGGATAACGAAACCCATACTGACTTGGGGGCAATGATGCTTTTGCTAGAGGCCGCTCGTTGTCTGTGGTTTATTAGAAATGGTACATCGTGTGCAAGTGGGAGTTTGTTAGAATATGCCCACCGATGCACGTACACCATTTGGAATCACTACCGATGATGTATGGGCCTATTGGGTCATACACCGGGGTCAAATCTGACAGCAACTTAAGTAAAGGGATCAAAAATAACAAAAGAGAAAAGTTGACTTCGCAGGCCGCGTTAGCGCCGCTAACTATTAGGTATTAGCGCCGCTAAGTCCTAGAGGTTAGCGCCGCTACGACTGCATGGGCTTTGTGTCATGTCAGCTGACAAGCCGCGTTAGCGCCGCTAACTTTTATAAGTTAGCGCCGCTAAGTCTTGGATAGCGCCGCTAAGTCCAAACGGCACCTTTTTGTCAAATCACCTCTCAACTAGACCAATGCATGTATGTTACTTTCTGCGACTTGGGCCGGCTTGGGGATAACCTAGAGTCGTTTTGAAGTCTTTATAAGGCTATACTCCAGCCTCATTTGGTCCTCTTGGCTCTACATGCACTTGTAATTCTCTAAAAGGGTTCTTTGATTTAGAGAGAGTTCTAGAGAGAGTTTGATCCAGAATTTGATCCAAGCTTCGTGAGTTGCTGTTCCATAAGTGATTTTCGAGTTAGAAGAATCACCAAGGCTTGCTAGCTCAAGGGATTTGGCGTGTTGCCGGGGTATCCACTCAATAGCCGATTCGTTCAAGCCACAAGGAACAAGTTCATCATCTTCATCACATTTCTGGAGCTAAGGAGCTGGTATAACCTCCTTTACTCTCTGTCTTTGTTGCATTTCGTTTCATAGAGAATGATCCATGTTAGGGGTTTTTTGTTGGGATTTCAAGAACACGCAACGGAAGCGAGAACATCATAAAAACATGCATACAAGTGTTCAAAGCAATGAAATCCCAAGCATGGATCTACTCTATGTAACAAATAGCAATTAAACAAGAGAGTTAGAGAGTTATACCAGCTCCTAAGCTCCAATGATCTCGTGATGGTGGCTGAAATGTTGTAGAAGCAAGGAACTCCTTCTTCTTGTTCTTGTCTTCTCTCGAAATCATAAACCGGGCACAAGTCCAACTTCAAGTGCTAGCTAGCTTGAGAGAAAACTTCCTCCAGGAAACTTCACTCAAGAACAGAAAATAAGACCTCTGGAACCCTTGTTCTCTTGTTAACCAAATCACCAAGCTAGGTATCAAGTATAAGAGAAGTATGTGTGCTTGAGAGAGATGTTGACCAAGAGCGATAAAGGATCCAGGATTTTTGCCTTATATAGACCACCATGAAGCCATTTCATCTCCCCTTTGCCGGCCAAGATTGATCTAGAATCTCTTCCCCATTGGCTACAAGTGGAGGTGACTTGCTAAACCTTAACCCGTAGCGGCGCTAACGCGGCCTGACTTCGATTAGACATAAAGCACATGCAGCCTTAGCGGCGCTAACATTTAACAGTTAGCGGCGCTAACTCGTTAAGTTAGCGGCTCTAACGTGGCCTGCATTGCCAACTTCCACTTTTGCCATCTTTGGTCCCTCTACCTTATTTGCTGTCATGTTAGACCCCGGTTTGTGACCCTTATAGGCTCATACATCATCGGCAGTGCTTTAAGGCGTACATATATTATCGGGCAGATTCTAACAAACTCCCACTTGCACATAATATACTGTACCCAGGCAAGCACAGACAAAGAGCGGCCTCTAGCAAAGCATCAATGCCCCCAAGTCTGTATGAGTTCTGAATACCTGCAGAAAACCATCATACTAAAGTAGTGGTCCTAGATAAGTGATCTTAGACATCCTTTTGTTCGCGATATCCTTGTGAACACGAGACATGGATTAATAAATGTCAATCTCCAGATCGTTCACGATTATGTTTCTCGATCTTGATTGGTGGTGACCAAAAGGTAAGGACATATCTGATTCTCAATCAATAGTCCTTGTGCATGGCCATGCAATATTTTGGCGTCAGCTCCCAATCATCGAGGGGCCCAGGGATACCTCTCATACAGGAGGAACAAATCCCTTTGACTGCATAATCCCATACCATACCTCTTATCTTACCTAGTCATTCCCTTTATCACAGCCATTTACGAACTGCTTTTGAAAATGGCTAAAGCAAGTAAGAACTATGATATAGCGATTCATACATCTCGGGTCTGAGGATGTAAGATTTTATCATCCCAAGTTACTCGTGACTATAATCCATGAAGTATACTTGGGTGTGGGTCTTCCAGTCACTTGAAACTCCTTTCAAGCACAGGTTACTGTTGCGTTTCATGCATTCAATCCTTGATTAATGCATAACCAACACCTAACCTCAGCCTTATTTCAAACTTCCTTCCCTTGAAGAATGACTGACTGTGGAAATTTAGAATGTATAAACATTCTGGGAAGTGGTTAAACATGCTAAGGTGGAACACAGTAAAGTCTTATGAATGTAACCGAATCACTCGCATATCGAAACAAGCATAATTACAATACTGTCTGTATCGTTCCCAAAATAAATTAATACATATCAAATAAACTAATATATACAAATCAAGCCAAATCGCTAGCAAATCTTACACCTATCCCTCTAGTGTGAGATTCATGAGCTGCTTGCGGTAACGGCTTAGTGAATGGATCTGCCAAGTTTCCATTCGATGCTACTCTGCTAATGATGACTTCACCACTTTCAATTACATCCTGAATAAAGTGGTATTTGCGCGAAATGTGTCTTGTCCTCTTGTGAGCTCTTGGTTCCTTTGCCAAAGCCACCGCACCCTCATTGTCACAAAAGATCTCAATAGGGTCAGCGATGCTTGGAACCACTTGTAGATCTTGGATGAATTTCTTCATCCACACGGCTTCTTTTGCTGCTTCACTAGCCGCAATGTACTCCGATTCGGTTGTCGAATCAGCCACCGTGTCTTGTTTTGAGCTCCTCCAGCTGACAGCACCACCATTTAACAGGAACACAAACCCCGATTGAGATCGGCAGTCATCCCTGTCAGTTTGGAAGCTAGCGTCCGAGTAACCCTTTACTCTCAGCTCTTCTTCCCCACCATATACCAAGAACATCTCTTTTGTACGTCTCAAGTACTTAAGAATGTTCTTCACTGCCCTCCAGTGAGGTTCTCCTGGGTTCGCCTGATATCTACTAGTCATGCTTAAAGCACATGACACATCAGGATGAGTGCATAGCATGGCGTACATGATCGAGCCCACAGCCGAAGCATATGGAACTCGCTTCATTACTTCTATCTCCTCCTTGGAGGTAGGACATTGAGTTTTACTCAAAGTCAAACCATGCAACATAGGGAGGTTTCCTTTCTTGGATTCCTCCATCTTAAAGCGTCTCACGACCTTTTCTATGTATGCACTTTGAGAAAGCCCTAATAGCCTTCTTGATCTATCTCTATAGATCTTTATACCCAGAATACTGCTCGCATCGCCTAGGTCCTTCATTGAAAAGCAATTCCCTAGCCAAGTTTTGACACTTCTTAAGCTTGGGATATGATTTCCAATAAGTAGAATGTCATCTACATATAGAACCAAGAAGACTATGGTGCTCCCACTAGCCCTGACATATACGCAAGGTTCATCTTTACTCTTTGAAAAACCAAACTCTTTGATTTTCTCATCAAAGCAAAGATTCCAGCTTCGAGATGCTTGCTTAAGTCCATAAATGGACTTCATAAGCTTACAAACCTTGTTTGGATACTTTGGATGTTCAAAACCGTCAGGCTGTCTCATATACACCTCCTCATTAAGCTTCCCGTTAAGGAAGGCGGTCTTTACATCCATTTGCCAAATTTCATAATCATGAAACGCAGCAATGGCAAGTAGTATCCTGATTGACTTCAACATGGCCACTGGGGAGAAGGTTTCATCATAATCAATTCCTTGCGTCTGAGTGAAACCCTTCGCCACCAGTCGGGCTTTGAAGATATCCAAGGTTCCATCTATGCCGGGTTTCTTCTTAAAAACCCATTTACACCCGACGGGTTTAATCCCTGGTGTAGGATCAACCAGTTCCCAAACCTGGTTATCCGACATAGATTGCATCTCGCTCTCTATTGCCTTCCTCCATTGAGCAGACTCAGGGCCTGCCATGGCTTCCTTGTAGCTGGTGGGATCATCATGATCCACCAATAACTCATTGCCCTCAGATATGAGAAACCCATATCTCTCTGGCTCAAAACGAGTCCTACTGGAACGCCTAGGAGTAGACGTTGCAAGAGTGTCAGGTACCGCAGCTTTATCTTGCTCGGTATTTTGGCTAGTGCCAACCTCAAGTCCCTTATCGGCCGACCCTTGATCTTCCTCAAGGTCAACTTCCTTACTGCCATGTTTGGATAGCAACTCCCTTTCAAGGAAGAATGCCCTTCGAGCAACAAATACCTTGTTCTCTGAAGGTTTATAAAATAAATATCCAACACCGTTAGGAGGATATCCGATAAAATAACACCTTTCTGAACGAGGTTCAAGTTTGTCTTCAGCCTCACATCTCACGTAGGCTTGACAACCCCAAACTCGTAGGTATGAAAGTGTCGGTTTCTTACCATGCCACATTTCATAAGGTGTTTTAGCAATTTTCTTGGTTGGTGCGAGGTTAAGGATTCTTACCGCCGTTTCTAAGGCATATCCCCAGAAACTAATAGGTACCTCTGCTCGACACATCATGGACCTTACCATATCAAGCAAAGTCCTGTTCCTCCTCTCAGCGACTCCATTTAATTGTGGAGTCCTCGGAGGTGTTAATTGTGAAACAATTCCACAATTTTTAAGATGATCGACGAATTCGGTACTAAGATACTCTCCACCTCTATCAGACCGGAGTATCTTTATAGTCTTGCCCAACTGATTCTGAACTTCATTTTGGAATGTCTTGAACACCTCAAAGGTTTCATTCTTGTGTTTAACAAGATAGACATACCCATACCTACTATAATCATCTATAAAGGTTACGAAGTATCTTGAATTATTCCTTGTGACATGCTTGAAAGGTCCACATACATCCGAATGGATTATGTCTAAAAGGTCCTTTCCCCTCTCACTTGTTCCCGTGAAGGGTGCTTTTGTCATTTTGCCCAATAAGCAAGATTCGCATACTTCATTTGATCCTTGATCAAATGATTCCAAGATCCCATCCACTTGGAGCTTGGTGATACGAGTCTTGTTTATATGGCCAAGACGACTATGCCACATGGAATATTTATCCAAACCATTTTTGGAGTCAGAATCAATATTCATGATAGATTGTCTTGATTCAATGTATGCATTTGCCTCATATATGCCATGACATGGTAGAGCTTTAAAATAAACAATTTCATTTTTAAAACAAATGATTGTACCACTAACAAATTTAAAATCAAAACCATCATCATACAACTTGTGAAATGAAATAATGTTTCTAGCCACATTGGGCGAATAGCATACATCCTTTAAAAAAATAGAAAAACCGGTCTTGAATGAAAGCTTCAAATCTCCTTTAGCTTCCACTGGGACAACTTCCGAGTTTCCCATGACAAGATCCAGTTCTCCCCGCTCCAAGCTCCTACTTTCCCTTAGCACCTGCACCATATTACATATGTGAGTGCCACAGCCAGTATCCAATACCCAGCCTTTAGAAGTAGAAGTATGGTGGAGTTCTATCATGAACGTACCTGACGTTTCCGGACCCGATATGCTCATTGCCTTGAGCTTGTTGAGTCCCTCCAGGTACTTTGGGCAGGTACGGTGGTAATGGCCCTTGCCCCCGCAGAAAAAGCACTCCGCATCCTCCGGAGCCTTGGCTTGGGGAAGTTTCCCCTTGCCCTTGCCCTCGGAGGCCGGGTTAGGCTTGGCCCCGCCAACCTTTCCCTTTCCCTTCCTTTTAGAGGAAGAGGCGGCCTTCTTCTTCGTGATGCGGCCTTCCCGGATGGCGAGAACATGAGAGGTGGAGGAGGATGGCTTGTTCTTGGTCATGCTAGACTCAGCGGTCTTCAACATACCATGAAGTTCCATCAAGGTTTTATCCATGCTGTGCATATGGTAACTCATAACGAATTGATCATACGCACCGGGCAGGGATTGGAGGATTAAATCAACCGCCATCTCCCTCCCTATGGTAAAACCCAACTTCTCCATGAGCTCGATGTTTGCTTTCATACGCAACACATGCGCGCTCACGTTCCCACCCTCTTGCATCTTGCAAGCAAGGGTTGTCTTGAGGCACTCGTACCTCTCTTGCCTCGCCTGCTGCTGGAACATGTCCTTTAGCTGCACGAGCAAGTCGTAAGCACTAAGATGATCCATTTGCTTTTTCAAATCTTGGTTCATCGTGCTCAACATAAGGCACGTGACTTCCTCAGTCTCCTTGAGGCGTTTTTCATACGCCTCACGGATAGCCCTTGTTGCACCGGCAGGAGGTGCCTCGGGGAGGGGTTCCTCTACGGTATGCAACTTTCCTTCATAGCGTAAGACCAACCTCAGTTGTCTATGCCAATCCATTAAATTGCTACCATCGAGTTTCTCCCTTTCAAGGAAAACCCTAAGAGAAACGTTGGTGGTGGTGTTTGTTGCGCTTGTTGATGCCATCTAAAATTTGCAAAGTAGATATTAGTTATTATGATATTTTATCTTGTTTAATAATTTACCCAATAAGAATTAGTTAAACAAGGCTAAGAACCGTATTTCATCCTACCATGTGACGGGGTTACCGCGGATCACATGATAAAACTATTTAGGTCGGCAACCATTTTGCCAATTGCAATCTCCATCGCAATCCTTAGCACATGCGGGATCCTACGACATCTAATGGTCGTTTGGCATGTTTGATCCCTTCTTGCACCAATTTTAAGTCTTGAAATTTTGGTTAACTCGTGCTAAGCTCGACAATTAACCAAGATTTCAAACCTAAAATTGCAAATCGTCCGTCAAGACATACGGTAACAAATCCACCAAAATTGGCTCGTGCTAAGCTCGACAACCAAAGTTGTGAATTTGCCACACTCACCTTCCACACAGTTTCATGAGAATTGGCTCGTGCTAAGCTCGACAACCAAATCTCATAAGACTAGATTCGGGTGGTATCGACTTACGGATGGTGCATGATTTACGTTTTGTGGAAAAACGGGCCTTTTGTTTCCGGTTTGGTTTTGATTAACTTATTAGTGACAAATCCTATTTTCACTAGGTGGGTTAATCAATGTATGTGATCGCGCGCGAGAGGAAACCAATTTTATCAAAAACTCTTGTGATTTTATTAATTTTATCAAAAATTTTCTAGCATGCGAAACCTACAATCCATGCATAGAATAATAAAATCACATCACACGCAATATACAACATAGTCGGTAATTCTTGCCAAAAAAAAACTATGCGTTCCTCCCGTGAGCCAAAACGGGAAGAACTCGGTCAATCTAAGGGACAAAACAATATTGACGCGAGCTCCCACTAGAACCACCATCGCCATCGGATTTCTTTGGCTTCTAAGGGCTCCATGCTCCATCTTGTTTTGCCTCCTCTTGTGTCTTCATCCCTCCATCATACAATACATAATACAATAGAAAATAAATGGCATACAAGCCACATAATTTTCCTATTTATCTAATACTTGTACATGGATGAATGAAATGGCATGCAAGCCACAAATTATTACAATCAATCTGAATTTAATAAATTTACAGCCTCAAATGTGGATTAAAACCACCAAATTGCATGCACAACACAATACAACCAAATGGGCCAAGGCAAGATTACCAACTCATGTTAACACATACAACCAAACTAATCATGCTACTACTGGAACAACATGAAAAACATCTTTGGAACAAATTTCCAGAAGGTACAAGTGCTAAAAAATCTCGAGACTTAAGCTGTTTTATTCAAAATTTCGAAAAACAATTTCCAGTAGCGTTAGCGCCGCTAACCCTAGAGACTTAGCGCCGCTAACTCTAGGATAGCGCCGCTAACCCTAACGGCAGAATACAAACACTTTGATTTCGGGTTTTTCAAGCCACCAAGTGCTATTCTAACATAGAGGTGGCTCTGATACCACTGTTGGGATTTCAAGAACACGCAACGGAAGCGAGAACATCATAAAAACATGCATACAAGTATTCAAAGCAATGAAATCCCAAGCATGGATCTACTCTATGTAACAAATAGCAATTAAACAAGAGAGTTAGAGAGTTATACCAGCTCCTAAGCTCCAATGATCTCGTGATGGTGGCTGAAATGTTGTAGAAGCAAGGAACTCCTTCTTCTTGTTCTTGTCTTCTCTCGAAATCATAAACCGGGCACAAGTCCAACTTCAAGTGCTAGCTAGCTTGAGAGAAAACTTCCTCCAGGAAACTTCACTCAAGAACAGAAAATAAGACCTCTGGAACCCTTGTTCTCTTGTTAACCAAATCACCAAGCTAGGTATCAAGTATAAGAGAAGTATGTGTGCTTGAGAGAGATGTTGACCAAGAGCGATAAAGGCTCCAGGCTTTTTGCCTTATATAGACCACCATGAAGCCATTTCATCTCCCCTTTGCCGGCCAAGATTGATCTAGAATCTCTTCCCCATTGGCTACAAGTGGAGGTGACTTGTACATAAAGTCCATGCAGGTTTAGCGGCGCTAAACCTTAACCCGTAGCGGCGCTAACGCGGCCTGACTTCGATTAGACATAAAGCACATGCAGCCTTAGCGGCGCTAACATTTAACAGTTAGCGGCGCTAACTCGTTAAGTTAGCGGCGCTAACGTGGCCTGCATTGCCAACTTCCACTTTTGCCATCTTTGGTCCCTCTACCTTATTTGCTGTCATGTTAGACCCCGGTTTGTGACCCTTATAGGCTCATACATCATCGGCAGTGCTTTAAGGCGTACATATATTATCGGGCAGATTCTAACATTTTTACGTTTTATGCTTTACATGCTTGTACCTTGGGCTTTTTGTGTTGTACCTTGCTTCCGCTGCGCGCCCTGAAAACCCCTACAATATGTGTAGGGGAGAAAATGATAGACACACTGATGTTTCTGTCTCCCTAAGTCTGAAAACTTTGAAAATATGCAACAGATTAGGAGGAGTACCTTTAAAAATAATCACAATCATCTGCAAACATGTTTTCTTGACTCTCAAAATACAGATGATTTTGAAAGTTATAACCTATCGACCCTATTTATATAATGTACTTGAATTTTACCAAGGGTTGGTAAGGATTCTTGACCAATCGATCTCATGATGACGATCTTGTTAGGTCAAGTGGTCTTATAAGAAAATTTCTAAGTGATTAATTCGATAGTAAGCTATTGATTGGGACCCATCCAACCAATTGGTCAAGAAAAATACCTAAGGGTTAGAGTACAAATGAGTCTATTGAACGAAGACTATCACATGGACTCTATCGCACCATCTCTTGAAATTTTACTAACGGTTGTGAGTGAAAAAGGGTCCTATCGACCGAGTGTTTTTACATGCGATAGAAGGTCCTATCGACCGTGTTCTTATCACGGTTGGTCCAATGGGAAAGTGACACGTGTCCTACCCTATTTAACCGTCCCATCCCTCCATCAGATCAGTTCATCTCATTCAAAATTCAAAAACTTACAACTTTGCTCTCGTTTTTGGTTACTTGATTGCTTGATTCATCTTGTTACTCTACCAAAATTACACTTTTAGACCCAAAACACTCATAATCACTTAGGTAACAACATTCACGGATTACATTGTTTAAAAATTGAGTTTATTTGACATTTTTAAGGCCTGAAAGTATCGAACTCGATGGGTATGTCCAAACTTTGATTGGATTTTTGAACATCAAAACGATATTGTTTGGGGATATAAACCTTGCGATGAGGCTTAGGATCACATAAGGAACCCTAATATGCAAAAATATTTCAAAAATCTCAAAAAGTGTTTTTCGTGTTCTTGGGGTGTATGAACTTACACTTATAACTCATGTTTTGGTTCAAAAAGGGGTGTTAGGATGATTTTTTTACTACACTTCACTATTACAAAGTTGTTTGTTTAACTCTAATTGATATGTTTCAAGTGTCAAAACAACTTTTGGGTATGTTAAATCATCGTGTACACAATGAGAATTTTTCAGTGTTAGGGATTTTCAAACCAAAACTTCAAATTTTCAAAGTTTGTAATCTTTGTCAACTTTGGTCAACTTAAATTCATCCCTTCTGTTTAATCTAAGTTTAATCAGATTTCAAAGGTTTTCATGTGTGTTTGGGCTATTGTTGCTTATCTCACTATCTTGAGCTTAACTGATTTACTTACTGTGTAGATATTATGGCTCAAGTTGAACAAAACCCGACCGTCTGATGCCAAGGGCTGAATTTCTGTCAGTTAACACCCATGAAAATAAGCAGTATATTGACCTTACCACATTCAAAAATCCTACCTTTCCAATAATAACTGAAATATTTAAAGTTCACCCTCTGAACCATATCTTAACATACAACCCTGCAACCTTGTGCACTCGTGTACCTGAGCTTCCCAACAATTCTGGAAGACTTGTACAATTCACACAAGCAGGAGAGGAACTCTCTCTATCAGGGCAGAGATAGATGAACCTGTAGTTGTCATTCCCATCAGCACACTCCGGACAATTCTCAGTATTCCTACAGTAGATAGCAGGCCTCTTGCCACTGTCCTTGATGAAATACCCAGTTCAAGCGCACCAACATGCACCCCATATATAACATTCTGATGACGGTGCTTCAAAAGTGTCTTACTCCAAAGCATACTGGATATGGATTCCTGACGGATAACCAACTTAAAATATTTTTGGCGGCAGCCAATCATCTGCATACGGATTATGCACACCTGATCTTCCATGATATGAGGGCATCCATTCTCAAGTAGAACAACCAAAGGAAGATAGATGCTCATTTTCTACAATACCATCAGTTCATTCCCATGATCATCCAGTATTTGCTGGATCAAAATGCTGACTTTCCTCGCCAGGCAGGTCTCCCTTCTATAACTCCTAAACTCGTTAATTTTGTTACACCTGCTATTCCGGCTAACTTACCTACACCCCAACCCATTCCTATGTCGCTCTTAGAGGTTTGTGAGCAAAATGAGATTGTTGAGAGCTATAGGATGAGTTTAGGTGAACCTTCCACGGTTGAGCCAGAGCCGGCCATACCTACCCAGGAAGGAGTAGTTCCTGGTGAGAATGTAGAGAATAGGCCTTAGCCATCTGCGGGAGATGCTGAGGGGGAAGTGGAGAGAGAAAATATTGACGAGAGGGGTGGTGAAGAAGATGAGGAAGATGAGAATAGAGAGGGACGGGATGCATATGATCCCCCCACCGTTCAATCTGTCATTAAATCCCTTTCCCATACCACCACAACATCCAAATCCTATCCCTCCAAAACTAAATCCGTTCTTGAAGAACTTGGTTTTGACGGTTCTGAGTCAACCAGTGCTGAGTCTGCCTGTCAACCAGGTGGTGACCCTTTATTCGACCCTGTCCAATCACCTTTGGGTACCTCTGAAGCTCTAATAGAACAACCTGCATACAACACCCCATCATTCATGAAACTCACTGACCCTAATACTACATCTCCGGGCTTGGCCCACACTGCACAATCTGCTCCTGTACTTCCTCACTCCAGTGGATTTGTCCTTGTTCTTAACCAACCTCCACAACCTGCTGTAGTCCCAGCTGTAGTCCAAGCAGTCATCGCAGCAGACCATGATTTCTATGTTAAGACTGCCTCTGTCACCCCTGATTCTTTAATTTCCCCCAATCGCTATGCGGGGTTTGGCGAAGGTAGTGGAGAAGAAGAAGATAGTTTCGTAATTAGGAGTGATAGTGAGAATGAGGGAGTGAGAATGAAAAGGAGAGTGCTGAGGGACCTCCAGCCCAAGAAATCCGGGAAGCCACATCTACTATTAGACTTGACATTGTTGGATCTAGTATTGAACAAGTCACGGTTATCCCACCCGTGCAAATTGAAACCCCACCTAGCTACATAGGTGCTTCTCAACAGGAATCTACTTTATTCACAAGGGTATCGCAGGTATGCTACCAACCTCTCATTTGGAGATGGCTGGTATTGAAGCTAGAGGACCGCCTCCCTCGTCCTAGACCGTGTTGGAGTATGCCCACTGACACACGTACACCAAATAATCACTACTGATGATGTATAGGCCTATTGGGTCACACACCGGGGGTTGATCTCGACAACAACTTAAGTGGAGGGACTAAAAGAGACAAATTGTAAAAGATTGTGTTGGAACACGGTATGGAGCAAAACACAGTGGAAGCATAAAACAAAAGTTTCAAAAACCGTACAAAAACGGGTCCATACATGTTCCAAAGTGATAATTTTCTACAAAACTGAAATTGCAACTTAAAAGAACAAAGGAGAGGGCTGAAAATACCTAAATACCTTTGCAAGAATCGGCTGTAGCAAATGCAAGAACGGGATGAACAAGAACTCAAGTGAATCATTCTCTATTGCATGATCCACACCAAGTTTCCAAGAACCCCGTATGCTAGTACACCATCACATGAACGTCCTCAACGACTTCACGTATCTGGAACAACCTACTATAGTATCCTCTTGCACCAACAAAACACAAACTACACTCAAGATCCTCCACTAAGTGTATATTATGTGTGTATTTTTACAAGCATGGAACCAAGAGAGAAGAGAGAGTTAGAAGGTGTCAAATGCATGCCCTTCGTCCTGTTCCAGCCTCACTCAACTGCTTTTGGCCGGAGACAAAAGCTTATCTCCATTGGACCATGAGATGGCCCAATAAAAAATAAGAATTTCATGAAGATGGTCCTTCACGGCCCCTCACGGCCTCTCACAGCCCGTGAAGACAAAAATGCACCACGACTGGCCATAATCCTTCATGTCCTGTGCGGCGTTCGAGTGACTCGTGAGGGCGTCTCCTTCACGACCCCTCCACGACCTCTCACGACCCGTGAAGACCCCACGAGCCTTATGAGAGTCGTTGAGTCAAACGTGAGGGCAGTGGGCTTCACGACCCGTGGAGCATCCCTCACGGTCGTGAAGCCCTAAAATCAAACAATTTGATTTTTGGACCTTCTCTCTTTATCAGTAAGCTGTCGGGATCAATCCTTGGCGTGTGACCCAATAGGCTCGCATTTCATCAGCAGTAACACCAATGTACTTGTGTCAGTGGGCAGACTCCAACAGACTCCCACTTGTACATGACACAACGTACATAGAGGTATCACAGACAGGGAGCGGCCTCTAGCAAGGCATCCCTATCCCCAAGTCAGTACGAGGTATGTCATCCCATAGACAAGTACCAATTCACAACCCAAAGGTTTGAAATGACCCTATAGATAAGTGACCAATCATTCTTTTGTTCACGATATCCTTGTGAAGACGAGACATGGTACTAAGTCATTCTCAGTCCTTCACGATTATGTTTATCGATCGAGATTGGTGGTGACCAAAATATACAAGTTGCAATCGATTACCCAAATAATTGCACACTCGAGCACGGCCATGCATTTTGGTGTCAGCGCCCAATTATCGAGGGGCCCAGGGATATCTCTCTGAATAGAGGAACAAATTCTTTTGACTACATTGCCCACCACAGAGATCATACTCTGATCAGCTACTCCCTTTATAACAGCCAGTTACGGAATGCGTTTGAAAGCAACTAGAGCAAAGCAAACCAAAGTGATGCAGACACATGTATCTCCAGTATGAGGATGAACTGATATTATCATCTAGAATCACTCATGACAAGTACCACAAAGTGAATTCAGGTGTGGGTCGTCCAGTCACTTGAAACCCCTTTCAAAGTACAGGCGAAGTATTGCCTCCCTGTGTCCCAATCACCATTGGACACTTGACCAATCACTTCCCTCAGCCTTCATTCAGAATTCCTTCCCTTGAAGAATGACTGGCTGTGGACATTTAGAATGTAAACACATTCAGGGAAGAGGTAAAACATGCAAAGTTGGAACACAATAACGCTTACTGAGAGTACCCGCTACACGCGCATTACCAAACCCCTTTGATAATCGATACAAGCAGAAGCACAATATTGCTTAATGTTCCCAAAGAGTAAAGCATATCAAAACTTTGACTAAAACATACTCAAGCCAAGTTCATGCAGACCTTAGTATGACATTCATCACTAGACTGCAACTATAGCTCAGTAAACGGACCATCCACGATGTTATCCGTGTGTACTCTGACATTGATCATATCCCTACTACAACCAACCACTTCCAAAGTGTGCGTTGATAGGATTACGATCATTTGTCCAAGCCGTTATACCTTCATTGTTTCAAACGAACCCAATAAGGCAAATAACGCTCGAATCTCAAATTTATTATGCGTAAGCCATCGTACTCTCATTGTCTCAAAAGATCCCAATAGAGTCAGCGATGCTTGGTTCTCAGTGATCATATCCCTCCTACAACCAACCACTTCCAAAGTGTGCGTTGATGGGATTTTGATCATTTTGTCCAAGCAGTTATGCCTTCATTGTTTCATAAAGAACCCAATAAGGCAAACAATGCTTGGTCCACATAAATTAACGTGTATAAGCCATCGTACCCTCATTGCCTCAAAAGAACTCAATAGAGTCAGCGATTCTTTAAGAAACACGTAAATTAACAACACCATATTTCGAAAAGGATCACAAACCCCAATCAAGATCAGCGGTTATCCTTTAAAGTAGAAGCCATCACAAGAGTAATAACTCACTTTAAGCTTCTTCTAATTACACACAACACGAACATATACTCATATTTCTTGTATTCCATAAAATTCTATGAATATCCCATATTTATTATGGACGCATAATTCTCGATTTATGCTTGTTGCCAAGCTATATCAAGACATTATCTCCAACATATAGTATGTGCTAGACATACCAAATAGGATAATAACAGCGCTCCCACTAGCTCTGGCATCTATCCAAGTTTCATCATTGCTTACTGAAAAATCAAACACTTGATTTTCTTAGCAAAGATTCCAAAACTTAGATTTATTCTAAGCCCAAAAGGACTACACCTTTGTAGACTTCATAAGGATACTCAGGATGTGAGAGACCCTCGGACAGTGTTGTGAGCACTTCTTCATAAAATTCCTATAACGGAATACGGTCTTTGCATCATACTGCCATAACACGGCATAAGCATCCCCTTAAACTTCAACATAACTACTGAGAGAATGTCTTCATGTGATTCCTACGCAATGGTCAATCAACATGAAACCAATTCCTTCCAGTCAGTATTTGAAGTTATCTACAAATTAATCCATGCAGATCTTATATCCCAAAGATCTATATACACCTTATAGTTCAAAACTTAGGTGTTAGATTAACCAAGTTCAAAATTTGAAAATCCAGCATGGAATGTATCTTATGTTATTACACTTCTCTTCTTAGCAGACTCAAAAAGGGCCTACTACAACTTTCGGTAGTTGATGCATACATCACGTATCATCAATAAGTCATCGTCCTCAGATATAATAAATTATATTCTTCTGGTCTTATGACGACTCTTACCAAACATATGAAGAAGTAATAACTTTATGCCGGATACTCCAACATAGCCATGTTGAGTTTCAATCATTTCTGATCGTATGCTAGTGTCAACATTAGGTCTTTTATTTAAATCTCACGTTCTTCCAATGGAATGCTTCAGTTATTCCTTACCCTTTTCGAGCAACCAAACCCGGTTCTCAAAAGGATATGAAATGAATATCTGAAACTCAGAAGAACTATTTAAATACATTAACATCCTCTAAGTTCATCCATCTCCCACTAAATGTAGACTGGATAACTCTGATCTATGAGATAGACAAGCAAAGAACTCTTTCTAGTCAAATCTTCTCTGATGCTAATTCGATCATCTTTGTTGATTTAAAACAAGAACATTGCCCGTCACTACTCAAGGACACCTATCAAGCAGGTTACTTAAGTTTAAGCCATCAAGTCGGAACCATAACCAATATGTTCCATTCCTCCACAAAGCGATCCATGTAAAACATGTATCCTAGGATAAGTGAATTATGAGGAAAACTCACAATTCTTATGATGGTTTAGAATGTAGATGCTCAACATCTCACAAGATTTGAGTATCTTTATTCCCTTTTTGCCCTCTTCATCTTAAATTTGTTAAGGGTGAGTCTTGAACACCTCTCAGGTTTCTGACATTCGTCTAATAAATTAGACTTACCCATTCCTTCTACCATCATTGGTAAAGGTAACAAATCACATATAGTTAATCCTTATGTAGTTTCCTGAACGGTCTTTACACAAACGTGCAAACGAAATCCAACAAGCTTTTATTCCTCTCACATTCACAAGTGAAGGATGTCTTAGTTATTTAGCCTTATAAGCAAGATTTACCATCAACAATTGACTCAAATTCAAAAGATTCCAAGTTCCTAACCTCTTGGATCTTGGTGATGCATGTCTTGTTTATACGGTTAAATCAACTATTTCATAAGGATAACAGTTCTATAATCATTCATAATCATATTATTACTTCTTAAGCAAAACTTATTGCAAATGCCACGACATGAATACACTCTGAAATAAAACTCGAACCCACAATAACTTTATTCAAAGTAATATTCATCGTCATGAAAGGCAAATAAGATACAATGCTTCTTGCCACGCAGGGCGTAAGACAAAGATCTAAATGAAGTAATAGTATAGCTGGATGGAATGGCAAGACTCATCTTCCAATCCTTTTAGTTAGGGACAAGCACCATGCTTCCCTTCTCTAAGATCCAGCTCTCCATGCATCCATTACCTACTTCTGATTAACACCTGCACTTTGCAACAAACAAGTTTGTGACAAACGTGAACGTTTTGACTAGCGTTCAAAACCCAGTCATTAGATGTAGAAGATCAATGGAGTCTGATCATGAATGTACCTGAAGATGAGCTAACGTTCTTCCGCTTTAGGGTACTTAGCTCTTCCAGGCACTTATGGCAGGCGTGACGACGCCAATTTCCAATTTCTCCGCAAAAGTAGCAAACTACCCCATGTGGAACATCATCTTGAGGCACAATCTCATTATCCTCCGACTCCACAATTACGGATGGCCCAGTCATACAAGGCTTTCCTTTTGAGATCAGTTTCTCCTTCTTGCTTACTTGTTTCCTAGTAGCCATAGTGGATGTGGACGAGGTACGATCCTTCTCAACCATGTAAGACTGAACAGCCTTCAGCATGTCTTGAAGTCCGATCAAGGATTTTTCCAAATTGTCTTTGTGATAGTTCTTGTCAAACTTCTCATAAGACGCGGGCAGGAACTGGAGGATCATATCCACCGCAATATCCCTCCCTATTGGAAGTCTAAGTCTCTCCAATTGGTCCATATATCCCTTCATCATAAGGAAATGGACATTTACATCCTCACCTTCCTGCATCCTACAACCGACCAAAGCCTTTATACACTCAAACCGTTCTTGTCTAACCTGCTGCGGGAACATGTCTTTTAGCCGGTTTATCATGTCATACGCACTCAAATGCTCAAGCTGCTGACGCAACTCAAAGCTCATAGTCGATAACATGAGACAAATAATATCTTGTTTATCTCTAAGACGCTTCTGAAAAGCGTATCGAGTGGCCCAGTTCGCGTTGGTAGCAGGTAGCTCCAGAAAGGGTTCCTCAAGGATGTGCAACTTTGACTCGTGACGGAGGACAGTACTCAATACACGATACCAGTCAGCGAAGTTCACTCCCATGAGTCTCTCCCTTTCTAGGAATACTCGAAGTTTAAAGTTTGGTGTGGTGTCGTTAATATTTGCCATCTATAAAAGAGTACACGTTTTAGTTAGTTTTGATATTATCCTCGTTAAAATAATTACCCAGCTGATTAAGAAAACCAAATTATCTTAACAAGGGCTAAGAACCTCAAAGTACCCCAATCCATGACGGGTTTGCCGCGGATCACTTCATGGAGCTACTTAAGCCGGTAAACGCTTTACCAATTGCAATCCGAGATTACAACTCTTAGAAACTTGCGGGATCCTAGGTACTCATAGCACCCATTTGGCATGTTTGGTCCCTTCTCTCACCGATTCCTCATTAATCCACTTTGATAGCTCGGTATGGGCACGACAACTACCAAGGCGTTTTAAGTCATCGAATTGTAAATCGACCGTCAAGATACACGGTGGTACTCTAGCCAAATGGCTAGCTCGGCTAAGCTCGACAACCGACCCTTGCGAGTTGCCACACGCACCTTCCACACAGTTACACAAAACCGATCTCGGCTAAGCTCGACGACCGATCTTGTTTCACTAGATTCGGGCGGTGTCATCTTACGGGAGGCGAGTGATTTACATTTGATAAAAACGGGATTTTGTTTTTAAAGTGGTCTTGTGGCGCGCGAGGTTTGTTAACCAATTAAAACTATTGGTTTTATTATTCTGAAAAGTTTTCAAGCGAGCGAAGATCCTAAACAACCACGCAAGAAACTAAACAAAATAACAACCACGCACAAGAAATATCCGGTAACATGCCCCTAAACCCTATGCGCCTTCCTCGTGAGCCAAACGAGGAAAGCAAGGCCAAACTAAGGACACAACCACTTGGCCCAGCTGGAAGTGCTCCCACTGAATCCGTCATCTTCAATGAACCTCCGGATCCACCATAGCCGAGACGTCTCCTCCATGACTCTCGATGGTTGTCTTCGGTCTTCTTTTACAAATACATACAAATATTTGAAAAGAAACGGCGTGCAAGCCGCAAAAAGTTAATCTAAGCTAATGTAACAATTACAGAGAAAAGCAATTGGCATGCAAGCCAAAATAAAGTATAAAATACAAGACCGAATAAATTTAATTATTACAAACCAATTGTGGTACAAAGCACCAAATGAATGAATAATTAAATACAACCAAACAACCAACACATAGGTCTAACGGGCAAGGCGTTACCAGATCAAACAACAAACCACAAACAACAACACGGCGTGCCACAACAAAACATTGCAAAATGTATCTTGATTAAGATTGTTCAAACCTAGCTAAACACTCAAGGCACAAAGTGAAAAATCCTTGTACATATGCATTAGTACCCCCAAACACTTTGAGAATACATATTCATAAATACACAATACAAGTATATGCATGTGTGTATTTCATGCCAAAAAACACCCAATACATATAAATGCATGAATCAAGACACATATGGGGCTTTACAAAAATCCAAACACTTTGGACAGATTCTGCAAAAACAGAATCGAAAAGAGGCTAAAACCGAAAACAATTTTCTTTTTCAAAAAGGGACAAAAATACTGTTCACGAGCTCCTTCACGACCCATAAGCCTTCACGGCCTGTCACGGCCCGTGAAGCCCATGAGCTCTACGACTCTGCCCAGTGAAAAACCCTTCACGACCAACACCCCACGAGACTGGTCGTGAGCCTTCACGACCGTGAAGAACAAGCCTTCACGACCCGTGAAGACATTCTGGACTGAATGTCCAGTTTCGGTTTTCAAGACAAAAAAGTGCAATTTGTTTGTAGATTTGGCTCTAATATCACTGTTGGAACACGGTATGGATCAAAACAAAGCGGAAGCATAAAACAAAAGTTTCAAAAACCGTACAAAAACGGGTCCATACATGTTCCAAAGTGATAATTTTCTACAAAACTCAAATTGTAACTTAAAAGAACAAAGGAGAGTGCTGAAAATACCTCAATACCTTTGCAAGAATCGGCTGTAGCAAATGCAAGAACAGGATGAACAAGAACTCAAGTGAATCCTTCTCTATTGCATGATCCACACCAAGTTTCCAAGATCCCCGTATGCTAGTGCACGATCAGATGAACGTCCTCAACGACTTCACGTATCTGGAACAGCCTACTATAGTCACCTCTTGCACCAACAAAACACACACTATACTCAAGATCCTCCACTAAGTGTATATTATCTGTGTATTTTTACAAGCATGGAACTAAGAGAGAAGAAAGAGTTAGGAGGTGTCAAATGCATGCCCTTCGTCCTGTTCCAGCCTCACTCAACTGCTTTTGGCCGGAGACAAAAGCTTATCTCCATTGGACCATGAGATGGCCCAATCAGAAATAAGAATTTCATGCAGATGGTCCTTCACGGCCCCTCACGCCCTCTCACGGCCCGTGAAGACAAAAATGCGCCACGACTGGCCAAAATCCTTCACGTCCCATGCCGCGTTCGAGTGACTCGTGAGGGCGTCTCCTTCACGACCCCTCCACGACCTCTCACGACCCGTGAAGACCCCACGAGCCGTATGAGAGTCGTTGAGTCAAACGTGAGGGCAGTGGGCTTCACGACCCGTGGAGCATCCCTCACGGTCGTGAAGCCCTGAAATCAAACAATTTGGTTTTTGGACCTTCTCTCTTTATCAGTAAGCTGTCGGGATCAATCCTTGGCGTGTGACCAAATAGGCTCGCACATCATCAGCAGTAACACCAATGTACTTGTGTCAGTGGGCAGACTCCAACAGATTGGTGTGCAGGAAAAGATCGCGGTTCGATCTCCTTATTAGATCGCACCTCTATCTAATTAGTAGATCTCGCCTCGATTTCTTTAAGAGATCACGGCATGATCGCCTGTCACACTGCATGAACTTTTGCTTTTCACCTCCATTGTCCACTAATGCATGTGGAACTTTTCCTGAGATTAATGGCCGGCCTTGTGGTACTAAGGGGGCATCTTTGGGGCTATTAAAAGACCATGCATGAGCTCTCTACACTTCTTGATGGTTCTAACACTTAAACACACTAAAGGGCTTCTAGTAAGTAAGAAGAGGGTGTTCTATGGTGTTCTTGGAGAGATGATGCTAGAGGGCTTTATGGTTACTGTTCCAGAGGTGGTTTCAAAGTTTTAAAGAGCACCAATGGCGTGCTAGTACAACGAGGTCTCACATACTCGGTCTGGACTATTAATAGAGGAAGGCTCAAGATCGTGGCTTTCTTGATCTTCCATTTTGGTTTTCTTCAAGAAACACTAAAATGGTATAACCTCATTCCTCTTGTGCCTTTTCATTACATTTGTTTGTCATAAAGAATGGTCCATTTTGGGGTTTTATGCTTTGATTGCTTGTACCTTATGATTTATATGTTGTACCTTGTGCTTCCGCTGTGCTCATGAAACCGCAACAGTGATATCAGAGCCACCTCTATGCTACAAATGTACATGGTGGCCTGAAAAACCCGAAAATAAATTTTTGTTTTCTGACCAGAGGGGATCGCACCTCGATCCCGTATGGAGATCACAGCGCGAACACCTTTAAACATCGTGGCTTGATCCATCTGCTTTTGTCTGGGCGTGATCTTTGCTAAAGATTGCGGCTCTATCCCCGTCATGGATAGTGGCGCGATCTATCAGGTAGAGCAGTTTTTTGTTTTTTAAAATCTAAAAATATTTTTCGGGTTTTTGGCATATTTATTTAGTTTCTGGAATTTTTGTCCAGAAATTAAATTTATATTTGTTTAAGTTGTCTTGTGTAATGGTTGGTGTATTTATATGTATATTATCATTTTGGCATGAAAATGGTAATTGCATATACTTACATTATGTATATATGTATATGTTCCAGCAAAAATGGTATGGTGTTACTAATGCATATGTACATGAGATTATTTATGGTGCCTTTAGTGATTTTAAATAATCTTAACCATTATGCATAAGTTTACAAGGTTTTGTGTGACACACCATGTTGTTGTTCATGTTGTTCATGATGTTCATGTGGTTTATGTTATTGGTGACCATAGAATGCCCCTAGACCTTGTTGGATGTTTGGTTGGTAATATGTAAATTATTCTTTCATTTGGTGACTTAGGTCTCATGGTTTGTAATAATTTATTTATTAATTTATTTGGTATGTAATATGTATTATTGTGGCTTGCATGCCATTTAAATTTCCATATTATGCAATTGTACTAGAAAATAGGTTTTGTGGCTTGCATGCCATTGATTTATTTTATATGTACTTATAATATGGAGGCGACCATCGGGAGTCACGACGTTGACGTCTTGGCAAACACGGATCTGGGAAGCCCAATGGAGGTGGCGGATTTAGTTGGAGCATATCCAAAGTCAAAGGAATTTTGTCCCTAGTTGACTTGTTTTTCCCGTTTTGGCTCATGGGAAAAACGCATAGGTTTTTAAGGGCATGGTTACCAACATTGATATGTATGCGTGGGGTTGTTTTATTATTTATTGCTTATGCATGAATATTAGGATTATTGCATGGTAGACAATTTTTTGGCAAATAATAAAATCAAGAGCTTTTAACAATGGTTTAACAAACTCTCGCGCGCACACTTGATTAACAAATAGAATATAAAATTGGTTTATTTTCCACAGTGAAAACTTTTGGTTATTCTCACTTTTTGTTAATCAAACTCAAATGATTTTTTAACCGGAAAACTAAATCCCATTTTCTAAATGTAAATCGCACACCACCCATAAGATGAACCGCCCGAATCTAGCCGTGCAAGGGTTGATTGTCGAGGTTTAGCCGAGTTAGCTTTTGTATGAGCTGTGTGGAAGGCGCGTTTGGCAACTCGCAAGGTTAATTGTCGAGCTCTAGCCGAGTTAACCATTGGGCAAGAGTACCACCGTGTATCTTGATGGTTGATTTACGATTTCAAAATAATATTTTAAATAATAGTCGAGCTCTACCCGAGATTATTCAAAATATTACTTTGAGATTGGTGTGGAGGGATCAAACATGCCAAACTTGATACGATGGTTGTCAAGTAGGATCCCGCAAGGAACTAAGAGTTGCAATAATGGATTGCAATCGGTCAATGGTTGCCGACCTAAATTGCTTTGTCACGTGATCCGCGGAAAACCCGTCACGGTGTAAGGTAAAATAGGGTTCTTAGCCCTTGTTAAGATAGTTGTTTTGGGTTGATTATTTGTAACAAGGATTTCAATCAAACTAACTAAAACTACTCTGCGTTCATAGATGACATCGACAAAACTCAACAACACCAACTTTACTCTACGTATGTTTCTTGAGAAAGAGAAACTCGATGAGAGTAACTTTATGGATTGGTCTAGGCAATTGTGTATTGTCCTACGACACGAATATAAGTTACACACCATTGAGATGAAAGAACTTGTGTTGCCGGCTGCAGGAGAACGTAAGCATTCACGTGCTTAAGATGAAAGCACTTGTGGAGCGCTTGGAGAAGTTAGGATTTACCATTGAAAGGGAGATCACGGTGGATATTGTCCTTCGATCCCTTCCACCATCGTATGAGAAATTCATTATGAATTATCACATGCATGGTATGGACAAATCCTTGATGGAGCTTCATGGCATGTTGAAGACTCTTGAGTCTAACATGGCCAAAGGTAAGCTCACCTTGTCTACTCTCACTAAGGCTACCAAGAAGCGTATTACCTCAATAGGGAAGCTTGGTCTAACTAAGCTCACCATGACCATGGAGTCTGAGGACAATGAGACTGCGCCTCCAGATGAGACTTCTAATGGGGAAGTTTGCTACTTTTGTGGGAAGATGGGAAATTGGTGCCACCACGCCTGCCCTAAGTGCCTGGAAGAGCTAAGGATACACAAGATGAGAAATATTGGTTCCTCGGCTTCAGGTACATTCATGACCAAACTCCACTACTCTTCTACTTCTATAGGAAATTTTTTGAATACTAGCCATAATACTCACGTTTGTTACAAATTGATTTTTGCAAAGTGTAGGTGTTAATAAGAAGTGAGATAGATGAAATGTGGATGAGCTGGACTTAATTACGGGAAACAAGATAGTTGTCCCTATTCAAAGGATTGGAAGTCGGAGTCTTGCCATTCGTTCCAGCTAGTCTATTACTTCATCAGATCTATGTTTTACGCCCTACGTGGCAAGAAACTATGTATCTTTATATGCATTTGATAACGATTGATGTTACTTTGAATTATGTATCAAATATATGTGGTGGTTTATATCAAAGTTTATCCATGTTATGGCATTTGCTGAAGAAGTAATTGAATGATCATGAATGGTTATATATATATATATATATATATATATATATATATATATTACCCTTGGACAATAAGTTAATTTAGCCATATAAACAAGGCTTGAGTCACAAACCTCCAAGTGGTTAGGAACTTGGAATCTTTTGATCAAGGATCAATTGTTGATGCAAATCTTGTTTATTAAGTTAAAAGGACATAGTCATCCTTCATTTATGTATGTTAGAGGAATGAAGGCTTGTTGGATTTCGTTCACACTTTGGTGAATACCATTCAAGCAAATCATATTTTCTAACCAATGGAGGTATAAGATATGGGTATGGCTGACTTGGTAGACATGCGTTTGAAACCTTGAGAGGTGTTTAAGACACACCCATGACAAAGTATATAACTAAGAGGGCAAAAGGACTATATTACTCAAATCTAATAGGGATGTTGAGCATTTTAGTTCTTAATTTTAATGACGATCATAAGAGATATGAAATTATTTCATAATTCACTCCTCCTAGGACACATTATTATATGAGTCGCCAAGCAGAGAATCCGGACATTCTAGCCATGATTCGATCTATGGTCCAATTTATGATGGATTGAATTTTAATACCCCATTGCATGGGATGAACCTTTTAGTGTGGGCAATGTTCCTAATTAAATACCAACAAAGATGGTTAAGTATGCACCTTAGATGATGAGACTAAAAAGAGTGTCTTTGCTTGTACAGCCTACGTTTAGACGTGAGGTGGAGGAACCCGGAATCTAGAGGTGCTGTTGTATTAGATATTTTACTAAGGCAAAAGGATATTTGTTGGACAAGTTTTCTTAAAAGGAAGCTTATATCCATCGGTGCCAATGAGAGTAAATGTACCTTGAATAGAAGAACCTGATGTTGGCACTAGCATACAATCAGAAATGATTGAAACTTAGCATGGCAATGCTGGAGTACCTGACATTAAATTCATTACCTCTCCATAAACTTGGTAAGAGTTGTCATAAGTCTAGAGATATATAGTTCTATATATTAGGGAGACAACTTAATGCTATTGTATATCAAATACCGGATTTTGTAATGGCCATAGAGTTCATTATCTTTGGTGCAAACCAGTAGGATGTGTATGATTCAAATTAGTTAAGACTAACATGGATACATTTGTAGACAACTTCAAATACTGACTAGTAGAATGGGGCTTCGTGATGATTGACCATAAGGATGGTATCACCAAGAAACCATCTACCGGTGGTAATGTTGAAGTTTATTCGAATACTTCTAGTTATTAGTGTCTTTTCATGGCTACGATAGTTTGATGCAAAGACCGTATTCCTTAATAAGAATTTATTGAAAAAGTGTTCATAACACTATCCGAGGATCTTTTACATCAAAGAGTATTCTTATAAAGTCTACATACTTATAGAGGTCCGCTGATGGACCTAGATGGACATCTCAATATTGGAATCTTTGCTTTAACATGAAAATCAATGGTTTGAGTTTTTAGTAAGTAAGGAAGAAACATGGATGAATGTTATGGCGAGTGGGAGCGTTTTTGTAATTCTATATGTATTTCTAGAACATACAACATAATGGAGATAATGTCCTTATTTTACTAGGTTTAAAAACCTTTGCTAAGGAATTATGCATCCATAATGACTATAGAATACACAAAACAAATGATGGGAGTCAAGAAATATTGAGATATATTCTTGGTGCTCCATCGCAAGGAGAAGCTAGAAGTAAATTATTACTCAAGAGCTAGCTTCTATGAAGAATAGGATAACTGCCGATGTCGAGCGGAGTTAATGATCCTACAAAGTATGGTGTTGTTACTCAAATTGATTCTTAAAGCATCAATGACCCTATTGGGATTCTTTTGAAGATAATAAGGGTATGATGGATTTTTGCGGAAAGAATCTAGATCTGTAGAATCACTTACCTAATTGTGTTCTTATTAAACAATGAAGGTATGATGGCTTAAATATGGGACCGTAATCTCTCTAATGAGTGATAGGTTGTGGAAGAGATATGGTCACTAGCAGAGTGAACACGGATGGCATTATGGAAGATCCGTTTACTAAACTATTGATGCAGGCTAGTGATGATAGTCATACTAGGCCTGCATGTACAAGGCTTAGAGTCATTTTAGTTATATGTTTGATTTCTATTAATCTCTGGGGAACGTTAAGCAGTATTGTACTTCATACTATATCGATTATTAAATGGGATTTAATAATGCGCCGAGGGCGGATATTTTCATGATTCTTTACTGTGTTCCATCTTAGCATGTTTAATCACTTCCCAGAATGACTTTTACATTCTAAATGTCCACAGTCGGTCATTCTTCATAGGTAGGAAGTTTGAGATAAGACTGAGGGAAGTGGTTGGTCGCTATCTAATAATGGATTAGATAAAAGAGACGCAACACTTCGCCTGTGCTTGCAATGGTCAAGTGACTGGACGACCTACACCTGAACTTAATTCTTGGTTTCTGTCACGAGTAAGTCAGGATGATAATATCATTTCGTCCTTAGACCGGAGATACATGTGTTCCAAAGCATGCGCCTGCTTTGCCTTAATTGCTTTCAAACGCAGTTCGTAACTGGCTGTTATAAAGAGAGCTTTTAGGTAATGTATGGTGTATGTGGCGGAGCAATGCAGTTAAAGGGATTCATTCCTCTAGTCTTAGAGAGATATCCATGGGCCCCTCGATGATTGAGCGCTGACGTTAAATGCACGTCCGTGCTCGAGTTGCAATGATATTTGATCGATTGCAACTAGATTTTGGGTCACCATCAATCGAGATCGAGAAACATAATCGTGAACGATCTGGAGATTGACATTTAATAATGCCTCGTGTTCAAACAAATATCGCGAGCAAAGGGATGTATGATCACTTATCTATAGGGACAATTCGTTCTTGTTTTGGATTTGGCTTTTTTGTCTAGGATGACAAAACCTATGCTGACTTGGGGGCAAGGATGCCTTACTAGAGGCCGCTCTTTGTATGTGGTTCTATAGGTACGGTGTGTCATGTGCTAGTGGGAGTCTGTTGGAGTATGCCCACTGACACACGTACGCTAAATAATCACTACCGATGATGTATAGGCCTATTGGGTCACACACCGGGGGTTGATCTCGACAGCAACCTAAGTGGAGGGACTAAAAGAGGCAAATTGTAAAAGATTGGTGTGCAGGAAAAGATCGTGGCTCGATCTCCTTAATAGATCGTGCCTCTATCTAATTGGTAGATCGCGCCTCGATTTATTTATGATATCGCGGCGCGATCGCCTGTCCGACTGCATGCAACTTTTGCTTTTCACCTCCATTGTCCACCAATGCATGTGGATCTTTTCCTGAGATTAATAGCCGGCCTTGGGGTACTAAGGGGCATCTTTGGGGCTATTAAAAGACCATGCATGAGCTCTCTAAACTTCTTGATGGTTCTATCACTTAAACACAGTAAAGGGCTTCTAGTAAGTAACAAGAGGGTGTTCTAAGGTGTTCTTGGAGAGGTGATGCTAGAGGGATATATGGTTGCTGTTCCAGAGGTGGTTTTAAGGCATTGAAGACCACCAATGGCATGTTAGTACATGGAGGTCTCACATACTCGGTCTGGACTATCAATAGAGGAAGGCTCAAAATCGTAGCTTTCTTGTTCATCCATTTTGGTTTTCTTCAGCAAATACTAGAATGGTATAACCTCCTTCCTCTTGTGCCTTTTCATGTTGCATTTGTTTGTCATTGAGAATGGTCCATTTTGGGGTTTTATGCTATGGTTACTTGTACCTTATGCTTTATATGTTGTACATTGTGCTTCCGCTGTGCTCATGAAACCCCAACAGACCGTTCTTTCTATGCACTTTGACATGCCACAGAATTCTGCATATCTTTCACATAGATCTGACACTATCACACAATTGGCTCAGGCCTGTGGTCTGAAACTTGGAACTTCCATAGGTGGTACCACTTCTGGTGCGATGTGAGGATTGGAAGGAAATCCTGCTAGAGTCAACATCCCTACAACTCCAGTAGGTGGTTCTGCCTTCGTGGCTGGAACCATAACCGGTAATCTTAATGTTACCGGGTTTGTTAAACGTGCAGAACTACAAGAAACCATTCAAAAAGTCGTGGCCCTTCTTCAACAACAACTCTCTGCTACAAATCAGAAACTAGATCGTATCAAAGCACTTCATAATGCCAGAACTCCAGCAGCTCAACCACCGCACCAATCTGATCCTAATAGCATGTTCGTTGATGCTCACAAGAGCCTTCTCTATGTCAAGCTTCTTGAACAAAGACCCGAATCCGCTCATGACTAAGTTATACTTACAACTCTTCGCAACGATTAAAGGCCTCATGGAATCCCTTTGGCAGAATTTCAAGAATTTCAAGAGGATATTGTCAACAAGATCGACGGGGTAACAAGAGGCTTATACACTACAATGGAAAAGGCAGTAGACAGACTCAAGGTTGTGGAACAGTCTTGCAAAGTTCAAGCTAGGAGTAGTAAGAGGTGACGGGATGATCAAGATCCTGATGATCATCCCGAGGGGGAGAAAAGAAAAAGATACCTAACCACTCCCTATGTGGCTGCAACTGTACCTGTCACACGTTTAAGCTCATTATTACCATCATCTGCAGGTACAAGTTCTGCATGTCCAAGCCAAACTCTAAGCACGGCCAATGAAGTTTACCAACAACAACAAGAAGCAAGTGCTGACAAACAAATTGTACTCTATATCCCACAGCATGAATCAGAACCGAGGCCAATTGATCTTGGAGAATGGGAGATACATCAAGAACAGTCCCATGCAGAAACTGACTTTGTTGATCTAAGTGCAGAATCTGACGATGACATGGAATTATATGAAAATCTGCACACCTCACCAACAAGGCATGAGGAAGAAGGTGATAATGTTCAAGAGGGGGAGCAACAGTCTGATGTGTTTTCAGGCTTTGAAATGGAACATAATGAGGTAGAACAACCAGAGGAGGAAACAGATGACCAAGCACTCATAGACCTCTTTAAAAATATTGATGATTATGTTGAGATTGCTACACGTCCGAACTCCCCTCGTACGGTCTTCAGCTTTGATCCAACAATTGATGAAAGAGAAATTGTAGCAAGAAAATGAGAATATGCTACTATTTCAAGAAGGGAAGCAAGAAGGAGACCAGCCAAAAAGAAAACATCTCATGTGTCTCGGGTTCTGAGGGGAGTAACAACAGAGGTTCATGAACTTTTTCCTCCTCCTCGTGGTCAATTTCAAATTTTTGCAGCTGACATTATTCAACGAAACCAACAAGAAGAAGGTGCAGCAAAAGCAAGACAAGAAATCATAATGGCCGCTACCACCGAATATTGTAAGTCAACCATCTCCACCAGTGTACTCAGGTGATAAAGGGCTTGACAAAAACAACATGTTCACCGAGAAGTCCAGCCTGCAGCCCATCTGGAAGAACTACGTTATGAATGCTACTGGTCTTGAAGATAGAATTCCCAGTATCTTCAGCAGCGAAGTAGTTGATCTCACACCACCAAAGTTGCGGGGTTTGGATGACAAACAAAAAAGAAGGTACGATCATAAACTAAGAACATCCAAGCATCCAAAAGAAGTCGTCATGTTAGACTATCCAATAGTCAAAATAAATGTGGATACAGGGACTATCTTCCAATATAAGTATGCAATATATGAAGTTCATAGAGCCCACGGTCAAAAGATACAACTTAATGAAGCTGATCTGAGATTCGTAAAAGTTCATGACATTGCATTCCTCTATGAAATACTATCTACAAAGCAACGGAAGTCACCACACGAACAGTTTGGCAGATCCTAACTAATAAAATATATGAGAAATCTGATAGAATTTGTTGAGGATCACGACTTGCAACTTGGAGCAGAAATCAACCATCTTAAAGTCAATGATGGACATAGAACATCTAGAAGAGCTGACTGTTGTCTATGATGGACATCCTAACTACAAGGGTGATCGAGGTGTCGTCTACAAAAACTCAGAAAAGAAAAAGATCTTCATACGACTAGTTGATCTCATGTCTTATTCAGATGGTACCTTGAAAATTCTGCATTACAAGCTCCAAGAAAAGGTGTGGGAAGCTCGCAACATCATTCTAGAAGCTGAACAACAGCAAATATACAGAGTCATAGAAAAGATGAAAAATACACTGATGGCAAGTGGCATTCGGCATTCGCAACAAGTATATGCATGATGCTTAATTTTTATTTCTTGTATTGAATCGTTGCCTCTTCAATCTAAGTTAAGCTTTGCATCCATTAGTTGTTTACACCCTTATGTGTGTGTTCTCTCTTATCTCTCGGCTCTCTCTTTAAAACCGAACTCAAACACACAAACACACACTAGCATTGCTTCATCCGTATAATACGGGACCATCACTATTACTAATGATCGGATCCATAAATCCTTCAAAGTTTGGTGGGTTACTGTCAGAAAACTCTTTGTAGGTGCATCCTGGAATTTGTTCACCCTTACCTTCAATCCGTAATTTCCCCTAAAGAGTAGTTACCATGGTTTGGGTTGTTGTGTCTACCTTATACTGTATCATTTCATTTAACCTTATTGTTATCCTCTCAAAAGTATGATTGATGATGTAGGGTATAGCTTTTTCCAATGCTTTACCCAACTTTGTATATACCACTTCTTTAATTACAGGGTTAGATTTCTCTTCATAGACCTTTTCTACTACAATCGGAGGTCGGGTCACAAGGTTAGGTATGGTTTGTGTAACAACGGGTATACGAGGTCTAGCTCCTACTGGACGAGGTATAAACATTAGTGTTGCTAGCAGTCTCCCCATCACGAGGTTTGCTAGTTCTAGCTGCAGGTGCAGCTGCATTACCACTACTAGTGTTCACCATTCTGAAACATATACAATCTAGTATAAAGCAGGATAAATACAAGGGTTCCTAATTGGTTAACACTATATAAGCTTTAAAACACTTAGCATGTTGTCATTCTAATCCTTATTACCTATCATTTGATCCACAAGATGTCTTATGATTTTGTTATGACTAGATAGGTACCATGTGTTTATTATAGTATGGGCCCCCTACTATTTTAAGCACACTATACTTATCCATTCTTAACTTAACCAAATAACATACCGATTCACAATCTTAAGTATAACATACTCTTTCTACACCTATCATGCAACTTACTAACACATAATAATGGCATTCATACTTAACATATTATTCTGTCATACTAACTTGATAAGTAAACAATTCATATACTTCAAATATATCTACAGCTATTCTCATAATAGTGCTAACAGTACTACAAATAATCAAATACATCATGCTATGCATTCAAATTTTCATGTTATCATGTTATACATTATGAACTGCTCAAACATACTTCATATGCTCATTAATCTTCTAGCTCCGGTTGATGGCTCCTTTTAGTCTCAAAACCATGGTTTAAGTTCAGATAATACCTTGTACATCATTTGAATCCCTTAAACCGTTGCTCTGATACCAAGTTGTAAAGACCAATTTTTTTTTCTATACAATAAACTTTATTAAATAAGTTTCAATAATAGCTTGATCAACAAAGACATACAAAAGTTAAGATCAAATTTAGTTACAAAAGTTTGTAAAATATTATCAAGTTTTGGTGCATCAAACTATAATTGTTCAAAGGACGTGGAAGTTAAACTTCATTTAGGAGCCATCTCTAAATCTTCAAACCACCGGAGCCTTGCCTTATCTTTTCCCGAAGTACTTAAAATACTTAAATAAAAACAGGATAAGCAAAAGCTTGTTGAGCATACTTAACTACTAACTGTACACATAAATATGTTGATCCAACTTCTACATACGGGTAGATCCAATAATGAATACTGGATCCCTACTACTAGTCTCGTGCCAAAACAGTTGCAACAATGCTCAAGGTGCGCTAACGGGTTTGGATAAACCCGTAGCATAAAGCTTAGCATACACATATGTACATTTACAGTAAGAAGATAAGTACACTCACCTTAGTATTAAGCATGGTACAAATAATATCCCAAATATCGTTTATTAATTCACCATATACGTTACAAATTATACCTACAAGTAATATACAAGTAATATATATAAATATAAATTTCTAAACAGTAATAGTCTAGGCACACCTTAGGCATAGTTGTGTCTTCCCAACACACGGTTGTGCCTTTTCCCCAGGCACACCCGCGCCTTTCCCAAATATGCACCAGATCAACCAGAATAGCTTGTTTTTCGACCAAAACCATTTTTTACTACAAAATCGATCTAGCTGCTCCTAAAAGTGTATCCCCATACTTATAACAAATCTATTGTTTTTGAGAATTTGATCATTAATACAACAACAAAACATATTATGCAAACTAATCTGAGTATAAATTTGGACATACAAGAAGCTAATTACATAAATTAATCATCACAAACCTTAATCTTAGCAAGAACACCTATAATTCCTTTGATTTATGCAGTGAAAATGAAAAGAGGATAACTTGAACTTTAATTCAGATGTTACTCCAAGGTTGAGAGTGTGCCAAATGAGCCAATTTTCTAATTCTTGTGTTTTTATATAATTAACTTTGCAATATGTCAAAACCAGCCCCTGCACTTAATACTTTAAGCGTATTGTCATATCTAGTCCTTCTACTTCAATTGTACCTACAAATTTCATTATAAACCTAACATAAATTATTTATTAAATCAAAATTAATAATAATAATAAAATTTCTAACCTTAAGGTGTTACACTATGATAAAGTGTTGATTTGCTAAATCGTAACTAGAAGAATTTTCTAAATAACAATAGTGAATTTAATGGTAACCATTATTGGTAGTTATTTTTGTAATTTAATGATTTATTATATATAGAATTGTAACCGATCTACACTATTGAAGACATTTGTTGGTTTTAAATGCCATTAATTTTTAATCATAAATTGAGTGTTATATATATAAACACACACCCCCTTACATATGAGATGAGATACACGAAACCTACAAAACTCTCCAACAACATTTTCTTGTTGGGGTTTCGGGAAAATAGCAACGGAAGCAAGGTACAACAATCTAAGCATGATGTACAACTAAACAAAGGATAAAACAATGAAACCCAAAATAGGCAAACTCTATCACTATGAAAATGCACCATGTAAAGACAAAGAAATGGAGGGTATACCCTTCTTGGATCTGGTGGAGAGAACCAAAGTCGGTGGATGAACAAGAAAGCTAATCCGAGCCCTCCTCTTTTGATAGTCCACCCTGAGTTTGTGAGATCTCCTTGTACTACCAAGCCATAGTGATCTTCAAAACCTTGAAATCACTTATGGAACAACAACCATAAAGCCCTCTTGCATAACCTCTTCAAGAACACCTTTTAACACTCTTGAACACTTACTTGAAGCTTTTTACTATGTTTAGGTGTTAGAACCATAAAAAAAAGTTAGAGAGCAAATGCATGATCTTTTAATAACCCCAAAGATGCCCACATAGTACCCCGAGGCCGGCCATAAATATCAAGAAAAGATGCACATGCATTGGTGGACAATGGAGGTGAAAAGCAAAAGTTGCATGCTGTCTGACAGGAGATCGCGCTGCGATCTTCTAAATAATCGAGGTGCGATCTATCAATAAGATAGAGGCGTGATCAATTAAATAGATCGAGGCTCTATCTTTACCTGTAGATCAATCTTTTACAAATTGTCTCTTTTAGTCCCTCCACTTAGGTTGTTGTCGAGATCAACCCCTGGTATGTGACCCAATAGGCCTAAACATCATCGGTAGTGATTATTTGGCGTACGTACGTCAATGGGCATACTCCAACAAACTCCCACTTGCACATGACACATCGTACCCGTAGAACCACACACAAAGAACGACCTCTAGTAAAGCATCATTGCCCCCAAGTCAGTATAGGTTTTGTCATCCTCAACAAAAGCCAAATCTAAACAAGTATGAAATGGACCTATAGATAAGTGATCTTAACACCCCTTTGTTCATGATATCCGTGTGAACATGAGACATGGATAAATGTAAATCTCCAGAACATTCACGATTATGTTTCTCGACTCTAGATTGGTGGTGACCTAAATGACTAGTTGCAACTGATCTATCATCATTGCAGCTTGAGCACGGTCTTGCATATTTGGTGTCAGATCCCAATCATCGAAGAGCCCATGGATATCTCTTTACACAGAATAAAATCCTTTCAACTACCTAGTCCCACCATACGTCTCATACTTTACTTGAAAACTCCCTTTATAGCATCCAGTAACGAACCACGCTTCAAAGCAATCAAAATAAAGCAGATCGTGGTTTGGATACTTATGTATCTCTGGTCTAAGGATGAAATGATATTATCATCCCGAGTCACTTGTTACCATGATCCATGAAGTGAACTCATGTGCGGGTCTTCCAATCACATGAAACTCCTTTCAAGCACAGGTTAGTCTTGCGTTTCATGCATTCAATCCTTGATTAATGCATAACCAAAACCTAACCTCATTCTTAAATAAAACTTCCTTCCCATGAAGAATGACTGAGTGTGAAAATTTAGAATATATAGACATTGAGGGAAGTGTTTTAAACATGCTAAGATGAAACATAGTAAAGACCAATGAAAGTAACAACATCTTGCGTATATATAGTCTCCACTATATATAGATACAATTATAAGTCACAATACTGCTTACAGTTCCCAAACATAATATAAATCAAACACACACTACAACGATGTTCAAGCCAAGTCAATAGCATATAGGATGCCAATTTACCTAGTATGACAATCATCACTAGTTTATGACAACGGCTTAACAATGGGATCAACAACGTAATATCCCTTTGTACTCATTTATCTCTTTGATTAAACAACTTTCAAAGTGTTTATTGAATAGATCACATTTGTTATACCCTCATTGTTACCCAAGCTCACAATAGGGTCAGTGACGCAGAAGAAGATTTCTAACCAAAGATTAACACCACAAAATTAGAGGATCATAAACTTTGATTAGGATCGACAGTTATCCTATTTCAAAATTAACTTTAGAGTAAATACTTACTCAAGGATAATTCCTTTTCGTCAAACATCAAGAAAATACCTCAGTATTTCTTGAATATTATTCAATTTTGTATTCCCTATGTGTCCTCATGGAACAATAATTCCAGCAATAGGTCGAAAAACAACCCTAAATTAGGACATTATTTCCAATGAGTACTCTTTCTAGGAACACATAAAGCTCCCACTAGCCCTGACATCTCTATGGACTTTATCTATGCTTTCTAGAAAACTCATCTTCTTGATTTTCTCATAAAGCAAAGATTATAGCTACAATATGCAAGTTTAAATCCAAAAGGACTCCTTCATGATTGTAGACCTAATTTGGATATCATTAATGTATGAGAATAAGACCCTCAGGAAGTGCTATAAGCATTTCCTCAACTTTGTCCTGTGAAGGAATGCGGTCTCTCACATCTAGCTGAGCTCAATTATTACCACGAAAGGGCAACAAATCTCACGAGTATCCAAATTATCTTATGGTATAGCCACTAAGAAGGGTTTCCATATAAGCAATATGAAATCCTTTACCACTAGTCGGTATTTGAAGTTTTCTACAATTGTATATATGTTAATCCCTTCAACTTCTTTGGTTTACACCTCAAATGGGATTAACCAAAGTCGAATACTTGGATGCTCTATTGATCAATTACTTCTTTTAACTAATAGTGAACCCAGGGCCCACTATGTCCTTCCGATAGGCGGTGAGCTCATCATGATTCACCATAAAGATGATGATATTAAAACATGGGAAATTCATATCTTAATAGCTTGCTATGACTTCTATCAGATTTAAAAGAAGCAATGTCTCTTTGTCAGGTTTACCAGTATTTCTATGATGATTTGTTACTAGTGTCAACATCATGTCTTTTATTTAAGTCTCACGTTCTTCCACTGGAATGCTTTGGTTATTGTCTTTCCTTTCAAGCAACCAAACAAGGTTCTCAAAAGGCAACAAAACAAATATCAAAAACTCAGAAAAACTACTTAAATATATAAGCATCAATTTTAATCTAAAATTCATCCATCTCCTACTAAATGTGGACTGGATAATTTTAAGTTGCAAGTTTGACAAGCAAAGAACTCTTTCAAGTCATATCTTATTAGATGCTCAAGTGACCATCTTCGTTGGTTTTATATTGAGGACTTGGTTCACCAAAATTATTGTATACCAACATGTTGAATACATATATTAGGCCCACCACTAACCAGATCATCTTCAATTATATCCGGCTTTCTACAATGTGACACCATGTGCCAGTGTGTCTCAGCAGGAAAGAATTATGAGATAAACTTATGATTATGTAGATATATAAGAAACCTTAGCATCTTAACCGGATCTAAGTATCTTTATTTATATGCCCTTATTGATTCTTTGTTAATTTTGGTTAGTTTCCAAACACCTCCAAGGTTTCGGACATACACCTTTTGTCTAGTAAATATTCTCACAACAACTATCGTCAAGGTGGTGATACAGAAGTTTCACTATTGTTACTCCCCATGGCTTGCTTGAATGGATTATCCACACAAGTGTGATCAATATCCAACAAGTCTTAATCCCTCTTACTAATACTAATGAAGAATTCCTTAATCACCTTGCGTAATAAACAAGATTTGTATCAAAAGTTTAACCCAAGGTTAAACTCTATCGAAGATCCTAACCGCCTGGATCTAGGTGATGCAGGTCCTGTTTATTTGGTTAAGTTGATTATGCCATAGAGTCAATATATCCAAACCACTTTTGGATCTAAGAATCAATTATTAATGATTTTCCTATTATTTATACGAAGCACTTATGTATACTATGATATGGATAATATTTTATTTCAACAAACATCTAAAATATTTTTAAAAGAAAAATATTTCAATTCAAAGCTAAATCCATCATCACTAAATGTATATTTATACAGCACAAATGGTTAAAATAATACATAAGCATTGATATGGATAAACTTTGAAATTGAACAAACTAAATGAAAAATCTTTTACATCAACATTGTGTAATTCAAGATGTATCCATCATCTTCAAAGTGCATACAATAAAGCAAAACTTGCCACACAAGGCTTCAAAAGGTAATAAGTAATCCGGAAATAGCGGCGAGATCAATACTCCCAATTCTCCTGTAAGGACAATCATCAATGTTTCCTCTTCAGAGATCCGGATCTTCATGCTTTTCCTTCTTTCAATGAACAGACCTACACTTTGCAACAAGATAAAAATGTGACAAATGTGAGTCTAACAGCTTGGGTCAACAACCCAGCTTATTAAGAAATAGCAATGAAGTATAATCATGAATGTACCTTAAGTAGAAAATTAACTCTCTCTTTTCTGAGAAGTTTATATCCTCTTGGCACGTAGGGCGGCGTGACGGCCCCAATTCCCAAATCTTCCGCAGAAGTAACAAACCATCCCTTGCTGAGTCTCTTGTTGAGGCACATGGTCAATGTCCATAGACTTTATGCTTAGAACAAGCTAGGAGACTCCAACCTCTTCTATTGGGGTCGATTTCTTCTTCCTGTTAGTTTGTTGTTCCTTTGAACCAAAAATGGGAATGGATTAGGTTGATTCATGCTTGGACATGTTAGACTCTACAGTCTTCAATATTCCATGCAATTCAGTAATGGATTTCTCCATTCCATGCATATGATAGTTCATAACAAACTGATCATATGATGTGGGCAAGGATTGAAATATGAAATTTACATGGAGCTCCTTCGCTATGGGAAATCCTAGACTCTTCAATTGGTCCATGTATGACTTCATCTTAAGAACATGGGCACTTACACTCCCACCCTCCCGCATCCTATAACCGGCTAGACTTTTAACATACTCATAGTGTTCCTGCCTAACTTGTTGTTGGAACATATCTTTCAACTTGGTAATCATGTTGCACACTCATGTGCTCGAAATGCTTTTGTAGCTCTGAGTTCATAGTTGACAACATGAGACAAGCAACATCGTGTGTGTCCTTAACATGCTTTTCATACGCGTATCGGACGGTCCAAGTCGCATTGGCAACAGGTAGTTCACGAAGGTTTTACTCAAGGATGTGTAACATAGACTCTGCACGAAGGACAATTATCAATTGCCTAAGCCAGTCAACAAAGTTCATATCCGTGAGTTTCTCCCTAACTAGGAATTCACGAAGTGAAAAGTTCGACGTGGTGTTATCAAGATTCGACATCTGACAGGAATGGAGTACGCGTAAAGGTTAGTTTGATATAATCCTCGTTAAAATAATTACCCAAAACGTTCTGAAAACACGTTATTTCAACAAGGACTAAGAACCATATTTCACCCCATTACATTACGAGTTTACCGCGGATCACTCCATGGAGTTATTTAGGCTGGTAACCATATCACCGATTGCAGTCTCTATTGCAACTCTTAGATACTTGCGAGATACTATGACAACAATCGGTCGTTCGGCACGTTTGATCCCTACTTGCACCAATTCCAAATTAAAATTGTTGGTTGACTCGTGCTTAGCTCAATAATTACTCAAGGATTTTAATTTGCAATTGTAAATCGTCCATCAAGACATATGGTAACAAATACTCCCAAAGTTGGCTCGTGTTATGCTCGACAACCAAAATTGTGAATTTTCCATACTCACCTTCCACACAGTTTTATGAGAATTGGCTCATGCTAAGCTCCACAACCATTTCTCATAAGACTAGATTCGGGTGGTATCGACTTACGGATGGTGCATAATTTACATTTAGAAAACGGGTTTTTGTTTTCCGGTTAAAACATCGAAAGTTTGATTTACAAAATAAGTGACAAAAACTAAATTTCCACTTATGAATATAAACCATTTTTATATCCTAGCTTGTTAATCATAGGTGCCCGCGCGAGAGTTTGTTAAACCATTTTTTAATTTTTGTGATTTTAATAATTTTGAAAAAAATAATCTAGCATGCAAGACCTAAGCAACCACACAAGATAAAAATCACATCACACGTATACATAAAACAAATTTGGTAACACTTGTCCATTAGATTTCACCGGCTTCATGGTTTTCTTAACTCCATCCCTTGTGGCTCCATTGTGTGTCTTCATCCTTCATAAGGTACAAATACATATAGTAGAAATTGAAATGGCGTGCAAGTCACAAAATTCCCTATTTATCTATTACAATTATATGGATGAATGAAATGGCATGCAAGCCACATAATTATTACAAATTTATTAACAAGTAAATAATTACAACCCATGTGACACAAGGTCACCAAATGCATGCATACACACAAACAACCACAAGGTCTAAGGCAAGGTTACCAATTCTAAACAACCACAAACAACCAAACTAACAAACATGGTGTGCCACGAAACCATACAAACTTATGTATCTTAATTAAAATTATTTCTCAAACACTCAAGGCACTAAATAATCTTATGTACATATGCATTAGTAACACCAAACCATCTTTGGTGAAACATATTCATATATACATAATGTAAGTATATGCAATTACCAATTTCATGCCACAATGATAATATACATATAAATACACAAATCATGATACAAGGCAACTTATTAAACCAAAAATGACTTCTAACAAAAATTCCAGAAACCACTTTGTAGAAACTAGAAGGGGGTTGAATAGTTACTATGTCTACTTTTTCGAAAATTTATATCAATAAATAAATATTATAATAAATAAATAAATGCTTTAATGAATACGGAAATATAAAATTGCAGAATGTATATAAATACGTATATATATGAAGCATGAATGTAAAGATGCGTAATATATATGTGTGTATATATATATATATTATATATATATAAAATTACTGAAATGTAAATGACTAAAATGTAAATAAATAAAAAGACATAAGAAATAAAATGAAAGAATGTAAAATGCAAGAAATGTAAATATGCAAGAAATATAAATATGCAAATGCAAGTGCAAATATGAAGTAGTTTAGGGTTTAGAGATATGACACCAAGATTTTATCGTGGTTCGGTTGAACTCCAACCTACATCCATGCCTTGACCTCCGTCAAGGATTCCACTAGCACCACGTGCAAAACACCTCTTAGCCCGGAAGAGATCACCGAAGTACAATCACCTTTACGGGTAGATGATAACCACCAAAGATCCAAAGTAGATCTACCAAGTGTTCTTCACCAAGAACACCTTCTTCTTCACCAAGAAGAAACAAATAAGTTCTTCACTAAGAACTCAAAAACACCAACCCAAAACCAAGTGGGGAATAGTTAAACCCACCAAACACTCAAAGTGTTCTTCTCTCAAGAATACTATGAACACCAACAATGGTGTATAAACATTATATCTCTCAATACAAGAAAATCGATGGATACTATATCTAACTCAATGTATTTTTCTTTCTTCCCTTTTGCTTGATCTTGAAGAGTTGTATATATCTCACAAATGAAGAACACAACTTCAAGAATCAACACACTCAATATGTATATATATAAAGATGAAAAGATCAAAGTATGTGTGTGTATGGAGGAGAGAAATCAGATTTGCAAAAGGTAAAAATGATAAAGAAGTGGGTTGTATATATAAAGAAAGAGAGGAGAGAGGTGGGGACACAATTTTGGCCGGACGGTCGATCTTCACGGTCGACCGTGGATCGACCGTGGCCAGTGCTGTCACCATCTCGAGTCGTTTAAAAATGTTTCCGATATTTTTTGACTTCCTCTCTTAAGCTGGTATTTTAGAATCAATGAATACAAAAATAAATATTGTTACACTGTGTATTTGGACTGTCTTTTAAGTGATTTAAACATATGCTTAATTGTGAGGATGTCACCTTATATACTTGCATGTACTTGCAAGATCTTCCCAAAATTCTCTTTTACCCAATCATTTAATACACACTATAATAATACCTGTTAAGGATATTTATCTTGTATTCTAAAATACATATTTTCACCTTTGCCAATTTATAAATTATATCTATTTAAATTTGTTGGCAATAAGTTATAAAAACTTTATTCCATAGACAGATATCATTTAATGCAGTATGAAATATTTTTATAAGTTAAAATTGTATGATTATAAAAATAACATTTTAAGATATATTCATTTATGATTATATTGTCATTTTTATTTTCACCAATTTGTTAGTTTTGACGACACAGAGATATACTTTGGTGTTATGATCTTTCATCCATATATATAAATCATCATTTTTCCAAACTTATTATTTTCATATTAACTTGGATAAGTATATTTTTCTTTTTAATTTTATTATTATAGTTGCACAATCAAAACTAGATGTATTTAAATATTAATCTTCTGATTGCACTAACAATCTCCCCCTTTTTGATGATGACAATTTTAATTTAATCCAAGTTAATAGTTCCATAATATGTTATGGAAAAATAATAAGTGTGAGATTCAAGAAGTTGACCTTTGATGATGAGCTTGAGTCTTCATATTGAATTCTTCCAAATGACGCTTTATCATCAAATCTTCTTGATCGAAAAAAATGCACCTCCTTCTCTTGAGTCTTCACTTGGATTCTTCTCCCCCTTTGGCATCATCAAAAAGGTGTATACTCATTTTTGCTATCATTTGGATGTTTCCATAATGAGGGAGATCCCTCACACTTGATGCTTTATTGCACTAAGATTTGCTCAACACAAAGTTTTCAAATTTTGAAATATATTATAAGGGTTAGTAGTAAAGATGGTTGCAAAATTAGAAATCAGATCCTATTTCCATTTCTTGAGATGCTAGTCACCTTATCTCTCCAACATAGTATCCTCCCCCATAATTTTTGAATATAGGCTCCCCTTAATTACTTGTTGGGATTTCGTGGGCTCACAGCGGAAGCAAGGTACAAACAAAATAGCCCAATGTACAAGCAATCAAAGCATAAAAACCGAAATCCCTCAAATGGACCAAACTCTATGTTCAAGAAATGCAACTTGAAAAGAAAGAGGTTATACCTTTCGCCTTAGCTCCAGTAACCTTCAATCGTGGTGATGATCCTCCAAGAACGAAAACCGGATCTTCTATTGGGATATACCCCGGGAACAAGCCAAACCACGAGTGCTAGCAAGCCATTGCGATACTTCACTATGAAAACCACAATGGAACAGCAACTAGAAGACCAAAATCTCTGGAGTACTCTCTATAATCTCACTTGGTCATAGTAGCACCATAGAGAAAAGTGTGTGTGTTTTATTAGAGAGAAAAAGAGCAAAGGAACTTCAAAACAAAAATGAAGTCTCTCACCAACTTCTGCCTCCAGCTTCGATTTTAACCACAAAGACCGGCCAAAGTGCGTTCCTAGGTGTACACCACGCATTGGCCAGCTTGGGAGGTAATTTGACATAAAGCCCATGCAGTCGTAGCGGCGCTAACTCTTAGGGTTTAGCGGCGCTAACCCCTTAAAGTTAGCGGCGCTAACGCGGCCTGCCAGGGATGTGACACAAAGTACATGCAGCCGTAGCAACGCTAATTCTTAGGACTTAGCGGCACTAACCCTTTATAGTTAGCGGCGCTAACGCGGCCTGCGATGTCAACTTTTGTCTTTTGTCATAATTGGTCCCTAAACTTAAGTTGCTGTCAGGTTTGACCCCGGTGTATGACCCAATAGGCCCATACATCATCAGCAGCGGTCTGTGGCGTACGTACATTAGTGGGCATATCTCTAACAGACTCCCACTTGCACCTAATGCACCGTACCCATGTAACCACAGACAAAGAGCGGCCTCTAGCAAAGCATCGATACCCCCAAGTCAGTATGGGTTCCGCTTCCTTGCAGAAAACCATAACCTACATAAAACGTAGAGGTCCTATAGATAAGTGATCAAACATCCTTTTGTTCGCGATATCCTTGTGAACACGAGACATGGATTAATATGTCAATCTCCAGATCGTTCACGATTATGTTTCTCGATCAAGATTGGTGGTGACCAAAATTTAAGGACATATCTGATTCTCAATCAATATTCCTTTGCGCATGGCCATGCTTATTTTGGTGTCAGCGCCCAATCATCGAGGGGCCCAGGGATATCTCTCATACATGAGGAACAAATTCCGTTGACTGTACAATCCCATAACATGAACCTTGTCTTACCCAGCTATTCCCTTTATAATAGCCAGTTACGAACTACGTTTTGAAATAACCAAAGTAAGAAAGTTTCAAGCTATGGCAATTCATACATCTCGGGTCGAAGGACGTAATGATATTATCATCCCGAGTTACTTGTGACCATGATCCATGAAGTGAACTCAGGTGTGGGTCTTCCAGTCACTTGAAACCCCTTTCAAGCACAGGTTACTGTTGCGTTTCATGCATTCAATCCTTGATTAATGCATAACCAACACCTAACCTCAGCCTTATTTCAAACTTCCTTCCCTTGAAGAATGACTGACTGTGGAATTTTAGAATGTATAAACATTCTGGGAAGTGGTTAAACATGCTAAGATGGAACACAGTAAAGTCTTATGAATGTAACCGAATCACTCGCATATCGAAACAAGCATAAATTACAATACTGTTTGTATCGTTCCCAAAGCTTATAAGTAAATCAAACATATACTAAAACGATATTTAAGTCACCACTAGTATTTGACAATGGCTTAATTATGGGATCATTTACCCGATATCCCTTTGTACTCTTTTGTATTCTCTTATTAAACCACTAGCGAAGTGTTTATTAAAGAGATCATTTACAAAGTTATCATAGTCATCATATCCTCAATGTTACAGAAGTCAACAATAGGTTTAATGACACTTATGATTATCAGAGTCGACATACTCTCAATGTAACCGAAGTTCACAATAGAGTCATTGACACTCATGTTTATCAGAGTCGACATACCCTCAATGTGACCGAAGTCCACAATAGGGTCGATGACACTCATTTAGGTCTAAATGTCGTATCTATACCACATACTTGATTAATCTAAACTTCGATAAAATCGACAGTCTCATAAGCATAGATCTGCTTGCAGTAATAACTTACTCAAGACAATTCTACTTTCGTTGAACATCAAGAACATACATCAGTACTTCTTGAATTAGAAAATCCACTTGATTCCATATTTTCTATTTATACTCATAGAACAACAATTCCACCATTAGGTTGTAGAACAACCCTAAATTAGGACATTATTTTCATAGAGCATATTTGACTAGGAACACATGATGCTCCCACTAGCCCTGACAAGGGTATTTGGCTTAATCTATGCTTTCTAGAAAACTCATTCCTTTGACTTTCTCATAAAGCAGGATTACAGCCACAAGATGCAAGTTTTGCTGACCTTAGTCATGAACACAATTTGGACATAATGGATATATAAGGCCTCGGAACATGATTCAAACATTTCCTCAATTTAATCCTGCAAAGGATCTTGGCCTTTTATTTCCATGCGAGATTACTTGTTTCCCCATAGTGACAACAATGTTTCGCTTAATCCAGACTTAATCTGGTTTTATGGATGAATGAGACCCTCGGAAAATGCCTTAAGTATTTCCTCAACTTGATCCTATGAAGGATTCAGATCTCTTTTATCCATGTGAGCAAACTTGTTTCTACAAGGTGACAACAAAATTACACTTTATCCAAATTATCTTCAACATAACCACTAGAACTTGTTTCCATAAAATCAATATGAAACACTTTGTCTCTAGTCGGTATTTGAAGTTGTCCATTATGGCATATATGTTAGTCCCTTCACCCTTCTTGAATTACACCTTAGGTGTGGGATTAACCCAAGTCAAGTACTTGGATGCAGCAAATAGGTTACACCATTATCTTCTTCTATTCACTAGTGAACACAGGGTCCCACTATGTTTCCGATGAATGGTAACATCACAATGATTTACTATCAAGCTGCTGTTAGTAAAATATGACAACCTCATATCTAAACAACCTTCTTGATTTCCATCAGATATAAAGAAGCAATGGATATTGTCAGGTTTTACCAGCATCTCTATGCTGATTAAATGCTAGTGTCAACATTAGGTCTTTTATTTAAGTTTTACGTTCTTCCACTGGAAAGCTTTTGTAAATTGTACTTTCCCTTTTGCGCAACCAAACATGGTTCCCAAAAGTTCAAAAAACAATTATCCAAAACTCAGATGAACTACTTAAATATGTAGGGATCAACTTATAATTCATCCATCTCCCACTGAATGTAGACTGGATAATTTAAGTTATGAGATTGACAAGCAAAGAACTCTTTCTAGTCTATATCTCATTCGATGCTTAAGTGACCACAATGCTGTGTTTTAGATCGAGGACTTGGTTCATAAAATTAATGTATACCAACCACATTGAATACATGTTTTAGGCCTGCCTTATACCAGATCATCAACACAGATATCCGGTTTTATTTAAAGTAACACCATGTGCAAATGTGTTTCTTCGGAAAAACGAATTATGGGTTAAACCCATGATTCATTTTATGTTTAAACCAATATAGATAAGAAAACTTAGCATCTATTCTAGATCTAAGAATTTATATCTATATGCCCTTATTGATTCTTAATTCTCTTTAGGTTAATTCCGAACACCACTAGGTTTCAGACATAAGCCTTTTCTCTAGTAAACATTCTTTCAACTACTACCATAAAGATAGTGATGAAGAATGTCACTAGTGTCACTCTTTGTGGCATATTTGAACGGATTATCCACACAAATATGATCATATCCAACAAGTCACAATCCTTCCTTACCAATACTGGTGAAGGATTTCATTAATCATCCTATTCCAATAAACAAGATTTGTATCTTTCATTTAGCCCGAGGCTAAACTTTTACAAAGATCCTAACCTCCTGGATCTAAGCGATGCAAATGTTGTTTACTTGGTCAAGTTTGATTATGCCATAGAGCTAATATATCCAAATCACTTTTGGATTTAAGAATCAATTGTTCATGATTGTCTTATTACTTATAACGAGCCTTTATGTATGCAATGATATGGATAAGTTTTGATAAAATCATCTCAAAATAATTTGTCAAAAATTGTTTCAATTCTAAGTCATATCCATCGTCATCAAATGTGTATTTAAGCACTAAAATAGTCAAAATAACACAAAAGCATAGACATGGATCGAATTTGAAATGAAACTATTAAAATGAAAAATCTTTATAAAATACAAGATTAAAAAACATCCATCATCTCCAAAGGAGCATACACTAAAGTAGTTCTTGCCACGCAGGGCATACAAACAAAAGTAATAATAAATCCGGATTTAATGGCGAGACCAATACTCCCATTTCTCTTGTAGAATACAATTAACAAAATTTCTTCTTCAGAGATCCGGTTCTTCAAGCTTTTTCCTTTTTACAACGAATAGACCTACACTTTGCAACAAAAATAAATTTGTGACAAACGTGAGTCTTATAGCTCGGGTAAACATCCCAGCTTATAAGGAATAGCAATGAAGTATAATCATGAATGTACCTCAAGTAGGAAAATTAACTCTCTCTTGTCTGAGAAGTTTTATATCCTTTCGGCACGAAGGGCAGGCATGACGGCCCCAATCCCCAAATCTACCGCAGAAGTAGCAAACCACCCCTTGTTGAGTCTCTTTAGCCACATCATCAATGTCCATAGACTCAAAACTTGAAGCAAGCTTGGAAACTCCAACTTCTTCTTTTAATGGGATCGATTTCTTCTTCTTCATGTTATGTTGTTCCTTAGAACCAAAAACAAGAGTGGATGAAGATGATACATGCTTGGACATGTTAGATTCTACAACCTTCAACATTCCATGCAATTCATCTATAGACATTTCCTTTCCATGCATATGATAGTCCTTTATAAACTTTTCATATGTGGCGGGCAGAGACTGAAGTATGAAATTCACACCAAGCTCCCTCCCTATAGGAAAACCTAATCTCTCCATCTGGTCCATGTATGATTTCATCTTCAAAACATGGGCACTTACACTCCCGCCTTCCCGCATCTTACAACCGGTTAGACTTTTAACACACTCAAAATGTTCTTGTCTAACTTGCTGTCGGAAAACATCCTTCAGCTTGTTAATCATGTCATACACAGTCATGTGCTCAAATTGCTTTCGCAGTTCCGAGCTCATACTTGATAACATGAGACTAGCAACATCGTGTGTATCCCGAACACGCTTTTCATACGCATATCGGATAGCCCATTCCGCATTGATAGCAGGTGGTTCAGGAAGGGGTTCCTCAAGAATGTGCAACTTAGACTCAGCACGTAGGACAATTCTCAATTGCCTAAGCCAGTCAACAAAGTTCACTCCCGTGAGTTTCACCCTTTGTAGAATCATACGAAGTGAAAAATTCGACGTGTTGTGGTTTTGATTCGACATCCTATATTAAAGTAGAGTACACGAATTAGTTAGTTTGATTTGAATCCTCGTTAAAATAATTACCCTTATCGTCTCGAAAAATATTTTAACAAGGGCTAAGAACCATATTTCACTCCAATTCATGACGGGGTTGCCGCGGATCACTTCATGGAGCTATTTAGGCCGATAACCACTTTACCGATTGCAATCTCTATTGTAACTCTTAGACACTTGCGGGATCCTACGACAACCATCGGTCGTTTGGCATGTTTGATCCCTACTAGCACCAATTCCAAATTAAAATTCTTGGTTGACTCGTGCTAAGCTCGACAATCACTCAAGGATTCTAATTTGTAATTGCAAATCGTCCAACAAGATACACGGTGATACCCCGACAACTACCGGCTCGTGCTAAGCTCGACAACCAATAATTTCAAGATCCCACACTCACCTTCCACACAGATCCACATGGAATAACTCGTGCTAAGCTCGACAATCACTCCATGCTTCACTAGATTTGGGTGGTGTCATCTTTTGGATGGTGCAAGATTTACGTTTTTATGAAAACGGGCTTTTGTTTTCGGCTTGGTTACTGATTAACTTGTTTAGTGACAAAACCTATTTTCACTAGGTGAGTTAATCTTGTATGTGAGTGCGCGAGAGAGTTGTAAACCATTTTTACCAAATCTCTTGTGATTTTATTAATTTCGAAAAAAATTTCTAGCATGCGAATCCTAAGCAAACCATGCAAGAATAAAATAAAATCACATCACACGCATATATACGAAATAAATTGGTAACCCTTGCCAAAATCCTATGCGTTCTTCCCGTGAGCCAAAACGGGTAGAACGTGGTCAACTAAGGGACGGAAGGTCTTCAATGCGAGCTCCCACTAGAACCGCTATCACCAATGGACTTCACCGGCTTCTATGGACACGCTCCATCTCCTTCCGACTCCATCTTGTGTATTTTCATCCAAATTGTTCAACAAATACAATAGAAATTGAAATGGCGTACAAGCCACACTAATTTCCTATTTATCTAGTACAAATACACGAATGAATGAAATGGCATGCAAGCCACAATATTATTACAAATATAACAATTTTAATAAATATTACAGCCCATGTGATTAAAAATCACCAAATGCATCCAAACACACAAAGTCAACCACAAGGTCAAAGACAAGGTTACCAATTTCAAATCTATCACATACAACCAAACAAACAAGGTGGTAACAAAATTACCAAACACAAAACTGGAACAAATTTCCAGAATCACAAAAAAGCTAAAAATTCCCGAGACCAAAACTGATTTTAACTTTGAAAATTAAAACTGTTACAGCGCGTTAGCGCCGCTAACATTTATGAGTTAGCGCCGCTAACCCGAGGTTAGCGCCGCTAACCCTGTTCGAACAGAAAACAACTATTTTGATTTCGGGATTTTTCAAGCCACCAAGTGCAGATCTAACATAGAGGTGTTGGGATTTTCAGGGCACGCAACGGAAGCAAGGTACAACATAAAATGCCCAAAGTACAAGCATATAAAGCATAAAAAGCGAAAACCCCAATAATGGACCAATCTCTATGAAATGAAATGCAACAAAACAGAGGGTAAAGGAGATTATACCTGCTCCTTAGCTCCAGCAAAAGGTGATGAAGTGGTTGATTTTGTTCCTTGTGACTTGAACGATCAACTATCGAGTGGATACCCCGGCAACACGCCAAATCTCTTTAGCTAGCAAGCTCCCTTCGATTCTTCACAGTAGAAAATCGGTAGGAGAACAACAACCCACGAGCAAGGATCAATCTCTGGAACCAAAACCCTCTCTTGAACTCACAAAGTCTATATAAGCACTAAAGAGTTCTCTCAAGTGTGTGTATTGCCAAGAGAGACAAAGGAGAGAGTTTATGTCCTCTTTTATAAGCCTTTTGTCGACTCATAGTCTCCCACAGCCGGCCAAGTAAGTTCTAGACGCAACCCACATGCATTGGCCAACTTGTGAGGTGATTTGACAAAAAGGTGCCGTTTGGACTTAGCGGCGCTAACCCAAACTTAGCGGCGCTAACTTATGAAAGTTAGCGGCGCTAACGCGGCTTGTCAGTTGACATGACATAAAGCGCATGCAGCCGTAGCGGCGCTAACCTCTAGGACTTAGCGGCGCTAACCCCTAATAGTTAGCGGCGCTAACGCGGCCTGCGAAGTCAACTTTTCTCTTTTGTCATCTTTGATCCCTTTACTTAAGTTGTTGTCAGATTTGACCCCGGTGTATGACCCAATAGGCCCATACATCATCGGTAGTGATTCCAAACGGTGTACGTGCATCGGTGGGCATATTCTAACAAACTCCCACTTGCACACGATGTACCATTTCTAATAAACCACAGACAATGAGCGGCCTCTAGCATAAGCATCATTGCCCCCAAGTTAGTATGGGTTTCGTTATACGAATGAAACCTGTTCACAAAGAAAGGTCCTATTGATAAGTGATCTTAAACATCCTTTTGTTCACGATATCAATGTGAACACGAGACATGGATTGAGTATCAATCTCCAGATCGTCCACGATTGTGTTTCTCGATCTTGATTGGTGGTGACCAAAAGTTAAGGACATATCTGATTCTAAATCAATATTCCTTGCGCATGGCCATGCAAAATTTTGATGTCAGCTTCCAATCATCGAGGGGCCCAGTGATATCTCTCATATCAGAGGAACAAATCCCTTTTCAACTGTATAACCCTAAACCATACCCCTTATCTTATTTAGCCACTTCCTTTATCACAGCCAGTTACGAACTGCTTTTGAAAATGACTAAAGTAAGAAAGAAATATGATATAGCAGTTCATACATCTCAGGTCTAAGGACGTAAGATATTATCATCCCAAGTTACTCGTGACTATAATCCATGGAGTATACTTGGGTGCGGGTCTTCCAATCACTTGAAACTCTTTTCAAGTATAGATAGACGTTGCTCCTTAATTTGACCACATTGAATTCAAGGTCACATGCTTATCTCGGTCTTAATTCAATCTTCCTTCCACAAGATTGACTGACCGTGGAAAGTTTGAAATATAAAATATTTCCGGAAGTGATTAAACATGCTAAGATGGAACACAGTAGAGTCTCATGAATGTAACCGTATCATACGTATATATAATCTCCATTATATATCGAAACAAGCATAAGTTACAATACTGTCTATATCGTTCCCAAAATATGAAATAAAGATTACATATCAAACAAACTAAATACATAACTCAAACCAAATCGCTAGCAAATCTTACACCTATAGCACTAGTGTGACAATCATGAGCTGCTTGCGATAATGGCTTCGTGAACGGATCTGCAAGGTTCTTATCCGTTGCTACTCTGCTTATGATGATTTCACCACTCTCAACCACTTCTCGTATGAGATGGTATTTGCGCAAAATATGTCTTGTCCTCTTATGAGCTCTTGGTTCCTTTGCCAAAGCCACTGCACCCTCATTGTCACAAAATATCTCAATAGGGTCAGTAATGCTTGGAACCACTTGTAGATCTTGGATGAATTTCTTCATCCACACGGCCTCTTTTGCAGCTTCACTTGCCGCAATGTATTCCGACTCAGTAGTCGAATCAGTCACCGTGTCTTGCTTGGAGCTCCTCCAGCTGACAGCACCACCATTTAAAAGGAATACAAATCCCGATTGAGATCGGCAGTCATCCCTATCTGTTTGGAAGCTAGCGTCCGAGTAACCCTTTACTCTTAGCTCTTCTTCCCCACCATATACCAAGAACATTTCTTTTGTACGCCTAAGGTACTTAAGAATGCTCTTTACAGCTTTACAATGAGGTTCCCCGGGATTCGCCTGATATCTACTAGTCATGCTCAAAGCACATGACACATCAGGACGAGTGCATAACATGGCGTACATGATCGATCCCACAGCCGAAGCATATGGTTTTCGCCTCATCACTTCTATCTCCTCTTCGGAGGTAGGACATTGAGTCTTGCTCAACATCAAGCCTTGTGCCATAGGGAGGTTTCCTTTCTTGGATTCCTCCATATTAAAGCGTCTCACGACCTTATCTATGTATGCACTTTGAGAAAGCCCAAGTAGTTTTCTAGATCTATCTCTATAGATCTTGATTCCCAGAATGTAGCTCGCATCTCCTAAGTCCTTCATTGAGAAACAATTCCCGAGCCAAGCTTTTACACTCTTAAGGCTCGGAATATGGTTTCCAATGAGTAATATGTCATCCACATATAGGACTAAGAAGACAATAGTGCTCCCACTAGCCCTGACATATACACATGGTTCATCTTTGCTTTTCGAAAATCCAAATTCCTTGATTTTCTCATCAAAGCATAGATTCCAACTGCGAGATGCTTGTTTAAGTCCATAAATGGACTTTTTAAGTTTACAGACCTTGTTCGGATATTCTGGATCTTCAAAACCATCAGGTTGTGTCATATACACCTCTTCGGAAAGCTTCCCGTTAAGGAATGCGGTTTTGACATCCATTTGCCATATTTCATAATCATAAAATGCAGCAATGGCCAGAAGTATCCGGATTGATTTCAACATAGCCACTGGGGAGAAGGTTTCATCATAATCAACACCGGGTTTTTGAGTGAAACCCTTTGCCACAAGTCGAGCTTTGAAAGTATCCAAGGTTCCGTCCATGCCGGTCTTCTTCTTGAAGACCCATTTACACCCTACGGGTCTAACCCCGGGTGTAGGATCAACCAGTTCCCAAACTTGGTTATCCGACATGGATTGCATCTCACTTTCCATCGCTTCCTTCCAATGTGCAGACTCAGGGCCCGCCATGGCTTCCTTATAGTTAGAGGGCTCATCAGAGTCCACTACTAACTCGCTGCCCTCAGATATGTAGAAACCATATCTCTCTGGCTCGAAACGAGTTCTACTGGAACGCCTTGGAGTAAGAGATGAAGTAGTGTCAGGTATTGCAGCATTTTCTTGCTCAGTTTCAACCGTCCTAGGTTGAGAGCTAGTGCCAACCTCAAGTTCTTTATCGGTTGATCCTTGAACTTCCTCAAGATCGATTTCCTTGTTGCCTCTTTGTTTGGATAGCAATTCTCTTTCTAAGAAGAATGCCCTTCGAGCAACAAAAACTTTGTTCTCAGAAGGTTTATAAAAAATATATCCAACACCGGCAGAAGGATATCCGATAAAGTAACACCTTTCCGATCGAGGTTCAAGTTTGTCCTCAGTCTCACGTCTCACGTAAGCTTGACAACCCCAAACTCGTAGATATGAAAGTGTCGGCTTCTTATTATGCCACATTTCATAAGGTGTTTTCGATACTTTCTTGGTTGGTGCAAGGTTAAGGATCCTTACCGCCGTTTCTAGGGCATATCCCCAGAAACTAATAGGTACCTCAGTTCGACTCATCATGGACCTTACCATATCTAGTAAAGTCCGGTTCCTCCTCTCAGCGACTCCATTCAATTGTGGAGTCCTTGGAGGTGTTAATTGCGAAATAATTCCACAATTCTTAAGATGATCGATAAACTCGGTACTTAGATACTCTCCACCTCTATCAGACCGGAGTATCTTAATTGTTTTGCCCAATTGATTCTCTACTTCATTTTGGAATGTCTTGAACACCTCAAAGGTTTCATTCTTGTGCTTGACAAGATAGACATATCCATACCTACTATAGTCATCTATAAAGGTTACGAAGTATCTTGTGTTATTCCTTGTAACGTGTTTGAAAGGCCCACATACATCCGTATGGATGATGTCCAAGAGGTCTTTACCTCTCTCATTTGTCCCCGTGAAGGGTGCCTTTGTCATCTTGCCTAGTAAACAAGAATCACATACATCATTTGACCCTTGGTCAAATGACTCCAAGATTCCATTCGCTTGAAGGTTGGTGATGCGAGTCTTGTTTATGTGGCCAAGACGACCATGTTGGGATTTCAAGAACACGCAACGGAAGCGAGAACAACATAAAACATGCATACAAGTGTTCAAAACTATGAAATCCCAAATATGGATCTACTCTATGTAACAAATAGCAACTAAACAAGAAGGAAATAGAGTTATTCCAGCTCCTAAGCTCCAGCAAACTTCTTGTAAGTGGCTGAACTTGTTGGTAGAAGCAAGAACCTCCTCCTTCTTCCTTGGCTTTCGAAATCACACCTCGGGAACTAGTCTAACAACGTGTGCTAGCAAGCTTGATGATATCTTCTTCTTGAAATATCACTCAAGGACAGAAAAAGAGCTCTGGAACCCGAGATGAACCTCACTTGATCACTAAACTAAGTATCAAAGTGTATGAGAGGGAAAATATATGCTTTAGAGAGAATGTGGCCAAGAGAGGATTAAGTCCAGGTTTCTTAGCTATTAAAAGACACTGGAGTGTCACTTGAACTACCTCAAACCGGCCAAGAAATCTCGAGAAGCTTATTCCCATTGGTTGCAAGTGGAGGTGTATTTGACATAAAGCCCATGCAGGTTTAGCGGCGCTAACCAAGAGTTAGCGGCGCTAAACCTTAACCCGTAGCGGCGCTAACGCTGCCTGACTTCGATTAGACGTAAAGCACATGCAACCGTAGCGGCGCTAACCTTAACAGTTAGCGGCGCTATCGTGGCCTGCATTGCTAACTTCCACTTTTGCCATCTTTGGTCCCTCAATTTCATTTGCTGTCATGTTAGACCCCGGTGTGTGACCCATATAGGCATATAAATCATTGGTAGTGCTTTAAGGCGTACATATATTATCGGGCAGATTCTAACAAACTCCCACTTGCACATAATATACTGTACCCAGGCAAGCACAGACAAAGAGCGGCCTCTAGCAAAGCATCAATGCCCCCAAGTCTGTATGAGTTCTGAATACCTGCAGAAAACCATCATACTAAAGTAGTGGTCCTAGATAAGTGATCTTAGACATCCTTTTGTTCGCGATATCCTTGTGAACACGAGACATGGATTAGTAAATGTCAATCTCCAGATCGTTCACGATTATGTTTCTCGATCTTGATTGGTGGTGACCAAAAGGTAAGGACATATCTGATTCTCAATCAATAGTCCTTGTGCATGGCCATGCAATATTTTGGCGTCAGCTCCCAATCATCGAGGGGCCCAGGGATATCTCTCATACAGGAGGAACAAATCCCTTTGACTGCATAATCCCATACCATACCTCGTGACTTGCCTAGTCATTCCCTTTATCACAGCCATTTACGAACTGCTTTTGAAAATGGCTAAAGCAAGTAAGAACTATGATATAGCGATTCATACATCTCGGGTCTGAGGATGTAAGATTTTATCATCCCAAGTGACTCGTGACTATAATCCATGAAGTATACTTGGGTGTGGGTCTTCCAGTCACTTGAAACTCCTTTCAAGCACATGTTACTGTTGCGTTTCATGCATTCAATCCTTGATTAATGCATAACCAACACCTAACCTCAGCCTTATTTCAAACTTCCTTCCCTTGAAGAATGACTGACTGTGCAAATTTAGAATGTATAAACATTCTGGGAAGTGGTTAAACATGCTAAGATGGAACACAGTAAAGTCTTATGAATGTAACCGAATCACTCGCATATCGAAACAAGCATAATTACAATACTGTCTGTATCGTTCCCAAAATAAATTAATACATATCAAATAAACTAATATATATACAACTCAAGCCAAATCGCTAGCAAATCTTACACCTATCCCTCTAGTGTGAGATTCATGAGCTGCTTGCGGTAACGGCTTAGTGAATGGATCTGCCAAGTTTCCATTCGATGCTACTCTGCTAATGATGACTTCACCACTTTCAATTACATCCCGAATAAAGTGGTATTTGCGCGAAATGTGTCTTGTCCTCTTATGAGCTCTTGGTTCCTTTGCCAAAGCCACCGCACCCTCATTGTCACAAAAGATCTCAATAGGGTCAACGATGCTTGGAACCACTTGTAGATCTTGGATGAATTTCTTCATCCACACGGCTTCTTTTGCTGCTTCACTAGCCGCAATGTACTCCGATTCGGTAGTCGAATCAGCCACCGTGTCTTGTTTTGAGCTCCTCCAGCTGACAGCACCACCATTTAACAGGAACACAAACCCCGATTGAGATCGGCAGTCATCCCTGTCAGTTTGGAAGCTAGCATCCGAGTAATCCTTTACTCTCAGCTATTCTTCCCCACCATATACCAAGAACATCTCTTTTGTACGTCTCAAGTACTTAAGAATGTTCTTCACTGCCCTCCAGTGAGGTTCTCCTGGGTTCGCCTGATATCTACTAGTCATGCTTAAAGCACATGACACATCAGGACGAGTGCATAGCATGGCGTACATGATCGAGCCCACAGCCGAAGCATATGGTACTCGCTTCATTACTTCTATCTCCTCCTTGGAGGTAGGACATTGAGTTTTACTCAAAGTCAAACCATGCAACATAGGGAGGTTTCCTTTCTTGGATTCCTCCATCTTAAAGCGTCTCACGACCTTTTCTATGTATGCACTTTGAGAAAGCCCTAATAGCCTTCTTGATCTATCTCTATAGATCTTTATACCCAGAATACAGCTCGCATCGCCTAGATCCTTCATTGAAAAGCAATTCCCTAGCCAAGCTTTGACACTTCTTAAGCTTGGGATATGATTTCCAATAAGTAGAATGTCATCTACATATAGAACCAAGAAGACTATGGTGCTCCCACTAGCCCTGACATATACGCAAGGTTCATCTTTACTCTTTGAAAAACCAAACTCTTTGATTTTCTCATCAAAGCAAAGATTCCAGCTTCGAGATGCTTGCTTAAGTCCATAAATGGACTTCATAAGCTTACAAACCTTGTTTGGATACTTTGGATGTTCAAAACCGTCAGGCTGTCTCATATACACCTCCTCATTAAGCTTCCCGTTAAGGAAGGCGGTCTTTACATCCATTTGCCAAATTTCATAATCATGAAACGCAGCAATGGCAAGTAGTATCCTGATTGACTTCAACATGGCCACTGGGGAGAAGGTTTCATCATAATCAATTCCTTGCGTCTGAGTGAAACCCTTCGCCACCAGTCGGGATTTGAAGATATCCAAGGTTCCATCTATGCCGGATTTCCTCTTAAAAACCCATTTACATCCAACGGGTTTTATCCCTGGTGTAGGATCAACCAGTTCCCAAACCTGGTTATCCGACATAGATTGCATCTCGCTCTCCATCGCCTTCCTCCATTGAGCAGACTCAGGGCCTGCCATGGCTTCCTTGTAGCTGGTGGGATCATCATGATCCACCAATAACTCATTGCCCTCAGATATGAGAAACCCATATCTCTCTGGCTTAAAACGAGTCCTACTGGAACGCCTAGGAGTAGACGTTGCAAGAGTGTCAGGTACCGCAGCATTATCTTGCTCGGTATTTTGGCTAGTGCCAACCTCAAGTCCCTTATCGGCCGACCCTTGATCTTCCTCAAGGTCAACTTCCTTACTGCCATGTTTGGATAGCAACTCCCTTTCAAGGAAGAATGCCCTTCGAGCAACAAATACCTTGTTCTCTGAAGGTTTATAAAATAAATATCCAACACCGTTAGGAGGATATCCGATAAAATAACACCTTTCTGAACGAGGTTCAAGTTTGTCTTCAGACTCACGTCTCACGTAGGCTTGACAACCCCAAACTCGTAGGTATGAAAGTGTCGGTTTCTTACCATGCCACATTTCATATGGTGTTTTAGCAACTTTCTTGGTTGGTGCGAGGTTAAGGATTCTTACCGCCGTTTCTAAGGCATATCCCCAGAAACTAATAGGTACCTCTGCTCGACACATCATGGACCTTACCATATCAAGCAAAGTCCGGTTCCTCCTCTCAGCGACCCCATTTAACTGTGGAGTCCTCGGAGGTGTTAATTGTGAAACAATTCCACAATTTTTAAGATGATCGACGAATTCGGTACTAAGATACTCTCCACCTCTATCAGACCGGAGTATCTTTATAGTCTTGCCCAACTGATTCTGAACTTCGTTTTGGAATGTCTTGAACACCTCAAAGGTTTCATTCTTGTGTTTAACAAGATAGACATACCCGTACCTACTATAATCATCTATAAAGATTACGAAGTATCTTGAATTATTCCTTGTGACATGCTTGAAAGGTCCACATACATCCGTATGGATTATGTCTAAAAGGTCCTTTCCCCTCTCACTTGTTCCCGTGAAGGGTGCTTTTGTCATTTTGCCCAATAAGCAAGATTCGCATACTTCATTTGATCCTTGATCAAATGATTCCAAGATCCCATCCACTTGGAGCTTGGTGATACGAGTCTTGTTTATATGGCCAAGACGACTATGCCACATGGAATATTTATCCAAACCATTTTTGGAGTCAGAATAAATATTCATGATAGATTGTCTTGATTCAATGTATGCATTTGCCTCATATATGCCATGACATGGTAAAGCTTTAAAATACTCAACTTCATTTTTTAAAACAAATGATTGTACCACTTACAAATTTAAAATCAAAACCATCGTCATACAGTTTGTGAAAAGAAATAATGTTTCTAGCCACATAAAGCGAATAGCATGTATCCTTTAACAAAATAGAAAAACCGGTCTTGAATGAAAGCTCCAAGTCACCTTTAGCTTCCACAGGGACAACTTCCGAGTTTCCCATGACAAGATCCAGTTCTCCCCGCTCCAAGCTCCTACTTTCCCTTAGCACCTGCACCATATTACATATGTGAGTGCCACAGCCAGTATCCAATACCCAGCCTTTAGAAGTAGAAGTATGGTGGAGTTCTATCATGAACGTACCTGACGCATCCGGACTTGATATGCTCATTGCCTTGAGCTTGTTTAGTCCCTCCAGGTACTTTGGGCAGGTACGGCGGTAATGGCCCTTGCCCCCGCAGAAAAAGCACTCTGCATCCTCCGGAGCCTTGGCTTGGGGAAGTTTCCCCTTGCCCTTGCCCTCGGAGGCCGGGTTAGGCTTGGCCCCGCCAACCTTTCCATTACCCTTCCTTTTAGAGGAAGAGGCGGCCTTCTTCTTCGTGATGCGGCCTTCCCGGATGGCGAGAACATGAGAGGTGGAGGAGGATGGCTTGTTCTTGGTCATGCTAGACTCAGCAGTCTTCAACATACCATGAAGTTCCATCAAGGTCTTATCCATGCTGTGCATATGATAACTCATAATGAATTGATCGTATGCACCGGGCAGGGATTGGAGGATTAAATCAACCGCCATCTCCCTCCCTATGGTAAAACCTAATTTCTCCATGCGCTCGATGTTTGCTTTCATACGCAACACATGCGCGCTCACGTTCCCACCCTCTTGCATCTTGCAAGCAAGGGTTGTCTTGAGGCACTCGTACCTCTCTTGCCTCGCCTGCTGCTGGAACATGTCCTTTAGCTGCACGAGCAAGTCGTAAGCACTAAGATGATCCATTTGCTTTTGCAAATCCTGGTTCATCGTGCTCAACATGAGGCACGTGACTTCCTCAGTCTCCTTGAGGCTTTTTTCATACGCCTCACGGATAGCCCTTGTTGCACCGGCAGGAGGTGCCTCGGGGAGGGGTTCCTCTACGGTATGCAACTTTCTTTCATAGCGTAAGACCAACCTCAGTTGTCTATGCCAATCCAAGAAATTGCTACCATCGAGTTTCTCCTTTTCAAGGAAAACCCTAAGAGAAACGTTGGTGGTGGTGTTTGTTGCGCTTGTTGATGCCATCTAAAATTTGCAAAGTAGATATTAGTTATTATGATATTTTATCTTGTTTAATAATTTACCCAATAAGAATTAGTTAAACAAGGCTAAGAACCGTATTTCATCCTACCATGTGACGGGGTTACCCCGGATCACATGATAAAACTATTTAGGTCGGCAACCATTTTGCCAATTGCAATCTCCATCGCAATCCTTAGCACATGCGGGATCCTACGACATCCAATGGTCGTTTGGCATGTTTGATCCCTTCTTGCACCAATTTTAAGTCTTGAAATTTTGGTTAACTCGTGCTAAGCTCGACAATTAACCAAGATTTCAAACCTAAAATTGCAAATCGTCCGTCAAGACATACGGTAACAAATCCACCAAAATTGGCTCGTGCTAAGCTCGACAACCAAAGTTGTGAATTTGCCACACTCACCTTCCACACAGTTTCATGAGAATTGGCTCGTGCTAAGATCGACAACCAAATCTCATAAGACTAGATTCGGGTGGTATCGACTTACGGATGGTGCATGATTTACGTTTTGTAGAAAAACGGGCTTTTGTTTTCGGTTTGGTTTTGATTAACTTATTAGTGACAAATCCTATTTTCACTAGGTGGGTTAATCAATATATGTGATCGCGCGCGAGAGGAAACCATTTTTATCATAACTCTTGTGATTTTATTAATTTTATCAAAAATTTTCTAGCATGCGAAACCTACAATCCATGCATAGAATAATAAAATCACATCACACGCAAAATACAACATAGTCGGTAATTCTTGCCATAAAACCTATGTGTTCCTCCCGTGAGCCAAAACGGGAAGAACTCGGTCAAACTAAGGGACAAAACAAACTTGACGCGAGCTCCCACTAGAACCACCATCGCCATCGGATTTCTTTGGCTTCTAAGGGCACCATGCTCCATCTTGTTTTGCCTCCTCTTGTGTCTTCATCTCTCCATCATACAATACATAATACAATAGAAAACAAATGGCATACAAGCCACATAATTTTCCTATTTATCTAATACTTGTACATGGATGAATGATATGGCATGCAAGCCACAAATTATTACAATCAAACTGAATTTAATAAATTTACAGCCCCAAATGTGGATCAAAACCACCAAATTACATGCACAACACAAATCAACCAAATGGGCCAAGGCAAGATTACCAACTCATGTTAACACATACAACCAAACAAATCATGCTACTACTGGAACAACATGAAAAACATCTTTGGAATAAAATTCCAGAAGGTACAAGTGCTAAAAATCCCGAGACCTAAGCTGTTTTATTCAAGATTTTCGAAAACAAATTTCAAGTGGCGTTAGCGCCGCTAACCCTAGAGACTTAGCGTCGCTAACTCTAGGATAGCGCCGCTAACCCTAACGGCAGAATACAAACACTTTGATTTCGGGTTTTTCAAGCCACCAAGTGCTATTCTAACATAGAGGTGGCTCTGATACCACTGTTGGGATTTCAAGAACACGCAACGGAAGCGAGAACAACATAAAACATGCATACAAGTGTTCAAAACTATGAAATCCCAAATATGGATCTACTCTATGTAACAAATAGCAACTAAACAAGAAGGAAATAGAGTTATACCAGCTCCTAAGCTCCAGCAAACTTCTTGTAAGTGGCTGAACTTGTTGGTAGAAGCAAGAACCTCCTCCTTCTTCCTTGGCTTTCGAAATCACACCCCGGGAACTAGTCTAACAACGTGTGCTAGCAAGCTTGATGATATCTTCTTCTTGAAATATCACTCAAGGACAGAAAAAGAGCTCTGGAACCCGAGATGAACCTCACTTGATCACTAAACTAAGTATCAAAGTGTATGAGAGGGAAAATATATGCTTTAGAGAGAATGTGGCCAAGAGAGGATTAAGTCCAGGTTTCTTAGCTATTAAAAGACACTGGAGTGTCACTTGAACTACCTCAAACCGGCCAAGAAATCTCGAGAAGCTTATTCCCATTGGTTGCAAGTGGAGGTGTATTTGACATAAAGCCCATGCAGGTTTAGCGGCGCTAACCAAGAGTTAGCGGCGCTAAACCTTAACCCGTAGCGGCGCTAACGCGGCCTGACTTCGATTAGACGTAAAGCACATGCAACCGTAGCGGCGCTAACCTTTAACAGTTAGCGGCGCTAACTCGTTAAGTTAACGGCGCTATTGTGGCCTGCATTGCTAACTTCCATTTTTGCCATCTTTATTCCCTCAATTTCATTTGCTGTCATGTTAGACCCCGGTGTGTGACCCATATAGGCCCATACATCATCGGTAGTGCTTTAAGGCGTACATATATTATCGGGCAGATTCTAACAGACCATGCCATAAGGAATACTTATCCAAACCATCTTTGGAACTAGAATCAATGTTCATGATAGACTTTGTTGAATTAATATATGCAGTTGCTTCATAAATGCCATGACATGGTAAAGCTTTAAAATAAACAATGTTATCTTTAAAGCATATAATAGTATCATCATCAAAATAAAATTTGTAACCATCGTCATACAATGCATGAAGTGATATAATGTTTCTAGCCACATAGGGCGAATAGCAGACATTTTTCAATAAAATAGAATAACTAGTCTTGAATGAAAGCTCCACACTTCCTTGAGCTTCCACCGGGACAATCTCGGAGTTTCCCATCACAAGATCTAGTTCTCCCTTCTCCAAGCTCCTACTTTCCCTTAGCACCTGCACCATATTACATATGTGAGTGCCACAGCCAGTATCTAAAACCCAGCCTCTAGAAGTAGAAGTATGGTGAAGTTCTATCATGAACGTACCTGAAGTTTCCGGGCCCGATATGCTCATTGCCTTGAGCTTATTGAGTCCCTCCAAGTACTTGGGGCAGCTTCGGCGGTAATGGCCCTTGCCCCCACAAAAGAAGCACTCCGCATCCTCCGGAGTTTTGGCTTGGGGAGTCTTCCCCTTACCTTTACCCTCGGAGGCCGGGGCAGGCTTGGTTGCACCAACCTTTCCCTTACCCTTCCTTTTCTTGGAAGGGGCGGCCTTCCTTTTGGTTATGCGGCCTTCCCGGATGGCAAGAACGGGAGTAGAGGAGGAGGATGGCTTGCTCTTGGTCATGCTCGCTTCGGCAGTCTTGAGCATACCATGCAGCTCTGTTGGGAAAATATGAATCCTCTTTTGTTAATTCAAAAATATACAATATGTTTATATAATTGTATACACTAACATTAACATATGTGCACATATACATCTATATATATATAATCGAGCAAATAAATATTTGTTACAAAGTTTGTTTATAACAAATCGTCAAAATCCAAATCGTCCAAGATAAAGCGCCACCAACATTCAAGATGAAGTATTCGCCGAAGATACCTACAAGAATATATTCAATTGATATGAGCATAAAAATAAAATAATTAAAATAAGTTTAAGTCTTTATAAAATTATTTTTATAAAACTTTTATAAAAAGTGACAAATTTTTATAAACTTATTTTTGTGGGTTGATTTACTCTAAGACTTCCCATTTTAAGCAAATACCAAACACAATCTCACTTTGAAACAATACACAACCATATCTAGCAAAGGAATCTCCCAAAGTGGTAAAATTCCAACATACTTTGTGTATTGGTTTCTAAACTTCCATTTTTGTGTTTGAATTCAAACATTAGAAGTATGGGATCAACCAACCTTTTAAACATCTACTTTTCAGTTGATTTTTATGGTAAAAATGAGTTGAGTGTGGTTTTAAATAAAGCCCAACGTCTATATTACAAAAACCAAAAATTGCCAGACGACTCACGGTCGAGACACGGTCGACCGTGGATCGACCGTCGCACATCTGGACAGTTTTGAGACTTGGACCTTTTCTTTCTATTTAAACCAACTCAAACCTCATTTATCACTTACCTCTTGCAAACACAAAATATCCAGAATACTCTCTAACACTTGAGCTCATATCTTTGAATATTAATTCATCTTTCAAGTTCAAGATTCAAGCAAGAAGTCAAAGCCATCAAAGCTTAAACACTACTTATTCATTTCATACATTTTGTAATAGTGTGAGGATCAACTCTAGCCTTCCAAATTAGAGTGAAGTGAGGATCAACTCTAGCCTATAGAATTAGAGTGAAGCAAGGTTATCTTTACCTTACTTGCAAGTTTGAAGATTAATTCTTGCAAGTTTAAAAAAGGAGAAGTGTAAAAGGTTTATCTCTACCTTGAAAGAGAGAAGCTAGTGGATCAAACTCTTGGTGGGTGAGGCCAAGGAGTGGATGTAGTGCAAGTTTGTTAACACTTGCATGAACCACTATAAATCATTGTGTTCAACTTGTGATTGGTGATATCTCTCTAACTCTATCTTTTTTATTTTCTTGCAAGAACTCTTTAAAACTTAAAAAATTGGACATATAACCTATTCACCCCCCCTCTAGGTTCTAACAATTGGTATCAGAGCAAGTTGCTCTTGATAATTTTTGAAAACTTGTTTTGAAGTGTTCTAAAACATTTTTCAAAAATTCTTTGAGTTGAAAATGGGACAAAACTTTGTAGAGGGGAATTCTATGGTTAGACCTCCACTTCTTGAAGAAGAAGGTTTTTGTTTTTGGAAACAAAGGTTTATGACATATGTTAAAGCCAAAGATGTTGATCTTTGGGATATCATAGAGGATGGTGATCATGTGCCAAAAACCTTTGATTCTAAAATTGATACATATGTACCAACTCCTAAGGACAAATGGGATCAAGAGGACAAGAAGATGATTTCCAAAAATTTTGAAGCAAAACTCTTTTTATACAATGCACTACCTAGAAAAGAGTATGAAAGAGTTTTTATGTTGGATAGTGCAAATGCCATTTGGAAATCTCTTGTCACTACCCATCAAGGAAATGCTCAAGTCCTTGACAACAAGATTGAGTTGCTTGTACAACAATATGAGCAATTTCAAATACTTGATGAAATGAGCATTGATGATGCTTTCTCTAAATTCAATACTATTGTTACTAGTCTCAAGTCACTTGGGACTACGTATTCTAACAAGAAAATTGTGAGAAAGTTTCTTAGGGCTCTTTCACCAAAATGGAGAGCTAAGGTGACGGCCATAGAGGAGTCAAAGGATTTGAATCTACTCCAAATGGATGAGCTTATTGGAAACCTCAAGGTGTATGAGGTGATAATGCAAAAAGATGATGAAATTGCCAAGTTGAAGAAGGAGAAGTCAAAATCCATTGCTCTCAAAGCCAAACATGTTAAAGAATCCTCAAGTGATGAGGAAGATGATGCAAATAGTGATGATGATGAAGAATATGCTATGATGGTGAGGAACTTCAAGAAGTTCTTCAAAAGGAAGGGCAAACATGTGAAGGCTCCATTTGACCCAAGAAAGTATAAGCAAGGCATTGATGCCAAGAAAGACAAAAAGCCTTCAAGGGAATGCTATGGATGTGGTGATTCCTCACATCTCATTGGTGATTGTCCCAAAGTTGCATCCAAGAAGAAAGAAAATCACAAAGCATTTCTAGGAGGAGCATGGAGTGATAGTGGTGATGAAAATCAAGATGACATCAAGGAGGAAACATGTCTCATGGCATTTGAGACAAGTGAGGTACAATCCGATTCAAGTTATTATAGTGATAATGACCAATATGATAAATTGTGTGACTTTAGCTCAAAAATTCTTGCAAAAAATGAGGAACTAAAGATTGAAAACAAAAGTTTGAAAAGGGAGATTGAAAAGTTAAACTTGACTATTAAAGATTTACAAAGTCAAGTTGTTCCTCATCTATCTCCAAGCATGACAAGTTTGGAGACCAAACTAAAGACAAACTTTGACAACTCCACCTTGTCAAAATTTGAAGAGAGCACACATAAGTTGGATGAAATGTTAAAAGTTCAAAAATCATCAAATGATAAGGGTGGGCTTGGTTTCTCAAGTTTTTCAAACAATATGCCTAAAAGCTATGTGACACAAATCCAATTTGTAAAAGAAAAAGGGAAGGAAAAAATCCAGGAACCTCACGGTCGAACCACGGTCGATACCGTGGGTCGACCGTCGACCCACTGGAAATTTTTAAATTTTCAAAACTTGTCCCTTGGCTCTAGTTCTTCCACTTGTATACCAAAAGTTGCAAGTGATGAACAAGTAAAAAGATTTTACACTCCAACCACAAGGCATGGACTTGGATTCAAGAAACCTAAGTCAAATGTGGTTCAAAGACCAAAGCATTTCATCAAACCTACTAACTCTTTGAACACATGGTATCATAAAGGTTTCAAGATTACTCAAAGGTGGATTAGAGTAGGAGTTTTTGATGCTAACCATCCCGGACCCATGAAACATTGGGTACCAAAAGTTTGAATGATCATTCCATGTGTGTAGGCTTGCAACAAAAATGAGATTATGTCTCATGAATGGATACTTGATAGTGGTTGCTCAAAACACATGACCGGAAATAGAGAACTCTTCACATCATACAAAGAGTATGATGGAGGACATGTGGTGTTTGGAAGCAACCTAAGAGGAAAGGTGGTTGGTAGAGGTAACATCCTTCATGACAATATTAAATTTACAAATGTTGAGCATGTTAATGGTCTAGCTTATAACTTGATAAGTGTTGGTCAATTGTGTGATAAAGATTTGAATGTTAGATTTTCCAAGCATGAAAGTGTTATATGCAAAGATGATCATGTGCTAGTAAAAGGTGTTAGGAGGAATGGACTCTATACATGTAGACTTGGTGACAATCCTAACACTCAAGTATGTCTTGCATCTATTGTTGATAACTCAACTTTGTGGCATAGGAGACTAGGACATGCTAACATGAGATTATTGCATAAATTGTCTAGTAGTGATCTTGTTAGAGACATGCCTATTGTAAAACTTGATAATCATTTTTGTGATGCATGTAAGATAGGTAAGCAAGTGCATTCATCTCATAAATCTAAAAATGTTATATCCTCTAAGAGATGTCTTGAGCTTTTGCATATGGATCTTTTTGGACCTTCATCAATTCAAAGCTATGGAGGAAACTTCTACACACTAGTTGTTGTAGATGATTTTTCAAGATATACATGGACATCCTTTTTGAAAACAAAAAATGAAGCTTTTGATAAGTTTAAAATTCTTGGAAAGAAAATTCAAAACCAATTTGGTTGTACGATTATTTCAATTCGCACCGACCATGGTAGAGAATTTGACAATGAAGCGCAATTTGGAGCATTTTGTGATAAACATGGAGTTTCTCATAACTTTTCGGCTCCTCGCACTCCTCAATCAAATGGGGTTGTTGAGAGGAAAAATAGGACTTTACAAGAAATGAGTAGGACTATGCTTAACGAACAATCAATACCCCAAAAGTTTTGGTGTGATGCGGTCTCAACGGCCACATACATACTCAATAGAGTTTTGATTAGACCTACGCTAGGTAAAACACCCTATGAGATTATCAAAGGTAGGAAACCATCCTTAGGTCACCTTAGAGTATTTGGTAGTAAGTGTTTTATCCTTAACACCAAAGACTATTTGACCAAGTTTGACCCAAAAGCCTATGAGGGTATCTTCTTAGGATACTCTCTAAATAGCAAAGCCTATAGGGTACTAAACAAATCCACTATGGTTGTGGAGGAATCCCTTAATGTTACATTTGATGAATCTCCACCACCTAAGTCTCAATCCTTAGTAGATGATGACAAACTAGAAGAAGAAGCCATAGAAACGCAACTCTCTAGGCTTGGCTTAGATAAACCTAGTGACCAAAATCCTATAGTAGATGATAAGATCACAAGTGAACAAAATGAGGTTAGGGAAAATAGGAACCATCCAATAACCCAAGTAATAGGAGACCTAAACCAAAGACTTACTAGATCACAAGCCCAAAACCTTAACAACTCTTTTGCCTTTGTATCACACATAGAACCCAATAACATTAAGGAAGCAATCAAAGATGAAAATTGGGTAATGGCAATGCAAGAAGAGTTAAACCAATTCACTAGAAGTCAAGTATGGGACTTAGTACCTTTACCTAGTGGTCATACCATAATTGGGACTAAATGGGTGTTTAGAAACAAGGTTGATGAAAATGGGAATATCACTAGAAATAAAGCTAGACTAGTTGCCCAAGGGTATAATCAACAAGAAGGAATAGATTATGATGAAACATTTGCTCCGGTTGCTAGATTGGAATCCATTAGGATTCTACTTGCTTATGCATGTGCCGATGATTTTAAACTATATCAAATGGATGTCAAAAGTGCTTTTCTAAATGGTTTTATAAAAGAGGAAGTCTATGTATGTCAACCTCCCGGATTTGAAGATCCAATTAATCCATCTCATGTATACAAACTTAGAAAAGCATTGTATGGACTTAAGCAAGCACCTAGAGCATGGTATGATAGATTAAGATCATTCTTGTTGCAACATGATTATGTCATGGGTAAAGTTGATAATACTTTGTTTACTAAGAAGAGAAAGCATGATATATTACTTGTGCAAATTTATGTGGATGATATTATCTTTGGATCAACATGCAAAGACCTATGTGATGAATTCTCAACTCTTATGCATAATGAATTTGAAATGAGCATGATAGGGGAATTGAATTACTTTCTTGGTCTTCAAATAAAGCAATATGAAGATGGTACATTCATTAGCCAATCTAAGTATATCAAGGATATGCTTAAGAAGTTTGATTTTGAAAATGTGAAATCTATGGGTACTCCTATGGCCACAAACACACACTTGACACTTGATGAAGAAGGTGAAATATTTGATAGTACAAAATATCGTGGTTTAATCGGGAGCTTGCTTTATCTAACGGCAAGTCGTCCCGATATTATGTATAGTGTTTGTGTCTGTGCTCGTTTTCAGGAGAATCCCAAGAAATCACACTATGAGGCCGTTAAACGAATATTTCGGTATATAAAGGGAACAATCAACTTAGGATTGTGGTATCCAAAGATGTGTGGACTTGACATCATGTGCTATGCGGATTCGGATCTTGGAGGATGTTACTTGGATAGAAAAAGCACAAGTGGAGTATGTGCATTCATTGGAAATTCACTTACGTCATGGTTTTCAAAAAAGCAAACATCCGTAGCTCTATCAACAACCGAGGCCGAATACATTGCAGCCGGAAAAGCATGTGCACAAGCACTATGGATGCAACAATCCTTATTGGATTATGAGGTACATTTAAGTGATATCCCTATTATGTGTGATAATAAAAGTGCCATAGACTTAAGTAAAAATCCTGTTTTGCATTCTAGAACTAAGCATATTGACATTAGACATCATTTTTTACGTGATAATGTGCAAAAAGGGAATATTAGTTTAGAAAAGGTTGACTCATGTGAAAATATTGCGGACATATTCACTAAACCACTTAAGAAAGAAACATTTGATCTATTGAGACTTGGTTTAGGAATGATGGAGCATGTGCCTTAGAAAAATTATGCATGATTGTATGAAAATTGCCAAAAATTGATTTCCAGGGGGTTCACGGTCGAACCACGGTCGAAACCGTGTATCGACCGTGGAAGCACTGTCCATAAAAGGCCATTTTTGAAAAGGAACACGCGGTCGATACGAGGTCGACTGTGTATCGACCGTCGTTCGTCTGACGAGAAGGACCCTATTTTAGCCCACTTTCTCTTTCCTTTCCTCACTTTATCACTTCCACTATCTCTCTCTCAAACCCTAGCCGCCATAGCCGTTTTTCAAGCTCAAAAATCTCAATTTTTTCTTCAAAAACTCACAAGAAAATTAAAGATTACCTTACGGTTGAAGATCCGGTCGAACCCACGAAGCTATTCTCGGAAGATTCTCGGTAAAAAAGTTGCGATTTCTTCATTCTTTTTCGAGTTTTCTTCAAGATCCACGAGCTTTCTTCACGAATTTTCTTCTCCTCTTCACGAAATCTTCATCTCCAAAGGTATATTTTTCACCACTCTTGCTTTCTTCCTCATTAGGATCTCGTTTTTGCACCCAAAACTCATGTGATTTTAGGTTGTGTATATTTGTTTTGGGGTTTTGACTTGAAATATTTGGGTATGGTTGTGGGTATAGTTGAATGATGAGGATTATGAGAAAATTATGGGTTAAGTAAAGATATGTGATAAATATATATTATGTTAGAAAATTAAACAAAAAAAAATCGATCTGGTCTCCCACGGTCCATATACGGTCGACCTCGGGAAAAACCATCGTGTACTTATTTAAAAAAAAAAAAAAAAAAAAAAAAAAAAAAAAAAAAAAAAAAAAAAAAAAATGGAACAGCAGGTTCACGGTCGAACCACGGCTGAAACCGTGCTAAAACCGTGAGCTTGCTGGAATTTTTTTAATTTTTTATTTTTTGAAATTTAATTCCCAAATTAATCTTCTTTAGGTTTGTTATAGTATAACTAAGACTAGTAATCACATAATTTCAAATTTTCATAAAATCTTCTCACGTTTAGGACATACACACACAATGTATGAACATATTCCTATAGAGTTTGTTGTATCAATTGACTATACTCTCTAAATATGTTCATATATATTGAATTATCATCCTCTTGTCATAACTTTGCAAAACAAAGTGTCTTTTATAATTCTAGTGTCATGACAAGCTTGGTTGAACATTTGTTACACCATAGACACACACTAGGTTTATTCTTATTCATTGCGATTATTTGTGAATGATATACGACTTATTGCATCACTAGATTACCATGCCGCGTCAAAAGACATCTTCATCTCGCTCCGCTGCTCCCTCTCAGAGGGATATCATGGTTAACCTCAACAAGCGCCCCATTAATGAAGGGCGCTTGGTCGTTCCTGCCCACCTCCAACAATTTAATCTACAAGCGACCTTTGACCAAATGCATTGGTCAACTTTTCTTCGTCTCCCTAGTAACACTTTTCCTAGGCGTATTCGGGAGTTCTATGCAACATATGCATACGATGAAGATAACGACTTGATCACATTTAAGATAGCCGCCCAAGATTTCTCCTTCACACTTGCTCAACTCGGGGATATGTTGCAAGTCCCATTCTCCGGGTTGAAATTCTATCATGACTCCCATAGCCTCAACCACCTCCCAACGGCCTTTACTATTGACGAGATCATTGGGTCCATCTGTCAATCCAATGTTCCTCGTAACAAAACAAACCTCTTAGGCAAGGATCTATTACATGAGTGCAATGTTTGGAACAAAGTCATTGACTCCAACATCTTTCCTAAATCCGGCCACCACTCCGAAATTAGTGTCACTCAGGCCGTCCTCCTACATGCTTTGAAATCGAGATCCGAAATCAATATCATGTACATCCTTGCAAAAAGGATGATTGGTCTTCCCTCTAGCCGACGGGATCTTCCTTATGGAAGACTTCTCACACTCCTCTTTCACCAACTTCCGAACCTTCCTCCTCTCCACCCAACTCCGGGTACTTCTTTACCAATCGATCTTGCTACATTACGCAAGATGGACTCACATTCCCGAAAAGGGAAGAAGAGGGCGCATTCCTCCTCCCATGACACGGAGGAGGACATTGAGAGATTCTTTGAAGGGGATGATGAAGGGGACGCGGAGGTGGAAAGTACTCTTGCCCCGGATTATGGCCTTGGTGAGGGCTCTACTGATGAAAGAATTGCGGCTCTTAATCGCAACATTAATGAATTGCGCAATGAGCACCGATCCTTACGAAAGGAGGTCGCGGGCATTAAAGGGATGTTGCGGACGATCATGAATGATCTTAAATGCAACTCCGGCACGGACGCGGGTGAGCCATCTCACCGGGAATGATTTCTTTGTTTATGCCATGTTTTTGATATGTATGTTTCAAAACAATTTATCTTTGGGTTGTATGCTTTAAAAACAATTTCACTTTGATTCATTTGGTGTGTTTGGTGTGAGAACAATTAACTATTTTATGTATGGATTTAGACATGTATAATTCTTGCTTGTGATCATGGATGCCTTATGCTTTTATGCTTTTCTATGCTTTGCTCTTATGATTGACTTATTGCATTGGTTTGACATGCTTAAAAATATTATACATATTGGATGCATTATATATATTTTGCACTCACCCTCCATGGCAAGTCCTTGGTAGTATCTCCATGCATTTTTATAGATTTCAAAAAGTGGAGTTCTACAATCAAGGGGGAGTTCTCTTCAAGGGGGAGCTTGTGTCTAGGGGGAGTCCTTTTTGTCAAAACAAAAAAGGGGGAGAAGGTATATATATGTATAAATGCACATGTTAACATGTTAAAGTTATTTATACAATTTGTTCACAAATTGTAAATTTTTGTCTTTAACAAAAAGGGGGAGATTGTTGGGAAAATATGAATCCTCTTTTGTTAATTCAAAAATATACAATATGTTTATATAATTGTATACACTAACATTAACATATGTGCACATATACATCTATATATATAATCGAGCAAATAAATATTTGTTACAAAGTTTGTTTATAACAAATCGTCAAAATCCAAATCGTCCAAGATAAAGCGCCACCAACATTCAAGATGAAGTATTCGCCGAAGATACCTACAAGAATATATTCAATTGATATGAGCATAAAAATAAAATAATTAAAATAAGTTTAAGTCTTTATAAAATTATTTTTATAAAACTTTTATAAAAAGTGACAAATTTTTATAAACTTATTTTTGTGGGTTGATTTACTCTAAGACTTCCCATTTTAAGCAAATACCAAACACAATCTCACTTTGAAACAATACACAACCATATCTAGCAAAGGAATCTCCCAAAGTGGTAAAATTCCAACATACTTTGTGTATTGGTTTCTAAACTTCCATTTTTGTGTTTGAATTCAAACATTAGAAGTATGGGATCAACCAACCTTTTAAACATCTACTTTTCAGTTGATTTTTATGGTAAAAATGAGTTGAGTGTGGTTTTAAATAAAGCCCAACGTCTATATTACAAAAACCAAAAATTGCCAGACGACTCACGGTCGAGACACGGTCGACCGTGGATCGACCGTCGCACATCTGGACAGTTTTGAGACTTGGACCTTTTCTTTCTATTTAAACCAACTCAAACCTCATTTATCACTTACCTCTTGCAAACACAAAATATCCAGAATACTCTCTAACACTTGAGCTCATATCTTTGAATATTAATTCATCTTTCAAGTTCAAGATTCAAGCAAGAAGTCAAAGCCATCAAAGCTTAAACACTACTTATTCATTTCATACATTTTGTAATAGTGTGAGGATCAACTCTAGCCTTCCAAATTAGAGTGAAGTGAGGATCAACTCTAGCCTATAGAATTAGAGTGAAGCAAGGTTATCTTTACCTTACTTGCAAGTTTGAAGATTAATTCTTGCAAGTTTAAAAAAGGAGAAGTGTAAAAGGTTTATCTCTACCTTGAAAGAGAGAAGCTAGTGGATCAAACTCTTGGTGGGTGAGGCCAAGGAGTGGATGTAGTGCAAGTTTGTTAACACTTGCATGAACCACTATAAATCATTGTGTTCAACTTGTGATTGGTGATATCTCTCTAACTCTATCTTTTTTATTTTCTTGCAAGAACTCTTTAAAACTTAAAAAATTGGACATATAACCTATTCACCCCCCCTCTAGGTTCTAACAATTGGTATCAGAGCAAGTTGCTCTTGATAATTTTTGAAAACTTGTTTTGAAGTGTTCTAAAACATTTTTCAAAAATTCTTTGAGTTGAAAATGGGACAAAACTTTGTAGAGGGGAATTCTATGGTTAGACCTCCACTTCTTGAAGAAGAAGGTTTTTGTTTTTGGAAACAAAGGTTTATGACATATGTTAAAGCCAAAGATGTTGATCTTTGGGATATCATAGAGGATGGTGATCATGTGCCAAAAACCTTTGATTCTAAAATTGATACATATGTTAATTTTGATTTTTGATTTTGTTAATTTTTGAAAAAATTATCTAGCATGCGAATCCTACACAATCCATGCATACAAAATCACATCACACGCATAAAATATTAAAATTGGTAACCCTTGCCATAAAAGCCTATGCGTTCTTCCCATGAGCCGAACGGGAAGAACTTGGTCAATTCTAGGGACAAAATCTTCGATGCGAGCTCCCACTAATCCCGCCATCTCCATGGGACTCCATCGTGGGTTTCATGGGCTCCTAGCTCCATCTCCTTTGACCCATCTTGTGTGTTCATCATCCATCATAAAATACATACAATAGAATAAAATGGCATACAAGCCATAAAATACCTATTTATCTATTACAATTACATGGATGAATGAAATGGCATGCAAGCCACATTATTATTACAAATTTATCATAAGAATAATAATACAACCAAATTTGCATCCAAACACACAAAATAACCAAAGGGTCTAGGCAAGGTTACCAACTAACATATTCACATACAACCAAACATACATACATGCTACTGGAATTTAAACATCAAAGTAACAAGATTAAAATTTCCCGAAGCTCAAAACATGGCTAAAAACCCGAGACCAAAATCTGTTTTTAAACATGAACAAAAAAAAACTGACCAGCGACGATAGTGCCGCTATCTTAAAATAGTTAGCGCCGCTAACTGAAAGTTAGCGCCGCTAACTCAGTTCGACAGAAACAAACAATTTCGATTTCGGGTTTTCAAAGCCACCATGTGCATAACAATCATAGAGGTGGCTCTGATACCACTGTTGGGATTTTCAGGGCACGCAACGGAAGCAAGGTACAACATAAAATGCCCAAAGTACAAGCACATAAAGCATAAAAAGCGAAAACCCCAATAATGGACCAATCTCTATGAAATGAAATGCAACAAAACAGAGGGTAAAGGAGATTATACCTGCTCCTTAGCTCCAGCAAAAGGTGATGAAGTGGTTGATTTTGTTCCTTGTGACTTGAACGATCAACTATCGAGTGGATACCCCGGCAACACGCCAAATCTCTTTAGCTAGCAAGCTCCCTTCGATTCTTCACAGTAGAAAATCGGTAGGAGAACAACAACCCACGAGCAAGGATCAATTACTGGAACCAAAACCCTCTCTTGAACTCACAAAGTCTATATAAGCACTAAAGAGTTCTCTCAAGTGTGTGTATTGCCAAGAGAGCCAAAGGAGAGAGTTTATGTCCTCTTTTATAAGCTTTTGTCGACTCATAGTCTCCCACAGCCGGCCAAGTAAGTTCTAGACGCAACCCACATGCATTGGCCAACTTGTGAGGTGATTTGACAAAAAGGTGCCGTTTGGACTTAGCGGCGCTAACCCAAACTTAGCGGCGCTAACTTATGAAAGTTAGCGGCGCTAACGCGGCTTGTCAGTTGACATGACATAAAGCCCATGCAGCCGTAGCGGCGCTAACCTCTAGGACTTAGCGGCGCTAACCCCTAATAGTTAGCGGCGCTAACGCGGCCTGCGAAGTCAACTTTTCTCTTTTGTCATCTTTGATCCCTTTACTTAAGTTGTTGTCAGATTTGACCCAGGTGTATGACCCAATAGGCCCATACATCATCGGTAGTGATTCCAAACGGTGTACGTGCATCGGTGGGCATATTCTAACAAGAGGTGGCTCTGATACCACTGTTGGGATTTCGTGTGCTCACAGCGGAAGCAAGGTACAAACAAAATAGCCCAATGTACAAGCAATCAAAGCATAAAAACCGAAATCCCTCAAATGGACCAAACTCTATGTTCAAGAAATTCAACTTGAAAAGAAAGAGGTTATACCTTTCGCCTTAGCTCCAGTAATCTTCAATCGTGGTGATGATCCTCCAAGAACGAAAACCGGATCTTCTATTGGGATATACCCCGGGAACAAGCCAAACCACGAGTGCTAGCAAGCCATTGCGATACTTCACTATGAAAACCACAATGGAACAGCAACTAGAAGACTAAAATCTCTGGAGTACTCTCTATAATCTCACTTGGTCATAGTAGCACCAAAGAGAAAAGTGTGTGTGTTTTATTAGAGAGAAAAAGAGCAAAGGAACTTCAAAACAAAAATGAAGTCTCTCACCAACTTCTGCCTCCAGCTTCGATTTTAACCACAAAGACCGGCCAAAGTGCGTTCCTAGGTGTACACCACGCATTGGCCAGCTTGGGAGGTAATTTGACATAAAGCCCATGCAGCCGTAGCGGCGCTAACTCTTAGGGTTTAGCGGCGCTAACCCCTTAAAGTTAGCGGCGCTAACGCGGCCTGCCAGGGATGTGACACAAAGTACATGCAGCCGTAGCGGCGCTAATTCTTAGGACTTAGCGGCACTAACCCTTTATAGTTAGCGGCGCTAACGCGGCCTGCGATGTCAACTTTTGTCTTTTGTCATAATTGGTCCCTAAACTTAAGTTGCTGTCAGGTTTGACCCCGGTGTATGACCCAATAGGCCCATACATCATCAGCAGCGGTCTGTGGCGTACGTACATTAGTGGGCATATCTCTAACATTACTCCCCCTTAATTTATACCCATAATGAAAAGTATTTCTCCCCCTCAATATATACTACTTATTCATTTAATATATCTATGTTTGTTGTTGACATGTGTCTTGAATGTTTGGTGTCATCCATTTGTTACCACCTATTAATATAAGATTAAAAGACACAATATTTTCAATCTATGGTAGATTGGGTTAGTAAGTGTGTTTGGATAGATTTGGCATACAACCATGAGTTGGTTGAGCTTTTAAAAATATCCGAAATTTTGATATGGGAAAGAAATGACATATTACATGTATATACATTATACCCATCCAAGTGTTTATTTTGTCTAAATATGATTTTATTATGGCACATAGGATTTGAATATATATCATATGGTTGAATTTGAGAAATACAGTAAACATTATGCATGTATGGCCGAAAAATGGTTAAAAGTTCAAAAATCAGAAAATCGTTAATCTGGTAGACCCAAGGTCGACCTTACTCGACCGCAGTCGCGGCCAGCAGAAAGCCAGTTTTGGTTACGGATGCAGTCCTGCAGCCGTGGTCGACTGTGGATCCTCTAATCCAATTTTTTTGCGTATTTTTCACAATAAGACATATATGAGACATATTCAAATGAGCACAAAAAGTCCTAATTTAATCTATTGAAAGCATTTAAAATAGTTTAATGGGATCCAACATAAAATCCCTCACACAACCAAAAGAGAATAAAAATTGTTCAAAGCCCATTCCGGGCAACAAATAACAATAGATTAAGTAGAACGAGATTGACGAGACATTGATTGGGCAACTTGGGTAGATGAAGTTCCACCACAGCCAAACTTGTCTTGAAGGAAGTTGTGTAGTTTGTTCAAAATTGAAATATTTTCCTTCAAGGCATTAGTGTTTTCCCTCATCATGTTTGTCATTCCCTCATGATCTTTCCGTGATGCGCAGCTCCTCCTCCTTGATGACCCGCCAATGTTGGACACTTCCTCTTCCTCACCTTCCTCATCTTCTTCCTCCTCATCCCTCCTTTCTCTCTTTGATCTTGAACCTCTCATATTTCCCAAAAGACCCATTTTGATGAGTGTTTGGTTGTCGATTTGTTGTTCAGTGTTGGAAAGTTCATCAACCGGGGGAAGATCAAGGTATTGGAATAGATGGGCAAGTAAGGTTCTGTAGGGAAGAGATCTTTTGTTATGAGAAACTAAGCCGCTCATCCTTTTGGCTACAAAATACGCCATGTTTACGGGTTGGTTTACCCTAAGGCAATACATGAGAAGAGCAACAACGACTTGGATATCGTTTTGATTTCCAGCCTTTGAGTAGACATTATGGCTAATAATTTTAGCCCAAACTTGACATTGAGGAGTGAGGTGAGCACCTATGAGCTTGGTGGTAGTTCTAGACATGTTGGGTAGGCACAATGTGTCAATCACTCGTTTGAGAGTGATGTAATCATCATTGAGTTGGGTGACATAGGTGAGACTATGCATGTCGGAGTAAAAACGGAGGCCACTAGTGGGTAGTTGAAGAAAGTCACCAAACTCGGCAAGAGACCAAGTCCATTGATATTGATACATGTTGAGTTGTATCATCATTTCGGACTCATCAAACTTAAATCCGGCATAAAACTCTCTAATGTGGTTGAGATGAACAATCACTTCGTGATTGAGAAATACATTCCATCCAAGATTGTTGAACACATGTCAAACCTCTTGTTGTTAGACGTCACTTACACATACAGTTCTCCCGTAGGTGATGGGTCGGTTAGCTACTAGAGGATGGTTTTTGGCTACATTCTTAGGTATTTTATTTAGGGTGACTTGGGGAGTGTAGGGATTGATACTACGGTTTAGAGTTTGAATGGTTGGTCTTGCCCTAGAGGGGTTTCTCCTAGGGTTATCGGATGATTCGGCTATTTTCTTTCCCTTTGATCTTCCCATAGCTAGAAGGGAGAAAAATAAAAGAGTGTTTAAGATGTTATAGATTAGTTTTTGACACCATGATGGCATGAATGTGTATTTAGAAGATGATTATCATGTTTGTTTTAAAAAATCAAGCAAGCAAGGTGATAAATTGTCCTACGGTCGACCGTGATATGTTGACCGTAAGGTTATATTTTTAGGGTAAGGTTTTGTTTTAAATCTTAAAACCTTGAGAAGGAAAGATGATAAAAACTACCTTACTGAAGAGGTTGTTGATGAAGATGAAGAATGGTATATGAGTTGTCTTGAAAAACTTTCACCGGAATTCTTGAAGGCTTGGCGGAATCTTCATCGGAATCATGAAGAAGATGAAGTTTGAGAGAGTTTGGGAGAAAAATCTAGATTGTAAAGTTTGAATGAGTGAAGGAGTGAATGAGTGGATGAGGTTTAATGGTTGAATTGAATTTGGAGTTATTATGAATTGATTGTGTTGATAGGAGTTAAAGAAAAGTGAGTTTTTGGGAAGGTAAAAAGGAATCTCAGATGTAAAATTCGGGATAGAGCCTTTATGGTGTGGTATAGAATTTGAATTTTGAAAATTTGAATTTTTAACGAAGATATGGCAAAAATATCTGCTGCCCACGGTCGACTATGATCGACTACGGTCGTAGTTAGCAAAATCATCAATTTTGCTGAATTTTTGCATTTTGTTGTTTTCACTTATCATATTTGATTAAGTTAATTTTAAACATATATTTTACACAGTATCACATAACATATGAATGCTTATCTATTGGTTATTTGTGAACTTTGGATCGGGTAGTTCGTTCACCAATGTTTCCAATAACTTGATTTATTGGATGATCTCTTATCTCCTTTGTGTAAGTAGTAGAATCATTTGATTCTTTGATTTGATTGTATGTTTTCATTTGCTTTATTTGATTGAACAACGATTTTTTCTTGTTCATTAAGTTTATCATCAACAAGAGGTGTAGATTTGACTAAAGTGGTCTCGTCAAAAGTTACATTTAATGATTTTTCAATAGCCATGGTGTATTTGTTCAAAACTCTATATTCCTTGTTGGTAAATGAATATCCAAGAAAAATACCTTCAAATACAGTCGACCCTGATTGATCTAAGTTTTCTTTGGTATGTATAATGAAACACTTACATCCAAAAACTTTAAAGTGTTTAAGAGTAGGTTTTCTTCCCTTATATATTTCATATGGGGTATTGTTTACTAATGGTCTAATCAATACTCGATTTAGAATATATGTGGATGTTGTAACAGCATCACACCAAAACTTTTGTGGAATAGATTGTTCATTTAACATGGTTCTACTCATTTCTTGTAGTGTTCGGTTTTTCCTTTCCACTACACCATTTGATTGAGGAGTTCTAGGAGCCGAGAAGTTGTGAGTAATTCCATGTTTGTCACAAAATACTCCAAATTGAAAATCATTGTCAAATTCTTTTCCATGATCTGTTCAAATATGATGGTCCTGTATTATACTACGAATGAAGCAATGCTAGATGATAATCATTCTAGTGTATGTTTGTGTATGTAATCAGTAAGATAGAGAGAGAGCCGAGAGCTATTGAGAGAGAACACAAACACAAGATATGTTGAAATGCAAAACTTAGATTGAAATGTGAAGGGCAAATGCCTTTTATAGCATTTGCCTAGCTTTACAATAATTACATATTGCACCCTCACTTTTTATAATCTAACATTCTCCCCCTAAGTGAGGTGTGCAATGATTCACAACAAACAAATACATAAAACTATTCATAAGCTGATTTGTTACGAATCCCGAAAGCCACTTGCCACTTGCGTATTTGGCTTCTGCTTGCCAGTGTCGTTCTCATCTTTTCTATAGCAAGATAGGCTTGAGCATGTTCTTCATCAGTGTAGGCTGCACGGTTATCCCAAATATTCTGATGTATCTTATGATGAAGGATTTTCAAAGTGCCGTCTGAATATGACATCAGTTCATCAAGTCTGATGAATATCTTTTCACCTTTTGTATTCCTTGAGACGACACCTCGATCACCTTTGAAGTTTGGATGCCCATCATAGATAACTGTCAACTCTTCAAGCTTTTCTAAGTCTGGATGGCTCTGGTTAGGCTTTAAGAGATTGACTTTCAAGTAGTTGTTTTCAGCTCCGAGTTGCAGATCATGTTCCTCAAAATATTTTATCAGATTCCTCATATATTTCATAAGAGCAACTCTTCCAAACTCTTCTTCAAGCCACTTTCCTCGTTTCTGAGAGAGGGTGTCAAAGATAAAGCAGATGTCTTAAATACTAACAAACCTTAAATCTGCTTCATTGAGGAAGTATGACAGGTTGTTTGCTCTTCTGACATGAAAGATGGCATACTTTATCCTGAAGGTGGTTTGAGTATAAATATTGATGAGTTCAACTATTGGATACTCTGATTTGATCTCTTCTGGTTTTGTCATGGGCTGTGAGAGGATGTGTTCATATCTTCTCCTCTTTTTGTCATCCATATTCCGCAACTTAGGGGAAATAACCTGTATTAGCTCAGTGCTGAATATGTATGGTATTCGTTCTTCAAGATTGGCAGCATTGACAAAGTACCGTTTCCATATTGGTTGTTGACCGGCACTTCTTGTGAACATGTTACCTGCATCATGACCTGGATCCCCATGATACACAGGAGGAGCAGGTGGCACTATGAAGCTTTGTGGCAAAGGACATTCTGATTCTTGTCGTGCTTTCTTAGCTGCTTCTTTTTGTCTGTTTCTTTCTACTACATCAGCAGGTGATTCTTGAAACTGACCACGAGGAGAAGGGAATTGTTCATGAACTTCTATGTTTACTTCACTAAGAACCCTGGACACGTCAAAGGTAGTTTTCATCTCTTTAGGTTTCCTTGAAGCTTCCCTTCTAGAGATTGTTGCCCATTCTTTTCTTTTAATTGCAAGTTCTCTTTCACTGATGACATCATCAAATCTGTGGACAACTCTGGGTGAAACTGGACCTGTAGTGTCTTTCACATATTCATAGATTTTTTTGAACATGTCACGAATTTCAGGATCCTCAGGTTCCTCCTCTGGTTGAGCAGAACTGCTTTCTCCCATATGCCTTGCAGGTGATGTGTGTATAGACTCATATAAATCCTCCATTTCATCATCTAAGTCACTAAACAAGTTAAACATCTCGGCATGGAACTACTCCTAAGGTATTTCACCTTATTCAAGATCGATTGGCCTCGGTTCAGATTGTTGCTGAGGTACATAAAGTACAATCTGTTTGTCAGCATTCTCCTTTTGTTGTTGTTCATAAACTTCATCGGCCAATTGTTATGCAGTTTTGTGTTGGTGTTGACTCCCAGACCCGGCTGAACTTGTACCGACAGATAAGTATGAACTGAAACGGGGAACATGTACAGTAGGTACAGTAGCAGCTACATAGGAAGCAGCCATATATCTTCTCCTTTCCTCCCCCTCGGGTTGATCATCAGGATACTGATCATCCCGTTTCCTCTTGCTTCCTTGAGCCTGAGCCTGAGAAGTTTGTTCAAGTAATGTCAGCTTCTCAGTAACCTTCTCCAAAGAGGTGTAGAAGCTTCTAGTCACCCCATCGATCATGCTGTTGACATCTTCATGAAACTATTGAAAGTCATCCATGGAGATTCCTTGTGGACGTTGTTCGTTACGTATAGTTGTCAGAAGGTCTTGATCATGAGTAGATTCTAACCTTTGATCCAGAACTTTAACATACAGCAAGCTCTTTAAAGCATCCACTGACATGGTTGCTGGATCAGGTTGCGGCTGAGGTTCTGGCACCGGAGGTCAAGCAGCAAGGAGTGCTTCAATTTTGATTAATTGCTGAGCTAGGGCCAGGGAGGATTGTTCTATCCGATCCAGCTTTTGATTTGTCTCCTGTAGTTGTTGGTGGATTACTGTCATGGCTTGTTGAATATAGTCTTGAAGTTCTGCACGTGTAACAAACCCGGAATCACGAAGACTTCCGGTTGAGATACCAGCCACAGAGGCAGTACCACCTACTGGAGCAGCTTGGATGTAAGCTCCAGCAGGATTTCCTTCTAATCCTCGACTGGCACCTTGAGAGGTACCACCTATAGAAGTTGAGGAGACTTGTTGGACATACAAGCTCAGTGCATCAATTGTAACCATGTGTTGGTCAAGATCAGCAGAGATCCGCGGTATATCAAATTATGCATTGAAAGGAGTCTAGGACGAGGGAGGCGGTCCTCTATGTTCAATAGGTCGAACTCCCGATTGGGATTGACCTAGAGTATGTGCTATTACCCTATGCAATAAAGACGGTGCCTGTTGAGAGACACCGTAGTAGCTTTGTGGGGTAGAAACTTGCACAGGTGGGATCACCACGACTTGTTCAATATGAGGCCCAACAATGTTAGGCCCCATAGTAGATGTGGCTTCCCGGTTTTTTGGGGCTAGGGGTCCCTTAGCACTCACATTTTCTTTTCTCACCTCCTCATTTTCACTTGAACTCCTAACTATATGACTATCTCCTTCTTCACCACTACCAGGACCGTACCCTGCATATCGATTTGGGGACAGGAAAGAATCAGGGGTGACGGATCCGGTTTTGACAGACAACTCCAGAGAAGGAGTAACAACAGGCAAATCTTGACCTGAGCTACAATGGCAAGTTGGACAGGAGGAATGTCAGGAATTTGGGTAGAAGGATTCAAATTAAGGACCAGACCACCAGTTTGAGGAATGACTTGAGTAGTTTGAGCAGTATAGGTCTGGTCAGGAGAGGTAGTATGTGGGTCGGTAATTTTCATGAAGGAAGGAGTGCGGTCAGCTGGTTGGTCAATGGGTTTGTCAGGGGTGCCCATAGGAGAATTGACAGGTTCAAAGGCAGGGGCACCTCCTGGTTGAGAAACATATTTTGAACTGGATGAATCAGATGCGTCAAGACCAAGTTCTATAATAGCTTGGGTACGGGTGGTTTGAGAGATAGATTGGATAATGGTTTGAACTATAGCGGGATCATACATATCCCCTCTCTCTCTCTAATTACTCCACCTTCACCATTTTCTCTACCCCTCTCTTCATTTTCTCTCTCCACTTCCCTCTCAGCATCTCCCATAGATGTCTGAGGCCTATCCTCTAAGTTCTCACTGGGAACTACTCCTCCCTGGGCAGGTATGGCCGGTTGTAGCACAACCATGGGAGGTATTCCTACACTCTCCCTATAACTCACAAGAATATCATTCTGCTCACAAAGATCAAGGAGAGATATAGGGAATGGTCTTGGGATAGGCAGATTGGCCGGAATGGTAGGTTTAATATGCATGAAAAGCTGAGGAGTAATAGAAGGTAAACCTGTCCTGCGAGGAATTTCTGCATTCTGATCCATCAGATACTGGATGATCATGGGTATGAAGCGGTGGTACGACGTCATGTTGGCATCCTTCTTCTTTTGAGAATTCTTCCTAAGCAATGTAGCCTTTATATCTTGGAACAGTACGAAGGCATAGTCCACATACAAATGATTAGCCGCTGCCACAAAGATTTTGAGCTGATGCTCCATTGGAAATTCATACCCTGAATGCTTGGGAGTGAGACACCGTTGAAGCACCGTCATAAGTGTGTTGTACTTGGGATGTAGACCGGTGCGTTTGAATTGATTCTTACGGGTAAGCTCACCATCATAACCCATGTCCATGATTGCTGCAAGGCAATATACCTCATCTGGAATCTCCTTAAAGTTTGTAGTACGAGGTCTACTATCAGGAGTGGGTAGGTTAAAGATTGTTCTGAGGCGAGTGAGAGGTATATTGACTTGGAATTCATCGACCTCAACATGAATGACCTCATTCCCCCTATTGTTTGTATGAACATCACATGTTTTCCAGAATTGTTGGACGTATAGCTCAGGGACATGTGTGCCGGTTGTAGCTGGATTGTATGTCAAGAGGTGGTTTAGGGGTGTATTTTCAGAATTTCTTTGACAATGGGATAGGTAGGGTTTTTCAGTTTCGCCAGGTCTATATGGTGGTTGTTTTTATGAGTGCTGGTATTAAGGAACTCAGTCCTCAGGATCACGCACTACTTGAGCCATTTTATCTATAAAGATAGATAAAACAGTTAAGTTAAAGATAAAGAGATACGCATGAAAACAACATTCAGATTTGAGTTTTGTTCAAACTGCAGTGAATGAGATAAGGTTGACCAATGTTGACCAAAACTATTCAGTTAGAAAAATATGAGAAAAACCCTAAGTGTACAAGATGATTTTAAATATAAAAAAGTTGATTTGATACTTTGAAAATGTCAATTAGATAGTAATAAACAACTTTGCTGTACTCGAGTGTAGTCCAAAAATCATCCTAACACCCATTTTAGAACCAAAAAGTGAACTTTTAGTGAAAGTTCATACACCTCAAGAACATGAAGAACACTTTGAGATTTTTGAAATATTTTTGCACCAAAGTGTTCCCCATGTGTCCAAACCACCCATCGCAAACCTAAATTGTGCAACCAAGTTTGTTTCATGTCCTAAAAACTCATTCAAAGTTTCGAAGTGTCCTATCACCGTCGGCTGTTCTAGAGCCAAAAATCAATATTTTAACTCAAAATTTTCAAAATGTAAACCGTACAAGTTGTTACCTATATGATTAGGAGTATTTTGATATAAAAATGCAAATTTTGGCAGAGTAACGAGAAAGTTCGTGAAATCAAGTAGCCAAAAACGAGAGAAAAACTGAAGGGTTTTGAATTCTGATCGCATGAATGATCTGATGGGAGGATGGGACGGTTATAAAGTGAAAAGCCACGTGTCACGTGTTGATTGGACCAAACACAAGTAAAAAGTGCGGCTGATAGGGCAATCGCATGGTTAAAACATGCGGCTGATAGAGTTTGAATCGCATGCGATTAACCCTTTGGTGTGTTAATCGCATGCGATTGAGCCTTTGTGTTGAACAATTTGTCAGAATCACATGCGATTCACCCTTTGGGTATTAATCGCATTCGATTGGCCATTGATTCTTTTCATATTCTAAGGCATACGATTGAAACTATCGCATGCGATTGAGGAATAATTAACAAGTGTTGTAATCCCATGCGATTGACTGTCTATTCGATTGAAGCCATGCGATTGAACCAAGACTTAGAAAATTTAAATTTTGTTAGGTTTCAAGAGATCCCATGCGATTGGAGCATAGAATGCGATTGTTTGTAACAAAACCCAACACTTGGAAATTTTCTGAGAATTCAAATATATGGATTTTTAGAGTTGAAAAATTGATTTTCCAAGATACATTGATTTGAGCATTTGTTTTGACACACTTCCCCTAGACTTTTGCATCTGTTTATGAAAAATTTCAAGATTTAGGGAATGTGTCAGTTGTATACTTCTCCCCCTACACATGTGCATAATGTGTATGATTTTTCTCCTCTTACACATATGTAACATGTGTACAACCAGAAAGGCACTCCCCCTTGAGTGTTGCATCAGTAATCTGCACAAAGAACAAACAGTGTAACACCTATTCTAAACAAAAAGGAAAGAAAGGAAAATTAAGCAGCAGTATGTTATATTTTCAAGTTTAGCATGCCTAACTTGGATAATAACACAGTGAAGCAATTTTCATCTAATGGTTTGGTAAACAAGTCAGCTAGCTGATTTTCAGTAGGAACATACTGGAGCTCAACAAGACCTTTTTCGACGTTATCTTTTATGAAGTGATAACGGATATCAGTGTGTTTAGTTTTAGAGTGGTGTACCGGATTGCAGGAGATAGCGATGGCAGACTGGGAATCGCATAGTAATGGCATTTTGTCATACCGGAGACCAAAGTCTGATAACAGAGTACGTATCCAGAGACTTTGTTAGCAGCACATTGCAGCAGCAACATACTCAGCTTCAGTTGTAGATGTGGATACGCAGTTTTGCTTCTTTGAGGCCCAGCAGACTAAACGATCTCCCAGAAAATGTGCACTTCCAGAGGTGTTTTTCCTATCAATCTTGCAACCGGCATAGTCAGCATCTGAGTAAGCATGGAGATCCAGATTTGAATCTTTCGGATACCACAGACCAAGATCCATATATCCTTTAATATATCTGAATATCCGCTTAACTACCAGAAGATGTGACTCTTTAGGATTCGCCTGTTATCGGGCACAGAGACAGGTAGAAAACATGATGTCTGGACGACTTGCAGTTAGATACAGTAACGATCCAATCATCCCACGGTAAGTTTTCAGATCTACTGGAGAACCTTCCAAATCTGCTGATAGTTGTGCCTTAGCAGCCATTGGTGTGGATATGGGTGTGGAGTTAATCATATCATACTTCGTGAGAAGGTCTTTGATGTACTTGGATTGGCAAATAAAACTGCCATGACTTAACTACTTCTCCTGGAATCTGAGAAAGAATGACATCTCTCCCATCAAACTCATTTGAAATCTGTTTGACATGATCTTAGCAAACTCGTCACTGTATTTGGGATTCGTCGACCCAAAAATGATGTCATCCACATATATTTGAACTAAAATTTTGTCCCTACCCTTGGTCTTTGTGAAGAGAGTGGTATCAGTCTTTCCTTTTGAGTAGCCCTCACCAATCAAATATCCAGATAAGACATCGTACCATGCACGAGGAGCTTGCTTTAACCCGTACAAGGCGTTATCTAAGATATAGACATGATTTGGATATTTTGAATTGATGAAACCTTCAGGTTGTGAGACATATACTTCTTCTTTGAGAACACCGATACGAGCAATGGGGGCAAATGTTTCATCATAGTCAATGCCCTCTAGCTGGGTGTAACCTTTCGCAACCAACCGAGCTTTGTTTCGAATAACCACTCCATCCGAATCCCACTTGTTCTTGAACACCCACTTAGTTCCGACAACATATTTTCCATATGGAAGAGGAACAAATCTCCAGACTTTGAGACGATCGAATTGGTGTAGTTTTTCCTGCATTGCAAATACCTAATCCGGATCATCCAATGCGTCAGAGGTCTTGGTGGGTTCAATGATACTTAGAAAACCTAAAAATTGACATTTGTTTGCTGTTGCTGCTCGTGTTTGAACGCCAACTGAAGGGTTTCCTATGATATTATACTCAGAGTGATGTCTGGTCTAATTTATCTCGTGGGAAGTATAAGATGAAGGAATAAGATCTTGTAAGTGCCGCGCTTCCTCTTCATCTTCGTGGGAGAAATGTGGGTCTAAATCAAACACAGGAGGACTCTCTGGGTCAGAGATCTGAGAAGTCACAGGGGGACGAATGACAGAAATAGATGTAGAATCCTCAGCATATAGGTCTGCAAATGGATTTGTCTCAGTGACCGTAGAAGCCATAATAGTAACACTTGTGTGTGCAGCTGTGTTGTTCCTGTTGTCAGTTAAAACAGGAGTTGATTCAGATCTAAAGAAATCAATAAAAAAATCAAGATTAGTATTAGAACTGGTCGGATTGTTTGATTCTTTATTTTGAACCACCGAACCTGAACAGGTATGTTCAGAAACAATTTCTGTTGATTTTGGTGGAAAATCTGTAACATTCAATGTATTATCAAAAGTTACGTTGATACTTTCAACAATGCTCTTTGTTCTTTTATTTAAAACTCGATAGGCTTTAGATTCAGTAGAATAACCTAGGAAAATAGCTTCACCAGCTTTTGGAGCAAACTTTCCTAGATTATCCTTGTCGTTAAGCACAAAGCATCTATTACCAAAGACATGAAAGTATTTGATGTTAGGTACTATGCCATTGGCCAGTTCATATAGAGTTTTATTAAAACGTGTATTAATAAAGGAGAGATTCTGCGTATAGCAGGCAGTGCTGATTGCTTCAGCCCAAAAGGAAGGTGGGTGCCCAGAATATGATAAAATGGTACGGGCAGCTTCAACTGAAGTTCTGTTTCTTCTTTCCACTACACCATTCTGTTGTGGGGTGTATGCAGCAGAGAACTAATGGTTGATCCCAACAAGGTCATAGAAGCTCTTCAGAGTACTGTTTTAGAATTCAGTGCCATTGTCTGTCTGGATGGAGACAACACTCCGACTATGCTTATTCTGCTGTTGCTTGATGAAGGAAATGATTGTTGGAGTGGCTTCATCTGTAACACCCCAAAATGGGGTCTAGTTGTAAAGTATTGTAACTTTAGCTTGAATAGTTGTACGTTGATATTAACTGGTGTGTTTGTTGCTAAATGTAGTATACATGTTGCTAAATGGTGTTCTAAATGTTAATTGGTGTTTTAAACATGAATTGGTGCTAACTGGTGTTAAATAGTGCTAACTGGTGTTAAATGTGGATAAAAATGTAGTATTGTGAAAAGTGTCATAAGTTGACCAAGTAGACAAATAGTTGAACAGTTTTGGATAATGATTCCAAAATATCTCCGTTAGTTGAAACGGATAGCCCTAAGTTGTGTTTTAAGTTGAATAGGAGAACGAAATACCCGAGTGGGGTATTTACTTAATCAAAGTCGGCCTAAGGGTCTTCCTTATCCCCTGTTAACACCTTCAAACACACATTCATACACATACATACATACTAAACACCACACACCCAAACCTTTGGATTTTTGGAAGAAAGAAGCAAGATCAAATCAGTTGTTGGTAATTTCAGTAGGTAAATTGGTGTTGGAACTGTTCTTGTAGCTCATGTTCTTCTTCTTCAAGTAAGTTTGTGGCTTGACTTAGTTCTTGTGTTCCTATGGAGAAATGATCCATTTTGATGAATTTGAATATGTTGTAATGTTGTTTTTGTGTCCAAATCATGTTAGTAAGTTAGTATTTATGTTAGAAATGTTGTGTAAATGTTTGAATACGGATTCAAGTCGAATTTGGGTCAAAAATTGTGATTTGCAGCGGCTGTGCTCGAATAGAGCAAGAACCCACTTTAATCGGGGTCCTTGCGATCGCATGGATGGTCCTTGCGATCGCAAGCTTGTTGATAACCTTGCGATCGCATGCATGGGTCATGCCATCGTAAATGGGTTGTTATCGTGGTATACCGTCTAAGGACGAAGAAATGATACTTGCGGTCGTAAGTACGTAACTTGCGATCATAAGCCCCCAAGATACCACCCTTGCGGTCGCATGGTTGTGTCTTTGCTGTCGCAAGCTGGGGTGGTATGGGTAGGACCCTTGCGGTCGCAAGGAAAACCCTTGTGGTCGCAAGAAGGGGTGTTTAAGTGACCCTTGCGGTCGCATGTGAGATACTTGCGGTCGCAAGCAGGGGTTTCATCTTGTCAGCTTTGTAGCCTTGTAGTTTAAGTGGTGTTAAGTGTTGTAATTGGTTTCTAAGCCTGAACCTAATGTGTTAGGTGATTCGGACGATTCTGTGTGCTCTTGGGATACTCGATTGCATATCTGCCTCCTGTAAACTCGAGGTGAGTACCGGTTTCCCATGAGTCTCAGTATGTAAGTAATCAGTGGTATATGTTGACACGTGATTGGTGTATTGATATGTGGAAAATGAGGTATGTTATGATAGAATTGAACAAGCATGCCTATTATTGATATGAAATATATTGTTGTGATTATATGCGCGTATGAACTGGATCCTTATTGGATCAGCTATTTGTTTATGAAGTTATGTCCGGACAATGAACGGGAGAACACGGAGGTCAGTCAGGTAGACGGGTGTTTGTATCTGGCTTGGTTCCCAGGGTCCTTAGGGACTATGGAATGGGGAACTAACGGTACTCAAGTAGTATACACTTGGGTAGGGCTCTGCAGGCCGCCGTTCCTCTATGGGACTGGGTTCCTTGATAGATTGGAACCAGCATGAAAGACATGGTGTACCACGTGGATTGCTGTTGGGTTGTTGAGCGGGGTTGGCTCCCCTGCAATATACGACTCCTGCTGACACGTTTGTCTCGCCGTAATATGATAGGATAGCCCTGTGTGCTGTTCTGATACATGATAGCCTGCTTATTGATGCTTATGTGTAATTGGTGCTCACTAGCTAGTGGTAGCTAACGGTGCAAGATTTACCTTTTTCGCAGGTTGATGCTAGATGCCTGGTGAGGTGGGACTGGTGGTAGTTTTTATTGTAAATACCTTTTGGGGAACACGTCGTTATATGTATGGATCCGATGGTCGGAAACTAGTAGGTAACGCTTGTAGATAACAAACTTGGCTTAATTTTTGATGTAATTAATTAGCCGAGTCAAACAATGTTGCTTTTGTAATGGGTGCTTATTTCCGCTGCACGCTTTTGATAATCGTTGTTTAAAAAGTTTAAATTAACTCTAATTTTAAGCTCGTTATGGGTGGCGTTACACGTAGGTATCAGAGCCTAAGTTTGAGGAATTGGATACTCGTAGAAGTATTCAATCTCAAGCTCGGTCTCGACCATCGTTAAGTGTTCCTATCGGGGTAATTGGGGTTGAGTTGAGCGTTATGTGGCTGTCCTATGTGATAGACTAACTGTAGTATTTGTAAATGATGAATAAATGGTGTACTAACTGTGGTCTATGTGTAAATAGTAAGTTGAGTAAAAATGGCTGAGCGTAGAGCTACAACTGTAGAGTCTCTCAAACGAATGGAGGACGAGGCCTCAAGTGAACGACGAGAAGCTGAGGACGATGCTTCTCAGCATAATGTGGAGCCGCCAAGACACGATCAAGAGCAGGCGGCATATGTTAGATTGTTAGAGGAGGAGCTCCGATTGACGAGGGAGCTATTACAGAACCCTCTGGCAGGAAAGAAACCAGAGAAGTTCTCGTACAAAAATTCCATGTCTTGCGGGCCTAAGGTTTATGAGGGTAGTGATAATCCCTCGGATACGATTCGTTGGCTTCGCGAGACGGATCAGGTGTTTGAATCTTGTGAGTGTGAACGTGAACTCCGCGTCAAGTACGTTGTTCGGATGTTGAAAGGGCCAACTCTAGATTGGTGGGATACAGTCAAAGACACGTTGAGCCCTGAGGTAATGGATGCTCTGACTTGGGAGCAGTTTTCTGAAAAGCTGAAAGCGAAGTATTGTACCGATTATGATCTAGAGCGACTGGAGAATGAGTTTAACAATCTCCGTAAGATGGACAAACCCGTAGAAGACCTTATCCACGCTTTCACGGATAAGGTGAGATTTATACCGCATTTGGTGACTGACGAGAAAGCCAAGATGCGGAAGTTTGTGAACATGTTGCCTCTCGATTATCGCGCTCATGTGAGAGCTGCGGCTACTATGGATCGGGCATTTGAAATAGCCCGACAGGTTGGTGGGGATAGGCGCCAGGGTAGGGGGGATCACACTGCTGAGGGTCAGAAATGGAAGTTTCAGCAGTTCTCAAAATCTGTTATTTCCAAGGGGCAGTCGTCGACTAGGGGAAAGCCTGGTTCTTCGAAGAAGGCTAAGTTTGAGGGTTCTTGGTGCTCTCTGTGTCGCACCTACCATACCGGTGATTGTTCGAAGGCCACTACTCGTTGTTTTAGGTGTGGTAAGAAAGGGCACTCGGTGAATGAGTGCGAGTTTAAGGAGAACGTCTGCTACAAGTGCCACAAGCCTGGGCATAGGATTTATGATTGTAGATCAAAGATGGATGCTGGAGCTGGAGGATCTGCCTCAGGGCAGAAGAAAGACAACGCTCCCCGTGCTAAAGGGCGGGCGTTCCAGATGACGAAAGAGGAGGCGAATGGTGCTAGGGACGTGATTACTTGTACTTTTCTTATTAACTCTACCCCAGCATGTGTACTATTTGATTCTGGAGCTACATATTCCTTTGTGTCTGTATCTTTTTGTGATAAACTGCGAATGCCTATATCTGTGTTTTCTGAGCCCGTAAGAGTAGAGACTGCTAGTGGTAAAGTAGTTCCAGTTGTAGATAATGTCCCTCAAGCGGTTATTGATATCGACGGGAGTAGTTTTCCTGTTTCTCTTCGTTTAATGCCGATTGCGGGATTCGATGTTGTGATTGGGATGGATTGGCTTAGCAAGTTGAACGCTGAGATTTTCTGGTCAAAGAAGTTGATCAAAGTTCCTTTACCTGACGGGTCATATGCTGTGGCTCGTGGCGAAAGGCGAAAGTCCGATGTTTCTATCATTTCTCTTATGAAAGCTCGTAAGTCGGTTTCGAAAGGTTGCGATTGGTATCTAGCCCATGTGATCGACGCTAAATTGGAGAAATGTGTTGTTTGTGATATTCCGGTAGTGACCGATTATCCAGAGGTATTTCCTAACGAGTTGCCTGGGTTACCGCCAGTCCGAGATGTTGAGTATCGTATTGATCTTGTTCCGGGGGCTACCCCTGTGGCTAAAGCTCCATATCGTCTTGCTCCTTCCGAGGTTCGCAAGATGATGACGCAGATTCAGGAGTTCCTTGACAAAGGCTTTATTCGCCCGAGTTCTTCTCCTTGGGGTGCTCGGGTGCTATTCGTGAAAAAGAAAGATGGAACGATGAGAATGTGTATTGATTACCGGGAGCTGAATAAGCGAACGGTGAAGAAAAAGTATCCTCTGCTGCGGATAGATGATTTATTTGATCAACTACAAGGAGCGACGTGCTTCTCAAAGATTGATCTGCGGTCTGGATACCACCAAGTGTTAGTTGCTAACGAAGATGTTCCAAAGACGACTTTCCGTACTCGTTATGGTCATTATGAGTTTTTGGTGATGCCTTTAGGTTTAACCAATGCTCCTGCTGTTTTCATGGACCTGATGAATCGGGTTTGTCATCCATTTCTTGATAAATCGGTGATTGTGTTTATTAACGATATTCTTATCTATTCTAAGATTGAAGCTGAACACAAGTTGCATTTGCGAGAGGTTCTCGAAACTCTTAAACGGGAGAGGCTTTACGCTAAGTTCTCGAAGTGTGAATTCTGGTTGCGAGAAGTCCATTTTCTCGGTCACGTGATTTGCAGCGATGGCGTGAAAGTTGATCCGGCAAAAGTCGAAGCGGTTATGAATTGGGGAGTTCCTCGAACTCCTTCTGAAGTTAGAAGTTTTCTCGGCTTAGCTGGTTACTATCGTCGGTTTATCCGCGACTTTTCTAAGCTTGCGGGTCCTTTAACTAAACTAACTCGCAAAGATGTTGCATTCGTGTGGGCGGAAGCTCAAGAACAAGCGTTTCAATCTTTGAAACGGCTACTATGCGAAGCTCCAATACTTTCCTTGCCAGAAGGATCTGAAGATTTTGTTGTCTCCTGTGATGCCTCGTATTTTGGATTGGGGTGTGTACTGATGCAGCGAGATAAAGTAATTGCCTACGCTTCAAGGCAATTGAAACCTCATGAAGGCACTTATCCGACTCATGATCTAGAGTTGGCAGCGGTTGTGTTCGCTTTGAAATTGTGGAGGCACTATCTCTATGGCACAAAATATGTGGTCTGTACGGATCACAATAGCCTGCAATATGTGTTCACGCAGAAAGAGCTCAACATGAGACAACGCAGGTGGCTCGAGTTAAAAAAAGACTACGATTGTGAAATTCGATACCATCCTGGTAAGGCCAACGTGGTGGCAGATGCTTTGAGTCGCAAGAGCTCTACCATAGATGCTAGATTTATGAAACTTACTGTCGTTCCCGATATCATTGCTCGATTGAAGGAAGCGCAGCAAGTGGCATTTCAAGATGATAAATTCAAAGCAGAAATGATGAAAAAGCTGAAAGATCAACTTGTTGATGATACTCGCGGACTTAAGACTTTTCAGTCTCGCGTGTGGGTGCCTTTTCATGGTGATAAACGTGAGCTGAAACTGCAGGAAGCTCACAAATCTAGGCTGTCGGTTCATCCGGGCAGCACAAAGATTTATCATGACTTAAAGGCATTGTATTGGTGGCCTACTTTGAAACGAGACATTGCTTCCTTCGTGGAGAAATGTCAGATCTGTGCGCAAGTTAAGATAGAACATCAGAAGCCTTATGGTAGTCTGCAGCAACTTGAGATCCCTGAGTGGAAATGTGATCACATTACGATGGACTTTGTGACAAAGTTGCCAAAGACCCTTAGGGGTCATGATGCTATTTGGGTCATTGTCGACCGGTTGACCAAGAGCGCTCATTTTCTAGCTATCAGCGAGTCTACTCCGCTGGAGAAGTTAGCAAAGTTGTATGTAGATGAAGTAGTGTCACGACATGGTTTGCCATGTTCAATTGTGTCTGACCGTGATGCGAGATTTGCTTCACATTTTTGGCAGAGTTTGCAGCATGAACTTGGTACACGTGTTCATTTGAGCACGGCGTATCATCCGTAGACATATGGTCAGTCAGAAAGAACGATTCAAACGTTGGAGGACATTCTTCGCGCATGTGTTCTCGAATTTGGTGGTGCGTGGGATTCTCACTTGCCGTTGGTCGAGTTTGCCTATAATAACTCGTACCACTCCAGTATTGGGATGCCACCTTATGAAATGTTGTATGAAAGGCGTTGTCGTACTCCCACCTGTTGGTTAGAACCCGGTGAAAAGCAGTTTGTCGGACCTGAGATTGTTCAGATTACGGAAGATAAAGTGAAGATTGCGCGGGAAAAGCTCAAAGTGGCCCGTGAATGACATAAAGTATATGCTGACCCTAAGCGCAGACCAGTTGCATTCCAGGAGGGCGATCGGGTGTTCCTGAAAGTTTCTCCTTGGAAAGGTGTGATTCGTTTTGGTAGAAAGGGCAAGTTGAGTCCACGTTACATTGGTCCATTTCGGATCATTCGCGTGGTTAATGATCAGACTGTTACGCTAGAATTCCCTGCAGTGTTATCTGGAATTCATAACACGTTCAACGTGTGTTATCTGCGTAAGTGTAAGGTGGAGGAGAACCAGATTCTGCCTCTGCAGGAATTGAAGGTTGACGCTTCAAAGCGCCTAGTTGAAGAACCTTTTTAAATACTTAGTTCAAAAACCAAGAAGTTGCGCGGAAAGATGATCAAACTGGTGTTAGTTCAATGGAAGCATAACCTGGGTTCGAATATGACCTGGGAGACGGAAGACGACATGAAAGCTAGATACCGTCCCGTGTTTGTAGACGATCAGATTCCGAGGACGGAATCTTCTTAAGGGGGTAGATTTGCTAAATGGTGTTCTAAATGTTAATTGGTGTTTTAAACATGAATTGGTGCTAACTAGTGTTAAATGGTGCTAACTGGTGTTAAATGTGGATAAAAATGTAGTATTGTGAAAAGTGTCATAAGTTGACCAAGTAGACAAATAGTTGAACGGTTTTGGATAATGATTCCAAAAATATCTTCGTTAGTTGAAACGGATAGCCCTAAGTTGTGTTTTAAGTTGAATAGGGGAACGAAATACCCAAATGGGGTATTTAATTAATCAAAGTCGGCCTAAGGGTCTTCCTTATCCCCTGTTAACACCTTCAAACACACATTCATACACATACATACGTACTAAACACCAACCACCCAAACCTTTGGATTTTTGGAAGAAAGAAGCAATATCAAATTAGTTGTTGGTGATTTCAGTAGCTAAATTGGTGTTAGAATTGTTCTTGTAGCTCATGTTCTTCTTCTTCAAGTATGTTTGTGGCTTGACCCAGTTCTTGAGTTCCTATGGAGAAATGATCCATTTTGATGAATTTGAATATGTTGTAATGTGGTTTTTGTGTCCAAATCATGTTAGTAAGTTAGTATTTATGTTAGAAATGTTGTGTAAACGCTTGAATACGGATTCAAGTCGAATTTGGGTCAAAAATTGTAATTTGCAGCGGCTGTGCTCGAACAGAGCAAGAACCCACTGTAATCGGGGTCCTTGCGATCGCATGGATGGTCCTTGCGATCGCAAGCATGTTGATAGGCCTTGCGATCGCATAGTTATCCTTTGTGGTCGCATGCAAGTGTGTTATAATTTTCGATCGCATGCATGGGTCATGCGATCATAAATGGGTTGTTGTTGTGGTTTACCGTCTAAGGACGAAAAAATGATACTTGTGGTCGTAGGTACGTAACTTGCGGTCGTAATCCCCCAATATACCACCCTTGCGGTCGCATGGTTGTGTCGTTGCGGTCGCAAGCTGGGGTGGTTTGGGTAGAACCCTTGCGGTCGCAAGGAAAACCCTTGTGGTCGCAAGAAGGGGTGTTTAAGTGACCCTTGCGGTCGCATGTGAGACCCTTGCGGTCGCAAGCATGGGTTTCATTTTGACAGCTTTGTAACCTTGTAGTTTAAGTGGTGTTAAGTGTTGTAATTGGTGTCTAAGCCTGAATCTAATGTGTTAGGTGATTCGGAGGATTCTGTTTGCTCTTGGGATTCTCGATTGCATATCTGCCTCCTGTAAACTCGAGGTGAGTACCGGTTTCCCATCAGTCTCAGTAGGTAAGTTATCAGTGGTATATGTTGACACGTGATTGGTGTATTGATACGTGGAAAATGAAGTATGTTATGATAGAATTGTACAAGCATGCGTATTATTGATATGAAAGATATTGTTGTGATTATATGCGCACATGAACTGGATCCTTATTGGATCAGCTATTTGTTTTTGAAGTTATGTCCGGACAATGAATGGGAGAACACGGAGGTCAGTCAGGTAGACGGGTGTTAGTATCTGGCTGGGTTCCCAGGGTCCTTAGGGACTACGGATTGGGGAACTAACGGTACTCAAGTAGTATACACTTGGGTAGGGCTCTGCAGGCCGCCGTTCCTCTATGGGACTGGGTTCCTTGATAGATTGGAACCAGCATGAAAGACATGGTGTACCACGTGGATTGCTGTTGGGTTGTTGAGCGTGGTTGGCTCCCCTGCAATATACGACTCCTGCTGACACTTTTGGCTTGCCGCAATATGAAAGGATAGCCCTGTGTGCAGTTCTGATACATGATAGCCTGCTTATTGAAGCTTATGTGTAATTGGTGTTCACTAGCTAGTTGTAGCTAACGGTGCAAGATTTACCTTTTTCGCAGGTTGATGCTAGATGCCTGGTGAGGCGGGACTGGTGGTAGTTTTTATTGTAAATACCTTTTGGGGAACACGTCGTTATATGTATGGATCCGATTCTCATAGGACCACAGAGATCCATGTTCAGGAGTTCCAAAGGCTTTGTAGTACTGAACACATGTTTGGATTTGTGTGAAGCCTTTTCATTTTTCCTTTCTCACAATCTACACACAGATGATCCTTTTTGAATCATAACTTGGGAATGACTCTTACCAAGTCACCTGTGACTAGCTTGTTGATATTTTGAAAGTTCAGATGAGAGAGTTTTCTGTGCCATTGCCATGTAAGATCTGTGGAAGCTTCGGACAGTAGACATAGGGGAAAGCCTGGTTCTTCGAAGAAGGCTAAGTTTGAGGGTTCTTGGTGCTCTCTGTGTCGCACCTACCATACCGGTGATTGTTCGAAGGCCACTACTCGTTGTTTTAGGTGTGGTAAGAAAGGGCACTCGGTGAATGAGTGCGAGTTTAAGGAGAACGTCTGCTACAAGTGCCACAAGCCTGGGCATAGGATTTATGATTGTAGATCAAAGATGGATGCTGGAGCTGGAGGATCTGCCTCAGGTCAGAAGAAAGACAACGCTCCCCGTGCTAAAGGGCGGGCGTTCCAGATAACGAAAGAGGAGGCGAATGGTGCTGGGGACGTGATTACTGGTACTTTTCTTATTAACTCTACCCCAGCATGTGTACTATTTGATTCTGGAGCTACATATTCCTTTGTGTCTGTATCTTTTTGTGATAAACTGCGAATGCCTATATCTGTGTTGTCTGAGCCCGTAAGAGTAGAGACTGCTAGTGGTAAAGTAGTTCCAGTTGTAGATAATGTCCCTCAAGCGGTTATTGATATCGACGGGAGTAGTTTTCCTGTTTCTCTTCGTTTAATGCCGATTGCGGGATTCGATGTTGTGATTGGGATGGATTGGCTTAGCAAGTTGAACGCTGAGATTTTCTGTTCAACGAAGTTGATCAAAGTTCCTTTACCTGACGGGTCATATGCTGTGGCTCGTGGCGAAAGGCGAAAGTCCGATGTTTCTATCATTTCTCTTATGAAAGCTCGTAAGTCGGTTTCGAAAGGTTGCGATTGGTAACTAGCCCATGTGATCGACGCTAAATTGGAGAAACGTGTTGTTTGTGATATTCCGGTAGTGACCGATTATCCAGAGGTATTTCCTAACAAGTTGCCTGGGTTACCGCCAGTCCGAGATGTTGAGTATCGTATTGATCTTGTTCCGGGGGCTACCCCTGTGGCTAAAGCTCCATATCGTCTTGCTCCTTCCGAGGTTCGCAAGATGATGACGCAGATTCAGAAGTTCCTTGACAAAGGCTTTATTCGCCCGAGTTCTTCTCCTTGGGGTGCTCGGGTGCTATTCGTGAAAAAGAAAGATGGAACGATGAGAATGTGTATTGATTACCGGGAGCTGAATAAGCGAACGGTGAAGAACAAGTATCCTCTGTTGCGGATAGATGATTTATTTGATCAACTACAGGGAGCGACGTGCTTCTCAAAGATTTATCTGCGGTCTGGATACCACCAAGTGTTAGTTGCTAATGAAGATGTTCCAAAGACGACTTTCCGTACTCGTTATGGTCATTATGAGTTTTTGGTGATGCCTTTAGGTTTAACCAATGCTCCTGCTGTTTTCATGGACCTGATGAATCGGGTTTGTCGTACATTTCTTGATAAATCGGTGATTGTGTTTATTAACGATATTCTTATCTATTCTAAGATTGAAGCTGAACACAAGTTGCATTTGCGAGAGGTTCTCGAAACTCTTAAACGGGAGAGGCTTTACGCTAAGTTCTCGAAGTGTGAATTCTGGTTGCGAGAAGTCCATTTTCTCGGTCACGTGATTTGCAGCGATGGCGTGAAAGTTGATCCGGCAAAAGTCGAAGCGGTTATGAATTGGGGAGTTCCTCGAACTCCTTCTGAAGTTAGAAGTTTTCTCTGCTTAGCTGGTTACTATCGTCGATTTATCCGCGACTTTTCTAAGCTTGCGGGTCCTTTAACTAAACTAACTCGCAAAGATGTTGCATTCGTGTGGGCGGAAACTCAAGAACAAGCGTTTCAATCTTTGAAACGGCTACTATGCGAAGCTCCAATACTTTCCTTGCCAGAAGGATCTGAAGATTTTTTTGTCTACTGTGATGCCTCGTATTCTGGATTGGGGTGTGTACTGATGCAGCGAGATAAAGTAATTGCCTACGCTTCAAGGCATTTGAAACCTCATGAAGGCACTTATCCGACTCATGATCTAGAGTTGGCAGCGGTTGTGTTCGCTTTGAAATTGTGGAGGCACTATCTCTATGGCACAAAATGTGTGGTCTGTACGGATCACAAGAGCCTGCAATATGTGTTCTCGCAGAATGAGCTCAACATGAGACAACGCAGGTGTCTCGAGTTAAAAAAAGACTACGATTGTGAAATTCGATACCATCCTGGTAAGGCCAACGTGGTGGCGGATGCTTTGAGTCGCAAGAGCTCTACCATAGATGCTAGATTTATGAAACTTACTATCGTTCCCGATATCATTGCTCGATTGAAGGAAGCGCAGCAAGTGGCGTTTCAAGATGATAAATTCAAAGCAGAAACGATGAAAAAGCTGAAAGATCAACTTGTTGATGATACTCGCGGACTTAAGACTTTTCAGTCTCGCGTGTGGGTGCCTCTTCATGGTGATAAACGTGAGCTGATACTGCAGGAAGCTCACAAATCTAGGCTGTCGGTTCATCCGGGCAGCACAAAGATGTATCATGACTTAAAGGCATTGTATTGGTGGCCTACTTTGAAACGAGACATTGCTTCCTTCGTGGAGAAATGTCAGATTTGTGCGCAAGTTAAGATAGAACATCAGAAGCCTTATGGTAGTCTGCAGCAACTTGAGATCCCTGAGTGGAAACGTGATCACATTACGATGGACTTTGTGACAAAGTTGCCAAAGACCCTTAGGGGTCATGATACTATTTGGGTCATTGTCGACCGGTTGACCAAGAGCGCTCATTTTCTAGCTATCAGCGAGTCTACTCCGCTGGAGAAGTTAGCAAAGTTGTATGTAGATGAAGTGGTGTCACGACATGGTTTGCCATGTTCAATTGTGTCTGACCGTGATGCAAGATTTGCTTCACATTTTTGGCAGAGTTTGCAGCATGAACTTGATACACGTGTCCATTTGAGCACGGCGTATCATCCGCAGACAGATGGTCAGTCAGAAAGAACGATTCAAACGTTGGAGGACATTCTTCGCTCATGTGTTCTCGAATTTGGTGGTGAGTGGGATTCTCACTTGCCGTTGGTCGAGTTTGCCTATAATAACTCGTACCACTCCAGTATTGGGATGCCACCTTATGAAATGTTGTATGAAAGGCGTTGTCGTACTCCCACCTGTTGGTTAGAACCCGGTGAAAAACAGTTTGTCGGACCTGAGATTGTTCAGATTACGGCAGATAAAGTAAAGATTGAGCGGGAAAAGCTCAAAGCGGCCCGTGACACACATAAAGTATATGCTAACCCTAAGCGCAGACCAGTTGCATTCCAGGAGGGCGATCGGGTGTTCCTGAAAGTTTCTCCTTGGAAAGGTGTGATTCGTTTTGGTAGAAAGGGCAACTTGAGTCCACGTTACATTGGTCCATTTCGGATCATTCGCGTGGTTAATGATCAGACTGTTACGCTAGAATTGCCTGCAGAGTTATCTGGAATTCATAAAACGTTCAACGTGTGTTATCTGCGTAAGTGTAAGGTGGAGGAGAACCAGATTCTGCCTCTGCAGGAATTGAAGGTTGACGCTTCAAAGCGCCTAGTTGAAGAACCTGTTGAAATACTTAGTTCAAAAACCAAGAAGTTGCGCGGAAAGATGATCAAACTGGTGTTAGTTCAATGGAAGCATAACCTGGGTTCGAATATGACCTGGGAGACGGAAGACGACATGAAAGCTAGATACCGTCACGTGTTTGTAGACGATCAGATTCCGAGGACGGAATCTTCTTAAGGGGGTAGATTTGTGACACCCCAAAATGGGGCCTAGTTGTAAACTTTTGTACATGTAGCTTGAATAGTTGTACGTTGACATTAACTGGTGTTTTGTTGCTAAATGTAGTATACATGTTGCTAAATGGTGTTCTAAATGTTAATTGGTGTTTTAAACATGAATTGATGCTAACTAGTGTTAAATGGTGCTAACTGGTGTTAAATGTGGATAAAAATGTAGTATTGTGAAAAGTGTCATAAGTTGACCAAGTAGACAAATAGTTGAACGGTTTTGGATAACGATTCCAAAAATATCTCCGTTAGTTGAAACGGATAGCCCTAAGTTGTGTTTTAAGTTGAATAGGGGAACGAAATACCCGAATGGGGTATTTAATTAATCAAAGTCGGCCTAAGGGTCTTCCTTATCCCCTGTTAACACCTTCAAACACACATTCATACACATACATACGTACTAAACACCAACCACCCAAACCTTTGGATTTTTGGAAGAAAGAAGCAATATCAAATTAGTTGTTGGTGATTTCAGTAGCTAAATTGGTGTTAGAACTGTTCTTGTAGCTCATGTTCTTCTTCTTCAAGTAAGTTTGTGGCGGATTCAAGTCGAATTTGGGTCAAAAATTGTAATTTGCAGCGGCTGTGCTCGAACAGAGCAAGAACCCACTGTAATCGGGGTCCTTGCGATCGCATGGATGGTCCTTGCGATCGCAAGCATGTTGATAAGCCTTGCGATCGCATAGTTATCCTTTGTGGTCGCATGCAAGTGTGTTATAATTTGCGATCGCATGCATGGGTCATGCGATCATAAATGGGTTGTTGTTGTGGTTTACCGTCTAAGGACGAAAAAATGATACTTGTGGTCGTAGGTACGTAACTTGCGGTCGTAATCCCCCAATATACCACCCTTGCGGTCGCATGGTTGTGTCCTTGCGGTCGCAAGCTGGGGTAGTTTGGGTAGAACCCTTGCGGTCGCAAGGAAAACCCTTGTGGTCGCAAGAAGGGGTGTTTAAGTGACCCTTGCGGTCGCATGTGAGACCCTTGCGGTCGCATGTGAGACCCTTGCGGTCGCAAGCATGGGTTTCATTTTGACAGCTTTGTAACCTAGTTTAAGTGGTGTTAAGTGTTGTAATTGGTGTCTAAGCCTGAACCTAATGTGTTAGGTGATTCGGACGATTCTGTGTGCTCTTGGGATTCTCGATTGCATATCTACCTCCTGTAAACTCGAGGTGAGTACAGGTTTCCCATCAGTCTCAGTAGGTAAGTTATCAGTGGTATATGTTGACACGTGATTGGTGTATTGATACGTGGAAAATGAAGTATGTTATGATAGAATTGTACAAGCATGCGTATTATTGATATGAAAGATATTGTTGTGATTATATGCGCGCATGAACTGGATCCTTATTGGATCAGCTATTTGTTTTTGAAGTTATGTCCGGACAATGAATGGGAGAACACGGAGGTCAGTCAGGTAGACGGGTGTTAGTATCTGGCTGGGTTCCCAGGGTCCTTAGGGACTACGGATTGGGGAACTAACGGTACTCAAGTAGTATACACTTGGGTAGGGGTCTGCAGGCCGCCGTTCCTCTATGGGACTGGGTTCCTTGATAGATTGGAACCAGCATGAAAGACATGGTGTACCACGTGGATTGCTGTTGGGTTGTTGAGCGGGGTTGGCTCCCCTGCAATATACGACTCCTGCTGACACGTTTGGCTTGCCGCAATATGAAAGGATAGCCCTGTGTGCAGTTCTGATACATGATAGCCTGCTTATTGATGCTTATGTGTAATTGGTGTTCACTAGCTAGTTGTAGCTAACGGTGCAAGATTTACCTTTTTCGCAGGTTGATGCTAGATGCCTGGTGAGGCGGGACTGGTGGTAGTTTTTATTGTAAATACCTTTTGGGGAACACGTCGTTATATGTATGGATCCGATTCTCATAGGACCACAGAGATCCATGTTCAGGAGTTCCAAAGGCTTTGTAGTACTGAACACATGTTTGGATTTGTGTGAAGCCTTTTCATTTTTCCTTTCTCACAATCTACACACAGATGATCCTTTTTGAATCTTAACTTGGGAATGACTCTTACCAAGTCACCTGTGACTAGCTTGTTGATATTTTGAAAGTTCAGATGAGAGAGTTTTCTGTGACATTGCCATGTAAGATCTGTGGAAGCTTCGGACAGTAGACATAGGGAGGTAGGGAAGTCGTATTTCTCCAAATCAATGGAATACAGGTTAGATTTCCTAGAGCCTGCCAGTAATTCATCCCCAGTTTCAGTTAGCACAGAAAAGTTGTTTTTCTTGAATACTACCACGAAGTCCTTATCACACAACTGTCCGATGCTAAACAAATTGTGACCCAACCCTTCAACATAGGAGACTTTCTTGATCTTGATGTGCTTCTTCTCTATGTCTCCGTACACCATTATTGGTGCAACATTGTCGTTCCCAAAACGTACATTCCCGGAGTACTTAGGAACATAATTCTTGAGAAGACTTTTGTTGCCGGTCATATTTTTGGTATAACCGGAGTCCAGGTACCACAAGTGAGGCGCCTGCAAAAAGATAGTAAAGCACGTTTAGGTCCCCATGTATGAATGGGTCTTGGATTGTTAGTTCCTAGAAGTGGTTGAGTAAGTTGAGTAGTAACTATGTCTATTTGTGGTAGTGAAAGTTCTAGTGATCTATCCTTAGTTACCCATGTGGGTTTAATCTTTTGTCGAGAAGGAATAGATTGCAAAATAGTTGGCTTAGTTGGGAGTTTCTGTACCACTTTTGGTTTGACAGTTGATGGAATCGGAGGCTTAGGATTCGGTAGAGTTGCTGAAGCGTTATGTTTGCGAGGAATTCTGAAGAATTTGCTTTGGCCTCGGAGCATCAACTTGCCTTTGCTGAACTGGAGCCTTGGGAGCAGAAGGTTGTACTACTAGTTGATTGGGTGTCGGCTTAGGTTTTGAAGATTTGGCCTTTTTGGAAGGTTGACTGCGTGACCGTTTTTGAGAATGCAAGTGTTGTTCGTGAGCAATCCATGCCTTTTTTAATGCTTCGTAGCCTAGCCGTCAGTAGACTTCCAGTTCTTTGATCGTCAGTAATCGTTTTGATATGTTTAAACGTTTGAGTGCATGTGAGTGGCGAGTGGTGATCCACTGATGAATGATGTATCCTTTTGAATTAATAAATGGAACACAGATTTGGTTAGCGTAAAAGTCTGTCCAGTCCTCACATGGTTTAATTCCAATTTGTTTGCTTAATTGATCATATTCACAATTACATTCACAATGACCATGGAGACAACCATCACTAATACAAAACATTGAAGAGGCAACATTATCATGCAAACTTGAATGATTACAGACTGAATCAAACATCAAAATTTGTTCACATGTTTGTCTAGTGTTTGAACATTTCCTATATGATCTAAGAATGACTCTGTTGGTCCCTTGGTGAGAATAACAACAAGCAACAAATGTGTAGAAGGGGGGGGGGGGGGTTGAATACACTTTCTGTGGAAATTGAACAAATCAAAGAAAAGTGTTACACAAAGTAAATCAAACCACAATCTAATGCTTTGCTTTTCTTTAATAAGAAGATGATTACAGACTCTATCAAGTAAGCAACTCTTGATATGTAAACACCTAATATAAATCACTCAATCTTTCAAACTTAGCTATCTATAATCAACTTATGATTATAGATACTGACGACTCTCTAAACAGGATTTGATCACAGATTGAAAACTTACCAATCTAACAACTAATGTGAGTATTCGAACATACGAATAGCTTGGCAATCTGTGAATATCTTGATCACGTTGAACTGACAAAAAGTGATTCAAGAATCGTAACACATACGGTTGATGTGGTGTATTTGGCTCTGCAACACTTAGTCGTCGTTGTTGTTTCTGAGTCGTACCTCTAAACTTATCAGGAGATAAGTATTTATAATCCTGTTCCTACGGTTCCTAACAAACTGGACTAATCCTAATTTGCTAACTAACTATCGGATAACTCGGAATCTTGAATCTTTAATCTTCTTATCTTGAGTCTTGAATCTTCAATCTTGATTCTGAAGTCTTCTTATCATTTCCGTAGATGTAGAGAGTTAAAAGATAAATTTAAAACATATTTAAATTTTCTTTAAGCTGACTTCTTGCTCGGACTGAGTTACTAAGCTTGAAATTCATCAACCTGAGTTCTTCGAGAACAAACTTGAAAACCAACATGAACTAACATGTATATTAATAAAATCATCCTTAGAAGTCCTAAGAGTTAGGTAAAACTTATTTAGCAACTCTGTTGAGCTGACTCAGTATTCACGCTGAGTCACTCAGCTTGAAACTCATCATGCTGAAAGCTCTATATATGTTAGTTGACATACACAGCGTATCAAACACATTGATAATCTTACTAAGATATAGTCTAAGCTGGTCGAACTTATGCTCAGCTTATACTCAGTCTGAATCACAATAAATGTTCAGTCTGACTAAGCTTCATAATTCTGTTTAAGTTGTATTTAGAACTTATCTTACAAAGTTAACTTTGTCTCATCAAATCTAAACTTATGAAATCATTTTCCCAAGAAACTCCCCCTATTTGATGATGACAAAACCACCAAACAGTTCTTAAGTTTGTTTAACAGAATTATGTTTTTCAATCTCAAACTTATTAAGATTTTATATTTGAACTAATCAAATATTAATTGAACATATCAATTTTAATTGAACTTATCAATTATAAGTGGAACATACTAACTTTAAGTTGAACACACAAACTAAATACATTAATGAATAAGAACTAATCAATTATTCATTCAAGCTGAACTTATCAGACAAATAATTTTGAACATATCATAACACAGTTGAACATATCAAACTTATACTTGTATTAATTGAACTAATCATAATACAAAAATATTGATCACATAGATCATGCACACTTAGTGCTTACAAAAATATTAGAACTAATCTAATATTTACATTAGAACAAATCTAATCAGTTTATCTAATGAACTCAGGATGTAGAAGCTCCCAAATACTGATCTTCTTATTGATCTCATCTAGTAGTCTTTCAGCTTCTTCATTTCCTTTTAGTTCATTTTGTTGTATTTTGATGAGGTTGTTCAGCCTATACTTTATAAGTTGATTTGAATCATCATCGCCACAACACTTTCTGATTTTCAAGGCATCCTCAGCTTTTAAATAGCAAATCTCATTCAGCTTGATAAAGCTAGGAGTGCCTGTCTGATCCTTCAACATAAAGCCTTGAATAGGTGTGTTGACACTTTGATTTTCCTTGAATTCTACACCCTCAGGCATTTTGAACAGATTTTCCACTGCAGACCTGGAACTGGAACATATCTCAGTTCTTCACCTCGAGCAATTAACTTGGAGACTTCAGATATAATTTCTTGTTTGATCTGACTTCTTTTAAATTTCTTGAGCAGCATCATTATCCTTTGCCATTCAATGTAGCACATCATGTGAACGTATCTCAGGTCCATTCCCACTGTTGATTTGTCACTAAGCTTAAAAGTGAGAATGACATCTCCATTTTCTCTGCTCAAGGTCATTCCTCTGATCTCTTTGTTGAAGCTCCTTCTGAAGTAACATTCCTGCAGTTCTGCATCTGAGTATGTGATTGGATCAGGTCTTGGACCAGTGTATGTAGCTTTAGCTTGAGCCAAAGCTTTTATTTCCTTTTCTTTTTCTTGGTCTTTTATCTCTTTCTCTTTTCTCTTTCTCAGCTCAGCTACAGAGATCCCAAGCTCATTTGCTTCTTCTTGCTCAAGCATCTCTATTAGCTCTCTTGTAGCTTTTTCTTCTTCTGACTCTTCCTCAGTTTCAGAAACACTGTCAGCTTCAGGTTCAGATTCTACTACCTTTTGTCTCTTAGCTGCAGGTCCCTCTTTGTTCATTTCCAACTCCCCCTCAGCCTGAGTCTGCCTCTCTACTCCTTTAGCTACTACTAGTAGAGCTTCAGCTTCAACTCGAACTAGCTCAGCTTCAGCATCAGCTTGAAACGTGAAGTGTATGGGTTGAAACGTGAAGTGTATGGGTAGGTGGTTGGCTGATTGGTTCGGAGGGGGGTGATTGACCCTGGGGATTGGTCATATATCTAATGTTACCTAAGTGTGTCTGCTCCTTTAGCTAGTACTAGTAGAGCTTCAGCCTCAGCTTGAACTAGGTCAGCTTCAGCATCAGCTTGAACCTTCTCCCCCTTTTTGTCATCATCAATAGGGTTTGAAGTTCTTCGTTGTTGGAGTGCAGTAACTACACATGCAATCTCCTTAACATCCTTTGTTAGCTTCTCAAGCCTCTGATAGATTTGATGTTTATGCTTCTTCTGCTTTAGGTGAAACAGACCAAATTGAGCAGCAATGTAGTACTTCACCTGCTGGATACCTGAGGAGGAAATTTCATTTTGAGGAGGGTCTTTGGGTGCATCATCCAAGGGTTGGTGTATACCCTCAAACTCATTTGCACCAGAGTTTGGACCCTGTGAATCACCTTGGTTTGAAGATGAGACATTGACAGGTCGTGCGTGTGGGTGTGAGAAGTGAAGAGACGTAATAGGGCTAGAAACGTGAAGTGTATGGGTAGGTGGTTGGCTGATTGGTTCGGAGGGGGGTGATTGACCCTCCGGATTGGTCAGTTCTTTAATGTCATCTAAGCGTGTCTGCTTAGGCACAGTAACGGGCTCTCCTATGGCACTGGAGAGTGTGGGGTGAGTAGACCCCACACCCGGCTTAGGCTGTAGGGTTGAAATGAGCCTCGAGGTTGACACCTTAAGAGTAGGCATCTCCCCTTCAACTCCTGCCTGTGGAGGGAACAAAGTGATCTCAGCTCCCGTGATGCCTTTAGGAGTGGCACCACCTATGGCAGTTTTTCTTGTATAGGTTTGGATATTCTCCCTAGCAGCAGTGGGCATACTAGGGGTGGCTTCAGAGTGGGATTGTAGATGGAATGAAGGTGGAGGAGATGGGTTATACTGGGTTAGGTTCACCCCAGCCTTTTCTACAAAAGTGGATGGAGAATAATTAGAAGAAAGAGAAAGTGGAGATGTCTTACCAGAAGCAGCTTCAATATTTGCTGGTTCAGCCTGAACAGAGTACTCAGCTTGAACTTCTGTGTTAGCTTGAGAAGCTCCCCGTTGATTGGATCCCTCTTCTTCACTTTCAGAAGAAGCTGCCTCAGCTATCAGGAGCATGGGTGCACTCAGACCCTCTTGCTCTGGGAAGATGTCATTATTGAACATATTAGAGCTGAGTGTAGGAAATAGGAACACATACAGATCAGTTTCATATAGTACTATTCCCAGCTCGGCTTCAAATTCCAAGGACAGGTACCTTATGAAAGGTACATGAAGATCCCTTGTGGTCTTCATCACTTGGACCCTGAGCTCGTTGAAGATGAGTTGTGCATAGTCAAAGTTCCTCGCAAAGTACATATTGTACAGCAGCTGTATCTCAAACTCGTTAACTTGGTACAGTCCCCCAACCTTGGTACCCAGTGAACGAATTACTGTTGACACCAGAAAACCCTAGCTGGTAGGAAAAGTGGCCTTTTTTAGGACACCCTCTGTCTGCGGGTGACCCATTCTAGGAGAATGCCAGGGGGCCTTTACGGATGTAATCCACCCATATTTCATATCCTCAGCCTTCTTTCCTCGGAGGAATTGCAAGACAGGCCCGTTGATTGTTGATTTTGATCAACGGCACTCTATTGTTCTTAAACTTAGCACCTCTAACCATTCGATCACCGAGAACTAATGTGATTCTGTCCATTTTATAATCACACGAAGTAATTTGTTGAAGCAGCACTGAGCAGTGTAGAGTTCGCACTGAGCGGTCGAAAACTGCACTTAGCAAGTTAGGGTTTTGAACGAAAGAATGCATTTAGCAATAGAGGTGTTTGCGAAAGGCATTTTAGAAGGTGAGAAGTCAGATTGTTAGGCGTAAACTTCTCTAAACTGGTTATGATCGGTATATATACCTTTATGAGGAGAGAGAAAAGTTACCGTTGGATTCCCCTTTTTATCCGTTACGCCGGAAAAACTTACGGCTTGATGTAACATTGAGAGGGTAGAAACACATCATCTTCCAACGGATACAAGTGTAAAATAATATTAGTGACCAACACATATATTATTAACACTGTTGTATTACACCAATACCACATTATTATAATACGCGATTTGAGACTTACTCAAATACGCAGAGACACATGAATCAATAACACTTAGTAATTAAAACGTGGTTTTGGACTCACCAAGTCTGAGTAAACTTATTACTCAGTTAATGTCAAGCACTCAGCTTGATTCAAGCACTCAGCTTGATTTGAGCACTCAGCTTGAGTGGAGCACACATCTCAGGATTAACGATACTCAGTCATGAATGTTTAAGACTGACATAAACATGTAATTTAGCTACACTAAGTAGGTAAAATATATTTGGAACTCACCAAACATGTGAACTAATCACACCGTTTGAGTTAAACACATAGCTCAGACTCAATGAAACTTAGTCATTTATATTTAAGACTAACTCAAACTATATCATAACTACACTAAGCAGTTAAAATACGTTTGGAACTTACCAAACGTGTGAACTCATCATTCAGCTTGGCAGGTTATACAATTTATGAAAACTTATCTATAAAGTGTGCACTCAGCTTAAGACACTTAGTCTCTGTCAAACTGAAAACTTAGATTCTAGACACTTAGCTAGGGGTTGAGCATACCCAATTCACTTAGCTGATACATAAACCTCTTCTCGTCAAGTGGTTTAGTATAGATATCTGCTAATTGGTCATTAGTGGAGATAAATTTAATGTCAACTTTACCTTTGTCCACGATATCCCTGATGAAGTGATGTCTAATTTCAATATGCATGGTTCTTGAGTGGAAGATTGGATTGTAAGTTATGGTTATAGCACTTTGATTATCACAGAAGACATGAGTTTTCTTGAAACTCATACCAAAGTCTTGAAGCTGATGATGCATCCATAGGATTTAAGCACAACAGCTTCCTGCTGTAACATATTCAGCTTCAGCAGTTGAAGTAGCCACTGAGTTCTGTTTCTTACTATTCCAGCTCACTAACTTCCCTCCAAGAAGTTGACATCCTCTAGTTGTTGATTTTCTATCTAACTTGCACCCAGCATAGTCAGCATCTGAGAAACTAACTAACTCAAACCCAAAGTCCTTTGGATACCAAAGACCTAGATTTGGAGTATCTTTAAGGTACCTAAAGATCCTTTTCACAGCTTGAAGATGTGATTCTTTGGGATATGCCTGATATCTCGCACAAACACATGTAGCAAACATGATATCAGGTCTACTAGCTATCAAATAAAGTAATGAACCTATCATTCCTCTATTGGTAGACTGACACACAGACTTACCATCTGAGTCTTTACTCAGCTTGACAGCTGGTGACATGGGTGTTTTCATCGTTGAACTAGAATCAAAACCATATTTCTTTATCAAATCAAGAACATACATACTTTGATTGATGAAAATTCCATCAGGTTTTTGTTGAATCTGTAAGCCTAGGAAATAAGTCATCTCACCCATCATACTCATCTTGTACTTTTGTGACATTATTTTGGATAACCATTCACATAGAGATTCATTAGTAGAACCAAAGATAATGTCATCCACATAGATTTGTGTTGGGAAATAATCTAAGTTATTGAGCATGAAAATGAGAACTGTTTGGTAAAGGTTGGTGAAACAGTTTAAAACTGTTTGTTGAAAATATGAAAACAGTTGAGAACTGTTAGTATAAACATCTACAACTGTTTGAAGACCTTGAAGCTGAAGACTGTTAGAAGACTAAAGAACTGTTGTGTTCATTAAACAGTTTCTGTTGAGCTATATTTGGAAAATCCTATCTTAGAAGATATCTCGAAATACTTTGAAGATTATCAAGATTATCTCAGAAGATAGAAGATTACCTAACTGTCAACAATTCAAGGAGGATCAAGAGTCTATATATTCTTCATTAGATGATCAATTGACGACGACGACTTGATCTCATTATTCAAAGCATTTGTTCTTATTGTTATTTATTTTTCTGAAAGTGTTTTAGCCTCTAAGTTTCTTGTTGAAACCTAAGAACAGTCTGTGTTTTTCGTCTAACAGAATAAGTTAGATTGGGGGTGAAGTTTGCTTTTGTAATCATTCTGGTTGGTTAATAAAACTACTGTTTGATTGAATTAATCTTTGCTTAAAACCTTCTTTAATCAATTAAGTGTGATTCCGCAACTTCTTAGTTGATTGTGATCATAGTTAAAGATTAACTTTTATATTACTCTGATTTATTATTTAAAAGTTAGTTCTTGTTATTTGATATAATATATCCGATCCTGACAAGTGGTATCAGAGCCTTATCATTAAGGTTCCTTTGATCACCAGTTGAAGGTTTTTGCTTTACCTTGCTTTATTTTTCAAACTGTTTTTTTTTAAATCAATTTGTTTCAATGGATTCGGGAGGTTCCTCTGATAACAGTGGATCAGGGTCTAACATTCGTGTTCCCATGCTCAAACCATCTGATTTTGAGATGTGGAAACTAAGAATTAAACAGCATGTCCAACTAATGGACTATGATGTTTGGCAAATCATTGAAACTGTTCCTACTAATACCATTGAACTGGATGAGAACGGAAAACCAAAGAAGAAACCACCACCAAAGACAGATGCTGAAAAGAAAAGTAGAATGATTGAGATGAAAGCCCTCAGCATCCTTCAGATTGCAATTCCCAATGAGTATCAACATCAATTCAAGAAATTTGATGATGCTCATGAACTTTGGAATGCTCTGGAAAAGAGGTTTGCTGGAAATGCTAGTTCTAAGAGAAACCAAAGAGATCTTCTTAAACAAGCCTATGAGAACTTCACAAGTGGGAAGAATGAGAGTATCACCCAAATCTTTGATAGGTTTTACAAACTGGTGAGTCAACTGGAGAGTGCTAAGGTTAGGCTTGATCAAGATGAGATAAATAGAAAATTTCTTAGGTCTCTAGGTGATGAATGGACTGTGTTTGCTGCATAATGGAGAACCAAGGATTCTCTTGAAGACATAGAGTTAGATGACCTCTATAATAGTTTGATAGTGTTTGAGGGAGAAATAGAGGGAAAAAGAAAAACTGCTATCCCTAGTCATAATGCTGCTCTCCTATCTTCCTCAGGTATGGAATCAAACCATTCATTAACTAACTCTCTTGATAGTGGTGCAGGTACTAGTTCTGGTGTTGGACTAGATATGAATACTCCATATGCAGTTCTTGAAGCTTTTCTTGCCAGCCATGCTCATTCAACCCTCACCAATGAGGATCTTGAACAAGTGCACCCTGATGATCTTGAGGAAATGGATCTCAAATGGCAGATGGCCATGCTTACCGTTAGAGCCAAGCGATTCATTAAAAGAACTGGAAGGCAAAACATGAATTTCAGAGCTGATGGCAAGGCTGGATTTGACAAGTCAAAGGTTAGATGCTTCAAATGTCAACAACTTGGCCACTTTGCAAGAGAATGCAAATCTGGTGGACAAGTTCAGAATCAAGGTCAGAGGCAAACTCAGAACCATACCTCCTCAGCATTGGTCTCACAAGAAGGCCATGGATTTGATTGGAGTGATCAAGCAGAGGAGGCTACCAGCAACAAAGCTTTGATGGCATTGACTGACTCCTCCATCAAGATGGATTCTCCAGAATCTGAGGACATACAGGTATCTTCTAAACTATGTCCTGGTGAATGTAGAGCTATTGTTAAGAGATTTAGAGAGCACAATAAGAAAGTATGTGCTGCTCTAAGTAAAATGGAGGAGAGAAGGTATGAGTATACTGCTGTGATAGAAGATTTTGAAAAGAAAATTAAAGACTATCAGGCTAATGAACTGCAAATGGACTATGATAGAAAATATCATAAGTGGGAGAAAGAGCAGTTTCAAGATGAGATTGATAGTCTGAAAAAGAAGTTAGTTGAAAAAGAAAGCAAGGTGAATGAACTCACAAAGAAATTGGAGGGTGTGGACATTGATCTTGGAATGTTCAGGGCTGCAAACCTTAAGCTTGAGACTCTGCTACAATCTCAAGTGAGAGACAAGGTGAAAACTGGCCTAGGATACAAACAAACCCCACCTCCATACAACCAAAACTACATAACTCCAATGTCTGAGGTAGCTGACAGATATGTTAATGAACCTTTGGAAGATGAACTTAAGTCAGCTGATCCAAAGTTTGAGAGTTATGAAGATGAAGTTGTGTCAGTAGTAAGTGTTGAAGATAATGAGGAAGTTGTGAAGAAGGATGAAGGTATTCCATATGAAAATCACATCTTGTGTGAGCCCATTCCCACAAAATCATCTTTACAACCTGTGGTGTTTGTAAAAGCATCCACTGAACCCCTCACCAATGAGCCAAAATCCTCAAAAACTGTTAACTCTATTAGCAGTTCCACAACTGTTACAAACAGTCCCCATCTTTACACTAACAGTTTCAACAAGAACCCAAACAGTTCTAAGCTAAAAAGCCCAACTGTTAGTACCAAAGCCAAAGGAAAGGAGAAAGTTGGTGAAGTTGTGTATACTAGGAAGAAGAAGGAAGTTGCAAAACCTCAGGCTAAACCCAAATCTAAGAAAAGGCATACTGAAGTGCCTGCATGCACATGTCAAAAACATGGTGTCCAAAAGTTTCCTCAATCTGCAGCTGTTAGAGGAAATCAAAGAAATAGGAAGCAATTCTGGTCACAAAGAACTGGTTTACCTATTGTAAAAACCAAAAAGTGCTACATTTGTGGAAGATCTAATCATTTAGTTCAAGACTGTTACTATAACCCACAGATCAATGGCACTCAAAACAAAAGTCCCAAAAGACAGAATAACAGTTCTAAAACTGTTAAGTCAAAACTGGCAAACAGTTCTAAAACTGTTACATCCAAACCAACTAACAGTTCCAAAACTGTTTTAGCAAAAACAAAAACTGCTGGTTTGGCTTGGATGAAAATTCAAAAACAAACTGATTCTGGAGAAGGTAAAACTGTTCTTCAAACTGAAAATCAAAAGGAATCACAAGTTGATTCATCTGTTTTACCAACTCCACCAGCTGTTTGTTCAAAGGTATCCACTGTTAATCACAACAGTTGGAAACCACATGTTCTTACAAAGTATTCATCACACAAATTAGAGAAATCTAAGTTGGATGAAATCAAAAAGAACCAAACTCTGTTTAAGTATTATGACTTGAACGGTGTACCCAAGACCTGCATGGCCTGGGTACTTCCTGCTACTAACTGATTTTATTTGTGCAGAGCATTCATAGGGCCAATCATGGATCTATCTGGCATGTGGATAGTGGATGCTCAAGGCACATGACTGGAAATCCACAATGTTTGAAGGATTTCAAAAGAATCAATGGAGGATTTGTAGCATTTGGAGGAAATCCAAAGGGAGGAAAAATCACAGGTAAAGGAGCTGTTGAGGCAGGTACACTTACATTTAATGATGTTTTCTTTGTTGAACAGCTTAAGTACAATCTGCTAAGTGTATCTCAAATCTGTGACAATGGAAACAAAGTTTTGTTTACAGATTCAGAATGCATTATTCTTTCAAAAGATTTTAAATTAAATGAGAAGGATGTTCTTTTAAGAACACCTAGAAAAGATAATGTATATTGTCTTGATCCACAAAAGATTGCTAAACAGAATGTGTTAAGCTGTTTACTCTCCAAAGCATCTCATGATGAGTCTGCCATTTGGCATAGAAGGATGTGTCACATGAATTTTAAAACCATGAACTTGTTAGCTAAAAACAGTTTGGTAAGAGGTTTGCCCCAAAAAGAGTTCTCATGTGATGATCATTGTGTTGCATGTCTTAAAGGCAAGCAACACAAAACTTTTTATAAGACCAAAGAAGTTTCTTCTATTACTGCACCTTTACAATTGTTACACATGGACCTTTTTGGTCCTACATCTGTGATGAGTATAGGGAAGAAAGCATATTGTTTAGTCATAGTTGATGACTTCACCAGGTTCACATGGGTTCAATTTCTTAGAACAAAGGATGAAACAGCTGAGTTAGTTAAGTCCCTTATTCTTAAAATTGAAAATCAATCTGATTTGAAGGTGAAAGTCATTAGATCTGACAATGGTTCTGAATTTAAGAACTATGAGCTAAACAGTTTTTGTGAAAGTAAAGGTATTGAAAGACAGTTTAGTGCTCCTAGGACTCCCCAACAGAATGGAGTTGCTGAGAGAAGGAATAGGACTTTGATAGAGGCTGCTAGGTCAATGTTAGCCGATTCTAGACTTCCAATGACATTCTGGGCAGAAGCAGTGAACACTGCCTGCTATGTTCAGAATAGAGTACAAGTAGTCAAGTCCAAAGGGAAAACTCCTTATGAGTTGTTTCTCAAGAGAAAACCTTTAATCAACTTCTTCAAACCGTTTGGTTGTCCGTGCACTATCCTTAATACCAAGTCACAGTTAGGCAAGTTTGAGAGTAAGGCTGAAGAAGGTTTCTTTGTAGGATACTCCACTCAAAGTAAAGCTTATAGAGTTTTTAACAATGTCACTAGAATCATAGAAGAGAGTATGAATATCTCTTTCAATGAAAATAGGATCAATATTGCAGGTAATGGACCTGATTGGTTTTTTGATATTGATGCATTGTCTAAATCTCTTTCTTTTGAGTATTCTACTGAAACAGCTACAGGTACCCCAACAACTGTTGGTGAAAGTCATTAACCATCTTCCTCCAGCCCAAACAGTTTTGATACTGTTAGCTCAAAACCAACAACTGTTGGTTCAAACAAAGTTACTGAAGACTTTGTTGTGATTCCTATGCTTCAACAAGAGTTCTCCAACGCTGTTGATCCATTGATGGATGCTGAATCTTTAAAGGACATGGAATCCCATGATCCTCAACATCACACTGCCTCTGCTGATCAAGTGTGTGATAACGCTGAAAATTCAAGTGAATGTGAATTTGATCTATCTAATCTAGGGGATGAACTGACTGAAGAAAACATTCCTACATCAAGAGTTCACAAGATTCATCCAATATCACAAATAATTGGAAATCCAACCACTCCTATCAGAACAAGAAATATGCTGCAAAATGAAAATAGTGGTGTGGATCTTGCCCAATTTGACGTGAATGCTTGCTTTTTGTCTCAAATAGAACCAAAGAAAGCAATTGAGGCATTGAAAGATCCTTCATGGGTAGAGGCAATGCAAGAGGAGCTCTTACAATTTCAAATTCAGCAAGTTTGGAAGTTGGTTGAGCTTCCAAGAGGTAAAAGAGTAATTGGCACCAAGTGGGTGTTCAGAAACAAGAAAGATGAAAGAGGAATTGTTATCAAGAACAAAGCAAGACTGGTTGCACAAGGCTACACACAAGAGGAAGGAATAGACTATGATGATGTTTTTGCACCTGTTGCAAGGATTGAAGCCATTAGGATATTTCTTGCTTTTGCAAGCTTCAAAGGATTTAAGGTGTATCAAATGGATGTCAAGTCTGCTTTTCTCTATGGCACTATTGATGAGGAGGTATATGTGTGTCAACCCCCTGGCTTTGAAGACTCAAAGTACCCTGACAAGGTATATAGGTTAGATAAAGCCCTATATGGTCTACATCAAGCTCCTCGAGCTTGGTATGAGACATTGTCATCCTATCTCCTTGAGAATGGTTTTAAGAGAGGCACAATTGACAAAACATTGTTTACAAAGATTGTTAAAACAGAGATTTTGCTTGTTCAAATCTATGTTGATGATATAATCTTTGGATCCACAAATGACAGCTTGTGCAAAGAATTTGAAGTCATTATGCACAAAAGATTTCAGATGAGTTCAATGGGTGAACTCACATTTTTCTTGGGATTACAAGTCAAACAGAAGCCCACTGGTATTTTTCTAAGCCAATCTAAGTATGTCAAGGACATATTGGACAAGTTTGGCTATCAAGATGTGAAGCTGGCAAGTACTCCAATGGAAACACACAAACAGTTGGGAGCAGATTCTGAGGGGGAGGATGTTGATATACACCTCTATCGATCAATGATTGGTTCATTAATGTACTTAACTGCTTCTAGACCTGATATAATGTTTGCTGTTTGTGTTTGTGCCAGGTTCCAATGCAGTCCGAAGATGTCACACCTGTTTGCTGTAAAGAGAATCTTTAGATATCTCAAAGGCCAACCAAAATTGGGACTTTGGTATCCTAAAGATTCACCTTTTGATTTGGTGGCATATTCTGATAGTGACTATGGTGGAGCCAATGTGGACAGAAAATCAACCTCTGGAGGATGTCAATTCTTTGGATCAAGGCTGGTCTCATGGCAATGCAAGAAACAAACAACAGTTTCAACTTCAACAGCTGAGGCTGAATACATTGCTGCATCAAGCTGCTGTTCACAAGTGTTATGGATCCAAAATCAGCTTCTGGATTATGGTTTGTCTTTCTTAAATACTCATATTTATGTTGATAACACCAGTGCTATTAGCATAGTTAATAATCCAGTGAAGCATTCTAAAACCAAGCACATTGAAATCAGATTTCACTTCATAAGAGACTGCAATGAAAAGAGATTAATCCAAGTTATGAAAATTCATACTGATGATCAATTAGCTGATTTGTTCACTAAAGCTTTTGATGTGAGCAGATTCAACTTTTTGATTTCCAACATTGGAATGATTAACTTGGACTAACAGTTGTTCATTATTCCATGTTTTTCACACTAACAGTTTGCAACTGTTAGTTACGTTTTCTAACAACTGTTATCCTTTAAGTATTCAGAGAGGGAAATGCAATTTCACACATCAGTTTTGGACATATCTGCTGACCTGTCTCACAAACAGTTCTTCACACTCGTGACTGTCCTTGTTATGAGCATATGGCTTCGGCAACTGTTAGACAAAGTCCATGTGCAACTGAGGGGGAGAATTTCGTCAACTAAGGGCGAGAAATAAAGAACAGTTGTAAATCCTAAACAACTGTCAATTCATATAAATGATCAAACAAAAGGGAGTGAACTTTTGAATAACAGTTGTTACATCTTATGAAAACAGTTTCTCAACTCTTAGTTCATTTTTGTCCGTCAACTGTTAAGCTTTTAAAGGGTGCTTTGGTCTTTGCAGGATTTTGAAAGCCTTTGAATTACGTTCAAAAATCGAAACATATATAAACCATTCCCTCCTCAGAGGTTTCTTTACGCATACTGAACTTCGTTTGAACGCTAAAACCCTAGAATTCTGCTATCAAATCGCCATGGCTCCCCTTCCATTCGTCAAGGAACATAACATGCTTGCTTTTCTTTCAAAACCCGATGATCTTCACACGTTTCACGATATGATTGATTATCTCTCAATGTCCAATCTCAATACTGCTCTCACCATCAACCCTACCATATACACTTCACACATTGATCAGTTTTGGAAACATGCTCAACTTCGAACAACTGATGACGTGCAATGGATTGATTCTACCATTGATGAGTTGACCGTCTCAATCTCTGAGGACACCATTCGCCAAATTCTACAACTCAATGATAGTGAGGGTAAGTATTCTGATTCAGTTTCACTAGATTTTTTGCATGCCGAGCTTGTTAAGCTTGGGTATGAGGGTCCTTCAGGGAAGGGTACATTCTATAAAGGACAATTTTGTGCTCACTGGAAGTATTTAATCCATACTCTCCAGCAGTGCATTAGTCCTAAAAGAACAGGATGGAACGAGTTTGGAAGCAACATTGCTTTGGCCTTAATCTGTTTGGCCAACAATCGTTGCTTCAATTTCTCAAAATTAATTTTCAATGGCATGGTAAAACATCTAGGGACCAAGTATGGTCTCTTTTTGATGTATCCTCGATTTGTGCAAGTAGTGTTAAACTTTTTGTTGCCAAATCTGAAAACACACAAGAGGGTCATTATTCCCTCTGCTCATGTGGCTTCCACTTTGAGCAAACTGTTGATTAATGGCAAGAGTTTCTCTGGTGCCATAACTCCTCCACTCTCTGAAATGGTGGAGTTTCTGTCAAGAAACAGGACTGCTAGTGTTGAGCATGAAACCCATCGTATTGCTACAACACCAACACTGGAACCCACAGTCCAAGATACTCAAAATTCCCAACCTGCTTCTTTTGAAAGAGCTACAACACAAGCCCCTGCACTAAAAATATTTAGAAAGAAGAGGAAAACTGTTGGTGCTCCTTCCACCACAGTTAGTGAACCCCAAACTGTTAGCCCTGCACAGGTGCATTTACCTGTGCAGAATATCGAAAGGGAACCTTTGGTGATGTCTCCCAGGCACAATGAGGAGGTGATCATTCCTCAAGAGGGTGATCATATGGTCTTTGAGGCTGACACTACTGTTTTATCCGCAAGGGATAAACAGGACAGTGTTAACATAGCTAAGACCTCAACCATGGCAACAGAGACTAGTAAAACAGTTTCTGGTAATCCCCAGAACCAAGAACAGAGGGGTACTGATGGTGATACTCAGGGGAGTCAACCACCAGTGAAAAATGTCAATGATATGGTCACAGTGGAAACACTAACTGACATTGAGACTAGACTGAAACAACATGCATTGACGGATCCTAACTTTGCACCTTACCTTGCTGCTCATATACACCTAAAGAAAAGGATTGCTCTTCAAAACAAAAGGATAGTTTCTCAAGATGAGAAGATAAAAGAACTGACTGAAAAGTTGGAGAAGGCAACTGAAGTACTCAAGGTAGTAGCAATTCACAATGAGGTGCTAATAAGGCAAGATAAGCAGCTGAACTTTCTTGATGAGAATCTGAAGAAGGCAACTAATGTTCTTCATACTCATGAGATGCTGCTTAAACCCAAATCCTTGGTGAAAACCTCTTCCACTGCTCAAGCTAAAGGAAAAAGAAAATCCAAGCAGGAAGGAGTTAAACAGACAGTTCCACAGGATAAACAAACAGTTGTTGCTACAACTGAACAAACAGTTGCAACCATTGACCCAACAGTTGCTGTTGAAGTTGTTGAAACAGTTGCTGTAGTTGATGAAACTGTTGTTGAAGATGTGCAAACAGCTGTAGTTGAAGAAGAAAGGTTATCAGCGGTGGATAGAGTGATGATTAACAGAATGGTTATGCAAGGTGATTATCCAACGACTGAAGCTTTCAGATCATGGTCCAAAGTCAAACAAAATTACTTAATTGAAATAGGTGCTCAAATTCTCAACATCAGCACATTTAAAATGGCTCAAAGGATCGATGATGGATGGCTAGAAGGAAAGGTAAAGAAGTTGGAACCACTTCCTCCTAAAGCAGGATTTAAAGGCATTGCTTTTGCTGAGAAACAGAAAGAAGAAAAGAAAGAAGAAAAGATGCCCCCTGTATCATTAAAAGGAAAGGAAGTAATGGTTGATATTCCCAAGCTGAAACTTTCTAAAGAACAGCAAGAAGAACGGGATAGGGAATATGCACAGAGATTGAATGCTGAGCTTGAATTGCAAGAACAATCAGATTTTGAGCTAGCTAAAAAGATAGGTGCTCAAATGACAAAAGAGTTAGAAGAAGAAGAGAAAAAGGAGAAGGAAGCTGCTGGTAAGGGAGTTAAAAGAAAAAGGGTAATAAAAGATAAAACAGTTACAGTTAAGCCAACCAAGAAACTTCCCACTTCAAACAAAGCTGCTGTGGTTCACAAAATTTTGAAAGATAAACTGACAGTAGACATTCAGCAAGGGATTGACCAATTGGAAAAAGAATTAGGTGAAAAGTCTCATATTGTTGAATGGAAGTTTGAAGAAAAAGCAAATGACAAACATTGCATTACTATTGCAAGGGAAGATGGATCTGTTGAGGTATATGACAATTTTGTACAAATGATGACAAGAATCTCACCAGAAGATGTACAAGAATTGTATACATATGGAATTAAGCACTTTAGTGACCCAAATGAAGGAATCAAGATTTTGATGGAATATCTTACCAGCATTTGCAACCCATTGAAGATTATACCCAAACTGACAGCAGAGGAAGCTTTTCCCATAAAGGCAGTGAAGGTATATGCAAGATCAAGGACGTATTACGTGGTAATGGGAAATACATTGCATGAGTGGTTTGATTTGAACTTCATTGGGCATCACAAGACTAAGCTGGAGTATTTTATTAAAGCTAAATTCCATGGAGACTCAAAACAGAAGGAAGACTTACTGAACAGATTCAAAAGGAGATTAGAAGAAATGTGACTCATTACTTATATTAATTTGTCTATGATCAAACCAACAACTTAAATGTATTATTCAATACTTTAAGTTAGGGGGAGATTGTTGGGAAATAATATAAGTTATTGAGCATGAAAATGAGAACTGTTTGGTAAAGGTTGGTGAAACAGTTTAAAACTGTTTGTTAAAAATATGAAAACAGTTGAGAACTGTTAGTATAAACATCTACAACTGTTTGAAGACCTTGAAGCTGAAGACTGTTAAGAACTGTTGTGTTCATTAAACAGTTTCTGTTGAGCTATATTTGGAAAATCCTATCTTAGAAGATATCTCGAAATACTTTGAAGATTATCAAGATTATCTCAGAAGATAGAAGATTACCTAACTGTCAACAATTCAAGGAGGATCAAGAGTCTATATATTCTTCATTAGATGATCAATTGACGACGACGACTTGATCTCATTATTCAAAGCATTTGTTCTTATTGTTATTTATTTTTCTGAAAGTGTTTTAGCCTCTAAGTTTCTTGTTGAAACCTAAGAACAGTCTGTGTTCTTCGTCTAACAGAATAAGTTAGATTGGGGGTGAAGTTTGCTTTTGTAATCATTCTGGTTGGTTAATAAAACTACTGTTTGATTGAATTAATCTTTGCTTAAAACCTTCTTTAATCAATTAAGTGTGATTCCGCAACTTCTTAGTTGATTGTGATCATAGTTAAAGATTAACTTTTATATTACTCTGATTTATTATTTAAAAGTTAGTTCTTGTTATTTGATATAATATATCCGATCCTGACAATTTGTACAAGAATCACCTGTCCTTTACTCTTTTTAATAAAGAGTGTCTTATTTATACTACCTCTGGTGAAATCCATTGATAGTAGATAAGTGGACAATGTATCATACCAAGCTCTTAGAGCTTGTTTAAGACCATACAAAGCCTTGTCTAACTTATAGACATGATGTGGAAACTTTGAACTAACAAAGCCTGGAGGTTGTTTCACATAGACTTCCTCCTGAAGTTTTCCATTTAGGAAAGCACTCTTCACATCCATTTGATAGACTTTGAAGTCTTTATATGTTGCATAAACCAGGAACATCCTTATGGCTTCAATTCTAGGAACAGGGGCAAAGGTCTCATCATAATCAATTCCTTCTTCTTCCTTATACCCTTATGCTACCAACCTGGATTTGTTCCTAACAATCACTCCATCCTTGTCCATTTTATTTCTATAGACCCACTTTGTGCCTATAATTGAATGATCTTTAGGGGCAGGGACAAGGCTCCAGACCTTATTTCTTTCAAATTTATTCAATTCCTCTTACATGGCCTTTGATCTTGTCATAACCTTTTCTTGGACATTTCCAATGATCTGATCCTGAGGACGATCTGTCCGGATCGGATATTACTTAATATCAAAAAACAGGAATTATCTTTTGAAATAAAATCAGAATCATTAAAAAGACAATCTATAGTTTTGATCACAATCAATTAAGAAGTTGCGGAATCACACTCAATTGATTAAGAAAGTTTTGAACGCAAGAACAATTCAATCAATAAGCATAAAGTAATACTTCCAAAACGATGTTTATTGATAACCAATCGATGATTACAATATTCACCTACACCTCCAATCTAACTTCTTATGTTAGACGAAGAACACAATCTGTTCTTAGGTTTCAAAAGAAACTTAGAGGCTAAAACACTTTCTGAAAGCAAATAACAATTACGTATGAATGCAAAAATAATTATGATCGAGATCTATATTCTAATCGAGTATTTATAGACTCTTGATCCTCCTTGATAAGTTGACAGTTAGGTAATCTTCTATCTTCTGAGATAATCTTGAAAATCTTCGAACTTTGTTAAAGATATACTTCAAATTCAAGAAGATAGCATTTTCGATAAATAGGTCAACTGAAACTGTTTGTTGAATGAAACATTTCTGATCTTCTTCTAACAGTTGTAAACTTTGTACTAACAATTCTGATCTCTTGGACTAACAGTTGTAAAGCTTACAGCAACTGTTAGTTACAACTGTCTTCGTATTCAGCTAACAGTCCTCGACTGTTTTACCCTTCTAACAGTTTTGACCTGTTTTCACAAAATCCATTAACAGTTTTAACTTTGCATCTTCAACAGTTTCAATGCCTTAACCCCATTTTTCAAAAGTAAATCACACACCACCCGTAAAATGACACCACCCGAATCTAGTGAAACAAGATCGGCCGTCGAGCTCTAGCCGAGGTCGGTTTTGCGTAAATGTGTGGTAGGTGCGTGTGGCAACTCGCAAGGTCGGTTGTCGAGCTCCAGCCGAGCCGACCATTCGGCTAGAGTACCACCGTGTATCTTGACGGACGATTTACAATTCCAAGACTTAAAATGCCTTGGTAGTTGTCGTGCCCATACCGAGCTACCAAAGTAGATTAATGAGGAATGGTGTGGAGGGATCAAACATGCCAAAAGGTGCTATGAGTACCTTGGATCCCGCAAGTGTTTAAGAGTTTCGATCTCGGATTGCAATTGGTAAATTGTTTACCTGCCTAAGTAGCTCCATGAAGTGATCCGTGGCAAACCCGTCATGGATTGGGGTACTTTGAGGTTCTTAGCCCTTGTTAATATAATTTGTTTTATAAACAAGTGGGTAATTATTTAACAAGGATTTAATACGTCAAACTAACCAAATTCGTACTTTGCTTGTAGATGGCATCTACCAACACCACCAACACCACCAACAGTCACTCCGTCCATTTTTGGAGAAGGAGAATCTCACTGGGGAAAACTTTATGGATTGGCATAGGACTTTGAGAATCGTTCTACGTCATGAAATGAAGCTAGAGGTCCTTGAATCACCTCTCCCGGAGGCTCCTGCTACCAACGCGGTGAGGGCCGTCCGAGAGGCGTATGAGAAACGCCTCAAGGACGCAAACGACTTGACTTCCCTAATGCTTACGACCATGAGTCCCGAATTGCAAAGGAAATTCGAGAAAGTGAGTGCGTATGAGATGATATCTCAGCTGAAGTACATGTTCCAACAGCGGGCACGACAAGAACTCTATGAGTGCGTCAAGGCCTTCATCTTTTGCCGGATGCAGGAGGGCGGCAATGTTAGCTCCCACTTACTTAAGATGAAAGGGTACGTGGATCAGCTTGAGGAATTAGGCTTTCCAATGGGCAAAGAGTTGTCGGTTGATATCATCCTCCAATCTTTGCCTTCGTCATATGGACCGTTCATTGTGAACTTCCGTATGCATAGTATGGATAAAACCATAATGGAACTTCATGGCATGCTGAAGAACGCCGAGTCGGAGCTTGCCAAGTCGAAGCCCTCCACCTCCACTGTCGTCTTTGCCATCTCTAAGGGTGCTAAGAAGTGGAAGCAGCCCGCTCCGAGCTCCAAGGGAAAGGGGAAGGGGAAGGCTAACGCCAATGGGCCGAAGCCAAAACCTAACCCGACCCCAGAGCCAAAGGGGAAGCAAGTGGTTCCCGCTGCCACCTCACCGGAAGAGGCAACCTGCTTCTTCTACAGGGAGAAGGGACACTACCGGTTTACTTACCCCAAGTACACGGAGGATCTCAAGAAGCTTCGAGCTAAAGGTGTTGCTGCCTCCGGTACGTACATGATTGAACTCCATAACACCTCTACTTCTAACGCCTGGGTTTTAGACAGCGGGTGTGGTACTCATGTTTGTAATAATGTGCAGGTACTATGAAGAAGTAGGGACCTGGTTGATGGAATGTTGGACCTCATCTTGGGAAACAAGGCGGTTGTCCCGGTTGAGAAGATTGGGAGTGTAGAGCTCGCCGTTCCGTCCGGCTGATCTATTGTTTTGTTAAATGTATCTTATTCACCCTGCGTGGAAAGAAACATTATCTCTTTATATGCCTTGTATGACGATGGTTTATTTTTAAATTTGAGAATGGTAGCATTTTATGTTACAAATATCATGTCTTTTATTTTAAAGCTTTTCGATGTCATGGCATATATGAGACAAGCGTAAGCTTGCAAAACAATAGGTCAATCGTGAAGGTTGATTTGGGATCCAAAAACGTTTTGTATAAGTTATCTTTGTGGCAGGGTCGGTTAGGCCACATAAACAAGAAACGCATCGCCAAGCTCCAAGCGGATGGAACTTGGAATCATTTGACCACGAGTTCCTACATGGGCTATCTGGCCAATGGACCAGAGTGGCTTCACGGCCCTTCACGGGTCGTGAAGGGGATCGTGAAGGTCAAATGTGTAACGGATACCTCCACGACTTCCAGAACACGGCACGGGCCGTGAAGCGTTTAAGCTTCACGGTCCTTTAGGGACCGTGAGGGGTCGTTAAGCTCGGAAAACTATGTGGCACTTAAATTCTATTGGCTTTGGTTAAATGGTCCAATGTGAATTAAGTTCTTGGCTGGCTAGAGGATCTGAACTGACGAAAATGAGCTCTTTATAAGCTCATTTGTTGAGAGACTTTGGAACCTTTTGCCACTTGAACTTACATACACATATTACACTAAACTTGGAGAGTTGTGAGTGTTCTAGTATGTGTTTCCAGAAATTCTAAGGGCTATACAAGATCATCATGACCTTGGAAGTTCGTTGGTGTCTTTCTTTTGCTAGCACAAGGTAGAGGAAAATTGGTGTATCACTTCGGTGGGTTCTTGGAGGCATTTTCTTCAAGACATTGTTCATCCCAATTTCTTATACCTTCATTTCAGTAGCAAGGAGCTAAGGAGGAAGGTATAAATCTCTCTATCCTTTGTGTTTGTTTTTTTGGTTGCATGCATGTGTTTCAAGTTTATACCATTCATGCAGTTCTTGTAAAATATTTGAGAAAAACATTTTAAAATTGCTTCCGTTGTGTTTTTGTTTTCCTACATGAACTCCTACATATATATATATATATATATATATATATATATATATATATATATATATATATATATATTATGATTAGATGTACCAGATATGTATATATATATATATATATATATATAAGAGTATGTGAATGTATATATATATATATATATATATATATATATATTATAAGTAAGTACATATATATATATACATATATATAGAAGAGGGTTCAAACAAGAACTGTTATTCGTACGAGAACTGCGAGAAACAATCTCAGCCGTTCCTTGGATATGGCAGGTTCATGGATGGAGAGCGTGTAGGGGATCAAGTGTGGCATGGCGCATGTGAGGAATTCATGGGTGGGCAATGACATTAAAGGAGGGAGAATTGAACGGCTTAGATAAGTTCTCGCAGTTCTCGTACGAAAAATCTTTCTCGTTTGAACTTTTTCCTATATATATATATATATATATATATATATATATATTAATCTTGATGGATGTGTTCTGGTTCGTGGATGAGCACAACGGAAGCAAACATGAACGAAAAAGAATTTAAAAGCAAAAAAAAGAACCACAAAGTGAACCCAAAGGTGTACCAAACTCTACAACATAGTTTTGCAACTAAAACAGAAAAGAGAGAAGAGACTTATACCCTTGATGTCTCTGGAGTTGATGAGTGCAAAATTCCAAGCCTAGATCCTCCTTTGTGCTACCAAAGTCCACCCCGAGATGTTGTGTGATCTTGGTGTACTAGAACCCCTTGAAGCAAACTCAACACTTGAATTTGCCTTCTGGAACAACTCCAAAAACCACCAGGAAACTCACAAGGAACTCTCTCTTCTAACACTAGAACAAGCACTCCAAAGCTTTCTATGTGTTTTTGAGCAAATATGGCCAAGAGGTGATAAGAGAGACAAATGAGCCACTTTCATAAACTTAAATGTTCCTCTTAGAAGTCCCAAGCCGTCCAGAGAAGTCCATGATGAGCCTTCCATGCATTAATGGAAAGTGAAAGTGAAAAGAAAAAAGTTGTAATCTGTCAGAGGGGTTAGCGCCGCTACACGCCCAGGGATAGCGCCGCTAACCGCCCAAAGTTAGCATCGCGATCGTGGCTGAGTTAGCGACGGCTGAGATAGCGCCGCTAACTCTGGCCAGATTACCAACTATCATTATTTATTCTTTCTCACCCTCCTTCTTTAGGTAGTTGTCAAGATCAACCCCCGGCGTGTGACCCCATAGGACCATACGTAATCGGCAGTGATTAATTGGCGTACCACATTAGTGGGCATCCTCCAACAGACTCCTACTTGCACATGACTCACCGTTTCCAAAGCATCACACACAGAGAACAGCCTCTAGTAAGACATCTCTGCCCCAAGTCAGTATGGGTTTTGTCTTCTGAACAAAAACCAAACTGCAGCCCGTGTGAAATGGTCCTATAGATAAGGGATCAAATATCCTTTTGTTCGCAATATCCAAGTGAACACGAGACATGGTACTAAGTCATTCTCCGTTCGTTCACGATTATGTTTCTTGATCTAGATTGTGGTGAACCAAAACATACAAGTCGCAATCAGATACTATAATCATTACATAGTTGAGCACGGCCATGCATTTTGGTGTCAGCGACCAATCATCGAGGGGCACATGGATATCTCTATAAACAGAGGAACAAATTCCTTTTGGCTACATTGTCCACCACATTGACCACACTCTGCCCAACCACTCCCTTTATAACAGCCAGTTACGGACTGCGTTTGAATGTAATTAGAACAAAGCAGACCAAGGTGATGCAGACATATGCATCTCCAGTATAAGGATGTACTGATATTATCATCCTGATTCACTCATGACAAGTACAACAAAGTGAACTCAGGTGTGGGTCGTCCAGCCACTTGAAAAACTTTTAAGTACAGGCGAAGTATTGCGTCCTCGTGTCCCAATCCCCATTGGACACATGACCAATCACTTCCCTCAGTCTTAGTTCAGTCTTCCTTCCCGAGAAAAATGACCGACTGCGGACATTTAGAATGCAAACGCATTCAGGGAAGAATAAAACATACTAAGTTGGAACACAGTAAAGATTTAAAGAAATACCCGCAACTTGCGTATTACTAAATCTCCATTTAATAATCGATAAATACAATAAATACAATACTGCTTAATGTTCCCAAAAGGTAAATACATCAAATATACTAACCAAATGTGCAAATACATGATCAAACCAAATCTCTAGCAAATCTAATCCCAATAGCACGTGTGTGAGCATCGTGTTTTGCTTGCGTAAATGGTTTGGTGAACAAATCCACCACGTTGCTATTCGTGTGTACTCTGCTAATGACAATGTCTCCACTATCGACCACGTCCCGTATGTAATGATACTTCTGCGGAATATGTCTCGTGCGTCGGTGAGACCTTGGTTCCTTCGCTATAGCGACCGCACCCTCGTTGTCACAAAATACCTCAACAGGGTCGGAAATACTAGGAACCAACCCCATATCTTGGATGAACTTCCTCATCCATACAGCCTCCTTCGCAGCTTCACTGGCCGTAATATACTCCGACTCGGCAGTAGAATCGGCCAATGTGTCTTGCTTGGAGCTTCTCCAGGAAATAGCACCACCATTTAGCAGGAACACGAACCCCGATTGAGATCGGCAGTCGTCCCGATCGGTTTAGAAGCTGGCGTCGGAGTAACAAGTTACCCGAAGCTCTTCTGCACCTTCATACACAAAGAACATCTCCTTTGTCCTCCGAAGATACTTAAGAATGTTCTTCACTGCCGTCCAATGTGCCTCACCAAGATTGGCTTGATATCTAGTTGTCATACTTAATGCACAAGATATATCAGGTCTAGTATATAACATGGCGTACATGATCGAGCCTATTACCGAAGCATAAAGGACTCGCCTCATTACTTCCTGTTCCTCAGGGGAACTCGGGCTTTGAGCCTTGCTCAACACTAAACCATGTGATATTGGTATGAACCCCTTCTTGGAGTCCTCCATTCTAAATCTCTTTAGGACCTTGTCAATGTACGCACTCTGGCTTAATCCAATCAACCTGCTGGATCTATCTCTATAGATCTTAATCCCAAGAATGTAAGCCGCATCCCCAAGATCTTTCATTGAGAAACAACTCCCAAGCCAGGGTTTTACACCTTGCAAAGTTGGGACGTCGTTCCCAATTAGTAGAATATCATCCACATTAAGAACTAGGAATACAACTATGCTCCCACTAGCTCTAATGTAAACGCATGGCTCATCCTTGCTCTTAGAGAAGCCAAACTTTTTGACCTTCTCGTCGAAGCACAGGTTCCAGCTCCGAGAAGCTTGCTTAAGCCCATAAATGGACTTCTTAAGCTTGCAGACTTTATCCAGAAACTATAGATGTACGAAACCCTCAGGCTGTGTCATATACACCTCCTCTGAAAGTGTTCCATTAAGGAAAGCAGTTTTGACGTCCATCTGCCAGATTTTATAATCATGAAACGCGGCAATAGCCATGAGTATCCAGATAGACTTCAAAATAGCCACCAGGGAAAATGTTTCCTCATAGTCAACACCATGAGTTTGAGTGAAACCCTTAGTCACCAGTCGGGCTTTGAAGGTGTCTACCTCGCCATCCACACCGACCTTCTTCTTGTAGACCCATTTGCACCCTACGTGTTTGCGCCCAGGCACAGGATCTACCAATTCCCAAACTTGGTTATCAGACAAGGATTTTATCTCGGATTGAATTGCTTCTTTCCACTTGGCGGACTTAGGGCCCACCATAGCGTCCTTGTATTTGGTAGGCTCATAAGAGACCACTACCATGTCGGTGCCCTTAGACATGACAAAACCATATCTCTCATGCTCATGCTGACTTCTACCAGATCTTCTAAGAGGCAATAGGTTTACATTATCTCCAGCATCATGCTGAGAATCAACCCTTGTGGGTTGTGAGCTAGTGCCAACATCATGTTCTACATTGGCAGGTTCTTGAATCTCTTCAAGATTCACCCTCCTCCCACTAGCGTCTTTGGATAGCAGTTCCCTCTCAAGGAACACTCCCCTTCGAGCAACAAAGACCTTGTTCTCCGAAGTTTTGTAAAACAAATATCCCATAGATCTAGCAGGATAACCAATGAAAATGCACATTTCGGCCCTGGGCTCCAATTTTTCCTCGACCTCACGCCTCACGTAGGCAGGACAACCCTAGACCTTTAAATATGAAATGGATGGAACCTTTCCATGTCACATATCATATAGTGTTTTCGCAACCTTCTTTGTTGGTACAAGGTTAAGGATTCTACAGGCCGTTTCAATCGCGTATCCCCAAAACGTAACGGGAACGTCTGTATGAACCATCATTGACTAAACCATATCTAACGATGTCCGGTTTCTCCTCTCGGTGACACCATTTAATTGTGGCGTCCTAGGAGGAGTTAATTGAGAGACAATCCCACAATCCCTTAGATGGTTACAGAACTCAGAACTAAGATACTCACCGCCTCTATCAGATCGTAGCATCTTAATTCTTTTCCCTAGTTGATTTTCTACCTCGTTTTGATAAGTCTTGAATACCTCAAAGGTATCCAACTTTTGTCTTACCAAGTAGACATACCCATATCAACTATAATCATCAATAAAGGTAATGAAGTAGCGGGAATGATCTCTTGTTGCATGCTTTAACTGACCACACACATCAGTGTGAACGATATCCAACAAATCTTGCGCCCTCTCACATACACCGGTGAAGGTGCTTTAGTCATCTTGCCCAATAAACAAGACTCGCATACTTCATTAGACCCATGGTCAAATGATTCCAAGATCCATCCGCTTGGAGCTTGGCGATGCGCTTCTTCTTTATATGGCCTAACCGACCATGCCATAGAGATAGTTTGTCCAAAACATTTTTGGATCCCGAATCAATATTCATGATTGCTCTATTGTTTTGCAAGCTTACGCTTGTCTCATATATGCCATGACATGCAAAAGCTTTAAAATAAAAGACATGATCTTTGTAACATAATATGCTACCATTCTCAAATTTAAAGTTTAATCCATCGTCATACAAAGCATCTAATGAAATAATGTTTCTTGCCACGCAGGGCGAAAAAGATACATTTAACAAAACAATAGATAAGCATGACGGAAAGGCGAGCTCTACACTCCCAATCTTCTCCACCGGGACAACCGGCTTGTTTCCTATGATGAGATCCAGCTCTCCATCATCCAGGTCTCAACTTCTTCTTAGTACCTACACATTATTACAAACGTGAGTACCACACCCGCTGTCTAAAACTCAGGCGTTAGAAGTAGAAGTTGTTAGATTATGTGCAGAGATACATAACATGTATCATCGTGTCCAATACTATGTGACACTAAAGGATCACACTGCTACACACCCAATTATAACCTGTTGGATTTTACCTAGTTGTGTATCACAATAATTAATAGTTTAATTAATTATTGAGAAAGAGAAAAATAATAAAAGTTATTTATTTAAAAAGGAGAAGTTAATATTTAGTTTAAATATTAACATGACCAATTAATTAATAGTTATTAATTAATTAGAAAGGTCGAGGGTATTTTTTGTAATTGATTAATAGTTTAATTAAAGCTGGGCTTTAATTAAACGGGCTTGGCATAATAAGGATTATTATATAAACCTTATTTTAGCCTGATTAATCAAATAGTTAATCACAAAAGAAAAGATTGCCCTATTCTCTCTCCCTCTCTCTCACTCTCGGTGGCTCTCTCTCTCTCCTCTCTTGGAGATCGACGGTGGCGCAAAGAAAGAACCGAACCACCGAGAACGGTGGTCGACGGCGGCGATACACACACACATCACGGGTCACGGTTTGATCCGAGGTTTAATCGTTAGGCGGTCTAGCAGCCAGTTCAAGGTGGTGCAATAGTGGTGGATAACCTGCAGCTGCCTAGAGGTTTAAAGAAAAGTTTTGGTTTTCATCAAGGTATTACTTTTTAGCCCTCTTCCTCTTTTAGTTTCTGTACGAGTTAGATGAGATCACTGGAGGGGGTTTTTATTCCGCTGTGCATGTTTACAATATGTTTTTATACCCTACAAAACCCTTCAGAAGAAGATGGTCACCTCTTCCGGAGGCAGTGGCACCTTTAGCTTGAAGCTTCTTTAGCTCCTCCGTATACTTGGGGCAACTACGCTGGTAGTGACCCTTTTCCCCGCAGAAGAAGATGGTCACCTCTTCCGGTGAGGTGGCAGCGGTAGCCACTTGCTTCCCCTTCGGCTCCAGGGTTGGGTTAGGTTTGGGATTCGGCCCATTGGTCTTGGCCTTCCCCTTCCCCTTGCCCTTAGAGCCCGATGCGGGGTGCTTCCGCTTCTTGCCACCCTCGTTGATGGTAAGGATGGCAGTGGAGGTGGAGGGCTTTGACTTGGCAAGCTCGCCCTCGGCAGTCTTGAGCATGCCATGTAGCTCCATAATGGACTTATCCAAACAATGCATATGGAAGTTCACAATGAACGGCCCATATGACGGAGGCAAGGATTGGAGGAAAATATCGATAGCCAACTGCTTCCCCATGGGAAAGCCTAACTCCTCGAGCTGGTACACGTAGCCCTTCATCTTGAGGACGTGGAAGCTCACATTGCCGCCTTCCTACATTTGGCAACCGATGAAGGCCTTGACACACTCGTAGAGTTCTTGCCTAGCCCACTGTTGGAACATGTCCTTCAGCTGAGATATCATCTCATATGCACTCACTTTCTCGAATTGCCTTTGCAATTCAGGACTCATAGTCGTAAGCATAAGGCAAGTCACGTCATTAGTGTCCTTGAGGCGTTTCTCATAAGCCTCTCGGACGGCCCTCGCCACGTTGGTAGCAGGGGGTTCCGGAAGAGGTGACTCAAGGACCTCAAGCTTCATCTCATGGTGGAGGACGATTCTCAAAGTCCTATGCCAATCCATGAAGTTAGGCCCGGTGAGTTTCTCCTTTTCCAAGAATGGACGGAGTGACATGTTTGTCGTGTTGGTGTTGCTAGTAGATGCCATCTACAAGCAAAGTACGAATTTGGTTAGTTATGACGTATTTAAATCCTTGTTAAATAATTACCCACTTGTTATAAAAACAAATTATATTAACAAGGGCTAAGAACCTCAAAATACCCTAATCCATGACGGTTGTACCGCGGATCACTTCATAGAGCTATTTTAGGCCGGTAAACACTTTACCAATTGCAATCCGTGATTACAACTCTTAGACACTTGCGGGATCCTAGGTACTCAAAGCAACCATTTGGCATGTTTGATCCCTCCACACCAATTCCTCAGTAATCCACTTTGGTAGCTCGGTATGGGCACGACAACTACCAAGGTGTGTTAAATCTTGGAATTGTAAATCAACCGTCAAGATACACGGTGGTACTCTAGCCCAATGGCCGGCTCGGCTAGAGCTCGACATCCGAACTTGCGAGTTGCCACACGCACCTTCAACACAGTTACCCAAAACCGATCTCGGCTAAAGCTCAACGACCAATCTTGTTTCACTAGATTTGGGTGGTGTCATCTTACGGGTGGTGTGAGATTTACTTTTGAAAAACGGGATTTTGTTTTTCCGGTTAAAACACTTTTAACCATTTCTTGTCTATGTGGCGCGAGGAGTTTGAAACCAATTTAAAAACTCTTTGCTTTTATTATTTTGAAAAATTTTCTAGCATGCGAAGATCCTAAACAACTGCGCAAGAAAATGTACAAAATAAAACCAACCACGCATGTAATAAATATCCGGTAACGAGACAATCCTATGTTCCTTGCCCGTGAGCCAACGGGTAAGACTAAGTCATCTAAGGACAAATCCAAATGACTTGATGTGTGCTCCTCCCACTTGATCCATCGCGTCTCCTACCGACCTCCGGATCCAAGTCCACCAAGACACCCTCCATGGTCCTTGTTAGTTGCTTCGGTTCTCCTTCTACAATTTACAAATTTTAAAAGGAAATGGCATGCAAGCCACGACATCTATTCTAAGCTAATACTAACAATTACAAAGAATAGAAAATCGGCATGCAATCCGTTAAATATACAAACCGAATGAGTTAAATTAATTATTACAAACCAATGTAGTACAAACCACCAAATGAATGAATAAATTAATTTAAACAACCAAACACATCACATAAGTCTAAAAGTCTCAAAATGTTACTGGACACAAATATTACAACCACATACAACAATCACAAATCTACACATGGTGTGCCACACAAGAACCATGTAAATCTTATATGTCTTGGTTAAGATTATCTAAACACTCAAGGTACTAATAATCAATCCTATGTACATATGCATTAGGAATCTTAAACAAGTCAAATTTCCATATTCATATATACACAATGTAAGTATATGCAATTAACCATTTTCATGCCAAAATGTTAATCCACATATAAATACACCAACCAAGACATAAGGCAACTTAATCACAACAAAACCCAAATTCGAACAAAATTTATTTTTAAAGCAAAACATGCATTCTGCCAGACGAGGTTAGTGCCGCTAACTATAACGATTTAGCCACCGCTAACCATAACGGTGTAACACAGCTAACTATAACTGAGTTAGCGCCGCTACCCAGACTGTCATTAGCGCCACTAACTCCAAGGAGTTAGCGCCGCTAACTACTGGACAGAACTAAAACACATTTTTCCGGATTTTTTAGGCCACCAAGTGCAAAACTAGTGTAAAGGTGGATCTGATACCCTTGTTGGGGTTCGTGGTTGAGAACAACGGAAGCAAACATGAACGAAAACGAATTTAAAAGGAAAAACAAGAACCACAAAGTGAACCCCAAAGGTGTACCAAACTCTACAACATAGTTTTGCTACTTAAACAGAAAAGAGAGAAGAGACTTATACCCTTGATGTCTCTCGAGTTTATGAGTGCATAGCCCCAAGCCTAGATCCTCCTTTGTGCTACCACCTTCCACCCTATATGTTGTGTGATCTTGGTGTACTAGCACCCCTTGAAGCAAACTCAACACTTGAATTTTCCTTCTGGAACAACTCCAAAATCCACCAGGAAACTCACAAGGAACTATCTCTTCTAACACTTGAACAAGAACTCCAAAGCTTTCTATGTGTTTTTGAGCAAATATAGCCAAGAGGTGATAAGAGAGACAAATGAGCCACTTTTATAAACTCAAATGTGCCTCTTAGAAGTCCCAAGCCGGCAAGAGAAGTACACGATTGTTACTCAAAAACAGGCTCTTTACAAAACTTCGACATCAAATTATGATCAGTCCATTTTCCCTGTTCCACTTCTTTTATCGTCTTACTCGAAGTGTCCTGTAAAAATATACAACGGTGGGGGATTAGCACAAAGCTAATGAGAGAATAGATATCAAAGTACATACAAGGCATAAAGCCCAAACACATATGCTCATATCGTGAAAGAGAATCGGCGGCGTTGCAACACCTACAACCTATGCCGGCCAAAGCATAAGCTTACCGATAGCCCTGCTAACATGGATATCAATACAAGCACACTTGAGTGCAACAAATGCCCGTCAAGATCAGATACTGTAAATCCCTAAGCAACAAGCCCAGCCATACTAGCTGATCTCTGAATGCGTCATGTATATATACAGAACGTAAGATGTAATATCTTAAAGAGCATAGCAACCAGGATTATATCCCATATATCCAGAGAAATATATCCACTCACCGATATCTTCAAAAGCTTAAGTTACTCAGCAATCTTATCTACTGAGTCTTGTCACCACCTGAACATACAGCTATTAATCAGTATTTGCTTAACAATCTATCATAAGCACAATAAATAATATGTATATAAATCAACAAGTACACATATTTACATATCATATGAACTAATAATCTACCAGCTCATAAACAACAAGTATAATTATATGCGTATTCACAATTACCCTTTCCAACTTGTAATTCCGTGAAATCGTCCAACTCCTTAGCTTAGGCATTACAGATACTCCATTCATATGTCAAGGCCACATTTGGTATACAAACTCATGTTTATCTTCAAGTCATCAAGGAGTTCATTAAATTTCATTTCATTCGGATTCACCATAAAGTTCCTAATTCCGAGCATAGGCAACATTAGAATTCCGATCATGTCAAATTCGGATTGAATATATTAATTCCGATCAAACCCTTGTCAAATTCCGAGTAATGGCTAATTCCGATCAAAGCCAATCCCGAGCAAAGGTACATTCCAATCAAAGTGTTAGCACTTCAAATTATTAATTCCGAATAAATGGAATTCCGAGTATGATCATTTCCGAGCAAAAGGCCATTCCGATTAACATCAATTCCGGTCAATTAGTAATTCCGATTATAGCATTTCCTAAATAAATCTCTATTCCGATCAAAGTGTTATAAATATCCAAGTCAAGGCAAGGAGTCCAATTCCTATCATTTTATTTGGGTTTCACATCAATTCCGATAAAAAATAATCCGAATCACCGATTCCGATTGATTCATACTATCAATTCCGAGCCCTTCAAAATCCCTAATTCCGCATACTTCAAGTTCATTCATAACTTCAATTTAGACTTCTGATTTTAAGAATGCATGTTAATCCACTTTCCAGAAATCATTCTAAACATGTTATGAACCTAATTTAACAATAATTTCTAGCATGCATACTTCCTAAGTCATCAAATCTCATAATTTCATATAAACAAGCATTCATTCGGAATTCTTATAAATATTCAAATAAATCAAATTGCATTCAAGATCTTAACAGAATATATGATATAACCTTTTGATGATTTCAATTAAACAACTAGAATGCAAACAAAATTGTGTTTGATTTCTCCTTCTCTCTTTCTTTCTTTTGTTCTTCTCGGCCGAACCACACACACAATACTATCACTCTCTTTTCTTTCTTTTGCATGAAATGAAGTAGAAGGTGGCAAGTTGGTGATTATGTCTCCTAAGACTCCTCATCACCCACTATCTCTATATTAATATTATTATTATCATTTCCTAAGTAATAACAAATATTTACATTTAATTACAATTAATCATCAATTATAATTAACAAATAATAACAATTAATTCCACATAAGCATCTTAAAATCCTAAAACTAAATAATTAATTACCTTAATTATTCTATGCCGGTAAGGATGATGTTACACCAACTATCATTATTTATTTTTTCTCACCCTCCTTCTTTAGGTAGTTGTCAAGATCAACCCCCCGCGTATGACCCGATAGGCCCATACGTAATCGGTAGTGATTAATTGGCGTACGTGCGTTAGTGGGCATCCTCCAACAGGATGTACCAGATAAATAAATAAATAAATATATATATATATATATTAATATATATAATATGAATGAAATGTAAATGACTTGGAATGTAAATAAATAAAAAGAAATAAGAAATAAAATACAAGAATGTAAAATGCAAGAAATGTGAAAAATATGCAAGAAATATAAATATGCAAATGCAAGTGCAAATATGAAGGAGTTAAGGGTTTAGAGAGGTGACACCAAAGTTTTATCGTGTTTTGGTTGAAATCCAACCTACATCCACACGTTGACCTCCGTCAAGGATTCCACTAGCACCACTTGCAAAACACCACTTAGCCCGGAAGAGATCACCGAAGTACAATCACCTTTACGGGTTGATGATAACTACCAAAGATCCAAACTAGATCTACCAAGTGTTCTTGACCAAGATCACCTTCTTCTTCACCAAGAAGAAACAAACAAGTTCTTCGCTAAGAACTCATGAACACCAACCAAAAACAAAGTGGGAATAGTCAAACCCACCAAACACTCAAAGTGTTCTTCTCTCAAGACCACCTCTCAAGAACACTATGAACACCACCAATGGTGTATAAACATTATATCTGTCAATACAAGAAAATCGATGGACACTATATCTCACTCAATGTATTATTCTTCCATCCCTTTTGCTTGATCTTGAAGAGTTGTATATATCTCACAAATAAAGAACACAACTTCAAGAATCAACACACTCAATATGTGTTTGTGTGTGTGTGTGTGTATATATATATATATATATATATATAAAGATTAAATGATCAAAATATGTGTGTGTATGGAGGAGAGAAATCAAATTTGCAAAATGTAAAAATGATAAAAAAAAAGTGGGTTTTATATATAGAGGAAGAGAGCAGAGAGGTGGGGACCCAATTCTAGCCGGACGGTCGATCTTCACGGTCGACCGTGGATCGACCGTGGCCAGTGCTGTCATCATCTCGAGTCGTTTAAAAATGTTTCCGATATTTTTTGACTTCCTCTTTTAAGCTGGTATTTTAGAATCAATAAATACCAAAATAAATATCATTACATTGTGTATTTGGACTGGCTTTTAAATGATATAAACACATGCTTAATTGTAAGGATGATACCTCATGTACTTGCATGTACTTGCAATATCTTCCCAAAATTCTCTTTTACCCAATCATTTAATACTCAGTATAATAATACATCTTAAGGATATTTATCTTATATTCTAAAATACATATTTTTACTTTTGCCAATTTATAAATTATATCTATTTAAATTTGTTGGCAATAAGTTATAAAAACTTTATTCCATATATAGATATCATTTAATGCAATATGGAATATTTTTATAAGTTAAAATTGTATATTTATAAAAATGACATTTTAAGATATTTTCATTTATGATTATATTGTCATTTTTATTTTCACCAATTTGTTAGTTTTGACGGCACGCAGATATACTTTGGTGTTATGATCTTTCATCCATGTATATGAATCATCATTTTTCCAAACTTATTATTTTCATATTAACTTCGATTAGTATATTTTTCTTTTTAATTTTATTATTAAAATTGCATCATCAAAACCGGATATATTTAAATATTAATCTTCTGATTGCAATAACACACTTTAATGCCAAAAACCCGAATTTAAACAGATTTTAAAAAAAATAAAAATTGTTCTGTCCTCAGATCGCGCCGCTATCTATAAGATAGCTCCATGATCTTTGACAGAAATCGGGGCCTGAACAAAGTTAGCCACGCGATTTTCTGTAGGGTTAGCGCTGCTAACCAGAGGATAGCGCCGCGATCCCCTGTGACATAAAACAAAAGAATTTTGATTCGGGTTTTTCAGGCCACCATGTGCATTTCTAGTATAGAGATGGCTCTGATACCAGTGTTGGGGTTTTAGAAACAAAGCAACGAAAGCAAGGTACAACAATCTAAGCATGATGTATAACTAAACAAAGCATAAAACAATGAAACCCCAAAATGGACCAAACTCTATCACTATGAAAATGCAACATGTAAAGATAAAGAAAGAGAGGTTATACCCTTCTTGAATTTGGTGGAGAGAGCCAAAGTTAGTGGATGAACAAGAAAGCTAATCCGAGCCCTCATATATTGATAGTCCACCCCGAGTTTGTGAGATCTCATTGTACTAGCAAGCCATAGTGATCTTCAAAGCCTTAAAATCTCTTCTGGAACAGCAACCATAAAGCCCTGTTGCATAACCTGCTCAAGAACACCTTTTAACATTCTTGAACACTTACTTGAAGCCTTTTAGTGTGTTTAGGTGTTAGAACCATCAAAAAAAGTTAGAGAGCAAATGCATGATCTTTTAATAACCCGAAAGATGTCCCGTTAGTACCCAAAGGTGTTGGGATTTACAGGGTACAACAAGTACAATGGAATAATAATATCATAAATCCTATCCCAAGATCACAACTGGATCAGGTGGGGAAACAGAACAACCAATCAAGATTATAATAGTTACATATATGCATATAAGTCCATAATAGTATAATAATAGAGATAGAATTATACCCTGAACTGCTAGAGGGAAATACACAGCTACTACACCACACGAACAGGCTGCTAGACTGCCTATCAAACAATACCCGAGAAAAACCGTTCCCGTTTGTGTGTACACCAAAAGCCACCGGCTTGGTATGCTTTCGGTCACCACCGAGATGGCCTCACCGCAAAGGGAGGTTGGCCGAAAGGAGTGTCGCCGAGGAGAGGGTGCTGCCGTCGACCGCCGTCACCGCCTCCTACCACTGCTGCTAGGGCTGTCGTTGACAAAGCAAACCCTCTAGTTCGGTTTTAATATTACTTAATTAATTATTAATTAATATATTGTAAGCAAACTTAGTTATATTAAATATTAACTAATATTTAATATTTCCCATTTTAATTAATATCTATTTATTTCCCTTTGTATTGTTTTCTGGTTCATCAGTTGAGTATGCAGCTGTGTGATCCTTTAGTGACTCATAGTGTTCATGGATATGATGACATATGTACACTATCCCTGTTGGGATTTCGTGGGCTCACAGCGGAAGCAAGGTACAAACAAAATAGCCCAATGTACAAACAAACAAAGCATAAAAACCGAAATCCCTCAAATGGACCAAACTCTATGTTCAAGAAATGCAACTTGAAAAGGAAGAGGTTATACCTTTCTCCTTAGCTCCAGTAATCTTCAATCGTGGTGATGATCCTCCAAGAACGAAAACCGGATCTTCTATTGGGATATACCCCGGGAATACGTCAACCACGAGTGCTAGCTTGCCTCTAGTGGTACTTCACCTTGAATACCACCTTTGGAACAGCAGCTATACGAGACCAAGGATCTGGAGCAGCCTCTCGGATCTTCACTTGGCCATAGTAGCACCAAAGAAGAAAGAATATGTGATAAACTTAGAGAGAGAGAAGAGAGAGAACCCCTTAGCCCAAAAAATGAATTCTCCTCATTTTCTCATCTGCCTCCAGATCCAAATAACCCCTCTCCCCACCGGTCATGCTTCGAAAAGCCACATGCATTGGCTAGTTTGGAGGTGGAAATGACAAATGGCAGTCTGCAGGGTTAGCGGCGCTAACCTAGAGTTAGCGGCGCTAACTCACTAAAGTTAGCGGCGCTAACGCGGCCTGCCAGAGATGTGACACAAAGTACATGCAGCCGTAGCGGCGCTAACCTTAAGGACTTAGCGGCGCTAACCCCTAATAGTTAGCGGCGCTAACGCGGCCTGCGATGTCAACTTTTGTCTTTTGCCATATTTGGTCCCTTAACTTAAGTTGCTGTCAGGTTTGACCCCGGTGTATGACCCAATAGGCCCATACATCATCAGCAGCGGTCTATGGCGTACGTACATTAGTGGGCATATCTCTAACAGACTCCCACTTGCACATAATGCACCGTACCCATGTAACCACAGACAAAGAGCGGCCTCTAGCAAAGCATCGATGCCCCCAAGTCAGTATGGGTTCCTCTTCCTTGCAGAAAACCATAACCTACATAAAACGTAGAGGTCCTATAGATAAGTGATCAAACATCCTTTTGTTCGCGATATCCTTGTGAACACGAGACATGGATTAATATGTCAATCTCCAGATCGTTCACGATTATGTTTCTCGATCAGGATTGGTGGTGACCAAAATTTAAGGACATATCTGATTCTCAATCAATATTCCTTTGCGCATGGCCATGCTTATTTTGGTGTCAGCGCCCAATCATCGAGGGGCCCAGGGATATCTCTCATACAGGAGGAACAAATTCCGTTGACTGTACAATCCCATAACATGAACCTTGTCTTACCCAGCTATTCCCTTTATAATAGCCAGTTACGAACTACGTTTTGAAATAACCAAAGTAAGAAAGTTTCATGCTATGGCAATTCATACATCTCGGGTCGAAGGACGTAATGATATTATCATCCCGAGTTACTTGTGACCATGATCCATGAAGTGAACTCAGGTGTGGGTCTTCCAGTCACTTGAAACCCCTTTCAAGCACAGGTTACTGTTGCGTTTCATGCATTCAATCCTTGATTAATGCATAACCAACACCTAACCTCAGCCTTATTTCAAACTTCCTTCCTTTGAAGAATGACTGACTGTGGAATTTTAGAATGTATAAACATTCTGGGAAGTGGTTAAACATGCTAAGATGGAACACAGTAAAGTCTTATGAATGTAACCGAATCACTCGCATATCGAAACAAGCATAAATTACAATACTGTCTGTATCGTTCCCAAAGCTTATAAGTAAATCAAACATATACTAAAACGATATTTAAGCCCGGTCATAAGCATGAACAATGCTTTTATACCTAGTATGAAAGTCATCACTAGTATTTGACAATGGCTTAATTATGGGATCATTTACCCGATATCCCTTTGTACTCTTTTGTATTCTCTTATTAAACCACTAGCGAAGTGTTTATTAAAGAGATCATTTACAAAGTTATCATAGTCATCATATCCTCAATGTTACAGAAGTCAACAATAGGATTACATACTCTCAATGTAACCGAAGTTCACAATAGAGTCATTGACACTCGTGTTTATCAGAGTCGACATACCCTCAATGTGACCGAAGTCCACAATAGGGTCGATGACACTCATTTAGGTCTAAATGTCGTATCTATACCACATACTTGATTAATCTAAACTTCGATAAAATCGACAGTCTCATAAGCATAGATTTGCTTGCAGTAATAACTTACTCAAGACAATTCTACTTTCGTCGAACATCAAGAACATACATCAGTACTTCTTGAATTAGAAAGTCCACTTGATTCCATATTTTATATTTATACTCATAGAACAACAATTCCACCATTAGGTTGTAGAACAACCCTAAATTAGGACATTATTTTCATACAGCATATTTGAGTAGGAACACATGATGCTCCCACTAGCCCTGACAAGGGTATTTGGCTTAATCTACGCTTTCTAGAAAACTCATTCCTTTGACTTTCTCATAAAGCAGGATTACAGCCACAAGATGCAAGTTTTGCTGACCTTAGTCATGAACACAATTTGGACATAATGGATATATAAGGCCTCGGAACATGATTCAAACATTTCCTCAATTTAATCCTGCAAAGGATCTTGGCCTTTTATTTCCATGCGAGATTACTTGTTTCCCCATAGTGACAACAATGTTTCGCTTAATCCAGACTTAATCTGGTTTTTATGGATGAATGAGACCCTCGGAAAATGCCTTAAGTATTTCCTCAACTTGATCCTATGAAGGATTCAGATCTCTTTTGTCCATGTGAGCAAACTTGTTTCCACAAGGTGACAACAAAATTACACTTTATCCAAATTATCTTCAACATAACCACTAGAACTTGTTTCCATAAAATCAATATGAAACACTTTGTCTCTAGTCGGTATTTGAAGTTGTCCATTATGGCATATATGTTAGTCCCTTCACCCTTCTTGAATTACACCTTAGGTGTGGGATTAACCCAAGTCAAGTACTTGGATGCAGCAAATAGGTTACACCATTATCTTCTTCTATTCACTAGTGAACACAGGGTCCCACTATGTTTCCAATGAATGGTAACATCACAATGATTTACCATCAAGCTGCTGTTAGTAAAATATGACAACCTCATATCTAAACAACCTTCTTGATTTCCATCAGATATAAAGAAGCAATGGATATTGTCAGGTTTTACCAGCATCTCTATGCTGATTAAATGCTAGTGTCAACATTAGGTCTTTTATTTAAGTTTTACGTTCTTCCACTGGAATGCTTTTGTAAATTGTACTTTCCCTTTTGCGCAACTAAACATGGTTCCCAAAAGTTCAAGAAACAATTATCCAAAACTCAGATGAACTACTTAAATATGTAGGCATCAACTTATAATTCATCCATCTCCCACTGAATGTAGACTGGATAATTTAAGTTATGAGATTGACAAGCAAAGAACTCTTTATAGTCAATATCTCATTCGATGCTTAAGTGACCACAATGCTGTGTTTTAGATCGAGGACTTGGTTCATAAAATTAATATATACCAACCACATTGAATACATGTTTTAGGCCTGCCTTTTACCAGATCATCAACACAGATATCCAGTTTTATTTAAAGTAACACCATGTGCAAATGTGTTTCTTCGGAAAAACGAATTATGGGTTAAACCCATGATTCATTTTATGTTTAAACCAATATAGATAAGAAAACTTAGCATCTATTCTAGATCTAAGAATTTATATCTATATGCCCTTATTGATTCTTAATTCTCTTTAGGTTAATTCCGAACACCACTCGGTTTCAGACATAAGCCTTTTCTCTTGTAAACATTCTCTCAACTACTACCATAAAGATAGTGATGAAGAATTTCACTAGTGTCACTCTTTGTGGCATACTTGAACGGATTATCCACACAAATATGATCATATCCAACAAGTCACAATCCTTCCTTACCAATACTGGTGAAGGATTTCATTAATCATCCTATTCCAATAAACAAGATTTGTATCTTTCATTTAGCCCGAGGCTAAACTTTTACAAAGATCCTAACCACATGGATCTAAGCGATGCAAATGTTGTTTACTTGGTCAAGTTTGATTATGCCATAGAGCTAATATATCCAAATCACTTTTGGATTTAAGAATCAATTGTTCATGATTGTCTTATTACTTATAACGAGCCTTTATGTATGCAATGATATGGATAAGTTTTGATAAAATCATCTCAAAATAATTTTTCAAAATTGTTTCAATTCTAAGTCATATCCATCGTCATCAAATGTGTATTTAAGCACTAAAATAGTCAAAATAACACAAAAGCATAGACATGGATCGAATTTGAAATGAAACTATTAAAATGAAAAATCTTTATAAAATACAAGATTCAAAAACATCCATCATCTCCAAAGGAGCATACACTAAAGTAGTTCTTGCCACGCAGGGCATACAAACAAAAGTAATAATAAATCCGGATTTAATGGCGAGACCAACACTCCCATTTCTCTTGTAGAATACAATTAACAAAATTTCTTCTTCAGAGATCCGGTTCTTCAAGCTTTTTCCTTTTTACAACGAACAGACCTACACTTTGCAACAAAATAAATTTGTGACAAACGTGAGTCTTATAGCTCGGGTAAACATCCCAGCTTATAAGGAATAGCAATGAAGTATAATCATGAATGTACCTCAAGTAGGAAAATTAACTCTCTCTTGTCTGAGAAGTTTTATATCCTTTCGGCATGAAGGGCAGGCATGACGGCCCCAATCCCCAAATCTACCGCAGAAGTAGCAAACCACCCCTTGTTGAGTCTCTTTAGGCACATCATCAATGTCCATAGACTCAAAACTTGAAGCAAGCTTGGAAACTCCAACTTCTTCTTTTAATGGGATCGATTTCTTCTTCTTCATGTTATGTTGTTCCTTAGAACCAAAAACAAGAGTGGATGAAGATGATGCATGCTTGGACATGTTAGATTCTACAATCTTCAACATTCCATGCAATTCATCTATAGACATTTCCTTTCCATGCATATGATAGTCCTTTATAAACTTTTCATATGTGGCGGGCAGAGACTGAAGTATGAAATTCACACCAAGCTCCCTCCCTATAGGAAAACCTAATCTCTCCATCTGGTCCATGTATGATTTCATCTTCAAAACATGGGCACTTACACTCCCGCCTTCCCGCATCTTACAACCGGTTAGACTTTTAACACACTCAAAATGTTCTTGTCTAACTTGCTGTCAGAAAACATCCTTCAGCTTGTTAATCATGTCATACACAGTCATGTGCTCAAATTGCTTTCGCAGTTCCGAGCTCATACTTGATAACATGAGACTAGCAACATCGTGTGTATCCCGAACACGCTTTTCATACGCATATCGGATAGCCCATTCCGCATTGATAGCAGGTGGTTCAGGAAGGGGTTCCTCAAGAATGTGAAACTTAGACTCAGCACGTAGGACAATTCTCAATTGCCTAAGCCAGTCAACAAAGTTCACTTCCGTGAGTTTCACCCTTTGTAGAATCATACGAAGTGAAAAATTCGACGTGTTGTGGTTTTGATTCGACATCCTATATTAAAGTAGAGTACACGAATTAGTTAGTTTGATTTGAATCCTCGTTAAAATAATTACCCTTATCGTCTCGAAAAATATTTTAACAAGGGCTAAGAACCATATTTCACTCCAATTCATGACGGGGTTGCCGCGGATCACTTCATGGAGCTATTTAGGCCGATAACCACTTTACCGATTGCAATCTCTATTGCAACTCTTAGACACTTGCGGGATCCTACGACAACCATCGGTCATTTGGCATGTTTGATCCCTACTAGCACCAATTCCAAATTAAAATTCTTGGTTGACTCGTGCTAAGCTCGACAATCACTCAAGGATTCTAATTTGTAATTGCAAATCGTCCAACAAGATACACGGTGATACCCCGACAACTACCGGCTCGTGCTAAGCTCGACAACCGATAATTTCAAGATCCCACACTCACCTTCCACACAGATCCACATGGAATAACTCGTGCTAAGCTCGACAATCACTCCATGCTTCACTAGATTTGGGTGGTGTCATCTTTTGGATGGTGCAAGATTTACGTTTTTATGAAAACGGGCTTTTGTTTTCGGCTTGGTTACTGATTAACTTGTTTAGTGACAAAACCTATTTTCACTAGGTGAGTTAATTTTGTATGTGAGCGCGCGAGAGAGTTGTAAACCATTTTTACCAAATCTCTTGTGATTTTATTAATTTCGAAAAAAAAATTCTAGCATGCGAATCCTAAGCAAACCATGCAAGAATAAAATAAAATCACATCACACGCATATATACGAAATAAATTGGTAACCCTTGCCAAAATCCTATTCGTTCTTCCCGTGAGCCAAAACGGGTAGAACGTGGTCAACTAAGGGACGGAAGGTCTTCAATGCGAGCTCCCACTAGAACCGCTATCACCAATGGACTTCACCGGCTTCTATGGACACGCTCCATCTCTTTCCGACTCCATCTTGTGTGTTTTCATCCAAATTGTACAACAAATACAATAGAAATTGAAATGGCGTACAAGCCACACTAATTTCCTATTTATCTAGTACAAATACACGGATGAATGAAATGGCATGCAAGCCACAATATTATTACAAATATAACAATTTTAATAAATATTACAGCCCATGTGATTAAAAATCACCAAATGCATCCAAACACACAAAGTCAACCACAAGGTCAAAGACAAGGTTACCAATTTCAAATCTATCACATACAACCAAACAAACAAGGTGGTAACAAAATTACCAAACACAAAACTGGAACAAATTTCCAGAATCATAAAATAGCCAAAATTCCCGAGACCAAAACTGTTTTTGACTTAAAACCAAAACTGTTACAGCGCCGTAGCGCCGCTAACATATACTAGTTAGCGCCGCTAACCCGAAAGAGTTAGCGCCACTAACCCTGGTCGAACAGAAAACAAACATTTTGATTTCGGGATTTTCAGGCCACCAAGTGCAAATCTAACATAGATGTGGCTCTGATACCACTGTTGGGATTTCGTGGGCTCACAGCGGAAGCAAGGTACAAACAAAATAGCCCAATGTACAAACAAACAAAGCATAAAAACCGAAATCCCTCAAATGGACCAAACTCTATGTTCAAGAAATGCAACTTGAAAAGGAAGAGGTTATACCTTTCTCCTTAGCTCCAGTAATCTTCAATCGTGGTGATGATCCTCCAAGAACGAAAACCGGATCTTCTATTGGGATATACCCCGGGAATACGTCAACCACGAGTGCTAGCTTGCCTCTAGTGGTACTTCACCTTGAATACCACCTTTGGAACAGCAGCTATACGAGACCAAGGATCTGGAGCAGCCTCTCGGATCTTCACTTGGCCATAGTAGCACCAAAGAAGAAAGAATATGTGATAAACTTAGAGAGAGAGAAGAGAGAGAACCCCTTAGCCCAAAAAATGAATTCTCCTCATTTTCTCATCTGCCTCCAGATCCAAATAACCCCTCTCCCCACCGGCCATGCTTCGAAAAGCCACATGCATTGGCTAGTTTGGAGGTGGAAATGACAAATGGCAGTCTGCAGGGTTAGCGGCGCTAACCTAGAGTTAGCGGCGCTAACTCACTAAAGTTAGCGGCGCTAACGCGGCCTGCCAGAGATGTGACACAAAGTACATGCAGCCGTAGCGGCGCTAACCTTAAGGACTTAGCGGCGCTAACGCGGCCTGCGATGTCAACTTTTGTCTTTTGCCATATTTGGTCCCTTAACTTAAGTTGCTGTCAGGTTTGACCCCGGTGTATGACCCAATAGGCCCATACATCATCAGCAGTGGTCTATGGCGTATGTGCATTAGTGGGCATATCTCTAACAATCCCTGCACACAATCTCGACTAACTGTAGTTACGTAGTTACCAAATGATGTCCATCATTCTATCCGAGCGCGGCCACGCATTTCATTTAATCTCAACCGTCAAGGGTCCCAGGAATATCTCCTCTCTTTAGGAGAAGGTGCAAATCCCATCTTGAGTGCTTGCATTTGAGAACATGTCTTCCGCTGCACCTATATACGCCCGTTATAGTTACCCTGTTACGGCGTAACGTTAGAAAGGTTCCATGAAGGAAAACCAATCAGCTAACTCATGTCAAAAGGAAAACAAAACATCTCAGGTATAAGGAAAACCAATCAGCTAAATCGTGTCAAAAGGTTCCATGAAGTTTGTCTGATGCGGATCACCTCCAATATTTATACCTCTGAAAAATATCTATAAACAGTTGGTCACAAAATTTGTGTTGTTATTCTCTACACGAATAATCCATTAAGTATTTATAATAGCGTTAGTATCTCCCTGATGTGGCTCCCACCGCATCAAGTAGCTACAGAGTAATTCTGATATAACAAGGCTTGTATATCATGGATAGATAAATATGCTAAAAATGGAGAAAGTTAAAACGACTATATTAAACATCCTATTTCTATCACGCTGAAATGTTTAATACATAATCATAAGTCTTAAAATTCATTCCATACAATTTAATTAAATACTGAAAATTAGCTGCTAGGTCCCATGTACTGCATTTCAATAGAACTAGCATGTCTCTCATGCTTATCTCTAGCAAGCGCTTTAGTCAACGGATCAGCCACGCTGTCATCTGTTGGTATCTTTCATACCCTCACATCTCCCCTTCCGATGATCTCTCGGATGATGTGATACTTTCTAAGTATGTGCCTGGTCCGTAGGTGATCTCTTGGTTCTTTTGTTTGCGCTAAAGCTCCCATGTTATTACTGAATTTATCAATCGGTCTAGAGATACTAGCAACAACTCTTAGATCGGATATAAAATTCTGCAACCAAATCGCTTCCTTTGCCGCATCATTTTCCGCAATGCACTCAACCTCTATAGTTGAATCTGCTATCGTATCTTGCTTCTGACTTTTCCAAGATACAGCTCCTCCGTTTAGGGTAAAGACAAACCCTTACTGTGACTTAAAATTATCTCTGTCCGTCTGGAAGCTTGCATCTGCGTAACCAGTTACACTGATTGTTGGTCAAATGATCTCATCAGTTGAAATTTGATGAGACAAAGTTAAGTTTGTAAGATATATTCTAAATACAACTTAAATAAAATTATGAAGCTTGATCAGACTAAGCACTTATAGTGTTTTAGACTGAGCATAAGCCTAGTATAAGCTGAGCATATATTTGATTAGCTTAGACTATATCTTAGTCAGCTTATCACTATGTTTGATAAGTTGTGTGTGTCACCTAAGGTATAGGTTGAGTATTTAGCTTGATGCGTTTCGAGCTGAGTGACTCAGCTTATAGACTGAGTCAGCTCAACAGAGTTGCTAAGTAAGTTCTAGCTAACTCTTATGACTTCTAAGGATGAGTTAGTCATTATACATGTTAGTACATGTTTGATTTCGAGTTTGTTCTCGAAGGACTCAGCTTGATGAGTTTCAAGCTGAGTAACTTAGCCCGACTAAAGAAGTCTGTTTAAGAGAATTTAAATTTGATTTAAATTTTTTTACTCTCTATATCTACGGCATGGATAAGAAGATTCCAGAATCAAGATTGAAGATTGAAGACTCAAGATAGAAGATTCAAGATTCAAGATTCCGGGTTATCCATTAGTTTGTTAGCAAATTAGGATAAGTTCTAGTTTGTTAGGATCCGTAGGAACAAGATTATAAATACTTATCTCCTGATAAGTTTAGAGGTACGAATGCCAGACTCTAATCTAACCTTAACCTACTGATCGTATGTGTTACGAATCTTGATACACAGGTTGTAAGTTCAACGAGATCAAGAAATTCACACATTGCCAACATTTTTCGTGTGTTCGATCTTCACGTCTGTTGTGAAGTTGGTAAATATTCAATCTGTGAATAAATCTTATTTAGAGAGTCGATTTGTATCTATAATCATAACTTGATTATAGATAGCAAAGTTTGAGAGATTGAGAGATTTGATTTACATTAGGTGTTACATATCAAGTCTTGCTTACTTGATTGTTACTGTAATCATCTTCTTATTAATGAAAGCATTCGATTTCATGTGGTTTGATGTGTGTTAACACTTTTTATTGATTTGTTCAGTTTTCCGCAGAAAGTGTATTCAAACCCCCTTCTAGATATTACTTGCTTGTTGATACTCTCACCAAGGGACCAACAACTGGTATTAGAGAAGGCTGAACTATTCATAAGTTGAAGTTCAAGATTTTGAGAAAGTATAATATGTCGACAAGCAACAATTTATCAAACTTTCCTCAGATGGCTGCTAAAGGATGTCCTATATTTGATGGATCTGATTATCCTATGTGGAAATTCAGAGCCATGCTTTACCTCAAGTCCATTGACACTCGTATGTACGATGTCATAACTCGTGGACCAATTATCCCTAATATTTTTGCTACTATCGGTGATAAGTCTACTGACAAGACAGAAAAGGAAGTCAAGAAGCCTTTGGCATCCTTGACTGATGAGGATTGGAAATTACATTATTTGGATGACAAAGCAAAGAGTGTTTTGGAAAATGCCCTGACCAATGAGATCTTGCATACTGTGACTGGGTGTCAGACTGCAAAATAGATCTAGGATACTTTGAGTATTACATATGAGGGCACAGATCTGGTCAAGCAGCAAAAGATGAATCATATTAATAGATCCTATGAAAACTTCTTTTCTAAGAAGAATGAAACATTGCCTGATTGGTTTACAAGGTTTCACTGCTTGATTAATGACCTGCTAAGTGTAGGCATCAAAAAGGATGAAGCTGACCTAGTGCTGAAATTTCTGGATATGTTACCAGAGAAATTCAATGATGTGACTGTAGCACTAAGGGCTGGAGGTAAATTACACATGTATAACCTATAGTCCATATATGGGTTCTTGCTTAATCATGAACAGATCACAGAACACAAGAAATCTTCTCAACAACAAATGAAGGATTCTCTTGATAAACATGAAACTGCATTAGTTGTAGAGAGAAAGAAAAAGGGTTCAAAGCATTCATTGTTGAATCTGAGACTGAGTCAGACTCTCAAGTTGACCACTTAGACTCAGACTCAAGTGATTCTGATGATGTTCAGACTATCATTGAACAAATAGCCATGCTTGGCAGAAGGCTGAGAAGAATTCAAATGGGAAAAGGAAGATCTAACACGGGCAAAGGAAAGAGTTCTTTTGATCCCAAGAAAGTTGTGTGCTTCAACTGTCAGAGAAAGGGACACATTGATGCTGAGTGCAGAATGAAGAAGGGTGAAACAGCTTCAGTAACTGACAAGAATGCTTATAGATCTGAAAAGTATAAGAAGAAATATACTCAGCTCAAGAAAGGAAAGCCTGAAGAGAAGCCCAATGACAAAGGACATTATGCTGAAACTTGGGATACAGAATCATCTACCTCAGACGATGATGACAAGTGTCTAATGGCTCAAGAAGATGAAGAGTTTGAATTAGATGAAGTTGATTATGGTTTGTCTGAATCAACTTTTGAAGCTGACATGATGAAAGCTGAGGAAAACAGCAAACTAAGTGACTGGGATCCTTCATCCATGTACAAGGTTAGTAATTTCAACTTTTACACCGATGAAGAAAAAGGTCTTACTTTTGGTTATTTGTTAAACGACTTTAAGACCAGCCTTAAGTCTCAAGTTGACCTCAAAGTAGAAATCACTAAGCTCAAGAATGAGATTAAGGAAAATCAAACTCTCATTACTGCTAGAAAGAAAGCACAATGTGATCTTGAATGTCAAAGACACATTAATAAACTTCTAAGTGAAGAGCTTCAGGAAGCCAAGGATAAAGCTGACCAACTTCAGAAGGTCACTTAATCCTGGTGTAAGTCATCAAGGCTTGCTGAACAGTGCATCAACCAGCAGATCCCTAAATAGGTAAAAGCTGTACTTGGAGGTGACTATCAATCCGCAGCTTATGCAGCTGATGATGATGAGATTGCACGTACAGATTCTGAGAAAGATAGACAACTGATTGAATCTCAGAAGTCAGCCTCAGAAAAGAGACATGATCTAAGCCTAAAATACAATAAGTTTGTCAAGGAAAAGGATCATGGAAATGAGTGTTCAACATCTAAACAGCATAGTAAGTCTATGCTTGATAGATTAGGCACACAGCCTATTCAAAGAACATATGTCATTGAAAGGTTGAATCCGAATCCTTTCAAAAGATAGCACTCTCTATCTGGCTCAGAGAGAAGTTTCAAGAAAATGAAGACAACTGTAAGTCAGAGGTCATATCACAACAATGGTAAGTCCAAAGTTGTTGAAATTGGTAAGTCTAAAGAACTCAATAGTGGTAAGTCCAAAACTGTTAAAACTGGTAAGTCCAAAAAAATATGACAATGGTAAGTCAAAAGTCAGAAAAGAAGTTTGTTGGTCAAGCTTCTAATCAAAAGGATAATAAACATAGATCTGGCAAAGGTAAGTCCAAAGTCAATGAGCATCAGGTGAATCAGCTTGCAAAGAAAGTTGAGAAATTATCCACAACCAATAATCCTAAGACTAAGAGTAAGTTCCTTAAAGGATTATCGGATGATCTACCTCCTGTAGTCATTGGTAGAAGGAAATGCTACAAGTGTATAGGTAGAGGACATGAGGCCAACGAATGTGACAGTGAAATCTTAAGGCCTGAGAAGGAACAAGTTGATCAACCTACACAGGACTCAACACCTGCTCAAGCTGACCAGTCAGTTCCACAAGACGAAGATGCTAAGTGCTCATCAACTGAACCTACTACAAAGTGGGTTCCCAAACAAAACTAATATGTTTAGTTTTCTTCTCATGTGCAGGGTTCAAGTAAATGGTACTTGGATAGTGGATGTTGAAGGCACATGACAGGGTTGAAAGGACTTCTAAGTGAATTCCAGGAAGATGATTGTCCTAAAGTAACATTTGGTGATAACTCCCATGGAAGAAACTAAAGGATATGGGAAGATGCTGTTGGAGTATGCCCACGAACACACGTACGCCAAATGATCACTACCGATGATGTATGGGCCTATCGGGTCACACGCCGGGGGTTGACCTTGACACAACCTAAAAGATGAGGGTGAGAAAGGATAAATAATGATAGTTGGTTTCCCGCAGGGGTTAGCGGTGCTAACTATGGCGTCGCTAAATCAGCCGCATTAGCGGCGCTAACCATGGGAGGTTAGCGGTGCTAACCATGGGCGGTTAGCGGCGCTAACCCTGTCTGACAGAAACAACTTTATTCCTTTCACCTCTAGCCTCCACCAATGCATGTGTTTTGTGATGATTAGCCTTGGGCCGACTTGAGGAGACCTGGGGTCGTGGCTTGGCTTATAAAACATGCATGAATCTCTCATTTCTCTTCTTGACCTTTTTGCTACAAAAATACACTTAGAACTATATTGGGAGTTGCTAAGTTCAAACAAGAGAGAGAGAGAGAGCTAGATTCACTGGTGGTTTCGTGGGTTGTTGTTCCAGTAGCTTCTTCATCTTGTAGATTAGGCTAAGGGGTGCTAGTACACCAAGGTTGCCAAGTGTCTCGGTGTGGACTTAGATAGCCGAAGAAGAAGTTCAAGGAGAGATCAAGGCTTGAAGCTAGCTACACACAACCATCAGAGACATCAAGGGTATATATCCTCTCTTTTCTTTCTGTTTTGTTGCATAACTTTGTTGTAGAGTTAGATCCACTTATGGGGTTCATCTTGTGGACTTGTTTTTTGTTTGAAAAATTCGTTTATGACCTTGCATGCTTCCGTTGCTGTGTACCACGAACCCCAACAGTGGTATCAGAGCCAGCTCTACACTGGTTTTGCACTAAATGGCCAAGAAAATCCGAAAAATGTGATTTTTGGTTCTGTCCAGTGTTTAGCGGCGCTAACTTTTTTAGTTAACGGCGCTAAATTCGGAGTCAACAGTCCTCTTTGGTAAACTGACTTGTTTTAATGTCGTCTCGCGATAGCGGCGCTAAACTGAGTTAGCGGCGCTAACTCTTTATAGTTAGCGGCGCTAACCCCTTACTGGCAGAATGCATGGTTTTGCCTTAAATCAATTTTGTTGGATTTTTGGGCTATTTGTACTTGCTGGAATTGTTCCAGATTTGAGTTGTGTTTAGATTAAAGTTGCCTTATGTCTTGGTTGATGTATTTATATGTGGATTAACATTTAGGCATGAAAATGATTAATTGCATATACTTACATTGTGTATATATGACTATGGAATTTTGACTTGTTTGAGGTTCCTAATGCATATGTACATAGGATTATGAGTGCCTTGAGTGATTAGATAATCTTAACCAAGACATATAAGATTTACATGGTTTTGTGTGGCACACCATGTGTTGATGTGTGATTTCTTGTATGTGGTTGTAGTATGCGTATCCGGTAACAATTTTTGAGCCATATGACCTATGAGATGTGTTTGGTTGATTTAGATTAATGTATTAATTCATTTGGTGGTTTGTACCACATTGGTTTGTAATAATTAATCTATTTATTCGGTTTCTAATTTTAACGGCTTGCATGCCGATTTCGTATTCTTTGTAATTTGTAGAATTAGCTTAGAATAGAAATTGTGGCTTGCATGTCATTTCCTTTTAAATTTGTAAATTGTAAAAGATGAACCGAAGCAACCAACAAGAACCGTGTGGAGGGTGTCTTGGCGTACTTGGATCCGGAGGTCGGTAGGAGACGCAATGGATCAAGTGGGAGGAGCACACATCGGGTCATTCGGTCTAGTCCTTAGATGACTTAGTCTTGCCCGTTGGCTCACGGGCAAGACGCATAGGATTTGGCTCGTTACCGGATTATATTACATGCGTGGTTGATTTTATTTTGTATTTTTCTTGCATGGATGTTTAGGTTCTTCGCATGCTAGAAAATTTTTCAAAATAATAAAATCAAAGAGTTTTAAATTGGTTTACAAACTCCGCGCGCCACATAGACAAGAATTGGTTAAAAGTGTTTTAACCGGAAAAACTAAAACCCGTTTTTCAAAAGTAAATCTCACACCACCCGTAAGATGACACCGCCCGATTCTAGTGAAACAAGATCGGTTTGTCGAGCTCTAGCCGAGACCGGTTTTGCGTAACTGTCGAGCTCTAGCCGAGCTACCAAAGTGGGTTAATGAGGAATTGGTGTGGAGGGATCAAACATGCCAAATGGGTGCTAAGAGTACCTAGGATCCCGCAAGTGCCTAAGAGTTGTGATCACGGATTGCAATTGGTAAATAGTTTACCGGCCTAAAATAGCTCTATGAAGTGATCCGCGGAAAACCCGTCATGGATTAGGGTATTTTGAGGTTCTTAGCCCTTGTTAATATAATTTGTTTTTATAACAAGAGGGTAATTATCTTAACAAGGATTTAATACAACAATAACTAACCATTTCGTACTTTGCTTGTAGATGGCATCTACTAGCAACACCAACACCACCAACATGTCACTCCGTCCATTTTTGGAGAAGGAGAAACTCACGGGGCCAAACTTTATGGATTGGCATAGGACTTTGAGAATTGTCCTACGTCATGAAATGAAGCTAGAGGTCCTTGAGTCACCTCTTCCGGAGGCTCCTGCTACCAACGCGGCGAGGGCCGTCCGCGAGGCGTATGAAAAACGCCTCAAGGACACAAATGACGTGACTTGCCTTATGCTAACGACCATGAGTCCCGAATTGCAAAGGCAATTCGAGAAAGTGAGTGCGTTGGAGATGATTTCTCAGCTGAAGGACATGTTCCAACAGCGAGCTAGGCAAGAACTCTATGAGTGCGTCAAGGCCTTCATCGGTTGCCGGATGCAGGAGGGCGGCAATGTGAGCTCCCACGTACTTAAGATGAAAGGGTACGTGGATCAGCTCGAGGAGTTGGGCTTTCCCATGGGGAAGGAGTTGGCGGTTGATATCATCCTCCAATCCTTGCCTCCTGCATATGGTCCGTTCATTGTGAGCTTCCACATGCATAGTATGGACAAGTCCATTATGGAATTGCATGGCATGCTAAAGACCGCCGAGGGCGAGCTTGCCAAGTCAAAGCCCACCACCTCCACTGCCGTTCTCACCATCAACGAGGGTGGTAACAAGCGGAAGCAACCCGCTTCGGGCTCCAAGGGGAAGGGAAAGAAGAAGGCCAAGGCCCAAGGGCCGAAGCCCAAACCTAACCCAACCCCGGAGCCGAAGGGGAAGCAAGTGGCTCCCGCTGCCACCTCACCGGAAGAGGCACCCTGCTACTTCTGCGGGGAGAAGGGTCACTACCGGCGTAGTTGCCCCAAGTACACGGAGGAGCTCAAGAAGCTTCGCTCTAAAGGTGCCGCTGCCTCCGGTACGTACATGATTGAACTCCATAACACTTCTACTTCTAACGCCTGGGTTTTAGACAGTGGGTGTGGTACTCACGTTTGTAATAATGTGCAGGTACTAAGAAGAAGTAGGGACTTGGTTGATGGAGATCTGGATCTCATCATGGGAAACAAGGCGGTTGTCCCGGTTGAGAAGATTGGGAGTGTGGAGCTCGCCTTTCCTTCTGGCTTATCTATTGTTTTGTTAAATGTATCTTTTGCGCCATGTGTGGCAAGAAACATTATTTCATTATATGCCTTGTATGACGATGGTTTTACTTTTAAATTTGAGAATGGTAGCATTTTATGTTACAAAGATGATGTTTTTTATTTCAAAGCATTTCCATGTCATGGCATATATGAAACAAGCGTAAGCTTGCAAAGCACTAGATCAATCATGAATGTTGATTCGGGTCCCAAAAATGTTTTGGATAAATTGTCTCTATGGCATGGTCGGTTAGGCCACATAAACAAGAAACGCATCGCCAAGCTCTAAGTGGATGGGATCTTGGAATCATTTGACCACGGGTCTAATGACGTATGCGAATCTTGTATATTGGGCAAGATGACCAAAGCACCCTTCACCGGTGTTTGTGAGAGGGCGCAAGACTTGTTGGATATCGTTCACACAGATGTGTGTGGTCCGTTCAAGCATGCCACAAGAGATCATTCCCGCTACTTCGTTACCTTTATTGATGATTATAGTCGATACGGGTATGTCTAATTGTTGAGACAAAAGTCGGATACCTTTGAGGTATTTAACACTTATCAAAACGAGGTAGAAAATCAATTAGGGAAAAGGATTAAGATGCTACGATCCGATAGAGGCGGTGAGTATCTTAGTTCCGAGTTCCGTGAACATCTAAGGGATTGTGGGATTATCTCGCAATTAACCCCTCCTAGGACGCCACAATTAAATGGTGTCGCCGAGAGGAGGAACCGAACATTGTTGGATATGGTTCGATCTATGATGGTTCGTACGGACGTTCCCGTTACGTTTTGGGGATATGCGCTTGAGACGGCCGGTAGAATCCTTAACCTCGTACCAACAAAGAAGGTTAAGAGAACACCGTATGAGATGTGGCATGGAAAGGTTCCATCCATTTCATATTTAAAGGTCTGGGGTTGTCCTGCCTACGTAAGACGTGAGGTTGAGGACAAGTTGGAGCCCAGGGCCGAAAGGTGCTTTTTCATTGGTCATCCTGCTGGGTCTATGGGATATTTGTTTTACAAACCTTCGGAGAACAAGGTGTTTGTTGCTCGAAGGGCGATGTTCCTTGAAAGGGAACTGTTATCCAAAGACGCTAGTGGGAGAAAGGTTGATCTTGAAGAAATTCAAGAGACTGCCAATGTAGAACCTGATGTTGGGACTAGCTCACAACCTGAGAGGGTTGAATCTCAGCATGATGAAGCTGGAGATGATGTAAACCCGTTGCCTATTAGAAGATCTGGTAGAAGTCGGCATGAGCCAAAGAGATATGGTTTTCACATATCTGAGGGCACCGACATGGTAGTGGTCTCTGATGAGCCTACCAAATACCAGGACGCTGTGGTGGGCCCTGAGTCCGCCAAGTGGCTAGAGGCAATGGAATCCGAGATTCAGTCCATGTCGGATAATCAAGTCTGGGACTTGGTTGATCCCGTGCCGGGATGCAAACCCGTAGGGTGCAAGTGGGTCTTCAAGAAGAAGATCGGCATGGATGGCGAGGTAGACACCTTCAAGGCCCGACTGGTGGCTAAGGGATTCACTCAAACTCATGGTATAGACTATGAGGAAACCTTTTCACCGGTGGCTATGATGAAGTCTATCCGGATACTTTTGGCCATTGCCGCATTTCATGATTATGAGATTTGGCAAATGGACGTCAAAACCGCGTTCCTTAATGGAACACTAGCAGAGGATGTGTATATGACACAGCCTGAGGGTTTTGTACATCCTGAGTTTCCGGATAAAGTCTGCAAGCTTAAGAAGTCCATTTATGGGCTTAAGCAAGCCTCTCGGAGCTGGAACCTGTGCTTCGACGAGAAGGTCAAAGAGTTTGGCTTCTCTAAAAGCAAGGATGAGCCATGCGTTTACATTAGAGCTAGTGGGAGCATAGTTGTATTCCTGGTTCTTTATGTAGATGATATTCTACTAATTGGGAACGACGTCCCAACTTTGCAAGGGGTAAAAGCCTGGCTAGGGAGTTGTTTCTCAATGAAGGATCTTGGGGATGCAACTTACATTCTTGGGATCAAGATCTATAGAGATAGATCCCGCAGGTTGATCGGATTGAGCCAAAGTACATACATAGACAAGGTCCTAAAGAGATTTAGGATGGAGGATTCCAAGAAGGGGTTCATACCTATGTCGCATGGTTTAGTGTTGAGCAAGGCTCAAAGCCCGAGTTCCCTTGAGGAACGGGGAGTAATGAGTCGAGTTCCATATGCTTCGGCAATTGGCTCGATCATGTACGCCATGTTATGTACTAGGCCTGATATATCTTGTGCATTGAGTATGACAAGTAGATATCAAGCCAATCCTGGTGAAGCTCATTGGACGGCAGTAAAAAACATTCTCAAGTATCTTCGGAGGACTAAGGAGATGTTCTTGGTGTATGGAGGTGCGGAAGAGCTACGGGTGACTGGTTACTCAGATGCTAGCTTCCAAACCGATCGGGACGACTGCCGATCTCAATCGGGGTTTGTGTTCCTACTCAATGGTGGTGCTATTTCCTGGAGAAGCTCCAAGCAAGACACTGTGGCCGATTCTACTACCGAGTCGGAGTACATTGCGGCCAGTGAAGCTGTGAAGGAGGCTGTATGGATGAAGAAATTCATCCAAGATCTGGGAGTGGTTCCTAGCATTGCCGACCCTGTTGAGGTGTTCTGTGACAACGAGGGTGCGGTTGCTCTTGCCAAGGAACCAAGGTCTCACCGACGCACGAGACATATTCCGCGGAAGTATCATTACATCCGGGACGTGGTCGAATGTGGAGACATTGTTATCAGCAGAGTACACACGGATAGCAATGTGGCGGATCCGTTCACCAAACCTTTATCGCAAGCAAAGCATGACGCTCATACTCGAGCTATTGGGATTAGATTTGCTAGTGATTTGGTTTGATCATGCCTTTGTATTTGGTTAGTATATTTGTTGTATTTACCCTTTTGGGAACATGAAGCAGTATTGTATTTATTGTATTTATCGATTATTAAATGGGATTTAGTAATACGTAAGTTGCGGGTATTTCTTTAAATCTTTACTGTGTTCCAACTTAGCATGTTTTACTCTTCCCTGAATGCGCAAGCATTCTAAATGTCCACAGTCGGTCATTCTTCTCGGGAAGGAAATATGAACTAAGACTGAGGGAAGTAATTGGTCATGTGTCCAATGGGGATTGGGGCACGGGGACGCAATTCTTCGCCTGTACTTGAAAGTGTTTCAAGTGACTGGACGACCCACACCTGATTTTACTTTATGGTACATGTCATTAGTAAATCAGGATGATAATATCAGTTCATCCTAAGACTGGAGATGCACATGGCTCCATCACTTTGGTTTGCTTTGTTCTAATTGCTTTCAAACGCAGTCCGTAACTGGCTGTTATAAAGGGAGTAGTTGGGCAGAGTATGATCACTGTGGTGGGCAGTGTAAGTCAAAGGAATTTGTTCCTCTGTTTAGAGAGATATCCTTGGGTCCCTCGATGATTGGTCGCTGACACCAAAATGCATGGCCATGCTCAAAGCTTGCAATAATTTATGATTGATTGCAACTTGTATATTTTGGTCACCACCAGTCTAGATCGAGAAACATAATCGTGAACGAACGGAGAATGACTTTGTACCATGTCTCGTGTTCACATTGGATATCGCGAACAAAAGGATGATTGATCACTTATCGATAGGACCTTTTCACATGGGTTGCAGATTGGTTTTTGTGCAGAAGACAAAACCCATACAGACTTGGGGGCAGAGATGTCTTACTAGAGGCCGCTCTTTGTCTGTGATGCATTGGGTACGTAGAGTCATGTGCAAGTGGGAGTCTGTTGGAGTATGCCCACGAACACACGTACGCCAAATGATCACTACCGATGATGTATGGGCCTATCGGGTCACACGCCGGGGGTTGACCTTGACACAACCTAAAAGATGAGGGTGAGAAAGGATAAATAATGATAGTTGGTTTCCCGCAGGGGTTAGCGGCGCTAACTATGGCATCGCTAAATCAGCCGCGTTAGCGGCGCTAACCATGGGAGGTTAGCGGCGCTAACCATAGGCGGTTAGCGGCGCTAACCCTGTCTGACAGAAACAACTTTATTCCTTTCACCTCTAGCCTCCACCAATGCATGTGTTTTGTGATGATTAGCCTTGGGCCGACTTGGGGAGACCTGGGGTCGTGGCTTGGCTTATAAAACATGCATGAATCTCTCATTTCTCTTCTTGACCTTTTTGCTACAAAAATACACTTAGAACTATATTGAGAGTTGCTAAGTTCAAACAAGAGAGAGAGAGAGAGCTAGATTCACTGGTGGTTTCGTGGGTTGTTGTTCCAGTAGCTTCTTCATCTTGTGGATTAGGCTAAGGGGTGCTAGTACACCAAGGTTGCCAAGTGTCTCGGTGTGGACTTAGATAGCCGAAGAAGAAGTTCAAGGAGAGATCAAGGCTTGAAGTTAGCTACACACAACCATCAGAGACATCAGGGGTATATATCCTCTCTTTTCTTTCTGTTTTGTTGCATAACTTTGTTGTAGAGTTAGATCCACTTATGGGGTTCATCTTGTGGACTTGTTTTTTGTTTGAAAAATTCGTTTATGACCTTGCATGCTTCCGTTGCTGTGTACCACGAACCCCAACAGATGCATGCTGGCAAGGTGACTTTCCAGAAAGTTGCATATGTTAAAGGACTTAAACACAATCTGATAAGTATCAGTCAACTGTGTGATGAACACAATGTTGTTACTTTTAGGAAAAAAGTAGGACCAATATACAATGCAAAGGGTAAGCCAGTGCTAATAGCAAAGAGATAAAGAGATGTGTGTCTACTTGATCTCAATTCTGCTGATCCCTATACTAAAACTGCTTATGTTCCCAAGCTGAGTTGGTTGTGGCATAAAAGGTTGTCACATTTAAACTTCAAGAATATAAATATGCTATCCAACAAAGAGTTAGTCTATGGATTGCCAAAGATCACATTTGTTAAGGACAAATTGTGCTCAGTTTGTGAAAAAGCGAAACATCACAAAGGGTCCTTTAAGTCAAAGAAAAAAATTTCAATAACAGACCCACTGCATATGTTGCATATGGATCTGTTTGGACCCATAAGTACTCCAAGCCTAAGTGGCAAGAAGTACACCCTGGTGATAGTAGATGAGTTCTCAAGATTCACCTAGGTAATATTCCTTAAAGCCAAAAGTGAAGCTGCCCTGGAGATAATAAGTTTTATCAAACACGATGAGATGCAAAAAGGTAAGTATGTAAAGCAACTTAGAAGTGATCATGGGACTGAGTTCAGAAACTCAACCCTAGAAGTCTTTTGTGAACAAAAAGGAATATTACAAAATTTCTCCTCAGTTAGAACTCCTCAACAAAATAGAGTTGCTGAAAGGAGAAATAGAATCTTAATTGAGGATGCTAGAACAATGCTGTGTGAGGCACGATTGAAACTCTATTTTTGGGATGAAGCTGTAAGTACAACATGCTATACCCAAAATAGATCAATCATAGTCAAAAGACATGGCAAAAACTGCTTATGAGATGTACAAATCAAGAAAGTCCAATATAGGTTACTTCCATGTCTTTGGTTCAAAATGCTATGTGCTGAATCAAAGAGATCAGCTCCATAAGTTGGAACCTAAAGTTGATCTTGGAATTTTTGTTGGTTATTCCTCAATCTCCAAGTCTTACAGAGTGTATAACTCAAGGAGGAAGGCTATAGAAGAATCAATTCATGTCTCCTTTGATGAAGACAGTATTGATCAAGCTGAAAAAAGACAAGCTAACTTAGTCAGTCTGAGTGAGCTTGAAAAGCCAGAGGAAACCAAAATGTCAAATCCAATGTATGTCATGGATGATGACAGTGATAATTATGTGTGTCAGTCAAAGAGATCATCACAAGCTTCAAAGGACTCTCAAGTCCAGAACCACAATCTCCTACTATAACTTTTAAATTCCTCAAAGATCATCCTCAAGATCAAGTGATTGGTAATCTTCAAGAAAGAGTAATTACTAGATCTAAGGCAACAGCAAACTATGCTGCTTACTTTGGTTTTCAATCTCAAATGGAACCAAAGAAGACTGAATAATCCTTAGAGGATGAAGATTGGATTGAAGCTATGCAAGAGTTATTAAATGAGTTTGAGAGAAACAAGGTATGGAGTCTTGTCCCAGCCCCCAAAGATCATACAATTATAGGCACTAAGTGGGTCTATAGAAACAAAATGGACAAGGATGGAGTGATTGTTAGGAACAAAGCCAGGCTAGTAGCACAAGGGTATAAACAAGAAGAAGGAATGGATTATGATGAGACATTTGCCCCTGTTGCTAGAATTGAAGCCATAAGGCTGTGCTTAGCTTATGCAGCATATAAAGACTTCAAAGTCTATCAAATGGATGTGAAGAGTGCTTTCCTAAATGGAAAACTTCAGGAGGAAGTCTATGTGAAACAACCTCCTGGCTTTGTCAGTTCAAAGTATCCACATCATATCTATAAGTTAGACAAGGATTTGTATGGTCTTAAACAGGCTCCAAGAGCTTGGTATGACTGTTGGGAAAATGATCTCATCAGTTTAGATTTGAGGAGACAAAGTTAAGTTTGTAAGATAAGTTCTAAATACAACTTAAACAGAATTATGAAGCTTAGTCTGACAGAACATTTATAGTGATTCAGTCTGAGTATAAGCTGAGTATAAGTTGAGCATATGTTCAACCAGCTTAGACTATATCTTAGTAAGATTATTAATGTGTTTGATAAGCTGTGTATGTCACCTAAGATATATTGAGCTTTCAGCTTGATGTGTTTCAGGCTGAGTGACTTAGCGTGAATACTGAGTCAGCTCAACAGAGCTGCTAAATAAGTTCTAGTTAACTCTTATAACTTCTAAGGATGAGTTTATTAATATACATGTTAGTTCATGTTGGTTTTCGAGTTTGTTCTCGAAGAACTCAGCTTGATGAGTTTCAAGCAGAGTAACTCAGTCCGAGCAAGAAGTCAGCTTAAAAAAAATTTAAATATGTTTTAAATTTATCTTTTAACTCTCTACATCTACGGGAAGGATAAGAAGACTCCAGAATCAAGATTGAAGATTGAAGACTCAAGATAAGAATATTCAAGATTCAAGATTTCGAGTTATCCGATAGTTAGTTAGGAAATTAGGATTAGTCCAGTTTGTTAGGAACCGTAGGAACAGGATTATAAATACTTATCTCCTGATAAGTTTCGAGGTACGACTCAAAAATGACTCAGAAACAACAACGACGACTAAGTGTTGCAGAGCCAAATACCTCACCTCAACCGTATGTGTTACGATTCTTGAATCACTGTTGGTCAGTTCAACGTGATCAAGATATTCACAGATTGCCAAGCTATTCGTATGTTCGAATACTCACATTAGTTGTGAGATTGGTAAGTTTTCAATCTGTGATTAAATCCTGTTTAGAGAGTCGTCAGTATCTATAATCATAAGTTGATTATAGATAGCTAAGTTTGAAAGATTAAGTGATTTATATTAGGTGTTTACATATCAAATGTAACACTTTTCTTTGATTTGTTTAATTTCCGCAGAAAGTGTATTCAACCCCCCTTCTACACATCTGTTGCTTGTTGTTATTCTCACCAAGGGACCAACAACTGGTATCAGAGCAGTCTGAAAGATTTCATAAGTTGAAAGTTCAAGATTCTGAGAAAGTTTACAATGTCTACAGGCAACAATTCTTCAAACTTTCCACAGATGTCTGCCAAAGGCTGTCCCGTATTTGATGGATCTGACTATCCTATGTGGAAATTCAGAGCCATGTTGTTCCTCAAATCCATTGACAATCGTATGTCCGATGTCATTATCAAAGGACCAATAACCCCAAGATCTCTGCTGTTGTCAGTGATACGTCTGCTAATAAAATAGACAATAGTGAAAAAGAGGTGAGGAAGCCTGTTGCATCATGGACAGATGAAGATTGAAAACTGTTCAATCTGGATGACAAGGTTAAAAGTGTTCTGGAAAATTCCCTAACTAATGAGATCTTGCACACAGTGACTGGGTGTCAATCTGTAAAAGAGATATGGGATACTCTAAGTGTTACATATGAGGGCCCAGATCTGGTCAAACAGCTGAAGAAGAACCATCTGAACAGATCATATGAAAACTTCTTCTCAAAGAAGAATGAAACCTTGGCTGATGTGTTTACCAGGTTTCATTGCTTAATTAATGACCTGCTAATTGTAGGCATTAAGAAGGATGAAGCTGAACTCGTGTTGAAATTTTTGGATGTGTTACCAGAAAAGTTCAATGAAGTGACTACAACACTAAGGGCTGGAGGAACATTACCTGTGTACAACCTACAGTCCATATATGGGTTCTTGCTCAATCATGAATAGATCACAGAACACAATAGAACTTCTCAACAACAACTTAAGGAGTCCTTAGATAAAGCAGAGATTGCATTAGTTGCACAGAAGAAAAAGAAAGGTTCCAAGGAATTAGTTGTTGAATCTGAGACTGAGTCAGAATCTCAAGCTGACCACTCAGACTCAGACTCATGTGATACTGATGATGTTCAGACTATCACTGAGTAGATGGCCATGCTAGCTAAACGTTTGAGAAGAGATCAACGAGGAAGAGGAAGACTTCACAGGGGCAAAGGGAAGAGTTCCTTTGATCCCAAGAAGGTTGTGTGTTTCAACTGTCAGAAGAAGGGACACATTGCTGCTGAGTGCAGATTAAAGAAGGAAGAATCAGCATCAGTTGCTGATAAGAATGCTTACAGGGCTGATAAGTATAAAAAGAAATATACTCAGCTCAAGAAAGCAAAGCCAGAAGATAAAGGACTTTACGCTGAAACCTGGGATACTGAATCATCTACCTCAGATGATGATATATGTCTAATGGCTCAAGAAGATAAAAAGTTTGAAATTGACCAAGTTAATTATGGGTTGTCCGAGTCAACTTTTGAAGCTGACATGAAGGAAGCTGAGGAAAACAGCAAGCTCAGTGATTGGGATCCTGCTTCCATGTATAAGGTCAGTAATTTTAACTCTTACACCGATGAAGAAAATGGTCTTGCCTTTGACTATTTGCTAAATGATTTCAAGACCATCCTTAAGTCTCAAAAGGACCTTAAAGCTAAGATAGCAAAACTGAAGAATAAGATTAAGGAAAATAAATCTCTCATTGATGTTGGTAAGAAAGAACAGTGTGATCTTGAATGTTAAAGACACATTAATAAACTTCTAAGTGAAGAACTTCAGGAAGCTAAAGTTAAAGCTGACCAACTTCAAAAGGTCACTGAGTCTTGGTGTAAGTCATCAAATCTTGCTGAAAAGTGCATAAACCAACAAATTCCTAAACAGGTACAAGCTGTACTTGGAGGTGAGTATCAAACAACAGCTTATGTAGCTGATGATGAGATAGCAAGTACGGATTCTGAGGAGGATAGACAACTGATTGAGTCTCAGAAGTCATCCTCAGAGAAAAGACATGATCCAAACTTGAAATACAATATGATTGTGAAAGCTAAAGATCATGGAAATGAGTGCTCAACATCTAAACAGCATAGTAAGTCTGTGCTAGACAGATTACGCACTCAGCCTATTCAAAGAACTTCAGTCATAGAAAGGCTTAATCCAAATCCTTTCAAAAGACAACATTCTCTATCTGGCTCGGAGAGAAGTTACAAGAATAGGAAGACCACTGTAAGTCAGAGGTCAAATCACAACAATGGTAAGTCCAAAGGTGTAGATCTTGGTAAGTCCAAGAAGATCAACAGTGGTAAGTCCAAACCTGTTGAAACTGGCGAGTCCAGTAAGCATGACAAAGGTAAGTCCAAGGTCATGGAGAAGAAGTTTGTTGGTCAAGCTTGTAATCAAAAGGATAACAAACAAAGATCCGACAAAGGTAAGTCCAAAGTCATTGAGCACCAAGTTAATCAACTTGCAAAGAAAGTTGAAAAGTTATCCACTACATATAATCCCAAGACTGAGAGCAAGTTCTCACAAGGATTATTAGACACTCTACCTCTTGTAATCATTGAAAGAAGGAGATGCTACAAGTGCAGAAGTAGAGGTCATGAGGCTAAGGATTGTGATGTTGAAATCTTAAGGCATGAACAAGAACAGGCTGATCAGCCAACACAGGACTCAGCTCCTACTCAAGCTGAACAGTCAGTTCAACAAGATGGAGATGCTAAGTGCTCCTCTTCTGAACCCACCAAGAAGTGGGTTCCCAAACAAAACTAATGTGTTTAGTTTTCATATCATGTGTAGGGTTCAAGTAAATGGTACATGGATAGTAGATGCTCAAGGCACATGACCGGGTGGAAAGGACTTCTTAGTGATTTCTAGGAAGATGAAGGTCCTAAATTAACTTTTGGAGACAACTCCCATGGAAGAACTTAAGGCTATGGGAAGATGCATGCTGGTAAGGTGACTTTCCAGAAGGTTTCATATGTTAAAGGTCTTAAACACAATCTGACCAGTATCAGCCAGTTGTGTGATGAAGACAATATAGTTACTTTTAGGAAGAAAGCAGAAATAATATACAATGGTAAGGGGAAGCCTGTATTAATAGCTAAAAGATAAAGAGATGTGTATCTATTTGATCTTAATTCTGCTTATCCCTATACTGAAACCTGCTTGTATTCCCAATCTGTACCTAAGTTGAGTTGGTTGTGGCATAAACGATTATCACATTTGAATTTTAAAAAATATAAATATGCTATCCAATAAAGATATAGTCTCTGGATTACCAAAGATCACATTTGTCAAGGAAAAATTGTGTTCAGCTTGTGAACAAGGGAAACACCACAAAGGGTCCTTTAAATCAAAGAAAAAATTTTCAATAACAGACCCATTGCCTATGTTGCATATGGATCTGTTTGGACCCATAAGTAATCCAAGCCTAAGTGGCAAGAAGTACATACTGGTGATAGTAGATGAGTTCTCAAGATTCACCTAGGTAATATTCCTTAAAGCCAAAAGTGAGGCTGCCCTGGAGATAATAACTGTTATCAAACAAGAAGAGTTGCAGAAAGGTAAGTCTGTAAAGCAACTCAGAAGTGATCATGGAACTGAGTTCGGAAACTCTACCCTTGAAAGCTTCTGTGAACAAAAGGGAATATGACATAATTTCTCATATGTCAGAACTCCCCAACAAAATTGAGTTGCTAAGAGGAGAAATAGAACCCTAATTGAGGCTTCTAGAACAATGCAGTGTGAGGCAGGATTGAAACTCTATTTTTAGGATGAAGCTGTCAGTACAGCCTGTTATACTCAAAATAGATCAATTATTGTCAAAAGACATGGTAAAACATCATATGATATGTATAAATCTAGAAAGCCCAATATAGGTTATTTCCATGTCTCTGGTTCAAAATGCTATGTGCTGAATCAAAGAGATCAGCTCCATAAGTTGGAAGCCAAAGCTGATCTTGGAATATTCGTTGGTTATTCCTCAATCTCCAAATCATACAGAGTGTATAACACTAGGAGAAAGGTCATAGAAGAATCAATTCATGTCTCATTTCTTGAAGACAGTTTTGATCAAGCTGAGAAAAGACAAGCTGACTCGGTCAGTCTGAGTGAGTTTGAAAGGCCTGAGGAAACCAATATGTCAAATACCATGTATGTCATGGGAGATGATAGTGATGATGATGTGTGTTCATCAAAGAAATCATCACAAGCTCCAAGAAATTCTCAAGCCGAGAAGGATGATGAGTTCATCAACCCCTTTGGAGCTGAAGTCACTCAGACTGAAGATCTTAGTGATCATCACTCTGTTGACACTGCTGCTGTTGAGACTGAGGAGATAAGTTCACCTCAGGAATCTCCACATCACTCAGATCCAGCACCAGATTCTCCAACTACAACAATCAAATTCCTCAAAGATTATCCTCAGGATCAGATCATTGGAAATGTCCAAGAAAGGGTTATGACCAGATCAAAGGCTACAGCTAACTATGCTGCTCACTTTGGTTTTCTATCTCAAATGGAACCAAAGAAGACTGAAGAAGCCTTAGAGGATGAGGATTGGATTGAAGCTATGCAAGAGGAATTGAATGAATTTGAAAGAAATAAGGTCTGGAGCCTTGTACCTGTCCCTAAAGATCATTCAATTATAGGCACTAAGTGGGTCTATAGAAATAAAATGGATAAGGATGGAGTGATAGTTAGGAACAAAGCCAGGTTGGTAGCACAAGCGTATAAGGAAGAAGAAGGAATTGATTATGACGAGACCTTTGCCCCTGTTGCTAGAATTGAAGCCAGAAGGCTGTTCCTGGCTTATGCAGCATATGAAAACTTAAAAGTCTATCAAATGGATGTGAAGAGTGCTTTCCTAAATGAAAAACTTTAGGAGGAAGTCTATGTGAAACAACCTCCTGGCTTTGTCAGTTCAAAGTTTCCACATCATGTCTATAAGTTGGACAAGGCTTTGTATGGTCTTAAACAAGCTCCAAGAGCTTGGTATGATACACTGTCCACTTATCTACTATCAATGAATTTCACTAGAGGTAGTATAGATAAGACACTCTTTATTAAAAAGAGTAAAGGACAGGTGATTCTTGTACAAATCTATGTGGATTACATTTTCTTTGGTTTACTAACGAAACTCTATGTGAATGGTTCTACAAAATAAGGTCACAAAAGTATAAAATGAGTATGATGAGTGAGATGACTTATTTCCTAGGATTACAGATTCAACAAAAGCCAGATGCAAATTTTCATCAATCAAAGCAAGTTTGTTCTTTATTTGATAAAGAAATATGGTTTTAATTCTAGTTCAACCATGAGAACACCCATGTCACCAGCTGTCAAGCTAAGTAAAGACTCAAATGGTAAGTCTGTGTGTCAGTCTACCTATAGAGGAATGATAGGTTCATTACTTTATTTGACAGCTAGTAGACCTGATATCAAGTTTGCTACTTGTGTTTGTGCAAGATATCGGGCAGATCCTAAAGAATCACATCTTCAAGCTGTGAAAAGGATCTTTAGGTACCTTAAAGGTACTCCAAATCTAGGTCTTTGGTATCCAAAGGACTCTGGGTTTGAGTTAGTTGGTTTTTCAGATGCTGACTATGATGGGTGCTAGTTAGATAGAAAATCAACAACTGGAGGATGTCAACCGCTTGGAGGGAAGTTAGTAAGCTGGACTAGTAAGAAACAGAACTCAGTGGCTACTTCAACTGCTGAAACTGAATATGTTGCACTAGGAAGCTGTTGTGCTCAAATCCTATGGATGCAGCATCAGCTCCAAGAATTTTGTATGAGTTTTAAGAAAGCTCCTATCTTCTGTGATAATCAAAGTGCTATAGCCATAACTTAAGAACCAAGCATATTGAAATTAGACATCACTTCATCAGGGACATCGTGGAAAAAGGTAAAGTTGACATTAAATTTATCTCCACTGATGACCAATTAGCATATATCTTTACTAAAACACTTGATGAGAAGAAGTTTATGTATCTGCTAAGTGAATTGGGTATACTCAACCCCTAGCTAAGTGTCTAGAATCTGAGTTTTGAGTTTGACAGAGACTAAGTGTCTTAAGCTGAGTGCACAGTTTATAAATAAGTTTTCATAAATTGTATAACCTGTCAAGCTGAATGATGAGTTCACACGTTTGGTGAGTTCCAAACATATTTTACCTACTTAGTGTAGCTAAATTACATGTTTAAGTCAGTCTTAAATATACATGACTGAGTGTCATTAAGCCTGAGCTGGGTGCTCTACTCAAGCTGAGTACCAATCTCAAGCTGAGTGCTCAACTCAAGCTGAGTGCTCAACTCAAGCTGAGTGTTTGAATCAAGCTGAGTGCTTGACATAAACTGAGTAATAAGTTTACTCAGACTTGGTATGTCCAAAATTTGATTTAATTACTCTGTGTGATTAGGTCATTGTGCATTATGTTTGAGTCTGTCTCACATTTTGCAGTTACGCTGATTATGTATCGTGTAACATAACAAGTGAAAGTTATATTATTGTAATTCAGTAATATAATTCTATAAAGTTATCCGTTGGCAGATGATATGTTTCATCTCAATCACTGTTCCATTGCGCCGTAAATTTGATACGTGTAACGGACAAAAAGGGATTTCAAACGGTAAGTTTTCTCTCTCCTCGGAGAGGTATATATAACAACCCAAAACGATTTTCGGAGGTTTACGCTTACAATTCGCATTTCTAAACCTCTCCTTCACTTACATACCTTTCACAAACACCTCCAATTGCTCAGTGCAATCTCTCGTTCATCTCTTTTCTAAACGCTAATCGCTAAGTGCGACTTTTGAAATTACTCAGTGTTACTCAAGTTTTATTCGACGACGGACGGAATCATTCTAAATCTCGGTGATAGGATTGTTAGAGGTGCTACATTAAAAAACAACGGGATGCCAGTTCTTAAAATAAACAATCAACGTGCATGTTTTGGCAATCCCTGAACATAAGAGGAACATAGGCTATGAATCCTGGGTAGATTATATCCGGAAATGCCCTCTGGCATTTGTTTTCACTGGAGCACCTCTGCATATTGTTCCACAGCACTTATTGGAGTTATGGTTCAATTGCATTTATGACCAGAACAGGGGAGAGATTGTTGGCACTGTTCTAAATGGGGATAGAACAGTTGTCATAACTGTACAGCGGCTAAGGGATGTTCTTCAACTTCCTACAAGTGATGTGTTCGAAGCTTCTGTTACTAGGAAAGTGGCGAGGTCAGTCCTACCCAGCATGGGTCACCCGGAGACTGAGGGATTATAAAGAAGGCCACTTTTCCTATTGGTTGGGGCTTCATGGTGTCCACAGTGATCCGTTCACTGGGAACTAAAATTGGAGGCCTGGATCAGGTGAATGAGTTCGAGATGCAGCTGCTCTACAACATGTATTATGCCAGAAACATGGACTATGCACTGCTCATATTCAACGAGCTCAAAGCCCAGGTGGTGAAGACACCAAGGGATCTCCATATACCATTCATACGGTATCTATCCCTGGTGATGGAAGCTGAGTTGGGAGAACAGCATTATGAAGCTGGACAGGATGTGTTCCCTGCCCCAGCACTCAGCTCAAAGATGTTCAAAAATGACATCTTCCCAGAGCCGGAGGGTCTGAGTGAGCCTATGCTGCTGATAGCGGAGGCAGCTTCATCAGAAAGTGACGAAGAGGGATCCAATCAAGGGGGAGCTTCTCAAGCTGACACTGAGGTTCAAGCTGAGAACTCTGCTCAGGCTGAACCAGCAAATATTGAAGCTGCTTCGGGTAAGACCTCTCCACTTTCTCTTTCTTCTCATTATTCTCCATCCACTTTTGGAGATAAGGATGTGGTGAACCCAACCCAGTCTAACCCATCTCCTCCACCTTCATTCCATCTACAATCACACTCTGAAGCCACCCCTAGTATGCCCACTGCTACTAGGGAGAATATCCGAACCTATACAAGAAAAATTATCATAGGTGGTGCCACTCCTAAAGGCATCACTGGAGCTGAGATCACTTTGATCCCTCCACAGGCAGGAGTTAAAGGGGAGACGCCTACTCTTAAGGTATAAACATCAAGGCTCATTCAACCCAACTGCCTAAGCCAGGTGTGGTGTCTACTCAGCCTACACTCTCCAGTGCCATGGGAGAGCCCGTTACTGTGCCTAAGCAGACACACTTAGGTAACATTGAATATATGAGCAATCCCCAGGGTCAATCACCCCCCTCCGAACCAATCAGCCAACCACCTACCCATACACTTCACGTTTCTACCCATACACTTCACGTTTCAAGCTGATGCTGAAGCTGAGCTAGCTGAAGCTGAGCTAGTTCGAGCTGAAGCTGAAGCTCTACTAGTACTAGCTAAAGGAGCAGAGAGACACACTCAGGCTGAGGGGGAGTTGGAAATGAACAAAGAGGGACCTGCAGCTAAGAGACAAAAGGTAGTAGAATCTGAACGTGAAGTTGACAGTGTTTCTGAAACCGAGGAAGAGACAGAAGAAGAAAAAGACACAAGAGAGCTAATAGAGATGCTTGAGCAAGAAGAAACAAATGAGCTTGGGATCTCTGTAGCTGAGCTGAGAAAGAGAAAAGAGAAGGAGATAAAAGACCAAGAAAAAGAAAAGGAAAGAAAAGATTTGGCTCAGGCTGAGGCTATTTACACTGGTCCGAAAGCTGATCCTATCCCATATACAGTCGAGGACATTCAAGAGTGCTACTTCAGAAGGAGCACCAGAAAGGAGATCAGAGGCATGACTTTGAGCAGAATTGATGGAGCCATCATCCTCAACTTTGAATTTAAAGATAAATCTACAATGGGGATGGACCTGAGATATGTTCACAGGACGGGCTACATAGAATGGCATAGAATATTAATGATGCTCAAGAAGTTCAAGAAAAGCCAAATCAAGCAAGAGATCTTTGCTGATGTTTCTAAGCCGATTAATAGAGCTGAGGAATTGAGATACGTTCCAGTTCCTGGTCTGCAGCGGGAGAGCTTATTCGAGATACCCGAAGGTGTAGAGTTTAAAGAAAACCAAGGTATTGATACACCTGTTCAGGGATTCATGTTTAAGGATCAGGCAGGTAATCCCAGCTTTATCAATCTAAGTGAGATATATTTTTTAAAAGCTAGGGATGTCATACATATAAGAAGTTACTGTGGTGATAACTCAAACCATTTTGTTAAGTATAAGCTGAATAAGGTCAACAGAATGCAACAGAGAGAACTCGGAGGGGATGCAGAAGCTGAAAGTCTCCCAGAAGAAATCAACAGAGAAATCATTCTTTGGGAGGTTCTACATCCTGAGTTCAAAAGATAATAGATTAATTCTAATGTAAATATTAGATTAGTGTGCATGATCTATGTGATCAATATTTTTGTAAGCACTTTGTGTGAATGATCTATGTGATCAATATTTTTGTAAGCATTTTGTGTGCATGATCTATGTGATCAATATTTTTGTATTATGATTAGTTCAATTAATACAAGTATAAGTTTGATATGTTCAACTGTGTTATGATATGTTCATAATTATTTGTCTGATAAGTTCAGCTTGAATGAATAAATGATTAGTTCTTATTCATTAATATATTTAGTTGGTGTGTTCAACTAAAAGTTGCTTTGTTCCACTTAAAATTGATAAGTTCACTTAATATTTGATTAGTTCAAAAATAAAATCTTAATAAGTTTGAGATTTAAAACATCATTCTGTTAAACAAACTTGATCACTGTTTGATGGTTTTGTCATCATCAAATAGGGGGAGTTTGTTGGAAAAATGATCTCATTAGTTTAGATTTGATGAGACAAAGTTAAGTTTGTAATATAAGCTCTAAATACAACTTAAACAGAATTATGAAGCTTAGTTAGAATGAACATTTATAGTGATTCAGATTGAGTATAAGCTGAGCATATGTTCAACCAGCTTAGACTATATCTTAGTAAGATTATCAATGTGTTTGATAAGCTGTGTATGTCACCTAAGATATATTGAGCTTTCAGCTTGATGTGTTTCAAGCTGAGTGACTCAGCGTGAATACTGAGTCAGCTCCACAGAGTTGCTAAATAAGTTCTAGTTAACTCTTAGGACTTCTAAGGATGAGTTTATTAATATACATGTTAGTTCATGTTGGTTTTCGAGTTTGTTCTCGAAGAACTCAGCTTGATGAGTTTCAAGCTGAGTAACTCAGTCCGAGCAAGAAGTCAGCTTAAAGAAAATTTAAATATGTTTTAAATTTATCTTTTAACTCTCTACATCTACGGGAAGGATAATAAGACTCCAGAATCAAGATTTAAGATTGAAGACTCAAGATAAGAAGATTCAAGATTCAAGATTCCGAATTATCTAATAGTTAGTTAGCAAATTAGGATTAGTCTAGTTTGTTAGGAACCGTAGGAACAGGATTATAAATACTTATCTCCTGATAAGTTTAGAGGTATGACTCAAAAATGACTCAGAAACAACAACGACGACTAAGTGTTGCAGAGCCAAATACCTCACCTCAACCGTGTGTGTTACGATTCTTGAATCACTGTTGGTCAGTTCAACGTGATCAAGATATTCACAGATTGCCAAGCTATTCGTGTGTTCGAATACTCACATTAGTTGTGAGATTGGTAAGTTTTCAATCTGTGATTAAATCCTGGTTAGAGAGTCGTCAGTATCTATAATCATAAGTTGATTATAGATAGCTAAGTTTAAAAGATTGAGTGATTTATATTAGGTGTTTACATATCAAGAGTTGCTTACTTGATAGAGTCTGTAATCATCTTCTTATTAATGAAAAGCAAAGCATTCGATTGTGGTTTGATTTACTTTGTGTAACACTTTTCTTTGATTTGTTTAATTTCCGCAGAAAGTGTATTCAACCCCCCCTTCTACACATCTGTTGCTTGTTGTTATTCTCACCAAGAGACCAACAATGACACCCTGTCCAACTATCTACTATCAATGGACTTCACCAGAGGTAGTATTGATAAGACACTCTTTATTAAAAAAGAGTAAAGGACAAGTGATTCTTGTACAAATCTATGTGGATATCATTATCTTTAGTTCAACAAATGAATCTCTATGTGAATGGTTCTCCAAAGTTATGTCAAAAAGGTACAAGATGAGCATGATGGGTGACATGACATATTTTATAGGCTTGAAAATTCAACAAAAGCCTGATGGAATATTCATTAATCAAAACAAGTATGTTCTTTATTTGATAAAGAAATATGGTTTTGATTCTAGTTCAACCATGAAAACACCCATGTCACCAGCTGTCAAGCTGGGCAAAGACTCAGATGGGAAGTCTGTATGTCATTCTACCTATAGAGAAAACGATAGGTTCATTACTCTATTAGACAGCTAGTAGACCTGATATCATGTTTGCTACATGTGTTTGTGCAAGATATCAGGCAGATCCTAAGGAATCACATCTTCAAGCTGTGAAAAGGATCTTTAGGTACCTTAAAGGTACACCAAATCTAGGTCATTGGTATCCAAAGGACTCTGGTTTTGAGTTAGTTGGATTTTCAGATGCTGACTATGCTGGGTGCAAGTTAGACAGAAAATCAACAACTGGAGGATGTCAAATGGTTGGAGGGAAGTTAGTAAGCTGGACTAGTAAGAAACAGAACTCAGTGGCTACTTCAACTGCTGAAGCTGAGTATGTTGCAGCAGGAACTTGTTGTGGTCAAATCTTGTGGATGCAACATCAGCTTCAAGACTTTGGTATGAATCTTAGGAAAACTCCTATTTTCTGTGATAACCAAATTGCAATAGCCATCACTTATAATCCAGTCTTCTACTCAAGAACCAAGCATATAGAAATTAGACATCACTTCATCAGAGACATCGTGGAAAAAGGTAAAGTTGAAATAAATTTTATCTCCACAGATGATCAATTAGCAGATATCTTTACCAAACCCCTTGATGAGAAAAGGTTTTCCTATCTACTAAGTAAATTGGGTATGCTCAACCCCTAGATATGTTTCTAAAACTGAGTTTCAGCTTGACAAAGACTATGTGTCTTAAGCTGAGTGTACAAGTTATAGATATGTATTCATAAACTATTCACTTGGTCGAGCTGAGAGATAAGTTAACACGTTTGGTGGGTTCCAAACTTGTTTTAGCTGCCATGTGTGGTTAAAATATCTATTTGAGTTAGTCTCAAATAAAAATGACTAAGTGTCATTCAGCCTGAGCTATATGCTCTACTCAAGCTGAGTATCAATCTCAAGCTGAGTGCTCAAATCATGCTGAGTGCTTGATTCATGCTGAGTGATAAGTTTACTCAGCGTGGTGTTTCCAAATCATGTTTTAATTACTATGTGTTATTAATCCATGAGCCATTGTATTTGAGTCAGTCTCAAATCATGTTTTATACCGATTACGTATAGGTGTAATACAACATTGAAAATAATATTTTTGTAAGTCAAGGATGTTATTTTACAAACTTATCCATTGGGATTTGATGTGCTTCATCTCAATTACTGTTACATCAAGCTGTAAGTTCGTTAGAGTAACGGATAAATAGGGATTTTCAACGGTAACTTTTCTCTCTCCTCAAAAAGGTATATATATAGGTTGTAACCGAAATTCAGACGTTACACTTACTAGACTTCTGATATACTCACTATACCTTCTACAAACCACCTATTTGCTAAGTGCATTTCACCGTCCAATCGATTTTCAAGCCCTAATCGCTCAGTGCGAATTGGATATTTACTCAGTGTGACGCAATAACATTCTACGATGGACGGAACCATTCTCAATCTAAGTGATCGAATGGTAAGGGATGTTGCCTTCAAGAATAACGGATTGCCGTTGATTAAAATCAACAATCAACGTGCTTGTCTTGCAAACCCTGAATGCAAAAGAAACAGGGGATACGAAGCGTGGGTGGATTATATCCGCAAATGCCCACTGGCATTTGTTTTTACTGGAGCACCGATTCATGTGGTTCCTCAGTACCTACTAGAGTTCTGGTATACGTGTGACTTCGACCAGGAAAGAGGCGAAATTCGAGGTACTGTTCTGAATGGCGAGAGAACCATTACTCTCACAGTGCAACGGATAAGGGAGGTTCTTCAACTTCCTCAAAATGATGTGTTCGAGCCTGCTGTGATGAGACAGGTGGCAAGGTCAGTCCTACCCAGAATGGCTCACCCACAAACAAAGGGTGTAATAAAAAAGGCCACCTTTCCAACCGGATGAGGTTTCATGGTGTCAATAGTGATTCGTTCACTTGGTACCAAGGTTGGAGGATTGGACCAAGTTAATGAGTTCAAGATGCAGCTGCTCTATAACATCTACTTTGCAAGAAATCTGGATTATGCACAGCTCATCTTCAACGAACAAATGGTCCAAGTGATGAAGACCACGAGGGATCTTCATGTACCATTTATAAGGTACCTGTCCTTGGCATTTAAAGCTGAGCTAGGGACATTACTATATGAAGCTGGTCAGGATTTGTTCCTCACACCAGCACTAAGCTCCAAGATGTTCAACAATGACATCTTTCCAGCGCAAGAAGCCCTAAGTGAGCCTATGCAATAGATAGCTGAGAGGGCTTCATCTGAAAAAGAAGCTGAAGGGTCTCATAAAGGGGGAGCAGCTCAAGCTGATCCAGAGGTTCAAGCTGAGCCAGCAAACATTCAAGCTGCACCTGGTAAGATCTCTCCACTTTCTTCTTCTTCTTCTCACTTTTCTCCATTTTCCTTTGGAGACAAGACTGTAGTAAGCCCAACTCAGTCTAACCCATCTCCTCCACCTTCTTTCCATCATAAAATCCAATCTAAAGCCAACCTTGGTGTGCCCACTACTACCAAGGAAAACATCCAAACCTATATACGGAAATCAGCCAAAGGTGGTGCCAACACTAAAGGTACCACTGGAGCTGAAATCACATTGATTCCTCCACCGGCAGGAGTTGAGGGGGAGACACCTACTGTTCAGGTGCCAACTTCAAGGCTCATTCAAACCCAACAGCCTAAACCGGGTTTGGTGTCTACTCAACCTATACTTACTCGAGCAATAGGAGAGCCTACTACTGTGCCTAAGCATACACACTCAGGTAACATTGAAATTCTGACCAATCCCCAGGGTCAATCTCCCCCCACTCACCAAATAAGCCAACCACCTACCCACACCCATCAGGTTTTGAGCCCAATAACTTCTCTTCACTTCTCAAACTCTCCAGTATGACCTGTCAATGATTCATCTCAATACCAAGGTGAATTACAGGGTCCAACCTCTGGTGCACATGAGTTTGAGGGTATACCGTATACACCAACCCATGAATGATGCACCCAAGTCCCAACCTTCTCAAGCTGACTTAGATGACCTATTGAAATTTATTAAAGGTCAGTGGTGTGCTACGGACTGCGGGTTTTTCTTGTTATTAAATCTTGTGAAACAACCTCGTTTTAAATTTATAAAAACGATGTTACTAAGCAGATACTACACACGACTCAGGCAAGTATAACCTGGTCAATAGCAGTATAGACTCGGTAAGACCAGATATCGTTCCACCAGGACATGAAGCTACCAATACTTAAGTCTCATTGTTGTTTGATCAGCAGAATTAATATTAAAGCAAGTAACAGAATGAACTAAATTAATCAAGAACTATGGTAACTAACATAGACTAACACCGAAGGCAAATAGCAGGATAACAGACCACTCAGGCTTTCGAATCATCGAGACTAATTATGGCAATAACACAATACAAAACATAATATGAAAACTTGAATAGATTGAGCACATAGCATGTTGTTCTAATACTAAACAAAACCATATTATCATGCACAAATCATCACTCGAGTTATCAAGACTCAGATTCAACACTTAAACACGATTAAGCAAGTAACGGCATATCAGAAATCAACTACAGATCCACCAGATCACATCCAAATCAGACTACAAAGACAAACATCTTTTCAAATGACATGTCCAGTAGTCCTCAGAACCCAAAAAGGTGTCAAAGCAGTTAAAATGGTTAAAACAAGCAAAAATAGCATACTGTGGTAAAAATGCCTCCTACGGCCGTAGGAATTTCTTCATACGGTCGTAGGAGGTTGTATTGTTCTACGGTCGTAGGAATTTCTTCCTGCGGCCGTAGGAACCAGTACGACATAACAGTTTAATCTAACATAAAGGCATTCAACAACAAATTACAATCTAGACTTTAATCTCAGATCATAAACACATGTAAATTGGTACAATGGGGTCACAAACTCCTCTAAACTCAAACCTCACAATTAAGGGATTTTAATATTTAGCCACATGATTACTAAAGATATGAACATGTTAAACCTACCATTTCTAGTATAGCCAACACTTCTTAGAACATGAATCATGTGATATGCACATTGAACACCAAGACAAGCATAACAAAGGCATACATGTGAGTTCATTTCACCATCTAAGCATACCAACAAACATCTTTGTGAATCCTTTAATTATTAGTAGTATGTTTAACCCATTAATACATCAAACATTCATATTTGAATCAAGTCAACATAAAAGTCAAATATATTGCCATAACTAGCCAAGAATCATCTTGGCACAAGTGAAATGAGTTTAGTTATCCATATACATCAATATTAATACTACAACATCTGGAACACATGGGTACATGATTGAAATAAGAAATGGAAAGAGTATACCCAAGCTAGCAATGATAAAATTAAGGAATCGAAGCTCCAAGATGTTGTTCCAAGCCTTCAAATCCAAGATCTACTCCTTAGAATCACCAAGAGAAGTTCCCTGGAGTGTTAGGGTGTTTAGAGAGAGTGTTTGGAGGTGTTGGTCCGAATTATGGTGTAAAATCGGGACCATTGTGCAAATGGCAGATTCTGTCATTTAATCTGCTGTAATAGAACTTCCAACGGCCGTAGGAAGTATCCTCTACGGCCGTAGGATGGCTGGAACGGAGTTTCTCCACACTCAATATTCTGCTACTCATCCGACACACGCAAGAAATCTGCCAGGAAATGATTACTGCTGATTAGGGGCTCCTACAGCCGTAGGGATATTCATCTACGGCCGTAGGGTGTCTTTTTAACCCTTCTAGAAGAATAACTCCTACAGCCGTAGGAATTACCTACTGCGGCCGTAGGGTGTCTTTTTCACCAATCTTCATTTTTCTTCTATTCTTCCCTTATTTTGTCCATTTATCTTAGTTAAAGCTCTTTTTAACCTGCATGGTGAATGTTAAGCATATTAGACCAATAATAGGAGTAATCACCTTGTATTTGGGCTATGTACGGGGTATTTCAGCATATAAACATGCATAAAAATGCATATATCAATCTCCCCACACTTAAGTTTTGCTTGTCCTCAAACAAACTCTAATGCAACAGCTAAAACCAAAGAATTTCTAAAGGCAGCAAATCAGTGCAAAAATGTATCATTCCGACGTAGAAGAGATTTAAAAGCATAACAAACAGCCAAACACAGCACCGAAAACAAACTTCCATGAAAAGCAAATTTAACCACGAATAAATGAATTATGACAAGTATCTGACTTCATACCTCGCCGGAGATCACTCTAGTACTCAATTTGTATAAGGGTTAAGTGTGTAAGTGCACGTGTGCTAGATTGAAGCAAAGATTAGCATAAGCTTGATCACGTATCACATCTCCACCAATTAACATAAACATATGCAATAATCAAGAAAACTTTGTTCGGGTTGTAACGTGGCTAGGGCTAAGGGTAGGAATGGGAATATATAAAAGTGGCTAAATTAGAATCCAGAAATCAAGTTCAAAACCGTCTAAGCTTCTATTATTGAAGGTATACAAAATTACACAGTATTTTTGGCGAGAGAACAGTTCATCAAGCTGAAGTTGAATCAGAATTCTTTGAATGATGGCTAACAACCAGGTAATACCGACAAAGAACTACTACTCAAAGTATGACAAGCTAAAAAATAGCCAAGGAAAGCATGCCAAGTAACTAAATCTCTCATTTTTCTCATTTTCTAATTTTTTTTATTTTCTCAGAAAACTCAGTTGTATGCTGCATGAAACGGAAAAAACCAAGGGACATGTATTTTTCATATCCTACTAATCGGTGCATGAACAACTGACGAACAAAATACAACAGAACTAAACAACATGAAACTGGTAAAACTAACTCTGGAAACTTTAAAAATAAAATAGACTAAAACAGGAAAAACATGGGTAACTAAATGAAAGGCTTAGGCTCAAATTGGATAACTAGGGGTAAATATATAGAAATTGGCTAAAAACAAAAGTATATAGGCTGAATTGGGGTTTCCTAGTGCTTCTATCACTTAACTGCACAGTTTAGTTCATGATCTCGACATGCATATTAGTAAGCAAGTTCTACAATCAAAGCAACACTCAGCAAAAAAGTGAGCAATTCCATGAGCTAATCATGTAAGAAATGAAGTGTAGTGGCTCAAATGCTCAGGAATGCATATCAGGAGTGGCTTGTGCAATTGAAGTCAAACACTTGTAAAAACTCAAGTATTTGTGCAAAATTAACTTCATAAAAGCTGAAATGTCACTTGCTTAAAGTCTATCATGCGAGAACATCTAAACATGTCCAAAATGATATAATTTTGCGAAAAATTTACGCCTAAATCAATTCTAAGTTTAAAACATAGTAAACATACAAGAGTTTACAACAGGACACAGAATAGCAGGCATGTTATATTAATCCCCTCCCCACACTTAAAAGTGTACATTGTCCCCAATGTACTAAGAATAAGCAATAAAGTGCGAGAAAAGAGCTTTAAGAACTCCCTGAACAGCAATTGTGTCCGCATTTATTAAACTTTAAAGGTGTTGGCTTCCTCCCCACACTTAAGCTGAGCTGCCAAGATATCACGAATATTCTTGCAAAACAACAACTCAACCAAAAGTGAAACATAGAGAGGGATAAAAAAATATCACAAGTTATGGCAAGCAAAAGGAACTAAATACAATAAATATATATATCCGAATATGTACAAGTGTTTTGATGTTATACAGATAGAAAAAATAAGTACAAGAACATCAAACACAACAAAATGTGGCATGTACTACAACAGAACAAAATTGTATAGCCAAACTAATCTAGAAATACATAAAAAGATAACTACTAAACATTATATCCCAAAACAATACTATGACGGAGGCGGCTGCGAAGGCCCGACTCCATCAGTGAATTCCCGGCGCCTCTGCGGATAGGCTGGCGGCTGTGGCAACTGCTGTGAAGATGACAAAGTATCTGCCGCGATAAGCTGCATCATGCTGATCATATACTGACGGTGAGCCTCGGCATGTGCAAACTCAGTCCTCTCAATCTCCCTAGCCTCCTGCTGCATCTCAACCAAAGCAGAGACTGGTCTCTCCAACCTCCCTAGCCTAGCCCAATAATCTCTCGTGTAAACCTGCGCTGGCTGCTGTGGGGGAGGTGGCGTCGTCCCAAAGAGATCCTCGATGGTAAACTCAAGGCGTCCCTGCTCTGGGGCACCTCCACCATCTCCACCCTCTGCTGCCTCTCCTGCTGCACCTCCTCCTCCAGCTGCAATCTATTTATCCACTCTCGGTGGCGACCATATTGTACCGTCTGTATTTATCATGCGCTGTAGGACTGCTAGATCTATCGGAACGGCACGGGCAGAGCAGGCGAGATCATCAGTAATCTCTCCGGTCAGGAGGCCCATAGCCTCGGCTAAGATAGTCACATACCCCCCCCCCCACCATAGATAGCCTGTGAAACACTGGTGGTACGGATCTGTAGAAGAAAATGGGCCAGGCATAGAGCAAGCTGGCAGGGCCTCTGATGGATCATGGTGTATAAATAAAATAGATCAGTGAAAGTAACAGACCTTGAGGAAGCGCTGCGCGAGGTCATGCTATGCACAAAGGCTCTCTGCAGAATCCGATGTAGATGATCTAGGAGTTTCGTGCTCTTGGGCACACTGGCGGTGTTGTAGGCGCCAGTGCCCACCTCCTGCCAGAGAGAAATGCCAGTAATACCCTCCGGCCAATCAATAATACCATCAGTAAACGCCGGAGTATCCAACTCATCGTGCGTGTATAAGCCCATGTAGACAGCAAACTTCCGTAGAGACATCAGCTGGCCGCTCGACCGGAACCCTGTCTGGGTGGACTAAGCGAGGAAAATGGCGAGGGTCTATCCGTGGTTTAGGCGAAGCCTGTCTGCGAGGACGTCGACGCATCCTGAAAGGAATATGAGTCTAAGTAAAGATGTGCGCAAGATGTTGACATCTTATCGATCGATACAGGTTTGTTTTGGTATGCTATGGGTCCCCGAGTGTTGAAAATGTCCAAAGGATGAACAAATTTGAAAAACAGATGAAACAAGGGGTCCTACGGCCGTAGGTGTTATATCCTACGGTCGTAGAAGCATTACCAATCAGAAACCCTAAAAAGGCTCCCCACGGCCGTAGACAGAAATTCCTACGGTCCTAGGAGCATAAAAGTGGCAAACCCTAATTAGACTTCCTATGGCAGTAGAAGGAATTCAATACGGCCGTAGGGAAGTTACGAAAAGCAGAAAAACGGGCGAGTAAGGGTTTGCTCGATCGATGAAAATAAGGGCAATGATAATGAAATTAAAGCATAACATGAGGAACGCACGAGTGAGGGGAGCATTTTCATACCTTTTTTGCGAAAAATGAGCGGAGAATGAGCGAGATACGGACGAAGAAGCTCGAGCGGTCGTTGGGTCGCGTTTTGGAGAGAGAGCGTAGGAGAGAAAGTGAGTTGCGTGCATTTGAATCTGATGGAATTGTTTATATAAGGAACTTCCTACGGGCGTAGGGATTATGCACCACGGCCGTAAGGCTTTTGAGATTCGCCTACGGTCGTAGGAGATATGTCTTGCGGCCGTAAGGCACTTTTTTCACCCAAAACCATTTTTTTATCAGATTTTCAGTTTCAACAACATTTTGGCACAGTCTTGTATGAGTTCATGTAACAACACAAAAATGCAACGGAAGCAAGAACAAAGCATTTCAAAAGGATTTTTCAACATAAACTCCATAAATGATAAAGACTTGATAACATACATGCAATCAAAACAAACAACAACACAAGGAGAAGAAGTGTTATTCCTTTCTCCTAAGCTCCTAGCTTCTGGAAAGGGTTGTGTATTGATGGGATGAACTAAATCTTGAAGAAATGGCCCTCAAGTTCCTCCACCGAAGTGATACACCAAAATCTTCACCCTTGTGCTAGCAAAGAAAGATTAAATCTCACACTACTATAGTTGAGATCTTAATCCAGCCCTTTATCTTCTGGAAACCCACAAGAACCCTCACAAGAACTCTCTCTTTGAAGCTTCAAGTGTATTTTTAGTGAACTTGACAAAAGGTCCTTCAGCTACAAAGGCATAAGCCTTATATAGACCTTACCAACGACCTCATCTCAGTCTTAGCCGGCCAAGAGCTTGATTATTATTGGACCACCATGAACACGCCAATGAGAATCAAGTGCCACTTAGTTTTCCTAGTTTCACGACCTTTCACGGGCTCTCACGTTAAAAGCTCCACGGCCCGTGCCGTGTTACTGGAATTCGTGGAGGTATCCGTGGCGCATTTTCCTTTCACCATTCCCTTCACGTCCCGTGAAGAACCGTGAAGCCACTCTGGTCAACGAGCCGTATGGCTCATGTAGGAACTCATGGGGTCACCTTGCTTCACGACCCGTGGAGCATCCTTCATGGTCGTGAAGCCTAGGTCAACTGGAATTTGACCATTTTGACCAGCTATTTCCACTTAGGGCTATTAGGGTAGAAGTTAGGTGTATGACCCAATAGGCCCGTACATCATCGGCAGTGACTCGGCATACGTGTGTCAGTGGGCATACTCCAACAGACTCCCACTTGCACATGACACACTGTACCCTGAAGTATCACAGACAGAGAGCGGCTTCTAGCAAGACATCTCTGCCCCTAAATCTGTACGGGGTATGTCATCCCTGACAAGTACCAAATCACAACCTAACAGGTTTGAGATGGTCCTATAGATAAGTGATCAATCATCCCTTTGTTCACGATATCCGTGTGAAGGCGACACACGGTACTAAGTCATTCTCAGTCCTTCACGATTATGTTTCTCGATCAAGATTGGTGGTGACTAAAACATACGAGTTGCAATCGATTACTCAAATCACTGCACACTCGAGCACGGCCATGCATTTTGGTGTCAGCGCCCAATCATCGAGGGGCCCAGTGATATCTCTCTAAACAGAGGAACAAATTCCTTTACTACATTGCCCACCACATTGACCATACTTTGCCCAACTGCTCCTTTTATAACAGCCAGTTACATACTGCATTTGAAAACAATTAGAACAAAGCAAACCAAAGTGATGCAGACACATGCATCTCCAGTCTGAGGATGAAATGATATTATCATCCTGATCCACTCATGACTAGTACCACAAAGTGGAGTCAGGTGTGGGTCTTCCACTCACTTGAAACTCTTTTCAAGTACAGGCGAAGTATTGCGTCCTTGTGTCCCAATCACCATTGGACACATGACCAATCACTTCCCTCAGTCTTCGTTCAGACTTCCTTCCCGTGAAGAATGACTGACTGTGGACATTTAGAATGTAAAACATTCAGGGAAGTATAAAACATGCTAAGTTGGAACACAGTAAAGATTTAAAGTAATACCCGCAACTTACGCATTATCAAATCTCCATTTCATAATCGATAAGTACAATAAATACAATACTGCTTAATGTTCCCAAGAAGGTAAATACATCAAATACAATAACCAAAAAATACAAGATACAAACTCAAACCAAATCGCTAGCAAATCTAATACAAATAGCACGGGTGTGGGCATCGTGCTTCGCTTGCGATAACGTTTTAGTGAATGGATCCGCCACGTTGCTATCCGTGTGTACTCTACTGATGACAATATCTCCACTCTCGACCACGTCCCGGATATAATGATATTTCCGCGGAATGTGCCTCGTGCGTCGGTGAGATCTCGGTTTCTTTGCCAATGCAACCGCACCCTCGTTGTCACATAAAATCTCAACAGGGTCGGCAATGCTAGGAACCACTCCCAGATCAAGGATGAACTTCCTCATCGATACAGCCTCCTTTGCAGCTTCACTTGCCGCAATGTACTCAGACTCGGTCGTTCAATCAGCCACTGTGTCTTTTTTGGAGCTACTCCAGGAGATAGCACCACTGTTTAACAGGAACACGAACCCCGATTGATATCGGCAGTCATCCCTGTCGGTTTGGAAGCTGGCGTCGGAGTAACCAGTTACCCTCAGTCCCTCTTCCCCACCATATACTAAGAACATCTCCTTAGTCCTCCGAAGATACTTGAGAATGTTCTTCACCGCTGTCCAATGTTCCTCACCAGGGTTGGCTTGATATCTACTTGTCATACTCAATGCACAAGAGACATCAGGCCTAGTACACAACATGGCGTACATGATCGAGCCTATTGCCGAAGCATAAGGTACTTGCCTCATTACTTCCCGTTCCATAGGGGAACTCGGGCATTGAGTCTTACTCAATACCAAACCATGTGACATAGGTATGAACCCCTTCTTGGAGTCCTCCATCCTAAACCTCTTTAGGACCTTGTCAATGTACATGCTTTGGCTCAAACCAATCAACCTGCGGGATCTAACTCTATAAATTTTAATCCCAAGAATATAAGCTGCATCTCCCAAATCCTTCTTGAGAAACAACTCCCTAGCCAGGCTTTTACACCTTGCAGAGTTGGGACGTCGTTCCCAATTAGCATAATATAATCCACATAAAGGACTAGGAATACAACTATGCTCCCACTAGCCTTGATGTATACGCATGGATCATCCTTGCTTTTAGAGAAGCCAAACTCTTTGACCTTCTCATCAAAGCACAGGTTCCATCTTCGAGAGGCTTGCATAAGTCCATAGATGGACTTCTTAAGCTTGCAGACCTTATCCGGAAACTCAGGATGTACAAAACCCTCAGGTTGTGTCATATACACCTCCTCTGATAGTGTTTCATTAAGGAACGCGGTTTTGATGTCCATCTGCCATATTTCATAATCATAAAATGTGGCAATGGCCATGAGTATCCGAATAGACTTCAACATAGCCACCGGGGAAAAGGTTTCTGTTGGGGTTTCACGAACAAAGCGGAAGCGAAGTAACAACAAGCAAAGCAAGAGTACAAGCAAACAAAGCATAAAACCCCAAAATGGACCAAACTCTATAACATATATTTGCAACATGAAAAAAGAGAAGGAAGAAGATTATACCTTTCTCCTTAGCTCCAGTAATCTGTAGAAGAGGATGCTGTTGATTGGGAAGCAAAATAGATTCCCTCTATTGCAAGTCTACACCAGGTTTGTGAGATCTCAGCCTTCCCTCTTCCGCTGGACTCAACTCACATGCACTCTAAAATGAAACTCTAAAAGAGCTCTAAGTGTTTGTGGGTATTTTTCAAAGTGTCAAGAGGTTCCAATGAGAGACAAAGAGAGAGGTTTTAAAGACTAATTCGTGCCATTTCAACTCCCTAAACCGGTCACCAGCTTTAAAGAAAGCTATACATGCATTGGTCAAAAAGGGAGGTGGGAGACAAAAGCTGCATGCTGTCAGACGGATTCCGCGCCGCGTGCACCGCGTCGCGTAATTTGCCTGCATACCAATTTCTCCACTTTGACACTTATAGTCCCTCAATATAGGTTGCTGTCGAGATCAACCCCCGGCGTGTGACCCAATAGGCCCACACTATATCGGCAGTGATCCTAATGGCATACGTGCGTCAGTGGGCATACTCCAACAAACTCCCACTTGCACATGACACACCGTACCCAAAACCACAGACAGAGAGCGGCCTCTAGTAACGAAACTCTGACCCCAACAAGCATGGGTTTTGTCATCAAGAACAAAAACCAAATCCAGAATCAGATACGGAATGATCCTATAGATAAGTGATCATTCATCCCTTCGTTCGCGATATCCGTGTGAACACGTTACATGGTTAAATGTCAATTTCCAGACCGTTCACGATAATGTTTCTCGATCTCGATTGATGGTGACCCAAAATCTAGTTGCAATCGATCAAATATCATCGTAACTTGAGCATGGCCATGCATTTTACGTCAGCGCTCAATCATCGAGGGGCCCATGGATATCTCTATAAAACTAGAGGAACAAATCCCTTTGACTACATTGCTCCGCCACATACACCATACTTTACCTAAAAGCTCCCTTTATAACAGCCAGTTACGAACTGCGTTTGAAAGCAATCAAAGTAAAGTAGATCCATGCTTTGGAACACATGTATCTCCAGTCTAAGGACAAAATGATATTATCATCCTGACTTACTCGTGACAGAAACCATGAAGTAAGTTCAGGTGTGGGTCGTCCAGTCACTTGACCATTGCAAGCACAGGCAAAGTGTTGCGTCTCTTTTATCTAATCCATTATTAGATAGCGACCAACCACTTCCCTCAGCCTTATATCAAACTTCCTCCCCGTGAAGAATGACCGACTGTGGACATTTAGAATGAAAAGAGCATTCTGGGAAGTGTTAAACATGCTAAGATGGAACACAGTAAGGACTCATAAAATATCCGCCCTCGGCGCATTATTAAATCACATTTAATAATCAATATAGTATGAAGTACAATACTGCTTAATGTTCCCCAAGATAATATATACCAAACATATAACTAAAACAAACTCAAGCTTTGTTTACCTAGGCCTAGTATGATAAACATCACTAGCCCGTGACAACAGCTTAGTTAATAGATCTGTCATAAAGCCATCCGTATAAACTCTGCTAGCGTTCATGTCTCTACCTCAACCAATCACTCATAAAGTATGCGTTGGTGAGACCATGACGCTTCTTACAATTCATCGTACCTTCATTGTTTCAGAAGAACACAATAAGGCAAATGATTACTCAGACTTAGGTTCTTATAGTAAAGCCATCATACCCTCATTGTCTCAGAAGAACCCAATAGGGTCAGTGATGCTTCAAGAACTCTTTTGATCAACAACACCATATTTTGTAGGATCATGAACTCCGATTGAGAACGGCAGTTATCCCTTTCTATTCAGAAGCGAACACTAGAGTAACAACTTATTCTTGCTTCTTTTACAATAGAGTATCAAGAACATATCTAAATATTTCTTGATGCCTTAAATCGGTTTTGTATATTCTATAGTCGTCATGGATGCATAATTCCTTACTTTATCTTTTGAACAATTCAAGGTAAGGACATTATCTCCATTTCATCACAACTATAGAATTACAACAATGCTCCCACTAGCCCTGACATTCATATGTGTTTCATCCTTGCTCATTGAAAACTCAAACAATTGATTTTCATATCAAAGCAAAGGTTGTAACCTAGAGATGCTTATTTAAGTCCACCATGGAACTCCTTTTGCTTGTAGACTTTACAGGGATACACTTAATGTAACAGACCATCAGACAGTGTTATAAGCACTTCCTCAGAAAATTCCTATTAAGGAATGTGGTCTTTGAATTAGGTTGTTGTAGCCATAAAAAGGCGCTAAAAAATTACAAGTATCCGAGTTTACTTCAACATAACCACCGGTAGAGAATTTTTAGATGATACCCTCCTCATGGTCAATCATCATAAAACTATCTCCTACTAGTCGGTATTCAAAGTTTTCTACGAACTCAGTATTCGACATAACCACTGAAAGAAAGTCCTCATATGATACCTTCCACATGGTCAATCATAGATCTTTCTTATCAGTCGGTATTCGAAGTCATAAATATATCCATGTTGGTCTCTTTCTACAAAGAACCATTTTTACCTTTCGAGTTTCCACTCAAGGGTTGGGTCTACCAAGTCCAATACTTGGATATCCCTCATGGATTGCATCTCATTTTCATTGCCCCTTTCCTTCTAGCGGACTCTAGGCCCACTCTTGTTTTGGTAGTTTGATGTAAACATCATTAAGTCGTCTCCCTCAAATATAAAATTATATCTTTCCGGCCTTATGACAACTATTACCAAGTTTAAAGAGGTAATGATTTAATGTCACGTGCTCTAGCATAGCCATGCTGAGCTTCAATCATAATTGATTGCTAGTGCCAACATCAGGTTTTTCCATTCAAGTTAAACTTTACTCCCACTGGCACCTACAGATATTTGAAACCTTTTTCCTTTTGAAAAACATATTCTTGTTCAAATATCCCATGGCTACAGCGTAATACTTAATGAAGTAGAACCTATAGATTCTGGGTTCCTCCAACTCACCCTAAACGCAAGTTGAGGAATTCGGACTTTGTGATGGACTAGCAAAGACATACTTTCTAGTATCATCATCTAAGGTGCATACTTAACCATCTTTGTTGGTTTGGCTTTTGGAACATTTCCCGCCACTCTCAAAGTACTCCGCAAACAATAGTGTTCTTTGGTTAAACCCATCATAATCGTGTTGGAGCATGCCCACTGACATACGTATGCCGTATCACTGCCGATGAGGTGCGGGCCTATTGGGTCATACACCTAACTTCTACCCAATTAGACCTAAGTGGAAATAGCTGGTCAAAATGGTCAAATTCAAGTTGGCCTAGGCTTTACGACCGTGAAGGATGCTCCACGGGTCGTGAAGCAAGGTGTCCCCATGAGTCCTTACACGAGAATTATGGCTCGTGGACCAGAGTGGCTTCACGGTCCTTCACGGACCGTGAAGGGATCGTGAAGGATAAATGCGCCACGGATACCTCTACGACTTGTAAAAAACACAGCACGGGCCGTGGAGCTTTTAAGCTTCACGGGCCGTAACAGCCCGTGAGAGGTCGTGAAGCCCAGAAAACTAAGTGGCACTTGAATTTTATTGGCTGTGGTTTATTGGTCCAATCAAAATTCAAGCTATGGTCGGCTAAGGGAATCCAAGTGACGAAAACATGGTTTATTTAAGGTGTTACCTTGATAGCCATTCAATCCTTTTGTCATTTTTGAAAGCAAAAACACTCTAAAAACACTTCAAAGAGAAGTTCTTGTGAGGTTGAGTGTTTAGTTCCAGAGATTGAAGGGCTGTAGATCAAGAATCCAACCAAGGAGAGTGTGGGTTTTGATCATCTTGCTAGCACAAGGTACAAGTACTTGGTGTATCACTTCGGTAGAAGTACTTGGATACCTTTTCTCCACGTTTTGGTTCATCCCATCCGCAAAACAACCTTCTCACAGTAGCAAGGAGCTTAGGAGGAAGGTATAACACCATTTCTACCCTTGTGTTTGTCTTGTTATGGTTGCATGCAAGTTTGTTTCAAGTTTATACCATTCTATGGAGTTCAAGAAATTGTTGATGTAAATTGCTTATATCTTTTCTTCCGTTGCGTTTCTGTGATGTACTTGAACTCCTACAAATCAGACCATAACTAGAATGTCCAGTTCCTCCACTTGGCGACCATATATAATAATATGTCCTAGGAGGTTTGAATTATGAGACAAAACCATAATTCTTATAATGGTCACAAAACTCATAACTACATCCTCAATATCTCTATTAGATTTGAGTATTATAGTCTTTTGCCCTCTTAGTAATGTACTTTGTCATGGATGTGTCTTGAACACCTCTCACGGCTTCAGACGAGTGTCTAACAAATTAAACATATTCATCCTTTTTACCTTCACTGGTAAGGTAACAAAGTATCCAATGTTACTCCTTCGGTTTTGCTTGAACGGACTACACACAAAAGTGTGAACGAAATCCAACAAGCCTTCATTACTCTCACATACATAAGTGAAGGATGTTTGAGTCATTCTACCCTAATAAATAAGATTTACAATCATCAATTGATCCTAGGTCAAAAGATCCAAGTTCCTCCTCTCGGCGACACCATTTAATTGAGGCGTCCTTGGAGGGTTTAATTGCGAGACAATCCCACAATCTCTAAGATGGTCTCGGAATTCGGAAGTAAGATACTTTCCACCCCTATCGGATCTAAGCATCTTAATTCTTTTCCCAAGTTGATTTTCAACTTCGTTTTGATAAGTCCTAAACACCTCAAAGGTTTCGGACTTTTCTCTCACCAAGTAGACATACCCATATCGACTATAATCATCAATAAAGGTAACGAAGTAGCGGAAGTGATCTCTAGTGGCATGCTTGAACGGACCACACACATCAGTGTGAACGATATCCAACAAGTCTTTCGCCCTCTCACATTCACCGGTGAAGGGTGCTTTGGTCATCTTGCCCAATACACAAGATTCACATACTTCACTAGACCCGTGGTCAAATGATTCCAAGATCCCGTCCGCTTGGAGGAGTAAGGAGATGTTCTTAGTATATGGTGGGGAAGAGGAGCTGAGGGTAACTGGTTACTCTGACGCCAGCTTCCAAACCGACACGGATGACTGCCGATCTCAATCGGGGTTCGTTCCTGGTAAACGGTGGTGCTATCTCTTAGAGGAGCTCCAAACAAGACACGGTGGCTGATTCCACGACCGAGTCTGAGTACATTGCGGCAAGTGAAGCTGCAAAGGAGGCTGTATGGATGAGGAAGTTCATCCTTAATCTGGGAGTGGTTTATAACATTTCCGACCCTGTTGAGGTTTTCTGTGACAACGAGGGTGCGGTTGCATTAGCAAAGGAACCTAGATCTCACCGACGCACAAGACATATTCCGTGGAAATATCACTATATCCGGGACGTGGTCGAGAGTGGAGATATTGTCATTAGCAGAGTACACACGGATAGCAACGTGGCAGATCCGTTCACTAAACCGTTATCGCAAGCAAAGCACGACGCCCATACCCGTGCTATTGGTATTAGATTTGCTTGCGATTTGGTTAGAGTTCGTATATTGTATTCTTTGGTTATTGTATTTGATGTATTTACCTTTTGGGAACATTGAGCAGTATTGCATTTATTGTACTTATCGATTATTAAATGGAGATTTGATAATGCGCTAGTTGCGGATATTACTTTAAATCTTTACTGTGTTCCAACTTAGCATGTTTTATTCTTCACTGAATGTTTCACATTCTAAATGTCCATAGTCGGTCATTCTTCATGGTAAGGAAGTCTGAAAGAAGACTGAGGGAAGTGATTGGTCATGTGTCCAATGGTGCTTGAGACACGGGGATGCAATACTTCGCCTGTACTTGAAAGGGGTTTCAAGTGACTGGACGACCCACACCTGACTCCACTTTGTGGTACTAGTCATGAGTGTATCAGGATGATAATATCATTTCATCCTCATACTGGAGATGCATGTGTCTGCATCACTTTGGTTTGCTTTGTTTTGATTGTTTTCAAACGCAGTCCGTAACTGGCTGTTATAAAGGGAGCAGTTGGGCAAAGTATGGTCAATGTGGTGGGCAATGTAGTCAAAGGAATTTGTTCCTCTGTTTAGAGAGATATCCCTGGGCCCCTCGATGATTGGGCGCTGACACCAAAATGCATGGTCGTGCTCGAGTGTGCAGTGATTTGAGTAATCGATTGCAACTCGTATGTTTTAGTCACCACCAATCTTGATCGAGAAACATAAACATGAAGGATTGAGAATGACTTATTACCATGTCTCGCCTTCACGTGGATATCGTGACCAAAGGGATGATTGATCACTTATCTATAGGACCATCTTAAACCTTTTCGTTGTGATTTGGTATTTGTCAGGGATGACATACCCCGTACTGACTTATGGGCAGAGATGTCTTGCTAGAGGCCGCTCTCTGTCTGTGATACATATGGATACGGTGCGTCATGTGCAAGTGGGAGTCTGTTGGAGCATGCCCACTGACACACGTATGTCGTATCACTGCCGATGATGTGAGGGCCTATTGGGTCATACACCTAACTTCTACCCAATTATCCCTAAGTGGAAATAGCTGGTCAAAATGGTCTAATTCCAGTTGACCTAGGCTTCACGACCGTGAAGGATGCTCCACGGGTCATGAAGCAAGGTGTCCCCACGAATCCTTACACGAGCATTATGGCTCGTGGACCAGAGTGGCTTCACGGTCCTTCACGGACCGTGAAGGGATCGTAAAGGATAAATGTGCCACGGATACCTCTACGACTTGTAAAAAACACAGCACGGGCCGTGGAGCTTTTAAGCTTCACGGGCCGTAACAGCCCGTGAGAGGTCGTGAAGCCCAGAAAACTAAGTGGCACTTGAATTTTATTGGCTGTGGTTTATTGGTCCAATCAAAATTCAAGCTATGGTCGGCTAAGGGAATCCAAGTGACGAAAACATGGTTTATTTAAGGTGTTACCTTGATAGCCATTCAATCCTTTTGTCATTTTTGAAAGCAAAAACACTCTAAAAACACTTCAAAGAGAAGTTCTTGTGAGGTTGAGTGTTTAGTTCCAGAGATTGAAGGGCTGTAGATCAAGAATCCAACCAAGGAGAGTGTGGGTTTTGATCATCTTGCTAGCACAAGGTACAAGTACTTGGTGTATCACTTCGGTAGAAGTACTTGGATACCTTTTCTCCACGTTTTGGTTCATCCCATCCGCAAAACAACCTTCTCACAGTAGCAAGGAGCTTAGGAGGAAGGTATAACACCATTTCTACCCTTGTGTTTGTCTTGTTATGGTTGCATGCAAGTTTGTTTCAAGTTTATACCATTCTATGGAGTTCAAGAAATTGTTGATGTAAATTGCTTATATCTTTTCTTCCGTTGCGTTTCTGTGATGTACTTGAACTCCTACAAATCAGACCATAACTAGAATGTCCAGTTCCTCCACTTGGCGACCATATATAATAATATGTCCTAGGAGGTTTGAATTATTAGACAAAACCATAATTCTTATAATGGTCACAAAACTCAGAACTACATCCTCAATATCTCTATTAGATTTGAGTATTATAGTCTTTTGCCCTCTTAGTAATGTACTATGTCATGGATGTGTCTTGAACACCTCTCACGGCTTCAGACGAGTGTCTAACAAATTAAACATATTCATCCTTTTTACCTTCACTGGTAAGGTAACAAAGTATACAATGTTACTCCTTCGGTTTTGCTTGAACGGACTACACACAAAAGTGTGAACGAAATCCAACAATCCTTCATTACTCTCACATACATAAGTGAAGGATGTTTGAGTCATTCTACCCTAATAAATAAGATTTACAATCATCAATTGATCCTAGGTCAAAAGATCCAAGTTCCTCCTCTCGGCGACACCATTTAATTGAGGCGTCCTTGGAGGGTTTAATTGCGAGACAATCCCACAATCTCTAAGATGGTCTCGGAATTCGGAAGTAAGATACTTTCCACCCCTATCGGATCTAAGCATCTTAATTCTTTTCCCAAGTTGATTTTCAACTTCGTTTTGATAAGTCCTAAACACCTCAAAGGTTTCGGACTTTTCTCTCACCAAGTAGACATACCCATATCGACTATAATCATCAATAAAGGTAACGAAGTAGCGGGAGTGATCTCTAGTGGCATGATTGAACGGACCACACACATCAGTGTGAACGATATCCAACAAGTCTTTCGCCCTCTCACATTCACCGGTGAAGGGTGCTTTGGTCATCTTGCCCAATACACAAGATTCACATACTTCACTAGACCCGTGGTCAAATGATTCCAAGATCCCGTCCGCTTGGAGCTTGGCGATGCGTTTCTTGTTTATGTGGCCTAAACGACCATGCCAAAGAGACATTTTAACCAAAACATTTTTGGATCCCGTATCAACATTCATGATTGATCTATTGTTTCTCAAGCTTACGCTTGTTTCATATATGCCATGACATGAAAATGCTTTGAAACAAAAGGAACCATTCTTATAACATAAAATAGAACCATTCATAAATTCAAAATCATATCCATCATCGTACAATGCATATAAGGAAATAATGTTTCTTGCCACACAGGGCGAATAACATACATTCAATAAAACAATAGATAAGCCGGATTGAAAGGCAAGCTCAACACTTCCTATCTTATCAACAGGGACAACCGACTTGTTTCCCATAATGAGGTTCAGCTCTGCATCAACCAAGTCCCTACTTCTTGTTAGTACCTACACATTATTGCAAACGTAAGTATCACACCCGCTGTCTAAAACCCAGGCGTTAGAAGTAGAAGTGTTATGGAGTTCAATCATGTACATACCGGAGGCAGCGGCACCTTTGGATCTCAACTTCTTGAGCTCCTCCGTGTACTTGGGGCAACTACGCCGATAGTGACCCTTTTCCCCACAGAAGTAGCAGGTTGCCTCTTCCGGAGAGGTGACAGCGGTAGCAACTTGTTTTCCCTTCGCCTCCGGGGTTGAGACAGGGTTAGGCTTTGGTGTTGCCACCTTAGCCTTTCCCTTCCCCTTTCCTTTAGAGGCCGAAGAAGGTTGCTTTCGCTTCTTGCCACCCTCTTTGATTGCAAGGACGGCGGTGGAGGAAGATGGCTTCGTCTTGGCCATGTTAGACTCTACAGTCTTCAACATGCCATGAAGCTCCATTATGGTCTTATCCATATTATGCATATGGAAGTTCACAATGAAGGGCCCGTAAGATGGAGGCAAAGATTGGAGGATTATTTCAACCACCAACTCTTTCCCCATAGGGAACCCCAACTTCTCTAATTGATCCACATAGCCCTTCATACGAAGGACATGTGAACTCACGTTGCCGCCCTCCTGCATCCGGCAACCAACGAAGGCTTTGAAGCATTTGTACAACTCCTGCCTCGCTTGCATCTGGAACATGTCCTTCAGCTGTGTTATCATCTCATACGCACTCACAGTCTCGAATTGCCTTTGCAACTCGGGACTCATGGTCGTAAGCATGAGGCAGGTTATGTCATTGGTGTCCTTGACTCGTTTATCATACGCGTCCTTGACAGCCCTCGTTGCATTGGTAGCAGGTGGGTCCGGAAGAGGAGTCTCCAAGACCTCTAGCTTCATCTCATGGCATAGGACAGTTCGCAAATTCCTAAACCAATCCATGAAGTTAGGTCCTTGAAGTTTCTCCTTTTCAAGGAAAGGACGTAGCGACATGTTTGCGGTGTTGGTGTTGGTGCTAGTAGATGCCATCTACAAGCAAAATACGAAGTTTGGTTAGTTTGACGTATTAAATCCTTGTTAAATAATTACCCACTTGTTTATAAAACAAATTATGTTAACAAGGGCCAAGAACCTCAAAGTACCCCAATCCATGACGGGTTTGCCGCGGATCACTTCATGGAGCTACTTAGGCCGGTAAACGCTTTACTGATTGCAATCCGTGAACGCAACTCTTAGACACTTGCGGGATGCTAGGTACTCATAGCACCCATTTGGCATGTTTGATCCCTCCACACCATTCCTCATTACTCCACCATGGTAGCTCGGTATGGGCACGACAACTACCAACGCGTTTTAAGTCTTGTAATTGTAAATCGACCAACAAGATAGACGGTGGTACTCTAGCCCAATGGCCGGCTCGGCTAAGCTCGACATTCCAACCTTGCGAGTTGCCACACGCACCTTTCACACAGTTACACAAAACCGATCTCGGCTAAGCTCGACGACCGATCTTGTTTCACTAGATTCGGGTGGTGTCATCTTATGGTTGGTGTGTGATTTACTTTTGAGAAAAACGGGATTTTGTCTCTCCGGTTATAAACAATTTTTAACCAATTCTTGTTGTGGCGCGCGAGGGTTTGTTAACCAATTCAAAACTCTTGGTATTATTTATTTTGAAAAATTTTCAAGCTTGCGAAGAAACAAAACAACCAAGCAAGAAATACAAAATAAATATAACAACCACGCAAAGTAAACACATCCGGTAACGAGCCAACCCTATGCGTCTTGCCCGTGAGCCATCGGGCAAGACTAAGTCATCTAAGGACTAACTCCGAATGACTTGATGCGTGCTCCTCCCACTTGATCCATTGCGTCTCCCACCGACTTCCGGATCCAAGATTGAGCAAAGACACCTTCTCCCGGTTCTTCTTTGGTTGTCTTCGGTTCTACTTTTACAATTTACAAATTTAAAAGGAAATGGCATGCAAACCACGATATCTATTCTAAGCTAATACTAACATTTACAAAGAATAGGAAACTGGCATGCAAGCCGTTAAATATTACAAACCGAATGAACTTATTAATTATTACAAACCAAGTGTGGTACAAACCACCAAATGAATGAATAAATAATTACAACCAACCAAAGCACATCACATAAGTCAAAAGGCTCAACGTTACCGGATTTACAAACAACCACAACAAACAACGCAAAACAACACGGTGTGCCACACCAAACCGTGTAAAATATCCCAACTAGATTTATTCCAAAACTACCTAAAACACCCAAGGCACGAGTGAATAAATCTTGTACGTATGCATTAGAAATTCCAAACACTTTGAAAATCCATATTCAAATATACACAACACAAGTATATGCACGTGCACGTTATCATGCCAAAACCGTCCGATACATATAAATATGCGAGTTAGGATATTATGGGGTTTTCTAAATGGTCAAAAGACCAATCAAAACTACTAGAAAAATCCATAAAATGGCCAAATCATTTTTTCAAAGTTTTTCTTTTAAAACGGGTCAAAAAACAATTTCCAGACGACTTCACGACCACTGCCCTTCACGACCTCTCATGGCCGGTGAAGGCAGTGCGTCCCACAACTCATGAAAAATTTCAAAAAACCCTATCACGACCTCAACCCCACACTGAGATCGTGTAGGTTTCACGACCGTGAAGAAAAACGCTTCACGCCCGTGAAGGCCTCCTGGACAGAATGTCCAGATCGCATAAAAAATGATTTTCAGACCAAAATGGTGCATGCAAGGCATCAAGATGGCTCTGATACCACTGTAGGAGTTCATGTAACAACACAAAAACGCAACGGAAGCAAGAACAAAGCATTTTCAAAAGGATTTTGCAACATAAACTCCATAAATGGTAAAGAATTGATAACATGCATGCAACCAAAACAAACAACAACACAAGGAGAAGAAGTGCTATACCTTTCTCCTAAGCTCCTAGCTTCTGGAAAGGGTTGTGTATTGATGGGATGAACTAAATCTTGAAGAAATGGCCCTCAAGTTCCTCCACCGAAGTGATACACCAAAAACTTCACCCTTGTGCTAGCAAAGAAAGATTAAATCTCACACTACTATAGTTGAAATCTTAATCCAGCCCTTTATCATCTGGAAACCCACAAGAACCCTCACAAGAACTCTCTCTTTGAAGCTTCAAGTGTATTTTTAGTGAATTTGACAAAAGGTCCTTAAGCTACAAAGGCATAAGCCTTATATAGACCTTACGAACGACCTCATCTCAGTCTTAGCCGGCCAAGAGCTTGATTATTATTGGACCACCATGAACAAGCCAATGAGAATCAAGTGCCACTTAGTTTTCCGAGCTTCACGACCTTTCATGGGCTCTCACAGACCGTGAAGCTTAAAAGCTCCACGGCCCGTGCCGTGTTACTGAAAGTCGTGGAGGTATCTGTGGCGCATTTTCCTTTCACGATTCCCTTCACGTCCCGTGAAGGACCGTGAAGCCACTCTGGTCAACGAGCCGTATGGCTCATGTAGGAACTCGTGGGGACACCTTGCTTCACGGCCCGTGGAGCATCCTTCACGGTCGTGATGCCTAGGTCAACTGGAATTTGACCATTTTGACCACCTATTTCCACTTAGGGCTATTAGGGTAGAAGTTAGGTGTATGATCCAATAGGCCCGTACATCATCGGTAGTGACTCGGCATACGTGTGTCAGTGGGCATACTCCAACAAGTCTACTCTCTATATGCCTCCGAAAAATGTTCGGGAAGTAGTTAAGTAGTACGGAAATTAAAACACACATCTAGATTAGCGGAAATGCGAACGGAAAGGGAAACGGAAACCCGGAAAGTGGGCATCCGACAAATAGACAGTATGTACAGTTTAGACACTATTAGTACGGTGTGTAAGCGAACACTTTAACGAGTTGAAATGCGGAGTGTTTTCCTATCTCTCCAGACCGAATGAGAATTAAAGTGAGAAAACACGAGGAGCTATACGGCATGAACATAGGCATGACCTAGGGATTCTAATGGGGCTTAGTCTCGAGTTTTCTTAGTCGGAGACTCACCAACTCCTCAATTATGGCACCAGCGTTACTTTTAGGATGCAAGACCCTCTCGGCTTTTAGCTTAACGAGATCTTCTCTAAGAGCACTAGCACATTCTGACTGAGATATCGTCGGAAAATTCCTACAAGCGCCCTCATGTAGCAGAGCACCGCATTTCCAACATTTCCCTACATATTTGGCACGCCTCTTTGCCGCATAGATAGAAGTGCCTCGATGAAATTTGGCAAAGTTTTGATTTCTCCTCACATGTTTCTCAAGTCTCATGATTATATCGCGCTGAATGTCAGAAGGAAGTTGAGTACACAGAAAGAGACAAGAAAGGAGAGCACGAGAATCGGAAGAAAGCATATCCAGTTCTTTAAGGTCTGCCGGTAAAAGACCAAACTCACCCCGCTAAGGTGCGGCAGGGTGAGGCCTTGGAACTGCTCTCAGATTAGGATCCGTGTTGCTCGGGAGACTACCCTGTGGTCTTTCAGACAAGAGTTTGGACACCTGGCCTACTTGATTTTCAAGATTTTGGAGCGAGGCCTGGTGATTTCTTAAAGTGGCTTCCACCTGATTGAGTCTAGCATCAGTTTGGTCGAATCGTAGCTCAGATCGTGCTAGATATTGCTTCACAAGATCCTCCAGAAAGGAAGGTCCTGAAGATGATGATGAAGATTGATTGGGAAGCGGGGGTTGAGTGTTGTACTGACGTGGTTGCTCATATGGTTGCGGTTGACGATCGAACTACCGAGGCTGACGATCGAACTGCTAAGGCTGACGTTCAAACTGCTGAGGCTGACGTGGTCTCTGCGGGTATGGAATTCCTAGAGAGGGTTTAGTGGTTTGGTTATGATAACTGAAGTTCGCGTGATCCCTCTATGCATGATTATAGTTGGTTGCATTGGGATTATACTGAGACCTCGGCTGATTAGTAATGAAATCGACTTCCTCATGAGCAGGAGTTTCCTCCTGGCATTGGTCACTAGGATGTGGCCCTGAGCAGAAATTACAAGTAACCTGTTTAGGAGGAGCACACATCTGATCCATTTTCTTTGTCAACTTCTCTACCTGTGCAGAGAGATCAGATAAAGCATCCACATTGAAAACTCCACCGTTCTTTGGCGGTTTCCATCTCGTGGAGGGGTTACATTGGTAGCTGTTGGTTACCATATCTTCGATAAGATCATAGCACGCTTGTTGGTCTTTGCTACCCAATGCACCTCCTTCGGCAGCATCTATCATCTGCCGAGTGACAACGGATAAGCCATTATAAAATATGAAAATTTGATTCCATAGCTCGTATCCGTGTGAAGGACATCTCCTCATGATATCCTTGTATCTCTCCTAGGCATCATAAAGACTTTCCCCATTAGTCTGCTGAAACGATGAGATATCATTACGCAGATTGGCCGTTTTGGCCGGCGGGTAGTATTTAGCTAGAAATTTGGCAACAAGATCATTCCATGTAGCAACGGAGTTCACCTGGAGAGAATTAAGCCAAAGCTTGGCTTTGTCTTTGATAGAAAACGGGAATAAATGCAAGTGAATGGCGTCATCAGTAACACCATTGATTTTAAACGTATCGCAGATTTCGAGAAAACTGCGGATGTGAGCGTTAGCATCCTCGTCGAGTAAACCATGAAATTGAACAGAATTTTGAACCATCTGAATTACGTTTGGTTTGATTTCAAAATTGTTCGCTGCCACCCTAGGTCGAATGATGCTATTCTGGATGTTGTTGATATCCGGACAAACATAGTCATTGAGTGTCCTAACATGTGGTGGTCCTTCTTCCGCCATGTTTAGTAAACGTTCTCTTTGGCGTTGGCATTGACGGCGTCGGCGTCGTCGAAACTCACGCTCCGGTTTTTGAAAAGGCTCAATTTGCTCAGAAGAGAACAAACTGACAGAGGGTGCGAGAAAGAGGTAGAAAAAGCAAGTGACTACCTAATCAGGCACACCTAACTTAAGTAACAGGTAACAAGATCAAATCAACAATTAAACTATTTCTTAGTATTGCCTGTCCTCGGCACCGGCGCCAAAAACTTGGTGTGCTACGGACTGCGGGTTTTTCTTGTTATAAAATCTTGTGACACAACCTCGTTTTAAATTTATAAAAAAGATGTTACTAAGCAGATACTACACACGACTCAGGCAAGTATAACCTGGTCAATAGCAGCATAGACTCGGTAAGACCGGATATCGTTCCACCAGTACATGAAGCTACCAATACTTAAGTCTCATTGTTGTTTGATCAACAGAATTAATATTAAAGCAAGTAACAGAATGAACTAAATTAATCAAGAACTACAGTAACTAACATAGACTAACACTAAAGGCAAATAGCAGGATAACAGACCACTCAGGCTTTCGAATCATCGAGACTAATTATGGCAATAACACAATACAAAACATAATATGAATACTTGAATAGATTGAGCGCATAGCATGCTGTTCTAATACTCAACAAAACCATATTATCATGCACAAATCATCACTCGAGTTATCAAGACTCAGATTCAACACTTAAACATGATTAAGCAAGCAACGGCATATCAGAATTCAACTACAGATCCACCAGATCGCGTCCAAATCAGACTACAAAGACAAACATCTTTTCAAATGACATGTCCAGTAGTCCTCAGAACCTAAAAAGGTGTCAAAGCAGTTAAAATGGTTAAAACAAGCAAAAACAGCATACTGTGGTAAAAATGCCTTCTACGGCCGTAGGAATTTCTTCATACGGTCGTAGGAGGTTGTACTGTTCTACGGTCGTAGGAATTTCTTCATGCGGCCGTAGGAACCAGTACGACATAACAGTTTAATCTAACATAAAGGCATTCAACAACAAATTACAATCTACACTTTAATCTCAGATCATAAACACATGTAAATTGGTACAATGGGGTCACAAACTCCTCTAAACTCAAACCTCACAATTAAGGGATTTTAATATTTAGCCACATGATTACTAAAGATATGAACATGTTAAACCTACCATTTCTAGTATAGCCAACACTTCTTAAAACATGAATCATGTGATATGCACATTGAACACCAAGACAAGCATAACAAAGGCATACATGTGAGTTCATTTCACCATCTAAGCATACCAACAAACATCTTTGTGAATCCTTTAATTATTAGTAGCATGTTTAACCTATAAATACACCAAATGACTAGATTTTCATCGGATATCATAAGGCATGCATAAAACCAACATATGAATAAAATGACCAATAATGGATGAACCTGAAATAATTCAAAACATATCCCAACAATGATATCTAATGACAACCATGCAAGATCTATCATTTCTAATAACAAACTTAACATGGAATTAATAAAATCAACCATCATTCTTGAATATCCACATGCTTAAACATGGAGTTATCCAATACACATTATCACACATGAACATGGTAAGATTAAACATACTAAGTTGATAAAACATAATTGTATTTAAGATCAAACATGCATATTTAAATCAAGTCAACATAAAAGTCAAATATAATGCCATAACTAGCCAAGAATCATCTTGGCCCAAGTGAAATGAGTTTAGTTATCCATATACATCAATATTAATACTACAACATCTGGAACACATGGGTACATGATTGAAATAAGAAATGGAAAGAGTATACCCAAGCTAGCAATGATAAAATTAAGGAATAAAAGCTCCAAGATGTTGTTCCAAGCCTTCAAATCCAAGATCTACTCCTTAGAATCACCAAGAGAAGTTCCCTAGAGTGTTAGGGTGTTTAAAGAGAGTGTTTGGAGGTGTTCGTCCGAATTGTGGTGTAAAATCGGGACCATTGTGCAAATGGCAGATTATGTCATTTAATCTCTTGTAACAGAACTTCCTACGGCCATAGGAAGTATCCTCTACGGCCGTAGGATGGCTGGAACGGAGTTTCTCCACACGCAATATTCTGCTACTCATCTGACACACGCAAGAAATCTGCCAGGAAATGATTACTGCTGATTAGGAGCTCCTACGGCCGTAGGGATATTCATCTACGGCCGTAGGGTGTCTTTTTAACCCTTCTAGAAGAATAACTCCTATGGCCGTAGGAATTACCTACTGCGGCCGTAGGGTGTCTTTGTTGGAGTTCGTGGTTGAGTACAACGGAAGCATGCAAGTACAAATAACAATTTTCAAAGCAAAAATCAACCATAAAGTGAACCCCATCAATGGATCTAGCTCTACAACAAGGTAATGCAACAAAACAGAAAAAGAAGAAGAGATTTAAACCCTTGATGTCTCTGGTCGGTTGTGTATGGCTAGCTACAAGCTCAATCTACTCCTTGAACTCCTTCTTGAACAATCGAAGTCCACACCGAGAAACAAGGTAACCTTGGTGTACTAGCACCCCAAATACTCTTCCTTTGTGAAAGTATTTTCTGGAACACAACCCAAAACTCCATGGAACTCTTTCTCTCTTGAAAACTTAGCAACTCACTTAGGTTCTAAGTGTATTTCTTAGCATGAATGACCAAGAGTGTAAATGAGAGAAGAGTTGCATGTATTTATAAATTCCAAGTTGCCCCCTGATCTCCCCAAAGTCGGCCCAGAGCTAATCATGAGAGTCAACATGCATTGGTGGAGAGAGGAGGTGAAAAGAATAAAGTTGTTTCTGTCAGGCAGGGTTAGCGCCACTAGCCGCCCATGGTTAGCGCCGCTAACCACTTAAGGTTAGCGCCGCTAACGCGGATGAGATAGCGACGCCAGGGTTAGCGCCGCTAACCCCTGCCAGGAAACCAACTTACATTATTTATCCTTTCTCACCCTCATCTTTTAGGTTGTGTCAAGGTCAACCCCCGGCGTGTGACCCGATAGGCCCATACATCATCGGTAGTGATCATTTAGCGTATGTGTGTCAGTGGGCATACTCCAACAGACTCCCACTTGCACATGACTCACCGTACCCAATACATCACAAACAGAGAGCGTCCTCTAGTAAGACATCTCTGCCCCAAATCAGTATGGGTTTTGTCTTCAGCGCAAAAACCAAACTGCAACCCCGTGTGAAATGGTCCTATTGATAAGTGATCAAACATCCTTTTGTTCGTGATATCCTAGTGAACACGAGACATGGTACTTACCCATTCTCCGTTTGTTCACGATTATGTTTCTCGATCTAGATTGGTGGTGACCAAAATATATAAGTTGCAATCAATCATAAATTATTGCAAGCCTTGAGCATGGCCATGCATTTTGGTGTCAGCGACCAATCATCGAGGGGCCCAAGGATATCTCTCTAAACAGAGGAACAAATTTCTTTGACTTACACTGCCCACCACAGTGATCATACTCTGCCCAACTACTCTCTTTATAACAGCCAGTTACGGACAGCGTTTGAAAACAATTAGAACAAAGCAAACCAAAGTGATGCAGCCACATGCATCTCCGGTTTGAGGATGAACTGATATTATCATCCTGATTTACTCATGACATGTACCACAAAGTAAAATCAGGTGTGGGTCATCCAGTCACTTGAAACACTTTCAAGTACAGGCGAAGAATTACGTCCCCGTGCCCCAATCCCCATTGAACACATGACCAATTACTTCCCTCAGTCTTAGTTCATACTTCCTTCCCGTGAAGAATGACCGACTGCGGACATTTAGAATGCTTACGCATTCAGGGAAGAGCAAAACATGCAAAGTTGGAACACAGTAAAGATTTAAAGAAATACCCGCAACTTGCGTATTACTAAATCTCATTTAATAATCGATAAATACAATTAATACAATACTGCTTCATGTTCCCAATAGGGTAAATACATCAAAAATACTAACCAAATACATAATCAAACCAAATCACTAGCAAATCTAATCCCAATAGCACGCGTATGAGCATCATGCTTTGCTTGCGATAAAGGTTTGGTGAACGGATCCGCCACATTGCTATCCGTGTGTACTCTACTGATGACAATGTCTCCACAATCCACCACGCCCCGGATGTAATGATACTTCCGCGGAATATGCCTCGTGCGTCGGGGAGACCTTGGTTCCTTCGCTAGAGCAACCGTACCCTCGTTGTCACAAAACACTTCAACAGGGTCGGTAATGCTAGGAACCGCTCCCAGATCTTGGATGAACTTCCTCATCCACACAGCCTCCTTCGCAGCTTCACTGGCCGCAATATACTCTGACTCAGTAGTAGAATCGGCCACAGTGTCTTGCTTGGAGCTTCTCCAGGAAATAGCACCACCATTGAGCAGGAACACAAACCCCGATTGAGATCGGCAGTCGTCTCGATCGGTTTGGAAGCTAGCATCGGAGTAACCAGTCACCCGTAGCTCTTCCGCACCTCCAAACACCAAGAACATCTCCTTTGTCCTCCGAAGATACTTGAGAATGTTCATTACTGCCGTCCAATGTGCCTCACCAGGGTTGGCTTGATATCTACTTGTCATACTCAATGCACAAGATATATCAGGCCTAGTACATAACATGGCGTACATGATCGAGCCAATTGCCGAAGCATATGGAACTCGCCTAATTACTTCCCGTTCCTCAGGGGAACTCGGGCTTTGAGCCTTGCTCAACACTAAACCATGTGACATAGGTATGAACCCCTTCTTGGAGTCCTCCATCCTAAATCTCTTTAGGACCTTGTCAATGTACGTACTCTGGCTCAATCCGATCAACCTGCGGGATCTATCTCTATAGATTTTAATCCCCAGCATGTAAGCCACATCCCCAAGATCTTTCATTGAGAAACAACTCCCTAGCCAGGCTTTTACCCCTTGCAAAGTTGGGACGTCGTTCCCAATTAGTAGAATATCATCTACATAAAGAACTAGGAATATAACTACGCTCCCACTAGCTCTAATGTAAACGCATGTCTCATCCTTGCTTTTAGAGAAGCCAAACTCTTTGACTTTCTTATCGAAGCACAGGTTCCAGCTTCGAGAGGCTTGCTTAAGCCCATAAATGGACTTCTTAAGCTTGCAGACTTTATCCGGAAACTCTGGATGTACAAAACCCTCAGGCTGTGTCATATACACATCCTCTGAAAGTGTTCTGTTAAGGAACGCGGTTTTGACGTCCATTTGCCAAATCTCATAATCATGAAATGCGGCAATTGCCAAGAGTATCCAGATAGACTTCATCATAGCCACCGGGGAAAAGGTTTCCTCATAGTCTACACCATGAGTTTGAGTGAAACCTTTAGCCACCAGTCGGGCCTTGAAGGTGTCTACCTCGCCATCCATGCCGATCTTCTTCTTGAAGACCCACTTGCACCCTACGGGTTTACACCCCGGCACGGGATCAACCAAGTCCCAGACTTGATTATCCGACATGGATTGAATCTCGGATTCTATTGCTTCTAGCCACTTGGCGGACTCAGGGCCCACCACAGCGTCCCGGTATTTGGTAGGCTCATCAGAGAACACTACCATGTCGGTGCCCTCAGATATGTTAAAACCATATCTCTCTGGCTCATGCCGACTTCTACCAGATCTTCTAATAAGCAATGGGTTTACATTATCTCCAGCATTATCATGCTGAGAATCAACCCTTACGGGTTGTGAGCTAGTCCCAACATCAGGTTCTACATTGGCAGGCTCTTGAATTTCTTCAAGATCAACCTTTCTCCCACTAGCGTCTTTGGATAGCAGTTCCGTCTCAAGGAACACTGCCCTTCGAGCAACAAATACCTTGTTCTCCGAAGGTTTGTAAAAAAAATATCCCATAGACCCGGCGGGATAACCAATGAAAAAGCACCTTTCGGTCCTGGGCTCCAATTTGTCCTCAGCCTCACGTCTCACGTAGGCAGGACAACCCCAGACCTTTAAATATGAAATGGATGGAACTTTTCCATGCCACATCTCATACGGTGTTTTCTTAACCTTCTTTGTTGGTACGAGGTTAAGGATTTTACCGGCCGTCTCAAGCGCATATCCCCAAAACGTAACGGGAATGTCCGTACGAACCATCATAGACCGAACCATATCTAACAATGTCCGGTTCCTCCTCTCGGCGACACCATTTAATTGTGGCGTCCTAGGAGGGGTTAATTGCGAGAAAATCCCACAATCCCTTAGATATTCACGGAACTCGGAACTAAGATACTCACCTCCTCTATCAGATCGTAGCATCTTAATCCTTTTCCCTAGTTGATTTTCCACCTCGTTTTGATAAGTCTTGAACACCTCAAAGGTATCCGACTTTTGTCTCACCAAGTAGACATACCCGTATCGACTATAATCATCAATAAAGGTAACGAAGTAGCGGGAATGATCTCTTGTGGCATGCTTGAACGGACCACACACATCCGTGTGAACGATATCCAACAAGTCTTGCGCCCTCTCAAAACACCGGTGAAGGGTGCTTTGGTCATCTTGCCCAATACACAAGATTCGCATACTTCATTAGACCCGTGGTCAAATGATTCCAAGATCCCATTCGCTTGGAGCTTGGCAATGCGTTTCTTGTTTATGTGGCCTAACGGACCATGCCATAGAGATAATTTATCCAAAACGCTTTTGGAACCCGAATCAACATTCATGATTGATCTAGTGCTTTGCAAGCTTACGCTTGTTTCATATATGCCATGACATGGAAATGCTTTAAAATAAAAGACATGATCTTTGTAACATTCAATGCTACCATTCTCAAATTGAAAGTTAAATCCATCGTCATACAAGGCATACAATGAAATAATGTTTCTTGCCACGCAGGGCGCAAAAGATACATTTAACAAAACAATAGATAAGCCGGAAGGAAAGGTGAGCTCCACACTCCCAATCTTCTCAACTGGGACAACCGCCTTGTTTCCCATGATGAGATCCAGCTCTCCATCAACCAGGTCCCTACTTCTTCTTAGTACCTACACATTATTACAAACGTGAGTACCACACCCGTTGTCTAAAACCCAGGTGTTAGAAGTAGAAGTGTTATGGAGTTCAATCATGTACGTACCGGAGGCAGCGACACCTTTAGCTCGAAGCTTCTTGAGCTCCTACGTATACTTGGGGCAACTACGCCGGTAGTGACCCTTCTCCCCGCAGAAGTAGCAGGTTGCCTCTTCCGGAGAGGTGGCAACGGGAGCCACTTGCTTCCCCTTCGGCTCCGGGGTTGGGTTAGGTTTGGGCTTTGGCCCTTGGGCCTTGGCCTTCCCCTTTCCCTTCCCCTTCGTACCCGAAGCGGGTTGCTTCCGCTTCTTGCCACCCTCGTTGATGGCTAGGAGGGCAGTGGAGGTGGAGGGCTTTGCCTTGGCAAGCTCGGACTCAGTAGTCTTGAGCATGGCGTGCAATTCCATAATGGTTTTATCCATACTAGGCATATGGAAGTTCACAATGAATGGTCCATATGACGGAGGCAAAGATTGGAGGATTATTTCAACCGCCAACTCTTTCCCCATGGGAAAGCCCAACTCCTCAAGCTGATCCACGTACCGTTTCATCTTAAGGACGTGGGAGCTAACATTGCCGCCCTCCGGCATCTTACAACCGACAAAAGCCTTGACACACTCATAAAGCTCTTGCCTTGCTTGCAATTAGAACATGTCCTTAAGCTGAGAAATCATCTCATACGCACTCACTTTCTCGAATTGCCTTTGCAATTCGGGACTCATGGTCGTTAGCATTAGGCAAGTGACATCATTAGTGTCACGGACTCGCTTTTCATGCGCGTCCTTCACGGCTCTTGGCGTATTGATTGCCGGCACCTCCGGAAGAGGTAACTCAAGGACCTCTAGCTTCATCTCTTGACGTAGGACAATTCTCAAAGTCCTATGCAAATCAATGAAGTTTGGCCCCGTGAGTTTCTCCTTTTCCAGAAATGGACGGAGTGACATGTTGGTGGTGTTGGTTTTGCTAGTAGATGCCATCTACAAGCAAAGTACGAAATTGGTTAGTTATGACGTATTAAATCCTTGTTAAAATAATTACCCACTTGTTATAAAAACTATTGGTCCCGAATGGATACTACAACAACAAATGTTTGTAGAAGGGGGGTTGAATACAAACTTTAGCAAATTAAAATTTAAGAGACACGCAGTTTACTTTTATATAATTCTTATTGATATGAATCAAGAATTACATGAACTAGATGCGGAAAATCTAAGTTCAATAAAAGGTGGCAACTAAATTTGTCTAACACATATACTGAGCTAATCTTAAACAACTTATGTCTAAGATGTTCAACACATGAACAAGTTTGTTATACTAAAAATAAAATGCTAACTCTTCTAGTTCTCAACAAATGAGATTTCAGTATTCAACTATCTATTCGCATACTTAGCATGTTTCCATGCATGAGTATATATAAGCAAGGTGTGTCCGGGTTGATGAAGAGAGAAGGAGACAAAGATACTTGGTTTAATAATATTATAATAGATAAAGGTAGTGGGTGGAAGGTAGTTTAACTTTACACGCAAAGTGTGTAAAGTAAACATACTTTTCAGTAATGAGTTTACCCACTATCTATTATTATACTATTAAATTACTACCTTTATGTCTTGAGAAAGTAAACTTCTCCTTCCATGCTTGTGCTTTAATCAACACCATGCTTTCTGAAGATTTGACTTTACCAAGTATGGTGTTGCCAGCCATACTTAACATCATATATTCGAGATCTTCTCTTCAAAAAGTATCTTTCTCCTTTTCCAGGGGATAAAGATCTATCCTTTTTGTTTATTTGCAGATACAAAAAGTGCTAAGTACTTTTACAAAGAAAGATCTAAGGCATAATAAGAACAACACATGTTCTGCCTTTGACTAAAGAAAATATTACATAGAAAAGCTATTAACTGAGATTTAGAATAATGACTCAGCTAACAGACACTGAACTGCAAATGTAAATTTGCTCAGCTAAGGATAAATGTGAAAGACTCAGCTGACTAGATTTGCTCAGCTGATCGAAATGCTCAGCTAATAATACAAATCAAAGTATAGCTAACAAACTGATCAAACTAAACTGTCAGCTGATCCCAAGGGCTTAGCTAATCATTTAAGTATGATCAGCTTATAGAGAAAAGATTGGATAAGTAGCAAATACCTTATCTGACAGATGGGAGGCATCAGTTGATCAATATGATTGTGTCAGCTGATCCTAGATAGCTCAGCTGATATTGAAATTTTCCTCAGCTGATGGTTTTGGACCATCAGCTAATCCATTGTAGATCCTCAGCTGATGCTTTTTGACTGTTCTTTTCCTCTCAGCTGATCTTCCTGAAGCTTTTCCTTTAGCTGATACTCAGTGTTCAGCTGACACTCGTTTTCTTCAGCTGACACTTCTTACTTATGATTTTCTTTAAGTCTAACATGAAAAACAACACATGTTTTTCATTTACCTAAGTCCAAATTGAATAAGTGGTTTTGTTAACATCAAATCCTATTTTACTTAATAGACAGGTTTGATTTAGGTTTGATATTGCTATCTCCCCAACAATCTCCCCCTATTTGATGATGACAAAACCTTATCTTGTTTAAGAAGAATCAGTTTGACTAGGATTTGTAAAGATATAACTTTTAAGTGCAATTTGCTTACCTAGCTATCTGTTTTTGGTAACTCTTTAATATATGTTCCCTGATATTCTGTTTTTGGGAATCTTTTCATTTATGAAGTACCAATGTTCTGTTTTTGTGGTATCTTTTCTATCCTTTTTTTGTTTTTAGGATTTTTGATTTTTACTATATTTACACTATGTGAGCTATCTACTAAGAGTCATCTATACTAGCATTTTAGCTAAGTAATCCATGATCAAAGTTTCAAGCTTGATTACAGAACAAAGTATTTACATCAGAGTTTGTACAGAGCAATCTAACTATGAGTTAAACTAAGTACAAAAGTTGAACTATTCTAGGAATTAAAAAAAACTAGTCTAGTTATGAAGTTTCAGTTTTCTTCCCACCAAGGTTCTTCTTTCACATCCAGAAATCTATCCAGTGGATTTGCAGCCAACAACTCCTCAGCTCTTGCTTGAATCAGACTTTCAAAATGTTCACTTCCTATCTGTCCCCTTGTTGAAGTTGCAGCTTGAAAGATTAACTCTCCAGGGGCTCTTCCTAAGTCAGTTTCTCTTAGGAATCTCCAAACACCAGCTCTGTTCTTGAAGAACATCCCTCTTTCAGGTTCAGTTATGTACTTAAACATTTCTGGTTCAATGTTGGAGGGCAGAGCAGTGTTGAGATTTTCATATGCAGACAGGTAAGGATGATTAGGATTAAGTATGATCTGTTCAGCAGGTACAAAAGCTTTGGAGGATTTCTTGAAGGCATCCTTAATCACATCAATGTGTTCCACAAATTGGTCATGAGTGCATATCCTGTGGTAGACAGACATTCTGATCCAGTATTCGAATTTGTTTATGAACCTTGGGGCAATTTCACTTTTGGATTTAAGGAGGTGATACAGAGTTTCAATCATCTCACTGAAGGAGAACAAGTTGCAGTGATGAAGATAGGCATTCTCATGAGTTTGTCTTTCATCTCTTCTTACTATTATGAGATATAGCCCTTCATCTATTCCCTTATATGGAGTGACTCTGGAAATGAGATTTGGATCCTTTCTTTCTACCAAGTTCTTCTTGTTTTCCAAGAGCTCTTTGATCTCCCTTTCAGATTGCTGAGTTGTAACCCCAAAGTTGAACTCATGCAATGCTTGAATGGCTTCTTTGTGAGTTCTTCCTCTTTTAGGAACTTTCTTGGCAGAAGGATCATCTTGCTGTGGTGCACCTTGAGTTGGATGTGATTGAGTAGATAGTATGATTAATTCTTTTTCTTGTAGTTCTCTCAACTCATCATCAGTAGCACCTATGATGGCAGCAAGGTCTTCAGGAGTTGTGAAGTCCTGGTGTCTTTCCTTGGCTTTGAGAACCTCTTCAATTAAGGTGCCAAGTGCAGCAGCCAGCTCACTTATCTTCCTGAGATTCTCATCATCTTGAGTTAGCTCTTCCTCTCTTCTTTCTTCTTTTTCAATCTCCTCAGCAGACATTATTTTCTTTCCTTTTCTCCTTGATGTGCTACTGGGAGTTGGTTGACTTGATTGTACTGAAGAGGAAGCATGGACTGTTGGAGCTTGAGTTGAGAGACTCTGCTTTTTCAAGTTGAGCAGAGAGGACAGAGGCACCCTATCTTCATCATCATCATCATCATCAGATTCTTCTGATGGCACATTGATTGGTGCACAAGATTCATCTTGTCTAGGCTTTTTAGCACTCTTCCTTCTAGCCATTTGTTTAAGTCTCCTTTTTGGCCTCTGCTCATCTTCAGCAGGTTGCTCCCCCTCAGATTGATTTTCCCCCTCAACATCTGATTTTCTTTGAGTTTCTGTTTCATTGGGGGCAGATGCATCCTCTGCTTGCATAGCCTAAACCTCAGCTGTATATGCATCAAAAGCTGCTCTGATTGTTTCTGGTGAAGGTTCTCTAACTGACTTCTCCCCCTTTTTGTCATCAGCAAAGGAAAAAGGAACGTTGTCAGATGGCTTGGCAACAGAAAGTGGGATAAAAGATGGAGTGGAGGTAGAGGGAGGGATAGTTGAAGGTGAAGGAGAGGTAGTGGGAATGGGAGGCTGTGTGAAAGATGGATTAGAGGGTAGAGGTCGAAGCCTGGTGATAGCATCAGTGATATTGGTAAACTCTTTGAGAGTTTCACTGTGCCTTGTCCTTGAGAACTGGCTCAATCTAATGACCTCATCATCTATGGTTCTAAGAAGAGAGGGGACTCTTAGAAGAGAATCAGGGATGGTGACAGAGATGTTTGGAGGGGAAGGTCTTAATGTTTGGAGTTGGAAAAGAAGATTAGAAATGGTTTGGTTTAAGGAAGTTATGGTTTGGTTTGAGATGGAAGGAGATGGAGTAGGAACAGGAGTAGAAGTTTGGATTAACAGTTGATCTAGTTTGGTGAGAATGGGAGTGAGATCAACTGGGGCAGGGGTGGGTAGGGATTGGGAATGGTTAGCTTTGAGTGACTCAACCTCTTGGGTTAGATGATAGAGTTGAGTTTCTGTTTGGGTTTGGAAAGAGGTAAAGGAGGCTTGAAGACTATCCATCTTTTGAGAGATGGACAGAAGGCTTTGAAGTATTTGAGGGGAGGGTTCAGAAGAGATAGAGGGAATGGGTTGGATAGGAGTTGATTGAGAGATTGTGCTAAGAACAGGAATAGATTGAGGTCCCTCACTTAGACCTTGGTATATAGGCCTAAGATCACTGGGAACAGATTGTGTGCCCTGTGCTAATGGTTGGTTTATACCACTAGTATTGACAGGCAGTGTCGTGGTTTGTGTAAGAATAGAAAAAATAGGTGGTACAACAATGTGAGTGTGAGGTGGGGTTGAACTCACTTGGGTTCCCCTTGTTACATCAACAAGCTGTTGTGAGCTTGTTGTGGGTATAGGCAGACTGACTATGGGTAGTGACACAATGTGACCCTGGGCTGAGGTCTGTCTTTCAATGGTATCACTCTATTGGGAGAGTGACCCAGATTGCAGGATTCCCATTGTTACAGGTGCACCTTGTTAGGAAGATGCACCCACTGGTTGTAGGGTTGTATCAACTTCCATAAGCTCCCCCTCAACATAAGAGGAAACTATAGGAGTTAAGGTCAAGGGTGCATTGTGCAATCCCTCTTAGATAAGTACAGTGTGCACCATCTCTAATGACCTTGTTTTTGTTTGGGTTACAAAGGGAGTAGAACTAGTGACTGTTGGGAGTGCTCTAGAGCTTGGCATTTGAGGGAGTATTTCAACAGGAGTTGAGGATGGGTTCTCATAGGTTGGGATTACCAGATGAGTGTCCTCAGGGAGTGATAAAGGTATACCTGAGATGCGTTTTGCTTTGCTGATTTCTATGAGCTCCACTAGCTTATCAAAGACCTCTTCATTATCAGGGACTTCTTCATCTTCATCACTTGGTGCTTTATGAACAGAGTCACTTGATCCTTGTTGTTGATCAGGGTTGGGATATGCAACTGTTCCTCAAAGAGTCCTACTGGGAGAATCATCATCAGATTCTTCTTCACTTTCATGAGTGCTTAGGTGCCAGGACCTCTTTGAAGTAGTTGAACTAGAGGGAAACATTTGTAATGGTATTCCATGTTGACTCGATGAAGTAGAAACAGAATGATAAGGCTCATCTCCCATGTAAAATCCACCAGTATCACCATCATGGCCATTACCACCATCACTATCATCATCATTACCATCACTAGCATCAGTACCATCACTTGAATCATTACCTCTTACAGGTTCATCAACATTTACCTCATCTAAATTTCCTCCTTCAAGCATGGCTTCATCATGAGTAACAGATTGAGCCACTTTCTCAGTTATAACATCAGGGGACTCAGAATCATGAGCCACTTCTTCATCATGCACCTCCTCCTCATCATCATCATCATTAGCAATATCAATTAACTCTTGCATCTGTGCAGTGATTGCAGGACCCTGATCTTCCCTTATCAGATGAAAGATCTTTTGACCCATTTGAGTTATGGTTATTGTGTCCAAAACAGCAGTAATCCCAGTGTATTGTTCCCATTAAAGTTGATGAAGTACAAGTAAGCTTAGGTACCTGATATAGGGAACAATAGTTCTTGTGGATTTCTTTGTAGTGCCAAGAGTGATCTTATCCACCATCTCCGAGAATATGACTTGAGCAAAGTCAATATTCCTCCCTGTGACTAATGCGTGCAGAATCATCAGTTCTGTTTGGTTCAATTGGTCAAAGCTTCCAGACTTATGACCAAAGCACCGAGTGATTACACTTGCCAAGTACTTCCATGGGTGTCCCAGCACAGACAACTTATACTGACCATGGGTGACAGCTTCATTGTAGCCAATCAGGGGTAAGACCTCCAAGACTTGATCCATTTGAGCAAAAGGTTGATATGGAGCCAAGTTGGGCAGAGAGATGGCTTGACGAAGAGTATTGACATTGATGTTGATGATGATTGTGCCATTTAGACAGGTGCAGGTAATGAGTTCTTGATCCGTATGGTACCTTGCAGTGTACCACATCTCACCGACAATGTTTGGAAAGATGAAGAAAGGATGGGCAGAGAGATAGGGAAACAGGGGATGAGTAGTGATGAATGCTACCATTTGTTCGTATCCCTGGTTTGATTTATTTGTGGGAATTTTAGTGTTGATTTGAAAGTTGTTTGGGCGAATGGTGATTTCTGAGTTTACAGGCACATTCTCACCAGCAATTGCATTTGGAGTTGAAGCAGGGTTGAAGATCACCATGATTACAGAGTGAAGAAACTATAAGTGAATAGAGCTTAGGGTTTGTAATTTTGAAAGGAAGAAGAGTGTTTGGGAATTTTGAAAGCACAAGAAATGAAAAACTGCTCGAAAACACCTTTATATCTTCCTTGGAACCCTAAACTGTCACCAAAATATATTTCAAAAAGTAACTGTCACTTCTGCAAAAAGGTGATAAACGGAATAGCTAGTAAATACACAGACAACTACCGGACAATTTAAAAGAAATTAAATACCTAGTAAACATATTAAATACAAATGAGAAATTAATAAAATAAGTGTGGGGACACAGAATTTTTGACTTTTGAAAATCATCAGCTGACAAAAGAGAGTGTCAGCTGATCCATGTTGAGATAAAATAAGTATCAGCTAATGAGTGCACTTAGCTGAGCTTCTAAGTCTTAGCTGATGATTTATCAGCTGAGGTATAGTGTCAGCTGATGGTCGTCAGCTGACATGATTCCATTAGCTGATCTACCATAAGTAAAATATGTAGAAGCTTAGATAAGTACTTCATTTCACACACAAATAAAATTAGTTTCTCACACAAAATTATCTACCTAAGAAAAGAATATGTTACAAATTTAACATGCCAAGTTTGGATATAAGGAAGTTGAACCGAGACTCATCCAAAGGTTTTGTAAAAAGATCAGCTAATTGAACATCAGTACTTATATAGTGCATTGAAACTTTCTTTTTCAGCACATTATCTCTAAGAAAATGATGTATGATTTCAATATGCTTGGTTTTAGAATGCAAAACTGGATTGCTAGAGATAGAAATGGCACTAGTGTTGTCACACAGAATTAGTGAATTTTCAAACTGTATGTCATAATCAAGTAGTTGATTTTGCAGCCATAGTAGTTTAGCACAGCAGCTTCCAGCAGCAATGTATTCTGCCTCAGTTGTTGAAGTTGAAACAGAGTTTTGTTTCATGCTTGACCAGCTGACTAATCTTCCACCTAACAATTGACAACCACCAGATGTACTCTTTCTGTCTAGTGTACAACCTGTAAAATCAGAATCAATGTATCCAACTAACTCAAAATCAGAGTCTTTGGGGTACCAAAGACCTAGATTAGGAGTTCCTTTGAGATACCTGAAAATTCTTTTAACTGCAGCTAAGTGAGATTCTTTGGGATCTGCTTGGTATCTAGCACAAAGAAATGTAGAAAACATAATATCTGGTCTACTTGCAGTGAGGTATAAAAGAGACCCTATCATACCTCTATAAGCTGTAATGTTCACTGATTTACCATCAGTGTCATTTCCAAGCTTTAAGGCAGTAGACATGGGTGTTTTCATTGAAGAACAATTTTCAAACTCAAATTTCTTAAGTAGATCATTAACATACTTTGTTTGATGAATGAAAATTCAATCAACCTCCTGCCTGATTTGAAGTCCGAGAAAATAGTTTAGTTCACCCATCATGCTCATCTGATAGTTATCAGACATGAGTTTAGAAAACTTTTTGCAAAGATCCAAATTTGTAGACCCAAATATTATATCATCTACATATATCTGTACAAGTATCACATCACCTTTGAATTTCCTTATAAACAAAGTGCTATCTATGCTTCCTCTTATAAAGCCTTTGTTAATTAGAAAAGAAGAGAGGGTATCATACCAGGCTCTTGGTGCTTGCTTTAGACCATACAAAGCTTTGTTTAAGAAGTATGCATGGTCAGGTTTGCTGGCATCCTCAAAACCTGGAGGTTGTTTGACATACACCTCTTCCGTCAATTCTCCATTGAGGAAAGCACTCTTAACATCCATTTGGAAAACTTTAAAGTCTTTGAAGGCAGCATAAGCTAAAAACAGTCTTATGGCTTCAAGTCCTGCAACAGGGGCAAAGGTTTCATCATAATCAATACCTTCTTCTTGGCAATACCCCTGTGCAACTAACCTTGCTTTGTTTCGGATGATCAGCCCTTGTTCATCCTGTTTCTGAACACCCACTTAGTACCAATGATGGATTTGTCCTTTGGTCTTGGCACCAAAGTCCATACATTGTTCCTAGTAAATTCAGCCAATTCTTCTTGCATGGAATTTATCCAGTAGGGATCATTTAGAGCTTCATCTACCTTCTTTGGTTCAATCATAGAAACAAAACCTGTGTATAAACAGAAATTACAATCTTTTGATCTTGTTACCTATGACCTGATCTTTAGGATGATCCTTGTGGTCCTTATAGGCATTTTGGATTCTGGGAGAGTTTGGATTACTTTGGATTATGGGAGTCGAAATTCTTTGGTTTGGATCTGCTGAAGAAACTTCTGGTTGATCAGCTGACAGAATTTCAGGAATGTCAGCTGATGAAACTTCTACTGATGAGAGAATGTTTGAAATGGAATTAGAGTCCATTGATGTTGAATCATGATTCTCATCATTCAGTAAAAGTGTGGATTGGTTTAGGATTGGGCGTTCATTGGTTTGATGTAAGTTTGGAACAGTTTCATCTAAATCCTCTACATCAGCTGATGGGAGTGGATCAGCTGATACTGGAATGTTGTCTTCAGTATGTAGCAGATCATTAAATTCCTCACCTGTAGATGGATTAGTAGAACAGGAAGCAACAAAGTCATTTTCATTGAAACTTACATTGATTGATTCTTCTATGACCTTTGTTCTGATGTTGTAGATTCTGTAAGCTTTGGAGATCACAGAATATCCAACAAAAACACCTTCATCAGCCTTTGGTGCAAACTTTTGCAATTGATCTTTCTGCTTCAGTATGAAGCACTGACACCCAAAGATGTGAAAGAAACTGATGTTTGGCTTCCTTCCCTTAAGCACTTCATAGGGAGTTTTGTTGTGCCTCTTGATTACTAGGGATCTATTCTGAGTAAAACACGCATAGCTGACAGCTTCAGCCCAGAAGTTGAATCCTAACCCACTCTCACACGGCATGGTTCTTGCAGGTTCAATTAATGTTCTGTTTCTTCTTTCAGCTACACCATTCTGTTGTGGAGTCCTTGGAGCAGAGAAGTTTTGAGATATGCCTTTTTCATCACAGAAACCTTCTAGAGTTTGATTTCTAAACTCAGTTCCATGATCACTTCTAAGCATCCTTACCAGATTTTCATTTCGCACTTCCATCTTCTTTATGAAGCTTATTATTTTTTCAGCAGCCTCACTCTTTGCTTTTAGGAAGATGACCCAAGTGTATCTTGAGAATTCATCAACCATCACCAATGCATACTTACTTCCACCAATACTAGCAGTAGCAACAGGACCAAATAGATCCATGTGCAACATGTAGAAAGGTTCAGTAATGGAGAAGGCTTGCTTAGATGGAAAAGAAGTCTTGTGCTGCTTTCCCTTCTCACAGGCAGAACAAGGTTTAGGCTTAACATACGTCAGTGAAGGTAGTCCTGACACTAGTTCACCCTTGCTCAGCTTGTTTATATTTTTGAAGTTTAAGTGAGAAAGCCTTTTGTGCCATAACCAGTTTGTGTCAGTTACAGATTTTGTATACAAACACGTTAACTTGGATGGATCACCAGAGGACATATCAAGAGTATATACATCCTTGGTTCTCTTTGCACAAATTATTGTTTTACCTTCTTGATCTAAAATGGAATCACCTGTCTTTGTAAAGAGGACTTTATGATCACCATCACATTGTTAGAAATATGCCCATTAATGTACGTACGCCATATGGACCGCTGCTGATGATGTATGGGCCTATTGGGTCATACACCGGGGTCTAACCTGACAGCAACTTAAGTTAAGGGACCAAATATGGCAAAAGACAAAAGTTGACATCGCAGGCCGCGTTAGCGCCGCTAACTATTAGGGGTTAGCGCCGCTAAGTCCTATAGGTTAGCGCCACTACGGCTGCATGTACTTTGTGTCAAATTGCTTACAGGGCGCGTTAGCGCCGCTAACCCTTTTGAGTTAGCGCTGCTAACTCTTGGTTAGCGCCGCTAAACCCTGCCAGTGCCATTTGTCAAATAACCTCCTAAATCAACCATTGCATGTGGATTTATTAGTCTCGAGGCATGGCCGGTTTGTGGGGTTATATCCCGCATCTGGAGCCAAAAAAAAAACTGATTTTTGTTATGTGTGTGGTTTTTCCTCTTTTGCTCTCTCTCTCTCTCTAAAACACATATTAACCTCTTTGGTGCTACTAAGGCCAAGAGAGGATCATTCAAGAGAGTATAGCTCCAGAGTTGATCTCGGTTTGTTGCTGTTCTAGAAGTGGTGTTCAAAGGTGAAGTACCATGGAGGCTTGCTAGCTCAAGGGGTTAGACGTGTTCCCGGGGTACTACCCATTAGTCGATCCGCGTTTTATTCTTGGAGCTTCATCACCACGAGATTTGCAGAATTCTGGAGCTAAGGAGGCTGGTATAACCATTTCTTCCTTTTCTTAAGTTGCATTTTATACATAGAGTTTGGTCCATTTTGGGATTTCTTGTTTTCATGCTTTATTTGCGTGTACCGTGGGCTTTGTTTGTTGTACTTGTTTCCGCTGTGTTGCTCCCGAAATCCCAACAGTGACTTATGCTGATGAGATTGTACTTTAGCCCTTTAACATATGATACCTTGGACAAGGTTAATATCCCATTATGAAGTTCTCCGTAGCCTTTTGTTTGCCCACAATTGTTATCACCAAAGGTCACTCTTGGACCTTTTTCCTTCTTCTAGTTACTAAGCAAAGCTTTACAACCTGTCATGGTCCTTGAACATCCACTGTCAAGATACCATGTGTTCAGCCCCTGCATAGTTGTGATTGAAAGAAGGTTAGTGACACTTGGGCATCCACATTTAAGTGGACCCCTGTGGATTGCACCTAGCTATCCACTTTATATTAGGTTGTTTATGAATGAGAGAAACAACTGTGTTATCATTATCGGTCCGCTGTCTTGAGTTACCTTCAAGAGAACAATTACTTGCCTTATGATCTTTGCTCCCACATTTATAACATTTTTTATTTTTGGAGCCTTTAACATGTTTTGGTAATTGCCTAAGAGATGTCTTAACTATTTTCTGATGACTATGGGTCATCAGCTAACAGATTTCATCATTCAGTTGTTGCAACTGATTCTGTAAACTGATAAGGTCTTTGTTTACAGTTACCTTAGGTTGACCCTTAGTTAAAATGAGTTTATGATCAACTTTAGGTATGGCAGACTTAGACTTTTTGTAAACAAAAGGTCCTTTTCCCTTGGTTTCTCCTATTAAAAGAGTTTAAAGTGATGTTTGATCAGCTAAACAAACAGAAGAGGATCCATGATCAGCTGATAGGATATCAGCTGAGCAGTTATCATCTACTTTTTGATCAGCTGATGTAATATCATTAGCTAAAGAATTTTCAGTCAGCTGAGTTCCTAAATTTAATGTATCAGCTTTCAAGGTTTGACAACAGAATGTCTCTTTGGTATCAACAAATGATTCCATTCCTTTACTTACTTCCTTTACAATTAAATTTTCAGTACTTTTGCTATCTGTCAAAATAATAGAACTTGAATCAACTTTTGAAGTGGTTGAGTCTTTTAGCTGAGTACTTGTACTTTTAACAAATCTGTTAGTGATAATACTTTTTTCTTTTACAATCTTTTGAAAAGTAAGAGGTAAAATATCAGCTTTTTCTAATATATTTATGTTCTTGCTAAAATCTACACAGTTAGGAGCTTGGGAATAATTTCCACCAATAATAGCTTGAACTTGTTTTGGAATCTGCTCATTGACACACTGAGTGGTCTTCTCAGCAGATACACACCAAGATCTAACTACTTTTTGAAGGTCATTAAACTTTATTGTTGATTCATTGGTTTCTTTTACCAAGATCTGATTAAGTATATTTTGATTAGCTAAATTATCTTCCAGTTTTGTCATTTGTTTCAGTTTCTCATCTTTAAGACTTAATATCTTTTTTAGTGATTCTATTTCTAATTTAGCTTCTTTTCTCTTTGAATATTTGACTGAAACTCAACACACAGATAATCAAACATAGTGTTCTTTTCATTATCTTCATAGTTAATAAATTTTCCATCCTGATACATAGAAGAGGGATCCCAGTCAGGAGAAGTACAAGCTTTAGCAGTTTTCTTCATGTCCTCATCAAAGGAACTTGTACTTGCTGTGTTAGCCATCAAACTGAATTGAGCTGTGAGGACCTCATCTTCATCACTTGAGAGATCTTCCTCAGCCCAATCTTCTTCTTCAGCTACCAGCACACTACTCTAGGCCTTCTTCTTCTTCTTCTTGTCAAGGACAGCAGCAAGAAGCTTTTGGTACTTAGCTTCATAATCAATCTTGCTGTCTGAGTTTGAGGAACCCTTGAAGCCTGTGCTTCCTCTGGACTTACATTCACTGGCATAGTGACCAGTCTTGCCACAGGAAAAGCAACCTTCAGAAGCCTTTGATTTAAACTTGGCTTTTTCTCCCTTGAAAGGTTTCTTCTCAAACCTCTTGACACCCTTTCTTTTTAAGAAAGGTTTGAACCTTTTTACCAACATGGCAGCCTGCTCAACAGCACCTTCAATGCTGTCCATGTTCTCCAGAACATCATCCCCATCAGCCACCTGCTCTTCATCAGAAGTTTCCTCTTCTTCTTCCTCATCACTTGATTCATCCACCACTGCTGCAAAACTCCTAGATCTTGTATCCTTAGATACAAGGGTAGTATTTGGAGCTTTTGCAGCCTCCTTCATATCCTTGGTAGAGAGTTTCCTTTGTTTCACTGATTGTTCATGATTCATAAGGTTTCCATATAAACCAACCAGTGTAAGACCCTTGATTTTCTCACCATGTTTAAGCACAATGATAAAATGATCCCAAGATTCTGGGAGAGAGTCTAGAAACTTGTTTACAAGTTCCTTATTGCTCTTGGGAACATCTGCCCTTCTTAAGTCATTAATAAGGCAGTTGAACCTGGTGTAGGTCGGAGTAAGACTTTCACCTTTATGAGCAAAAAAGAACTCATATTCTCTAACCAGAAGGAGTTTCTTGTTTTCCTGCACTTCTTCAGTGCCTTCATATGCAACGGTCAAAGTGTCTAGCATCTCTTTTGCAGATTTGCAGTTAAGAACTTGATGATAGACATCATTTGGTAGTGCAGAGACTAAGGTTGTTCTTGCTTTAACATCAAGAATAACAAGCCTTTTGTCTTCATCATACCATTGATTTATAGGCTTTATAATTAGTCTTTCAACAGCAGGAACTTCATCAGTGGCTTCAGTTACTTAAATAGTTGAGGAAGGAACATAAGGACCTTCAGTTACAGTTTTGGGCATCACATCATCTAGGCTTGACATATAGAGAAGAAATCTACTCTTCCAGAGAGAAAAGTTTTCTCCATCAAAATTTGGACAACTAGTGAGTGAGCCATTATTTGAAGAACCATTTGAAGCAGCAACCGGAGTGGCCATTTGGTAGTGTGGGATAGAAGCAGTTGAAGAGTAAGCAAAACAGATCTTAGATATGAGTTATCTAGCCTGCTCTGATACCAGTTGTTGGTCCCGAATGGATACTACAACAACAAATGTTCGTAGAAAGGGGGGTTGAATACAAACTTTAGCAAATTAAAATTTAAGAGACACGCGGTTTACTTTTATATAATTCTTTTTTATATGAATCAAGAATTACATGAACTAGATGCTGAAAATCTAAGTTCAATAAAAGGTGGCAACTAAATATGTCTAACACATAGACTGAGCTAATCTTAAACAACTTATGTCTAAGATGTTCAACACATGAACAAGTTTGTTATACTGAAAATAAAATGTTAACTCTTCTAGTTCTCAACAAATGAGATTTCAGTATTCAACTATCTATTCGCATACTTAGCATGTTTCCATGCATGAGTATATATAAGCAAGGTGTGTCCGGGTTGATGAAGAGAGAAGGAGACAAAGATACTTGGTTTAATAATATTATAATAGATAAAGGTAGTGGGTGGAAGGTAGTTTAACTTTACACGCAAAGTGTGTAAAGTAAACATACTTTTCAGTAATGAGTTTACCCACTATCTATTATTATACTATTAAATTACTACCTTTATGTCTTGAGAAAGTAAACTTCTCCTTCCATGCTTGTGCTTTAATCAACACCATGCTTTTTGAAGATTTGACTTTACCAAGTATGGAGTTGCCAGCCATACTTAACATCATATCTTCGAGATCTTCTCTTCAAAACGTATCTTTCTCCTTTTCCAGGGGATAAAGATCTATCCTTTTTGTTTCTTTCCAGATACAAAAAGTGCTAAGTACTTTTACAAAGAAAGATCTAAGGCATAATAAGAACAACACATGTTCTGCCTTTGACTAAAAAAAATATTACATAGAAAAGCTATTAACTGAGATAAAGAATAATGACTCAGCTAACAGACACTGAACTGCAAATGTAAATTTGCTCAGCTAAGGATAAATGTGAAAGAGTCAGCTGACTAGATTTGCTCAGCTGATCGAAATGCTCAGCTAATAATACAAATCAAAGTATAGCTAACAAACTGATCAAACTAAACTGTCAGCTGATCCCAAGGGCTCAGCTAATCATTTGAGTATGATCAGCTTATGGAGAAAAGATTGGATAAGTAGCAAATACCTTATCTGACATATGGGAGGCATCAGCTGATCAATATGATTGTGTCAGCTGATCCTAGATAGCTCAGCTGATCTTGAAATTTTCCTCAGCTGATGGTCTTTTTAACTGTTCTTTTCCTCTCAGCTGATCTTCCTGAAGCTTGTCTTTTAGCTGATACTCAGTGTTCAGCTGACACTCGGTTTCTTCAGCTGACACTTCTTACTTATGATTTTCTTTAAGTCTAACATGAAAAACAACACATGTTTTTCATTTACCTAAGTCCAAATTGAATAAGTGGTTTTGTTAACATCAAATCCTATTTTACTTAATAGACAGGTTTGATTTAGGTTTGATATTGTTATCTCCCCAATAAAAACAAATTATAATAACAAGGGCTAAGAACCTCAAAATACCCTAATCCATGACGGGTTTTCCGCGGATCACTTCATAGAGCTATTTTAGGCCGGTAAACACTTTACCAATTGTAATCCGTGATCACAACTCTTAGACACTTGCGGGATCCTAGGTACTCATAGCACCCATTTGGCATGTTTGATCCCTCCACACCAATTCCTCATTAATAAACTTTGATAGCTCGGCTAAAGCTCGACAACTACCACTACGTTTAAGTCTTGGAATTTGTAAATCGTCCGTCTGTTGGATAATGCCCACTGACGCACGTACGCCATTAGGATCACTGCCAATATAGTGTGGGCCTATTGGGTCACACGCCGGGGATCAATCTTGACAGCAATGAAAGATGAGGGACTAAAAGTGCCAAAGTGGAGAAGTTGGTATGCAGGAAATTTACGCGACGCGGCTCCTATTAGGCTACGCGATGCGGATGTTCCGCGACGCGGAAACCTACGGGTACGCGGCGCGGAAATTCGTCTGACAGCATGCAACTTTTGGCTCCACCTCCTTTATGGGCCAACGAGAGGTCTAGCTTTTGCTGGCCGGCTTTGGGTAACTAAAAGGGCACTTTATAGAGATGATTTCCATATTTCTTTCAATCTCTCTAATTAATTCATTTTTCTCTCTTCTTGGCTATATGGTTTCTTTCACACACACTTAGAGTTCAAGAGAGCTTCATATTAGAGTGGGTGTGAGTTTTTGTCCAGGAGATAAGGGATGATTGATGTTCTTGTTGTGGATTCAAGGCTTTAAAGTCCACACAAGCTTGCTAGTACTTGAGGATTGTCAAAACCCGGGGTGGACTTGCAATAGAGAGGAGCTCGATTGGCTCCTTTGTCATTTTCTTCACCTCTACAGATTTATGGAGCTAAGGAGAAAGGTATATCTTCTTTCTCTGTTTTTTACATGTTGCAAATACTTGTTATAGAGTTTGGTCCATTTTGGGGTTTTTATGCTTTGCATGTTTGTACATTTGGCATTGCATGTTGTTCCCTTGCTTCCGTTGTGTTCCTCAAACACCAACAGTGGTATCAGAGTCACCTCTATACTGTATTTGCACATGGTGGCCTGAAAAACCAGAAAATAATTTTTTGTATTCTGCCCAGTTAAGTTCCGCGGCGCGGTTTTTTGTTTCTTCCGCGACACGGAATATGGCGGGACAGAATATTGCTTTTTCTTCAGGAAATTTACGCGGCGCGGGCCCTTTTGTGTACCGCGGCGTGGAATTTCGCTGTACATAAGCTGTTTTTTTTTTTACTTTTAAAATCATTTTTGGGTTTTTGGCACTAAATTTTGGTTTCTGGAATTTTTTGTCCAGAAATTAAAATTTGGTTTTTGTAAGTTGCCTTGTATAATGGTTGGTGTATTTATATGTGGATTATTATTTTGGCATGAGAATGGTAATTGCATATACTTACATTATGTATTTATGAATATGTTTCATCAAAAATGGTTTGGTGTTACTAAGGCATAAGTACATGGGATTTTTAGTGCCTTGAGTGTTTTGTATAAATCTTAACCATTATACATAAGTTTACATGGTTTTGTGTGGCACACCATGTTGTTGTTCATTAGAGAACTTGGTTGTTTGTTCTTGTGATGTTGGTAACCATAGATATGCCCTAGACCTTGTGGATGTTTGGTTGTATTTTAATTATTCATTCATTTGGTGACTTTATGTCACATGGTTTGTAATAATTAAATTTATTTATTTGGTATGTAATTTTGTATATATGGCTTGCATGCCATTTAAATATTCCATATTATGTATTTGTACTAGAAGTTAGGAATTGTGGCTTGCATGCCATTTATTTCTTTTTCTATGTAACTGTAATATGGAGCAACCATCGGGAGTCCATGGAGTGACGTCTTGGCAAACACAAATCCGAGAGGCCCAATGGAGGTAGCGGGTTTAGTGGGAGCACATCCGAAGTCAAGGCTTTTGGTCCTTAGATGACTTTGTTTTCCCGTAGTGGGTCATGGGAAAACGCATAGGTTTTAGGGGCATGGTTACCAATTTTTCGTATGCGTGTGAAGGTTTAATTATATTGTTTATGCATGAGTTGTAGGACTACTGCATGCTAGACAATTTTTGTAAATAATAAAACCCAAGAGTTTTTAAAGATGGTTTAACAACTCTCGCGCGCACACTCGATTAACAAACGGATTTAACGACGGTTTAGTATCAGATTAGTGAGAACGTTTTGGTTATTGTCACTTTTTGTTAATCATACTCAAAATGGTTTTTTAACCGGAAAACAAAATCCCGTTTTCTAAAATGTAAATCGAACACCAGCCATAAGATGACACCACCCGAATCTAGCCGTGTAAGGGTTGATTGTCGAGCTTTAGCCTAGTTAGCCTTTGCATGAGCTGTGTGGAAGGTGCGTGTGGCAACTCGCAAGGTCGATTGTCGAGCTCTAGCCGAGTCGATTTTGGGCTAGAGTACCACCGTGTATCTTGATGGTTGATTTACGGTTTCAATGTAATATTTTGGATGATTGTCGAGCTCTAGCCGAGTTATACAAAATATTAATTGAGAATCGGTGTGGAGGGATCAAACATGTCAAACTTGTCACAATGGTTGTCAAGTAGGATTCCGCAAGGAACTAAGAGTTGCAATAATGGATTGATATCGGTCAATGGTTGCCGGCCTAAATAGCATTGCCACGTGATCCGCGGAAAACCCGTCACGGTGCATGGTGAAATAGGGTTCTTAGCCCTTGTTAAAATAGTTGTTTTTATTAAACACATGGGGTAATTATTTTAACGAGGATTTCAATCAAACTTACTAAAACTACTCTGTTTCATAGATGACATCGACTAACATCAACAACATCAACTTCACGTTACGTACGTTTCTTGAGAGGGAGAAACTCGATGGGAGTAACTTTATGGATTGGTCTAGGCAATTGCGCATTGTCCTACGACATGAAGACAAGTTACACACCATTGAGGAACCCCTTCTGGAAGCCTCTGCTACCAAAGCAAGTAGGACTATTCTTGATGCGTATTATAAACGCGTTAAGGACACCAACGAGGTCTCTTGTCTCATGTTAAGCATGATGATCCCCAACTTGCAAAGGCAATTAGAGGATCTAAATGCATACGAGATGATGCTTGAGTTGAAGGACATGTTCCAACAACAAGCAAGGCAAGAACGGTATGGGTGTTTAAATGAACTACGTGGTTGCCGGCTGCAGGATGGTGAGAGCGTAAGCATTCATGTGCTTAAGATGAAAGCACTTTTGGAACGCTTGGAGAGGCTAGGATTTACCATTGAAATGGAAATGGTGGTGGATATTGTTCTCCGATCACTCCCGCCATCATATGAGCAATTCATTATGAATTATCACATTCATGGTATGGATAAATCCTTGATGGAGCTTCATGGCATGCTGAAGACTCATGAGTCTAACATGGCCAAAAGTAAGCTCACCTCGTCCACTCTTACTAAGGCTACTGGAAAGCAAGCTACCTCAAATGGGAAGCTTGGTTCTACTAAGCTCACCATGTTCATGGAGTCGAAGGGCAATGAGATTGCGCCTCAAGATGAGACTCCTAATGGGGAAGTTTGCAACTTTTGTGGAAAGCATGGAAATTGGCGCCGCCACGCCTGCCCTAAGTGCCTTAATGAGCTAAGGATGCACAAGATGAGAAATATTGGCTCCGAAGCTTCAGGTACATTCATGATCAAACTCTACTCTACTTCTATGGGCAAGTCTTTGGATACTAGCCACAACACACACGTTTGTCACAAATTTGTTTGTTGCAAAGTGCAGGTGTTAGAGAGAAGTAGAAGATGTAGAGAGCTGGACATCATAAGGGGAAACAAGATGGTTGTCCCTATTTGAAAAGGATTGGAATTCGGGATCTTGCCACTCCTTAAAGCTAATCTAGTACTTTGTTAGATCTATGTTTTACGCCCTGCGTGGCTAAAAACAATGTATCTTCTATGCCTTTTGATAACGATGGATTAACTTCTTATGAATTATGTTTTTGGTGGCTTATTTGAAAGTTTATCCATGTTATGGCATTTATTATAAGCGTTTGCTTATGAAGTAATAGATTGATCGTGAATGATTAGTACATGTTACTCTTATTGCTAAAGTCAATTTAACCATATAAATAAGACTTGCATCACCAAGCTCCATGTGGTTAGGAACTTGGATCTATTGATCTAGGATCAATTAATGACTGTAAATCTTATTTATTAGGGTAGAATGACTCAAACATCCTTCACTTATGTATGTGAGAGCAATGAAGGCTTGTTGGATTTCATTCACACTTTTGTGTGTAGACCGTTCAAGCAAAACCTAAGTAGTAACATTGGATACTTTGTTACCTTACCAGTGAAGGTAAAAGGATGAATATGTTTAATTTGTAAGACACTCGTCTGAAGCCTTGAGAGGTGTTCAAGACACATCCGCGACAAAGTACATGACTAAGAGGGCATAAGACTATAATACTTAAATCTAATAGAGATGTTGAGGATATAGTTCTATGTTTTGTGACCATCATAAGAATTATGGTTTTGACTCATAATTCAAATCTCCTAGAACATATTGTTATATATGGTTACCAAGCGGAGGAACCGGACATTCTAGTTATGGTCCGATTATGATGGTTTTGATCAAAGTACCCTATTGTTTGGGGAGTACTTTGAGAGTGGCGGGAAATGTTCCAAAAGCCAGACCAACAAAGATGGTTAAGTATGCACCTTAGATGATGATACTAGAAAGTAAGTCTTTGCTAGTCCATCACAAAGTCCTAATTCCTCAACCTGTGTTTAAGGTGAGTTGGAGGAACCCGGAATCTAGAGGTGCTACTCCATTAGGTATTCTGTTGTGGCCATGGGATATTTGAACAAGAAGTGTGCTATTCAAAAAGTTTCAAATATCTGCGGGTGCCAGTAGGATTAAAGTTTACCTTGAATGAAAAACCTGATGTTGGCACTAGCAATCAATTGTGATTGAAGCTCAGCATGGCTATGCTGGAGCACCTGACATTAAATCATTACCTTTTTAAACTTGGTAATAGTTGTCATAAGGCCGGAAAGATATAGTTTTATATCTGAGGGAGACGACTTAATGATGTTTACATCAAACTACCAAAACAAGAGTGGGCCTAGAGTCCACTATAAGGAAAGGGATGATGAAAATGAGATGCAATCCATGTGGGATATCCAAGCATTGTACTTGGTAGACCCAACCCTTGAGTGGAAACCTGAAGGGTAAAAATGGTTCTTTGTTGAAAGAGACCAACATGGATTTGTTTATGATTTCGAATACCGACTGATAGGAATGATCTATGATTGACCATGTGGAAGGTATCGTATGATGACTTTTTCTCAGTGGTTATGTTGAATATTGAGTTCGTAGACAACTTCAAATACCGACTAGTAGGAGATAGTTTTACGATGATTGACCATAAGAAGGGTATCATCTAAAAATTCTCTACCGGTGGTTATGTTGAAATAAACTCGGATACTTGTGATTTTAGTGCCTTTCATGGCTGCCACAACTTAATGCAAAAACCACATTCCTTAATAGGAATTCTCTGAGGAAGTGCTCATAACACTATCCGATGGTCTTTTACATTAAGTGTATCCTTGTAAAGTCTACAAGCAAAAGGAGTCCCATGGAGGACTTAAATAAGCATCTCAAGGTTGCAATCTTTGCTTTGATATGAAAATCAATTGTTTGAGTTTTCAATGAGCAAGGATGAAACACATATGAATGTCAGGGCTAGTGGGAGCATTGTTGCAATTCTATATTTTCGATGAAGTTGAGATAATGTCCTTACCTTATATTGTTCAAAAGATAAAGTAAGGAATTATGCATCCATGACAACTATAGAATATACAAAACCGGTTCAGAGGATCAAGAAATATTTAGATATGTTCTTGGTACTCTATTATAAAAGAAGCAAGAGTAAATTGTTACTCTAGTGTTAGCTTCTGAATTGAATGGGATAACTGCCGATCTTAATCGGAGTTCATGATCCTACAAAATAAGGTGGTATTGTTGGTCAAAATAAGTTCTTGAAGCATCAATGACTTTATTGGGTTCTTCTGAGACAATGAGGGTAGGATGGCTTCACTATAAGAACCAAAAGTCTCGAGTATCATTTACCTTATTGTGTTCTTCTGAAACAATGAAGGTATGATAGCTTGAAAGAAGCGTCATGATCTCACCAACGCATACTTTATGAGTGATTGGTTGAGGTAGAGACATGATCGCTAGTAGAGTTTACACGGATGGCTTTATGGCAGATCCGTTGACTAAGTTGTTGTCACGGGCTAGTGATGTTTACCATACTAGGCCTAGGTGAACAAAGCTTGAGTTTGTTTGTCATATGTTTGGTATATATATAATCTTAGGGAACATTAAGCAGTATTGTACTTCATGCTATATTGATTATTAAATGTGATTTAATAATGCGCCAAGGGCGGATATTTTATGAATCCTTACTGTGTTCCATCTTAGCATGTTTAACACTTCCCAGAATGCTCTTTTCATTCTAAATGTCCACAGTCGGTCATTCTTCATGGGGAGGAAGTTTGAGATAAGGCTGAGGGAAGTGGTTGGTCGCTATCTAATAATGGATTAGGTAAAAGAGACGCAACACTTCGCCTGTGCTTGCAATGGTCAAGTGACTGGACGACCCGCACCTGAATTTACTTCATGGTTTCTGTCACGAGTAAATCAGGATGATAATATCATTTTGTCCTTAGACTGGAGATACATGTGTTCAAAAGCATGGATCTGCTTTGCTTTGATTGCTTTCAAACGCAGTTCGTAACTGGCTGTTATAAAGGGAGCTTTTGGGTAAAGTATGGTGTATGTAGCGGAGCAATGTAGTCAAAGGGATTCGTTCCTCTAGTTTTAGAGAGATATCCTTGGGCCCCTCGATGATTGAGCGCTGACGTAAAATGCATGGCCATGCTCAAGTTGCGATGATATTTGATCGATTGCAACTAGATTTTGGGTCACCATCAATCGAGATCGAGAAACATAATCGTGAACGATCTGGAGATTGACATTTAACCATGTCTCGTGTTCACACGGATATCGCGAACGAAGGGATGAATGATCACTTATCTATAGGACCATTCCGTATCTGATTCTGGATTTGGTTTTTGTTCTTGATGACAAAACTCATGCTTATTGGGGGCAGAGATGCCTTACTAGAGGCCGCTCTTTGTCTGTGGTTTATGGGTACAGTGTGTCATGTGCAAGTGGGAGTTTGTTGGAGTATGCCCACTGACGCACATACGTCATTAGGATCACTGCCAATATAGTGTCACACGCCGGGGATCAATCCTGACAGCAATGAAAGATGAGGGACTAAAAGTGCCAAAGTGGAGAAGTTGGTATGCAGGAAATTTACGCGACGCGGCTCCTATTAGGCTACGCGATGCGGATGTTCTGCGGCACGGAAACCTAAGGGTACGCGGCGCGGAAATTCGTTTGACAGCATGCAACTTTTGGCTCCACCTCCTTTTTGGGCCAATGAGAGGTCTAGCTTGTGCTGGCCGGCTTTGGGTAACTAAAAGGGCACTTTTTAGAGATGATTTCCAGATTTCTTTCAATCTCTCTAATTAATTCATTCTTCTCTCTTCTTGGCTATATGGTTTCTTTTACACACACTTAGAGTTCAAGAGAGCTTCATATTAGAGTGGGTGTGAGTTTTTGTCTAGGAGATAAGGGATGATTGATGTTCTTGTTGTGGATTCAAGGCTTTGAAGTCCACACAAGCTTGCTAGTACTTGAGGATTGTCAAAACCCGGGGTGGACTTGCAATAGAGAGGAGCTCGATTGGCTCCTTTGTCATTTTCTTCACCTCTACAGATTTATGGAGCTAAGGAAAAAGGTATATCTTATTTCTCTGTTTTTTACATGTTGCAAATACTTGTTATAGAGTTTGGTCCATTTTGGGGTTTTTATGCTTTGTATGTTTGTAGATTTGGCATTGCATATTGTTCCCTTGCTTCCGCTGTGTTCCTCAAACCCCAACACCGTCAAGATACACAGTGGTACTCTAGCCCAATGGCCGGCTCAGCTAAAGCTCGACAACCGACCTTGCGAGTTGCCACACGCGCCTTCCACACAGTTACGCAAAACCGATCTCGGCTAGAGCTCGACGACCAATCTTGTTTCACTAGATTTGGGCGGTGTCATCTTACCGGTGGTGTGAGATTTACTTTTGAAAAAACAGGTTTTTGTTTCTCCGGTTAAAACACTTTTAACCAATTCTTGTATATGTGGCGCGCGGAGTTTGTAAACCGATTTAAAAACTCTTTGATTTTATTATTTTGAAAAAATTTCTAGCATGCGAAGATCCTAAACATCCATGCAAGAAAAAGTACAAAATAAAATCAACCACGCATGTAGTACATATCCGGTAATGAGTCAATCCTATGCGTCTTGCCCGTGAGCCAACGGGCAAGACTAAGTCATCTAAGGACTAGACCGAATGACTTGATGTGTGCTCCTCCCACTTGATCCATTGCATCTCCACGCCGACCTCCGGATCCAAGTATGCCAAGACACCCTCCAAGGTCCTTGTTGGTTGCTTCGGTCCTCCTTTTACAATTTACAAATTTAAAAGGAAATGTCATGCAAGCCACAATTTACTATTCTAAGCTAATACTACAAATTACAAAGAATTGAAATTCGGCATGCAAGCCGTTAAATATACAAACCGAATTAATAAATTATTTATTACAAACCATTGTAGTACAAACCACCAAATGAATGAATACATTAATTTAAACAACCAAAGACATCACATAGGTCTTATGGCTCATATTGTTACCGGATTCTAATATCACAACCACATACAAGAAATTTAAAACTACACATGGTGTGCCACACAAAACCATGTAATCTTATATGTCTTGGTTAAGATTATCTAATCACTCAAGGCACAAATAATCCTATGTACATATGCATTAGGAACCTTAAACAAGTCAAAATTCCATAGTCATATGTACACAATGTAAGTATATGTAATTAACCATTTTCATGTCTAAATGTTAATCCACATATAAATACATCAACCAAGACATAAGGCAACTTAGAACTAATCACATCCCAAATTCTGGAATAATTCTAGAAAGTACATCAAGCCTAAAAATCCAACAAAATTGATTTTAAAAACAAAACTTGCATTCTGCCAGAAGGGTTAGCGCCGCTAACTATAAAAGTTAGCGCCGTTAACTCCAGGTTAGCGCCGCTATCGCGAGACGGCTTAGCGGCCGCTACGGAAGGTTTAGCGCCGCTAAACCCTGGACAGAACCAAAAATCACATTTTTCAGATTTTCCAGGCCATCTAGTGCAAAACCAGTGTAGAGCTGGCTCTGATACCACTGTTGGAGTTCGTGGTTGAGCACAACGGAAGCATGCAAGTACAAATAACAATTTTCAAAGCAAAAAACAACCATAAAGTGAACCCCATCAATGGATCTAGCTCTACAACAAGGTAATGCAACAAAACAGAAAAGGAAGAAGAGATTTATACCCTTGATGTCTCTGGTCGGTTGTGTATGGCTAGCTCCAAGCTCAATCTCCTCCTTGAACTCCTTCTTGAACAATCGAAGTCCACACCGAGAAACAAGGTAACCTTGGTGTACTAGCACCCCAAATACTCTTCCTTTGTGAAACTATTTTCTGGAACACAACCCAAAACTCCAGGGAACTCTTTCTCTCTTGAAAACTTAGCAACTCACTTTGGTTCTAAGTGTATTTCTTAGCATGAATGACCAAGAGTGTAAATGAGAGAAGAGTTGCATGTATTTATAAACTCCAAGTTGCCCCCTGATCTCCCCAAAGTCGGCCCAGAGCTAATCATGAGAGTCGACTGTAGGACCGTTGGGGGAACGGGGTTCTAAACTAAACTAAAACACCCTAATGCTAGGACTGATCTAGGATGAGAAATAGTGCGGAATTTCTATTTACCAAACCTCCTAAGGATTCTAAGATCTTCTTAGGTGTCCGGCACACAGTAACACTAAGAAACACACAGAGTAGAAACAAGAACAAACTCTAAGAAACTCACACAGAGATGCTTAAGGCTTCCCTTGGTTTTCGTATTTATCACTAAGATTACGAATTATGAGGTCAAAGTTGCGATTTAGTAAGCTTAAGGTCGGATAAGGTCGATTACTAAGGCTCCCGGTTGATTACCTGTCAAATAGTCGATTACCCGCGAACTCTCGATTACCCACGCTAATGCGGGGTTAAGCTTTATTTATAGAGTAAAAACTTCACTACGCACGTGGTGCAGAGCACTGCGTACGTAGTCGGTTCAATACGCACGACCTGCAATGATTTAATGTTAATTAATTACCTGTTAACCGACTTGTCCACCACGTGCGAACTGAGATCCACTACGTGCGTAGTGGACTCATCACGCACGCAGTGAACACATCACTCACGGGATGAACTTTCACACAGACTTAAACTTCCAAATTCACATCAACACATGATTAAGTACTTGTAAGCTTAAGATCATCACAAAGAATCACTAAGAATGTATAAACATGCAAACTATTAATCAAAACACATTTGAATTAATAAACTATGAATATATTTTATTGATATGAACTAGGGATTTACAAATATGCACCAACAAACTCCCCCTAAGACCTAGTTCTATCAATAACCATTGCACTAAGCAAAAATTCCACAAAGTAAAATGCACAAAGCAAAATTCATACAGCAGAATGCACACAGCAAAATGCACACAGCAGAATGTACTAAGCAAAAATTTGCACAAAGCAAAATTCATACAGCAAAATGCTAAACGAATACCTTTCGTCATGCCCTTACCTGCACTACGCACGATGTGAGCTGTAACTCGTGCTTAGTGGGGTTCCATCTCGCATGTAATGAGTTTCTCATCTGTGAACCTTAATTACTGTTAGTACTGCACTCAGCAATAAACAGTCAGTAACTCCAAGATCACTTATAAACATTTAAGCAAAACACATCAAAGTGAGATGAGAAAACCTAAAGAATAACAAAAGAGTACATTTAAAAGAACTAAGAACCACCAAAACTCTTTTTAGGACCGTCCTGTACTCAGCACATAGCAGTTAGTAACTTCAATGCAAGTAAAAAACATTTAAGCACATGCAAACACAAGAAATTATATATAAAGAAAATAAACATACCAAAAGAAATAAGAAACACACCAAAAAATCTTTTTTGTATTTTTCTGATTTTAAAGAAAATGAACATGCAAACTGTAAGCAAATTAAATCCTAAAAACTAAGAGAATTAAAAATACTAAGAAAATTGCAGGAATAAAATTACTGAAAATAAATCTTTTTGTGAGAAGGTTCCAGTATAGAGTCAGTACTAGCTCGTTTATACTTAGTAATCATTCATTTCAGAACCTTGGGCATAAACATATTCTCTTAAACTCTGTCTGTCAACCTATCTTTCTTCAGATAATAACAGATTTTGTTTCAACATTTTCAGATTGTCTAGACTGGATACATGATTAAGACTATCTCTTTCAAAGTCTCACAGTATTTTGATTCACTCAGTAGGTTGCACAACTTAATTACCAAAACCACCATGCTTGTGTGATATGTTAATTTGTCAACGCATTTTATGCTCTTTGACATGGAGGTCGATTTTTCACCTCTCTAGACATTTTTCTTGCTGAGCTTTTGTCAATGCATTTTATGCTCTTTGACAATTCAACACTAATAGATCAATGTAGCTTTTGTCACTGCATTTTATGCTCTTTGACAATTCAACATTGATAGATCAATGTATCTATTTCTTTTGACATTCTCAAATTGGGGTCAATTTTTCACCCTCTTTTACATATAGCTCAATGTCATTTAACACATTAGGCATGGTAACAGGTGTGTGCACCAGACTTAGTTAGTCTCAACTGTTATTGACTTGTAGACTTGGAATGTCTCGATAGCTTAAATCTATGATTGATTTTCACATGCATAACCATTTATCAGTCTAGACTTTCCTTATATGTCTTACACACTATCTGTTTCTTATCTGATTCAACTAGATTTTCAGACAGTTTTCTCAAAAGTATGTATGTGCCTTCAGTTCTAATTTTACTAGACGACTTTGTATTGAGAACCAGTGTGCCATCACTCTCCATTTGAGTTGGATCAACTTCTCATTTTTGTTTTTCTGATTTTTTTTTTATTTTTTTTATTTTCTATGTTTTCTGATTTTTTTGTATTTTCTATGTTTTCTGAACTATCTCCCCCTAAAATACTAAACAATCTACAAACTAAGAAAATAGAATCGCAAAAGCACACAGGAAATAAACACAAAGACAAAAGAACAAATTAGTCACACAGAAAATAGACACACAGTCACAAATACCTCACACTTGATTATAGCGGTTGACATCCTTCACATAGAAGAAAGAATTAGAAAGCATTAGGAACCCAAGCCCGAATAGTCATGGGTTTCCCATCTTCTCCAATCACTGGAAGTTTCATCCAAGTTCCAGTCTTCTCAGCAGCATTGCTGAACCTGTCACTCGAATCCTTAGGCATTTGAACACACAGTTTGTTAGTCCACTTAGAAGTCTGATTGAGCGAAGATTTTCTTTTGCTAACAACTTCGGGATTTTTAGATTTTCTTATGGTATCCCCGTTTGTCCTTTGATGCTGAACTGGAAGAGTTGAGTTTTGATTGTTTTTAGTAAACGTTTTATTCTTTTGAAAAGTCTCAACTTTCCTGTTACATCGCTGATGTGGCTGCTGATCACACTCGTAACTGAGGTGACCAGATCTCCTGCACACATAGCAAATCCTGTCTGGATATTGCTTTACAGGACCTTTCGACATCCTTTGAGATCGATACCCTAACCCTTGATGTTTGGGTAATAGTTTGACCTCTTGGTACGGACGGGTATAAGGAGACTTTACACCCTCCTTTTCAAATTTCCGAAGGGCATCGCGGATACGATGCATCAACGGATCTTTCACATTAGAACTTGCCAACAGTTCTCTTATGCCTGGTTCAGCCTTTTTAATTTCTTCTTGCTGAATCTCATTCTTCTGAGGCTCACCCACATTCTCGTCTAACTTTAAATCCTCTTTTGGGGTTGATGCAGAAGATTCATCAACCTTTGTGAGTAGTGGGTCAGATTCAGAGTGAACATCATCATTCACCAGTTGATTTAACACTGGTGGTGGACATTTAGAGTATAACTTCTTGTTCTTTTCTGAATCAGTACCTTGACCTCTCTGATCGATTATGTACTCAAATAAGTAAGAAGACGTGGAATAACTTTTGAGTTTTTGACTCAGAGTCTCATAATCGACCTTTGAAGTAGCAAGGTCTCGTTTCAGCTTATCAATCTCATTTATGTAAAACACTATAGCATCCTGTTTATTTAACAGAGCCACACCTAGTTCATGTACCTGTTTGCCTAAACTTTCATTCTTTTCTTTCAACTGTTTTTCTCTTTCTTTTATCAACAGGTTTTTATCTAACTTAGATGTGAGCTCTGAAATTGTAGACTTTAGGAACACTATCTGTTTTACATAATCATTACAAGAACCACAAGGTAAGCCAAAAGTACATACCTTTTCCTCGGATGATGGACCACAACTGCACACCTTTTGGTTTGACTCATTTGCACGAACTTTCACTGGTGTCTTTTCTGCAGCTGGAACCGAGGCTGGTTCATCATCAATGCTGGCAATTGATTCTTCCTCACTTGAGTAACTTTCTGTCTCGGATTGAGAATCTTCGTTCAACACATGAACATTTGCCACATTAATATCAGCACCATCATTCCCAAATTGTACTGACCAGTCAATTCCCTCGTCCTTTTGAACAACTGCCATTGCCTTAGCCGGTTTTGGAGTTGATTCAGACTTTATGGTTGAAGAGGAAGATGATCTACTACCAGGACTGGTTTTAAAAGGATACTTCGGTCCCACACTCTTCGGCTTATCACATTCTCGCGCGAAATGACCTTTTTCACCGCAGTTATAGCATGTTACCGCAGACTTATCAAAACCGAGTTTGGTATCCTTTGTAGCTGATATTTGCTTCCCTGTTCTTTTCTCATATGCTCTTGCTCTCCTGACTAAGTTAGCATATAACCAGAGGATATCTTGTCTCTCCATCTCATCGTCATCAATCTGCTCATAATCCTCTTGAGTAAGATGAGCATTACCAATCTTCCCCTTCAGTAGATCATCATAAGAGGAGACTAGCGCACTTAGCATGCTCATATGTGTTTTTACTTCATCTGCGCTCCCATACTTGAAATGCTCGACATTGAATCCAGAAGTAGACACAGTATAGGATGGCCCAGAAGATGAAGCTTCAGATGTAGATCTGCCAGATTCATTTACATTACTCACATAGGCATCTGCATTTGAAGAAGTGGATGACGATACGGGTGTTCCAGAGTAGTAGAGAGAAGGATTTTGTTGATAACAGGACATGGAATCCAAATTTTGTTCCTCCTGCTCTTGCTCTTTCAACTTTGTGATGAAATCATTTAGATCCATCCCGTCAAAACCACCACTGTTCTTCAGTATCATAATATATGGCCGCCAGCTCTTGGGCAAGGCTTTTGCCAAAATTTCCACCTGCTGCTTCTCTGAAACAGTAACACCCAGACTGTCCAGTTCACTAAGAAGATGATTATATCTTGTAATGAGAGAAGGAATTTTTTTCATCTCTAGTAGCCATGAAATGATCTAATTCTTTTCTCAATTGACTTGCTTTCAATTCCTTGAGGGCGGCATTTCCCTCATTTCTCTTCTCTAGTGCTCTCCACAGGCTGTGGGAAGTTTTATATCTTCTGAATTGATGGAAGATCTCATTTGGAATGGCCTGGATTAGTTGAGCATAGGCCTTCTTCTCTGCATCATGACTGCTCTTCTGTGCAACAGTCATTCCATCATAGGGGGTTTCAATATTTCCCTCCCCCTTGGGAACCATATAATCGGTGCTTATTGCTCTCCGAAGTCTACAGTCAAGGCCATCGAGGAATATTTCGAACCTGGGCTTCCACATAGGATAGTCTTCCATGGTCAACAGTTTAGGTACTTTATTGGCACTCCCCATTTCACTGTCTAATAAAAAGTTGTTTAAAACTGTTGTCTGTTTTGATGCCATTTCAGTAATCTTAATGTGACGTTATGAACAAGAGCTGAGAACACACGGACTGAAATTAGGATTTGATGGACCACACAGATTCAACACGCACGGAGTGGACCTACTACGCACGAACACAAAACACTACGCACGTTGTATAAGACCTACGTACGTACTGACACAAAGACACACAGACGCTTCTACGTACGAACTGGAACTCTACCACGCACAGATTGGGAGCTACTACGCACGGAGTGAAGATGGTACGCACGAAGCAACAAAATAATTTTTTAAAGACAAAGTAAACCACACAGACTCAACTCGCACGAACTGGATTTACCACGCACGAGTTGAGGAGTCACTACGTACAAATTAGCACACAGCCTATCGAAGATTCTAGAGGATCAACGACACACTACGCACATACTAAAGGTCACCACGCACGCACAGGGAATCACTTCGCACGGGTAACACTCAAACAGTTAACGTAAACACGACCTTTTTAACGCAAAACGACCTATTTTCGACCAACTAACCGGTTTAAAACGACGAAAAGGACAAAACACACAGGCCTAATCGACACCTAGATCACGAAATCCTAAAGGAAAAGTGATCAATCAAAGCACAAGGCTCTGATACCACTTTGTAGGGACAGCTGGGGGAACGGGGTTCTAAACTAAACTAAAACACCCTAATGCTAGGACTGATCTAGGATGAGAAATAGTGCGGAATTTCTATTTCCCAAACCTCCTAAGGATTCTAAGATCTGCTTAGGTGTCCGGCACACAGTAACACTAAGAAACACACAGAGTAGAAACAAGAACAAACTCTAAGAAACTCACACAGAGATGCTTAAGGCTTCCCTTGGTTTTCGTATTTATCACTAAGATTACGAATTATGAGGTCAAAGTTGCGATTTAGTAAGCTTAAGGTCGGATAAGGTCGATTACTAAGGCTCCCGGTTGATTACCTGTCAAATAGTCGATTACCCGCGAACTCTCGATTACCCACGCTAATGCGGGGTTAAGCTTTATTTATAGAGTAAAAACTTCACTACGCACGTGGTGCAGAGCACTGCGTACGTAGTCGGTTCAATACGCACGACCTGCAATGATTTAATGTTAATTAATTACCTGTTAACCGACTTGTCCACCACGTGCGAACTGAGATCCACTACGTGCGTAGTGGACTCATCACGCACGCAGTGAACACATCACTCACGGGATGAACTTTCACACAGACTTAAACTTCCAAATTCACATCAACACATGATTAAGTACTTGTAAGCTTAAGATCATCACAAAGAATCACTAAGAATGTATAAACATGCAAACTATTAATCAAAACACATTTGAATTAATAAACTATGAATATATTTTATTGATATGAACTAGGGATTTACAAATATGCACCAACATCGACATGCATTGGTGGAGAGAGGAGGTGAAAAGAATAAAGTTGTTTCTGTCAGGCAGGGTTAGCGCCACTAGCCGCCCATGGTTAGCGCCGCTAACGCGGCTGAGATAGTGACGCCAGTGCCGCTAACCCCTGCCAGGAAACCAACTTACATTATTTATCCTTTCTCACCCTCATCTTTTAGGTTGTGTCAAGGTCAACCCCCGCCATGTAACCCGATAGGCCCATACATCATCGGTAGTGATCATTTAGCGTACGTGTGTCAGTGGGCATACTCCAACAATCTTCTTCACCAATCTTCATTTTTCTTCTATTCTTCCCTTATTTTGCCCCTTTATCTTAGTTAAAGCTCTTTTTAACCTGCATGGTGAATGTTAAGCATATTAGATCAATAATAGGAGTAATCACCTTGTATTTGGGCTAAGTACGGGGTATTTCAGCATGTAAAACATGCATAAAAACACATATATTAGTCAGTTTGACACATTGTATCTCAAAAGAAGAAAGACCAAGAAGCATATGTTGCTGATATTGGATTCCCCAGATGAAGAGGTGCTGAAACTGAAATATGCAGTGGCTGCTCTAACACAAACTTCGACCCCTATTGATGATGTCAAAAAGGGGGAGAAGGTTCAAGAGGCTGAAGCTGAGTCCGTTCAAGCTGAGGCTCTGTTACTACTTGCTAAGGGAGCAGAGAAGCCACATATGATTGAGGGGGAAAAAGAAAAAGAATCTGAAGCTGAACTTACTGAGAAAGCTAAAAGAAAAAGACCTCTAGTAGTCAGCTCAGAGGATTCAGAACCCCCCAAGCAGAAATGAAGAAAAATGATTCTTGGTGAATCAGACTCAGATGAAGACTCTGCGGATGCATGACTTTGAAGGAAAGAGCTTCTCTGATAGCAATTAGAAGATTAGAACAACAAGATGCTGACTAGCTTGGGATGTCTGTGGATGAGCTAAGAAGAAGGCAAATGAATGTATAAGCTGAGTTAGCAAATGTTCAGAATGAGAAAGAAGCAAGGGAGCAGGCTTGGGTTGAACAAATAAGAAAGAAGAATGAGGAATTATCCAGACTCAGACTGCCTATAAAGCCTAAGGAAGAAGAAGTAGAGCTTCCTGTTAAGAATCAACAATAGAAAGAAGATATAACTCAGTGTTATATCAAGACACACTTCTCCTCTCAAATCAAAACACTTAAGCTGAGCATAGTTGATATATGCGTTTTTATACATGTTTTACATGTTAGAATACCCCGTACTTAGCCCAAATACAAGGTGAATACTTCTAATATGGATCTAATATGCTTAACATTCACCATGCAGGTTACAAAGAGCTTTAAGCAAGATAAATGGGCAAAACAAGGAAAGAATTGAAGAAAATAGAAGAATAGTGAAAAAATGATCACTACGGCCGTAGGATATAATCCCTACGGCCGTAGGAAGCCATCTTCTAGAATCCATCATTGCCTGCCAGATCTTGCGTGTCCCGGACAAATGGTTTAACGTTGCGTGTGTAGAAAATCTAGTCATGAAGCCCATTTACAGCAGATTAAACTCAGAATTCTGCCATTTTGCAAAGGGTTACCATTTTCACCTCCACTCCGCAAAAACACTTCCATATACCCTCTCTAAATATCCTAACACTCCAGGGGACTTCTCTTGGTGATTCTAAGGAGGAGAGCTTGAATCTTGAAGGCTTGGAACAACATTTAGAGCTTGGATTCATTAGTTATATCATTGCTAGCTTGGGTATACTCTTTCCATTTATTATATCAATCATGTACCCATGTGTTCCAGATGTTGTAATGTTACTATTATTGTATATGGATAACTAAACTCATTTCACTTGGGCCAAGATGATTCTTCGCTAGTTATGGCAATATATTTGACTTTTATGTTGACTTGATTCATATATGCATGTTTAATCTTGAATACAAATGTGTTTTATCAACTTAGTATGTTTAATCTAACCATGTTCATGTGTGATAATGTGTATATGATAACTCATTCATGTTTTAACATATGAATATTCAAGAATGATGGTTTATTTTACTAATTCCATGTTAAGTTTGTATTAGAAATGATACATCTTGCATGGTTGTCATTAGATGTCATTTTTGGAATATTATTTGAATCATTTCAGGTTCATCCATTATTGGTTATGTTAATCATATGTTGGTTTTATGCATGCCTTATGATTATAGATGAAAATCTTGTTATTTGGTGTATTTATGGGTTAAACATGCTACTAATGATTAAAGGATTCGCAAAGATGTTTGTTGGATTGTTTAGATGGTGAAATGAACTCTCATTTATGCCTTTGATATGTTGGTCTTGGTGTTCAATGTGCATATCATATGATTCATGTTTAAAGAAGTGTTGGCTTTACTAGAAATGGTAGGTTTAACATGTTCATATCTTTAGAAATCATGTGACTAAACATTAAGAATCCCTTAATTGTGAGGTTTGAGTTTAGATGAGTTTATGACCCCATTGTACCAGTTTACATGTGTTTATGATCTGAGATTAAAGTCTAGATTGTAATTTGTTGTTGAATGCCTTTATGTTAGATTTGAATGTTCTGTCGGATGGGTCCCTACAGCCGTAGGAAGAAATCCCTACAGCCGTAGGACTGTCCAGGCTGCTACGACCGTAGTAGATACTTACTACGGCCGTAGGAGCCATTTTCACCACTAGTGTGCTGTTTTTGCTTGTTTTATCTAATTTAACTGCTTTGACACCTTTTTGGGTTCTGAGGACTACTAGATAAATCATTTGAAAAGATGTTTGTCTTTGTAGTCTGATTTGGACGCGATCCGGTGGATCTGTAGTTGAATTCTGATATGCCGTTACTTGCTTAATTATGTTTAAGTGTTGAATCTGAGTCTTGATAACTAGAGTGAAGATTTGTGCATGATAATATGGTTTTTTCAAGTATTAGAACAGCATGCTATGCGCTTAATCTATTCAAGTCTTCATATTATGTTTTGTATTGTGTTATTGCCATAATTAGTCTCGATGATTCGAAAGCCTGAGTGAATCTGTTATCCTGTTGATTACCTTCTGTGTTGGTCTATGTTAGTTGTTGTAGTCCTTAATTAATTTAGTTCATTCTGTCACTTGCTTAATATTAATCCTGCTGATCAAACAACAATGAGACTTAAGTATTGGTAGCTTCCTGTCCTTGTGGAACGACATCCGGTCTTACCGAGTCTATACTACTATTGACCAGGTTATACTTGCCTGAGTCGTGTGTAGTATCTTCTTAGTAACATCGTTTTTATAAATTTAAAACGAGGTTGTGTCCCAAGATTTTATAACCAGAAAAACCAGCAGTTTTGTAGCACACCAATAGTCCAAGGGATCGTAATTCTAGAGTTAGTCCTAGAAACTGGTGAAACACCTTCCCCGGATCTGAACAAACTACACAGACTGGGATATGCTGAATGGAAGCAAGTAGCCATACTCATTAAGCAGATGGAAAAGTCCTCTGCTAGAAATCAAGTAAAGGATGAGATCTTAAGGCTGCTAGCAAGAGCTGATGCGATGGAAATCATACCCAGATCTGAGATCCTAACCCTTCCGACTTCCTTTCACAAAGTTGGGAAGAAAAAATTATCAAAGCCAGCTGGACTTGCATAAAGAAACAAGTACGATCTTGATCTTCCAGAAGGCATGGAGTTTAAAGAAAATACTTATGTTGAAAAGCCTCAGAAGGGATTTATGCACTTGGATAGTAATGATGAACAATGCTTCTAGTCTTATGCATCAATTTATATATGTGCGGTATCTCAAGTGCTAGCTCTGAGATTAATTATGGAGAAAACTGAACTAAATGCCAGGTTCAGATATCAACTAAACAGAGCAATTAGATCACAAAAGGATCAACTTAAACACTTGCCAAATCTGAAAGAACTTCTTGAAGAAATTAACAAGGAGATCAAAGAGTTTGAAGAGTAACATCCTGAATAGATTAGTTCTATCTGTAATTATTACATTAGTTCTAAAAATTTGTAAGCACTAAGTATGCATGATCCAAGTGATCAAAATTGTGTACTCTGATATGTTCAATGAATACAAGTATTAGTTTGATATGTTCAACTGTTTATGATATGTTCATATTTCTTAGTCTGATAAGTTCAGCTTGAATGAATAATTTGATTAGTTCATGTTCATTGTTATGATTGGTTGGTATGTTCAACTTATAATTGATAAGTTCAATTAATATATGATAAGTTCAAAATTAAAATCTTAGTAAGTTTAAGATTTAAAACATAATTCTGTTCAACAAACTTAAGAACTGTTTGATGGTTTTGTCATCATCAAATAGGGGGAGTTTGTTGGTCAAATGATCTCATCAGTTGAAATTTGATGAGACAAAGTTAAGTTTGTAAGATATGTTCTAAATACAACTTAAACAGAATTATGAAGCTTGATCAGACTGAGCACTTATAGTGTTTCAGACTGAGCATAAGCCGAGTATAAGCTGAGCATATATTTGATCAGCTTAAACTATATCTTAGTCAGCTTATCACTATGTTTGATAAGCTGTGTGTGTCACCTAAGGTATAGGTTGAGTATACAGCTTGATGCGTTTCAAGCTGAGTTACTCGGCTTATAGACTGAGTCAGCTCAACAGAGTTGCTAAGTAAGTTCTAGCTAACTCTTATGACTTCTAAGGATGAGTTAGACATTATACATGTTAGTACATGTTTGATTTCGAGTTTGTTCTCGAAGGACTCAGCTTGATGAGTTTCAAGCTGAGTAACTCAGCCCGACTAAAGAAGTCTGTTTAAGAGAATTTAAATTTGATTTTAAATCCTTTTACTCTTTATATCTACGGCATGGATAAGAAGATTCCAGAATCAAGATTGAAGATTGAAGACTCAAGATGGAAGATTCAAGATTCAAGATTCTGGGTTATGCGTTAGTTTGTTAGCAGATTAGGATAAGTTCTAGTTTGTTAGGATCCGTAGGAACAGGATTATAAATACTTATCTCCTATTAAGTTTAGAGGTACGAGTGCCATACTCTAATCTCACCTCAACCTATTGATCGTATGTGTTATGAATCTTGATACATAGTTTGTAAGTTCAACGTGATCAAGAAATTCACAGATTGCCAACATTGTTCGTGTGTTCGATCTTCATGTCTGTTGTGAAGTTAGTAAGTATTCAATCTGTGAATAAATCATGTTTAGAGATTCGGTTTGTATCTATAATCATAAGTTGATTATAGATAACAAAGTTTGAGAGATTGAGAGATTTGATTTACATTAGGTGTTTACATATCAAGTGTTGCTTACTTGATTGTTACTGTAATCATCTTCTTATTAATGAAAGCATTCGATTTTATGTGGTTTGATGTGTGTTAACACTTTTTATTGATTTGTTCAATTTTCCACAGAAAGTGTATTCAACCCCCCTTCTACACATTACTTGCTTGTTGATACTCTCACCAAGGGATCAACACTGATTTCATCCGTGCTTCCTCCAAAGACTAACAACATTTCTTTTGTTCTTCTCAAAAACTTGAGAATGTTCTTGACATCCACCCAATGGGCTTCACCTGGATTTTGCAGATATCTACTCGTGAGGCTTATGGAGTAAGCAACATCGGGCCTAGTATATAGCATGGCATACATAACCGATCCTACTGCCGAAGCATAAGGAACTGTCTTCTGCTCCTCTGGAGAAGTAGGACATTGATCATTGCTCAATGGTATACCAGATCTCATTGGAATGAATCCTTTCTTGGAATTTTCCATCTTAAAGCGTTTTAACACTTTATCAATGTATGTACTTTGACTAAGTACGATCAGCCGCCTAGATCTATCTCTATAGATCTTTATACCAAGTATATATGTGGCTTCTTCTAGGTCCTTCATCTGGAAACATTTACCTAACCAGGATTTTTACTCCTTGTAATGCTGGTACATCGTTTCCTATTATCAGTATGTCATCCACATACAGGACCAGGAAGATTGTTATGCTCCCACTGAACTTCGTGTAAACACAGGACTCGAACTCGCTCTTGGTAAAAATAAATTCTTTGATGCGCTCATCAAAGTGCAAGTTCTAGCTCCTAGATGCTTGTTTTAATCCATAAATGGATTTTAGCAAGTTGCATACTTTGCGTGGATTCTTGGAGTCCTCAAGACCGTCCGGTTGTGCCATATACACATCCTCTATTAGTTTCCCGTTAAGGAAAGCAGTTTTGTGACATCCATTTGCCATATCTCAAAATTGAAATATGCAGATATTGCCATAAGAATCCTAATAGACTTAAGCATAGCTACTGGAGACAAGGTTTCATCATAATCAATACCATGAGTTTGAGTGTAACCTTTCGCAACAAGCCTAGCTTTAAAAGTATGCGCATTTCCTTCCATGTCTGTCTTCTTATTGAAGACCCACTTGCATCCAACAACTCTATTGTGTTATGGCAAGTCTACTAACTCCTAAACTTGGTTGTCATACATGGATTGTATCTCTGCCTTCATGGCTCTAGCCATGTGTCCTACTCAGTGCCCGACATAGCATCCCCGTAGGATGTGGGTTCATAAAGATCCCCTTTTTCTTGAGCAATTAGAAATCCTAGATATCTATTTGGCTCAGTCCGAATCCTACTAGACCTGCGAAGGTCTTGTGTTTCCACTTCTTCTTGAATTATTGGTTCCACAAATGGTGGAGGCATACCTTCATTTTCTTTAATTTCTTGAAGATCTATTTATTTTCTAGCAGTTTCTGAACTCAGAAGCTTGTCCTCTAGAAAAGTCCCTGACCGAGCGACAAATACTTTGTTCTCATCAGGATTATAGAAATAGTACCCTAAGGTTTCCTTAGGATAACCCACGAAGATACTCTTGTCTGATTTGGGTTTGAGTTTATCCGAGAATGGTCGTTTAATGATCACCTCACAACCCCAAATCATTATGAAAGACAACTTGGGCTTTTTTCCCGTCCATAGCTCGAGCGGTGTCTTTCTTTTTTCCACAGATTTTGTAGGAACTCGGTTCAGCATAAAAGCAGCCGTTTCAAGTGCATGTCCCCAGAACGACATTGGTAGACTAGTTCGAATCATCATAGAACGAACCATGTCAAGCAAGGTTCTATTCCTCCTTTCTGACACACCATTCCACTGTGGCGTATACGGAGGTGTGAGTTGTGAAACAATCCCACATTCTTTTAAATGATCGTCAAACTCTTGACTCAGATATTCACCACCCCGGTCAGACCGGAGCAGTTTTATCTTCTTGCCAAGCTGGTTTTGTACTTAATTCTGAAACTGTTTGAAGAAATCAAAACTTTCATACTTGTGTCTCATAAGATACACATAACCATACCTACTGAAATCGTCAGTAAAGGTAATGAAGTACCGGTATCCTCTTTTGGCTTGTTGACTGAAAGGATCACACACATCTGTGTGTATTATCCCTAGCAGTTTCTTAGACCTTTAATTCAATCTGTCAAAAGGTTTCTTTGTCATATTGCCGGACAAACAATATTCGCAATTGTCAATTAATTCAATCAAATGACCCTAGAATTCCATCTTCATGAAGTTGCTCTATGCGTTTCTTATTAATATGTTAGAGCCGACAATTCCAAAGGTAAGTTTGGTTCAAAGTGTATATACCATTTTGTGAACTTGCTTTAAAATAAAATAAATCATCTTTAAAACACAAAATTGTTTTTCCTACCTTAATTGTGGTTCGGCCGAATGCAAGGGAGAGAGAGAGAGAGAGAGAAGGGGGGGGAGCCTTTGTTTTGTCTTAATTGCTAATGATTAGGATTATGTTAAACTTAAGGTTTAATCCCCTTAAATAGATATTTAGTTGGATTAAAGCCTTTGGACCCAAAGCCCGGTCCATGATCAAAATCTTTGATCGATTGACAAAACAAACTCTCTAGTTCGGTTTTAATATTAATTAATTAACTATTAATTAATATATTCTAACCAAACTTAATTATATTAAATATTAACTAATATTTAATATTTCCCTTTAATAATAAATATCTATTTATTATTTTCCTTCTCTCGATAATTAATTGACTATTAATTATCTCTTTTACACACATTGTATTGTTTTCTAGTTAATCAGTTGGGTGTGCAGCTGTGTGACCCTTTAGTGACTCATAGTGTTCATGGATATGATGACACATGTAAACTATCCCTGCACAATCTATCACAAGGCCGGCCGAAAATCTTAGGAAAAGATGCACATGCATTGGTGGACAATTGAGGTGAAAAGCAAAAGTTGCATGCTGTTTGACAGGAGATCGCGCCACGATCTTCTAAATAATCGAGGCGCGATCTATCAATTAGATAGAGGCGCAAATAATTAACAAGATCGAGGCGCTATCTTTTCCTTACATCAATCTTTTAGAAATTGCCTCTTTTAGGCCCTCCACTTAGGTTGTTGTCGATATCAACCCCCGGTGTGTGACCCAATAGACCTAAACATCATCGATAGTGATTATTTGGCGTACGTGTGTCAACAGTTCTTTAATTTATCACAAAATCAAAATTAGCTTTTTGAGTTATCCCAAACAAAATTCCTGTAAACCAGGTAGTGTAGGGTCAAATTTTTGTTTTTTGAAAGTGATAACACGATTTAAAAAAATACCCGATCATTGAATTTTGGCGACCCTATACAAGAATATCCCCCAACACTTTTTTCTTTTCTAGGTTTTCCACTAAAACTAATAAAATTGTTGGGTAACCTAGATTTTTTGAGGTTCTAATATTGTCCTAGTTTTAACTCAAATAGTATAAAGTATATTATATTATGGAAGATTTTGAAACGGCCAATTTTTATACTCCAGTATTTACTACTGCATACAAATTAATAAAAAGAAAGTCTTTTTCTTAATGAAAGCACCAACCTTTTGAGACTTATGTGAATTAAATATGGAGTGGAGATGTATAATATAAAATATATGTGGCATGAGAGCGAGCAAAAGATATTGATATTGACATACATAGATGAGAGTGAGTTTGTTAAAAAGGTAACAAATGTTGCTCATTTGCATTACCAACCATCTCACTTATCATATCCCTTCTTCACAATTATATCATTCACACATTATATATCTATACATTTATGAGGAAAGAAATATAGTTTCATAATAAATAGCTTTGAAACAATGATTTATCCAAATTTCAGCTTGGCTCGGTGGAAAACACATTGCATTCCTTCCAGAAGGCTCTGTGTTCGATTCCCTGTATGTGATATGTGATATGTGATATGTGATATGTGGTGATTCAGTTTTTCAGCTACTAATATATGCATTTCCTTTTCTTTTTTTGTAACGTATCATTTTTATTATTATTTTCCATCTTTGAATATACGCTTTCCGTTTTGTTTCTTTAGCTTTTTTTTTGTTTTTATCAAAGAAATATTTATTGTTTTTTTTACTATAGTTAGAGGGAAAATTACCTAAAAATATAACTTATATATCAATATTTGTCAATAAAAGAAATGTGTAATTTTTTGGGTCAAGTAAGGATTGAGAATTTTAATTTGTTATAAGAAAAAGAATCTTAACCAAATAACCTTGATTTTTAACATGTCATTATACTCTTTTAAATAACAAATTGAAATAATAATTTATTTTATGTAAAATTGAAATTTACAATCCATTTTTTATGACAAATTAAAATTTATAATCCTTTCTCGATATAAAAAATTACACGTTACCTTTATTGTAATATATATATATATATATATATATATATATATATATATATATATATATATATATATATATATATATATATATATATTACATTTTTCTGTCATTTACCATTTTATTTATCTTAGGTTATTAGTTTACCTTTATTTTTAAGTTATTTATTCTCATATTTCTAGCTATATATATATATATATATATATATATATATATATATATATATATATATATATATATATTACATTTTTCTGTCATTTACCATTTTATTTATCTTAGGTTATTAGTTTACCTTTATTTTTAAGTTATTTATTCTCATATTTCTAGCTGCTAATGTTTTTATTTCATGTGAACAAAATTTGTGATATTTATTTATAACACTTTATAACTATTCTAAAAACCATATATAAGACATAAAAGAAATATCGTTACTCACTTACCGTCAAGTATTTTGAAATAATTATGTTTAAAAAAATAACTTATGTATGCTTTCTTTAAATATAACTTAACATAAACTTATACAAAATTTTCTAATCAAAAGAAAATCAATGATAAATTTTGTAAAATCCCGCAGCGTAGCGCGGGCTTATAAAAACCTCGTTAATAAATATTAATCACCATCGCATATTTCTTTATTAGAGATAGGATATATACTTTTAAAAGTATCTATTTTAATTATTTTTATTTTTAAAAATAACTAAAATAACGGATAATCATTTCACTAATTACTTATTTATATATTTGTAAGGTCATGAGTAGCGCCCGAGCTTAACCCAAACCAACTCAAAGCCACATCATCTTTCCGTCCCAACCCAAATTCAACCCAAAACCCAAGTAGCATCCAACCCTCAACCGGAATTCGGATATCCGAATTTTCGGATTCGGATTCGGATAGTGATTTTGTGAAGTTTCAGATATTTCGGATATCCGATATCCGAAAAATATTTTTTATTTTTACTTTTATATTGCTTATTTATGTAGTTTTCTTAACATATATAGTTTTATATACATATATTTTTTCATTTTGAAAGAGAATTGAGCTATTTTTATTGATTAAAGTTTAAAATATGGTTGTTTGGTACTTAAATATTTTTTAAAAATTATATAAAAAATATTTTTTTTCAAAAGATCAGATATTTCGGATATCCGATATCCGAATCATAAAATCTGAATATCTAAAAACCACTATCAGAAAATTTCAGATTCGGATTCGGATATCCGAAAACATATTTCAGATTCGGATTCAAATACCAAAAACCACTATCCGAAAATTTCGGATATCCGAAGATGAACACCCCTAGAAGTAGGAGTGTTTGGGTGGGAACCCGATGACCTGGCAGCCGAACCCGAGCCCAGCCCGTGGACGCTACGTAAGACCTAAGTACAATAACATATAATATAGATGATTATGTGTGTACGCATATTTTTCTTATTTTAATATACAATTAAAACTGAAAAAATGGTTAAGATAACTTAATGATAGATGATCTGAAAAATCATAAAATTAAGAACAAAGTTTAACTCTTTAGAGAAATTAAAACATCAAACATGCGCAATGCTACAACGGTAAATTTTCTATTTTACAATGTGTCCTTTTGATCGAGAATGTAATGATATGTTATTCGCACAATTTAATGTTACGAAAAAAAAATATACAACAACATGTCGTTTTTTTAATTTTGTGCATCAACTTTTTTATTGATTTTAAAAATAAATTTTAAAACACATTAAGATAAAAGAGATTTATATTCATGATATAAGGAGAGAGAACTTAATAAATCTCAATTATGTTGATGTGTGTAGATAATTATTTTTGTGTGAGAGTGTGAGTTAGTGGAATAATATATTTTAAATAAATAAAAAATTTAATTAAATTTGACAAGAGGGTGAAATTGTTAAAGATTGAATTAATGAGATTAATTTATATAGAATGAAAGTTAGGATTATCTTGATTAAATTTTTAAAAACTCTTAAAATTAAAGAGGAGAAAAATGTTAAATGATTTATATATTACTATAGATTTTGAATAATCTAATAAAACAATTAAATCAGATATATTAAAGCATAGTTTTAATTATTAGAAAATTTCCTATATTAGAGAAAATAAACTTTTTTTTTCATATAATAGAATTGGAATAGAACAAATGCAGATGAATGTATTGTTAGCAACTAGCAACACCCCACCCCCCATCTCTTTGTTTTCTTGCCAATTGCAAAACCCCACAAACAGACACACACACACATACACATTTGACACCCACTATTTTTCCCATAAATCCTCTTTCACTCCTCTCTCTCCTCTCCCTACTTCCATTATTTTTCTTCTTTCTGCTGCTGCTTCTGCAGCACCTTCAATTCCTTTCAGAAGATTAATGGATCCTTCACTTTGATATAAACAATTTCTGTGTTTCTTTTTACTTTTATTTTACCTGGATCAAAGTAAACAATGCTCGACACTCGACAAATAGCCATTGATATCGAATGCGGCGGAGGCGAAATCCGCCAGCACCATCTCCGCTCCTCCATCTCAGACGACAACCCATGTTTTTCCGATGCGGAAGAAGAGGGTTCTTGTTACTCCCAATTCTATTCCACCTATGGCGGCGACGATCCTGAAATCGGACCTCTTTCTACGAGAATCTCTTCCGCCGCCTCCGACTGTTCGGTGGATGTCGTCACGCCGGACGAAGAGGAGGGTAAAGTGGTAATTTTACATCTGGAGAAGAAGAAAGTTGTAGACAGAGATTGCAGAATTTGTCACCTTAGTCTTGTGGATGATGGCGATGATAATGATGATGATGCTATTGAATTGGGTTGTTGCTGTAAGGATGATCTAGCTGCTGCCCATAAACATTGTGCAGAGACTTGGTTCAAAATCAAGGGAAATAAGTGAGTTTCTTAATTTTTTTTCTTTATTTTCCTTTAATTTAATGGAATTATATAATCTCCTTTTGCAATGTTTATTTGTTTGTATCTAGCATACAATTCAATCCAACAATCCAAGCATAAAAAATACATCATTTCCTTTATGGATGTCTCTCTAAATTGCCTAATTCTCCATACCTTTTCCTTAAGCAACTTATTCTTAAACATGTAATAATCACTTTGTTCATAAAATGATAATGATATGACCTCAAAAGTCCATAGATATCAATATTAACATCAACATTTCTATGTTAACAGAGAGAATATATATCCTTCTACTCGTAATTCTAATAGAAATAAAACGAGGTCAAGTCATAGTCAATGAAAATATCATACGAAAAAAGAGAAATAATACATTACACATGTCTAATAAAACCTATTACCACTCAAACAAAGAGTGTTTAAATATTTTTAATATCTTAATATTTTAAGTGATCTCAAGTCTCAACAACATATCATATTCTCGTATATTTTTCTTGTTGGATAACAACAAATAGTTTATATTGACTTTTAAAGTTTTTAATCTTTTGTATTGACTTTCCTGATCAAACTAATTATTTGTTTAAAGTAAAAATAATATTTTGTTTCTTGACTTATTTCCTCTAATTTCTGGTGAAATGTTTGTTTTTAAATTATAATTTTTTCATTTTCTTATACATTATATTTTATCTTTTGACAAATGGGATTAGAAAATGTTGCGTGGTGCATTGATACCATCATACCATTATATGAGTAAGTGCTTGTATTCAAAGAAATTAATCTCCTAAAATTTTGATTAGTGGATGAGAAAAGTAAAGAATGTTGTTTTAATTAAAGAAGATTAAAGCAATAAAGAGAGAGTGCTGAATAAAAGCAATCAAAGAATAATTGTTGATAATTGTAATTTACACCGACGATTCCATCAATTTCTTTTCTATTCTTTTTTAATTTATTAATTTTGTCAAATCTATTATGTTCTATTACTAAAATACCCTTATGTACGTATTATTTTTTATTATTAATACTATATAAGTATAAGTATGTAATAAAAAGTTATGAAAATAAAAAAAATTGTGAATTATACCTGCCCGTGTCTGATATTTTTATCTCAGAAAATTAGAACTTAGAGCATCCACAATCCATACAACTCTTCAAGAGTTTAATGGATTGTCACATCAGCATTCCACTATCTATACAACTTCATCTTTTAACCTTCACAATCCATTGAACTCCACATAGTTTAATGAATTTACACATCAGCATTATATATATATATATATATATATATATATATATATATATATATATATATATATATATATACACATATATATAATATATTTTGGTATTATTTTAATGTTTTATCAATTATTATGTTTTCTATAAATTCAAAGCTCCATATATATATATATATATATATATATATATATATATATATATATATATATATATATATATATATATATATAAGAATTTTAAAAAAATATATAAGTAAATTAAAAGTTAATTAATTTAAAAATGTATTTATTTTAAACTCTTTACAATATTAAAGAAGCAAATAAAAAAAGATTTATATATATAATATATGAGGTCTACCACTATTAAAAAGAAAAACAAAAATCATGGGACCACACAAAACCTATTACACACCCAACTTTACTCTCCACAATCCACAATTCATAAAAAGTGTTAAGTTACAACTAAAATAATTATTTATATTATATTATATAATCTATTTAACATTTTCTTTTTTATTTTATTTATTATTTTAAAAAAATTCAACAATCGGAAATTACTAATATACAAGTCAAATAACCTCTTTTTTCAACGATACTCTCTATTCTATTTTATATACTCATTAATAAACACATTTTTCCATGAATGTACACTTCCCACCCACGTAAAATAAAGAATATAGCTGTTTTGTTATTTATTTTAAATTTGTTTTAAAAACAAAAAGAAAAAAGTTGATGGAAAACAAAAAAAGAAATGAAACGACATGTTATTGGGTAGAAACAATTCGTCGAATACTATACACTAAACTCTATAAAATGGCATATTAAAGGCATGTTATTGGATAAAAACCTTTCACCATCGTAATATTACGAGGGTATTATTCTAGTGTATTAAAATAATAAGATTTCTTTCGCCTTGAAGGGTAATATTGATATCTGAGTACGGTAATAAACTTTGCAAAACTCAAAGGGTTAATTTAGTTCTAACCATAAAATCCTAAGATATTTTTTATTTTAAAGACATAAAATCCGAGATTATGATTTATGTCTCAAGTTTAAACTCTTATTACATCTATGTATATGTATGTATATGTATATACCTACAACTCTGCCCATATTAGGTAGCTTATGTATTACATTGATTCCATGACCAAATGTATCATAAGGTACCAAAATTCAGTTAGGTTTGTTCAAGCAGTTGGAACAAGAAAATTAATATTTGATAAATTATAAAAAGGGCAACCTCCCCTTTGGGGTTTTCAGACCGATTCCACAATCAATATATCAGGTTTGATTTATGTCCTCATCTGCTAGAATTCCATGACGAAGACAGATTTTAATAAAACTACCAAGTATGCTCGAGTAGTAAATAAAGCAATAAAGTTTGGTTGCTCTTAAATGAGAATCAATAATGATGTGACCAAATATTGTACAAGCAATTATAAAGGGAATAAAATTATGTAATTCTTTCTCCCAAGGGTACTATTTGAAGTATTTAATTTACATCTTTATTCCCCATATAATGAAGATTCTTCTGTAATATGTGCTATGTCCAGAAAAGTACCAAAGGCTATCCTTTTTTTAATGTAACATTACTTAAGGATCACTCCAGCCTGTAATCTGGATTGGATTCTGTTCAACTACTCTTTTTTCCGTTTCTTTAATTATGACAATATTATTATTATTATTATTATTATTATTATTATTATTATTATTATTAATTCTAAGTTGATTTATGACCTGGTTTTGATGCATGAATGCCTAACAAACTCTTCTTTTCTTGTTTCTCAGAATATGTGAAATCTGTAATTCGATCGTGAGTAACCTGGTCGTCCCAAATGAAACGCCATTGACACAGACAATAGACGTGAATCCCGCAACAACAAGCGTAGCTACAACACACATGTCAACAGCATCACGAGGGCGTGGGTGCATCAATGGTCATAGATTACTCAACTTCATACTGGCATGTTTGGTGTTCGCTTTTGTTATATCATGGCTTTTTCACTTCAATATACCCTCATGATACATACTCAATATGACCCATCTCATACCCTATACTTATCCAATATTCATTGTATACATAACATTATTGTTCATGGATGTTGCTTTCAGTGATGGATTCCAGTCATTTCATCGTTTTATTTTAATTAAAAAGATACAAAAGCAGAAACAGAAACAGATCAGTTAAATGTAGAGGTTGAACAAACAGTGAATCATATACAGTTGACATTTTCTCATTATATGATGATAATCTACCAAAAAAATAAACAAATAACAAATGCTAACCAAAGAAAATGGAATTCCCTACCATATATATGATTTTGGTTTCATAGACTATACACTGTCCAGGACGTCAGAAGCATGTACATTGTTGCTGGTTTCTTCATTAAGTTTCCCATTTGCAGGGCTTCTCAGCAGTCTCTGTACCAAATGTTTTAACAAGCATTATTTACTCGGTAAATCAAAGAATATTAACAGGAAAACAAGTGTTGATGAGATTATACCCGCTCTGTAGGTGGATCATTGACGAGTTTAACATTTTCGTCTTTCATTCGCATGTCTTTGGTCAAAGGTAAGACAGTTGCAGCACCGAGACTACGATCAGGCATATCTGCAAAATTTCATACTGCTATGTTAATAAGACGACAATAATATATGGTTAATGAACTAGTAGAGTAGATACTGTTGTAGTAACAGTTTCACTCACCTATTAACTTGCGGTCAACAAAAAAAACCACCAAATTTACAGTGTACCTGAAATACGTCATTTTGTTATATATTCACAAGTTTAAGATTTATATATATGGAAAACTAGATCTCGTAGTTTTCGTACGAAAAACAATTTTCGTTTAAACCATCCCCTATATATATAGGAGGTTCGTTTGGCCCTTGATTGCGTTAGATCAATGATTATAATGTTAATGCCTCATTAGTGAGACCTCATTAATACTTATTAGTGACTTATTAATGAGGGGTATTTTGGAAATATTAAGTCAATCTAATAACGACTCATCCAACCATATATGTGTGTGTGTATGTGTGCGCATGCGCACGCACGCACTTGTGCGAGCAATAATTGGAAGCTTCTCATTATATACCAGGCGACGACCACATCAACTGTGTAATGCTTACGAGAAGCAATAATTAGCAAACTCTGAATCACTATGATTACCCAAGCACACTGCTTTACAAATCTACAACAACAAAATAAAGAAAACGTGTTAGCCAAGTCCAGTTAGGTATTAAGCTTATTGATTTAATATTATTATTATTTTACTTACTAGTATTAAGTGTATAGTTTCATTTCCAACAGGGCATGTTATTAGGATCTAGACTCAAAAGCATCCAACGGTAGATCGTTTTGATGACCCTAAGACTAGAAAGTTATGTTTTAGGTACTTTTATTGCCAACAACTTTGATGTCTTAAACTTATGCAGTGCGAAAAGTATAGCAAACTCGTTAAAAAAAGATCATCACTCCAAACGTGTGTTCCTCAGCAATGCTTGTTCTAAGAAATATGTAATAAAAATTTATGAAAGATTCAGTTTTATATATAGGTGCTTCTGCGACACACACACTAATTAGGATTTAATCCAATGATTGACTATACCACTCTGGAAGCTAATCTAAAGGACTAATATTTAGAGGGAATATTTGTTAAAATTAAAGAGAGAGAGAAAAATAAGTTACATAAAGCAAGTGAAGAGTTAAGAAGAAAATATTCATCAACTCAATTAGAAAAGCATTGCCTTGGTGATACCTGGGTCCAAGACTCCAATTGTTATCCTTGCTGGATCCAAATCATACATCCTCTATGACACCACTTCAAAACAAATTACCTAGGAGTCTCTCTATAAAGAAGGGATTTTCTATTTAAGAAATAAATTCTGAGTGCATGGAATAGAACCGTCTCAAGATGTGATCGACTACACTTTCTTAATCACGCAATATTAAAAAAAAGTATTATGCATTTAGGAAAAGGTTCAAATGAGAATGAGAAGTTAAATGAGAATGAGAGACTACATATCGGCCGTTCATTTTGTAAGTGGAATTCATGGATGGAGAGCGTGAGGGAATCTAGTGTGGCAGGGTGCATGTGAGGAATTCATGGGTGGGCAATGACATTGGAGGAGGGGGAATTGGACGGCTAGAGTTGAGTCTCCCATTCTCAATTTATTTAAGGTTCTCATTTGAATCTCTCACTATGCATTTAATATCAATTACAGTTTACCCGACTTTTAATTAGATATCTTTTGTATGACTAGATCATATATGATATAACTAAAAGCAACTCTTCTATGATCAGCATTATTAGATAGCTAGCCATTACAGCAACCTATTTTACTTCATAAATTCAGTAAAACTTGTCTACATATTGATACAAGTCCATTAGGTTCAAACGTTACCTCTTTGTACCATAATTTTTATATGTCCGCACAAATACTAGGGAGAAGATCATATGGGATGAGAATATCAAATCACCACAACCATAAAGCACACCACGAGGAACTGCAATGATGATGATGACATAAAGAACTTAATTTAATGGAGTACATCACAAGGCAAAAGACTAATGAGAACAAAGATAAATGAAGTTTACTGATTACTAAAACTTCCATCGGATTATCTGGACGGGGCAGTGTTGCAAGCCGAGAACCCTGCAATTGCACACAAATATTCCAACAATATCATAAGATGAAAAATGTTATGTAATAAAAAATATGCATAATGATAAGTAAAAAGAATAAAGAAGCAGAAATTCCAAGCCATTTACCTCTCGGCAATGGTAATTTGGACCAGGAAGTTGAGTCGAATAGAATGTAATGATACGAAGAAATTGGCATGCCTGTAATGCAATAAATAAATTCCATAACATACTTGAAATAAACAAATCTTTTACGTTTAGTTGTTACCTCCAATAACCACTATCTTCCTATATTAGGTTTCATGTTTCAAATTCATCAAACATTCAAATCTAACTATACTAATTATGCTGCTTCACAAAGACATGATCTGGTAAGAGCAAATTATGGAATTATAAACACAGGAGATTCAGGGAAGGAGGCTGGATTTCATTCAAAACCGGAAAAAGAAAACAAAATTACATCAAAAGAGAATCCAAGTATGGAAAACTCTCAGACCAAGCAATAGCCGAGTATAGTAAATAATAGAAATGAACCAGACATGACATAACAACCTTCTCTCTATATATATTTAATCTCTCCTCCCAATAGCAAATTTACATGCCTTTACCGTTCTTTCTCTTGTAAACGCTTCAATCCTTGAGCAGTTGGGCCCGTTGGGCTGGTCCAAAACAGTTGGATCAGTAATATACTACGTACTATAATGTTTGTTTTCCATACAATTCCATGTTAATGTACTAACATTGACATTCACTATCTAACCTATGATCCCCACAATGTTGTTCATATGCCAAAGACTAACTTACAATAATAATGGAATACATAAGAAAAATTATGTGAAGGAGTTCTAATTGGTGAGCATATAAATCGAAAAACAAACCCAGACTAGTACAACGGACCAAACCGCCAAAACCGATCCCCTATCAAAACTGAGTAACCGAAGATGTACGTACGTATGTATCTATGTATGTATGTGCCTGTGTATCAACATAAACTCCAGACATGAGTACATGTCGATGTGCTAGGCCCACTTTAGAAAATGTCTTTCGAAACAGTAGCTCCCTCCTCATGTTAACCCAACGAAACATGAACATATGAATTTGTTAAGTTGTGTAACAGTGTTTGCAAGTATAATAGTACAATTTGCCACTTACAGATAAAAATGCGAGAACTCTGCACCATATAAGAACTGTGTAGATCTTTTTGCTCTTAAATACAAAAGGATGGAAAGTCCACTGTAGCAGAAGTCATGTCAAACACAAAAGAGAAATAAAAAAAAGTTAAGAAAAAAATATTGATGCAGAAGATGGGAAGCAAGAATAAGAGTTTTTATTTTCTTAATAGAATTAAGTGTTTCCTTCTACCAAATGTATCAAACTAAACTCTAATTTTTATTATGTGTATCCACCTTTCAAAAGTTTTAAAAGTGTTATTATGTGTATTCGTCTTTTAATTTGTTGCTAGTGTACAAAATTGATTACATAAAAAACAAAAAGGTATACGTTTTGTACATATAATTTGTACATATAATAAGAAGTTTAATAGATATAATAATAAAGTTTTTAAAAGTTTGATAAAAAGAATAACACTTTTGGAAACCATTAACGTATAGTTTAATAGTTTCTGAAAAAGTAAACCCTCCAATTATAAATACTCACCAAAACAAAAGATAAAAAGACAAAACTGAAAACAGTCTCACTGACGTATGCTCTCTCCTCTCCGAGCTCCTAAACAAACATGTTCACAGATTTGTTATATTATCCTTACTATATATATAAGTACTGAATTCTTAAGAAAATTGAAAAGACAACCTTCTTTGGAGTTGTATATGACTAAAAGAGTAAAAGTCACACATACAGGAAGTAGATAAAATCCAGTGTCCTGGAGAATTGGCCCTGGTCGATGAAGATAGTGAACTCCTCGAGCTGCCACCCCATGAATGTACTGTACGAAGGGTACAAAATACATGCAGTAATAAATCAAGTTGTAAGGGGAAATAAAATGAAAAAAACAAAAAACAAAACAAGCACCCATATATTTTTTCAAGATGGATCTAAATTTAGCAAAAATTTCAAAAAACAAAGAGCAAATCATATATACAAATAATACAAATTATGTAAACACCTTTATCATTTACTTGACCGAAAGCGAATGAGTGGAGTACAAATCAATCTTTTGAAACCCAACACTTTTAACTTAAAATATTTGTATCATCTATGCAGCATTCAATTAATAAAGCCATCACTTAAGCACGAAAAAAGCCTTTCGTCTGGCATGTTTGACTGACTCAATTATCCCACTCAAATTCATCTATCGATTAATACTTTCTCCATAGAAATTTTAATAGGAAAAAAACCTGGCAAATTAAACCGCCCAGAATATACTTCCAGTTTTCCGCAAGAAGATTGATTTCAATTGTAGTTTCTGCACAAATTCTTTTCCAGAGCTTTTGAAAAGGAAAACAAAAAGGGAAAAGGGAAACCGATCATTACACAACAGAATAAGGAATTATTAAATATTATAATTATTATTTGCTCAAATAAAGCGATTATGAAGCAGTTAGGTGGAGTTAAATTACCTTGGAAGTCTCGCGACCAATGTAAAGCGACATAGTTTGATCGTGTGAGAGCCAATGCCATATTACATCTCGGACCCAACTTTTAATGTTGACATCGCTTCCTCTCGAATTACAGTTACCGACAAAATTCAACCTGTTCCTTCAAAAATCTAGAATCAAACGTATCGAATCTTCAAATGCTTCCGAATTACCAAATAGATTCACACACCAAATTCAGAATTAGGCGAAATACGCCACAAATTAGAGCTTTCCAACGAAGAACGAAATTGGAAATTGCGATCGAAGTAAGATCCGTTATAAGAATAGTGCCAATTGTTAATCTTAAAAGTAAAATAAATTTCAACTTCGATTTCGGGAATGGCTGCTGGTGTAGAAAATTCTCGCTCAAATGTTTTTGCTGAAACGCGAATTGAACACGGAGAGACAGTTGAGGTAAATATGATCTTGCAAGAGGGCTTTTATTTTGGTGTATATTTCCATAACGACCCCTCAAGTTTAGAAATATTACAATTTGTACCGTTTGACTTCTAATGAATGGCAATTTTAGTCTTATGAAAGTTTATACCAATATTACTTCAAACCCTTATTACAGTTATATGTTAAAAGACTACATACTCTTAAAACAGATCATTGAAACAATGTATATTTTTCTGGGCAATTAGGTGAATTTTATAAGAAATAATAATTGTCACATAAAAGGTAATTTAGGGGTTGTGATGTAATTCTTGAAATCTAGAAGGTAGTATCTAGAATTTGATATAAAAAACTAAAAAAAGAAGAAGGAGAAATCTAGGTAGATATAAGTTTTCAAATTGTTATTCATCCATTTGATGACACAAATGAAGGAAATGAGGAAGAAAAATAAGAGGGGATATGTTTATTGACAGTCAAAAGTTAAAGAAAGAGAACGAGATAGAATATCCATGAAGTTCTCAGAGCCAGATGTTTAAAATATGTAGGTTTGCTATTTATGTGTATGGGTATGTGTACTATTGGGTGTGTGGGTCGTGGGGTAATATTATAAAATTGACTTATAAAAGAACAATTCAATAATAATGTTGTAGTTCTTAAAATTCATAATTTAATTTTTTTCTTAAGTTAATTGTTACGAATATACAAGTGGTAGATTGAAGGATGGTAAGGTATAACTATGAATAATGTAAAGAGAATCTAATTTACAACTTGAAAAACACATAGTTCTTATTCGTTGAAGTGTGACACTCCTTAGACTATTACACTAAGGATAAGGCTTATATACTCCCTTGAGTATAATAAGCACCCCACATATAATATTAACTCCTATTTTATTACAACAATACACTTCTAACATTAATTAAAAGTATCATAACGAAAGACTTTAGTTCATCATTAAATATAAACAGCTTTTAGTTAACAACCGTAATAAACCACTATGTAACATCTTGATCAATGCATCCTTAAAAAGCAATCCTAGAAAATGATCATTCTAATAACATGTCAACAATTTCTATCAATTAACAATTACGATTACCAAGTGGCACAAAACACTCGTACGGGCTTGCATAGGTATAAGATACATTTTAATCAGTTATCTCGTGAGTCAGTAAAGTGTGCATCATAAACCACTCTTTTAAAAAATCATAAATCACATTTATGCAGTTATAAGATTAATCCAACACATAACTTAACCCACTCACACATCGAGTGGCGAATCTAGGATTCAAGTATATTGGGCCCAATGTAGTTTATGTGAAACTCAATCCGAAGGATTAATTATGTAGCCAAAAAAATATTTTATGTTACGGGTAGTAGCGTTGATAATATGATTGACTAAACGAGAATTATAATACCAATAAAAACAAGAGTTAATTGCACCAATGGTCCTTTAACGATTCAAAAGTTGTGACTTTAGTCCTTATTTTCAAAAAGTTGCAAATATAGTCCTTTAACTGCCCAAAAGTTGCACTAATGGTCCTTTTTAACGTTTTCTGTTAAGTATTTCTGTTAGTTTTTGTCAATTGACTATTTTACCCCTTATTCTTATTTTTTATTTATTTTCTTAATAATTATATTATAATAATATTATAAATAACTAAAAAACATTGAAAAGTACCCCTGTCAGTCTCTCTCTCCTGCCCGTCTCTCTCTCTCATGTCTGTCTCTCTCTCTCTCTCATACTCTCTCTCTCTCTCACAAACTCTACCACAAACCACCACTACAAACCAATCGACAGTCCCCTCACCCCCAACACTTTATCGTTCTCTCCTCTAGGGTTTTCTTTCATCACCATCGAAGAAGCCTCCGATTTGGGTTTCTGGGTTTTAAAAGATCTAGGGTTTTCAATCTAGGGTTTTCTTTCATCTGCCCGACTAGGGTTTTCAAAGATTTAATTCGCGTTGACAGATCCTCCTTGAAGCCTTCGATCTAGGGTTTTTAAAGATTTCCGTTTTTTGTTGTTTGGTTATGGTTCAGGCGGCGGCACCACATCACCACCACATCTTTCCGGAGAGAAGAGTGTTGCCACCGCCACACACCATCTTGCCGGAGAAGACCAACGGCTCACCATCGCACATCATCACCGCCACAAGCAACCTCCATTTGGTAGGTTTCCGATTTTCGGCGGCAGTTTAGGTTTCATAGATCTACGAACAGGGTTTGGGTTCAATAACAACCAAAACTTCAATTTGGGCGGCGGCAGTTTAGGGTTTTTTGTGTAATTGGTAATTTTCGAGTTAAAGGTGTTGATATGGTGTTTATGGTGGCTGTTCAGGTGGTGATGGTTGAAGAAGGGGAAGGCAGAGATGGAGGTGGGCTGTGGTGGAGGTGGGCTGCGGTGGTGATGGTAGAGATGGAGGTGGGTGGTGGTGATGGCGATGAGAGAGAGGAGTTTGTGTGAAAGAGAGAGAGAGTTGACAGAGTGTGTGAAAGACTTGTAATTTAAAATATTATTAAATTAATTAAAATCTTAAAAAGTGACAAAAAGACCCAAATACCCTTGACTTAACAGAATTACTTAACAGAAAACGTTAAAAAGGACCATTTATGCAACTTTTGAGCAGTTAAAGGACTATCCTCGCAACTTTTTTTAAAAAAGGACTAAAGTCGCAACTTTTGGATAGTTAAAGAACCATTGGTGCAATTAACTCTAAAAACAAATAGCATAAAGTTCTTAAATTTGATCAAAATTAGTAAGAAGTAAATCTAAATCAAGTCTGGTTTACTTTGAACGATATTTGTTGCTCATTATCTTTAAGAGTTTTTTTAGCATCCGTTGTTTCGGTTAAACTAGCTTCTTCTTTTTAAACAATATCAGCATTATCTTCCTTCTCTAATAAAAGAGTACATATAAGGACACTTGGCACATTTCTAGAACATAAATTTCTAATTTTCCCTCCTATTAACCCACATTCTCATGTTGCCACGTGTCTCTTTGCTTCCAAGTTACACCTCTTCCTTTCAAAACAACTAAATGCTACTATCTCTCCAAATTTTCACGAGAATTACGGTTCAAATTACGTGCCTCTCTCTCCTAAATTTCAGCTACATTCTTTGATTCTTTTTAATCAATTTGGGTTTTCTTATTTTTAAATTTATTTCAATTATAAGATACATAATTCTAATTTCGATTTACTTTTTATTTAATGAATTAAATTATTTTTATCAAGGTTCTAAATAACGTAAGACGCGATGTGGCGGTATGGTCAAGCCTCAAGCCTTGGAAGCCATAACGAGGTCACGGCCTTTCTTGAGGCGTGACTTAAAGCGACAATTTTGTATATAATTTTAATTAAAGGCATACAATTATACAAAAAAACACCTAATTATAGATTTATAACATATTTTAATCCTCTTTTTGTTCGTTTTTGTATATTCTAACTATCCTTATAACTAAATAACTATATATTCAGCTCATATGACTTAATACTTTTATTATGCCTCAAAAAGCAAGGCTCATAACGGGTAAACGCACGCCAAGTTGGGCCTTAGCATACTTCAAGCCTTACGTCCAAGCCTTGGACCTTGGCGTGGCGGCATAGCCAAGCCTCAAGCCTTGGCGTAGCCATGACGAAGTCAAGACGAGCTTTTTAGAACCATGATTTTTATTGATACATTTTAAGTTTTAGCTACACATGTATTACATTCTTAATACGGGCGAGTGTAAATAATGCCACGTCACTTTCAAGAAAAACTTCTACAAGTTTGTTTATTTTTTTACTTTCATATTTACATATAAATATAAATATTATACAGGTTAAATTTAAACGATTACCTACACATATGATTAATTTTTTATATTTGTGTGGGTAATTTACCTACACATTAATAAAATTGATACCATGTGTAAGTAATTGAATTTCATCACATTCACCAATTTTGGTAAAATATATTATGTGTAGGTAATTTACCCACACATTAATAGATTACACCTTATGTGTAAGTAATTAAATTTTATATTAATCACAAATTTTAGAGGGAAATTTTTTTCATAAATTAAAGTGTGTTTAAAATGTATCACCCACACATAATAAGTGTTAAACACCATTTAAAAATGAAAATTTTAATTACCTACATATAAACAAATATGTGTGACTAAATTATGTATGAGTAAATACCATAATTTCTTGTAGTGAACTCATGAATTATGATTTATAACTCATTTTTATTTCTTATTTGAGTCACATTATATCAATCTTTTTTACTAATTATCCTTTCTCTAATCAATCCGTGTAATACACGGGTCTCTAACCTAGTAACCTAATATAATTTAAACATGAACAGAAAACATGTTTTAATATAGTCTAATTTAAATTACAATATAATCAAAATTCATATACACTCACTTGAAATAATCAATTAGATGAATAAACAATCAGTCAAGCATAACATTAGTAAGTCAGAAACTACGAAAATCATAAGTAAATAATATCTAACACAATTAACAAATTAGTAGATAGTAAATGAAAGTTATTTTGGCGCTCTATCTCACTTTTTCTTCTCCTAATGTCTGAAAAGAAATGAACTACAGTATTAAATTCTGCAGAAGTTTGCTTTTGGTACTTTGAGTATATCTTTCTCTATTTGTGAAGGTCATTTGAATAATAGATTACTGTATCAAAGTACCCAAAGCCTAAAGCCTCCTTGACACAGATGGCTTAAAAATAGAAAACCGGTGACTTCGGCGTGAACGAGCAAAGCCGCAGACGGTAGATGGCCATCGAATGTCTACAAAGGCCAGTGATGTTATTCTTCTTCTTCTTCTTCTTCTTCTTGCAATACCATTGACGTTTGTTTGGTCTTTCTAGAAATTGTTCATAGAAGGTCAATGCCTCAAGTGTGGAAACCGTGTATGGGGCACAACGACAGAGTAGATAGATGATGGGAACGAAGGTGGGGCTTTTATTAACTGTTAAAGAGTTTTTTTTGTATCTCTTGTTTTGTCTGTGAAACCTATTTAGTCTACCAAACCCATATAGGGGGTCCAATTTTGTATTTCTAAGATGTCCAAAAAAGTTATATGTGTTAGTGTCAAAAAATAAACATTTATTTAAATGTTTTGATGAGGATATCTAAATATTTGTATTTTATATTAAATATCTTATAAACATCCAGGTTAATATAAAAATAACTATTTTGGAAAAATAAATGATTAAATATAAATTTGCATTGATCACGGTGAAAATATTACGAGAGGATAAAAAAGAATCAACTATGCAAATTTTACAAACGCTAAACGTATACAATATCCATCTATTTAAAAATAATTTTTGAACGAACACCTAAAAATATATAGAAATCGATTTTTACTAGAAAACTTTTCTATAAATCAATTATATATGTTCAAAATATGTATATTATGAGAATTGAGACTTTATAAAATAAATTGCCACAAACAAAAACAAGATATTGATAGGATTTGTTTGCATAACCGTCGAACCCTCATGCCACGACCAATGCCATGAGGCACTCAAGGGTCACACTTGTGAGGGTTTAGGGTCACACCTGTGAGGGCATGTAATCCAAGAGGAAATATAACCACAGCCCGGAGAGTGATTTCATAACTAGTTGAGTTATAAACCAGTGATTGTAAGTTATGGTTTTAACTTACGGAGAGGATTAATTACCAAGTTAATTAATTAACAAAAAATATATATTTATTAGTTAATAAATATATATTGTTTGTTAATAATATTCAAGATTAATATTTAGGCTTAAATTATTATCTTGAAAAGGATTTTACTAATTATTTATTGGTGTTTAAGTTATAATTTAAATCAAAGATTAGGAAATATTTTAATGTTTCCTAAACTAATCCTTATTCTTTTTAACTATAAATAAGGATTAAGGTTCTTTGATTTAAAGGTTAACAAATATTAAGACACAAAAAGGAAAAACCTCTCCTCTCTCCTTCTTCTCCCTATTCGGCCGAACACCCCAAGACATCAAGGGGTTTCGGTTTTTGGTGTTCTTTAATAACAAGATTGTGTGATCAAGGTTCGTGGTACAACCCTTCTAGCGGGATCTTGTCTTGTCTCATTACGGGTGGACTACTTCTTGAGCAACCCTAGGTGATTAAAGGTATAAACTAATGCATCTTCTTTCTTGTTCTTGGTGATGTACATCGATTGAAACTAGTATATATATATATATATATATATATATATATATATATATATATATATATATATATATATATGACTTATGATTTGTATGATAATCTTGGATGATATATTGTAACATAGTTGTGATTATCATATTTCTTCTTATACACACATGCATGTGCTCTTAGACGTTCTTCACTATTTAATTTATCCTGATTATATTATTGGATTATAATGAAGTCTGATATTTGTTTCCATAAGGAAATAATTTTTCAAGCAGTTATGATTTTAAAGAATATTAAATCTTTTAATGATTTCAAAATAATAACGATAGAAGATCTATTATTGTCAGTGTTAGTCATTATTGTTGGTTGGATTAGTGTAAGTGGCGCAACAAGGTCTGTAAGACGCCCAGCCGGACCACAACAATAAAGCACTGTAGGTATTCTTCGTTATCTATTTAAAAATCATTAGAAGAAATTAATTTCTTTCGAATCATACTACTTTTAAAATTACAAATTATGATTACAAATAAAATGATGAATTTATTTTCTAAAAAACATAATCCTGATAAAGAAAATATTGAAGAAACTGATCTACATATGAATTCTATGGAAATTCATATCTCTGATATCGAACAAAATTTATCAAATTGGACAATTCCAAAACAAGATTTTAATACTATTTATAAGATTGGAAATTTTGACTTCTTACAAGGGTATTCAATCAAAGCATCTGAACAAACTATATCTATTAATAAAGATTATGATAATTTACATTTATTATCCAAATCTGCAATAATTCAACATAGAAATAAATACAAATATTTACATGTTGGGCTTGTTCAAGTAGCTGTTAAACCATTATTTAGATTAGGTATAGATGCTCCAGTTCTATTAATATTAAGGGATGCTAGACATACTAATTTTCAAAATTCAATATTAGCTATGGCAGAAACTAATATTTCAAATGGTCCTATATATTTTAATTGTTATCCAAATTTTTCAGTAGGATTATTTGACCCAAATATTTTGGACACTCTAGTTTTAACAATTAAAACAAGAAATCTAGAGTTCAAAGAAGAAACAAAGGCCATTGCAATTATATATAGGGTTTGTTATAAAACTATGTCTTCAACAATAGAACCTAAATCCAAAATAGTTAGTCCTAAAAATGAAACAATAATTTTTGAATCCAATCCCCAGCATACCAAGGTTCAAATACCAAAACATCTCAAATGGAATGAAATAAGTCAATCTTGTAATTGGAACCTACAAGATATTAATATACCCAAACCCATAGGAGAGTCTAATAGAGCATCTAGTGTGATAGAACATGAAGATGGTTCTGTACAAATAAGTTTTGAAAATATTCCAATTATTTCTTCAAGATTATCTACCGGTTCAACTAGTAGTACTATTGACTTAAGAAATCCCTCTATCAAAAAATCAAAGTCTTTAAGATATGTAGATTTTAATCAAAATATTCCACAACCCATTTATAACGAAGATAAACAAAGTGAGTCTGAAGGATATAATCCAACTCAATCAGATTTTATAACAGAAATTAATAATTTAATAAATCAAATATGAGTAATAAGACTCAAGTTTTATGTAATTTTAATGCTAAGAAAATAACAGAAATAAAATCATATTGGAAAATTATTCATGACTATAGATTAGAATTAATAGAAATTGAACAAGAATTTCAACAAATTATATCATCTTCTAAAGATCAAAGAAATATTCAATGGGAACAACCTAAAGACTTAACAAATGTCCAATGGGTACAACTAGCAAATCTCACAGTAAGAAATAATCATATAATTGATAGAATTAGATTACATCTCTCATGGATTAATCAAGCTAGATCTGAATTAGTTATTTGTTAACATGAGTCATTATTCAGAAAAACTTAAATTAGAAATAAAAGATACAATTTCAAGGATTAAACAAGTTAATCATAGAATAGAAATACTAAATTACGAAATTATTACTGGAGAAAATGTTTTTAGCAGATTTAATCATATTCGAGTTTTAAACATACAAAAAACTGCTCATACAATACTAATAAAAAGATTAAAAAGATTAAAAAACCAAATTCACTAAAATGAGTTCATATTCTAACAATATAAAACGATGTATAAAAGAAGGAAGAAACAGAATAAAACAATTTAATAATTTTATAGAAAGGCTCGAACTTGAAATTACTGAAGAAATTAGAGCTAATAAAATTACTGATGTCTCATCATCTTACTGGGATAACTCACCACTCTTCGAAGAAATTTTATTAAATCATCATCTTCGTGATAACTTAATTCTAACAATTGAAATATTAAAAGAATTAATCCATTAATAAATGACTGAATCATACATCAACATGGAATATCTTAAAAATGAATTTTATGCAAATCATAATGAAGAAAAAAGAGAATATTATTATAATACTATTAATGATAGTAAAAAAGAATTTATACATCAATTAGAATTGAGAACTTATATAAATCAAAATAATATTCATTTAACATTTTTTGAATGGTACGAAATATATTGCAAACAAAACAATATATCATATCCTTTTTTAAATGTATACGAATCTCCAAAAATAACTCAAGAATATGTAGACCTAATTACAGAAGAAAAAATAACCGCTATTCATCCTCCAAAAACCAAAATATTAATTCAAAATAAATATTTAGCTACACCATTTACCGCAATTAATGAAAAGATGAATAAAGAAGATATAACCAAACAAACCATATACCAAAATAATTATACAAATGAAATCCTTAATACTATGAGTCAACAACTTAATAGAATTGAAAGTAATAATAATAAGACAGAAAGTAGCAAAACTGAAAACAGTAATACAATAAAATATTATGAAGAAAAACCCATTTTTACACCACAACAAATTGATTCAACAATTAATTTAGGATACAAAAAAAAATTAGTTAATGAGTTAGAACAAAAATTAAGTGATATAAAAATTAATGTAATTAATCAAACTGATGAATCTGAAGAAGACTCTACAGATAATGATGTAAAAATTTCTCAATTACAAGAACAATTCTTAATAAATGTTAACAAACTTAGAAATACAAATACAAATACCTACAACAGACCAACTACTTTAAACTACTACCCAAGACCTAGTTTTCCAGATATACAATATGAAGAAAAATAATTCACTTTTCAAAGAAGTGCTTATGATGGAACATCTGTTTATGAATGGAACATAGATGGATTTTCTGAACATCAAATTCTAAACACACTTCAAGAAATGAATATGGCTTCTAATGCTTATTTAATAAAAGGAAATAACCAAAAGAAAATAGCTAAATTATTAACTTCTGGATTTACTGGTAATTTAAAAGGATGGTAGGATTCATATGTTACTAATGAAGAAAGAACTCATATACTTAGTGCAAAAAAGGTAATTATAAAACAAGAAAATAATGAGACTGTTACTACTCAAGAAGATGACATTATTCCAACTCTCATTTATGCAATAATAAAAAATTATATAGGAGATCCAACATTACTTCAAGAAAAAAGTGCTGAAATATTACTCAATTTAACTTGTAGAAAACTTCAAGATTTCAGATGGTATAAAGATATGTTTTTAACAAAAGTTATGTTAAGAACAGATTGTAAAGAAGCATATTGGAAAGAAAGATTCATTGCAGGGTTACCTAACCTATTTGCCGAAAAAATTAGAAATAATTTAAGAGAAAAATATAATAATCAAATTCCTTATAAAGATCTTACCTATGAAGAAATAATTAGTTATGTTAATAAAGAAGGATTATCAATATGCTCAGATTTAAAATTAAAAGCTAAACTCAAAAAGGATAAAATCACTAGTAAAAATGAATTAGGAGATTTTTGTCAACAACATGGTTATCAACCAATTTCTAAACCTTCTTCTTCTAAACCTAAGAAACAATTTTACAAGAGACGTTTTCCAAATAAAAAATATGTTTCTAAACCTAACAAAACAGAAGGGTATACTAATAAGAAGAAAAATTATAAAAAAATTAATAATAAACAAAAATTTAAAGGTAATCAAAAAGATATTATTATTTGTTATAAATGTGGAAAAACTGGTCATATGACAAAAAGTTGCTATGTTAAGAAGACTATAAATGAATTAGATGTTTCCGATCAATTAAAAATCCAAATAAGTAAATTATTTTTAAATGATTATGAGAGTTCTGAATCAAGCCTATCAGATTACGATAATAATGATTTAAAGGTTTTACAAAACTATTCAACCGATGAAACTGATAATGAATCAGAATGTGAATGTATAGGAAACTGTACTTGTAATAAAATAAATGTCATCACAGATAAAGATAGAGATTTTTTAGAATTAATAGATCAGGTTCAAGATAAAACTATAAAAACTCAGTTAATGAATAAATTTATTAATTACAATAAAGAGGTTGAATCAACAACAATAACAACCAATTATAATAACAATCCTTTTAATCTTCAAGAAATTTATCAAAGATTTTCAAAACCAAAAACTACGAGTACAATTCAAGATTTACAAGAAGAACTCAAAACGGTCAAAACAGATATAAGATTAATAAAGGATAGATTAATTAAAGTTGAAAAACAAAAAGAAATTGACACTAAAGTAGATACTAATAATATCAACAAAATTAATAAAAGTCAAAATAAAATACCAAAAGTCATATTCAAAGATGGAATACTTACATACATCTTTGTATAGCAAATGAATTCAAAATAACAGTTCTAGCATTAATGGATAGTGGTGCTGATATAAATTGCATCCAAGAAGGAATTATTCCAACCAAATATTATGAAAAAACTACTAATCGAGCTTCTGCTGCCGATGGATCATCTTTAAATATTAAATACAAAGTTACAAATGTTCACATATGTAACAATGATTTTTGTTATAAAACCTCTCTCGTTCTTTCAAAAACTTTAACCTCTACTTTAATATTAGGAACACCATTTCTTAATCAACTTTATCCTATTACAATTGACGAAACCGGAATAAGTACTAAAGTGAGACAAATATATAGTTTTCAAGTTCACCAAACCAATTGCTTTTACAGAACTTAATAACTTGAATAATAAAATTAATCAAGCAAACTATTTAATAAATGAAATCAGTATATTAAGAATTCCTAATCAAATACAAGAAAAGATTACTCACAATAAAATTAGACAACTAAAAGAAAAATTTGAAAAAAATGTTTGCTCTAATATCCCAAATGCTTTCTGGGATAGAAAGCAACATATTGTTAGATTACCATATATAAAAGATTTTAATGAAAAATATATACCTTCAAAATCAAGAGCTATTCATATGTCTGCAGAATTACAAGAATATTGTAAAAAAGAAATTCAAGAATTATTAAATAAAAAACTTATAAGAACATCTAAATCTCCTTGGTCATGTTCAGCTTTTTATGTGATGAATGCCGCTGAACTTGAAAGAGGTGCCCCAAGACTAGTAATTAATTACAAACCATTAAACAAAGTCTTAGAATGGATAAGATATCCAATACCCAACAAAAGAGATTTATTAAAAAGATTACACGATTCAAATATTTTTTCAAAATTTGACATGAAATCCGGATTTTGGCAAATACAAATTCATGAACAAGATAAATACAAAACTGGTTTTAATGTTCCTTTTGGACATTATGAATGGAATGTTATGCCTTTTGGGGTTAAAAACGCTCCTTCAGAATTCCAGAATATCATGAATGACATTATTATTCCTATAAGTAACTTTGCTATTGTATATATAGATGATGTTTTAATCTTTTCAAAATCCATTGATCAACATTTTAAGCATTTAAATATATTTTATGAACTGATTCATAAAAATGGATTAGTTGTGTCTGCCTCAAAGATGAGTTTATTTCAAACACAAATTAGATTTTTAGGACATGAAATTATTAATGGAACCATTAGACCCATTCAAAGAAGTTTAGAATTTGCAAATAAATTTCCTGACGAAATCAAAGACAAAACACTACTTCAAAGATTTTTAGGATGCCTAAACTATGTTCATGATTTCTTTCAAAATCTAGGGACAATATGTAAACCCTTATATAAAAGACTCAAGAAGAATCCTGAGCCTTGGACTCAAGAACATACAAATGTTGTCAAACAAATTAAGCAAAAAATCAAATATTTACCATGTTTAAATATTCCTCAACCAAATGCTAAGATTATAGTTGAAACAGATGCTAGTGATCTAGGATTTGGTGGTATACTCAAACAAAAAATTAATGATCAAGCTAAAGAAGAATTGGTTAGATATTTTTCAGGTGCTTGGAATGATACTCAAAAAAATTATTCAACAGTCAAAAGAGAAGTTTTAAGCATTGTTTTATGTATTAATAAATTCGAAGATGATCTATATATGAAACCATTTTTATTAAGAATTGATTGTCAATATGCAAAACCTATTTTAGAAAATGATATTAAAAATGTTATTTCAAAACAAATTTTTGCAAGATGGCAAGCTTTGCTTAGCAATTTTGATTTCCAAATCGAATTTATCAAAGGCAAGAATAACTCTTTACCAGATTTCTTATCAAGAGAATTTTTACAGGGCAAATGACGTCTCAAAATAATACTCAAAATTCTACTCATGATCAAAAGAAAAAATCAGTTCTTTCCCCATTCAAAAGCCAAACACCTACTCCTTTGCCTATTCAAAATAGATTCTCCCCAATCACCCCTCCTTCACAGAAATCATCATACTCATCGTTAGTCAAAACACCTATCTCAATACCAGGATCCTCCAGTTCTACAGTTGTCAAACATTCTACTACTATTTCTCCGTTTCAACAGAAACCCAGAACTTTTCCTTCAAATCATACAGCTAGCTCATATGTAAATAATCCAACTTCCCAAACTGTTAAAATTCTAGAAGACTATGAATTGCAATTACATGCAAGAAGTTTTCTTACTCTGACAGATTTCATTTTCCCAAGAGATTCATTCTTCTTTAATGGAGATATTCACAAAACAAGAGAATACTATCAAGCTATATTAATAGATACTAGATCTATTAAAGTTATTCATTCTTACAAAAAAGATGAACATGGAAACGATACTGATCTAATTGAATACAGTAAAGCTCAAATTTTCCATATCATGACTATTCAAGAATGGAGAGCTAGACCATACACCAATAATACTTTATCAAATTTTCCTCAATATTCCTCATACAACTACTATGATTATCAAGAGGCTTGGTTCAATTTTCTTTATCTAAGAAGTTTTGGCCATTCTTAATTCCTCTTCTTTGATAAGAATTTTGATGGTGTTTATCCAAGATGGTTCGTTAGATGGTTCAAATATTCAGGAAATCTTCTTGATACCTTTCCGGCATGTGTTAAAGAAGGTTTTTCGAAATTCAAAGATATCTTTATTCAAAACATTCCTGATTTTGAATATGTGCTTCAATATTCAATTATATTCAAAATCCCATGGATTATGGCATGGACATTCAAGGTTGTTCCTAGTACTGGAACATCCCCCCCTTTACTTCAAAGAATTGTCCGAGTCAAATGGTGGGACAGACTTCCAGCAGGACAAATTGAAAATATGACTGTTCAAGGTGTATCAAGATATTATCAAATGAATTTTGGAGCTACAGCTGCTTCCATAGCACCTCCTCCAAGTCCACTAGAAGAAAATGAAGATGATCAAATAAAGCAATTCATGGCTGCAAATTCAAGAGATGAGATCAGAAGATTAATTCAAGAAATCAAACAAAGTTCTCTTACAAGCTCTACTCAAGATATAACTCAAGATGCTCAAGATCCATATGAAGAATTTTGTCTTTTTGATTAATACAATGTAAAAGTGTTGTGTGAGTTTGGTGATTTGTCTTTGTAGACAAATTCATTTGTTTATTCAAACTATACTATTCAAACGTATGAAATACGCTGTTTGGTATTTCATAAGAATATATTATTCAAACAAACAGCTTTCTCAAATAACTACAGGTACAAAAGACGAAGATAAAGATGTCAAGACAAACTACTTTTCAACTTTTCAAAAGGTTGTTGGCCAATGTTCAAATTATCAAAAGAAGACAAGAAACTTTTCAAAAGCAAAGGCAAGATTCCAAGACAAAAGCAAAAGTAAAGATGCTCAATCAATTATCAAAAAGAAAAAGACAAATAAAAGCAACGGCTCTCAATTATCAAGACTTCAAAAGCAAATTAAATCAAATTTGAAATCCGTAACCGGCTATTCAAGGTAATTAAGTCATCAAGATGCCTATAAAAGGAAGACTCAAGACTTAGTGTAGATCATCCCTTAGTTTTACAAAATGTTATGCAACCTTCTAAGAAACCCTCTCTCAGATTCTCAACTTCTCAATGTTCAAAATCTTTAGATTTCCAGATATTCATATCTCCAGATGTATGTCAAGATTGTCGTAAAGACAAGTGTAATCAAGATTGTTTAATCAAAGAAGGTACTTTATCATAAATTGCTTGCCTTACTATTTTTATTAAATTTTATAAAGATTATATATATATATATATAGGCAAAAGTTCAAACAAGAACTGTTTTTCTTACGAGAATCAATTTGAGCTATCCAATTCCCCCTCCTTCAATGTCATCACCTACCCATAAATTATTCACATACACCCTGTCATACTTGATCCCCCCACACTTCACATCCATGAGTTCCACTTTATCAAATCAACGGCTAAGATTGATTCTCGCAGTTCTCGTACGAAAAACAGTTCTCGTTTGAACCATCCCCTATATATATATATATATATAGACACACATACACACATTGGTGATAAACAAAAGATCCTAACCCTTTAGGGTTTTTGGGTTTATAGTTCCGCATTTTGAATTATAATAATTTTTGTTTTCATACTTATGTCGGTCTAACCAGTTTGAGTTAAGACCAAAATGACTCGAGAATGTGTGTTATGTGATAAAACCCAACAGTGGTATCAGAGCTTCGGCTCGATTTATCACAGTGTGTATGTTATTTGATCTTTGTCTTTTGTTCTTTTTAGTCATATATATATATAAATATATATATATATATATATATATATATATATATATATATATATATATATATATATATATATATATATAGGGTGTGGTTAAACAAAGAACCTAAAGAACCCCCCTGGTGATGACATGTGGCACATTGTTTAGGGGCAAAAAAGAAAATAAAAAAAAAAATTCGGCGCTTACAGCAGCCTTAAGCAAACCCCCCCCCCCCCCCCCCCCCAACAACTTAAAAAAAACCCCCAATTACTTTAAATGATCATAACTCGTTCGTTTTTAAGAATTTTAACAAAAAAATTATACCGTTAGATTCAGTTTTTCGTCCTTTTTCAAACAAGACCGGACTTGATATATTTCAGAAACTTTTTTTTTCAAAATGCAAAATTTGCATTTAGAGTTGTGTTCATATTAAATGAAAAATGCAAAAAATCATGCAGAATGAAGAATGCAGAATGCAAAAACCATGCATAATGCAAAAACATGCACAATGCAAAATGCAAAAAACATGCAGAATGAAGAATGCAGAATGCAAAAAACATGCGGAATGAAAGAATGCAAAATGCAAAAAAACATGCAGAATGCAGAAATGCAAAAAACATGAAGAATGCAAAATGCAAAAAAACAAGCAGAATGAAGAATGCATAAAGCAAAAAAATGCAGAATGCAAAAAAAATGCAGAATGCAGAATGCAGAACGTAAATCCGTATAAACATGCAAAATGCAAAAAACGAAAAAATGCAAAATATCTGATCAGAGACGAACCTTTTGCGATGACTGCAAGGTCATTAGCGACGACTTTGCTTATTTGCGACTACAGATTTAACTTCATCGTCGCTAATTTCTGATCTGAGACGAACCTTTTGCGACGACATTCAGCTTATTAGCGACGAGCTGCCAAAATGCAAAAAAAAAGGTGTTTTTCCTATATAGCTGCCAAAATGCAAAAAAAAAATATATTTTCAAATTTTTTTTAGAAAAGTATAGAAAGAGTGATCTTGTTTGAAAGAGGATTAAAAAACTCAAAGAATGGTATAATTTTTTTGATTAAATTCACAAAACTTAAAAAGTTATGGCAATTTAAAGTTTTTGGTGGTTTTTTTTTAAAAATCGTGGGTTTAGGGATGATTACATTTTTGCTCTATTCTTCCTAAATTAATACATAATAATTACAGTTTTGCCACCGATCAATCTCATCTATTGATTTTGATGATTCAAAGGTCCAGATTGGTTCCTTAGGTTCTTTGTTTAACACATGGTTCTTTATTGATCCAATTTATATATATATCTATATATATATATATATATATATATGAAAAAGTTCATGCGAGAACCATTTTTAGAGCGAGAACTTTCCACGAATTCCTCACATGCATACTGCCACACTCTATCTTTCCACGCTCTCCATCCGTTTAACTTCCCATATCCAAGGAACGGATTAGATTGGTTCTCGCGGTTCTCACTTTAACATCGGTTCTCGCATGAACCCTCTCCTATATATATATATATATATATATATATATATATTCGAAATATATATATACTCGAAATATAGGATTAACAAGATATGTTAATCTTTGACTTTATAATTCAAACAGTTAGATTTGAATATTAAAGTTTTATGGTTCTTAATTGTTTAATCAGAAAGGTTGAATCAGTTAGGTTTAATCGGTTAAATAATTAAAACCACAAAAGATTTATTTTCGTTCATGTATATATGTTTGTATATATCGAGGCCCAGTGGCGGTACGTCTAGGATTGGTGGCGGACCGGCGGCGTGCAACAGCCCAGCTGCAGCTGCGGGTCCTTGAGGCAGCCCAAGTACATGAGACGAGGCCTAGTTGCTGCGGCTCACATCTCGGCTGGCCCAAATAGATCGCGGAGCAACGGGTAGGTCACGAACCAGTTGAGGCTTTGGCCCAACAGCGGCCCAGGCTAAACCGAGACTCCTTTGCGGCGGCCCGACGGCTCAAGTGGGGCCCAGTTAGTGTCGGCCCAACTGGTTCTTTTAATCTCTTAAAACCCAAATTTTTACCTTTAGTTTGTTAAATAAATTATTGTTATTTTAAGAGCTTAAACTTTCTGTTTAAATTGGGCTTATTAAATGTTTATAAATATATTGGGCTTCTCGGCCCAATTTGAGCTGAACCGAGAACGGGCAATTAGACCGTAGGCTTGTGTTATAGAAAACCGTTTGTTATCTATAATTCAGAATAATTAAGTAATACAAGATTGTATATATGTATTAATTTTAAGGATTTAAAATTAATATATATATATGTATATATTATGGTTAAGTTATTGTTTTAACTAGTCAAGTTAAAGTAAAGGATTATTATATATTTTTGAATTAGAATATAATATTTGACCGTAGTTAGTGTATTATTGTTGAACAATGTAAACGAGGACAATTTTAATCAATTAGGTGTTTTTGGATTAAAACACATTCGGTATAAAAGTAATTACACCAATATTATATAATTGGTTTTAAGGTTGACAAGTATTGTCAACTTTTCTCGTCTCGATTAATAGTTTAATTAATTGAGAGGTAACGAGAAAAAGTTTATAGATCAATAAGTGTTGGAGTATGCCCACTGACACACGTATATTAGTAATGCTACTGATGATACACGAGCCTATTGGGTCACACGCCAAGGATTGATCCCGACAACCTGCAAAAGGAAGAGAGAAATAAAGATTCTGGAATCGGTGTTTCCGCGCCGCGTAACCTTTTGGTTTCCGCGCCGCGTAACCTTTTGGTTTCCGCGGCGCGTAAACCGCCTGACAGAAACTTGGCTTTTTGGTTGTTGCTTGTTTTAAGTCATTGACTTATGGGACATATTGTAATGATGGTGCCCGACTTTAAGGCCTTACTTTTCTGCTGGAAAAGATCTTGGATGTTTTTTAAGAAGTCACAAGTTGCTTTCTTGATTAAGTAACAAAAAGGGTATTCTCTCTCTTTCCATACACACACTTGCATACACTTTCCTAAGTGTTCTTGAGTGTTCTTGTGTATCTCCAGAAATCATAAGTGTTCTTAGTGATATCTTGGAGATTGTGGGTTGTTCCAAAGAGTGATTTCAAGTCTTAAAGATCACAACTTGGTATACTAGCATTTAGGGATCAAACTAACTTGGTGTGGACTATCAATAGAGAGTTGCTCTCTTGTGACTTAGAGTTCATCCAAATTAGAAGATTTCAGAAGCTGGAGCATGGTATAATTCCTTATACTTCTCTTTCTTTACATGTTGCATTTTGTAGTTATAGAGTTCTTGGTCCATTTTTGGGGTTTCTAGCTTTTATGCTTCCGCTGCTGTGTTCATGGAAACCCAACAGTGGTATCAGAGCCACCTCTATACTAAAAATGCAGATGGTAGCCTGAAAAACCCGAAATTGAAAAACTGGATTTGCTGTCAGGTAGATTCCGCGGCGCGGAACCTTGTGGGTTACGCGGCGCGTAATTTTGTTTGACAGAATTTTATAAATAAAATAAAAACATTTTTGCAGTCGGGTTTTTGGCATAAAAAAAAATGGTTTCTGGAATTTTTATTCTAGAAATTACTTTTTGGTTTATTAAGATGCCTTGTATCTTGGTTGGTGTATTTATATGTATATTATTATTTTTTGGCATAAAAATAGTATTTGCATATACTTATATTATGTATATATGAATATGTTTCTTCAAAAATGGTTTGTTGTTACTAATGCATATATACATGGGATTATTTAGTGCCTTGAGTTTTGAGAAATAATCTTAATCAAGATACATAAGTTTACATGGTTTTGTGTGGCACACCATGTTGTTCATGTTGTTCATGTGATGTTGGTAACCAAAAGATGTCCTAGACCTTGTGGATGTTTGGTTGTGTTAAATTAGTTATTCACACATGGTATGTAATAATTAATTTATTTGATTTATTTGGTATGTAAATTATTTTATGGCTTGCATGTCATTTTAAATTCCTTGTTATGTATTTTGTACTAGAAAATAGGATTTGTGGCTTGTATGCCATTTATTTCATTTTCTGTGTAAAATTAATATGGAGGCAATCATCAGGAGTCAAGGAGTGACGTCTTGGCAAACACGAAACCGAGAGGCCCAATGGAGGTAGCAGGTTTAGTGGGAGCACATCCAAGTCAAGGATATGTCCTTAGATGACTTCGTTTTTCCGAAGTGGCTCACGGAAAAACGCATAGGTTTTAGGGGCATGGTTACCAATCTTTTTGTATGCGTGTGGTTGTTTTATTATTTATTGTTTATGCATGGATTATAGGATTGATTGCATGCCAGACAATTTTTACAATAATAAAACTCAAGAGTTTTTAACTATGGTTTAACAAACTCTCGCGCGTATACTTGATTAACAAGACGGATTTAAATTGGTTTAGTATCCGATTAGTGAAAACTTTTGGTTATTGTCACTTTTGTTAATCAAACTCAAAATGGGTTTATAACCGGAAAACTAAATCCCGTTTTCTAAATGTAAATTTCACATCACCCATAAGATGACACTGTCCGAATCTAGCCGTGCAAAGGTTGATTGTCGAGCTCTAGCCGAGTTGACCCTTGTATGTGCTGTGTGGAAGGCGCGTGTGGCAACTCGCAAGGTTGATTGTCGAGCTTTAGCCGAGTAGATCATTGGGCTAGAGTACCACAGTGTATCTTGATGGTTAATTTACGATTTCAAATTAATATTTCATATGGTCGTCGAGCTCTAGCCGAGGTCATGTAAAATATTACCTTGGGATTGGTGTGGAGGGATCAAACATGCCAAACTAGAAACTATGGTTGTCTAGTAGGATCCCGCAAGGAACTAAGAGTTGCAATAATGGATTGCAATCGGTCTATGGTTGCCGGCCTAAATAGCTTTGCCACGTGATCCGCGGAAAACCCGTCACGGTGCAAGGTGAAATAGGGTTCTTAGCCCTTGTCAAAATAGTTGTTTTTAAACACATGGGGTAATTATTCTAACAAGGTTTATCAAACTAACTAAAACTCTCTGCGTTTATAGATGATATCGACATACATCAACAACACCGACTTATATATGTTTCTAGAGAAGGAGAAACTCGATGGAAGTAACTTTATGGATTGGTCTAGGAAATTATATATTGTCCTAAGACGCGAAGACAAGTTACACACAATTGAGGAACCCCTTCCGGAAGCCCCTGCTACCAACGAAAGTAAGACTGTTCATGATGCCTATAATAAACGCGTCAAAGACACCAACGAGGTCTCTTGCCTCATGTTAAGCATGATGAGCCCCAAATTGCAAATGAAATTGGAGCATCTGAGTGCTTACGAGATTATGCTTGAGTTGAAGGACATGTTCCAACAACAAGCGAGGCAAGAATGGTTTGGGTGTTTGAACGACCTACTTGGTTGCCGGCTGCAGGATGGTGAGAACATAAGCATTCACGTGCTTACGATGAAAGAACTTATGGAGCGCTTGGAAAGGTTAGGATTTACCATTCATAGGGAGATGATGGTAGATATTATACTAAGATCCCTTCCACCATCATATGAGTAATTCATTGAGAATTATCACATGCATGGTATGGTCAAATCCTTAATGGAGCTTCACGGCATGTTGAAGACTTATGAGTCTAATATGGCTAGAGGTAAGCTCACCTTGTCCACTCTCACTAAGTCTACCAACAAGCAAACTACCTCAAATGGTAAGCTTGGTCTAACTAAGCTCACTATGACCATGGAGTCTGAGGGCAATGAGATTGCGCCTCTTGATGAGACTTCTAATGGGGAAGTTTGCTACTTTTGTGGGAAGATTGGAAATTGGCGCCACCACGCCTGCCCTAAGTGCCTGGAAGAGCTAAGGATACACACAATGAGATATGATGGTTCCTCGGCTTCAGGTACATTCATGATCAAACTTCACTGATCTTATACTTTTATTGGCAAGTTTTGTATACTGGCCATAATACTTACGTTTGTTACAATTTTCATTGTTGCAAAGTGCAGGTAAGAAGTAGAAATATAAGATATGGAGAGCTGGACTTCAAAACGGGAAACAAGATGGTTGTCCCTTATTGAAAAGAAATGGAAGACAAGATCTTGCCACTCCTTCTAGCTAGACTACTACTTTATAAGATCTATGTTTTATGCCCTGCGAGGCAAGAAAATTATAAATCTATTATGCTGTTGATAACGATGGATATTACTTTGAATTATGTATTTTTCGTGGATTATTTCAAAGTTCATCCATGTTGTGGTATTTGTTTAAGAAGTAATAGAATGATCATGAATGGTTTATATGACAATAGTCAATTTAACCATATAAACAAGGCTTGCATCACCAAGCTCCATGTGGTTAGGAACTTGGGATCTTTTGATCTTGTATCAATTGTTGAGTGCAAATCTTGTTTATTAGGCTAAAATGACTTACATATCCTTCACTTGTGTATGTGAGAGGAATGAAGGCTTGTTAAGTTTCGTTCACATTTATGTGAAGATCATTCAAGCACATCGTGAGGGGTAACTATTGATACTTTGTTACCTTTACCAATGAAGGTAGAAGGGATGGGAATGTCTAACTTGTTAGACAAGCGTCTGAAACCTTGAGAGGTGTTCAAGACATACCTGTGACAAAGTATATGAATAAGAGGGCAAAAGGACTACAATACTCAAATCTGATATAGATGTTGAGTGATTTAGTTCTGGATTTTAAATGACCATCATAAAGAGTTATGATGTTATCTTATAATTCGTTCCTCCTAGGACACATTGTGAAAATGAGTCGCCAAGTGGAGGAATCGGACATTTTTGAAATGGTCCGTCTTTGATGGAGTATATTATGAAAGTGGTGGGCAATGTTCTTAATCTCAAATCAACAAAGATGGTCAAATTAGCATATAAGGAGATTTGACAAGAAAGTGTTCTTTGCTTGACAATCTCATAGATAAGAGTTATCCATTCTACATTTAGTGGGAGGTGGATGAACTTGAAGGATACTAACACATTTAAATAGTTCTTCTAGGATTCAGATATTCATTTCATATCCTTTTGGGAACCGGATTTGGTTGCTCGAAAAGGGAAATGAACAACTGAAGCATTCCAATGGAAGAACGTGAGATTTAAATAAAAGACCTGATGCTGGCACTAGCACACAATCAGAAATGATTGTAACTCAGCATGGCAATGCTGGAGTACCTGACATAAAATTCATTACCTCTCTATAGAATTAGTAGAAGTTGTCATAAAGCCAGAAAGATATATTTTTAATATCTGAGGGAGACAACTTAATGATAGATACATCAACTACTGATAAACCAGAGTGGGCCCAAAGTCCACTAAGAGAATACAGGTAGTGAAAGTGAGATGCAATCCATGAGGATACCCAAGTATTGGATTTGGTTAATCCTATACCAAGGTGGCAATCCAAAGGGTGAAATTGGTTCTTTGTAGAAAGAGACCAACATGGATTTATTTGCAAGTTCGAATACCAATTGATAAGAATAGTTTTAGTGATGATTGACCATTTGGAAGGTATCATCTAGAAACTTTATCTAAGTGGTTATGTCGAACAAAAAGTTTGTAGACAACTTAAAAAACCGACTAGTAGGAGATGGTTTTACGATAATTGACCATTAGGAAGGTATTATCTAAAACTCTCTACTGGTGGTTATGTCGAAGTTTACTAGGATACTAATTGTGCCTTATTATGGCTGTGACAATTTGATGTAAAAACCACATTCCTTAATAGGAATTCTCTGAGGAAGTGCTGACAAGACTTTCGAGGGTCTGTTACATCAAGCGTATCTTTCTATTCTCTACAAACGAAAAGAAGTCCACTGATGGACTTATATAATTATGCATCTCAAAGTTCAATATTTGCTTCAATATGAAAATCATAGAGTTTGAGTTTTCAATAAGCAAAATGAAACATGGATGAATGTCAGGGCTAGTGGGAGCGTTATTGTAATTCTATATTTGTATGCAAATACAACGTAATGAATATAATATCCTGACCTTACTTTAAAAGATAAGTTAAGGAATTATGCATTCATAACGAATATAGAATATACTAAACCAGTTTAGGGGATGAAGAAATATTGAGATATGTTCTTGATACTCTATACAAGAAGAAGCTAGAAGTAAAGATTACTCAAGTGCTGTCTTCTGAAAAGAGTGGGATAACTGCCGATTTTAATCGGAGATTATGATCCTACAAAATTTGGTGTTGTTGATCATAAATTGTTCTTAAAGCATCACTATCCCTATTGGGATCTTTTGAAACAATGAGGGTATGATGGCTTTCATATAAGAACTAAAATCCCAAGCATCATCTACCTTATTGGGCTTTTGAGACAATGAAGGTATGATTGCTTGGAGTTCAAGCATTGTTTACCTTATTGGGATCTTTTGAAACAATGAAGGTAAAATAGCTTGAACGAAGGACCATAATCTCTCCAACGCATACTTTGCAAGTGATAGGTTGAGGAAGAGATATGTTCACTGGCAGAGAACACACGGATAGCTTTATGGCGGATCCGTTAACTAAGCTGTTGTTATAGGCTAGTGATGATAGTCATACTAGGCCTAGGTGAACAAGGCTTGAGTTTGTTTTAGTTATAAGTTTGATACATATAAACACTTGGGGAACGTTAAAGCAGTATTGTACTTCATACTATATCGATTATTAAATGGGGATTTAATAATGCGCTGAGGGCGGATATTTTATGAATCCTTACTGTGTTCCATCTTAGCATGTTTAATACTTCCCAAAATGTTCTTTTTCATTCTAAATGTCCACAGTCGGTCATTCTTCATGGGGAGGAAGTTTGAGATAAGGCTGAGGGAAGTGGTTGGTCGCTATCTAATAATGGTTTAGATAAAAGAGACGCAACACTTCGCCTGTGCTTGCAATGGTCAAGTAACTGGATGACCTGCACCTGAGATTACTTCATGGTTTTTGTCATGGGTAACTCAGGATGATAATATCATTTCGTCCTAAGACCGGAGATACATGTGTTCCAAAGCATGGTCCAACTTTTCTTTGATTTCTTTCTAACGCAGTTCGTAACTGGCTGTTATAAGGGGAGTTTTTGGGTTAAGTTTGGGGTATGTGGCGGAGCAATGTATTCAAAGGGATTCGTTCCTCTAGTATTAGAGAGATATCCATGGGCCCCTCGATGATTGAGAGCTGACGTAAAATGCATGGCCATGCTCAAGCTGCAATGATATTTGATCGATTGCATATAGATTTTGGGTCACCATCAATCAAGATCGAGAAACATAATCGTGAACGATCTGGAGATTGACATCTAACCATGTCTCGTGTTCACTAGGATATCGCGAAAGAAAGGATGATTGATCACTTATCAATAGGGCCATATCAAACCTATAGGGTTGTCATTTGGTACTTGTCTTGGGATGACATAACTCGCGTTGACTTGGGTGGCAGAGATGCTTTGCTGGAAGCCGCTCTCTGTCAGTGTTACTTATCGATATGCTGAGTCATGTGCAAGTGGGAGTTTGTTGGAGTATGCCCACTGACACACGTATATTAGTAATGCTATTGATGATACACGAGCCTATTGGGTCACACGCCAAGGATTGATCCCGACAACCCGCAAAAGGAAGAGAGAAATAAAGATTCTGGAATCGGTGTTTCCGCGCCGCGTAACCTTTTGGTTTCCGCGGCGCTTGGTTGTTGCTTGTTTCAAGTCATTGACTTATGGGACATATTGTAATGATGGTGCCCGACTTTAAGGCCTTACTTTTCTGCTGGAAAATATCTTGGATGTTTTTTAAGAAGTCACAAGTTGCTTTCTTGATTAAGTAACAAAAAGGGTATTCTCTCTCTTTCCATACACACACTTGCATACACTTTCCTAAGTGTTCTTGAGTGTTCTTGTGTATCTCCAGAAATCATAAGTGTTCTTAGTGATATCTTGGAGATTGTGGGTTGTTCCTAAGAGTGATTTCAAGTCTTGAAGATCACAACTTGGTATACTAGCATTTAGGGATCAAACTAACTTGGTGTGGACTATCAATAGAGAGTTGCTCTCTTGCGACTTAGAGTTCATCCAAACTAGAAGATTTCAGAAGCTGGAGCATGGTATAATTCCTTATCCTTCTCTTTCTTTACATGTTGCATTTTGTAGTTATAGAGTTCTTGGTCCATTTTTGGGGTTTCTAGCTTTTATGCTTCCGCTGCTGTGTTCATGGAAACCCAACAATAAGGTGTATATGTATGTATGTGTGGTACTTACATTGTTTATAATTAATGTGTGATTGATTATATATTGGTTTATATATAAATATTTGAATGTGTTTGACTTGTATACTAAGTTGCATTAGTATCATTAAGTCGCGTTTGCAGTTTTTATATGTCAATTGCAAATGCTTGACTTAAACAAGTCAACAGAATATTCTTGTTATGGTTGGACATGTAAGTTATAGGTTTTGCCAACATAGACCTATGGTTGTGTTTTTTGCTTTCTTTATATATTTTGGTTTTGGGGAGGCCCATGTGTCACTTACAACCCCTTTACAATGTAAAAGTGATAGAATAAGATTTTATGTATTCTAGTATAGTATGTTGTAATCAAAACCAAGGACGAAGATTTTTCAAAGAAGGAGTTTTTCAAGATGAAATTTCTCGAGTCAAGACCGAAGGTGTCAAGGCCAGTAGGAGCAAGGAGACAAAACACAAGTTCAAGCCACGGGATCCTTTTAGTCTAGTTTGTCCTTATTTGACCCCTTAAGACATAGTTGGCAAAACTATAACAGCTTTATTAACTGCGTGATTGTGTTTTATTTTATGAATATTATGCGACTATAAAATTAAAGTAATAGGTTAATAATGGATATTAACGATATATAATAAAATTGGTATACGACAACAGTTTTATAAAATTAAATATTTTTATGATTGTCGTATCAGCATTTTAAAACAGTTTGTTTTGTTAAATGGTTTTATCATAATACGTATTGTGTACCTAGTAATAGGTATACTAGATATATGGATTTTAAAACAGTTTGTTTTAAAATGGTTTTACAAAACTGGAATCAAGTTTTCAAACTTGGATAAAACCCACTAAAATCTTAGACCAGTAGTGCTACCCAACTAGTGGTACACCTCTGTTGGTCCCTTGGTGAGAGTATCAACAATCAAGTAATGTGTAGAAGGGGGGTTGAATACACTTTCTGCGGAAAATTGAACAAATCAATAAAAAGTGTTAACACACATCAAACCACAAACAGTCGAATTCTTTGCTTTAATTAATTAGAAGATGATTAAAGAAACAATCAAGTAAGCAACACTTGATATGTAAACACCTAATGTAAATCAAATCTCTCCATTTCTCAAACTTTGCTATCTATAATCAACTTATGATTATAGATACAAGACAACTCTCTAAACAGGATTTAATCACAGATTGAATACTTACTAACTTCACAACAGATGTGAAGATTCGAACACACGAACAAATTGGCAATCTGTGAGTTTCTTGATCACGTTGAACTGAAAAACAGTGAATCAAGACTCATAACACATACGATCAATAGGTTGAGGTGAAACTTGAGTTTTGCTATGTAACTCGTTGAATGTAGTTGCCGTCGTCGTACCTCAAAACTTATCCGGTATAATCATGTTCCTACGGATCCTAACAAACTAGAACTTATCCTAATTTGCTAACAAACTAACGGATAACCCGGAATCTTGAATCTTGAATCTTCTATCTTGAGTCTTCAATCTTCAATCTTGATTCTGGAATCTTCTTATCCTTGCCATAGATATAGAGAGATAAAAGTGAATTTAAAACATATTTAAATTCTCTTAAACTGTCTTCTTTAGTCGGACTGATTTACTTAGCTTGAAACGCATCAAGCTGAGTTCTTCGAGAAAAAACCCAAAAACAAACATGTACTAACACGTATAATGATTAACTCATCCTTGGAAGTCATAAGAGTTAGCTAGAACTTATTTAGCAACTCTGTTGAGCTGACTCAGTCTATACGCTGAGTCACTCAGCTCAAAACACATCAAGCTGAATACTCAACCTATATCTTAGGTGACATATACAGCTTATCAAATACATTGATAATCTTTCCAAGATATAGTCTAAGCTGATCGAACATATGCTCAGCTTATATTCAGCTTGTGCTCAGTCTGAAACACTCTAAGTGCTCAGTCTGATCAAGCCTCATAATTCTGTCTAAGTTATATTTAGAACACATCTTACAAACTTAACTTTGTCTCATCAAATTTCAACTGATGAAATCATTTGACCAACAAACTCCCCCTATTTGATGATGACAAAACCATCAAACAGTTCTTAAGTTTGTTTAACAAAATTATGTTTTAAATCTTAAACTTATCAAGATCTTAATTTTGAACTTATCAAATATTAATTGAACTTATCAAATATTAATTGAACTTATCAATTTTAAGTTGAACAAACCAACCAAACATTTAAATGAACACGAACTTATCATTTTATTCATTCAAGCTGAACTAATCAGACTAATAATTATGAACATATCACAACACAATTGAACATATCAAACTAATACTTGTATTTATTGAATACATCAGAATACAAAAGTTTTGATCACTTAGATCATGCACACTTAGTGCTTACAAAAATTAGAACTAATCTAATATGTACAATAGAACTAATCTATTATAAAATTTATCTTATGAACTCAGGATGTAGAAGTTCCCAATTAATGATTTCTTTGTTGATTTCGTCTAGCAACTTCTCAGCTTCTACATTCCCTCTGAGTTTCTTCTGTTGTACTCTGATGATTTTGTTCAGCTTGTATCTCACAAAGTGAATTGAGCTATCATCACCACAGCAACTTCGAATGTGTAAGGCCTCCCTAGCTTTTAGATGGCAGATCTTATTAACCTTGATAAAGCTAGGATTGCCTGCCTGATCCTTAAACATAAACCCCTGAACAAGTGCATCAATACTTTGATTCTCTTTGAACTCCACACCTTCAGGTACCTCGAATAGTTTCTCCCATTGCAGACTAGGAACTGGAACATATCTCAGCTCCTCAGCTCTATTGATCAGTTTAGAAACTTCAGCGAAGATCTCTTGCTTGATTTGACTTCTTTTGAACTTCTTGAACATCATTATTATTCTTTTCCCTTCTATGTAGCCCATTCTGTGAACAAATCTTAGGTCCATTCCCATTGTAGATTTATCATCAAATTCTAAGTTGAGAATGATGGCTCCCTTTACTCTGCTCAAAGTCATGCTTCTGATCTCTTCGCTTATGCTCCTTCTGAAATAGCACTCTTGAATGTCTGCGTCTGTATATGGGATAGGATCTTGTCTTGGACTAGTGTAATCAGCTTCAGCTTGAGCCAAAGCTTTTCTTTTTTTTTCTTGGTCCTTTGCCTCCTTCTATTTCCTTTTTCTCATCTCATAAAGTGAAATGCCTAACTCAGTGGCTTCCTCTTGTTCGAGCATTTCAATCATAAGCCTTGTGGCTTTTTCTTCCTCAATCTCAGAAACAGTCTCAAAAACACTGTCAGCTTCAGATTCAGATTCTATCACTTTTTGTTTCTTAGCTGCAGGTTCCTTTTTTTCTAACTCCAGCTCCCCCTCAAACTGAGCTTTCCTCTTTGCTCCTTTTGCTAGTGCCAGTAGAGCTTCAGCTTGGACTAACTCAGCGTCAGCTTCAGCTGGAAACTTCTCCCCCTTTTTGTCATCATCAACAGGGGTCGAAGTCTAGTTTTGTTGAAGGGCAGCAACTACAGAGGCAATCTCTTTAACATCATTAGTCAACTTCTCAAGCCTCTGATAGATTTGACGTTTATGCTACTTCTGCTTGAGATGGAACAAACCAAATTGAGCTACTATGTATTGTTTCAACTGCTGGATGCCTGAGGAGCCAGATTCATCTGGAGGAGACTGACTCCTGTCCTTAGACTCAAAATGTTTATCCTGTGAATTGAAAGAGTCAAGAACATTAAGTGGTGAGTGTTTGGGTGCATCATCCAAGGGTTGGTGTATACCCTCAAACTCATGTGTACCAGAGTTTAGACCCTGTGATTCATCTTGGTATGTAGATGAAACATTGACAGCTCGTGCTGGTGGGTGTGAGAAGTGAAGAGAAGTAATTAGGCTCGAGACGTGAAGTGTATGGGTAGGTGGTTGGCTTAGTAGGTTGGAGGGGGGTGATTGACCCTGGGGATTGGTCATTTTTTCAATGTAACCTGAGTGTGTCTGGTCAGGCACAATAGTGGGCTCTCCCTCTGGAGAGTGTGGGCTGAGTAGACACCACACCCGGATAAGGCTGTAGGGTTGAAATGAGCCTCAAGGTTGACACCTTAAGAATAGGCGTCTCCCCCTCAACTCCTGTCTGGGGAGGGATCAATGTGATCTCAGCTCCAGTGATGCCATTAGAAGTGGCACTACCTTTGGCAGTTATACGAGTATAGGTTTGGATATTTTCCCTAGTAGCAGTGGGCATACTAGGGGTAGCCTTAGAGTGGAGTTGAAAAGAAGGTTGAGGAGATGGGTTAGACTAGGTTGGGTCTACCATAGTCTTATCTACAAAGGAAAAGTGAGAAGAAGTTGAGAAAGGAGGAGTGATACCTTGTATGGGTCTGGCAACGAATGCAGACTCTGAAGATGACTTAGAACCAGAGGGAGAGGAAGGCTCAGCTTGAGCTGGCAGCTCAACTCGATGATCTGGTTCAGCTCCAGATGCTCCCCCTTGATCCGACTCCTCAACTTCACTGACAGATGAAGCTCTCTCAGCTATCCATTGCATTGGGTCACTCAGACCTTCCTGCTCTGGAAAGATGTCATTGTTAAACATCTTTGAGCTGAGTGCTGGAGCAGAGAACACATCCTGTCTAGCTTCATAAAGTTGTTCTCCCAACTCGGCTTCCACCACCAAGGATAAGTACATTATAAATGGTACATGGAGATCCCTTGGTGTCTTCACAACTTGGGTTTTGAACTCGTTGAAGATGAGCAATACATAATCCAGATTTCTGGCATGATACATGTTGTAGAGCAGCTGCATCTCGAACTCGTTGACTTGATCCAAGCCTCCAATCTTAGTGCCAAGTGAACATATCACAGTGGACACCATGAAGCCCCATCCAGTTGGAAAAGTGGCCTTCTTTATCACACCCTCCGTTTGTGGGTGACCCATGTTGGGTAGGACTGACCTTGCCACTTGTCTTGTAACAGCAGCATCGAACACATCATTTGCAGGGAGGTGAAGAACTTCCCTTAGCCGCTGCACAGTAATGACAACTGTTCTATCCCCATTTAGAACAGTGCTAGCGATCTCTCCCCGATTCTGGTCGTAAGTACAAGTATACCAGAACTTCAACAGATGTTGTGGAACGATATGAAGTGGTGGTCCTAATAAAGTGAATGCCAGGGGGAATTTTTGAATATAGTGCACCCATATGTCGTATCCTCTGCCTCGTTTCCTCTCCGGAATTGTGAGACAGACACGTTGATTATTAACTCGAATCAACGGCACACCGTTGTTTTTCATCTGAGTACCCCTAACCATTCTATCACTGAGAATGAGAATGGTTCTGTCCATTGTTGATTTTGGTGATTCACACTAAGTAAATATTGAATTCGTAGAGCGATTTTGAATTCGTAGAGCGATTTAGGGTTACGTGATCGATGAGATGAAGAATTGCACTGAGCAACTAGTGGTTGTAGAAGGTATAGAGAGAATTTCAGAAGTTTAGTAAGCGTAAACATCTGAAAGTTGGTTATGGTCGTTATATATACCTTTCCGAGGAGAGAGAAAAGTTACTGTTGGAATTCCCTTTTTATCCGTTACGCATAACAAATTTATAGCGCAAGGTGACAATAATCGAGAAGAAACTTATCATCTCCCAACGGCTAAATGTGTAAATTAATATCATTGACTCACAAAAATAATATTTACACTGTTGTATTATACCAATACGCAATCGGTATAAAACATGATTTGAGACCGACTCAAATACATAATGACTTATGAATTAATAACACATAGTAATTAAACCATAGTTTGGACACACCAAGCCGAGTAAACATATCAATCAGCGTAAGTCAAGCACTCAGCTTGAGTTGATCACTCAGCTTGAGATTCATACTCAGCTTGAGTAGAGCACACAGTTCAGAATCAATGACACATAGTCATTTATGTTTGAGACTGGCTCAAACTTTTATTTTAACTACACTGAGTAGTTAAAACATGTTTGGAACTTACCAAACGTGTGAACTCATTATGCAGCTTGACAATATATTCAGTTTATGAAAACTTATTTATAAACTGTGCACTCAGCTTAATACACTTAGTCTTTGTCAAACTGAAACTCAAATTCTAGACACTTAGCTAGGGGTTGAGCATACCCAATTCACATAGCAGATACATAAACCTCTTTTCATCAAGTGGTTTTGTAAAGATATCTGCCAATTGGTCATTAGTGAAGATAAATATGATGTCAACTTTACCTTTTTCCACGATGTCCCTGTTGAAGTGATGTCTAGTTTCAATATGCTTGGTTCTTGAGTGGAAGACTGGATTGTAAGTAATGGCTATTGCACTTTGGTTATCACAGAATATGGGTGTTCTCTTGAAATTCATACCAAAGTCTTGAAGCTGATGTTGCATCCACAGGATTTGTGCACAACTACTTCCTGCTGCAACATACTCAGCTTCAGCAGTTGAAGTAGCCACTGAGTTCTGTTTCTTACTAGTCCAGCTTACTAACTTCCCTCCAAGCATTTGACATCCTTTTGTTGTTGATTTTCTATCTAACTTGCACCCAACATAGTCAGCATCCGAAAAACCAACTAACTCAAATCTAGAGTCCTTTGGATACCAAAGGCCTAGATTTGGTGTACCTTTAACGTACCTAAAGATCCTTTTCACAGCTTGAAGATGTGATTCATTAGGATCTGCCTGATATCTTGCACAAACACATGTAGCAAACATGATATCAGGTCTACTAGCTGTCAAATAGAGTAATGAACCTATCATTCCTCTATAGGTAGACTGACATACAGACTTACCATCTGAGTCTTTACTCAGCTTGACAGCTAGTGACATGGGTGTTTTCATGGTTGAACTTTAATCAAAACCATATTTCTTTATCAAATCAAGAACATACTTGCTTTGATTAATGAATATTCCATAAGGATTTTGTTGAATCTGCAAGCCTAGGAAATATGTCATTTCACCCATCATACTCATCTTGTACCTTTTTGACATAATTTTGGAGAACCATTCACACAGACATTCATTTGTAGAACCAAAAATAATGTCATCCACATAGATTTGTACAAGAATCACCTGTCCTTTACTCTTTTTAATAAAGAGTGTCTTATCTATACTACCTCTGGTGAAGTCCATTGATAATAAATAGTTGGACAGGGTATCATACCAAGCTTGTGGAGCTTGTTTAAGACCATACAAAGCCTTGTCTAACTTATAGACATGATGTGGAAACTTTGAACTAACAAAGCCAGGAGGTTGCTTCACATAGACTTCATCCTGAAGTTTTCCATTTAGGAAAGCACTCTTCACATCCATTTGATAGACTTTGAAGTCTTTATATGCTACATAAGCTAAGAACAGCCTAATGGCTTCAATTCTAGCAACAGGGGCAAATGTTTCATCATAATCGATCCCTTCTTCTTGTTTATACCCTTGTGCTACCAGCCTGGCTTTGTTCCTAACAATCACACCATCCTTGCCCATTTTGTTTCTATAGACCCACTTAGTGCCAATAATAGTATGATTTTTGGGGGCTGGGACAAGACTCCAGACCTTGTTTCTCTCAAGCTCATTTAATTCCTCTTGCATAGCTTCAATCCAATCTTCATCCTCTAAGGCTTCTTCAGTCTTCTTTGGTTCCATTTGAGATAGTAAACCAAAGTAAGCAACATAATTTGCTGTTGCCTTCGATCTGGTCATGACTCTCTCTTGAACATTACCATTTATTTGATCTTGATGATGATATTTTAGGAATTTAAATGTTATTGTAGGAGATTGTGGTTCTGTATCTGAGTGATATTGAGGACTCTGAGGTGAACTTACATCCTCAGTCTCAATTGCAACATTGTTATCTAACTGTTGATCACCAAGATCTTCAGTCTGAGTAACGTCAGCTCCAAAGGGATTGATGAACTCATCATCTTTCTCAGCTTGTGAGTCCTTTGGAGTTTGTGATGATTTCTTTGATGGACTCACATCATCATGAATGTCATCATCTATGACATACATTGGATTTGACATTCTGGTTTCCTCAGGTTTTTCAAGCTCACTCAGACTGATCAAGTCAGCTTGTCTTTTATCAGCTTGATCAAAACTGTCTTCATCAAATGAGACATGAATTGATTCTTCTATAGCCTTTCTCCTGGTATTATACACTATGTAAGACTTGGAGATTGAGGAATAACCAACAAAAAGTTCAAGATCAGCTTTAGGTTCCAACTTATGGAGCTGATCTCTTTGATTCAGCACATAGCATTTTGAACCAAAGACATGGAAGTAACCTATATTGGGCTTTCTAGATTTATACATCTCATATGCTGTTTTTGCCATGTCTTTTGACAATGATTGACTATTCTGGGTATAGCATGCTGTACTTACAGCTTCATCCCAGAAGAGTTTCAATCCTGCCTCACATAGCATTGTTTTAGCAGCCTCAATTAAGGTTCTGTTTCTCCTTTCAGCAACTCCATTTTGTTGAGGAGTTCTGATTGAGGAGAAATTTTGTAATATTCCTTTTTGTTCACAAAAGCCTTCTAGGGTTGAGTTTCTGAACTCAGTCCCATGATCACTTTTGAGTTGCTTAACAGACTTACCTTTTTGCAACTCTTCCTGTTTGATAAAACTTATTATCTCCAGGGCAACATCACTTTTGGCTTTAAGGAATATTACCCAGGTGAATCGTGAGAACTCATCTACTATCACCAAAGTGTACTTCTTGCCACTTAGGATTGGAGTACTTATGGGTCCAAACAGATCCATATGCAGTGGGTCTGTTATTGAAAAATTTTTCTTTGATTTGAAGGACCCTTTATGATGTTTCCCTTGTTCACAGGCTGAACACAATTTGTCCTTGACAAATGTGATATTTGGTAATCCAGAGACTAACTCTTTATTGGATAGCATATTTATATTCTTGAAATTTAAATGTGATAATCTTTTATGCCACAACCAACTCAGCTTAGGAACATATTGGGAATACAAGCAGGTTTCAGTATAGGGATCAGCAGAATTAAGATCAAGTAGATACACACCTCTTTCTCTTTTTGCAATTAAAACAGGCTTACCCTTAGCATTATATATAGTTCCTGCGTTCTTCCTAAAAGTAACAATATTGTATTCATCACACAACTGGCTGATACTTATCAGATTGTATTTAAGACCCTTGACATATGCAACCTTCTGGAAAGTCACCTTGCTAGCATGCATCTTCCCATAACCTTTAGTTCTTCCATAGGAGTTATCACCAAATGTTACTTTAGGACCTTCATCTTCCTGAAAATCACTAAGAAGTCCTTTTCACCCAGTCATGTGCCTTGAACATCCACTATCCAAGTACCAATTACTTGAACCCTACACATGATAAGAAAACTACACACATTAGTTTTGTTTGAGAACCCACTTCATAGTAGGTTCAGATGACGAGCACTTAGCAGCTTCATCTTGTGGAACTGACTGGTCAGCTTGAGCAGGTGCTGAGTCCTGTGTAGGCTGATCAGCTTGTTCCTTTTCAGGCCTTATGATTTCAATTTCATAGTACTTGGCCTCATGTGTTGGGGTTTCTTGGGCAGGCAACGAAAGCAAAGTACAACTCAAAAAGCCCATAGTACAAGCATATAAAGCACAAAACGTAAAACCCCGAACAAGGATCAATCTCTATGAAACGAAATACAACAAAAGAAGAGAGTTAAGGAGATTATACCAACTCCTAAGCTCCAGAAATTTGATGAAGATGATGAATTTGCTTCTTGTAGCTTGAAAAAATCGACTAGAAGGTGATACCCCGGCAACACGTCAAATCCCTTGAGCTAGCAAGATCCTTGAGGTTCTTTTTTCTCGAAAACCCAGTATGAGAACAGCAACCACGAAAATGAAATCAAGATTTCTGGAACCAAAACTCTTGTAGGACCGGCTGGGGGACGGGGTTCTAAACTAAACTAAAACACCCTAATGCTAGGACTGATCTAGGATGAGAAATAGTGCGGAATTTCTATTTCCCAAACCTCCTAAGGATTCTAAGATCTGCTTAGGTGTCCGGCACACAGTAACACTAAGAAACACACAGAGTAGAAACAAGAACAAACACTAAGAACTCACACAGAGATGCTTAAGGCTGCCCTTGGATTCGGATTTATCACTAAGATCGCGATTTAGTAGGCTCAAGGTCGTATAAGGTCAATTACGAAGGCTCCCGGTTGATTATTCGATTGATTCGTAGGTTACCCGTAGATTCGTCGATTTCCCGATTCTTCTCTCGATTTCTTATTACCCACGCTAATGCGGGGTTAAGCTCTATTTATAGAGTAATTAATTCACTACGCACGTAATGTATCACACTTCGTACGAAGTGTGTCCAGTACGCACGTACTGGTTAGTTTAATAATAATTAATTTCATTTTAACCGACCTAATCACCACGTGCGAGTTGACCTTCACTACGCACGTAGTGAATTCACCACGCACGCAGTGAACACATCACGCACGTGATGAACTTTCACACACACTTAAACTTCCAAACTCACATCAACACATGATTAAGTACTTGTAAGCTTAAGATCATCACAGAGAGTCACTAAGAATGTATAAACATGCAAACCATTAATCAAAACACATTTGAATTAATAAACATGAATATACTTTATTGATACGAACTAGGGATTTACAAATATGCACCAACAAACTCCCCCTAAGACCTAGTTCTATCAATAAAGTATATTCATGTTTATTAATTCAAATGTGTTTTGATTAATGGTTTGCATGTTTATATATTCTTAGTGACTCTTTGTGATGATCTTAAGCTTACAAGTACTTAATCATGTGTTGATGTGAGTTTGGAAGTTTAAGTGTGTGTGAAAGTTCATCACGTGCGTGATGTGTTCACTGCGTGCGTGGTGAATTCACTACGTGCGTAGTGAAGGTCAACTCGCACGTGGTGATTAGGTCGGTTAAAATGAAATTAATTATTATTAAACTAACCAGTATGTGCGTACTGGACACACTTCGTACGAAGTGTGATACATTACGTGCGTAGTGAATTAATTACTCTATAAATAGAGCTTAACCCCGCATTAGCGTGGGTAATAAGAAATCGAGAGAAGAATCGGGAAATCGACGAATCTACGGGTAACCTACGAATCAATCGAATAATCAACCGGGAGCCTTCGTAATTGACCTTATACGACCTTGAGCCTACTAAATCGCGATCTTAGTGATAAATCCGAATCCAAGGGCAGCCTTAAGCATCTCTGTGGGAGTTCTTAGTGTTTGTTCTTGTTTATACTCTGTGTGTTTCTTAGTGTTACTGTGTGCCGGACACCTAAGCAGATCTTAGAATCCTTAGGAGGTTTGGGAAATAGAAATTCCGCACTATTTCTCATCCTAGATCAGTCCTAGCATTAGGGTGTTTTAGTTTAGTTTAGAACCCCGTCCCCCAGCCGGTCCTACAAAGTGGTATCAGAGCCTTGTGCTTTGATTGATCACTTTTCCTTTAGGATTTCGTGATCTAGGTGTCGATTAGGCCTGTGTGTTTGTCCTTTTCGTCGTTTAAACCGGTTAGTAGGTCGAAAATAGGTCGTTTTGCGTTAAAAAAGGTCGTGTTTTTACGTTAATCTGTTTGCATTTTATGCGTGCGAAGTGCCCCTAGTACGTGCGTAGTGTGTCGTAGATCATCTAGAATCTTCGTCAAGCTGTGTGTTCATTTCGTGCGTAGTAGGTCCTCAACGCGTGCGTGGCGTGTCCAGTTCGTGCGAGTTGAGTCTGTGTGGTTTACTTTGTTTTTAAAAAAAATTATTTTGTTGCTTCGTGCGTACCATCTTCACTCCGTGCGTAGTATCTCCCAATTCGTGCGTGGTAGAATTCCAGTTCGTACGTAGTAACGTTTGTGTGTCTTCGTATCAGTTCGCATTGAGTATTACCTACTACGTGCGTATTGTGTCCTGTTCGTGCGAAGTGCCTTCCCACTCCGTGCGTATTGAATCTGTGTGGTCCATCAAATCCTAATTTCAGTCTGTGTGTTCTCAGCTCTTGATTACTGAAATGGCATCAAAACAGACAACAGTTTTAAATAACTTATTGCTAGATAGTGAAATGGGGAGTGCCAATAAAGTACCTAAACTGTTAACCATGGAAGACTATCCTATGTGGAAGCCCAGGTTCGAAATATTCCTCGATGGCCTTGACTGTAGACTTCGGAGAGCAATAAGCACCGATTATATGGTTCCCAAGGGGGAGGGAAATATTGAAACCCCCTATGATGGAATGACTGTTGAACAGAAGAGCAGTCATGATGCAGAGAAGAAGGCCTATGCTCAGTTAATCCAGGCGATTCCTAATGAGATCTTCCATCAATTTAGAAGGTATAAAACTTCCCACAGCCTGTGGAGAGCACTAGAGAAGAGAAATGAGGGAAATGCCGCCCTCAAGGAATTGAAAGCAAGTCAATTGAGAAAGGAATTAGATCATTTCATGGCTACTAGAGATGAAAAAATTCCTTCTCTCATTACAAGATATAATCATCTTCTTAGTGAACTGGACAGTCTGGGTGTTACTGTTCCAGAGAAGCAGCAGGTGGAAATTTTGGCAAAAGCCTTGCCCAAGAGCTGGCGGCCATATATTATGATATTGAAGAATAGTGGTGGTTTTGACGGGATGGATCTAAATGATTTCATCACAAAGTTGAAAGAGCAAGAGCAGGAGGAACAAAATTTGGATTCCATGTCCAGTTATCAACAAAATCCTTCTCTCTACTACTCTGGAACACCTGTATCGTCATCCACTTCTTCAAATGCCCCCTTACAATCTGCCTATGTGAGTAATGTAAATGAATCTGGCAGATCTACATCTGAAGCCTCATCTTCTGGGCCATCCTATACTGTGTCTACTTCTGGATTCAATGTCGAGCATTTCAAGTATGGGAGCACAGATGAAGTAAAAGTACATATGAGCATGCTAAGTGCGCTAGTCTCCTCTTATGATGATCTACTGAAGGGGAAGATTGGTAATGCTCATCTTACTCAAGAGGATTATGAGCAGATTGATGGCGATGAGATGGAGAGACAAGATATCCTCTGGTCATATGCTACAAAGGATACCACACTCGGTTTTGATAAGTCTGCGGTAACATGCTATAACTGCGGTGAAAAAGGTCATTTCGCGCGAGAATGTGATAAGCCGAAGAGTATGGGACCGAAGTATCCTTTCAAAACCAGTCCTGACAGTAGATCATCTTCCTCTTCAACCATAAAGTCTGAATCAACTCCAAAACCGGCTAAAGCAATGGCAGTTGTTCAAAAGGACGAGGGAATTGACTGGTCAGTACAATTTGGAAATGATGGTGCTGATATTAATGTGGCAAATGTTCATGTGTTGAACGAAGATTCTCAATCCGAGACAGAAAGTTACTCAAGTGAGGAAGAATCAATTGCCAGCATTGATGATGAACCAGCCTCGGTTCCAGCTGCAGAAAAGACACCAGTGAAAGTTCGTGCCAATGAGTCAAACCAAAAGGTGTGCAGTTGTGGTCAATCATCCGAGGAAAAGGTATGTACTTTTGGCTTACCTTGTGGTTCTTGTAATGATTATGTAAAACAGATAGTGTTCCTAAAGTCTACAATTTCAGAGCTCACATCTAAGTTAGATAAAAACCTGTTGATAAAAGAAAGAGAAAAACAGTTGAAAGAAAAGAATGAAAGTTTAGGCAAACAGGTACATGAACTAGGTGTGGCTTTGTTAAATAAACAGGATGCTATAGTGTTTTACATAAATGAGATTGATAAGTTGAAACGAGACCTTGCTACTTCAAAGGTCGATTATGAGACTCTGAGTCAAAAACTCAAAAGTTATTCCACGTCTTCTTACTTATTTGAGTACATAATCGATCAGAGAGGTCAAGGTACTGATTCAGAAAAGAACAAGAAGTTATACTCTAAATGTCCACCACCAGTGTTAAATCAACTGGTGAATGATGATGTTCACTCTGAATCTGACCCACTACTCACAAAGGTTGATGAATCTTCTGCATCAATCCCAAAAGAGGATTTAAAGTTATACGAGTATGTGGGTGAGCCTCAGAAGAATGAGGTTCAGCAAGAAGAAATTAAAAAAGCTGAACCAGGCATAAGAGAACTGTTGGCAAGTTCTAATGTGAAAGATCCGTTGATACATCGTATCCGCGATGCCCTTCGGAAATTTGAAAAGGAGGGTGTAAAGTCTCCTGATACCCGTCCGTACCAAGAGGTCAAACTTTTACCCAAACATCAAGGGTTAGGGTATCGATCTCAAAGGATGTCGAAAGGTCCTATAAAGCAAAATCCAGACAGGATTTGCTATGTGTGCAGGAGACCTGGTCACCTCAGTTACGAGTGTGATCAGCAGCCACATCAGTGCTGTAACAGGAAAGTTGAGACTTTTCAAAAGAATAAAACGTTTACTAAAAACAATCAAAACTCAACTCTTCCAGTTCAGCATCAAAGGACAAACGGGGATACCATGAGAAAATCTAAAAATCCCGAAGTTGTTGGCAAAAGAAAATCTTCGCTCAATCAGACTTCTAAGTGGACTAACAAACTGTGTGTTCAAATGCCTAAGGATTCGAGTGACAGGTTCAGCAATGCTGCTGAGAAGACTGGAACTTGGATGAAACTTCCAGTGATTGGAGAAGACGGGAAACCCATGACTATGCGGGCTTGGGTTCCTGATGCGTTCTAATTCTTTCTTCTATGTGAAGGGTGTCAACCGCTATCATCAAGTGTGAGGTATTTGTGACTGTGTGTCTATTTTCTGTGTGATTAAACTGTTCGTTTGTCTTTCAGTTTATTTTCTGCGTGTCTTTGCGTTTCTATTTTCTTAGGTTTTAGTTTCTTTGTTATTTTAGGGGGAGATAGTTCAGAAAACTTAGAAAATACAAAAAAAAAAATCAGAAAACTTAGAAAATACAAAAAAATCAGAAAACTTAAAAAATAAAAAAAAAATCAGAAAACTTAGAAAATACAAAAAAATCAGAAAACTTAGAAAATACAAAAAAATCAGAAAACTTAGAAAATACAAAAAAAAATCAGAAAACTTAGAAAATACAAAAAAATCAGAAAACTTAGAAAATACAAAAAAAAAATCAGAAAAACAAAAATGAGAAGTTGATCCAACTCAAATGGAAAATGATGGTACACTGGCTTTCAATACAAAGTATGTCTAGTAAAATTAGGACTGAAAGCATGCACATATTCTTGAGAAAACTGTCTGAAAATTTGAGTCAAATCAGATAAGAAACAGATGGCGTGTAAGGCATATGATGAGAGTCTAGGCTGATAAGTGGTTATGCATGTGAAAATCAATCAAAGATTCAAACTATCGAGACATTCCAAGTCTATAAGTCAATAACAGTTGAGAATGACTTAGTTTGATGCACACACCTGTTACCATGCCTAATGTGTTAAATGACATTGAGCTATATGTAAAAGAGGGTGAAAAATTGACCCCAATTTTGAGAATGTCAAAAGATATAGATACATTGATCTATCATGATAAACTGTCAAAGAGCATAAAATGCATTGACAAAAGCTCAGCAAGAAAAATGTCTAGAGAGGTGAAAAATCGACCTCCATGTCAAAGAGCATAAAATGCGTTGACAAAATCACAAAGCACATAAGCATGGTGGTTGGGTAATCAAGTTGTGCACCTACTGAGTGAATCAAAATACTGTGAGATTTTGAAAGAGATAGTCTTAACCGTGTATCCAGTTTAGATAATCTGAAAATGTTGAAACAAAATCTGTCATGATCTGAGGAAAGTTAGGTTGACAGACAGAGTTTGAGAGAATATGTTTATGTCCAAGGTTCTGAAATGAATGATTACTGAGTATAGACGAGCTAGTACTGATTCCATCTTGGAACCTTCTCACAAAAAGATTTAATTTCAGTAATTTTATTCCTGCAATTTTCTTAGTTTTTTTTAATTCAGTTCTTTAGGATTTAATTCGTTAATTGTTTACTTCTGCACTTTCATTTTCTTTATTTTCAGAAAAATACAAAAAGAGTTCTAGTATGTTCTATTTTCTCTTAGTGTGATTTGTTCTGTTTACATTTCCTTCATCTCACTTTGATATGTTTTGCTTAAATGGTTATAGGTGATCTTGAAGTTACTGACAGTTTATTGCTGAGTGCAGTACTAACAGTAATTAAGGTTCACAGATGAGAAACTCATGACATGCGAGATGGAACCCCACTAAGCACGAGTTACAGCTCACATCGTGCGTAGTGCAGGTAAGGGCATAACGAAAGGTATTCGTTTAGCATTTTGCTTAGTGCATTCTGCTGTGTGCATTTTGCTTTGTGCATTTTACTTTGTGGAATTTTAGCTTAGTGCAATGGTTATTGATAGAACTAGGTCTTAGGGGGAGTTTGTTGGTGCATATTTGTAAATCCCTAGTTCGTATCAATAAAGTATATTCATGTTTATTAATTCAAATGTGTTTTGATTAATGGTTTGCATGTTTATACATTCTTAGTGACTCTTTGTGATGATCTTAAGTTTACAAGTACTTAATCATGTGTTGATGTGAGTTTGGAAGTTTAAGTGTGTGTGAAAGTTCATCACGTGCGTGATGTGTTCACTGCGTGCGTGGTGAATTCACTACGTGCGTAGTGAAGGTCAACTCGCACGTGGTGATTAGGTCGGTTAAAATGAAATTAATTATTATTAAACTAACCAGTACGTGCGTACTGGACACACTTCGTACGAAGTGTGATACATTACGTGCGTAGTGAATTAATTACTCTATAAATAGAGCTTAACCCCGCATTAGCGTGGGTAATAAGAAATCGAGAGAAGAATCGGGAAATCGACGAATCTACGGGTAACCTACGAATCAATCGAATAATCAACCGGGAGCCTTCGTAATTGACCTTATACGACCTTGAGCCTACTAAATCGCGATCTTAGTGATAAATCCGAATCCAAGGGCAGCCTTAAGCATCTCTGTGTGAGTTCTTAGTGTTTGTTCTTGTTTCTACTCTGTGTGTTTCTTAGTGTTACTGTGTGCCGGACACCTAAGCAGATCTTAGAATCCTTAGGAGGTTTGGGAAATAGAAATTCCGCACTATTTCTCATCCTAGATCAGTCCTAGCATTAGGGTGTTTTAGTTTAGTTTAGAACCCCGTCCCCCAGTCGGTCCTACAATTAACAACATCCAGGACAGCATCATTCGACCTAGGGTGGCAGCGAACAATTTTGAAATCAAACCAAACATAATTCAGATGGTTCAAAACTCCATTCAATTTCATGGTTTACTCGACGAGGATGCTAACGCTCACATCCGCAGTTTTCTTGAAATCTGCGATACATTCAAAATCAATGGTGTTACTGATGACGCCATTCACTTGCGTTTATTCCCGTTTTCTCTCAAAGACAAAGCCAAGCTGTGGCTTAATTCTCTCCAAGTGAATTCTATTGCAACATGGAATGATCTTGTTGCCAAATTTCTAGCTAAATACTACCCGCCGGCCAAAACGGCAAAGCTGCGTAATGATATCTCATCGTTTCAGCAGACTGACGGGGAAAGTCTTTATGATGCCTGTGAGAGATACAAGGATCTCATGAGGAGATGTCTTTCACACGGATACGAGCTATGGAATCAAATATTCGTATTTTATAATGGCTTATCCGTTGTCACTCAGCAGATGATAGATGCTGCCGCAGGAGGTGCATTGGGTAGCAAATACCCACAAGCGTGCTTTGATCTTATAGAATATATGGCAACCAAAAGCTACCAATGGAACCCCTCCACAAGACTGAAATTGCCAAAGAACGGTGGAGTTTTTAACGTGGATGCTTTATCTGATCACTCTGCGCAGGTAGAGAAGTTGACGAAGAAAATGGATCAGATGTGTGCTCCTCCTAAATAGGTTACTTGTAATTTCTGCTCAGGGCCACATCCTAGTGACCAATGCCAGGAGGAAACTCCTACTCACGAGGAAGTCGATTTCATAACTAATCAGCCGAGGTCTAAGTATAATCCCAATGAAACCAACTATAATCATGCATGGAGGGATCACGCGAACTTCAGTTATCATAACCAAACCACTAAACCCCATCCAGGGATTCCGTACCCACAGAGACCACGTCAGCTTCAGCAATTTGATCGTCAACCGTAACCATATGAGCAACCACGTCAGTACAAGACTCAACCCCCGCTTCCCAATCAATTTGCATCATCATCTTCTTCAGTATCTTCCAATGTGGATGATCTTGTTAGGCAATATCTGGCACAATCTGAGTTGTGTTTCAACTAAACAGATGTTAGACTCAATCAAACGATAGCAACTCTGAGAAATCAACAAGCTTCACTTCAAAATCTCGAAAATTAAGTTGGCCAGATGTCTAAGCTCTTGTCAGAGCGACCACAGGGAGGTCTCCCGAGCAATACGGATGCAAATCCGAAAGCATACGTGAAGGCAATCACTTTGCGTAGTGGGACGACCATGGTACCATCACCTTATCCCTCTCAATCCAAAGAAACTAAAAAACAGGTCCAATCAGAGGACTTTGATGAGGCGTAAAACAGGCTAGTCCCAGCAAGTACCGCGCAAGTCAAACCTCTGGTCAAAATATTTCAGCCTACCGTTCCTTTCCCCAGAGATTGAGGAAAGAGAAAATGGAGGAACAGTATGGTAAGTTCCTGGAGCTATTCAAACAGCTCCATGTGAACATTCCATTTGTTGAGGCACTCGCACAAATGCCTAAGTACGCCAAATTTCTTAAGGATTTGCTCAGCAACAAAAAGAAATTGGAGGACCTGTCGTTGGTGACTTTAAACGAGGAGTGCTCAGCCTTTCTTCAAAATATTTTGCCAGCAAAGAAAACCGATTCTGGGAGCTTTACCATCCCGTGCTTGATTAGTAATCTCACTGTCAACAACGCGTTAGATGATCTAGGTGCCAGCATCAACTTGATGCCATACTCTGTATTTTCTAGACTGGGCCTAGGAGAACCAAAACCGACTCGTATGTCACTTCAGCTAGCCGATCGTTCTATCAAATATCCACGTGGGATAGTCGAAAACATCTTGGTTAAGGTTGACAAATTTGTATTTCCTGCAGATTTTGTCATCCTAGATATGGATGAGGACAAAAACGTCCCACTCATTCTTGGTCGTCCATTCCTAGCCACTGCTCGAGCATTAATTGACGTTTGCAACGGAAAGCTTACGCTTCGAGTAGATGAAGATGAGGTGACATTTGACATCCAAAAGTCAATGAAACATTTAGCTAGCCAGGATGACACTCTTTATTTCGTTGATACCTTTCATCATTATCCCGTGGATCACATTGTTCCTACTCTAGAAAAGGATGCGTTTGACACGCAAATCCTGGATGAGGTTGTCTTGGATGTATAGCAGGTAAAGCTTGTCTCTGATGAGCTAACCAGCACTACTCCACCTGATACGATACCTATCTCAGATGTTTTTGAGGTCCTTGGAAAATCCGAGAGCTCAGCTTCTCGACCATCTATTGTGGACCCACCTTCTCTAGAACTAAAAGAACTTCCTTCCCATCTGGAATATGCATTCTTGGAGGAAGATTCTAAGCTGCCTGTGATAATAGCTTCTAACCTTACTGCTGATGAGAAAAGTAAGCTATTACAGGTTCTGAAAAATCACAAAACTGCCCTTGCATGGAAAATTTCTGACATCAAGGGGATTAGTTCATCCTTCTACACGCATAAGATTCTAATGGGAGATAATTATAAGCCGTGTGTGCAGCATCAGAGACGTTTAAATCCCAACATGCAAGAGTTAGCCAAGAAAGAGGTTATAAAGCTGCTGGATGCCGGCTTGATCTACCTTATCTCTGATATTCCGTGGGTCAGTCCAGTCTAGGTTGTTCACAAAAAGAGAGGAATGACCGTCATTCTGAACGATAAAAACGAGTTAGTTCCAACTCGTACGGTCACGGGGTGGCGTGTGTGCATTGATTATCGCAAACTCAATGATGCCACACGTAAGGATCACTTCCCCCTTCCTTTCATCGACCAAATGTTGGAGCGTTTGGCTGGAAACGCCTTTTATTTCTTCCTTGATGGATTCTCCATATATTTTCATATTCCTATCCAACCGGAGGACCAAGAGAAGACAACTTTCACATGCCCCTACAGCACTTTCGCCTACCGGCGTATGCCTTTTGGGTTATGTAACGCTCCTGCAACATTTCCGCAATGCATGACAACTATATTTCATGACATGATTGAGGATTGTGTCGAGGTGTTTATGGATGATTTCTCAGTCTTCGGTTACTCCTTTGATACATGTCTTCAGAACTTGGAGAAAATGTTGTCTCGCTGTGAAGAAACTAACCTGGTGCTTAACTGGGAAAAATGTCATTTTATGGTACGTGAAGGTATAGTTTTGGGTCATAAAATTTCCAATGAGGGAATCGAGGTTGACAAAGCTAAAATCGATGTTATTGCAAAGCTACATCCACCCTCCAATGTCAAAGCCATTAGGAGCTTTTTTGGACACGTAGGGTTTTACCTGCGCTTCATAAAGGATTTTTCAAAAATCACTCGGCCGTTAACCCATCTTCTTGAGAAAGACGCTTCTTTCATCTTTTCTCCTGAGTGCGATCACGAATTTAAGTTTTTGAAGGAGAAATTGACAAATGCTCCCATCCTGACGAGCCCAGATTGGTCACAACCATTTGAGCTTATGTGCGATGCCAGTGATTTCGCCGTTGGTGTTGTCTTGGGCCAACGGATAAATAATCACTTTCAGCGGATTTATTACGTCAGCAAGACACTGACTGACGCTCAAGAAAACTATAGAGTCACTCAGAAGGAGTTGTTAGCAGTAGTCTTTGCGTTCGAAAAATTCAGATCTTATTTGGTGTTATCAAAACCCGTGGTCTACATTGACCACTCTGCTCTTCGTTACCTTTTTGCAAAGCAAGATGCAAAACCCCGTCTCATTCGGTAGATTTTACTCTTGCAAGAATTTGACATTGAGATCAAAGATAAGAAGGGAGCAGAAATCTGGCTACTGACCATCTCTCTCGTCTTGAAAATCCAAATCTTGAGGTGCTAACTAAGTCCGGCATAAAAGATAACTTTCCTGATGAATTTTTATTTGCCGTGACTAGCACTAAAGAGATCCCCTGGTACGCTGACATAGCAAACTATCTAGCAGCAGGGGTGATGATTAAAGGTCTCACACACCAACAGAGGAGAAAATTCATCTCCGAGCTTAAATACTACTTCTGGGAGGATCCTTATCTGTTTCGGATAGGAGCCGACCAAGTCATCCGTAGATGTGTGAGTGATTCTGAAGCTGTTGACATCCTTCAGCACGGCCATGCAGGCCCAACAGGAGGCCATCACAGACCTAGCTACACAGCTAAAAAGGTCCTTGATGCGGGTTTCTTTTGGCCTACCCTGTTCAAGGATGCTCATCTTTTCGTAAAATCGTGCGACTCTTGCTAGAAATCTGGAAACATCTCATCCTGAAATGAGATGCCCCAAAATCCAATTCAAATCTGTGAAATATTTGACATTTGGGGAATTGATTTCATGGGTCCTTTTCCTGGTTCGCACGGAAACAAATATATCCTTGTAGCAGTCGATTATCTGTCAAAATGGGCTGAGGCGCAAGCCTTGCCTACAAATGACGCAAGGGTAGTTTGTAAATTTCTGAAAAGATTATTTTCATGATTCGGTACCCCCAGATCACTGATAAGCGATAGGGGTACTCATTTCTGCAATGCACAGTTAGAGAAGGTTCTTAAACGATATGGTGTTACTCATAGATTATCTACTGTGTATCATCCGCAAACCAGCGGACAAGTCGAAGTTACCAACCTTGGTCTGAAACGTATTCTGGAAAGAACTGTTGGTAACAGCCCAAAAGATTGGGCAGAGAAACTAGACGACGCACTTTGGGCGTTCCGCACTGCTTTCAAGACACCTGTCGGTACTACACCATATAGGTTAGTTTATGGAAAGGCCTGTCGTCTACCTGTTGAACTTGAGCACAAAGCTTAATGGGCTTTGAAAGCCGCTAATTTTGACTCAAAAAGTTCAGCAGACAATCGTTTGTTTCAGCTAAGTGAGCTTGATGAACTACGGTTCCAAGCTTACGATAATTCCATGATTTACAAGGAAAAGACGAAAGCTTTCCATGACTCCCGCCTGAAGGACAAAAAATTCCAGGCTGGAGATCTTGTACTTCTATACAATTCTCGTCTTCATCTTTTCCCAGGTAAGTTGAAGTCCAGATGGACGGGTCCATATACTGTACACACTGTTTACCCACACGGTGCTGTTGACATCACAAACTCCGAGGGAGTAACTTTCAAGGTCAACGGTCACCGACTTAAGAAGTATATTGGTCTCCCGATCCAAGAGGAGCCCCGCGAAGTTCTGAAGCTTCACCCCGCTGGACCTTAGCGGGGTGAGTTGGGTCTTTTACCAGCAGACCTAAAAGAACTGGATATGCTTTCTTCCGAATCTCGTGCTCTCCTTTCTTGTCTCTTTCTGTGTACTCAACTACCTTCTGACATTCAGCGCGATATAGTCATGAGACTTGAGAAACATGTGAGGAGAAATCAAAATTTTGCCAAATTTTATAGAGGCATCTCTATCTATGCGGCTAAGAGGCGTGCAAAATATGTAGAGAAGTGTTGGAGATGTGGTGCTCAGTTGCGTGAGGGCGCTTGTAGAGATTTGCCGATGATTTCTCAGTCAGAGTGTGCTAGTGCTCTTCGAGAAGATCCCGTTAAGCTAAAAGCCGAGGGGGTCTTGAGTCCAAAAAGTAACGCTAGTGCCATGATTGATGAGTTGGTGAGTCTCCGACTAAGCAAACTCGAGCCAAAGCCCCGTTAGAATACCTAGGTCATGCCTATGTTCTTAAAGTATCACTACTCGTGTTTTCTCATTTCAAATCTAATTCGGTCTGGAGAGACAGGAAAATACTCCGCATTTTAACACGTTAAAGTGTTCTCTTACACAGTGTGTTACTTGTACATACAATGTGTTTGTCGGATGCCCACTTTCCGGGTTTCCGTTTCCCTTTCGTGCATTTCTGTTTCCGTTATTTCGTTTCCTTTCCGTTCGTTGTTCCGCTAATCTAGATGTGTGTTTTCAATTCCGTGCTACTTAGCTTTTTGCCAATCATTTCCAGGAGGTTCACAGAGAGTAAAGTATGTTCAAAACTGTTGTTTAAAATAAAAAATCAGATGCAAAATGGGTCTGGTCAAAACCAGCTGCCTACGGCCGCAGGACATTACTACGGCGCCCGTAGGACGTGTTTCCATCTACTGCGGCCGTAGGCCACGCTTTCTACGGCCATAGGAAGTTCCCTATAAAAGCCCCCACATCAAACCCCATACGCACGCAACTCTCTCTCTCTCTCTCTTCTACGCTCTCTCTTCTCCGGCGAACTACGAAGGACCGAGGGTTTTCATTCATATTTCCTTCAATCTCTGGCCATTTTTCGCTATCAAGGTACGAAAATGCTCCTTACATTCATGCGTTCATAATGTATTGCTTTAATTTCATTTTAGTAGCCCATTTGTAGATCGATCGAACAAACCCTAGGTCGTGTTTTTTCAATTCTGTTCGCAGACTTCCTGCGGCCATAGTAGATCAAACTATGGTTTTGTTCTTAACTGCTTTCTACGGCCGAAGTACATTAGACCTGCGGCCGTAGGACCCCATTTCAAGGTTTTGTTTGGTTTTGCTTCCTGCGTCCATAGTAACTACATTCTGCGGCCGTAGGACCTTCCCCCCCCCCCCCTTTTCAACTGTTTTTCAAACTTGTTCGTCTTTTGGACATTTTCAACATTCGGGGAACCATAGCATGCCAAAGCAAACCTGTATCGATCGATAGGATATCTATAGCCATCTTGCGCGCGTCTTACTTAAACTTATGTTCATTTCAGGATGCGTAGACGTCCATGTAGACAGGCTTCTCCTGAGCCTCGCATCGACCCGTGACACTTTCCACGCCTAGTCGATCCTGACAGAGTTCCGGTCGAGCGGCCAGCTGACGCCGCGCTTCCTCCTTATCTCCGTTTTGACCTCGAGGAGGATCGTATTGACAAAGACAACCTGAGGGCCCGAGCTGACGGTTATGGTTATGAGCCTATCAGGTATTGACAGAGCCACTTTACGTATCAAAAGCCGAGCGCAGGCCGCCTGTGGTCCACATTGGCGGCAGTTATTCAGCTTACAGGGAGCCGTTTACCACGAGCTTGCACTAGAGTTCTTCTCCACTATTCATCTGGTTACCCCGCTGACGGACTATGAGCGGGAGGACGCCCTGACCTTTCGCCTACTGGGGGCAGAAAGGCAGCTATCTTTACGGCAATTCGCCGTGTACATGGGCTTATACACGCATGAGGAGTTAGACACCCCCGCTTTTACTGAGGGCATTACTGACTGGCCCGAGGGTGTCACTGGTATTTATTTCTGGCAGGAGGTTGGCATTGGCGCGTACAACACCGCCAACGTGCCGAAGAGCATGAAGCTCAGAGATCCTTTGCACCGCATTCTTCACAGAGCTATCATGCACAGTATGACTGCTCGTAGCGCATCTTCTGGGGCCATCACTTTTTCGGATCTATTCTATCTTTACACTATGGTTCACCAGCGTCCCTGCCAGCTCGCTCTTTCTCTAGCCAGATTCCATTTTCAGATCCTTACCACCCGTGTCTCACAAGCTATCTACGGAGAGGGGTACGTGACTATTTTAGCAGAGGCTATGGGCCGCCTGACTGCGGAGATTACTAATGATCTCGTTTGCGCTGCCCGTGGCATTTCGATAGATTTAACGGTCCTGCAGCGTATGAAAGTCGCTGCTAGGATAGAGAATCAGATGAGGTTGATCAACCCGGACGGTACATTATGGGAGCCACCCAGAGTGGTTGAGGAGGCAGCAGCAGGAGGAGGAGCAGCAGCATGAGGTGGAGTTGGTGGAGGTGCCCCAGAGCAGGGTCCGCCTGAGTTCACTATAGAGGATTTATTTGCATCCTCGCCATAGCACGACATCCCCTCGCTTCAGCATGAGCCAGCCCAGGTTTACACAAGAGATTATAGGGCTAGGCTGGGGAGGCTAAAGAGATCAGTCTCTGAGATCCGTGATATGCAGCGGAAGGCCAGAGAGATACAGCGGATTGAGCTTGTACATGCCGAGGCTCACCGCCAGTATATGATTAGCATGATGCAGCTTATAGCGGCCGACACTTTGACTTCTTCATAGCAGATTCCAAAGCCGCCAGCTTATCCGCAGAGGCTCCGGGACTTCACTGATGAAGCCGGACCTTCACACCAGCACCTGCCTCCGTCGTAGTTATATTCTGGGATAGTTTAGTAGTTATCTTTCTTTTGTATTATTCTAGATTAGCTTGGTTGTACAATTTTGGTTGTTAGCAGTACATGCCACTTTTTGATGTGTTTGATGTTCTTGTACTTATTTTGTCTACTTGTATGACATCAAAACACTTGTACATATTCGGGTATTTATTTTAGCTTACTGCTGCTTGCTTGTCATAACTTGTGATATATTTTTGTCCCTCTGTATGTTTCACTTTTGGATGAGTTGTTGTTTTACAAGATTATTCGTGATATCTTAGCAGCTCAGCTTAAATGTAGGGAGGAAGCCAATGCCTTTAGAGTTTATCAATTGTAGACACAATTGCTGTTCAGGGAGTTCTTAAAACTCTTTTCTCACACTTTATTGCTTATTATTAGTACATTGGGGACAATGTACACTTTTAAGTGTGGGGGATAAATATAACATGCCTGCTTTTCTGTGTCCTGTTACAAACTCTTGTATGCTAACTATGCTTTAAACCTTAGAATTGAATTTAGGCGTAAATTTTTCGCAAAATTATATCATTTTGGACATGTTTAGATCTTCTCGCATGATAGACTTTAAACAAGTGACATTTCAGCTTTTATGAAGTAAAGTTTGCACAAGTACTTAAGTTTTAACAATTGTTTGACTTTTGCACAAGCCACACCTGATTTGCATTCCTGAGCATTTGAGCCACTACACTTCATTTCTTACATGATTAGCTTATGGAATTGTCCACTTATATGCTGGTTGTTGCTTTGATTGTAGAACTTGCTCACTAGTATGCATGTCGAGATCATGAACTAAACTGTTGCAGTTAAATGATAGAAGCACTAGGAAACCCCAATTCAGCCTATATACTTTTGTTTTTAGCCAATTTTTATATATTTCCCCTAGTTAACCAATTTGAGCCTACGCCTTTTATTTCTTTACCCATGTTTGTCCCGTTTTAGTCTATTTTATTTTTAAGTTTATATAGTTAGTTTGACCCGTTTCATTCTGTTTAGTTTTGTTCCATGGTATTCTGTTCGTCAGTTGTTCATGCGCCGATTAGCGGGACATGAGAAGTTGTTAGGTTATAAATATTGTATATAATAGAAGATTACATTTTAGTTAAAGTTTGTATTAAATATACAAACTAGAAGGACCAATAATGTAAATACCCTTAGGGGTATATATACTAATGACTAAGCGTCATTAGTAAGGTCTTTGACTTAATCAAGTGCTTAAGTGTGTGTTTTAATGGTGTTGTATTTTCTCTCTACATTCTTGATTATGTTTCATAGATCTTTATGAGTTTTGTTGACACCTGAATCACTTGATACAAAAAAGTGGTATCAGAGCTGAATTAGGATTGATTTGAGTGATTATTGATCAAATTTTGGAAGAAATTTTGAAAATTTTCGTATTCAAGAGGGCTGGAAATTTCAGAAAATCGTGAAAAATTCATACGAACTCCGATTCATCTATTTTTTGGATATGTTTTTCTCCATGATGAACGGAACATTGTGTAAAAATTTCGTGTCAAAATGCCTTACGGTTTGAGAGATATTCGAATTTTTGTTTTTGGGTTTTTTCTTGAGTTCTTCACGAAATTTTGCCCAAAAAAAGATTTTTGATACTTGTTTTCGAGATTGGAGTACATTTAAAGTGTTTGTGGAAGTGGGGATACATAGATCTGAAGTTAAAAATCGATTTTGATGTGTTTTTGAATTTCGTGTTCTTCATATTCTTGAGTGAGTTCATGATGAAGAAGATGAATGTCTTGGTTGTTTGATTCAAAAATTTGAGTTAGTGTGTGGAAAAAGGTGTTTGTGTGTATTTTTGACAAGAAATCCGAATAAAGAGTTCGTTTTTGAAAAATGTTCGGAATTGATGTGTTCGGAATTGAAATTGCTCGGAATTCATATGTTCGGAATTTATGTGTCCGGAATTTGGTTTTAACCAACGGTTTTTAGACATATCCGGAATTTGATTTATTCGGAATTTGGTATAGAAAACCGAGATATACAGTTCATACACGGCTGTCATACTTTTATTTTTTCTCGGTCAAAGAGTGTTGTGTGAGGTTAATCCAACTGTCAGGCGTGTGATCCATTTCCTTTAATATTCTATTCGGTTTGTGTCTGTGAGCTTTCAGGCGTGTGTTGACTGACCATCGAATTTAATAGCATTTAATACTCAGACATTAAATAGTGATCAATTAATTCTGCAGTCAAAATTTTGTTTTTAAAAAATTCTCGAGAAGAAGCATAAAGCTGTCCGTTGATAATTGTGATGACAGCCCAAAATTAATTTTGTCACCAAAATTGATTTTAATTGTTTTTACTGATTCTTTAATATCCGTAGCTTTGTTCTTTTTTAATTGTCCAATCGGTTTTATGAATTGTTGTGTTCATTTTTTTTAATTGATTTTCTTTCGGTTCTTTAATTGATAATCTTCATTTGTTATTTTTTTCTTTTTCAATTGTTGTGTGTGGTTTTGGTTTTTTTTTTTTTTTTTTGCATGCGGATTTCAATCAAATCTTCAAATTTTATGTTCAAACTATTAAACTTTTTCAAACTTGAACAATTTAAACCTTCGCGCTTATTGTTAAATCATTGTTGCCAACATTTTTGTTGCCGTTAATCAACTCGCACTAATTTGATTTTTTTTAAATTTTTGATCAAATCAAATCATTCATAAACGATCATTTTTTTTTCAGGTATCACAATGGATAATTCACTGATATATTTTTCCAAAACAACCATTGCGGAATGGCAAGTGATGAGGAGCAGAGAGACTGAAAAACTTAAAGAGTTTACCCAAGCAAATTCTGATTTAATTGCAAAACTCAAAGAGCTTACACAGGAAAATTCTGATTTAACTTCAACACTCAAAGAGTTTGAACAGAATTCTGCTTTGTTACATTCTGAGAGACAGAGAGCAGATGATTTGTACAAAGCCAATGAAAAACTCACAAAGCAGGTGTCTACAATGTCTGAGGAAATACAACTTCTGCAAAAGGAAAATCATCGTTATGATTTAAGGATTGAACATATGTTAGATCAGAATTCTGAAAAGTTACATTCTAAAAGGCAGAAAGCCTATGATTTGACCACAACCAGTGAAAAACTCACAGAGAAGGTGTCTAAAGTGTCTGAGCAATTTCAACATGCCGAACAGAAATGTAAATTTTATGCAGTTGAATTGGAACAAAAACAAACAGATATTGAGACTGTGCTGAATAAGGCTAAAGAATTGACACAAGCCAATGCCGAGCTAAATGACAAATTGTCTTCTATGTTGCTACATGATTCAAAGATCATAGACAAATTGTGTTTTGAGAAAGCTGAGTTGAAGGAACAAGTAAAAGGACTTGAACAAAAGCTGCATGTGTCAATTCAATCATCTGTTCCTCGTTCAATCTTGAACAGGAAAATATATGAACTGCAAACGACACTGGATACTGAGAGAGTACAATTTGAGAAAGAGAAATCAGATTTCATGGCTAAAATTCTGAATGCTGAGCTTAGCGCTGCAAAACTTGCTGAATCAATCAAGACTTCCGCTGACAATATTAATTTTGATTCAGTTTCACATTGTAGTAGCCAATCTGATTCTTATTTCTCTGTTGCAGGTTCTGAGCTTTCAGAAAAAGATTTCACCAATGCATCAACTGCTGTGAAGCATCCTAAGATCACATAATCTGTTGGATTTTCCTATCAAGTGAAATCACCTTCAGTTGCAATAACTCACTCTCCTAAACAAAATACTAAATTCAAACAAGTTGCTTTTAATTCTAAATAGAATACTTGTTCTACAAGTAATTCTAATTCTGCTTGTTCTGTGATTACAGATGATGCTTTGCCAAAGCCAAAACAAACATGGATTTCAAAGCAAAATCTAGCTGCAACATTTGCAAAGTTGTCATCAATCTGTATTTCAACAATTTCAAAGCCAACGAAATCATCCTGGATTGAAAAGAAGAAACATTCTGAATCTGCACCAAGTGCATCAGAATCCAAAGTAAAGAAGGTTATAAATGATGATTTTTCGTCAAATACAACAACGAAAATTCCAAAGAAAGCGAATAGAGCTACTAAGCCAAATCCTATCTCTCATAACAACAACGGACGCCGATCTTTCTCAAAACCAAAATCAACAGGGGAGTTTGTGCTTAAGATAGATGTCATGTATCCTTTTGTGGTTTACTCAACAAAGCACTTAATCCGCCTTTCAAAGGAGAAGATTTGTAAGACGTCAAGAATCAAACAAGAGTTTGTTCTGAAGAATGAAATTCCTCAATGGCATTCAGGACCATTGAACAAAAAGGTCAATAAACCTGTTATTACTGCAAATACACAAAAATGGATGCCCAAACCTGCGACTAACAAGTCTGGACCCAAAATAGAATGGGTACCAACTTTTGTTAATCCGTTTTGCAGGTAAACAGAAAGAGACATTGTTGGAGCACAATGAAGATCATTCAGTCTGCGGTGAAGATCATTGTGTTCAGTGTGCTTAAGTGGTTTAATTCTCATTATCTTTCAAAGATGACGGAGTTTCCCTGCAATACAAGTTCAAATTCATTTTGTTCAGCATTAGCCCGAGTCTAATGACCTGAGAAGCTTATTCAGTGCATTTTTATCATTTCATGATATAACTTGCGATCTAATGGATTGATTTTTGCAGGGGGAGCAAAACTTTTTATCTTCACCTAATTGATGAAAACTGATTTTCATGCATCAAAAACATTCATATATAGAAAAGCCAAAAACATTATAAAATTTCAAAATACAAAAAGATTTACTGCTTTTCATTTGATGTTATCACTTCAAGAACGTATTCATTCTTTGCTATATTCTGATACCTTTCTTGATTCTCTCATTTGTTGATCTTTTGAAAGATCGCCTTTCATTTCCTCGTTTCCAACTCAAATCATTCCTTCCTTCGTTCTCAAATGTTTTATTCTTTCTGCAAACCGCTCATTCATGATAAATAGTATTCAAGTGATCGAAATGGCACCATGAGTGAGAGAGTGTAGGCATTTATATTCCTATGGTCAATCCAGAACCGGAAGGACCTGCCCCAGGAGCTCACTATAATCTAGAAAGAGATAGTAAGGGTTACTTACTAGGTCAACTAGGTGAGCAGAATCAGTTATCACGGGATACTGATTGGTGCGCAGAGGTAAAATGAATCTGAGAGGGGTGGAACAGGAGATGGGGTGCATATGACCAACATATTATCTTGAGCTTACTGTTAAATCATTCTGTGACATTTTTGTCAAAATATCTTAATTGTTCATATTCCCTGATTGTTCAAATCATTCTTGACAATTCTTCTCAACAGTGAATTCATTGAAAATTATTCTTGTTGTAAATCACATGATTTCTCATCCGGTTACGAATGATAACAAGTTTCCTTATGTATCCAACAAGAGATACATACATCAATTAAGAAAGAGAGTTCGAGGGAGGAGAAGTTGAAAAATAGTTAGTGAGCTGTGGGTGAGATAGGATCAAAAGAAAAGAAAGATCTTTACCAAATAGTATACATCTGGGTAGCCACATCTGCTACTGGATCTCATTCGTTGAGATTTGGTATTGAAATAGACATCATGGACCCAGTGATGCAATGCACTAACCCCACCCAGCTACTCAATTATCTCTTAAAAGATAATTGTTTCAACTTCACACGGAGAATTAGCACATTTCTATTGACATCTCACTTGGAGATTGTTGATATTGAAACAAGGAGGACAGCTACTCCGGTCCCCGACTTCTTTCATGCACTTATCGACTCTAGAGCTTATTTGAATATAAATTTCATTTCTTAGGACACATATTAGATATATTAAGTGTATCTAGTTTTCGTAACTACCGGAACATCTTGGAGTGATATCTTTTGTGATATTCACGATGATTAGATGGAAATCCTACCAGAATCAACGTTATGCAAGTTCTGAAAGTAGGTCACACAGTTTCTAACTGTTGTGTTAACGAGAATCTATGTGATCTCGGTGTTACCCCACGGGAACTTTGAGATGGTGCCCTAAAGACTTTCTCTGATACTTTCATTGCCATATCATTGTGGTGACACCATCATTCAACTGAATCTCGTGATGAGGGCTCAAAGCTTCAAGTGTTCAACATATTCAGGTCAAAATCAAGCCGAATACAGAATTCATGTACATGATGTTCATGAAGAATCCTGATCATCATGAGGGGGAGAAACTTTGATACTTAATTCAGTTGATTTTGGGCTTATTGATCAAGAAAAGGTTCGTTTGTTGAGGGGGAGACAAAGAGAACTAAAATAAAAGATCATACATGTCAAGTCAAGGGGGAGCGAAGAAAAGAACAAAAGAGAAAGAATTCAAGTTCAGAACAGTAAAAGTGTTTAAATGAAAATGCAAGAAGTTCTAAAGAATTAAACAAGATCTAGAGCTACATTCAAGGGGGAGAGAACAAATATTCTTCCTAAATCATTTTGTTTAAAGGCTCAAGGTCGCGATTGCTGAAAACCACCTAAAGCTAAACCATTCATACAACCAAAGGTTGCATAACCTTATGTTACTGGTGCAAATCTGAAAATCATATTAAAAAGGATGTTACTGTGTGCTTTCAAAATTCAAGTTCTCATCAAGTTCATAAAGTGAAGACTATTCTTAAAAATTGAAGAGTCCATTTTGCAAGATGAGAAGACATTTTAAAGACATCCGATCAAAGACTAAAGATTCAGAAAAGAAATCGTTCAAGTCTTGTCTCCTAAAGCGTTAAAGAATGCAGCAAGAAATCTGCATATTTGTAAGAGGAGATTGTTAGAGTTCGTATGAAGCTGAAAAGACAAACATCTTCTATTTCTATACAAAGGGGGAGATTGTTAGGTTATAAATATTGTATAGAATAGAAGATTACATTTTAGTTGAAGTTTGTATTAAATATACAAACTAGAGGGACCAATAATGTAAATACCCTTAGGGGTATATATACTTATGACTAAGTGTTATTAGTAAGGTCTTTGACATAATCAAGTGCTTAAGTGTGTGCTTTAATGGTGTTGTATTTTCTCTCTACATTCTTGATTATGTTTCATAGATCTTCATGAGTTTTGTTGATACCTGAATCATTTGGAACAAACAGAAGTTCATATGTCCCTTGATTTGTTCTGTTATTTCGCATGCAGCTGAGTTATCTGAGAAAATCCAAAAAAAATCATAAAAGAGATAAAAAAATTCAAAAAAATTAGAAAATGAGAAAAATGAAAGATTCAGTTACTTGGCATGCTTTCCTTGGCTATTTTTGAGCCTGTCATACATTGAGTAGTAGTTTTTTTTGTCAGTATTACCTGGTTGTTAGCCATCATTCAGAGAATTCTGATTCCATTTCTACTTGATGAGCTGTCTTGAACTTGATTTCTGGATTCTATTTTAGCCACTTTTATATTTTCCCATTCCTACCCTTAGCCCTAGCCACGTTACAACCCGAACAAAGTCTTCTTGATAATTGCATATGTTTATGTTAATTGATGTAGATGTGATTTGTGATCAAGCTTATACTAATATTTGCTTCAATCTAGCACACATGCACTTATACACTTACCCAAATACACATTGAGTGCTAGAGTGATCTCCGGTGAGGTATGAAGTCAGATAGTTGTCATAATTCATCTATGCGTGTCGAATCTGCTTTTCGTGGAAGTTTGTTTTCGTTGCCCTGTTTAGCTGTCTATTATGCTTTTAGATCTCTTCTATGTCTGAATGATACATGTTTGCACTGATTTGCTGCCTTTAGAAATTCTTTGGTTTTAGCTATTGCATTAGAGTTTGCTTGAGGACAATCAAAGCTTAAGTGTGGGGAGTTTGATATATGCGTTTTTATGTATGTTTTACATGCTTGAATATCCCGTACTTAGCCCAAATCCAAGATGATTCTTGATATAATTGATCTAATATGCTTAACATTCACCATGCAGGTTAAAAAGAGCTTTAAGTGAGATAAATGAGCAAAACAAGGGAAGAATAGAAGAAAAATGGTCAGCTGATGAAAAACACATCCCTACGGCCGCAGAAGGTTAGTCCTACAGCCGCAGGAGCTACCTGATCAGTGGTTAGCTGATGTCAGCTGAAAAGAAAACCCAATCATGAAGAAACCTTCCTTACGGCCGCAGAAGATTGTTTCTACGGCCGCAGGAGAACCTTATCTACAACTGCCCACTCTGACATTTGCAGCTGTCAAATCAAGTCCACCGCCCATCCTACAGCCGCAGAAGGAAGTTCCTACGGCCGTAGGAAGCTCTGTTATAGTCTTATTTAAGCAAAATTCTGCCCTTTTGCAAAGAGTTCTTCTAGATCCTTAAGTCCCACTTCGGACCAACACCTCCAAACACTCTCCCAAGACCTCCTAACTATCCAGGAACCTCTCTTGGTGATCCTAAGGTGGAGAGCTTGGATTTGAAGGCTTGGAACAACATCCTGGAGCTTGGATTCACTAGTTTGATCATAGCATAGCTTGGGTATACTTTTTCCATTTCTGAATTCAATCATGTACCCATGTGTTCTAGATGTTGTAGTACTAATATTGATGTAGCTAGATAACTAAACTCATTTCACTTGGGCCAAGATGATTCTTGGCTAGTTATGGCAATATATTTGACTTTTATGTTGACTTGATTCAATAATGCATATTTGATCTTGAATACAATTGTGTTTAATCATTTTTGTGTGTATAATCTGACCATGTTTATGTGTGGTAATGTGTATAGGATAACTCCTTCATGTTTAAGCATGTGGATATTCAAGAATGATGGTTGATTTTATTAATTCCATGTTAAGCTTGTTATTAGAAATGATAGATCTTGCATGGTTGTTATTAGATATCATTGTTGGAATATGTTTTGAATCATTTCAGGTTCATCCATTATTGGTCATTTTATTCATATGTTGGTTTTATGCAAGCTTTATGATGTCTAATGAAAATCTAGTCATTTGGTGTATTTATGGGTCAAACATGCTACTAATGATTAAAGGATTCACAAATATGTTTGTTGGTATCTTTAGATGGTGAAATGAACTCACATGTATGCCTTTGTTATGCTGGTCTTGGTGTTCAATGTGCATATCACATGATTCATGTTTTAAGAAGTGTTGGCTATACTAGAAATGGTAGGTTTAACATGTTCATATCTTTAGTAATCATGTGGCTAAATATTAAAATCCCTTAATTGTGAGGTTTGAGTTTAGAGGAGTTTGTGACCTCATTGTACCAATTTGCATGTGTTTATGATATGAGATTAAAGTCTAGATTGTAATTTGTTGTTGAATGTCTTTATGTTAGATCTAACTGTTATGTCGTACTGGTTCCTACGGCCGCAGGAAGAAATTCATACAGCCGCAGGACAGTACAACCTCCTACGGCCGCAGGACTAAACCCCTACTGCCGCATAAGGTATTTTCACCACACTGTGCTGTTTTTGCTTGTTTTAACTTATTTAACTGCTTTAACACCTTTTTGGGTTCTGAGGACTACTGGACATATCATTTGAAAAGATGTTTGTCCTTGTAGTCTGATTTAGACGCAATCTGATGGATCTGTAGTTGAATTCTGATATGCCATTACTTGCTTAATCATGTTTAATTGTTGAATCTGAGTCTTGATAACTCGAGTGATGATTCTTGCATGATAATGTGGTTTTGTTGAGTATTAGAACAGAATGCTATGCGCTCAATCTATTCAGGTATTCATATTAGGATTTGTATTGCAATATTGCCATGACTAGTTAGGATGATTCGGAAGCCTGAGTGAATCTGTTATCCTGCTTTCTGCCTTCGGTGTTAGTCTGTTTAAGTTACTTTGTGGATTAGTTTATCTTGTTACTTGTTTTCATTTTAAATCTGCTGATCAAACAACAATGAGGCTTAAGTATTGGTAGCTTCCTGTCCTGGTGGAACGATATCCGGTCTTACCGAGTCTGTACTACTATTGACCAGGTTACACTTGCCTGAGTCGTGTGTAGTATCTGCTTAGTAACATCGTTTTTATAAATTTAAAACGAGGTTGTGTCACAAGATTTTATAACAAGAAAACACATACGCTGACGCACACCAGAGACCTTTCAATAAGTCATGCATTCCTCGGATTAGTTCCCTTTCAAGAACCTTTTATTTTAGACCACTTCTAAAATCATCCGACAATTATATACTTTAAAAGTTCATACTAGTTAGATCAACCATGATAACTTGATAAATACACTAGTCAGGTGCTCCCGTTATTTTTTATGAAAAAATGCATTACCTTAAAACACCCTTTTAGACTCAGTCAATCCTTGACTAATACGCCTAAAGCTTGTGTTTTAAACACTTGCTTTTAAAACAGTTTTTGTGAGAAATTTAAACGTTTTATGAAACCAGAACTTAGATTTCTCATATATCCACCTTTCCAATTATGGAAGACGGTTTTATTAAACCCAAAACACGATTGCAAGTATGAAACACTTGTAAAGGTATTTTAAATTTCTTTGCCTAAAACATTTAGTATAAAACAACCTTGATCATAATAACTATTATAATCACCTTTATACTTTCTTAATTGTTTTATCCAAAAACTTTTATCTAGAAATAATAACTATTATTTCTTATCTGATCATGTTCATTGCCTTGAACATTTATCTTTCATAAAATCCTTAAATACTTGTAAATTAGAAAGACTTTCTAATTTCATAAACACAATTTGTTTATCCAAGTATTTATATAGTGAGATTTAATGTAACTATAACAATTTATGCATAAGATCACTATGAATCATCTTATTAAGTCAAAACTTGACTTATTAGTAACCTTTAGTCACAACTGGACTAACTTGATTCATTTAAAAACATATGTGCACGGATATTAGTCAAATAATTCAATTTTCTAAAAAACTCAAACCATAAAGTTAACCAATTGTTTAAAACCAAAACAATCAAATCCAAAAACTTTAAAAGTTTAACAAGTAAGAAAAAGATTGTAAAGTATAATATTGTATAGAAATAGGAGTTTAATTGTAATATACTCATGGCGTATATATAGGGATATGACATATGTAATGTGGAAGGTTTTGAGCATAATGAAAGAATAACTATGTGTTTTCTAAGGTGTAAACCTTGTTCTCTCTAGTTATTCATATATAAACCTTCATAAAACCTACATTATACTTGAATCACTTGTTATCATGGCCTAACAAGTGGTATCAGAGCTAAGGGAGTGATGATTTGAATCTGAATTCAACATAAAAAGTCAAAATTTTGAAGATTTTTGAAGAAACAATGTATTCTCGGGTTTGAGATCAAAGTCAAGATCAAATGGAATTTTTAAGTGTTAATTGATTGGATTAGGGTCGCAGTGATTATAGAAACACTCGTTGATAAAAAAAAGAAGTCAATTCATTCACAGATCAGTGGCCAATTTGAAGATTTTTGAGTTTTTAAGCCTTTGAGGTTCTTGAAGAAATTTGATCGATTTGACTTGATTGATGGATATTAATGATAATTGATGATTAAGAAGTGTAAATCGGGGGTAGGCGAAGTGATCTGGGCAAGAAATTATCAGATTTGAGCAAAATTTCAAGATTTTTGAATCTGAGCGGGATGAATATGAAGTGTTCGGAATCTCAGGTTTGAAGGGGTCGGAATTCGCTTGAATCACCGGAATTCACTCATTCCGAGTAAAATTTGGCAGGAATTTGCTCATTCCGAGTAAATTGTGATCGGAATCTCCTAATTCCGTGCAAAACTTGATAGGAATTACCATATTCCGAGTATATTTTGATCGGAATACTCTTGTTCCGAGTGAATTTTGATCGGAATTCTAATTTTGACCGGAATTAAAGTGTTGACCGGTATTCTAATTTTGACCAGAATTGAAGTGTTGACCGGAATTCTAAGTTTGACCGGAATTTGAGTCACTCGGAATTTGAAAGTTCAATCGGAATTTTTCAATCGGAATTCCTTCAATCGGAATTTGAAAATTCAATCAGAATTTTTCAATCGGAATTCCTTCAATCGGAATTTAAAATTCAATCGGAATTTAATTGCCTTATTCGGATTTCAAGCTTATTCGGAATTCAAGATTTGACACTCATTTTCTGAGATTTTCAGGATTTCTGATCATTTTTGCCATAGCTCGACCCCAGCCAGGGGCTCTGCCCCTTGGACCCCGCCAGGGGTTGCCACCCCTTGGACCCCTCTATCAGGGGCGCTGCCCCCGAACCCCCGTCGTCGTTGTTGTGAATGAATTATCTTGTCACCTTGATTCCTAAGTTAAGTGTTTGGATTTTTTTGGCTGAGTCAGAAGTTCTCAAAGTTTCAGTTATCATTCTGATGTTTCTAGATTCGGGTTTGCTTTGGGTCATTGTTACCATATGTTGAATGTTTAGTACCCTTATGTCTAGTCATCCGGTGCTTTCCTAACTGATTTTTGAGTCTTCTTTCTTTGTGTCACCAATTTTTGGTCTCAAAACCAGATTTTGGCCATCCATCCCTTGTTTCTTTTGAATCTTGGTTATCTTTTATCAGTCATCTCCGATGTCGCATATCACAGTGTTGGTGAAATTGTTTGAAGGATTAACCAACATCAGGTTTCATCAGTTTTTTTTAGATTTTGTAAGTTCATTCGTGTGCTCTCAAATAAGGATGAATCCGACTCCTTGATCTTATTACAGTTCACAGTCAAATATCCTCTTATGTGTACCTAAGTTTGTTTGCACCCGTATGTCTTCCAGAATGTTTTCCACTTGGTGTGATCTGGTCAAGGTTGATTACACGGTATTTGGAGGCTTACTTGACAACATTATTCTCCAATATCATTTTACATCCAACACAGAGTTATATATCTTCAAGAATTCGGATCAAATCATTACCACTCCTCAACGATCAAGAGTGGTTCAAGTATCTATCCAAGTCATGGAATGTTTGAAGATTATTTTGACTTGAAGTGTAGGATCCTCCCCACCCCTCTTCCATGTTTTTGCAACTGAATCTCATGGTGATGTCTTTTATGCATGATGCTCATATAGTGTTATAATCATCATGAGGGGGAGATAAAAAGTGAAGAAAATTTACATTGTTGATTCAGTTGTGTAGGGGGAGTAAAAGAATATATTCAAAAATCATTGTGTTTACTCATGGGGAAGAGATCAATAGTCTATGTCATGTCTAGGGGGAGTAAAGATCTATCATATGAAGACATGGGAACAATCTGATCTACATTGTAGGGGGAGACAAAAATAAAATTTTTCCCAACACATCAAAAGTGTTTATGCTTCCGCTGTCAAAAGCTCAGGATAAAGCATTGTTCCAGACTGATGTATTTGGTGGGACGCTACATCCAAAACGGCTTATATAATCTAAGGATGACTTAGATTACTGTGTACACTCCTATTTCAATACAAAGGGGGAGAATGTAAAGTATAATATTGTATAGAAATATGAGTTTAATTGTAATATACTCATGGAGTATATATATAGGGATATGACATATGTAATGTGGAAGGTTTTGAGCATAATGAAAGAATAACTATGTGTTTTCTAAGATGTAAACCTTGTTCTCTCTAGTTATTCATATATAAACCTTCATAAATCCTACATTATACTTGAATCACTTGTTATCAGGTCCTAACAAAGATTTATTAAATATCCGGATAAAGCACGTAGGATCTTGAATGTTGGGCCGATTCACTTTCCATCACCTCGTTGAATAAACGATTGCAAGATATTAGAAAACTCGTAAGAAACTTTACAAGTGGAAAGTGACAAAGAAGCTAGTCACACGATACCTGAGGAGCCAACATTGCCTCCTGCTTCGTGACCCTTCGGACAATGTCTTTTCCAGTGTCCGGTCTCGCCGCACTTGAAGCACCGATTTTTGGTTCTTGCCTTGTTTGGCTTTGGCTTCTTGCCCTTGTTGTTATCACTAGCCCCGGGTGCATTCTAGTTGGGCTGGGTCCTACCCTTTCCCTTTCCGTTGCGCCCCTTCCTCTTCTTATAACCGCCATTGCTCACCATGAGAACGTCCTTAGACTTGGTCCCAATACTCTGCTCCGCAGTTTTAAGCATAGAATGCAATTTCTCCACGGATTTCTCCATGTTTTTCATGTTGTAGTTGACTATGAAAGGCTTATAGTCGTCTGATAATGAATTGAGTATCGTGTCCGTTGCTAGCTGCAACGGTACTGGGTGCCCAAGCCTCTCTAGGTGGTCCATGTACCCCTTCATTTTCATGACATGGGTACTGAACGATGTCACCTTGACCATCTTGCACGAGTTGAATGCCCTAGTGGCATCATAACGCTCCGTGCGGGCTTGCTCCTGGAACATGTCCCTCAGCTAGCGGATCATGTCGTAAGCAGGAGTTTCCATCATGCTTGACTGCAACTCAGGACTCATCGTTGCAAGCATGAGGCAACTCACGTCCAGGGCGTCATTGGAGCGCTTCTAAAAAGCCTCCGTGACGTCTGCTCCAGCGTTGTTGGCAGGGGGATTTCCTAGAGGTTGTTTTAGGACGTACCACTTTCTCCCGTGCCTTAGCACAATCCGGAGATTTCTCTCCCAAGTGAGAAAGTTTGGCCTGGTGAGCTTATCCTTCTCTAGGATAGAGCGAAGAGAGAGGTTGTTAGTGTTGGTAACGTTGGTTGCCATCTACAAATTAAAACTCGGTTTAATTAGTAATTGCAAATAAACTTTTCGAACATATATCATAAAACCCATAAATAATATATATCAGACCTAGGACCCATATTTCACATACTTGACACAAGGTTTGGTCACTTCCCGTCAAGTCATGCTATTTATGGTAGGTAACACCCTGTACCAATCGTACCTAGTTGATACGACTCCTAGAACCTCGTAGAGCACTAAGACCCAGTCTAGTATGTTTAACTCTACTCTAGTGCATTTTGGGCCGAGACTCCCGATTATCACCAAAATAGATTGCACCACCTAAGACAGTATGAATTATGGCCGGGACTCCCGATTATCGCAGAATCTTTCATACCCTTTGCCTCAATGGTTTGAACCCGGATGCCCAAGGTTTGGGCACTTCCGACACCCGAGTACCGTTTAGCAGCAAAGGTGTACCATTAGATGGGTAGCACACTGATCTAAGATTTTCTTGGGTTTTATGATTAAGTTTAAAAGAAAAACCTAACTTTCCAGTTTTTGAAAAACCGTTTTAAAACTATCTGTTTTAAAAATACGATTTACATGTGTACCTATAATAGGTGCACAAAACGGCTTTATAAGTTCCAAACTTATAACCTTGACAAAACTTTAAATTTATAAAAAATTTAGCTAATACGACTTGCAAACCGAAGTCGTATTCTAGTTTGTCATAAATCGTGGTTTTTCATTATTTAATAATTGCCTATTATTAAACCCCTTTTTCATAGCATCACATACAAATATGAATAAGCATAAAAGGATCACAACCACACAGATATTAAGCAGATAAAAACCTATAATTTTGCCAACTAATCATAAGGGTCAATCCGAAGGATATAAATAACTTCGATTCGCCTTCATGATGCATTGCTCCCACTTTCCTTGACACCTCCTCCGAAGTACCCGAGCACTATGCAAGCCATCATCTTGAAAATCTCCTTGAACAACATTTTGATCATGGGACAAAAACTACAACTAATATATTACAAATACAATGAAGAAAGTGGATGTAAGTGGCACGCAGACCTTCCCGAACCAGTACATTATTACAATTGAAAAAGGGATTGTAATTGGCACGCAGGCCTTCCCAAAAGCAAAAGTAAAAGAAGAATAAAAAGCGAGTCCTAAGTTGGCAAAACTATAGCTATATATCACAACCACACAATATATATAAACAACATATATATATATATATATATATATATATATATATATATATATATATATATATATATATATATATATATATATATATATATATATATATATATATATATATATATATATATATATATAAACGATAAACACATAACCTGATTCGTTTAACTATTCTCATCTACCCTTTTGACTAATAACTATTAATCTAAAATGAGAATTATAATCATCTAAGTTATTTAAATTAACTTGATCAAAATAGTTTTTCAATAAATTTTTGATAACATAACTTTATTCAAAAAGAATAATTCCTATGTCGAGTTTTTTCTAGTTATTCCAAAAAACTAAAACACGACAAAACTTGATCATAATTTAAATAACATCTTGTTTCAATTCCTTTTATATAAACTTACTTTTGGAGTTTATATATAACGTCTAAACTAGTTGTAATAAACATCCAAAAATATAAATACTTTAACTAGACTAATTAAAATATATATAATACTAGTTTATATAAAAAGTTATTAATTTCAACGCTTAAAATTAATAACTTTGTATTTAATCGGAAAACTTATTTGGGCCAATGTCCCTTTGGGCTGAGGACCCTCCTGGGCCGATTGCCCTCCTGGACCGTTTGCCCCCTTGGGCTGAATGCCCTCCTGGGCCGAACACCTACCCGGGCCGAGAGCTACGTGGAACGGGACCTACCTGGGCCGAGAGTCATCTGAGCCGAGAGCCACCTGGGCCGTGGGCTACCCGGGCCATAAGCCACCTGGGCTTCCAATCGGCCTGCGACCGCCACACCTGGGCTGTTGCCGCCGTCTACCACCGCCGTGCCTGGGCTGCTGACCGGCCTGCGACCGCCGTCGCCGCGGGCGGTGGTGGTGGTCTTGGTTTATCCGATCAAAAACAAAAAAATAATCCCTTTTAATCCTAATTCTTTTAACCTATTAAAAACAAACTTGTTTTTAATATCTTGATTAAAAACTGGATTAAATAAAAAACCAAGAACTTTTAATTATTAATGTGGCAAAAAAAAAACTGTTCCATTAATAATCAGTAATTCTAAAACCAGATTTTAACCTTTTAAACAAAAAACTTGCTTAAAAACCTGGTCAAAATCAGTTTTTAAATAAAAGACTTATCTTTTAACCGTTTAAACAGAGCCTTGTTTAAACTTATCTGATTAAAGTTAAACCTTTTATATTATAGAAAGACAGAAACTTTTTTTTCTTATGCCTCTTGGTTTTCGATTTTTTTTACAAGGAGAAACAAGATGAAGAAGAAGATTAATATAATTTAAGTGAATCAACCAACTAGATTTAACTAGGTTTTATCAATCAAACAAACTGTTTAATTTTTTCTTTCTTGATCAAGAACTTGTTTCCTGAAAAGTTGTAATCCTTCAATCGTTCAAACTAACTGTTTAAACTTTCTGATCAATTAGATTAAAGCTTTTAATAACTAGGTAACAAAAACAAACTGTTTTGTTGCCCTTCTTGATTCTCGAAAAACACTAGAAGCAACTAGGAGATCAAGAAAAAACCTTTAATCTAAAAACAGATAAACTAGAAACTATAGATCATAGAGCCGAGGCTCTGATACCACTAAAGGGTTTTGATCTGACCAAACCACCCTAAGACACAGACTGGTCAAACCTGGGTTTGATTCTACTGGTTCAATCCTAAAGCGGAAACAGATTGAACACAACCCTCTAAACACTAAAAGGGTTAGGATCTTTCTAATGATCAAATCAGTTTCTCAACAACAATCCAGATAAATGGTTAAGAAAACAATAGCTCTTGTGATCTTGGGATTGCTAAAATTAGTCCACCACTACTGCACCACAAACGAACTGGCTGCTAGACCACTCTTGGGATTACCCGAGTATCACGTAAAACTTGCGTGTGTGTGTGTGCGTGATCGACGATCACCAAAAAGCCGAGAGGCTTTTGCCTCTTGTTCTCGTCGACGCAGAGAGAGAGAGAGAGAGAAACGCATGGAAGGAGTAAGGTGGCTAGGGTTCTTTTTTGCTCAAATTACAATGCTTAAGGATAAAATTAGCCTTATCTAGGTTTAAATACTTAAACCTTATCCAAACCCAAACCCATTCAATTAAAGCCCATGACTTTAATTGAAGTTTCATTCTTTGCACTTTGACCCCCTGGACTTTACTAGTTAATTAATTAACTATTAATTAACTGGTCCATTAAATATTAAACTTAATATTTAATTTCCCTTTAAATAATAACTATTTATTATTTATTTTCTTCTAATAATTAATCCAACTGATTAATTATTTATTTCTTCCTCAAATAATTAATTCAACTGATTAATTATTTTCACACGAAAATACTGGTAAATTCTAAACTGTTCTAAGTGGGTGTATAGAAGTGTGACCATTTAGTCTCTTATAACGGACACAATGTACCCATTAATTATCTCTACATATAATCCAACAACTCTTTCTTGAATGTTAACAATCACTTGACTTTGAGGATGATCTTTCAGGAACTTAAAGGTTGTAGTGGGAGATTGTGATTCAGGACTTAAGTGATATTGAGGACTCTGAGGTGAACCTACATCCTTAATCTCAATTGCAACATTGTCATGAAACTGTTGACCACTAAGATCTTCAGTCTAAGTAGTATCCTCTCCAAAAGGATTAAAGAACTCATCTTCTTTCTCAGCTTGAGAATCTTTTGGAGATTGTGATGATCTCTTAGATGTACACACATCATTATCACTTTCATCATCTATGACATACATAGGATTTGACCTTTTGGTTTCCTCAAGCTTTTCAAGCTCACTCAGACTGACTAAATCAACTTGAACTTTGTCAGCTTGATCAATATTGTCTTCATCAAAGGAGACATGAATTGATTCTTCTATTGCCTTTCTCCTTGAATTATATACTCTGTAAGACTTGGAGATTGAGGAGTAACCAAGAAAAATTACAGGATCAGCTTTAGGTTCCAACTTATGGAGCTGATCTCTTTGATTCAGCACATAGCATTTTGAACTAAAGACATGGAAGTAACCTATATTGGGCTTTCTTGATTTATACATTTCATATGCAGTTTTTGTTGGGGTTCCATGAGCACAGCGGAAGCAACAAGGTACAACAAACAAAGCAACATGTACAAGTATATAAAGCATAAAACCCTAAAATGGACCAAACTCTATGACTAACATTCGCAACATGAAAAAGAAGAAGAGAAGAATGTTATACCCTCCCCTTAGCTCTAGAAACTTGTGGATGTAGTGGTGATGACTAGAAGCCCACAAAAGCTCCATCTAGTGAAGTCCACCCCGGTTTTGTCCTCTGATATTGGCAGAAATATACATAAAATATATATCTGATATCTGCCAATATCTGTTTTAAATAAATAAAATATAGCCAAAATGAGCTTTAAATGCTTTCATATTTTATTCAAGGCTATTTCAGGTAGACAATACGGAAAAATGGATAACACGCATCAAAACGAGAAAATACCGCTCAAAAGATGAAGATTTTATGAAAGCAGCAATTACGCGCCGCGTACCCTATCTTCTTCCGCGACGCGGGCCCAACGAATTCTGTTACAACAGAATGCAAGCTGTCATCGAATCTTGTAAGGGAATCTTGTCAGGCATCTTTCCGCACCGCGGAAATAGATCATTACGCGGCGCGAAAATCAATTTTCACGCCTATAAATCGCAAGCCAAGCCCCATTCGACAAACACACCTTCAACACACCTTCCAGACCAAAATACACCACTCCAGCCGAACTCAGGCGACTCCAGGGGGCCTTCGGGCTACTCTGGAGGTTTTCTCGCCTCCTATCCATGTAAATATGTAGTTTGTAGTGTAGATTTGTAGTTTTCATAGCTGTAGTTGTTTTTCCGAGTTCCAGTAAGTTTGTTCGAGTCAGGATGCTATCCAGATGTATTTCTACCTTGTATAATACGAACTGGTATTCTCTTTCCTTTATTTTCGCTTCGTTACAATGAATCCGAATTGATATAAATATGTAGTTGTTATGCGTAGGATTATATTGTGATGATTTTATTTAAGACTTGGTATTTCTGAAATAATGAAACATTATAATTAGCTATTTTGTATAAAACTATTAGTTCATGCGGGTATTCGGCATTGTAAGTGTTGAAAAACCATTTGCTTAGGATATCTGTATCTTTATACATATATATATATATTCAAACAGACTTATATTTATATGCATTTGCTCATGGACCCACTTGAGGTGTATGATACGTATAAGTCTGTTGTGTGTATACATGGACATTTGCTCATAGACCCACTTGAGGTGTTGAACTGATATATTATCTTAATACCTAAATATATATCTTCTTACCGGAAGTTGACCAACGATGGTATTTACTTTGTCTATTATTTCATTAAGAGATAAATACTGAACTTTTAAGTAAAACGGGATAACACCCGGGAAGCGAGGTTTTATCTAACTGGTGGTTTAATAATACAGGGATTAAATCAGAGTTACCTTAAAATCGTTTTGTACTGATAAAAGATTGGTACCGAATACTTTAGAAATCATCTAAATAAATTCACTCATTTTATAACCAGATTAGCTAACACTACTATCAATATTGATTTGGAGGATTTCTGACTTGGCACTTTCTTTTGTTTCCTGCTTTATTTATTTTTCGTGCCTAGTATTTAGTTTATTTTTATCCTCACCTATCTATCTAACTAGACAGCAGCTTGAAATAGAGAGTAGCAATAGCTATCGCCGTACCTGTGTTCGATATAAATCATCGGTCTTACCAGCGCACTATACTACACGCGATGGGTCCTTTGCCCAGCTGCGCCGTGTGCACTCGTACCGTTATGAAATCCGGTCCGCACGTAAACGCGACACACCAGATTTTTGGCGCTGCTGCCGGGGAAGTGATAATATTGTGAAATATTCTAACAGTTGATTTAGTTTTGCAGTCTTGAAGATCTGACTATAAAAGATTCCGCATTTCAAAGCGTTATTCTGTTCGCTTACATAACGTACGAATAGTATGTAACCCGAATAAATGGTTTGTTTTTCTTTTGTTTTATTTTTGCTTCAAACTTAATAAAATGATGTGTGAGATTTCTGGTCTCAGAATCGAAATTTTGATTCATCACGCATATGCTGGCAATCAGCTCAGCAACAATACCAAAATTTCGATATGCAAAATTAGGGAGTTCTCTCTACTTCACTTTTATCTATTCATGCTTTTGAGTACAATGAGGACATTGTACCATTTTAAGTGTGGGGTAGAGGTTTCCATATTTCGGTTAATAAAATTTGTCTAAAATCTAAAATCGCCAAAATTTTTAAAATTTTGCAAAATCCTCATAGTTTTAATTTGTAAATAAATTCAAAATTCAAAATTAAATTTTTTCGCATTTATGATTAGTTGTATGAAATTTTTAATTAAATTTATATGAATTCAGATTACATAAAAGGAAATTTATTCTAGATTTCACGACTTAGCATAAATACAGCCTGTACTTAAACTGAGTGTTTGAGTCTATCAGTTGTTATCATTAAACACTGAATTCTTTTGCTGTGAGAATGTCTAAATTGCATAAATTTCAGAACTTGTTACTGAATTCTTTTCGAAACCACCAAAATGAGAACTAGACTATTGCACTAATAGAGGCCGTCTTTCTTTTTAAAACCCGTTGTTTTAAGCTTTTTTCATTCAAACTTAAATAATCTCAATTTTAGATTATTTAATTTATTTTATTTTTAACCCTTTTTTAGCGCAATGCTCATTTTTAGCATTTGATACCTTAGTTAACCACTTTGAGACTTAACTTTTCGTTTCATCAACCATATTTATCCCATTTTTAGTCTATTTTATTTTTAAGTTTCAGAATTAGTTAAGTCAATTATATGCTGCTAAGTTTCATTCTGTGTTCCTATATTCTTCAGTTGTTCATGCACCGATCAGCGGGACATGAAAAGTTAATATCTTTGATCTATTCGTTGCATACAGCTGAACCCAAAAATCCATAAAAATCAGAAAATCAATAGAAAAATGAGAAATTTCAGTTGCTTGACATACCTTTCTTCAGCTATTTTTGAGGTTGTCATACATTGAGTAGTAGTTTTTTCTTCAGTATCGCCTGAGTGAATAGCTGTCATTCAGAAGATTCTGATTCCATTACAGCTTGATGAACTGTAATCTAAACAAAGATATTGTGATATTCCTGTTTAATAGTTCAATAAAAAGCAGCTTAGAAACAATTTTAACTTAATCTCTGGATTCTTATTTTAGCCACTTTTAAAATCCCTTTTTCCTACCTTTAACCCATAGCCTTTTACATTTTAAACCCAAAAGTCCTCTTGACAGTTCTAAACTCTCTAGTGGTATAGATTTGATTTGGATACAAGCATATGGTAATATTGAATTTCATGACAATATGTGATTCACTATATTGAAATAAACCTTATACACTTGAGTGATAGAGTGAACCACCTGCTGAGAATGCAAAAGTCGTGTAAAAACTTGAATATAATTTTCCTAACTTAATAAATGCTAATATCTGAATCATGTGAATTTTGTTAATATTTCTGCTATAATTATTTTTGTTGAAATTTTAAAAGATTTGTTTTTTATTATATTTACAGTTATGCTTGAGGACAAGCATATCCTAAGTGTGGGGTAATTGATATTGGCAGAAATATACATAAAATATATATCTGATATCTGTCAATATCTGTTTTAAATAAATAAAGTATAGCCAAAATGAGCTTTAAATGCTTTCTTATTTTATTCAAGGCTATTTCAGGTAGACAATACGGAAACATGGATAACACGCGTCAAAACGAGAAAAAACCGCTCAAAAGACGAAGATTTTATGAAAGCAGCAATTACGCGCCGCGTACCCTATCTTCTTCCGCGACGCGGACCCAACGAATTCTGTTACAACAGAATGCAAGCTGTCATCGAATCTTGTCAGGGAATCTTGTCAGGCATGAGTCGGGTAATTACGTTCATTCGGTTTCAACTGTCTTGAAGCATAAGCAATTACTTTACCCCTCTGCATCAAAACACATCCCAAATCGGCGTGAGAAACATCGTAGTAAACTACAAAGTCTTCCGAACCCTCGGGTAAAGAAAGAATAGGAGCTTGACATAACAATTGTTTCAATGTCTGGAAAGCATCTTCCTGAGCTGGACCACATTTGAATGGTACATCCTTTCTAGTCAACTTGGTCAATGGACCGGCAAGCTTAGAAAAATCCTTAATAAATCTGCGGTAATAACCTGCCAATCCAAGGAAACTCTTGATTTTTGTCGGCGTTTTCGGAGCACTCCAATTCATCACTGCTTCAATCTTGGTCGGATCCACTTTGATACCCTCTTGACAAATTACATGCCCTAGAAATTGAATTTCGCGTAACCAGAATTCACATTTCGAAAACTTGGCATATAACTTCTGTTGCTTAGAAATCTCCAAAACCTGTCTCAAATGTCGATCATGCTCATCCTCTGTCTTAGAATACACCAAGATATCGTCGATAAACAGAATAACAAACTTATCCAAGAAAGGTCGGCAGACGCAATTCATGAAATCCATAAATACAGCAGCAGCGTTTGTTAAACCAAACGGCATCACCAAGAATTCATAATGACCATATCGAGTACGGAAGGCAGTCTTTGGTATATCCTCCTCTGCTGCCCTGACCTGGTGATAACCTGATCTCAGATCAATCTTTGAAAAGTATGAAGCCCCTTGTAACTGATCAAACAAATCATCGATTATGGGCAACGGATACTTGTTCTTGATGGTTCTCTTGTTCAGATCCCTGTAATCAATACACATTCGAAGAGTTCCATCTTTCTTCTTAACAAATAATACTGGTGCACCCCACGGCGAGGAACTCGGACGGATAAACCCCTTGTCCAGTAGTTCCTGAATCTGAGTCATCATCTCTCGGATCTCTGATGGAGCCAAACGATACGGAGCTTTCGCAATTGGTGTGGTACCAGGTATCAGATCTATTTTATATTCAACATCTCTCACAGGAGGCAATCCTGGCAGATCATCTGGGAAAACTTCCAGATATTCGGAGACCACACGAACAGCGGTAACAGATTTCTTCTCTTTCTTTGCATCGATTACGTAGGCTAGAAAAGACGTACATCCTTTGGCTAGAGATTTTCTAGCCTTCAGATACGAAATGATTGGAAAGGAAGAAGAAGATCTATCCCCACGAGCCACGACATGTGACCCGATAGCCAAAGGAATAGTAATTAGTTTCTTGTGGCACTGTATACTAGCTCTATGGTGACTTAACCAATCCATGCCTAATACTAGATCAAACCCCGATATAGGCATCAGCAAACAGTCTACAGGAAAACTAGTACCATCAATGTCTACCGACACCCCAGTTACACAAGAAGTTATAGGAACTATCTTACCATATGCTATCTCAACTTCTAAAGGAGTAGTAATCACAGTGGCAGGTAATTTCAATTTATTACACAAGGATACAGACAAGAAGGATCTATTTGCACCAGAGTCAAATAACACACGGGCAGGAACAGAGTTAACAATAAACATACCCATGATAACATCGTTGTTTTCAGTAGCCTCAGTAACAATCATCTTAAAGGCTCTCCCTTCCGCAGAAGGTGTTGCCTTTCGCTTCTGACCTGCAGAAGACGATCCCCCGACAATGGCTACCTCCTGCCCCATCCCTGTCGATCTTTGTTTTGTACAAGCTCCAGACCTGTGACCTTCCTCATGACAGTTCCAACAAAAGTTTTTCTTGAATCGACATGCAGAAGGCTCGTGACCAAACTCCCCACATCTTATACACTTTTTAATTTGAGGAGTGCATGGATCTGTGTTCCGAGACTTGCAAGGTCCACACCAAGGTTTATTCTGATAAGATCCCGAACCCTTAGATTTCTGATCTCCTTTATGCTAATTTCCTTGCCACTTACCTTTGTTTCCACCATGATTCCCTCCAGATTTGTGAGATAATCCTTTCTCACGATTTATTCTTTCTCGAGCCCTCACGTCACCCTCTGCTACTCGTGCAAGCGTGAAAGCCTGTACCAACGATGTTGCCATCCGGGTGTTACCCCGATACTCTGCAACAATGCTTGAACAAAGTGATCTATTTGTGATGGTTCATCTGGTACCCACTGCTTAGCAAAGCTCAACTTTTCATTAAACTTTGAAATCAATTCATCTACTGACATCTTGTCATCCTGAGCCAGATCTAAAAATTCCCACTTCACTTTAGACAAATCGTAAGTATTGTAGAACTATTCACATAATTTGGCTTGAAATTGTTCCCAAGTTATAGAGTTTACTACCTCCCTGGATAAATGAGCCGTTAAAGAATCCCACCAGGTTGCAGCTTGACCCTTCAGTTTCTTTGTTGCAAACTTAACCCTATCAGATTCATCACAATTACAGGTATCCAATGCCTTGACCGTTTCTCTCAGCCAGTTCAAAGTATCCGTAGGGTTGGAACTTCCGGAATACTCAGGTGGCTGACAATCCATGAAATCCTTGTATTGCCCTTTCGGTTTAAAGCCTCCTTGACTTGGGTACCAAGGAATGAAAAAGTTCTGCTGTTGGGGTTGGGGTTGGTGCTGTTGTTGGGGTTGTGACACAGGTGGCATGGTGATAAACGACAAAGAACCAAACGGTGTTGACACGGTATTAAATGGTGCAACAGAGTAAACAGGAGGTGGTATAGATTGGGTAAACACATCTAATTCTCGGGGCATGTGAATAGTCTGAGTTTGTTGGGAGGACTGAGTCTGATGTTGCTGTTGTTCCAACTCTTGAATCCGATCCCTCAGATTTTGCAGGGTATCTTCCAATTGCAACACATAATCTTGCTGATCAGACTCACCATTGTGAGATGTACCAGCTCTGTTGTGTTGTTCATTTGCTATGGTGGAGGATTGATTGTTTCTTCTGGGGGACGCATGGGTAGTTGTCTGGTTCACATTGTCAGCCATATCTATTCTATAAACAACATCTCACCAGTTGTTAGATATAATCCGTTAGTATGAACACACTAACCACCCTCAAAGCTAAACTACTAATTACCTACCCTGGGAATACTGGACTGACCAGAGCCTCGGTTCGAGTATTGCACAATTCATTCATGCAAATCCTCAAACCTGGGCTCTGATACCAATTTGTAACACTGTACTTTTAACTAACAATAAATTGCGTGCGGAAGCTAAATACATATACTTAGATTAAAACCGAAAGTTAAACACAACTTTTACTTGTTATTATTTACATAAATTTGCCATTACAGTGTTAATTACAAAACAGACTCTAATCAAAATCTTTGACATCAGAGTTATGGTAGGTCCAAAATCCTAGTCTTCATTATCCACAAACTCATCACAGAGCATCTGCAAAACAATCTAGTGGAGAATTAGCACAAAGCTAAGTGAGGGAACAAATATCTAAACATACACAAGCCAAACATGCCCAAAACACAAGGCTCATAAATCAAGGAGAACCGGCGGTGTTGCAACCACCTACAACCAAGGTCGGCCAAAACCAAGGTTTACCGATGGCCCAGTTACATGGACAACAATATTAGCACCCTTGAATTACAACATATGCAAAGCAAGCTGTGTGCTAATACTATATATCCCTAAACCAGACCCAGCCGAAAATCCGCCACGCTGATCTCTAAAGGTAACATGTATACATATTCAAAATCAAGACATACAGTCCAATGAGCAAGTAACAATATGATATCATATCCTGTATATCAATAGATATAAATCCACTCACCAAAGCTTGCACAGCTCAACACTCATGAATCTATATCACTGAGTCTTCTCAGTTCCTGAGATTAAGTGAACACAAGTCAATATTCAATTCACAATACTGATTCATAATAAATATCACATTTATTCATACATCACATGTATATAATCATATCACAGATATACATTTAAATTTAGTACATAATATCTGAATTTGTCAAAGAAACCTTAAGAATTCCAAATTCCAAATATATTATACGGAATTGTCATAATTCCGAATACATCTTCAAATTCCGATCAAGAAAAGGCATTTTATATAGTTTTACTTCAATTTCCGGATAAGTCAGGATTCAGAGTGTTTAGGAAATTTCGAATAAATCCTTTTTCCGATCAAAGTCCAATTCCGAGACAATAGAAAATTCCGATAAACATCAATTCCGATGAAATCATACTTAGATTTCCTAGTAAAGGCACATTCTTAACAAAGGCACATTCTGAGTAAATTTTAATTCCGATCCATAGTTCTTAATTCCGATCAAATTAGTTTCCGATCAAAAATTTAGGGCAAACATTCAATCCCGAATAAATCCAAGTCCGATCAAATCAATTCCGATAAAAGTCTTGGGGCAAACAGTTCATCTAATCGGAAATCACATAATTCCTATCAACATGCTCGGATTCAACATCCATTCTGATCATATTAGTCGGAATTCACCAATTCCGCCTAATTCAAACCTCAATTCCGACCCATTCAAGTGTTCATGTTTGTTTTCGATTTCTAACTCAATTCCTTACTGATTTCAAGCATGCAAGTGTTATGAATTTCCAGAAGTCATTCTAATCATATAAACAACATGAATTCATAATAAATTCTAACATGCATCACCCTAATTTCATAAATTTATGAAGCATCAATCGGAATTTACATATATATATTAAACCGAATAGAATTAACAATTAACAACAATGATGCATACCTTCTTGATCAGTTTATGTCAGAATTCAGATAGCTTAATTCGATGATCGATTTATGCAAATGAAGATGATTCTTCTTTCCTTCTTTTGGTTCGGCCGAGAAATACAAAACACACAACACACACTCACTCAATTGTTAATTGCATGTAATTTGTGGTGTTGGCAAAAAGATGGTGATTACATGTGGTTATGTGTCTCAACCGAGACACCTGATAACCCACTCACCATAAATAACTTATTTTAACCATTTTCTTAGATAATTAATATTTAAGCAATTTAAATTTATAAATAATACACAATTAATTATCAAGCATCACATAAAGATAATTAACTCACATAATCAAGCATTAATCCACAGGTTAATTTCATTAATTACCTTATTAGTGCTAAGACGGTTGAGAGGGTGTTACAATAGTGCTTAGCATGAGGCAAGTAACCTCGGTGATGTCTTTGAGGCGCTTTTCATACGCCTCTTTGATTGCCCTACTCGCGTTGGATGCAGGGGCCTCAGGATGGGTTCCTCGATGGTGGCCAACTTGTCCTCATGTCGGAGGACTATCCTAAGTTGCCTTGACCAATCCATAAAACTGGTCCCATCAAGTTTATCTTTCTCAAGGAAAATCCTTAGAGAAAAGGTGGTGTTGTTGTTGGTGCTAGTTGATGCCATCTATAAAAACGCAAAGTAGATTTGCTTAGTTTGATTTAAATCCTTGTTAAAATAATTACCCCAAATGTTTAATGAAAAACAACTATTTTAACATGGTCTAAGAACCATATTTCAATTTGCACCGTGACGGGTTTTCCGCGGATCACGTGGCAAAGCTATTTAGACCGGCAACCATTGACCGATTGCAATCCATTCTTGCAACTCTTAGTTCCTTGCGGGATCCTAATTGAAAACCATGGTGCCAAGTTTGGCATGTTTGATCCCTCCACACCAATCTCAAAGTAATATTTTACATAATCTCGGCTAGAGCTCGACGATTATATAAAATATTAATTTTGAAACCGTAAATCAACCATCAAGATACACGGTGGTACTCTAGCCCAATAATCGACTCGGCTAAATCTTGACAATCGACATTGTGAGTTGCCACACTCACCTTCCACACAACTCACACAAAAATTGACTCGACTAAAGCTCGACAATCAACCCTTGTGCGGTCAGATTTTGGTGGTGTCATCTTATGGACGGTGTGAGATTTAAATTTAGAAAACGGGATTTAGTTTTCCGGTTAAAAAAACCATTTTGAGTTTTGATTAACAAAAGTGACAAAAAACCAATCGTTTTCACTATGTGGATACTAATCCAATTATATCCTCTTTGTTAATCAAGTGTGCGCGCGAGAGTTGTTAAACCATTTTTAAAACTCTTGGGTTTTATTATTTATCAAAAATTGTCTAGCATGCAATAGTCCTATAACTCATGCATAACAATATATAATAAAACCATCACACGCATACACATATTCTAGTTGGTAACCATGCCCCTAAAACCTGTGCGTTTTCCCGTGAGCCACTACGGGAAAACAAAGTCATCTAAGGACAAAACTTCCCTGACTTTGGATGTGCTCCCACCAAAACCCGCCACCTCCATTGGGCCTCCCGGATTTGTGTTCGCCAAGCCGTCACTCCATAGACTCCCGATGGTTGTTTCATATTACAATTACATAGAAAATTAAATAAATGGCATGCAAGCCACAAATTCCTATTTTCTAGTACAAATACATAATATGGAATATTTAAATGGCATGCAAGCCACTAATACAAGTTACATACCAAATAAATAAAATTAATTATTATTACAAACCATGTGACTTAAAGTCACCAAATGAATGAATAATAATAAAAATACACAATCAAACATCCACAAGGTCTAGGGCATATTCTAGGGTTACCAACATCACATGAACATACAAGATTCACTATTGAACAACAACATGGTGTACCAATCAAAACCATGTAATCTTATGTATGATGGTTAAGATTTTTAAAACACTCAAGGCACTAAAAATCCATGTACTTATGCATTAGTAACACTAAACCATTTTTGATGAAACATATTCATAAATACATAATGTAAGTATATGCAATTATCATTTTCATGCCAAAATAATAATATACATATAAATACACCAACCATTATACAAGGCAACTTAAATATAAAATTTTAATTGCTGGACCAAAAAATCCAGAAACTAAAATATAATGCCAAAAACCCAAAATAATTTTTAAAGTTTTAAAACCCAAAAAACACCACTGCAGCTACTGTAGCGCCGCTAACTTTTACGAGTTAGCGCCGCTAACTGTGGACTGTTAGTGCCGCTAACCCTTCTCGTCAGAAAACAAAAAATTCATTTTTGGGTTTTTCAGGCCACCGTGTGCAAAAGTAGCATAGAAGTGGCTCTGATACCACCGTTGGGGTTCTATGAGCATAGCGGAAGCAACAAGGTACAACAAACCAAGAAACATGTATAAGTATATAAAGCATAAAACCCCAAAATGGACCAAACTCTATGACTAACATTTGCAACATGAAAAAGAAGAAGAGAAGAATGTTATACCCTCTCCTTAGCTCTAGAAACTCGTGGATGTAGTGGTGATGACTAGAAGCCCACAAAAGCTCCCTCTAGTGAAGTCCACCCCGGGTTTGTCCTATCTCCTTGTACTAGCAAGCTCTTGGTGATCTTCAAGCCTTGAAATCACCTTGAGACCAGCCTTGAAACACCAGAAATCGGACCTCTTGAGGAGCACACACAAAGATACTCTCAAAGTTACTTACTAAGTGTTTTAAGTGTGTATCTAGGCAAAAGGTTATCAAGTGACAAAAATAAGGAGCTTAAATAAACTCTTAGATGTCACTTGGATGCCCCAAGAACCGGCCATCATACTTCCAAAAGAAAACCCATTCATTGGGCAAGAATGGAGGTGGGAAAATCAAGTGGCATGAAATCTGTCAGGCGTTAGCGCCGCTAACTTTTAGGGTGTAGCTCCACTAACCCTAAAAGGTTAGCGCCGCTAACGTTGCCTGCACTTTAACTTTCCAATTTTGACACCAGTGGTCCCTCCATCTTATAGGCTATCAAGATAGGTCCCCGGTGTGTGACCCAATAGGCCCATACATCATCGGTAGTGAGCCAAATGGCGTATGTGTGTCAGCGGGCATACTCCAACAGTTTTGCCATGTATTTTGACTTTGATTGTGTTGGTGAGATAGCAATATCAAACCTAAATCAAACCTAAATCAAACCTATCTATTAAGTAAAATAGGATTTGATGTTAACAAAACCATATATTCAGTTTTGGACTTAGATTGATGAAAAACATGTGTTGTTTTTCTATCTGAGACTTAAAGAATTTCTAAGTAAGAAATGTCAGCTGACGAATCATAGTGTCAGCTGAACACTGAGTATCAGCCAGAGGACTAGCTTCAGAAAGATCAGCTGAGAAGAAAAGATCAGTCAAAGAGCATCAGCTGAGGAATCACACTGGATCAGCTGATGGCCTAGAACCATCAGCTTATGAAGATTTCAAGATCAGCTGAGCAGTCAAGGATCAGCTGACACAATCACAGTTATCAGCTGATGCCTCCCATTTGTCAGATAACGTATTTATTACTTATCCAATCTTTTCCTCATAAGCTGACACTACTTAAAATGACTAGCTGAGCCCTTGGGAACAGCTGACATTTTAGTTTGTTCAGTTTATTAGCTATACTTTGATTTGAATTGTTAGCTGAGCATCTCGATCAGCTGAGCAAATCTAGTCAGCTGAGTCTTTCACTTTTATCCTTAGCTGAGCAAAATTACAATTGCAGTTCAGTGTCCGTTAGCTGAGTCTTTATTGTATATCTCAGTTAATAGCTTTTCTATGTAATATTTTCTTAAAGTCAAAGGCAGAACATGTGTTGTTCTTATTATGCCTTAGATCTTTCTTTGTAAAAGTACTTAGCACTTTTTGTATCTGCAAAGAAACAAAAAGGATAGATCTTTATCCCCTGGAAAAGGAGAAAGATACTCTTGAAAAGAAGATCTCGAAGATATGATGTTAAGTATGGCTGGCAACTCCATACTTGGTAAAGTCAAATCTTCAGAAAACATGGTGTTGATTAAAGCACAAGCATGAAATGAGAAGTTTACGTTTCCAAGATATAAAGGTAGTAGTTTAATAATATAATAATAGATAGTGGGTATACTCATTACTGAAAAGTATGTTCAATTTACACACTTTGTGTATAAAGTTAACTTACTTTTCACCCTCTAACTTTATCTATTATAATATTATTAAACCGAGTACCTTTGTGTCCTTCTCTCTTCATCAACCCGGACACACCTTGCTTATATATACTCATGCATGGAAACATGCTGAGTATGCGTTGAAGAAGCACTGAAATCTCATAAGTTGAGAATTAGAAGAGTTAGCATTTTACTTTCAGTGTAACAAACTTGTTCATGTGTTGAACATCTTAGACATTAGTTGTTTAAGATTAGCATTGTCTATGTGTTAGACAAATCTAGTTGCCACCTTTTATTGAACATAGATTTTCCGCATCTAGTTCATGTAATTCAAGATTTACATCAATAAGAATTATATAAAAGTAAACCGTGTGTCTCTTAAATTTTTATTTGCTAAAGCTTGTATTCAACCCCCCTTCTACAAACATTTGTTGTTGTAGTATCCATTCGGGACCAACAACTGGTATCAGAGCAGGCTAGATAATCCATATCTAAGATCTGTTTTGCTTACTCTTCAACTGCTTCTACCCCACTCTACAAAATGGCCACTTCTGTTGCTGCCTCTAATGGTTCTTCTAACAATGGTTCACTCACAAGGTGTCCTATATTTGATGGAGAGAACTTCTCTCTCTGGAAGAGTAGAGTTCTTCTCTATATGTCAAGCCTTGATGATGTGATGCTTAAAACTGTTACTGAAGGTCCTCATGTTCCTTCCTCAACTATCCAAGTAACTGATGAAGCTCCTGCTATTGAAAGACTGATTATAAAACCTATAAATCAGTGGTCTGATGAAGACAAAAGGCTTGTTAATCTTGATATTAAAGCAAGAACAGCCTTAGTCTCTGCACTACCAAATGATGTCTATCATCAAGTTCTTAACTGTAAATCTGCAAAAGAGATGCTAGACACTTTGACTGTTGCATATGAAGGCACTAAAGAAGTGCAGGAGAACAAGAAACTCCTTCTGGTTAGAGAATATGAGTTCTTCTTTGCTCATAAAGGTGAAAGTCTCACTCAGACTTACACCAGGTTCAACTGCCTTATAATAACTTAAGAAGGGAAGATGTTCACAAAAGCAATAAGGAACCTGTAAACAAGTTTCTAGACTCTCTCCCTGAATCTTGGGATCATTTTATCACTGTGCTTAAACATGGTGAGAAAATCAAGGGTCTTTCACTAGTTAGTTTATATGGAAATCTTATGAATCATGAACAATCAGTGAAACAAAGGAAGATCTCTATCAAGGATATGAAGGAGGCTGCAAAAGCTCCATCTACTGCCCTTGTGTCTAAGGATACAAGATCTAGGAGTTTTGCTGCAGTTGTGGATGAGTCTAGTAATGAGGAGAAAGAGGAGGAATCTTCTGATGAAGAGCAAGTGGCTGATGGGGATGAAGTTCTGGAGAACATGGATAGCATTGAAGCTATTGTTGAGCAGGCTGCCATGTTGGTTAAAAGGTTCAAACCTTTCTTAAAAAGAAAGGGTGTCAAGAGGTTTGAAAGGAAACCCTTCAAAGGAGAAAGAGCCATGTCAAAACCAAAGGCTTCTAAAGGTTATTTCTCTTGTGGCAAGACTGGTCACTATGCCAGTGAATGTAAGTCCAAAGGAAACACAGGCTTCAAGGGTTCCTCAAGCTCAGACAGCAAGATTGATTATGAAGCCAAGTATAAGAAGCTTCTTGCTGCTGTCCTTGACAAGAAAAAGAAGAAAGCTCAGAACAGGGTGCTTGTTGTTGAAGAAGAAGATTGGGCTAAGGAAGATCTCTCAAGTGATGAAGATGAGGTCCTCACAGCTCAGTTCAGTTTGATGGCCAACACAGCAAGTACAAGTTCCTTTGATGAGGATATGAAGAAAGCTGCTAAAGCTTGTACTTCTCCTGACTGGGATCCTTCTTCTATGTATCAGGTTGTAAAATTTATTAACTATGAAGATAATGAAAAGAACACTATGTTTGATTATCTGTGTGTTGAGTTTCAGTCAAATATTCAAAGAAAAAAGAAGCTAAAATTAGAAATAGAATCACTAAAAGAGAGATTAAGTCTTAAAGATGAGAAACTTAAACAAATGACAAAACTGGAAGATGATTTAGCTAATCAAAAGATACTTAATCAGATCTTGGTAAAAGAAACCAATGAAGCAACAATAAAGTTTAATGACCTTCAAAAAGTAGTTAGATCTTGGTGTGTTTCTGCTGAGAAGACCACTCAGTGTGTCAATGAGCAGATTCCAAAACAAGTTCAAGCTATTATTGGTGGAAATTATTCCTAAGCTGCTAACTGTGTTGATTTTAGCAAAAACATAAATATCTTAGAAAAAGCTGATATTTTACCTCTTACTTTTCAAAAGATCGTAAAAGGAAAAAGTATTATCACTAACAGATTTGTCAAAAGTAAAAATACCCAGCTGAAAGACTCAACCTCTTCAAAATTTGGTTCAAGTTCTATTGTCTTAACAGAAAGCAAAAACACTGAAAATTTAAGCGTAAAGGAAGTAAGTAAGGGAATGGAATCATTTGTTGATACCAAAGAGACATTCTGTTGTCAAACCTTGAAAACTGATACATTAAATTTAGGAACTCAGCTAACTGAAAATTCTTTAGCTAATGATGTTACATCAGCTGATCGAAAAGTAGATGATAACTGCTCAGCTGATAGCCTGTCAGCTGATCATGGATCCTCTTCTGTTTGTTTAGCTGATCAAACATCACTTCAAACTCTTTTAATAGGAGAAACTAAGGGAAAAGGACATTTTGTTTACAGAGAGTCTAAGTCTGCCACACCTAAAGTTGATCAAAAACTCATTTTAACTAAGGGTCAACCTAAGGTGACTGTAAACAAAGACCTTATTAGTTTACAGAATCAGCTGCAACAGCTGAATGGTGAAATCTGTCAGCTGATGACCCTTAGTCATCAGAAAACAGTTAAGACATCTCTTAGGCAATTACCAAAACTTGTTAAAGGATCCAAAAATCAAAAATGTTATAAATGTGGGAGCAAAGAACATAAGGCAAGTAATTGTTCTCTTGAAGGTAACTCAAGACAGCGGACTGATTATGATAACACAGTTGTTTCTCTCATTCATAAAACAACCTAATATAAAGTGGATGGCTAGGTGCAATCCACAGGGGTCCACTTAGATGTGGATGCCCAAATGTCACTAACCTTCTTTCAATCACATCTATGCAGGGTCCGAACACATGGTATCTTGACAGTGGATGTTCAAGGACCATGATAGGTTGTAAAGATTTGCTTAGTAACTACAAGAAGGAAAAAGGTCCAAGAGTAACCTTTGGTGATCACAATTGTGGGCAAACAAAAGGCTACGGAGAACTTCATAATGGGAACCTAACCTTATCCAAGGTATCATATGTTAAAGGACTTAAGTATAATCTCATCAGCATAAGTCAATTATGTGATGGTGATCATAAAGTCCTCTTTACAAAGACAGGTGGTTCCATTTTAGATCAAGAAGGTAAAACAATAATTTGTGCAAAGAGAACCAAGGATGTATATACTCTTGATATGTCCTCTGGTGATCCATCCAAGTTAACCTGTTTGTATACTAAGTCTGTAACTAACACAAACTGGTTATGGCACAAAAGGCTTTCCCATTTAAACTTCAAAAACATTAACAAGTTGAGCAAGGGTGAACTAGTGTCAGGACTACCTTCACTGACGTATGTTAAGCCTAAACCTTGTTCTGCCTGTGAGAAGGGAAAGCAGCACAAGACTTCGTTTCCATCTAAGCAAGCCTTCTCCATTACGGAACCTTTCTACATGTTGCACATGGATCTATTTGGTCATGTTGCTACTGCTAGTATTGGTGGAAGTAAGTATGCATTGTTGATGGTTGATGAATTCTCAAGATACACCTGGGTCATCTTCCTAAAAGCAAAGAGTGAGGCTGCTGAAGAGATTATAAGCTTTATTAGAAAGATGGAAGTACTCAATGGCAATCTGGTAAGGATGCTTAGAAGTGATCATGGAACTGAATTTAGAAATCAAACTCTTGAAGGTTTCTGTGATGAGAAAGGAATATCTCAAAACTTCTCTGCTCCAAGAACTCCACAACAGAACGGTGTAGCTGAAAGAAGAAACATAACTTTGATTGAAGCTGCAAGAACCATGCTGTGTGAGAGTGGGTTAGGATTCAACTTCTGGGCTGAAGCTGTCAGCTGTGCATGTTTTACTCAGAACAGATCCCTTATAATAAAGAGGCACAACAAGACTCCTTATGAAGTGCTCAAGGGAAGGAAGCCCAAGATCAGCTATCTACACATCTTTGGGTGTTAGTGTTTCATTCTGAACCAGAAAGATCAATTGCAAAATTTTGCACCAAAAGCTGATGAAGGTGTGTTCATTGGATATTCTGTGATTTCCAAAGCTTACAGAATCTACAACCTCAGAACAAAGGTCATAGAAGAATCAATCAATGTAAGTTTTAATGAAAATGACTGTGTTGCTTCCTGTTCTACTAATCCATCTACAGGTAAGGAATTTAATGATTTGCTGCGTACTGAAGACAACACTCCAGTATCAGTTGATCCACTCCCATCAACTGATCCAATCTCATCAGCTGACATAGATGACTTAGATGAACCTGTTCCGAATGTACAAAATACCTCTGCACATTCTATCATAAACCAACCCACACTTTTACTAAATGAAGGGAATCATGATTCAACATCAATGGACTCTAATTCCATATCAAACATTCCCTTATCAGTGGAAGTCTCATCAGATTGTAATCAAGAAATTCTGTCAGCTGATCAACCAGAAGTCTCATCACCTGATCCAAACCAAAGAATTTCAACTCGCAGAATCCAAAATGCCTACAAGGACCTCAGAAATCATCCAATTGATCAGGTCATAGGTAACATAGAAGCACCTGTACTAACAAGATCAAAAGCTTGTAACTTCTGTTTATATACAGGTTTTGTTTCTATGATTGAACCAAAGAAGGTAGATGAAGCTCTAACTGATCCTCACTGGATAAATGCCATGCAAGAAGAATTGGCTGAATTCACAAGAAACAATGTATGGACTTAGGTGCAAAGACCAAAGGACAAATCCATCATTGGCACTAAGTGGGTGTTCAGAAACAAGATGGATGAACAAGGGCTGATCATCAGAAACAAGGCAAGATTAGTTGCTCAGGGGTATTGTCAAGAAGAAGGTATTGATTATGATGAAACCTTTGCCCCTGTTGCAAGACTTGAAGCAATAAGACTATTTCTTGCTTATGCTGCCTTCAAAGACTTCAAAGTATTACAAATGGATGTTAAGAGTGCCTTCCTAAATGGTGAATTGAAAGAAGAGGTGTATGTCAAACAACCTCCAGGTTTTGAGGATACAAGCAAACCAGATCATGTATACTTCTTGAACAAAGCTTTGTATGGTATGAAGCAAGCTCCAAGAGCCTGGTATGATACCCTCTCTTCTTTTTTGACCAATAAAGGATTTATAAGAGGAAGCATAGATAGCACTTTGTTTATAAGAAAATTCAAGGGTGATGTGATTCTTGTACAGATTTATGTAGATGATATAATATTTGGGTCTACAAATGTTGATCTTTGCAAAAAGTTTTCCAAACTCATGTCTGAAAACTATCAAATGAGTATGATGGGTGAATTAAACTATTTTCTAGGTCTTCAAATTAAACAAGATGTTGATGGAATTTTCATTCATCAAACAAAGTATGTAAATGACTTACTTAATAAATTTGAGTTTGAAAATTGTTCTTCAATGAAAACACCTATGTCCACTGCCTTAAAGCTTGGAAAGGACACTGATGGTAAATCAGTGAACATTACAGCTTATAGAGGTATGATAGGGTCTCTTTTATACCTAACTGCTAGTAGACCAGATATTATGTTTTCTACATGTCTTTGTGCTAGATACCAAGCAGATCCCAAAGAATCTCACTTAGCTGCAGTTAAAAGAATTTTCAGGTATCTCAAAGGAACTCCTAATCTAGGTCTTTGGTACCCCAAAGACTCTGATTTTGAGTTAGTTGGATACACTGATTCTGACTTTGCAGGTTGCACACTAGACAGAAAGAGTACATCTGGGGGTTGTCAATTATTAGGTGGAAGATTAGTCAGTTGGTCAAGCAAGAAACAGAACTCTGTTTCAACCTCTACAGCTAAGGCAGAATACATTGCTGCTGGAAGCTGCTGTGCTCAATTGCTATGGCTGCAAAATCAACTACTGGTTTATGACTTACAGTTTGAAAACTCCCCAATTCTGTGTGACAACACAAGTGCTATATCTATCTCTAATAATCCTGTTTTGCACTAAAAAACTAAGCATATTGAAATCAGACATCATTTTCTTAGAGATAATGTGCAGAAAAAGAAAGTTTCTATGCACTATATAAACACTGATGTTCAATTAGCTGACATTTTTACAAAACCTTTGGATGAGTCTCGGTTCAACTTCCTAATATCCAAACTTGGCATGTTAAATTTGTAATATATTCTCTTCTTAGGTAGTTAATTTTGTGTGAGAAAATAATTTTATTTGTGTGTGAAATGAAGTACTTATCTAAGCTTCTACACATTTTACTTATGGTAGATCAGCTAATAGAATTATGTCAGCTGACGATCATCAGCTGACACTATACCTCAGCTGATAAACCATCAGCTAAGACTTAGAAGCTCAGCTAAGTGCATTCATTAGCTAACACTTATTTTATCTCAACATGGATCAGCTGACACTCTCGTTTGTCAGCTGATGATTTTCAAAAGTCAAAAATATTGTGTCCCCACACTTATTTTATTAATTTCTCATTTGTATTTATTGTGTTACTAGGTTATTTAATTTAGTTTATTTGTCCGTTTATTGTCTGTGTATTTAATACCTATTCCGTCTATTACCTTTTTGCAGAAGTGACAGTTACTTTTTGCAAAATATTTCTGTGACAGTTTAGGTTTCCAAGGAAGATTTAAAGGTGTTTTCGAGCGGTTATTCATTTCTTAAGCTTTCAAAATTCCCAAACACTCTTTCTCTCTCAAACTTGCAAACCCTAAACTCTCGTTGCTCAAACTTCATTCACTCTGTAATCATGGTGATCTTCAACCCTGCAACTTCTCCAAACGCCATTGCTGGTGAAAATGTCACACCCAACTCTGAAATCACAATACGCCCAAACAACTTTCTCATAAACACTGACATTCCCGCTAGCAAAGCAAACCAGGGATACAAACCTATGGTGGCTTTCATAACAGCTCATCCCCTGTTCGCATGTCTATCTGCTCATCCTCTGTTCATCTTTCCAAACATTGTTGGTGAGATGTGGTATACTGCAAGGTACCATGCTAATCAAGACTTAATTACTTGCACCTGCCTCAATGGTACCATCAACATAAACATCACTACTGATTCTCTTAGACAAGCGATCTCCATACCCCATATGGCCCCATTTCAACCTTTTTCTACAATGGATCAAGTTCTAGAGGTTTTGGCCCTGATTGGCTACCAAGGTGTTGTTTCCCATGGCCAGTATAAACTGTCTGCTCTAGGACACCCATGGAAGTATTTGGCCAGTGTAATCATTCGATGTTTTGGTCACAAGTCTGGCAGCCATGACCAAATGAATCAGTCTGAATTGATGATTCTTCATGCTTTGGATACAGGGAGGAATATTGACTTCACACAAGTCATATTCTCTGAAATGGTGGATAAGATCACTATGGGCACATCAAAGAAATCAACCAGAACCCTAGTTCCTTACATCAGGTATCTAAGTTTAATTGCACTTAGAGATGTTCAGAGGGAACACTATGTTGGGTTAGCTGCTCACTTGCATATAATGACCATCCCTCAAATGGGTTAGAATACTTTCCATTTGATAAGGGAATTTCAAGGTCCTGCTATAACTGCTCAGATGCAAGAATTGATAGATGTTGCTGCTGAGGAGAATGAAAATGAAGAGGAAGTTGTTGCTGAGAATATTGAGGGACAAATGGCTGATGATTCTGAGTCTCCTGATTTAATCACTGATCATTCTGAGGAGTCTATGACTCATGCTCCAGATGAAGCCTTAGTGGAAGAAGAATTGATGTTTAGAGCAGATGTGTTTGATGAACCAACACAGGATGAGCCTATTAATCCTGATGCTGAGGGTAATAATGACAATGGTGCTGACAGTAGTCAAAATGATCATGATGAGGGAGATGATGACTTTCATGGTGGTGATGCTGGAATTCCTTATGCTGAAAATGTTCAAGATACCACCTCCTCATCTTCTCAAATTGGGATGCCACTCTCACATTTCCCTGTTCCTTCCAGCTCAAGCACTCCACAAGACAAACAAAGTGGTGATGCAGCTGATGGTGATAATGCTGAGGAAGACACAATTTCTGACAATCTCATTCAACTGATTGAGATCAGCAAGACTCAGCACATCTCAGGTATACTGTCACTCTCTGAGGATACTTATTTGGTTGACCCCACCAATGAGAACCCATCCTCTCCTCTAGTTGTAACACCCCCACAACTGCCAAGCTCTAGTCAACTCCCAACAGTTGCTAGTTCTACTCCCTTTGCAACCCAAATAAAAACAAGGTCAATAGAGATGGTGCACACTGCACTTATCTCAGAGGGATTGCATACTGCACCTCTGACCTCAACTCCTATAGCTACCTCTTATTTTGAGGGGGAGCTCATGGAAGTTGATATAACCCTACAACCAGTGGGTGTGTCCTCACAACAGGGCACATCTGTAAATATGGGATTGCTGCAATCTGGGTCACCCTCCCAACAGGGTGATGCCATTGAAAGACAGACCTCCTCCCAAGGTCATACTATGTCTACACCCCAATTGAGTCAAGCCTATCCCCTAGTAAGTTCACAACAACTTGCTACTGTAATAAGGGATACCCCTTTGAGTGCAACCCTCACTCACACTCACATACTTATACCTGTTTTTTATTCAATTCTTACACATACTAGTACACTACCTGTCAATACTAGTGGCATAAACCAGCCATTGGTACAGGGTACCATTTCTGCTCCCAGTGATCTTAGGCCTATAAACCAAGGTCTAAGTGAGGGACCACAATCCATTCCAGTTCTAAGCATAATTTCTCAATCAATTCCAACTCAACCCATTTCCTCTACTTATTCTGAACCCTCACCCCAAATCCTTCAAAGCTTACTATCTATCTCTCAAAATATGGATAGTCTTCAAGCCTCATTTACCTCTTTCCAAACTCAAACAGAAACTCAAATCTCTCACCTAATCAATGAGATTGAGTCACTTAAAGCCAACCAACCCAAACCCCAACCCACCCCTGCCCCTGTTGATCTTTCCCCTATTCTTACCAAACTAGATCAACTTCTAAACCAAACCTCTACTCCTATTCCTACACCCTCTCCTCCTATACCTGCCCAAACCATTTCTACCTTAAACCATATCATTTCAAATCTCCTTTCCCAACTTAAAACCCTTATACCCTCACCCCCTGATATCTCCATTACCATTCCAGAATCTCTTCTAATTGTCCCCACTCTCCTAAAAGACATTGATACTGAGGTCAATAGGTCCAGCTTTTGTGCTAAGATAAGGCACAGTGATACTCTGAGAGAATTCTCCAATCTCACTGAAGCTATCAAAAGCCTAAAACCTCTTATCTCCACTTCCACTCCTTCTTTCTCTCCTATTCCCTCTCACCTTAGACACTCAACATCACCTTTCACTCAGCCTCCCATACCCACTGCCTCACCTTCACCCTCAACCATACCACCCTTTACCTCTACACCTACCCCAACTCCTTATTCTTTCACCACTCCTGATGCCCCTGCAAAGCCTGCTATTTTTCCCTCCTGTGATGATGACAAAAAGGGGGAGAAGTCAGTTAGGACAAAGTCAGTTTTACAAGCAGAGGATGCATCAACCCCTGGTGAAATAGGATCAGCTGTTGAGGGGGAGAATAAATCTGAGGGGGAGCAACCTGCTCAAGAAGAGTAGAGGCCAAAGAGAAGGCTAAAGCAAATGGCTAGAAGGACAAAGAAATCAAAGCAAGGTGAATCCTGTGCTCCAATTGAACTACCATCTGAGGATTCTGATGATGATGATGAAGATGAAATGCCTCTGTCCTTTATGTTCAACATAAAGAAGCAGAGCTCCTCCACTACAGCTCCACCAGTCCAAGCTTCCTCTCCAGTTTAATCAAGTCAACCAACTCCCAGCAGTTCATCAAGAAGAAAAGGAAAGAAGATAATGACTGCTGAGGAGATTGAAGAAGAAGAAAGAAGAGAGGAAGATCTAACACAAGAACAAGAGAGTCTCAGAGAGCTCAGTGAGTTAGCTGCTGCACTTGGTACTTCCATAGAAGGAGTTTTGAAAACAAAGGAAAGACATCAGGACTTCACTTCTCCTGAAGATTTTGCTGCAATTATTGGTGTTACTGATGATAAGTTAAGAGAACTACAAGAAGAAGAGCTGATTATGATGACCTCTCAATCACATCAAGTACTGGTTACACCACAGCAAGATGACCCTTCCACCAAGAAAGATCCTAAGAGAGGAAAGACTCACAAGGAAGCCATTCAAGCTCTGCTGAACTTCAACTTTGGAGGATTAGCTCAGCAAACTGAAAGGCAAGCCAAGGAGTTCAGAGACAACAAAGAAAACTTGGTAAATAGAAGATGTGCAGACATCATCTCAAGGGTTACTCCTTACAAAGGTACTGATGAGGGTCCTTATCTCAGAGTGGTGAGAAGAGATGAAAGAAAGACTTATGAAGATACCTATCTTCAACATTGCAAACTTCTCTCCTTCTTTGAAATGATAGAGATCCTGTACCATCTCCTCAAGTCCAAAAGTGAAATTGTTCAAAGGTTCATGCCAAAATTTGAATACTGGATTCGGATGTCAATCTGCAATAGGCTCTTCACACATGATCAGTTCATTAAACACATCAATCTGATTGAAGATGCTTTCAAAAAGAATTCAAAAGCTTTTGTCACCATTGAACAGATCATTGTCAATCCTGACTATCCTTTTCTTTCTGCTTATGAAAGTCTCAACACTGCTCTACCCTCCAACATTGAGCCAGAAATGTTTAAGTACATAACTGAGCCTGAAAAAGGGATGTTCATCAAGAACAGAGCTGGTGATTGGAGATTCCTAAGAGAAGCTGACATAGGGAGAGCGCCAAGAGCTTTCATTTTTCAAGCTGTAAGACTGGCAAGAGGACAGACAGGAAGTCAACACTTTGAAAGTCTGATGGAGACTAGAGCTGATGAACTAATTGCAACTATTCCAGTTGAACATCGTCCAGATATCAAAGAAGAACCTTGGTGGGAATGAAGACCAAACTTCATGACTAGATTAGATGTAATTTCAATTCCTAGAATAGTTCAACTTCTGTACTTAGTTTAACTCATAGTTAGATTGCTCTGTACAAACTCTGATGTTAATAATTTGTTCTGTAATCAAGCTTGAAACTTTGATCATGGACTACTTAGCTAAAATGCTAGTATAGATGACTCTTAGTATATAACTCACATAGTGTAAATATAGAAAAGATCAAAAATCCTAAAAACAGAAAAAGGATAGAAAAGATACCACAAAAACAGAACAATGGTACTCTATAATTGAAAAGATTCCCAAAAACAGAACATCAGGGAACATACTTAAAAGAGTTACCAAAAACAGATAGCTAGGTAACCAGATTGCACTTAAAAGTTATATCTTTACAAATTCTAGTCAAACTGATTCTTCTTAAACAAGATGAGGTTTTGTCATCATCAAATAGGGGGAGATTGTTGGTGAGATAGCAATATCAAACCTAAATCAAACCTATCTATTAAGTAAAATAGGATTTGATGTTAACAAAACCATACATTCAGTTTTGGACTTAGATTGATGAAAAACATGTGTTGTTTTTCTATCTGAGACTTAAAGAATTTCTAAGTAAGAAATGTCAGCTGACGAATCATAGTGTCAGCTGAACACTGAGTATCAGCCAGAGGACCAGCTTCAGAAAGATCAGCTGAGAAGAAAAGACTAGTCAAAGAGCATCAGCTGAGGAATCACACTGGATCAGCTGATGGCCTAGAACCATCAGCTGATGAAGATTTCAAGATCAGCTGAGCAGTCAAGGATCAGCTGACACAATCACAGTTATCAGCTGATGCCTCCCATTTGTCAGATAAGGTATTTATTACTTATCCAATCTTTTCCTCATAAGCTGACACTACTTAAAATGACTAGCTGAGCCCTTGGGAACAGCTGACATTTTAGTTTGTTCAGTTTATTAGCTATACTTTGATTTGAATTGTTAGCTGAGCATCTCGATCAGCTGAGCAAATCTAGTCAGCTGAGTCTTTCACTTTTATCCTTAGCTGAGCAAAATTACAATTGCAGTTCAGTGTCCGTTAGCTGAGTCTTTATTGTATATTTTAGTTAATAGCTTTTCTATGTAATATTTTCTTAAAGTCAAAGGCAGAACATGTGTTGTTCTTATTATGCCTTAGATCTTTCTTTGTAAAAGTACTTAGCACTTTTTGTATCTGCAAAGAAACAAAAAGGATAGATCTTTATCCCCTGGAAAAGGAGAAAGATACTCTTGAAAAGAAGATCTCGAAGATATGATGTTAAGTATGGCTGGCAATTCCATACTTGGTAAAGTCAAATCTTCAGAAAGCATGGTGTTGATTAAAGCACAAGCATGAAAGGAGAAGTTTACGTTTCCAAGATATAAAGGTAGTAGTTTAATAATATAATAATAGATAGTGGGTATACTCATTACTGAAAAGTATGTTCACTTTACACACTTTGTGTATAAAGTTAACTTACTTTTCACAAACTAACTTTATCTATTATAATATTATTAAACCGAGTACCTTTGTCTCCTTCTCTCTTCATCAACCCGGACACACCTTGCTTATATATACTCATGCATGGAAACATGCTGAGTATGCGTTGAAGAAGCACTGAAATCTCATAAGTTGAGAATTAGAAGAGTTAGCATTTTACTTTCAGTGTAACAAACTTGTTCATGTGTTGAACATCTTAGACATTAGTTGTTTAAGATTAGCATTGTCTATGTGTTAGACAAATCTAGTTGCCACCTTTTATTGAACATAGATTTTCCGCATCTAGTTCATGTAATTCTTGATTTACATCAATAAGAATTATATAAAAGTATACCGTGTGTCTCTTAAATTTTTATTTGCTAAAGTTTGTATTCAACCCCCCTTCTACAAACATTTGTTGTTGTAGTATCCATTCGGGACCAACAGATTGATCTATTTTGCGTGTAAAATGCTGTACCAACAGCTTCATCCCAAAAATAGAGTTTCAATCCTTCCTCACACAACATTGTTCTAGCAGCCTCAATTAAGGTTCTATTTCTCCTTTCAGCAACTCCATTTTGTTGAGGAGTTCTAACTGAAGAGAAATTTTGTATTATTCCTTTTTGTTCACAAAAGCCTTCTAGGGTTTAGTTTCTAAACTCAGTCCCATGATCACATCTGAGTTGTTTAACAGACTTACCTATTTGTAACTCCTCCTGTGTCATAAAACTTATTATCTCCATCGCAGCTTCACTTTTGGCTTTAAGGAATATTACCCAGGTGAATCTAGAGAACTCATCAACTATCACCAGGGTGTACTTCTTGCCAATTAGGCTTGGAGTACTAATGGGTCCAAAAAGACCCATATGCAACATATGCAATGGGTCTGTCATTGAAAAGTTTTGCTTTGACTTAAATGACCCTTTATGATGTTTCCCTTGTTCACAAGATGAGCACAATTTGTCCTTGACAAATGTGATTTTTGGCAATCCAGAGACTAACTCTTTATTGGATAACATATTTATATATTTGAAATTCAAATGTGACAACCTTTTATGCCACAGCCAACTCAGCTTATGAACAGATTGATAATATAAGCACTTTTCAGTATAAGGACCTGCAGATTTGAGATCAAGTAGATACACATCTCTTTCTCTTTTTCCTATTAGCAATGGCTTACCCATTGCATTGTAGATTGTTCCTGCTTTTTTCCTAAAAGTAACAATATTGTCTACATCACACAATTGACTCATACTTATCAGATTGTGTTTAAGACCTTTAACATATGCAACCTTCTGGAAAGTAACCTTGCCAGCATGCATCTTACCATATCCTTTAGTTCTTCCATGGGAATTATCACCAAATGTTACTTTAGGACCTTCATCTTCCTGGAATTCACTTAGAAGTCCTTTCCACCTTGCATGTGCCTTGAGCACCCACTGTCCAAGTTCTATTTACTTGAACCCTGAACATGGAAAACTAAAAATAATAGTTTTGTTTAGGAACCCCCTCTAAAGTGGGTTCAGATGATGAGCACTTAGCTGATTCATCTTGTGGAGCTGACTGGTCAGCTTGAGCAGGTGTTGAGTCCTGCATAGGCTGATCAGCTTGTTCCTTTTCAGGCCTTAGAGTTTCACTATCGCACTATTTGGCCTCATGTCCTCTACCTCCACATTTGTAGCACTTTCTTCTACTAGTAACTACAGGGGATAGGTTATCCAATAATCCTTTTGAGAATCTGCTCTCAGTTTTAGGATTATAGGTTGTGGATAATTTTTCAACTTTCTTTGCAAGTTGATTTACCTTATGCTCATTGACTTTGGACTTACCTTTGTCATTCTAGGCTTATTATCCTTTTGATGAGAAGTCTGACCAACAAACTTCTTTTCAACTCTTTTATTGACTTTGGACTTACCTTTGTCATGTTCTCTGGACTTACCAGTTTCAACAACTTTAGACTTACCATTATTGTTGTGATATGACCTCTGACTTACGGTTGTCTTCATATTCTTGAAACTTCTCTCTGAACTAGACAGATAATGATGTCTTTTGAAAGGGTTTGGATTTAACCTTTCAATAACAGGTTTTCTTTGAATAGGCTGAGTGCCCAATCTATCATGCACAAACTTGCTATGATGTCTTGAAGTTGAACACTCATATCCATGATTCTTTGCTTTTACAAACTTATTATATTTTAGACCTTGATCATGTTTCTTTTCTGAGGCTGACTTCTGAGACTTAATCAGTTGTCTATCTTCCTCAGAATATGTACTTCTGTCTCATCATCATCAACTGCATGAGCTGTTGATTGATAGTCACCTCCAAGTACAACTTTCACCTATTTAGGAATTTGCTGGTTGATGCACTTTTTAGCAAGCTTTGATGACTTACACCAAGATTCAGTGACTTTTTGAAGTTGGTCAGCCTTATCCTTAGCTTCCTGAATTTCTTCACTTACTTCACTTAGAAGTTTGTTAAAGTGTGTTTGACATTCAAGATCACAATGTGCTTTCTTTCCAGCAGTAATGAGAGTTTGATTTTCCTTAATCTCATCTTTAAGCTTAGCTATTTCAGCTTTGAGGTCAGCTTGAGTCTTAAGGCTGGTCTTAAAGTCATTTAACAGATAATCAAACGTAAAACCTTTTTCTTTATCAGTGTAAAAGTTGAAATTACTAACCTTGTACATGAAGGAAGGATCCCAATCACTTAGTTTGCTGTTTTCCTCAGCTTCCTTCATGTCAGCTTCAAAAGTTGATTCAAGCAGACCATAATCAACTTCATCTATTTCAAACTCTTCATCTTCTTGAGCCATCAGACACTTGTCATCATCATCTGAGGTAGACGATTCTGAATCCCAAGTTTCAGCATAAAGTCCTTTAGCATTGGACTTGTCTTCAGACTTTCCTTTCTTGAGCTGAGTATATTTCTTCTTGTAGTTATCAGATCTGTAACCATTCTTGTCAGCTACTGAAGCTGTTTCACCCTGCAATGTGTCCCTTCTTCTGAAAGTTGAAGCACACAACTTTCTTGGGGTCAAAGGAACTCTTTCCTTTGCCTCTGTCAGATCTTCCTATTCCCCTTTGTGCTCTTCTCAATCTTCTGGCAAGCATTGCCATTTGTTCAGTGATAGTCTGAACATCATCAGTATCACTTGAATCTGAGTCTGAGTGGTCAGCTTGAGAATCTGACTCAGTCTCAGATTCAACTATGAAGGCTTTTGAACTCTTTTTCTTCTTCTCTACAACCAATGCAATTTCATTTTTCTCAAGAGAGTCCTTCATCTGTTGTTGAGAAGATTTCTTGTGTTCTGTGATCTGTTCATGATTAAGCAAGAACCCATATATGGACTGTAGGTTGTAAATATGTAATGTACCTCCAGCCCTTAGTGCTCTGGTCACTTCATTGAATTTCTCTGGTAACACATCTAGAAATTCCAGCACTAGGTCAGCTTCATCCTTTTTAATGTCTACACTTAGCAGGTCATTAACCAAGCAGTGAAACCTTGTAAACACATCAGATAGGGTTTCATTCTTCTTAGAAAAGAAGTTTTCATAAGATCTGTTAAGATGATTCTTCATATGCTGTTTGACCAGATCCGTACCCTCATATGTGATACTTAGAGTATTCCAGATTTCTTTTGCAGATTGACACCCAGTCACAGTATGCAAAATCTCATTGGTCAGGGCATTTGCCAGAACACTTTTTGCTTTGTCATCAAGAGAATGTAACTTCCAATCCTCTTCAGTCCAAGATGCCAAAGGTTTCTTGACTTCCTTTTCACTCTTTTCAGGAGACTTATCACTGACAACAACAGGAATCTTGGGGATAGTTGGTCCATGGGTTATGACATCATACATTCTGGTGTAAATGGACTTAAGAAAAAGCATGGCTCTGAATTTCCATATAGGATAATCAGATCCATCAAATATGGGACATCCTTTAGCAGCCATCTGAGGAAAGTTTGATGAATTGTTGCTTGTCGACATCTTACTTTATCTCAGGATCTTGATATCTTCAACTTATGAAAGATTTCAGACTGCTCTGATACCATTTATTAGTCCCTTGGTGAGATAAACAACAAACATGTATTGTGTAGAAGGGGGGTTGAATACACTTTCTGCGGAAAATTGAACAAATCAATAAAAAGTGTTACACACATCAACTTGAATAAAACTGAATGCTTTTATTAATCAGAAGATGATTACAATAACTTATCAAGTATAACACTTAATGTATAAACACCGAATTCAATTCAAATCTCTCAATCTCTCAAACTAATTGATCAAACTTGCTATCTATAATCAACTAATGATTATAAACACAACATAATTCTCTAAACAGGATTTATCACAGATTGAATACTTACCCATCTTCACAACGAACATGAAGATCGAACACACGAACGATCACGTTGATCAAAAAACAATCAATGTATCAAGCTACGTAACACATACGGTATGAGGTTATTGTTGTTGTTACCTCTCTCCTGATTAAGAGAATTTATAGTCCTATTCTACGTATTCCAACAAACTAGAACTTATCCTAATCTGTTAACTAACTAATGGATAATCCGGATATCTTGAATCTTGAATCTTCAATCTTGAGTCTTCAATCTTCAATCTTGATTCTGGAATCTTCTTATCCGCACCGTAGAAATAGGATAACAGAATTCAAAACAAATTTAAATTTTATTAAGCTGACTTCTTTCGTCAGGCTGAGTAACTCAGCTTGAAACTCATCAAGCTGAGTTCATCGAGAACTAACTCGATATCAAACATGTACTAACATGTATATGTACTAACTCATCCTTAGAAGTCATAAGAGTTAGCTAGAACTGACTTAGCAACTCTGTTGAGCTGACTTAGCCTAAAGGCAGAGTCACTCAGCTTGAAACAATTCAAGCTGAATATTTGATCTATACCTTAGGTAACATACAACTTATCAAGCATATAGATAAAATGACTAAGATATAGTCTAAGCTGATCAACTATAATACTCAGCTTATGCTCAGTCTGAAACACTATAAGTGCTCAGTCTGACCAAGCTTCAAAATTATGTTTAAGTTATATTTAGAACATATCTTACAAACTTAACTTTGTCTCATCAAATCATAACTAATAAGATCATTTGAACAACAAGGAGGTTATCGACTATCGAGGCCTGCTAATTCTCCGTGTTTTTTTACGCTCCAGAGAATTAGAAAACCTTTTCTCCATATTTCTCCTCCTAATACAGAGAAAAGATTTTAGAGAATAGGAATTGATTTAATTCTCACTTTCTAATTCTCATTTTTTACCAAACAAGAGAGTTTATTTCCTTTTCCATTACCCTACCCCTAATTCTCTCTACCAAAAATACCCTAAGTGTTTGAATTAGAAAGTTAACCAATTTACTTGGCTTTCGAGCGGATAATATGTAACACCACTTTTTCCAAAATAGCTTTTAAAAATCATTAATCTACTGATCAGCACTCTAAAACATCAGAGTTTGCGGAAAACAAGCTTACATCACTTAGTGCTAACGGTTTCATAAAAGTAGTGTTAAAAGTACTCATTTCAAAAGCTTCGAGCTATCCAACTCTGCAAAGCACTAGGGGCCTTACCCTTACTGGAATCTGGTCACCTACAGGCACAACATACTAAAACATAAGCTTTCGCTTAGTGAGCATACTAACTGAACAGAAAAACAGATAAAGCATGAGTAACTCTTCTCAGAATGTCTCACATCCCGTTTATACTCTACAAAACAATAAAACTGTTAACTTGTCCCAGGTTATGATCACACCTCACGCGTAACCAAACCCCTGACGCTTTACTTGGGTATAAGGATCTCAATATACCCCTTTCTTATTCCTGGATACAAAGTATCCGCTTTTCTTTGTACAAGGCTTCTCTAAGCCATATACCTGCTACATTTGTGCACAAACATATCACATATCATAACACAGATATCATACTATTCATTTAGTGCATAAATGTATACTAATCATATCAAATACTATAACATAGTGCTACTGAACTTCTGAACAACAGCTTTTAACTTCACATATCAAACATGCAATTGATATACTGTTCGCTTAATACATATACATATGCTAATCTGAGTAAAGGTAAGTACACTCACCTTAGCAGCAATTAAACAGCTATTCTCTATCATCGAAACGTCAACTCTTATTGCCTACAAGCAATAAATAATACTACATAAGCTTCTATACTTAACTGGAAGAGACACTGATCAAATATCAATTCGAACAACTAAACTGAATTCTGGTTGACAGCTTGCGACTGCAAGCAATAAACCTTGTGACCGCAAGGGTCCTTATGCTCGCAAGGAGGGTTCTAAGCTTGCTTACGACCGCAGGCTATGTGCTTGCGATAGTAAGCTTGATTCCTTCGTCCAAAGACGATAATCTCACAAAACACACCCTTACGGTCACAAGTAACCTTTCTTGCGGCCGCAAGGGCAAAACAACTGACATACTAAAACACTTCCTTGCGATCGCAAGGGATAACCCTTACGGTCGGAAGGACAGTCGGTACAACAGGTCTTCTTGCTCTGTTCAAACAACAGCTGCAAAACTGTTGGATATTATGCCCACTGACACACATAGCTTAGTAATACTACCGATGATACACGAGCCTATTGAGTCACACGCCAAGGATTGATCCCGACAGCACACAACGTAAACGAGAGAAACTGAAATCTGTAAAAAGGGGCCTTACGGCCGCATGGCTTTTTGCTTACGGCCGTAAGGGTTACGCGACGCGTAAGTATAAGTATTACGCGACGCGTAAACCGCCTGACAGAAACTTGACTTTTTGGTTGTTGCTTGGTACAAGCAAAGGACTTTTGTTACCTCACTAATGATGATGTCCGACTTTTGGGACATTCTTTATCTGCTGAATTTAGCAAGGGGTGAGGTATGAAAAAAGGACTTGACCAAAACAAAAACTCTCTCTATCTCTCTCTTTTCTTCTCTAGTTCTTGGAGCTCCATTGAGAGTTCAAGGAGAGAATCAGAAATTCATCCATGTCTATGGAGTGATTATGGAAGTTGTGAGTTGTACCAAAGTGTGATTTCAAGGCTTTGAAGATCACAAGAAGGCTTACTAGCATTTGGGGGTCGAACAAACTTGGTGTGGACTAGCAATAGAGAGTTGCTCTCTTGTGACTTAGAGTTCATCCCAACATGAAGAAATCAGAAGCTGGAGCATAGTATATTTCCTATCCCATCTCTTTTATTTGGTTGCTTTATCTTTATGTAGAGTTCCACCATTAGTGGGTCTTGATGGCATCTTGTTTTTATACCCGAAAAATCTGTTTTTCATGCTTCCGCTGCGCGGGTATGATGGCCAACGAAACCCAACAGTGGTATCAGAGCCAGCTCTACATAGGTATTGCACCTTGGTGGCCTGAAAAACCCGAAATCGAAATACTAGATCTGCTGTCAGGTGGGTTACGCGGCGCAGAACTTTTTAGGTTACGCGGCGCGTAAATTGATCAGACAGATTTTTTTTTATAAATTATAATAAAACAGTTTTTGCAGTCGGGTTTTTTCGCATCTAAAAATGGTTTCTGTGATTTTTGTTCCAGAAATTATTTTTTGGTATATTATGATGCTTTGTATCTTGGTTGGTGTATTTATATGTATATTATTATTTTTGGCATAAAAATAGTAATTGCATATACTTATATTATGTATATATGAATATGTTTCATCAAAAATGGTTTGTTGTTACTAATACATATATACATGGGATTATTTAGTGCCTTGGGTTTTTAGAAATAATCTTAATCAAGATACATAAGTTTACATGGTTTTGTGTGGCACACCATGTTGTTCATGTTGTTCATGATGTTCATGTTATGTTGGTAACCAAACCATGCCCTAGACCTTGAGGATGTTTGGTTGTGTTAAATTAGTTATTCATTCATTTGGTGACTATATGTCACATGGTATGTAATAATTAATTTATTTAATTTATTTGGTATGTAAATTATTTTGTGGCTTGCATGCCATTTAAATTCCATGTTATGTATTTTGTACTAGAAAATTGGATTGTGGCTTGTATGCCATTTATTTTATTTTCTATGTAAATTTAATATGGAGGCAACAATCAGGAGTCAAGAAGTGACGTCTTGGCAAACACGAAACCGAGAGGCCCAATGGAGGTAGCGGGTTTAGTGGGAGCACATCCAAGTCAAGGATATGTCCTTAGATGACTTCGTTTTTCCGTAATGGCTCACGGGAAAACGCATAGGTTTTAGGGGCATGGTTACCAATCCTTTTGTATGCGTGTGGTTGTTTTATTATTTATTGTTTATGCATGGATTATAGGATTATTGCATGCTAGACAATTTTTTGACAATAATAAAACTCAAGAGTTTTTAACATTGGTTTTACAAACTCGCGCGCGCATAAGATTAACAAATAGGATATAAAATTGGTTTATATTCCGAAGTGAAAACTTTTGGTTATTGTCATTTTTGTTAATCAAACTCAAAATGGTTTTTTAAACCGGAAAACTAAATCCCGTTTTCTAAATGTAAATTGCACACCACCCATAAGATGACACCGCCCGAATCTAGTTATACAAGGGTTGATTGTCGAGCTCTAGCCGAGTTAATCTTTGTATAGACTATGTGGAAGGTGCGTGTGGCAACTCGTAAGATTGATTGTCGAGCTCTAGCCGAGTCAATCGTTGGGCAAGAGTACCACCGTGTATCTTGATGGTTGATTTACGATTTCAAAATAATATTTTGAATAATTGTCGAGCTCTAGCCGAGTTATTTAAAATCTTAGTTTGAAGTTGGTGTGGAGGGATCAAACATGCCAAATTTGAAACAATGTTTGTCAAAATTGGATCCCGCATGGAACTAAGAGTTGTAACAATGGATTACAATCGGTGAATTTGTACCGGCCTAAATAGCTTTGCCACGTGATCCGCGGAAAACCCGTCACGGTGCAAGGTGAAATATGGTTCTTAGCCCTTGTTAAAATTTTGATTTTATAAATCTAATGGGTAAAATATTTTAACGAGGATCATTTCAATATTAACTAAATTATGTACTCTTAAGATAACTTACACGTTAACAACACATCAAAATTAATACTCCGTCGGTTCCTAATAAAGGATAACTCATACATGTAAACTTAATTGTCTAACATTGTTGGTTGAGACAAAGTTGTACATTATTGATAAAACCTTTTAAAGCCACTTGCTACCAATGCGAACTAGGTTATTAGATGCGCTAAATGCGTGTCGTAGACAACAGAGAGGATTATGTGTCTAGACCTAAGTCGGTTGTTGGATGCAAGAAGGTAGGAATAAATGTGTCTATGTCCTTATTATTAAGGCGTACATAGACCCAATGAAGAACTCTTTGATAGAGCTTCATGGTATGATTAGAGACTGCAAAGTCTAAACATGACCAACGAAGATTACTTCATATATTCCCAAATAAGGCTACTAAGGAACAAATAATCAATGAAATAGAAACTGACCTTTAATGGAATTTTTGATTTTAATCAAGCCTTCCATTATATTGGAGTTAAAGGGCAATGTGATTGCGCCTATGTTGATAAGACTCCATAAGGGGTAGTTTGCTACTTCACGATAAGATTAGAAATTAGCGCCACCATTTTGACTAAATGGGTTAAAGACTCTTTTAGCCTTTTTACTTAAGGTAAATTCATGATTAAACTCCATTATTTTTAATGCTACTTCTATATGCTAGGTTTTTCAAGCGCTAGCTATAATATTTAAATTTGTTGCAAATTTATTTGCTGCAAAGTATAAGTATTAATAGGGAAGTAGGCATATAAGGCATATAGAGCTGGACTTCAAATAGAAAAACAAGATAGTTGTTTCTATTGAAAGGATTGGAAGTATGACACTTGCCTGTCCTTCTAACTAATATATTACTTCAATAGATATTTGTTTTGCATTTTTTGTGGCAAGAAACATTATATCTATTATGCCCTTTGTTGGACGATGTATATTATTTTGAACCATGTATTTGTTTCAAAATTTATACATGTCAAGGCATTTATATTAAGCTTATGCTTAAGAAGTAATAACATGATCATGAATAATTTGGATAAGTTATCCTTATGACATAGTTGACTTAACCATATAAACAAGATTTGTATCACCAAACTCCGTGTGGTAAGGAATTTGGAATCGTTTGATCATGGGTCAAATGTTGACTAACAAATCTTATTTATTAGGTTAATTTAATTATACATCCTTCACTTTTGTATGTGAGAGGATTGATAGCTTGTTGGATTACGTACACACTCTTGCGTGTAGACCGTTCAAGCAAATCATAAGGTATAAAATCCAAAAACTTCGTTATCTTTACCGATGATGGTAGAAGAAATGGATATGTCTATTCATAGATAGACTATGTGTTTGAAACCTTATAGGTGTTAGAGACACACCATAACGAAGTGCCTGATTTAAAATAGATAAAGAAATATGATACTTGATTCAAGTTACACAAAGGTTGATTGTCGAGCTTTAGCCGAGTTAATCCTTGTGTAGACTGTGAAGATTGAGTTAATATGTTCTAAAATTCTATTACCATCAATTTAATTATGGATTTGTCACATAATTCACTCCTTCTATGACACATTGAATAATTGGTCATATCATGGAGGAACCGGACATTCTTAATTGGTCTGGTAATTGATATGTTACACTTTAGTACTCAATTATGGAGTAATCTAAAGTAGTGGCGGGCTATGTTCTTAATCTTAATCCATCAAAGACGGTTAAGACTACACCTTAGGGGATGAGACTAGAAAGAGTATCTTTGCTTGTCTATCTCAAAGTCTAGATTGTCTAAACCTGCGTTTTGTACGTGAGGTGAAGGAATCCGGAATCTAGAGGTGTTACTCCATTAGGTATTCTTCTAAGACCATGGGATATTTGTTTTTATAAAAACAAAGTGTTTTCTGGGAAAAAGTTTCTTTTCTTCAAAACTAATATCCATGGATGTCTGTAGAAGTAAAAGTAAAGCTTGAATGGAATAACCTGATGTTGGGACTAGCAAATAATCAGAAATGATTAAAATTCAGCATGAGAAGGCTGGAGAACCTGACATATAGTCATTTCCTCTTAGACTGGTATATGTCATCATAAGACCAGAAAGATATAGTTTATTATATCTAAGGAAGACGACTTGATGATAACTCATCAAATACTGGAAGCGTAGTGGGCCTAGTGTCTGCTAGTAGAAAAGAGATAATGAATATGAGATGTTATCCATGGAGGATATTCAAGTTTGAAACTTGTTTTTATCCTATACCGGGGTGGAAACCCGTAGAGTGTATATGGTTCTTTATTGGATGAAACCAGCATGGATTTGTTTACAACTTTGAATACCGACTAATAGAATGATTTTAACGATGATTAACCATTAGGGAGGTATCATCTAGAAATTTTCTCTTAGTGGTAATGTCGAAGAGTAAATTTGTAGACCATTTTGAAAACCGACTGATTGGAAAGGTGTTCTTGATGATTGACCAAGTGGAAGGTATCATCTAGAGACTTTCTTTCAGTAGCTATGTCAAAAGTAGTTTTGTAGACAACTTCAAATATCGCATGGATGAGAAGGTTGTTCTCGATGATTGACCGTAAGGATGGTATCATCTTGAAACTTTATCCCAATGGTTATGTTGAAGTTTACTTAGATACTTATAAGATATCACTGCCCTTTTATGGCTATGATATATTGATATAAGGACTCCATTACTTAACAGGAATTTGTATGAGGTAGTGTTTAAAACACTATCAGGAGGTCGTTTACATCAAAAGTATCCTTGTATTGTCTACAAGCACAAACATCCTTGTGATGTCTGAGAGCACAAGTATTCTTGTAAAGTCTGCAAATTATGGAAGTCTATTGATAGACTTAAATAAGCATCTCAGGGTTGGAACCTTTGCTTTGATATGAAAATCATATATGTGAGTTTTCAAAAGCAAGGATTAAACCTGTATGAATGTCAGGGCTAGTGGGAGCATTGTTATAATTACATTGGAGAAAATGTCCCGACTATGCTTGGTTCAAAAGCTTAGTACATGAGTTATTCGTCCATAATAATTATTATATATTGATTATGGAGTACAAGAAATATTGAGATATGTTCTTGGTAAATTTATGGAAAGATAAAGCTTAGAGTAAATAATTACTCTAGTGCTAATTTCTATATAGGATATTTGCCGATTTAGATCGGAGTACATGATCCTATTTTATGTATAGTTGTTATTAATAATGGTTGTTAAAGCATTAATGACCCTATTTATATCTTGTGAGATAATGAGGGTATAATGGCTTTTGCACAAGAACCATTGTCCTTAGTGTCACTTACCTTATTGAGTTCTTTTGAAGCAATGAAGGTACTCGGACTTGGACAAAGGACCACAGTCTCGTCAACAAACACTTTATTAGTGGTTTGGTTGTGTTTGGAGGTATGGTCTTCATGAGAGTACAGACGGATAACATTATGACTGATCCGTTTTATTAAGCGTAAGTCATAGGCTGATGATGGTTGTCATACTAGTGCCTACATGCAAATCCTTTTGCAAAAGGAGTTGACTTAAGTTTATTTTAATTATATATTGATATACTAAACTTTGGGAACATTAAGCAGTATTGTATATCATATTATATCGATTATTAAATGTGATTTAATAATACGCCATGGGCGGGTATTTTCATGAATCTATACTGTGTTCCATCTTAGCATATTTAAACACTTCCAAGAATGATTTTGCATTCTAAATGTCCACAGTCAGTCATTCTTCAATGGGAGGAAGTTTGAATTAAGTCTGAGGGAAGTGGTTGGTCGCTATCCAATAATGGATTGCGTAAAGAGACGCAACACTTCGCCTGTACTTGCAATGGTCAAGTGATTGGACGACCCACACCTGAGCTTACTTCATGGTTTCTGTTATGAGTAACTCAGAAAGATAATATCATTTCGTCCTTAGACTGGAGATACATGTGTTCCAAAGCATGAACCTACTTTGCTTTGATTGCTTTCTAACGCAGTTCGTGACTGGCTGTTATAAAGGGAGCTTTTAGGTAAAGTATGGGGTATGTGGCGGAGCAATGCAGTCAAGGGGATTTGTTCCTCTAGTTTTAGAGAGATATCCATGGGCCCCTCGATGATTTAGAGCTGACGCAAAATGCACGGCCGTGCTCGTGTTGCTATGATGTTTGATCGATTGCAACTAGTTTTTGGGTCACCATCAATCGAGATCGGGAAACATAATCGTGAACGATCGGATATTGACATTTAACCATGTCTCGTGTTCACAAGGATATCGCGAACAAATGGATGATTGATCGCTTATCTATAGGGCCATATCAAACCCATAGGGTTGTGATTTGGTACTTGTCTTGGGATGCATAACTCGCGTTGACTTTGGGGCAGAGATGTCTTGCTAGAGGCTGCTCTCTGTCTGTATTACCTATTGATACGCTATGTCATGTGCAAGTGGGAGTCTGCTGGATATTATGCCCACTGACACACATAGCTTAGTAATAATGCCGATGATACACGAGCCTATTGGGTCACACGCCAAGATTTGATCCTGACAGCACATAACGCAAACGAGAGAAACTGAAATCTGTAAAAAGGGGCCTTACGGCCGCATGGCTTTTTGCTTACGGCCGCAAGGGTTACGCGACGCGTAAGTATAAGTATTACGCGACGCGTAAACCGCCTGACAGAAACTTGACTTTTTGGTTGTTGCTTGGTACAAGCAAAGGACTTTTGTTACCTCACTAATGATGATGTCCGACTTTTGGGACATTCTTTATCTGCTGAATTTAGCAAGGGGTGAGGTATGAAAAAAGGACTTGACCAAAACAAAAACTCTCTCTATCTCTCTCTTTTCTTCTCTAGTTCTTGGAGCTCCATTGAGAGTTCAAGGAGAGAATCAGAAATTCATCCATGTCTATGGAGTGATTATGGAAGTTGTGAGTTGTACCAAAGTGTGATTTCAAGGCTTTGAAGATCACAAGAAGGCTTACTAGCATTTGGGGGTCGAACAAACTTGGTGTGGACTAGCAATAGAGAGTTGCTCTCTTGTGACTTAGAGTTCATCCCAACATGAAGAAATCAGAAGCTGGAGCATAGTATATTTCCTATCCCATCTCTTTTATTTGGTTGCTTTATCTTTATGTAGAGTTCCACCATTACTGGGTCTTGATGACATCTTGTTTTTATACCCGAAAAATCTGTTTTTCACGCTTCCGCTGCGCGGGTATGATGGCCAACGAAACCCAACAAAAACTTCATTTCTTTCACCATGAACGATTCTAAATCTGGATTCATGTATAAGAACACTTCCCAACTTATACTACTACTACATATACAACTAAACAACATCAAAACACAAGAACACCATACAAAAAAAAGGATTCAACCTATGAATCCATTTCTTGACCTAAAACTTCAAATAAACATGAAGAACACATACCTCTTGCTTCTGAAACACTAAAGACTACAAAATCTGCTATCAACCTCTCGAGTATCGAAGTGATCACCCTTTCTAACTGCTTCATTCTGTACTACTTCAACTTGATCGAGTATCAAAGTGATGTCTCATTCTTACTTGAGGTATCTGTATCTTTAGGGTAGTTAACTTGATGTTAAAAGCATCTTTGTTGGAGTATGCCCACTGACACACGTACACTAATTGATCACTGCCGATGATGTATGGGCCTATCGGGTCACACGCCGGGGGTTGATCTTGACAACAATCTAAAAGGATGGTTAGAAATGAATAATTAAATATGGTTGGTAATCTGGTCAGGGTTAGCGAAGCTAACCATGTTGTCGCTAACTCGGCCCCGTTAGTGGCCCTAACCTTAAGTGGTTAGCGGCGCTACACTTGGGCAGTTAGCGGCGCTAACCCAGCTGACAGATTGCAACTTTATTCCTTTCACCTCCACTCTCCACCAATGCATGTTGGTGACTTTAGATCTTTGTTGGCCGGTCTTGAGATTGTGCCTCAAGATAACATTCCACTTGGGGTAGTTTGTTACTTTTGCGGGGAAATTGGCGCCGTCACGCCTGCCCTAAGTGCCTGAATGAGCTAAGTATCCTAAAGCGGAAGAATGTTAGCTCCTCGACTTCAGGTACATTTATGATTATAATCCATTGATCTTCTACTTCAAAGGACTAGGTTTTTGAACGCTAGTCAAAGAACTCACTTTTGTTACAAACTTGTTTGATGCAAAGTGTAGGTGTTTATCCGAAGTAGGCCGATGATGCATGGAGAGCTGGAAGAAGTGAAGGGAAGCATAAGTGCTTGTCTCTTGCTAAAAGGATTCGAAGAGTTGATCTTGCCATATCTACCAACTAAATTATTACTTCATTAAATAGATGTTTTAAGCCCTGCGTGGCAAGAAGCATTGTATCTTTTATGCTATTGATGATGATGAATATTACTTTGAATTATGTTATTGTGGGTTTTAGAGATTTATTTCAAAGTTTATTCATGTCGTGGCATATGTAATAAGCTTTTTCTTAAGAAGTAATAACATGATCATGAATGTTTATTGATTGGTTGTCCTTATAACATATTTAATTTAACCATATAAACAAGATTAACATCACCAAGATCCATGTAGATAGGAACTTGGAATCTTTTGGCTTCGAGTCATTAGTTGATAGTGTATCCTGTTTATGGGGTTAAATAACTAAAAACATCCTTCACTTGTTGATGTGAGAGGAATAAAAGCTTGTTGGATTTCACTTGCACTTTTGTGTAAGGGCTGATCAAGCAAAATTATAAGGATTAACTATAAATAATTTGTTACCTTTACCTATGATAGTAGAAGAAAAGAGTATTAGAAAAGTGTTTGAAACCTAAGAGGTATTCAAAACTCACCCGTAACAAATTTATAACTAAAGAGGGCAAAAGGGAACTAAGATACTCAAATCTTATGAGATGTTGAGATATAATAGATTCCTAGTTCATCATAAGAATTATGGGAATGTCTCATAATTCACTTCTCCTAGGATACTTGTTTTACATGTATCGTTTAGTGGAGAGACGGAACATACTAGTTATGATTCCATTTGATGGCTTAGACTTAAGTAACCTGACGGATGGGTGTACTTGAGTTGTGGCGGGCAATATTTTGTTTAGCAACAACAAAGATGGTCAAATTAGCAACCATGGAGGTTAGACTAGAAAGACAGCTTTGCTTCTCTACCTCATGGATTAAAGTCATCTAGTCTACATCTAGTCTACATCTAGTGGGAGATGGATGAACTTTAAAAGATGCTAATACATTTAATAGGTTCTTCTTGGTTTAGATGTTCTATTCATAACCTGTTTGAGAACTAAGGTGAGTTGCTCGAAAAGGGAAATGCACAACTGAAGCATTTCAGTGGAAGAACGTATGATTTAAATAAAGACCTGATGTTGACACTAGCATTCAATCAGTAATGATTGGAACTAAATATGGCAATGTTGAAGTACTTGGCATAACGATATTACCTCTTCATAAGTCTGGCAAAAGTCATCATAAGACCGGAAGTGTATTACATACATGAGGACGATGACTTGTTGATAATACATAATGTATGTATCAATTACCAGAATCTGTAGTGGGCCTTGGGTCTACTAAGATAAGAAAAGGTAGTGAAATAAGATATAATCCATGCTGGATTTCAAAGATGAGCTTGGTTAATCCAACACCTAAGTTTTTGAAACTGTAAGGTGTATATAGATCTTTTGGATATAAGATCTGCATGGATTAGTTTGTAGATAACTTCAAATACTGACTGGCTGGAATTTGTTTCATGATGATTGACCATGTGGAAGGTATCATATGAAGACATTCTTCCAGTAGTTATGTTGAAGTTTACAGGGACACTTACGCCATATGATGGCAGTATGATGCAAAGACCATATTCCGTCAAAGGAATTCAATGAGGAAGTGCTTATAACACTGTCCAAAGGTGCTTTACATCTAAAGTATCCTTGTAAAATCTACAAAACAAGGAAAAGGTTGTCTTGGACTTCAACGAACATCTAAGTTTCTTGTTTTGCTATGAAAATCATGTGTTTGAGTTTTCAATAGGCAATAATGAAACTTGGATAGATGCCAGAGCTAGTGGGAGTGTTGTTGTTATCCTATGGAATATGTCTAGGACATATGTCATAATGGAGATAATGTCTTGATCATGCTTGGCTGTAAGTCTGAATCAAGAATTATACGTCCGTTAAGGATAAACAAAGCAATTTATAAAGTACAAGAAGTATTAAGATATGTTCTTGTTGATCGAAAGAAATTGGGAGTAAATTGTTACTCTTAGTGATAGTTTATGTTTTAAGGATAACCGCCAATTCGATTGGGGTTCGTGATCCTACAAACATTGTGTCGTTAATAAGTGTGATATTTAAAGCATCGGTGACTCTATAGAGATCTTTATGAAAACTATGAGAGTACGATGACTTGATCACATAAGATTTTATTCTTAGAGCATCAGTGACTCTATAGAGATCTTTATGAAAACTATGAGAGTATGATGACTCATTCACATTAAATTTTAGATCCAAGCGTTGTTTGTCTTATTGGATTCCTTAAGACAATGAAAGTATAACGGCTTGGACAAATGATCATAATCCCATCAACGCACACTTTGGAAGTGGTTGGTTGAAATGGGGATACGATCACTATCAGAGTACACACGGAGAGCAAATGTGGTGGATCCGTTCACTAAGCTAAAGTAGCGGGTTAGTAATTATCATCAGACTAGGGCCTGCATATACTTGGCTTAAGTTCATTTTAGTAATGTTTTGATATGCTTTTCTTTTGGGAACGATAAGCAATATTGTGCTTCTGCTTGTATCGATTATCAAATGGGAATTTGGTAATACGCGTGTAGCGGGTACTCTCAGTAAGCCTTATTGTGTTCCAACTTAGCATGTTTTACCTCTTCCCTGAATGTTCTAACATTCTAAATGTCCACAGTCGGTCATTCTTCAAGGGAAGGAAGTCTGAACTAAGACTGAGGGAAGTGATTGGTCAAGTGTCCAATGATTTATGATCGATTGGACACAGGGACGCAATACTTCACCTGTACTTGAAGTGTTCAAGTGACTAGACGACCCACACCTGAATTCACTTTGTGGTACTTGTCATGAGTGATTCAGGATGATAATATCAGTTCATCCTCATACTGGAGATACATGTGTCTGCATCACCTTGGTTAACGCAGTCCGTAACTGGCTGTTATAAAGGGAGTAGCTGGGCAGAGTATGATCACTGTGGTGGGAAATGTAGTCAAAGGAATGTGTTCCTCTGTTTAGAGAGATATCCTTGGGCCCCTCGATGATTGGTCGCTAACACCAAAATGCATGGTCGTGATCAAGTGTGCAATGATTATAGTATCTGATTGCAACTTGTATGTTTTGGTCACCACCAATCTCAATCGAGAAACATAATCGTGAACGAACGAAGAATGACTAAGTACCATGTCTCGTGTTCACATGGATATCGTGAACAAAAGGATGTTTGATCACTTATCAATAGGACCATTTCACACGGGTTGCAGTTTGGTTTTTGAAGACAAAACCCATACTGACTTGGGGGCAGGATGTCTTACTAGAGGCCGCTCCTTGTCTATGATGCTTTGGGTACGGTGAGTCATGTGCAAGTGGGAGTCTGTTGGAGTATGTCCACTGACACACGTACGCCAATAGATCACTGCCGATGATGTATGTGCCTATCGGGTCACACGCCGGGGGTTGATCTTAACAACAACCAAAAAGGAGGGTTAGAAATGAATAATTAAAGATGGTTGGTAATCTGGTCAGGGTTAGCGACGCTAACCATGCTGTCGCTAACTCGGCCCCGTTAGCGGCGCTAACCTTAAGTGGTTATCGGCGCTACACTTGGGCGGTTAGCGGTGCTAACCCAGCTGACAGATTGCAACTTTATTCCTTTCACCTCCACTCTCCACCAATGCATGTTAGTGACTTTAGATCTTTGTTGGCCGGTCTTGGGTGTTCCAGGGGGTCTTAAAAGAGTCTTTAAAAACACATGCATGCTCTCTCTCACTCACTTGATGGACCAAGTAAATAAAACACTCAAAGAAAACATAGGTTGTTCTTGTGAGTGATTGTGAGAGTTTAAAGAGAGTTCCTGAGTTTTATGTTGTTGTTCCAGAAGGTGTCTCCAAATGTTTTAGGACACTTGATGGCTCGCTAGTACGAGAAGATCACGGTTTTTCCCGGGGTGGACTTCGATAGTCAAGAAGGTGATTGCTATTGCTCGGGTTCGTGATCAACACCAATTCCAGGAGACTTCAAGGATATATTACTCTCTTCTCTTTCTTTTAAGTTGCATTTCTTTGTTGTAGAGTTTGGTACACCATTGGGGTTCCTTTTGTGGTTTGTTTTTTATTTTAGATTTCGTTTTTTGTTACTTGCATGCTTCCGCTGTGTCCAACCACGAACCCCAACAATCTTTACTAAATTAACTTTCCAACTACTACTAGTTTCAAATCCTGAATCGAATAATTGCTTCATACTTGTGGGGAGTCATATTCTAAGAACTTCCTTGACTCTATCCTACTCTCTGACCTTCATCTAATGGTACTCTGACCATAACTCTATCCCTGAAAACCATTCTACACTCTGAAACTAATCCAACTGATTATCTACTTCTTAAACTGGATACTGATTCTTGTCTGTAACCTTATAGTGTCCTCTGTAATCAATACACATTCTGACTAGCTAATTTTTTTCTTTACAACTACCTGCATCAATGCGCCCTACAACGAACTAATGGATCGGGCTAAACCCTTATATGTTAACTATTACAGTTGAACCATTAACTCTTACTTCTCTGGGACCAATCTGTACAATACCTTAACTCTTTGGTTCTATTCCTAACATAGTACTAGTACTAAATTCTACTTATCAAACCCTAGAATTGCTGGTAATTCTTCTGAAAATACATATGAGTAGTCACCACTGGTGGTATCTATTAAATCTACTATGACTGTCTTTTCATACTGTACTCTTCCACATAAACTAGACAGGCTATACAATCAAGCATCAAGTACTTTCTCATTTTGCTGACAAGTAACTAGAACACTGACCTTCTATTACCTCTGTTCAACAGTTCTTCCCCACTTGGGGTCTGAGCCCGCATAGTTGATCTGATCTCTGAGTACCTGAACTTACTATTAACTTAATAAATCAATACTAATAACTGCTCGGATTCTTTCGTCGCGATTGAGATATGTCCAATGAAAACTGGCAATTTATATCTCTATCTCTTTTTCCTTACACTTACTATTCACAATAGTATTCTGATCTGCTACTTCTACCTATAATCACATTAGGTTCCACCTTTACTTCTTTAGCTATAAACTAGAGTTCTCTGCCCTTCTGCCAGGGAACCTCTGCCTTCTAATACGGACCCTTGTTATAACCAATTCTAGAGTAACTATTTCATTGACTTTCTCTATGTCATTAAAAGCTCAAGACAACGAACTCACTGTATTCAAACTGATAAACTGGTAGCACACTTAAAGCGAGCTATTTCAATTCTTTGATCACATGTCTCTGCTTTTCACACTTCGTAAATCTGGGTGAGGGAGCTAACCCTCCACGCTGTAGTACAAACACTGACCTCTTACTTGATAATCTTACTGGTTCAATCTTTCTCTTTTCACTCACTATTCTTTTCTTACTCAACCATTATTCTTTCTCTTGTGCAAGACTTACTGTCTCGCCTACTGTATTACTAATAACTGTCATTAAACTTCACATATATCGCTTTTAACATCAAACTATAGCACTATATTTACATAACCTCTGTACCAACCTGTTCTGAATAAAACGACACATTTCTAACAATTTCTTGGTGATATCATCCACTAATTCTATAGTCTGTCATCAAACTTGAAACTAATATGTGATCTGGTCTACCCGAGCTTTTAATATAACTACAACAATTCTTTAAACTAGGCCTAGTCATGGCCTTAATCTGTGATGCTACCTCTCTCTATAATAACACGGTCCACCCGTCTTTCACTGTCTCAAATAATAAGTTCAATACGTACATAACTTTTCTCCCTTGCAGACACCCACTGATACAAAGAATCCAATTTCGTCTCTACTAATCATCACTATTCACAGTTCATTCTATAATCTTCCCTCCGAAGAGGTAGTTCGCATACTGAACAATCTTTACACATCTAAACCCTACAACGGGTTATTTCTTGGCTTTAACTCTTACTAATGCTTTAATCGTAACCTATACTGTTGTATCCATGTACTGCATAACATAACTTTCTTTTCCTTCTACAACTTACTCAACCACTTGGTTGATAATATCTGGAACATTGAATATAGAACTTTACCCTACTTTATCACTGATATCCCTTTTCTAAACTGATCTCAAGATCTTGCAATCCCTCTATAACAACTCCCTCTAAAAGGTTAATCGTAGGTCTACTGGTTTAAAGTAAGAATTGCATTTTGAAAATAGGTATTTCTGGTCTTCTGAAGTATACTAGCTTCAAGCTACTTTATCTAACTTGTTGGAACCTAGAGGGGGGGTGAATAGATTCTTTTACTTAGTTTACCAATTTTTCACAAATAAAATTTGTAAGTTGTGTTTAAAATATTTTTCTTGAAGTTTATAACACAACAAATATATATACTTGAAATACAAAGAGTAAGGGTAGAGAGATATCACCAAGAGTAGACAAGAGATTTATAGTGGTTCATGTAAGTGTTAACAAACTTGCACTACATCCACTCCTTGGCCTCACCCACCAAGAGTTTGCTCCACTAGCTTCTCTCTTTGAAGGTAGAGATAAACCTTTTGCACTTCTCTTTTTCACTTGCAAGAATTAACACTTCAAACTTGCAGGTAGGATAAAGATAACCTTGTTTCACTCTAATTCTATAGGATAGAGTTGATCCTCACTTCACTCTAATTTGAAAGGCTAGAGTTGATCCTTACTTCTCTCTAATTCTAAAGGCTAGAGATGATCCTTACTTCTCTCTAATTTTAAAGGCTAGAGATGATCCTTACTTCACTCTAATTTGGAAGACTAGAGTTGATCCTTACACTATTACAAAATATATGAATGATGTTGTAATGTTTGAACTTTGATGGCTTTCACTCTTGCTTTGATCTTGATCTTGAAAGATTGAATAATATCAAAGTATATGAGCTCACAAGATATGAATATATGTTCTGTGTTTTTGTTGTGCAAGAGGTTGGTTATGAATGAGGTTTGAGTTGGTTTAAATAAGGAAAAAGAAGTAAGCTCAAAAAGTGTCCAGACATCTCACGGTCGATCCACGGTCGACCGTGGCAAAAACCGTCAGCTTCCTGGAAATTTTTGAGCCTTTCAATTATAGACGTTGGACTTTATTTAAAACCACACTCAACTCATTTTTACCATAAAAATCAACTAAAAAGTAGATGTTCAAAAGGTTGGTTGATCCCATACTTCTAAAGTTTGAATTCAAATACAAAAATGGAAGTTTGGAAACCAATACACAAAGTATGTTGGAATTTTACCTCTTTGGGAGATTCCTTTTCCAAATATGGTTGTGTATTGTTTCAAAGTAGGATTGTGTTTGGTATTTGCTAAAATGGTAAGCTCTTAGATTTAATCAACCAACACCAATAAGTTTATAAAAAATTTGTCCATTTTTATAAAAGTTTTTATAAAAATAATTTTATAAAAACTTAAACTTATTTAATTATTTTATTTGTAAGCTCATATAATTCGAACTCTTGTTTGTAGATATATTCGTAATCGGCTTTGAAGATGTCATCTTCACTTGTTGAGTACGAGTTCGGTTGACTTGAAGAAGAAGAACATTTAAGAGTTGTGAGCTGAGCAGCGACGGTTGATTCACGGTCGACCGTGGGATCGACCGTGAAGGTTCCTTTATCTTGATTTCTTCTTTTCTTGTCACTTGATCATTGATTTTAGGTTTGTTGACCTTTAAAGAATGTAGCATATGAACATATGAATAATATTTATAAGCAATAATATTACTTGTTCATATTTTTATCATCATCAAAATAAGGAGTGCATTTCTTAATGTGTGACCATGTATGCACTAACAATATCCCCTTTTTTTTATGATGACAAAATATGCAACATTTTATTAATATTGCTACACAAATTTATTCATGTTAACAGTGTTGCACATCTACATTCTTCTCCCCCTTTTGTCGAATCAAAAAGGAACATTCTTCTCCCTCTTGTGATCTAGCACGAAATAGTTTATGAAGCTCCCCCTTGATCAAAGCTCCCCCTTGATTGATGATCCCTATGATCTAGCATTTGATTTTATGATGATGCTCTCCCTTGATTTATGATCCCTTTGAGCTAGCACTTGATAAAAGATAGACAAAGCAAAACACTAGTGCAAGATATACAAAAGTATATGCATAAACTTAATTTAGGAAGAATCAAATATACTTAAGTAGGAATCATGAGAGATATATGCATCATTATCTTGTATTTATGCAAGTGATAGGAAGTGAGGGTGTGGACAAATATATATGAAAATTTCTTTTTTTTTGGTTGGTGACTCCCCCTTAAAATGTGCAAATTATGTTAGGGACAACCAAAATCCACAATCCTAATCTTAAGATAAGTATCAAAAATTTCTTAGCTCTAAAATGTGGGATTTATCTCAATATAAGTTTATTCATTTCTAATTGATATTTATGCATATACATTATGTAGCAAATGAAGATTTAATCATTGTTTGGACCATAATCTTATAGATTAACCTTTGTTTATACTTTAATGAGTATTTTAGTGCATGTAGGCCCATTTATGATTTTCATCTTTTCATGATGAGATAATGAATGTAGCATGTATAGTGTAATCAAGTAAGTGACCAATGTGTGCACTAAATTGACAATTATTTTGATTTTATGTATGAAGCACATGATGTCATTTGTTTATTATCTTGATCTTCAAAGAATAAATCATGGTGTATGTAGATCAACATATCATGAGAAATTAGATATAGAACATAGGCACTTTTCTCAAGCATTACATATTTTGAATTAATTCAATCCTACGTATACTATACTCCTATCATTACTAGTATACAAAACTTTTCTAATTTCATGCAAGTTAAACAAAGATTTTGTAGTTACATGTTTGATTCATGATTACTTGTTATTTAATCTTATATTCAAAGTTTATTCATTTCAAAAGTGTTCTCATGAGTACACAAGTGTGCAATACATATACTATAATCATTATTTATGCACGTATACCTCATAGATTCATGTATCAAGTGATAGTAAATTAAGCTTGTGACACATAAGATAGTCATTTAAGTACATAGGCATACTTAAGCACCTATCAAGATGACAAATAACATGATTTCTTATATGAGGAATAACTTGTCATCTAATTTTACTATCTTGATTACAAAGAGTAATTCATTAAGTACCATGACAAGATAGTAAGAACAACTTGCAACAATCAATGTGTTAATTTATATTTCTTCACCATGTAATTATCTTCATATATCTTTCATCACAAACTTATTTCAAAGACTCTTTTGATAGTGATCTTATATGAAAAATCCATGTGTGAGATAGCTTGACCACAATTCATTACATAATAATTATTTAACACTTGATGAGCATGAATGACATATCATAATGTTACATATGTTTAGTGATATTTCATGTAAGAATCACATATGTAATTTGATAACATGAAGAACAAGGATATGTCAAATATGAACCAAGGTATTATCATGTAGCGTGTATTGATGTAAGCAAGATATTATGAGCACCACATATAAATTGCATGTAAGCATTTTACTTTTTCAAACCATGTAAGATATAGAATTTAAGCATAAGATTTGTAAATTCACTTTATTTCTTCATGCATGCAATTACTTAGTGAGTTCTTTTAAAAGTAACACATGAGGTGTTTGACCAAATGATTTTGCAAACTTTCATATCATACTTCAACTTTTAGTTTGTGATTACTTTGAATTGTGAAGTGTATAAGATATAAGCAAGTTCTTATTTATTTAATGAAATCTTATCTTAACTTCATAATAATCATTCTATGAATTTACAAGTTTAATTAGTTTATCACCTTTACTAATAGTTTTGACTTTTTGAATTAAGTTCTTAGAATTTGAGCCCAAGACAAGATATTCAAACTTTAACATCATAGGGAGTTGCATGTTAGCATATTGTTGCACTAAACCAAGGTAATATAATTTATTTAATGCACAAAGGTTTAGGCATAGCATTTTAGTACCATAAACATGCTTTTATTCGTTTGTTTACAATGATGACCACAACGTTTGTATAAGTTTTCAAAGTGATAGGTGATAAAGTGATTTAGTGATGAATGATAAGTATTAAGCAAGAGTAAATCTATGTATGAGCCTTGAATGAAAATATTAAAAGTTACAGCAAGCTCACGGTCAAAGTCACGGTCGACCGTGGTTCGACCGTGGAGCACCTGTTAGATTTAGAATTTTGAAACACTCCAGAGGGTCGACGGTCGATGCACGGTATCGACCTTGTATCGACCGTGAAGCATATGTTCACTTTTTCTCTATTTGTTTAATCTTTCAACAATATATATATATATATATATATATATATATATGTTGGGGTTCGTGGTACACAGCAACGGAAGCATGCAAGGTCAAAAACGAATTTTCAAACATAAACAAGACCACATGGTGAACCCCATCAATGGATCTAACTCTACAACCAAGTTATGCAACTACAACAGAAAAGAGAGAAGAGATTTTATACCCCTGATGTCTCTGATTGTTGGTGTCGATCACGAATCCAAGCAAGTGACAAGCTCCTCTTTGACTATCGAAGTCCACCCCGGGAAAAACCGTGATCTTGATGTACTAGCATCCCTTAAGCATTCCTTCCTATATGAAGAATGCTTTCTGGAACAACAACCAAAGAACTCCAGGAACTCTCACTTAGACTCTCTCTTACAACTCACAAGAACAACCACTTGAGGCTTCTTATGTGTGTGTATTTTCACCAAGAACTACAAGAGAGTAAAATGAGAGAGTGCATGTGTTTTTTATGAACCTCATCTGCCCCCTGGAACTCCCAAGGCCGGCCATAAAGAAATCCAAGCAATCCACATGCATTGGTGGAGAGTGGAGGTGAAAGGAATAAAGTTGTAATCTGCCAGACGGGTTAGCGCCGCTAACCGCCCAAACGTAGCGCCGCTAACCACTTAAGGTTAGCGCCGCTAACGCAGCCAAGTTAGCGATAGCAGGGTTTAGCGCCTCTAACCCTTCCTGATTACCAACTATCTTTAATTATTCATTTCCAACCCTCCCTTTTAGGTTGTTGTCAAGATCAACCCCCGGCGTGTGACCCGATAGGCCCATACATCATCGGTAGTGATCATTTGGCGTACGTGTGACAGTGGGCATACTCCAACAGACTCCCACTTGCACATGACTCTACGTACCCAATACATCACAGACAAGGAGCGGCCTCTAGTAAGACATCCTGCCCCCAAGTCAGTATGGGTTTTGTCTTCAGCACAAAAAACCAATCTGCAACCCATGTGAAAAGGTCCTATCGATAAGTGATCAATCATCCTTTTTGATCGCGATATCCATGTGAACACGAGACATGGTACTTAGTCATTCTCCGTTCGTTCACGATTATGTTTCCCGATAGAGATTAGTGGTGACCAAAACTTGCAAGTTGCAATCAGATTCATTAATCATTGCACACTTGAGCACGGCCGTGCATTTTGGTGTCAGCGACCAATCATCGAGGGGCCCAGGGATATCTCTCTTAACAGAGGAACAAATTCCTTTGACTTACACTGCCCACCACAGTGATCATACTTTGCTCAGCTGCTCCCTTTATAACAACCAGTTACGGACTGCGTTTGAAAACAACTAGAGCAAAGCAAACCAAAGTGATGCAGCCACGTGCATCTCCAGTCTGAGGATGAACTGATATTATCATCCTGATTTACTCATGACAAGTACCACAAAGTAGAATCAGGTGTGGGTCGTCCAGTCACTTGAAATACTTTCAAGTACAGGCGAAGAATTGTGTCCCCGTGCCCCAATCCCCATTGGACACATGACCAATTACTTCCCTCAGTCTTAGTTCAGACTTCCTTCCCGTGAAGAATGACCGACTGTGGACATTTAGAATGTAAAACATTCAGGGAAGAGGTAAAACATGCAAAGTTGGAACACAATAAGGCTTACTGAGAGTACCCGCTACACGCGCATTACCAAACCCTTTTGATAATCGATACAAGCAGAAGCTCAATATTGCTTAATGTTCCCAAAAGAAAAGCATATCAAAATATTACTAAAACGAACTTAAGCCAAGTATATGCAGGCCCTAGTCTGATATAAAATCACTAACCCGCTACTATAGCTTAGTTCACGGATCCGCCACCATTGCTCTCCGTGTGTACTCTGATTATGATCGTATCCCTACTCCAACCAACCACTTCTAAAGTGTGCGTTGATGGGATTATGATCAATTGTCCAAGCCGTTATACATGCATTGTCTTAAAGGAATCCAATAAGACAAACAACGCTTGGAACTAAAATTTAATGTGCATGAGCCATCATACTCTCATAGTTTTCATAAAGATCTCTATAGAGTTATTGATGCTCTAAGAATAAAATCTTATTTGCTTAAGCCATTGTACTCTCATAGTTTTCACAAGGATCTCTATAGAGTTACCAATGCTTTAAGAATAAAATCTTATGTGTTAAAGTCATCGCACTCTCATAGTTTTCACAAGGATCTCTATAGAGTCACCGACACTTTAAAATCAAATCTCATGTGATTAAGTCATCGTACTCTCATAGTTTTCATAAAGATCTCTATAGAGTCACCGATACTTTAATAATCACATTTACTAACGACACAATATTTGTAGAATCACTAACCCCAATCGAATTGGAGGTTATCCTAAAACATAAACTATCACACAGAGTAATAAATTACTTTCATATCTTATGATCAACAAGAACATATTTCAATATTTCTTGTACTTCACAAATTGCTTTGTCAATCCTTAATGGACGTATAATTCTTGACTCAAACTTAAAGCCAAACATGATCAAGACATTATCTCCATTATTGCATATGTCCAAGACATATCACATAGGATAACAACAGCCCTCCCACTAGCTCTGACATCTATCCAAGTTTCATCATTGCTCATTGAAAACTCAACCACTTGATTTTCACAACATCAAACTTAGATGTTTGTTGAAGTTCAAGGCAGTCTTTTCTATGTATTGTAGATGTTACATGGATACTTTAGATGTAAAGCACCTTCGGACAGTGTTACCAACACTTCCTCATTGAATTCCTATTACGGAATACGGTCTTTGCATCGTGCAGCCATCAAAGGGCGTAAGTGTCCGTGTAAACTTCAACATATCCACTGGAAGAATGTCTTCATATGATACCTTCCACATGGTCAATCATCATGAAACCAATTCTGACCAGTCAGTATTTGAAGTTATCTACAAATTAATCCATGCAGATCTTATATCCAAAAGATCCTTTTTACACCTTTCTGGACTCATCTAGTTGTTGGATTATCCAAGCTCATCCTTGAAATCCAGCATGGATTATAGCTTATCTCATTACCTTTCCTTATCTTAGTAGACCCAAGGTCCACTACAGATTCCGGTAATTGATACATACGCAATGTATTATCAACAAGTCATCGTCCTCATGTATGTAATACATTTCCGGTCTTATGATGACTTTTGCCAGACCTATGAAGAGGTAATATCATAATGCCAAGTACTTCAACATTGCCATGTTAAGTTCCAATCTTTACTGATTGAATGCTAGTGTCAACATCAGGTCATTATTTAAATTACACGTTCTTCCACTGGAATGCTTCAGTTGTTCATTTCCCTTTTCGAGCAATTCTCCTCAGTTCTCAAAAGGTTATGAAAAGAACATCCAAAACCAAGAATAACATGTTTAAATGTATTAGCATCTTTTAAAGTTCATCCATCTCCCACTAAATGTAGACAAGATAACTTTAATCCGTGAGGTAGATAAGCAAAGTTATCTTTCTAGTCTAACCTCCATGGTTGCTAATTTGACCATCTTTGTTGTAATTAAACAAGAACATTGCCCGTCACAACTCAAGTACACCTATCTGTCAGGTTACTTAAGTCTAAGCCATCAAATGGAATCATAACTAGTATGTTCCTTTTCTCCACTTGGCGATTCATGTAAAACATGTATCTTACGAGAGTTAAATTATGAGACATTCTCATAATTCTTATGATGAACAAGGAATCTATTATATCTCAACATCTCCTAAGACTTGAGTATTTTAGTTTCCTTTTTTTTTTTTCCTTTTTTTTTTTTTTTATGAATTTGTTACGGGTAAGCTTTGAATACCTCTCAGGTTTCAAACACTTTTCTAATGCACTTTTCTTCTACCATCAAAGGTAAAGGTAACAAATTTATACTTAGTTCATCCTTATGACTTTGTTTGATTGCACCTTACACAGAAGTGTAAGCGAAGTCCAACAAACTTTTATTCCTTCCATATCAACTAGTGAAGGAAGTCATAGGTATTTAACTTTATAAGTAAGATTCAACGTCAACTAATAGCTCGAAGCTAAAAGATTCCAAGTACCTATCCACATGGACCTTGGTGATGTTAATCTTGTTTATATGGTTAAATCACCAATGCTTATAAGGATAACCAATCAATTAACATTCATGATCATATTATTACTTCTTAAGCAAAAGCTTATTATTTATACCACGACATGAATAAATTTTGATATAAAACTCTAAACCCACAATTAAACAATATAAAGTAATATTCATCGTCATCAATAGCATAAAAGATACAATGCTTCTTGCCACACAGGGCGTAAAACATCTATCTAATGAAGTAATAAATTAGCTGGTAGGAATGACAAGATCAACTCTTCAAATCCTTTTAGCAAGAGACAGGCACATAAGCTTCTCTTCACTTCTTCCAGCTCTCCATGCATCATCGGCCTACTTCGGATAAACACCTATACTTTGCAACAAACAAGTTTGTAACAAACGTGAGTGCTTTGACTAGCGTTCAAAAACCTAGTCCTCTGAAGTAGAAGATCAATGGAGTATAACCATGAATGTACCTGAAGTCGAGGAGCTAACGTTCTTCCGCTTTAGGATACTTAGCTCATTCAGGCACTTAGGGCAGGCGTGACGGCGCCAATTTTCAATTTCCCCACAAAAGTAGCAAACTACCCCAAGTGGAACGTTATTTTGAGGCACAATCTCATTTGCCTCAACTTCCACATTTATGGTAGGCTTAGTCAAACCAAGCTTTCCATTTGAGGTCAGTTTCTTCTTCTTATATTTTTGATTCCCAGTAGCCTTAGCGGGTATGGACGAGATTTGCTTACCTTTGGCCATGTTCAACTCAGCAGCCTTTAACATGCCATGTAGCTCACTTAAGGACCATTCCATATTGTCTTTGAGATATTCCATGACGAACTTCTCATAAGACGTGGGCAGTGATTGGAGAACCAAGTTCACCATCAGTTCCCTCCCTATAGGAAATCCAAGTCTCTCCATTTGGTCCATGTACGCCTTCATCATAAGTACATGAACACTTACATCCCCGCCTTCCTGCATCCTACAACCGACCAAAGCCTTGACATACTCAAAAAGTTCTTGTCTAACTTGCTGCGGGAACATGTCCTTTAGCTTATTAATCATGTTGTACGCACTCATATGCTTGAGTTGCTTTCGCAGCTCACAGCTCATAGTCGACAACATGAGACAAGAAACATCTTGTGTATCTCTGACACGCTTTTCCCATGCGTATCTCGTGGCCCAGTTCGCATTGGTAGCAGGTGGCTCCGGAAGAGGCCCCTCAAGGACGTGCAACTTTGACTCGTGTTGAAGGACAATCCTTAACACACGATACCAGTCAACGAAGTTCACTCCTATGAGTCTCTCCTTTTCAAGGAACAAACGAAATGATAGTTTTGATGTAGTGTCGTTAAGATTTGTCATCTAAAAGAAGAGTACGAGTTTTAGTAAGTATTGATAAAATCCTCGTTATGATAATTACCCACTTGATTTAAGAAAACCAAATTATCTTAACAAGGGCTAAGAACCTACAAAATACCCCAATCCATGACGGGTTTGCCGCGGATCACTTCATGAAGCTATTTTAGGCAGGTAAACGATTTACCAATTGCAATCCGTGATCGGAACTCTTAGACACTTGCGGGATCCTAGGTACTCGCAGCACCCATTTGGCATGTTTGATCCCTCTCACACCATTCCTCATTAATCCACTTTGATAGCTCGGCTAGAGCTCGACAACTACCAAGGCGTTTTAATTCTTGGAATTGTAAATCAACCGTCAAGATACACGGTGGTACTCTAGCCCAATGGCCGGCTCGGCTAGAGCTCGACAACCGACCCTTGCGAGTTGCCACACGCACCTTCCACACAGTTACACAAAACCGGCTCGGCTAGAGCTCGACAACCGATCTTGCTTCACTAGATTCGGGTGGTGTCATCTTACGGATGGCGTGAGATTTACAATTTTGAAAAACGGGATTTTGTTTTACCAGTTAAAACGATTTTAACCAATTCTTGTCTATGTGGCGCGCGGAGTTTGTAAACAAGTTAAAAACTCTTTGGTTTTATTATTTTGAAAAGTTTTCTAGCATGCGAAGATCCTAAACATCCATGCAAGAAACAAAACGAAATAATAACAACCACGCATGTAATATAAATCCGGTAACGAGCCAATCCTATGAGCCTTGCCCGTGAGCCAACGGGCAAGACTAAGTCATCTAAGGACTAGACCGAATGACTTGATGTGTGCTCCTCCCACTCGATCCATTGCGTCTCCTATCGACCTCCGGATCCAAGCTTGCCAAGACACCCTCCATGGTTCTTGATGGTTGCTTCGGTTCTCCTTTTACAATTTACAAAATTTAAAAGGAAATGGCATGCAAGCCACAATTTCTATTCTAAGCTAATACTACAAATTACAAAGAATACGAAATCGGCATGCAAGCCGTTAAAATATACAAACCAAATAAATTAAATTATTACAAACCATTATGTGGTACAAACCACCAAATGAATGAACAAATTAATTTAAACAACCAAACACATCACATAGGTCTCAAAGGCTCAAAATGTTACCGGATACACATACTACAACCACATACAAGAAATCACAAACTACACATGGTGTGCCACACAAAACCATGCAAATCTTATATGTCTTGGTTAAGATTATCAAATCACTCAAGGCACAAATAATCCTATGTACATATGCATTAGGAATTTTAAACAATTCAAAATTCCATAGTCATATGTACACAATGTAAGTATATGTAATTAACCATTTTCATGCCTAAATGTTAATCCACATATAAATACATCAACCAAGACATAAGGCAACTTTAATCTAAACACAGCTTAAATCTGGAACAATTCCAGCAAGTACAAATAGCCCAAAAATCCAACAAAATTGATTTAAGGCAAAAACCATGCATTCTGCCAGTAAGGGGTTAGCGCCGCTAACTATAACGAGTTAGCGCCGCTAACTCAGTTTAGCGCCGCTATCGCGAGACGACATTAAAACAAGTCAGTTTAACAAAGAGGACTGTTGACTCCGACTTTAGCGCCGTTAACTAAGGTTTAGCGCCGCTAACATTGAAAAGTTAGCGCCGCTAAACACTGGACAGAACCAAAAATCACATTTTTCGGATTTTCTTGGCCATCTAGTGCAAAACCAGTGTAGAGCTGGCTCTGATACCACTGTTGGGGTTCGTGGTACACAGCAACGGAAGCATGCAAGGTCAAAAACGAATTTTCAAACATAAACAAGACCACATGGTGAACCCCATCAATGGATCTAACTCTACAACCAAGTTATGCAACTACAACAGAAAAGAGAGAAGAGATTTTATACCCCTGATGTCTCTGATTGTTGGTGTCGATCACGAATCCAAGCAAGTGACAAGCTCCTCTTTGACTATCGAAGTCCACCCCGGGAAAAACCGTGATCTTGATGTACTAGCATCCCTTAAGCATTCCTTCCTATATGAAGAATGCTTTCTGGAACAACAACCAAAGAACTCCAGGAACTCTCACTTAGATTCTCTCTTACAACTCACAAGAACAACCACTTGAGGCTTCTTATGTGTGTGTATTTTCACCAAGAACTACAAGAGAGTAAAATGAGAGAGTGCATGTGTTTTTTATGAACCTCATCTGCCCCCTGGAACTCCCAAGGCCGGCCATAAAGAAATCCAAGCAATCCACATGCATTGGTGTAGAGTGGAGGTGAAAGGAATAAAGTTGTAATCTGCCAGACGGGTTAGCGCCGCTAACCGCCCAAACATAGCGCCGCTAACCACTTAAGGTTAGCACCGCTAACGCAGCCAAGTTAGCGATAGCAGGGTTTAGCGCCGCTAACCCTTCCTGATTACCAACTATCTTTAATTATTCATTTCCAACCCTCCCTTTTAGGTTGTTGTCAAGATCAACCCCCGGCGTGTGACCCGATAGGCCCATACATCATCGGTAGTGATCATTTGGCGTACGTGTGACAGTGGGCATACTCCAACAATATATATATATATATATATATATATATATATATATATATGTGTGTGTGTGTGTGTATATATATATATATATGTATCTATCGGTTTTATTTTGTCATAAACCCATCTTTACCAACATTCTTCTTTTAATTTTTACAACTCATAGGAACAAGGCTCAATCTTTACACAATATTGTTCATACATGTTAGATTTGTATGCAAATAAAAGCCCTAAGAAGATGAAGAGGGAACTATGGTGAGAAATTTTACCTTTTGAGAGGAATATTCAAAAGATCAAGTGAGAAGACGACAATGAAAGAGCCTTCAACTGTAGATGCACCGTGAATCAAAACTCGGGCTTCAACCATAGCTTCACCCATAAGGTAAACTCTTCTTTCTTGTAGTGAGCTTGAAGATTTTTGAGTGACAAAGCAAAAATGGAGGCTAGGGTTTTTGTGGGGAAGATGGGTAAAGTGATAAAGTGGTGAGATGAGAGAGAAATAGGGCAAAATAGGGTTAAAATCCGTCAGACACCCGACGGACGATCGACGGTCGATCGTGGCATTGACCGCGAGTATTCAGTTTCAATTTGACCGTGGTTCGACCGTGAACCTTCTAGAAGCACAATTTTGAAAGGTTTCACATAATCAAACTTTATTTCCTAGGGAACATGTTCAATCATTCCTAAACCAAATCTCATTGCATCAACTACTTCTTTCTTAATTGGTTTAGTATTTATGTCCGCAATATTTTTGCATTTTTGTGTGTTTGAAATATTATTTCTTTAATATATCTTAACTAATTTTAAAGCATGTATATATCTTCTAAGCACTATTTTTATGAAGTCACAATTATGATTTATCAAAGTAAGCTGTCTTAATTTTTAATATGATATCTTTTAAATTTTATGACAATGTTACTTGTGATAAAATCTAATTTGATTCTTTAATTACTTAAACCCAAATAGTGTATATGAAAATGAAATCTATGGAATTTAAGCAAACTTTTTAATTCTTTGACAAATGATTTATTATTTGACTATACATTTCAATATATAGAAATATATAACATATATTTCCATATCATTTAGAGACTTTTAGCCAAAACATGATTTGTGAGAAATTCAAGCATTGCATATAATCACTTAAGGCAATATGATGAACATGAACATGGTATATCAAATTTTAAAATATTGTTCATCAGTATGCAATTTTAACTTTAAGCACAATATTTCTCACATTCAAAAGCAAATACTCTTGTTTAGATGTAGTTTAACTATTCTAACTTTATGAAACCATACATCTAGAATTATTAATCAACTATCAAGTTTCACACATTTTGACATATAATGATTTTCAAGATAGTTTAATGTTTGTCTTGCCTATATCAAGAAGGACTTCAAGTTAAATTTGTACGAGTTAGAACACAAGTCCAAATGATAATATTAATATGTCATTATAGCACCACATATTTCAACTTTGTGACTCAATCAAAAGGCATTTCACATGAGTATGGATAATTAAGCATTTTTACACATATTTAATAAGCCATGAAAAGTGTATGATAATTAACTTATACCTTTTACATTTTATATATAAGTATGTAATTATATAATTATTTCTCATATATACAAATGTTGATAAAGCCTTTTTACAACTTATTTTCTTATGACTTTTATTAATGCTTTTGCTACCATTTATTTATTTTTACAATAAATCAAGTTTACGTAAAGCACTAGATACAATAAACACATTTAAACATGTCAAGTAGTTTCACATAAGTTCTCATGACACTTTCAACACATAGATGTCAACATATAAAGCTTTGAGAAGTGAAAAAGAAACTTATCTTGATTGTGTTTCACTAGTGTTGTTCAAAAGCATTATTCTTGATGAAGTATCATCCAAGTCTTTCATCCACACAAAACTTCAAGTTGCATTAAGAATTATATTCAACCTCAATTGCAACCTACAACTCAAACATATTTCATATGTGTGGTACCCATCTTTTAATGGGTCCGGGATTGTTAGTATCAAAAAACACCTACTTTAATCCACCTTTGTGTTATCTTCCAACCTTTATGATACCAAGTATTCATGTAGGCAATAGGTTTATGATAACATCTTGATCTTTAAATCACCTTTGATCTAGATCTCTTAAAATCAAGCTCATGCCTTGAAGTTGTAGCATAAACATTTCTCATTTGTTCATTTCTTGCAACCGTAGGCATACAAGTGGGAGAACTAGAGACAATATTACATTTTTCAAGTTTTTGAAAATTCTAGTGTGCCGACGGTCGATGCACGGTATCGACCGTGGATCGACCGTGAAGCTCCTGGATTTTTTCGTTTGCTCTTTCTTCGATACACATGCTTGGTTCTAATAGGTTTCTTGATATGTTACTTGTTTCAATTAAAAACCCAAGACTTCCCTTGTCACTTGATGGTTGTTGAACTCTAACGTTCTCTTCTTTGAAATCAACACAAGTAGAGCAACCTTGTGACATAAAATTGGATTCTCTCAACTCAATAATTTTCTTAATCAATATTTCATTAAGAGCTATGAGATTGAGATTATCACTTTCAATATTTTTCAAATCATTGGTCTTTCTAATGAGTTTTGAATTGATATCAAGTAACATATCACATCTATCTTTTAGCTCATCATAAAGATTATGTGAGCTATCTTTACTACTAAAAGATACCTCATTTTCTTCAAACGCTATGAAGCAAGCAAGTTCTCTTGATCTCTTTTTTTCTTCATTTCTTCTTGCCTCAAGCTCCTCAAATTTACCTATATCTTTCCATAATCTCTTGCACAAGTGTAAGAACACATATATTCATATTTACTTCCCTTAAGAGATTTTTGAATAAATATCAATGCTTGTTCATTTTGTGACATATCTTTATCAAGATCATTTTCAATAAAGTCACCCATGTCATACTCTATTGATCTTAAGAAAGTCAACATGTAGGCTTTCCAACCCAAAAATGTATAATCAATAAACATAGGTAAAGTAGCCATATAAACCCCCAAACTAAGGTTATCATTTAAGTCCATGGATCTTAACTCAAGATTTTTATATAAAATTGTTTTCTCAAAACATTTATAAAGCAAGTTCTATCTCAAAAACAATTTTAACAAAAAATTTTAGAGCAACTTGCTCTGATACCAATTGTTGGAACCTAGAGGGGGGTGAATAGATTTATTTACTTAGTTTACCAATTTTTTACAAATAAAATTTGTAAGTTGTGTTTAAAAGATTTTTCTTGAAGTTTATAACACAACAAATATATATACTTGAAATAAAAAGAGTAAGGGTAAAAAGATTTCACCAGGAGTAGACAAGAGATTTATAGTGGTTCATGCAAGTGTTAACAAACATGCACTACATCCACTCCTTGGCCTCACCCACCAAGAGTTTGCTCCACTAGCTTCTCTCTTTGAAGGTAAAGATAAACCTTTTACACTTCTCTTTTTCACTTGCAAGAATTAATACTTCAAACTTGCAAGTAGGATAAAGATAACCTTGCTTCACTCTAATTCTATAGGCTAGAGTTGATCCTCACTTCACTCTAATTTTAAAGCCTAGAGTTGATCCTTACTTCTCTCTAATTCTAAAGGCTAGAGATGATCCTTACTTCTCTCTAATTCTAAAGGCTAGAGATGATCCTTACTTCACCCTAATTTGGAAGGCTAGAGTTGATCCTTACACTATTACAAAATATATGAATGATGTTGTAATGTTTGAACTTTGATGGCTTTCACTCTTGCTTTGATCTTGATCTTGAAAGATTAAATAATATCAAAGTATATGAGCCCACAAGATATGAATATATGTTATGTATTTTTGCTATGCAAGAGGTTGGTTATGAATGAGGTTTGAGTTGGTTTAAATAAGGAAAAAGAAGTAAGCTCAAAAAGTGTCCAGACATCTCACGGTCGATCCACGGTCGACCGTGGCAAAAACCGTAAGCTTCCTGGAACTTTTTGAGCCTTTCAATTATAGACGTTGGACTTTATTTAAAACCACACTCAACTCATTTTTACCATAAAAATCAACTAAAAAGTAGATGTTCAAAAGGTTGGTTGATCTCATACTTCTAAAGTTTGAATTCAAACACAAAAATGGAAGTTTGGAACCAATACACAAAGTATGTTGAAATTTTACCTCTTTGGGAGATTCCTTTTCCAAATATGGTTGTGTATTGTTTCAAAGTAGGATTGTGTTTGGTATTTGCTAAAATGGTAAGCTCTTAGATTTAATCAACCAACACCAATAAGTTTATAAAAAATTTGTCCATTTTTATAAAAGTTTTTATAAAAATAATTTTATAAAAACTTAAACTTATTTAGTTATTTTATTTGTAAGCTCATATAATTCGAACTCTTGTTTGTAGATATATTCGTCATCGGCTTTGAAGATGTCATCTTCACCTGTTGAGTACGAGTTCGGTTGACTTGAAGAAGAAGAACATTTAAGAGTTGTGAGCTGAGCAGCGACGGTTGATTCACGTTCGACTGTGGGATCGACCGTGAAGGTTCCTTTATCTTGATTTCTTCTTTTCTTGTCACTTGATCATTGATTTTAGGTTTGTTGACCTTTAAAGAATGTAGCATATGAACATATGAATAAATTTTATAAGCAATAATATTACTTGTTCATATTTTTATCATCATCAAAATAAGGAGTGCATTTCTTAATGTGTGACCATGTATGCACTAACATAACTCGTATCAACTTACCACATACTAGGAACTCATGATCAGATATCTTTAACATATACTACCAAACAACTTTCTCTGTTTCTCATAATAAGGTATGTAATATTATCAATACTACATTTATCTCATATTCATTTCTTATCTTTTTCACATACTCTAAACAGTTATGTATTACCCATCACTTGATTCACAAGGCACTACCATGACAATCTCAAGCTCAACTGCATACCATATGTTCTTTACACACACTGACCAAGTGTTGTAAGGACATATTATACACAACTATTCTTCGTGCCGTCATGGAATACCCCGATTCACAAGCTTAGGTCACGTATGGCAAAATCAACTAGACATGCATAAACATTACTACTCATGCTCAAACTGTAAAACAGATAGAAATTCATAACTTCTACTAACTGTATGCTCACTAAGATTACTGCCCCAGGGATAGCTCCTCTTGACTTCAAAACCACTGTTTAAGTTCAGACATCACACTCGTGTGTGCCCAAATCTCTTAATCATTGGCTTTGATACCAAGTTGTAACACCACTTTTTCCAAAATAGCTTTTAAAAATCATTATCTACTGATTAGCACTCTAAAACATCAGAGTTTGCAGAAAAAAAGCTTACATCACTTAGTGCTAACGGTCTCATAAAATTAGTGTTAAAAGTACTCTTTTCAAAAGCTTGGAGCTATCCAACTCTGCAAAGCATTGGGGGCCTTACCCTTACTAGAATCTGGTCACCTGCAGGCACAACATACTAAAACGTAAGCTTTCGCTTAGTGAGCATACTAACTGAACAGATAAACACATAAAGCATGATTAACTCTTCTCAGGATGTCTCACATCCCATTTATAGTCTGCAAAACAATCAAACTGTTAACTTGTCCCGGGTTATGATCACACCTCCCGCGTAACCAAACCTCCGACACTTTACTTGGGTATAAGGATCTCAATATACCCCTTTAATATTCCTGGATACAAAGTATCCACTTTTCTTTGTACAAGGCTTCTCTAAGCCATGTACCTGCTATATTTGTGCACAAACATATCACATATCATAACACAGATATCATACTATTCGTTTAGTGCATAAATGTATACTAATCATATCAAATACTATAACATAGTGCTACTGAACCTCTGAACAGCAGTCCTTAACATCACATATCAAACATACAATTGATATACTGTTCGCTTAATACATATACATATGCTAATCTAATTAAAGGTAAGTACACTCACCTTAACAGCTATTCTCTATCATCGAAACGTAAACTCTTATTGCCTACAAGCAATAAATAATACTACATAAGCTTCTATACTTAACTGGAAGAGACACTGATAAAACATCAATTCGAACAACTAAACTAAAATCTGGTTGACAGCTTGCGACCGCAAGCAATAAACCTTGCGACCGCAAGGGTCCTTATGCTCGCAAGGAGGGTTCTAAGCTTGCCTACAACCGCAGGCTATGTGCTTGCGATAATAAGCTTGATTCCTTCGTCCATAGACGGTAATCTCACAAAACACACCCTTACGGTCGCAAGTAACCTTTCTTGCGGCTGCAAGGGGCAAAACAACTGACATACTAAAACACTTCCTTGCGATCGCAAGGGATAACCCTTATGGTCGCAAGGACAGTCGGTATAGCAGGTCTTCCTGCTCTATTCGAACAGCAGCTGCAAAACTTCATTTCTTTCACCTTGAACGATTCTAAATCTGGATTCATGCATAAGAACACTTCCCAACTTATACTACTACTACATATACAACTAAACAACATCAAAACACAAGAACGCCACACAAAAACAAGGATTCAACCTACGAATCCATTTCTTGACCTAAATCTTCAAATAAACATGAAGAACACGTACCTCTTGCTTCTAAAACACTAAAGACTACGAAATCTGCTATCAACCTCTCGATTTCTTGATCATAAATCAGAATCATCTTGTGCCTTGTGTGTGTACGTGAGTGTGTAAATGTTTCCTGATGGTTTGACTACTAATGAGTCAAATAAGACTCATATATATCTAGATTTTTCTGAAATGACACAAACAGTCCCAAAACTTCTCAAGTTTCTGAATTGGCAAAACTAACCCCATAACTAGTAACCAATTTACACATAAATTGGTATAAACTCATATCTATGAACATACAAACTTTGGGGTGTTACATAATATTTGACTCCTTAGAATTCGGATTTGAAAGGTTACTATTATTAAGAAGGCTTTGAGCATGTTTATATGAGGTTATGTTGAATTCAAATTCGAAAGGTTTCTATTTGTTAAGACAATTTTCATTAAGAAGGCTTCGAATTCAAAAGGTTACTATCATTAAGAAGGCTTCGACTTCGAATTCGAAAGGTTACTCATTTTTAAGGCCACTTCTAGCGGGTTTTTCAAACATGCAATTTGCATCCAAATTTTAAAAAATTTCATTCGAATTGCATTTTCCAATACCCTACTAGGGGTTGCTACCCCTTGGACCCCGCTATTAAGGGCGCTGCCCCGAACCCCTGTTGTCGTTCTGACTGAATCCTCTTGTCACCTAGATTCCTAAGTCAAGTTTTTGGAGTTATCAAAGTTTCAGTTATTATTCTAATGTTTCTAGATTTGGGTCATATTTTGTTCCGAGTGAACCAGATGTTAATTTCCTAGTACCCAAATTTTAGTCATCCTGCCCTTTCTTAACTGATTTTTGGTCCCTCTTGCTTAGTGTCACTAATTTTTTGTCTCAAAACCAGATTTTGGTCATCCATTCCTTGTTTATTTCGAATCTTAGTCATCTTTTATCAATCATTTCCGAATTCTCTTATTTCATTCTTATCTTTTAGAATTCTAGTCTCTAACCTTCCTTGTATTGACCAACATCCGATTACACTATATTATTTTGAAGATTTTGAAAGATCGTTTGTATGCTTCCAAAAGAAGATGAATTCGACTCCCTGTTTACATTATTTGATCACAGTCATCTATTCTCTTATGTGTCCCAAGTTTGTTTGCATCCTTCTGTCTTTCATAATCTTTTTCACTTGTTTTGATTCGGACTAGGGTGATAATTCTTGTTCGAGACTTCAAGAATATTTGATTTGGTTGATGTGTTCATTTCTGATCTATAACACTCATTAACAATCCGTCATGGCTCACAAGTGGTAGAAGACAATTGACTGGTATCTTTCAACTGAATTGTTTTTCATGATGGCTAATGAAGATTATGGACATCATGAGGGGGAGATATAAGGTTGATTCAGATGATGTTTAGTTTAATGAGATACAGTTAATGAGGTATTTTATCTAGGGGGGAGAAACTCAAATGAGAGAACATTTATTCTCTCCCGAAATTATCAACAAGGATCGAGAGCAACATTGTAGGGGGAGAGTATCCCGTTTGAGATTCTAGGGGGGAGGAAACAACATATTCTCTCCTGATGATGAATCTTTATATGCTTCTGCTATTGTTACAAATGCTCAGAGATCCAGAAACTGAAAACCTATATATGCAAAACTGCTTATATAACTAAAGACGATCAATGTCTAAGGTTACCAAAGAGATACAAGACAAAAAGTAAAAGACCTTCAAGAAGCTGAAAAGATCAAGACCCCTATTCGTTTGATCTGCAATTCACATTCCATTACAAAGAGGGAGAATGTTAAGACTGTATTATAGACTTTGGAGAAGTAAATGTAAAAATTGAGTGAATCACTAAATCGCCTCAACTGAAACCTGCAACAATCTCTTTGACACCCAATATTGAATTGAAGGACACCTATCAATTTTGATTTTGATTTTGATATGGTTAATTACACCAAGAGAATAAACAAATTTATAGACATTGAAATTTAAGGTGAGGGTACCGACTAGGCATAAACCGTTTTTAGTTATATTCAAGGAATATATTACAATATTAATTAAGTTTCAGTTACTGAAATCGATAATAGACATTGAAATTTAAGATTAATGAAAATTACTTACTATCATCATTAAATTAATATTTTTAAATTAAATTATTATTAGATTAAATTTCATTGAAACACCATTACATAATCATATAATATATTCTATAAAATGTTTCGGTTATGAATTTGAGTTTAAAGTACCTTAGAATTGTTGAGTAGCTACTTTTAGGTTTCAATACCTGTCTTTAAACTCACATTCAAACCTCAATTAGTAAGTATGAGTTACTATCATCATAAAATTAAATATTCAAATTTGAATTATTATTTAAATTAAATTACATTGAAACAACATCAAATTAAATAATCTTGTAACCGAACCATTTAGGCCCATTTACAAAAATTAGAAATCCCAACTAATATAATAGTGTCACATCATCAAAGGCTTGTCTCTAATGACTTTAAATTTGAAAAATCACACAACCAAAATAATGCTACATAAGATTATTTCTATTTTCGTTTTCTATTATATTCAATGAATTCATTGTAATATTAATGGATTTTCGGTTACTGAAATCTATCATAGACATTGAAATTTAAAATTAGTGAAATTTACTAACAATCATCATTAAATTAAATTAAATATTTTAATGAAAGTTTTATTACATTTAATTATATCGAAACGCCATTAAATAATCATATAGTAATGTATTTTATAAATCGTTTCGTTTATGAATTTGAGTTAAAAGTACTTTAGTATTGTTATAAGCTTCCACGAAGTCTGTGGAGTAACTGCAACACTGTTTAGACTCTAAACTACTTAATAAATGGCATGATTAATTAAGAACACAAAAATTATTCCACAATGAGTACCTATTCGCTGCTTTTGTCACAACGGACTGGAATTCAACCGAGTTTTACAAGCATCTTCCTCACAAGATGCCTTAGATAATTCCAACTCCTCGTTGATATTAGCATTTATGTTTTCTTGTAGAATTGAGAAATCATCAAATGCTCTTACTCATTCTTATTCACTAAACTATCTGACATGCTATTAAATATTTCTTCATACAAGACATTTTTAATTTGAATAACACGTATATCTTATAAGATTCTACAACATCAAATGAAAATTCAAGTAAAACTCACCCGCATTTCGTCGAACATGACAACCACAATTATGCACGGGATAACTGAACTCCTGTATACTCAACATTCAAAACAAAAATAAAAGAAAAAGAATAATGGAAAAAGCTATCTTTGGCTATCATAGCGGCATTCTCTTCCGGAATCAGCATAATGCAGTCCCACTTTATACCCTTGTAGCACGGATACACAAATAACTATGAAACTTAGAGCATGAAAATCAAGATTAAACCAATGTGAGGAGTAAAATCAACGAACGTACAATACTCCACGCACGTATGTTATCAAATAAAATTGAAAATAACGATAGAAGTTAGAAAGATCAAATCGTGAAATCTTCACGTTATTGTTGGGTTTCCATGAACACAGCAGCGGAAGCATAGCCCAAGAATATGAAGCATAAAAGGCTTGAAACCCAAAATGGACCAAGAACTCTATAACTACAAAATGCAACATGTAATAGATAGAGATGGAATAAGGAATTATACCATGCTCCAGCTTCTGAAATCTTTAAGTTTGGATGAACTCTAAGTCACAAGAGAGAAACTCTCTATTGATAGTCCACACCAAGTTTGTTTGATCCCCAAATGCTAGTATGCCAAGTTGTGATCTTCAAGACTTGAAATCACTCTTTGGAACAACCCACAACCTCCAATATATCACTAAGAACACTTATGATTTCTGGAGACATACAAGAACACTCAAGAACACTTATCAAAATGTATTCAAGTGTGTGTATGGAAAGAGAGAGAATTCCCTTTTATGAAATTTGATCAATTATTTCAACTTGTAACATCTCCATGACCTACAAGACTTTTATTACCCTTTTCAGCAGATAAGGAAGCCAACAAAGTCGTGCATCAGCTACCAAGATGTCCCAAAAGTCGATAACTTGAACTAAGCAACAACCAAAAAGTCAAGTTTCTGTCAGGCGGTTTCCGCGGCGCGGAACCAAATGATTACGCGGCGCGTAAACACCATTCCCAGATTCTTTCTTTCTCTCTTCCTGTTGCGAGTTGTCAGGATCAATCCTTGACGTGTGACCCAATAGGCTCGTGTATCATCAGTAGCATTACTAATATACGTGTGTCAGTGGGCATACTCCAACAAACTCCCACTTGCACATGACACAGCATATCGATAAGTAACACAGACAGAGAGCGGCCTCTAGCAAAGCATCACTGCCACCCAAGTCAACGCGAGTTATGTCATCCCAAGACAAGTACCAAATCACAACCCTATAGGTTTGATATAGCCTTATTGATAAGTGATCAATCATCCTTTCTTACACGATATCCGAGTGAACACGAGACATGGTTAGATGTCAATCTCCAGATCGTTCACGATTATGTTTCTCGATCTTGATTGATGGTGGCCCAAAATCTAGTTGCAATCGATCAAATATCATTGCAGCTTGAGCATGGCCATGCATTTTACTTCTGCTCTCAATCATCGAGGGGCCCATGGATATCTCTCTAAAACTAGAGGAACGAATCCCTTATACTACATTGCTCCGCCACATACCCCATACTTTACCCAAAAGCTCCCCTTATAACAGCCAGTTACGAACTGCGTTAGAAAGCAATCAAAGCAAAGCTGGACCATGCTTTGGAACACATGTATCTCCGGTCTAAGGACGAAATGATATTATCATCCTGAGTTACTCGTGACAGAAACCATGGAGTAATCTCAGGTGTGTGCCGTTCAGTCACTTGACCATTGCAAGCACAGGCGAAGTGTTGCGTATCTTTTATCTAATTCATTATTAGATAGCGACCAACCACTTCTCTCAGCCTTATCTCAAACTTCCTCCCCATGAATAATGACCGACTGTGGACATTTAGAATGAAAAAGCATTCTGGGAAGTATTAAACATGCTAAGATGGAACACAGTAAGGATTCATGAAAATATCCGCCCTAAGCGCATTATTAAATCCCCATTTAATAATCGATATAGTATGAAGTACAATACTGCTTTACGTTCCCCAAAGAAATATATGTATCAAACTTATAACTAAAACAAACTCAAGCCTTGTTTACTTAGGCCTAGTATGACAATCATCACTAGCCTGTAACAACAACTTAGTTAACGGATCCGCTATAAAGCTATTTGTGTGTTCTCTGCCAGTGACCATATCTCTTCAACAACCGATCACTTCTAAAGTATGCGTTGGAGAGATTATGGTCTTTCGTTCAAGCCATTTTTACCTTCATTGTTTCAAAAAATCCCAATAAGGTAAATGAAGCTCGAACTCCAAGCCATCATACATTCATTGTCTCAAAAGCCCAATAAGGTAAATGATTCTTGGGATTTTAGTTCTTATATGAAAGCCATCATACCCTAATTGTTTCAAAAGATCCCAATAGGGTTAGCGATTCTTTTAAGAACAATTTATGATCAACAACACCAAATTTTGTAGGATCGTTATCTCCGATTAAAATCGGCAGTTATCCCACTCTTTTCAGAAGACAGCACTTGAGTAATAATTTACTTCTAGCTTCTTCTTGTATAGAGCACCAAGAACATATCTCAATATTTCTTGATCCCCTAATATGGTTTTGTATATTCTATAGTCGTTATGGATGCATAATTCCTTAACTTATCTTTTAAAGTAAGGTCAGAACATTATCTCCATTACGTTGTATGTGAGTACAAATATACAATTACAACAACGCTCCCACTAGCCCTAACATTCAGTCATATTTCATTTTTGCTTATTGAAAACTCAAACTTTTGATTTTCCATATTGAAGCAAATTTTGAACTTTGAGATGCATATATATTTAAGTCCATCAATGGGCTCCTTTTCGTTTGTAAACTTTAAAAGATACGCTTGATGTAACAGACCCTCGAAAGTGTTGTCAGCACTTCCTCATAGAATTCCTATTAAGGAATGTAGTTTTTACATCAAATTGTTACAGCCATAAAAAGGCACAATAAGTATCCGAGTAAACTTCGACATACCCACCAGTAGAGAGTTTTAGATAATACCTTCCAAATGGTCAATTATCGTAAAACCATCTCCTACTAGTCGGTTTTTGAAGTTGTCTACAAGCTTATTATTTGACATAACCACTGAAATAGAGTTTCCAGATGATACCTTCCAAATGGCCAATCATCACTACAACTTTTCTTATCAGTCGGTATTCGAACTTGCAAATTTATCCATGTTGGTCTCTTTCTACAAAGAACCAATTTCACCCTTTGGGTTGCCACCTTGGTGTAGGATTAACCAAATTCAATACTTGGGTATCCACATGGATTGCATCTGACTATCACTACCTGTATTCTCTTTGTGGACTTTGGGCCCACTCTGGTTTATCAGTAGTTAATGTATCCATCATTAAGTTGTCTCCCTCAGATATAAAACTATATCTTTCTGGCCTTATGACAACTTCTACTAATTCTATAGAGAGGTAATGAATTTAATGTTAGGTACTTCAGCATTGCCATGCTGAGTTACAATCATTTCTGATTGTGTGCTAGTGCCAACATCAGGTTCTTCTGTTTAAGGTATATTTACTCTAATTTGCCTTAGTAAAATACCTAACACAGCAGCACCTCTAGATTCCGGGTTCTTCCACCTCACGTCTAAACGTAGGCTGGATAATCCAGACTTCGTGATGAACTAGCAAAGACATCCTTTCTAGTCTCATCATCTAAGGTGCGTATTTAACCATCTTTGTTGGTCTGAGATTAAGAACATTGCCCACCACTTTCATAATATACTCCATCAAAGACGGACCATTTCTAAAATGTCCGATTCCTCTACTTGGCGACTCATTTCACAATGTGTCCTAGGAGGAATGAATTATGAGATAACATCATAACTCTTATGATGGTCATTTAAAATCCATAACTAAAACACTCAACATTTCTATCAGATTTGAGTATTCTAGTCCTTTTGCCCTCTTATTCATATACTTTGTCACAGGTGTGTTTTGAACACCTTTCAAGGTTTCAGACGCTTGTCTAACAAGTTAGACATTCCCTTCCGTTCTACCTTCATTGGTAAAGGTACAAAGTATCCATAGTTACTACTCACTATTTTCTTGAATGATCTTCACATAAATGTGAACAAAACTCAACAAGCCTTCATTCCTCTCACATACACAAGTGAAGGATATGTATTTTATTTTAGCCTAATAAACAAGATTTGCAATCAACAATTGATACAAGATCAAAAGATCCCAAGTTTCTAACCGCATGGAGCTTGGTGATGCAAGCCTTATTTATATGGTTAAATTGACTAGTGTTATAAGAGTAACTTATATAAACCATTCATGATCATTCTATTACTTGTTAAGCAAATGCCACAACATGGATGAACTTTGAAATAAACCACGAAAAATACATAATTTAAAGCAATATCCATCGTTATCAACGGCATAATAGATTTATAGTTTTCTTGCCTCGCAGGGCATAAAAATCATAGATCTTTTAAAGTAATAGTCTAGCTGGAAGGAGTGGCAAGATCCTGTCTTCCAATCATTTTCAATAGGGGACAACTATTTTATTTCCCGTTATGAAGTCCAGCTCTCCACATCTTATATTTCTACTTCTTACCTGCACTTTGCAACAATCAAGATTGTAACAAACGTGAGTATTATGGCCAGTATCCAAAACTTGCCTATAGAAGTATAAGATCAGTAGAGTTTGGTCATGAATGTACCTGAAGCCGAGGAACCACCATTTCTCATTTTGTGTGTCCTTAGCTCTTCCAGGCACTTAGGGTAGGTGTGGTAGCGCCAATTTCCAATCTTCCCACAAAAGTAGCAAACTTCCCCATTAGAAGTCTCATCAAGAGGCGCAATCTCATTGCCGTCAGACTCCATAGTCATAGTGAGCTTAGTTAAACCAAGCTTACCATTTGAGGTAGTTTGCTTGTTGGTAGCCTTAGTGAGAGTGGACAAGGTGAGCTTACCTTTGGCCATGTTAGACTCAAAATTCTTCAACATCCCGTGAAGCTCCATTAAGGATTTGACCATACCATGCATGTGATAATTCACAATGAATTGCTCATATGATGGTAAAAGGGATCGTAGGATAATATCTACCGTCATCTCCCTTTCAATGGTAAATCCTAACCTTTCCAAGCGCTTCACAAGTGCTTTCATCTCAAGCACCTGAATGCTTATGTTCTCACCATCCTGCAGCTGACAACCAAGTAGGTCGTTCAAACACCCAAACCGTTCTTGCCTCACTTGTTGTTGGAACATGTCCTTCAACTCAAGCATTATCTCGTAAGCACTCAGAAGCTCCAATTGCATTTTCAATTTGGGGCTCATCATGCTTAACATGAGGCAAGAGACCTCGTTGGTGTCCGTGACGCGTTGATTATGGGCATCATGAACGATCTTACTTGCGTTGGTAGCAGGGGCTTCCGGAAGGGGATTCTCAATGGTGTGTAACTTGTCTTCGCGTCGTAGGACAATATTCAATTGCCTAGACCAATCCATAAAGTTACTTCCATCGAGTTTCTCCTTCTCAAGAAACATACGTAGAGTAAAGTCGGTGTTGTTGATGTTTGTCGATATTATCTAAAACTGCAGAGAAGTTTTAGTTAGTTTGATAAACCTTGTTAGAATAATTACCCAATGTGTTTAAAAACAACTATTTTTGACAAGGACTAAGAACCCTATTTCACCTTGCACCGTGACGGGTTTTCCGTGGATCACGTGGCAAAGCTATTTAAGCCGGCAACCATTGACCGATTGCAATCCATTATTGCAACTCTTACTTCCTTGCGGGATCCTACTAGACAACTATTGTTTCTAGTTTGGCATGTTTGATCCCTCCACACCAACTTCAAACTAAGATTTTGAATAACTCGGCTAGAGCTCGACAATCATCCAAAAATGTTATTTTGAAGTCGTAAATCAACCATCAAGATACACGGTTGTACTCTTGCCCAATGATCGACTCGGCTAAAGCTCGACAATCGATCTTACAAGTTGCCACACGCTCCTTCCACACAGCACATACAAAGGTCAACTCGGCTAGAGCTCGACAATCAACATTTGCACGGCTAGATTCGGACGGTGCATCTTATGGGTGGTGTGCAATTTACATTTAGAAAACGGGATTTAGTTTTCCGGTTATAAAACCATTTTGAGTTTGATTAACAAAAGTGACAATAACCAAAAGTTTTCACTAATCGGATACTAAACCAATTTTATATCCATCTTGTTAATCATGTATACGCGCGAGAATTTGTTAAACCATTGTTAAAAACTCTTGAGTTTTATTATTGTAAAAATTGTCTAGCATGCAATCAATCCTATAATCCATGCATAAACAGTAAATAATAAAACAACCACACGCATACATTAAGATTGGTAACCATGCCCCTAAAACCTATGCGTTTTCCCGTGAGCCACTACGAAAAAACGAAGTCATCTAAGGACATTTCCTTGACTTGGATATACTCCCACTAAACCCGCTACCTCCATTGGGCCTATCGGTTTCGTGTTTGCCAAAACGTCAATCCTTGACTCCCGATGGTTGCCTCCATATTAATTTTACACAAAAAATGAAATAAAAGGCATACAAGCCACAAATCCTATTTTCTAGTACAAAATACATAACATGGATTTTAAATGGCATGCAAGCCACAAAATAATTTACATACCAAATAAATTAAATTAATTAATTATTACATACCATGTGACTTATAATCACCAAATGAATGAATAACTAATTTAACACAACCAAACATCCACAAGGTCTAGGGCATCTATTGGTTACCAACATCACATAAACAATATGAACAACATGAACAACATGGTGTGCCACACAAAACTATGTAAACTTATATATCTTGATTAAGATTATTTCTCAAAACTCAAGGCACTAAATAATCCCATGTATATATGCATTAGTAACAACAAACCATTTTTTATGAAACATATTCATATATACATAATGTAAGTATATGCAATTATTATTTTTATGCCAAAAATAATAATATACATATAAATACACCAACCAAGATACAAGGCATCATAATATACCAAAAAATAATTTCTGGAACAAAAATTTCAGAAACCAATTTTGGATGCCAAAAACCCGACTGCAAAACTGTTTTTAAAAAATTTAAAACAATCTGTCAGACCAAATAACACGTCGCGTAACCCAAGTGGTTCCGCGCCGCGGAATCTACCTGACAGCATAACCAGTTTTACGATTTCGGGTTTTTCAGGCCACCATGTGCATTTTTAGTATAGAGGTGGCTCTGATACCACTGTTGGGTTTCCATGAACACAGCAGCGGAAGCATAACCCAAGAATATGAAGCATAAAAGGCTTGAAACCCAAAATGGACCAAGAACTCTATAACTACAAAATGCAACATGTAAAAGGAAGAGATGGAATAAGGAATTATACCATGCTCCAGCTTCTGCAATCTTCAAGTTTGGATGAACTCTAAGTCACAAGAGAGCAACTCTCTATTGATAGTCCACACCAAGTTTCTTTGATCCCCAAATGCTAGTATGCCAAGTTATGATCTTCAAGACTTGAAATCACTCTTTGAAACAATCCACAACCTCCAATATATCACTAAGAACACTTATGATTTCTGGAGACATACAAGAACACTCAAGAACACTTATCAAAATGTATTCAAGTATGTGTATGGAAAGAGAGAGAATTCCCTTTTATGAAACTTGATCAATTATTTCAACTTGTAACATCTCCATAACCTACAAGACTTTTATTACCCTTTTCAGCAGATAAGGAAGCCAACAAAGTCGTGCATCATCATACCAAGATGTCCCAAAAGTCAATAACTTGAACTAAGCAACAACCAAAAAGTCAAGTTTCTGTTAGGCGGTTTCCGCGGCGCGGAACCAAATGATTACGCGGTGCGTAAACACCATTCCCAGATTCTTTCACTAGTACAAAAATGACATTTAGTCACACCAAAAAAGTGTGACTGTATGCCTACGGTCACACTTTTTTTTCATTAAAAGTGTGACCGAAGGTCGTGCCATTTTAGGCATGTTTTGGTCACACGAAAACTTAGTGACCAAATCATATAAAAAAATGTGACCGTAGCTTAAAAGTATGACTATAAGGTATGGACTTTTCATTTTGAAATCAAACAATTCATCCGAAAGTGTGACAAAAAACCTTTTCTAGACACATAATTTTTTTATTTGAGTGACTATTGTTCAGCCTATAGTCACACAAGTCTATTATAAGTGTTGTTATTGTTTAGCTTTTAGTCACACATAAATACTTAAAAAGTAGCTAAAACCGTTTTATGGTCACACAGTGTTTTCAAAAGTGTGACTATCTATAGCCTACAGCCACACAAACGTTGTAACATCCCATCTTACCACGACACAAGCAATTCCCATGGGTCACCCATCCCTGGATTCCTCCAACCCAAGCACGCTTAACTTCGGAGTTCTCATAAGATGTGTCATCCTCGTTGTGTCATTTAAAGCCAAAGTTTACTTATAAGTCAAACAAAAGTGTGACTGGATTGTTTTAGAAAAAGTGTGACTAAATGTCATTTTTATACTAGTGTGTGACCGTATATATATCTATCGTCTCTTATAAAACTTTTCACAAATTTAATTCAGATATCAATGGCATGTCATGATATTTGGTCATACTTTATACGAGTGTGGTTAGTAATGGTCACATTTTTATGTTGAAATGTGACTAAAGGTATTTACTTACTATGCAATTGTCACGTTTTTATGTTTAAGTGTGACGAAAAGTATTTACTTACTATGCAATGGTTACACAAACAAAATATAAAGTGACTAAAAGTAGTACAAAATTTTAAAAATGACATATAGTCACACTTTAAATCAAAAGTGTGACTTTGGTTTATTTTGGAAAAAGTGTGATTAAATGTCATTTTTGTACTAGTGTGTGACCGTATGTATTTCTATGGTCTCTTATAAAATCTATCACAAATTTTATTCACATATAAGTGGCATATCATGATATTTGGTCACACATTTTACGAGTGTGGCTAGTAACGGTCAAGTTTTTATGTTTAAGTGTGACTAAAGGTATTTACTTACTATGCAATTGTCACGTTTTTATATTTAAGTGTGAAGAAAGGTATTTACTTACTATGCAATGGTCACACAAACAAAATATAAAGTGACTAAAAGTATGACAAAATTTTAAAAATGACCTATAGTCACACATTAAGTCAAAAGTGTGACTTTGGTTTGTTTTGGAAAAAGTGTGACTAAATATCATTTTTGTACTTGTGTGTGACCGTATATATATCTATGGTCTCTTATAAAATCTATCACAAATTTTATTCACATATCAGTGACGTATCATGATATTTGGTCACACTTTTTACAAGTGTGGCTAGCAATGGTCACGTTTTTATGCTTAAGTGTGACTAAAGGTATTTACTTACTATTCAATTGTCACTATTTTATGTTTAAGTGTGACTAAAGGTATCTACTTACTATGAAATTGTCACATTTTTATATTTAAGTGTGACTAAAGGTATTTACTTACTATGCAATAGTCACACAAACAAAATATAATGTGACTAAAAGTATGACAGAATTTAAAAAATGACCTATAGTCACACTTTAAATCAAAAGTGTGACTGATCTGTTTTGAAAAAGTGTGACTAAAGGTCATTTTTGTACTAGTGTTTGTTTCTCTCTTCCTGTTGCGAGTTGTCAGGATCAATCCTTGACGTGTGACCCAATAGGCTCGTGTATCATCAGTAGCATTACTAATATACGTGTGTCAGTGGGCATACTCCAACAGTTATACCTCTTGAAAGGACCGAAATGTGATGCTAGATCTTACCCGGCCTCCAAATCTACATAGAGGAACACATATTTGTAGCTTCCTCAAACAATAAATGACAACAAACGCCAACCGGTACACATACCCTCATTTGATACCATCACTTAACTTACAAACTTTAACGAATTGCATATAAATATATACTTATGATAGGTTGTAATTGTTATTTAAGAGTAATCATTAACAAAAGAAAATAATAACTTTGTGTAGTAACATATATATTTTTAGTGTACTATATTAATATATAAGTTACAATAGCTTTCTCAATAAATGTGGTATTAATTTTTTTACTTAATTGTCTAATGAAGTTCCATAAAAGAAACCGAAAACCAACTCAAGCATTTAGGCTAATTTTACAAATAATAAAAAGCTCAACTCCTAAAAAAATTATCACATTATCAACCCTTTCTTTCTAATTCACTACAGTTAGGAATTTAAGAAACCATAAAATGTGTCATATAGAACTAGCATTACACCCGCGTAATGCGGCGGCCATGACAATAGTTTGTTCTCGATAAACTTGACGGCAGAATCATGGTAGCATGATACGAAGCGACGTGATTATATTTCTTATATAAATCATCAATCATTATTTTTCAATTAAAGGTAATAAAGTTAAATCTTATTGGTTATAACTAAAAACGAATTAAAATGATTATAAAGTATTTTAGAATGATAAAACTAAGAATTTTGTTAAATATGATAATTTGAAATATTATAAAGGGTAAATATAATATTTGTAAATTAAGTTGGGTAAATAAGATTTTATATGATTTAATAAGGGCATATATGAAATTATCTTAATAAATTTGACTCTATAAAGTCAAAATTGATATTTTGATTTTGAGTGAATGAATGGTCAAAATTAATTTTTTTTAAATGAATTGTTCAGATAATCTAATTACTAGAAAAACGGTCAATACCAATGGGCGAAATCGTTGGTAAATAGACTAATTCCATTGGTAATTTGGTGATTCAAATTAGACGTTGGTAAAATGTAAAAATCCATTAAAGTGTTTTCCGTTGGTAATGGCGTTGGAAAAATGTTAAATTACCAACGGATTCTTGCTCCTTGATAAAAATCCATTGGTATTGGTAACTTTTCTAGTAGTGTAATACATTTTATAAAATTAATCTTTTATATATATTAAAATATAAGATTAGGTTAGATTAAATTGGAAGATAGAATATGTTACTAAATAATTTCATATGTTATATAAAAAAACACATATATATTAGGTGCAACATATATCAACACAAAAAAAAAACAAATACAAAAACTTCACACAGATTTTACAAATGTAGGGATAGGAGACTATACAATTAAAAACGTGTGTGGTTAAGTGATGACATTTAACAAACCTTGCAAGAATGTAGATAAACATTCATCAACTCCAACGTGCATAAATTTCGGAGTACAAATATGATCATCAAATAAATGAATCAACCTAACAATCAAATTCCACGTTTTCATCTAAAATTCCATCCTTCAATCTCAAATCTACACTAATTAATACTCTTTGAATGAACGAGGGCAGTGCAATTGAATTGCTATGACGGGGATGAAAATCGACCAAGAGTATGTACCTGATCGGCATATTGAGGTTCAAACGGATGATGAAGATAACGAAGCCGAAATAAATTATGATGACGATTATGATGATGAAACAGAATCTGACTCCGAATTACCACCTTCTGCCTCGGCTCAAATGAATTCTGGCATCATCACCGCCTTTGATCACTCTCAAAACCATACCAATGATCATTGGCCTCAAACTTACAGGTCTCCAGCTTCATATAACTTTCTCTCGATGTCACTTTGAATTAAATCTGAGACTTGAAATATTTTTAGAATCAAGGTTATAAAAACACTTGCCAATGAGTCACCCTTGCTCTGCGAAGGGGCAAGACTTACCATGCCGTCACGAGAAGGTCCAAAATGCCAGTATAAGGCTTGGCAGACCCAAAGGCCTGGCTATATGTGTCTTACCCGTCATATATATATATATATATATATATATATATATATATATATATATATATATAGGGGAGGGTTCAAACGAGAACTGTTTTTCGTACGAAAACCGCGAGAACCAATCTCAACCGTTCCTTGGATATGGGAAGTTCATGGATGGAGAGCGTGGAGGGGATCAAGTGTGGCAGAGTGCATGTGAGGAATTCATGGGTGGGCAATGACATTTAAGAAGGGGGAATTGGACGGCTCAGATTGGTTCTCGCAGTTCTCGTACGAAAAACAGTTCTCGTTGGAACTTTTGCCTATATATATATATATATATATATATATATATATATATATAGAGAGAGAGAGAGAGAGAGGGAAGTTCCATCGAGAACCAAAAAAAATGCGAGAACTGCGAGAACCGATCTAAACCGTAAAATATCTACCAAACGACAACATATTAAATTATGAAAATTATATCAAATATGCTCTTTTAATATGACATCCATATTGCTATATTTTTTTCAACAAAAAAAATTCGTTTTTGCCGGGTTTTTTTTCTAGCACTATAAGGTATGTTACATATATGTAATAAGTACTAACATATATGTGATCAGTACTATAAGGTATGTTACATATATGTAACGAATTTTTTTTTTTTTGAAAAAAATATAGCAATATGGATGTCATATTAAATAACATATCTTTGTCGTTAATTTGGTATAATTTTCATAATTTAATATCTTGTCGTTTGGTAGATATTTTAGTTTTAAAAAGATGGGGATCGGTTCTCGCAGTTCTCGTATTTTTTTTGGTTTTCGATAGAACCCTCCCCTATATATATATATATATATAGGGGAAGGTTCATGCGAGAACCGTTATTAGTGCGAGAACCGCGAGAACCAATCTCAGCCGTTCCTTGGATATGGGAAGTATCATGGATGAAGAGCGTGGAGAGATAGGGTGTGGCAGGGTGCATGTGAGGAATTCATGGGTGGGCAATGACATAGAAGGAGGGGGAATTGGATGACTTAGATTGGTTCTCGCTGTTCTCGCGCTAACAACGGTTCTCGCATGAACTTTTGTCTATATATATATATATATGGGAGGGTTCAAACGAGAACTGTTTTTCATATGAGAACTGAGAGAACCAATCTCAGCCGTTCCTTGGATATGGGAAGTACATGGATGAAGAGCGTGGAGGGGATTAAGTGTGGCAGGGTGCATGTGAGGAATTCATATGTGGGCAATGACATTTAAGGAGGGGAAATTGGACGGCTCAGATTGGTTCTCGCAGTTCTCGTACGAAAAACAGTTCTTGTTTAAACTTTTGCCTATATATATATATATAGGGAAGGGTTCCATTGAGAACCGATTTTAATGCGAGAACCGCGGGAACCAATCTTAGCCGTTGATTTGATAATTGGAATTCATGGATGGAGAGCGTGAGCCGTGAGGGGATCAAGTGTCGCAGGGTGTATGTGAGGAATTCATGGGTGGGCAATGACATTGAAAGAGGGGGAATTGGAAGGATCAGATTGGTTCTCGCGGTTCTCGCACTAAAAATGGTTCTCAATTGAACTTCTTCCTATATATATATATATATATATATATATATATAGAGAGAGAGAGAGAGACAAAAGTTCATGCGAGAACCGTTGTTAGCGCGAGAACCGCGAGAACCAATCTAAGCCGTCCAATTCCACTTACAAAATGAACGGCTGAGATTGAGTCTCCCATTCTCATTTAATTTCTCATTCTCATTTGAACCTATATATATATATATATATATATATATATATATATATATATATATATATATATATATATATATATATATATATAGGGGAGGGTTCAAACGAGAACTGTTTTTCGTACGAGAACTGTGAGAACCAATCTCAGCCGTTACTTGGATGTGGGAAGTTCATGGATGGAGAGCGTGGAGGGATAGGGTGTGGCAGGGTGCATGTGAGGAATTCATGGGTGAGCAATGACATTGAAGGAGGGGGAATTGGACGGCTTAGATTGGTTTTCGCGGTTCTCGCGCTAACAACGGTTCTCGCATGAACTTTTGTCTATATATATATATATATATATATATATATATATATATATATATATATAGGGGAGGATTCATGCGAGAACCGTTGTTAGTGCGAGAACCGCGAGAACCAATCTCGGCCGTTCCTTGGATATGGGAAGTATCATGGATGGAGAGCGTGGAGGGATATGGTGTGGCAGGGTGCATGTGAGGAATCCATGGGTGGGCAATGACATTGAAGGAGGCGAAATTGGACGGCTTAGATTGGTTCTCGCGGTTCTCGCGCTAACAACGGTTCTCGCATGAACTTTTGTCTATATATATATATATATATATATATATATATATATATATATATATATATATATATATATATATATATATATATATATAAGTCTCGTTTTTTAAAGCACATTAGCGGTTCAGGGTTATATATGGGTTGGACGATATTGATCGAATAAATTGCTATTCGGTTATCAAGTATGATTAGAGGGTTTAAATACGAACAAATGTAATTAATGATACTTTGCATCTCCTTTTTACCAGAATTTACTGCAAGCAAGTTATTTCTCATTTATGAAATTTGATGTTTAGATCCACATGCGTAACTAGTTCCACTTTCTTTGGGAATAATTTTATCTGGGTTTGCATATTCTATAAATTTCTTCCTTTATAATTAAGAAAAGAGCTCCAAAAATGGTGTAAAATTACACACAAAAAATCCAAAAAGTAATTTACCTGAAATCTGTAATGTGTGTGATATTCCAAAATGATGGGAAGTTGTATGTGTGTGTATTCAGGCAGTCTATGGACATGTACACAATGCCTCTTCATTCTATGACTTCTTTTAGAGGCACATCAGAATTGAATCTACCAATCAAGAGATCATTTGGTACTACACATGATGCTGAATCAAGCATGCGAAAACCCCTCATCTCTCCAACAAGTTTGGAGAAAGATCAAGTTCCAGTCTCAACACTCCCTATTAAGTTATATCAAACATCAAACTTAAGAATCTCTGGGCTTCCACCTCCTGTGGAACGGTGCTCGTTTTCTCAATCCGTTCTTAATGGTTAGACCGACTGATTCATTTTTTCTTTCATCTCGTAACATGAATGTTTGATAAATGTTTGTGATTTACATTACGTACATCACAATAAAGGAACATCTTTGGTGTGATTAAACTGAAGAATTGAACTAAGTTAATTCATAAGGGACCTAAATCTTGACATTAATTTTAAGTACATTAGCACTAATCTTGTGTTATTTTAGTTGCTTATAGTCATTTGATTACATGCAGCAATAAATGTCCTTTGTGGAATAGGAATCCTATCAATGCCTTATGCATTTAAAGAAGGAGGGTGGTTGAGCCTTGTGCTTCTCATGGTGTTTGGTGTTATTACTTGCTATACTGGAATACTGTTAAAGATATGCTTAGAAAGATCTCATGGACTCCAAACCTACCCTGATATTGGACAAGCTGCTTTTGGTTATTTTGGGAGAATATGTATAGCTGTGAGTATATATGATTATAAACTCAAATGTGTGCTAGCAAGCTAGGACTATAGTTAGCAAGATTCCCTTATTCCTCTTAGTTAATTCCCAAGTGGTAATTAACTTCACTTTCTAATTGGATGCAGATGGTTTTGTACTTGGACTTGTTTGTAAGTGTTGATCGAGCCGAGTTAATACTTTCATCTACCTAATCTTCACGTAATGTAAATATATAACGGCTGGCGTCTTCTTGTATGCTACAGTCTTCTTGTGTGGAGTACTTGATCATGATGAATGATAACCTGTCATCACTGTTCCCACATGCCCACTTGGATATTGGTGGGATACATCTTGATTCTTATCTGTTTTGTGCCATTATATCTACCCTTGTGATCCTTCCAACAGTTTGGCTGCGAAATCTCAGTTTGCTTTCTTATATTTCAGGTATTATCTATATATATACACCTATATTTACATAAGAAATAAAGAGGGTCTTACTCTAGAGCTTTAATTCTTTGTGTGGCAGCTGGAGGAGTTGTAACATTGGTAGCTGTGGTGGTGTGCTTGCTATGGCTAGGGGTTGTCGATGGGGTCGAATATCACCCAAGTCGAACTGCATTAGACTTTGGGAACTTGCCTGTAGCAATTGGTCTTATAGGTTTTTGCTATGGTAGCCATTCAGTTTTCCCAAATATCTACACCTCAATGAAAGAACCTTCTAGATTTCCATCTGCTCTTCTTATCAGGTGACTATTATATATGATTATCATTAAACTTATTGGGATCTTCTCAAGTTATGTTCTTTCACAAAATATGATTGTGGGGTCCTAAATTCACATCAAGATCGGGTCCCTTTGTAATCTCACTCTCATATTTGTGTGTGAGAGAGCATAACTAATCATGTATAACCACAACATGAGAGGATCCCATTTATATTAATATTAGTATTATTATTATGTCGGAACAATGTTACATTACCTTCCGAGTGTTAAGAACTTAGATGCAGCTTTATACCATTAAATAACCACCAGATCTAAAGGAAGATCGATCTACATAGATTTTTCTACAAATGGAATATAAATGCTCTTGTATTAATAAGTGTTATCTGCTTTTAAATAATCAAACTGTAATGCAATCATGAAAACCTTCTTAAAAAGACTTAAAGTGTTCACATCAGCTAAAAATTCAAAATCTAGTTTAATTGGATAGAGTGGTGTTAAAGATTTGTACACTTGCTATATACCTGTCACAGCAAATTTATAGTTGTCAATGTAATTAGTGTCCTACCATAGCCTTCTATTTTATAAATACCTTGGCCATTGTTCAATAAAAGAGAATATATTGTCACATCTGTTTGCCTTATGTCTGGTCACCATAACAAAAATTTTAGTCGCTTGTTCCGCGTCTTCTAATGTTGGAAGTGTTGTTAGAATTCTAGCATAGAGGTGGGATCCTTGTAACCAGTCTCGGGCAGCAGTTACATCTTTTTCGTGTCTATTCATGTCGTTCATGTTCTTGACATTTCATAATTGCTGTTTCCAGATCGGAATATGTCACCATGCCGCTAGACTTCTTATTTTTCAGTAGTACTACAACCTGCAGCAAGAACATTTCAAGTCAAGCTGGTTGATTTGTTCCAATATTAACCAGTAGCAACTTTGTTTGGGGTCAAGGAATCACATGCAATTGTCCAATAAACACAACAAAGCAAATGTATGGATAATAAACACGTATACATGCAAGACTTTTCGTAATAGACTGATACAGATTGAGAAATCGAAATAGCAAAATACAAATAGAATTAAGAACAAACCACTGAAATTGAACACAAAATTCAACCCCAATCAACCACAAATGAAAGATTGGTCCAGGGACACTCCCTTTCTCGATAGCCCAACGCTTACGAGCCAAAATCCACTCAAATGTAATAACTACCTCTCCTACAAGTAGACTCACCTCCTTTATATAAAGCAATTACCTCTAACTACCTACTAATCATATTACTATTATGCGCCTTCTAGAATTCACTATCAATTCACTATCATTACCCCCGCCTTTAAAAAAAGTCATGTCCTCAAGACTTGCTTCCAAACGAGTCCAACGATCTGGTGGTTTTCCCGGAGGTAAATCACGAACCCGTGTTTTCTCAAACCTACAATAATCCCCATTAATAACAACTTGAGTCAAACTCTTGTAGACCCCTTCATAAAGCTGCCCCACAACTAAACAAACCTCATCAATCATGACGATATGATATTTGATTTCATTTCTGACCCAAACAGTGAGATCTGCAGCAATGTCGAATTGACCTTTTTTTCGTCATTGATAGAATAGATGTTTCCCTTCTTATTGATTGTATAGTGTAACACCCCAAAATATTTTTTTAAACAGAATAAAAATCGAATAACTAAAACCGTTATCTAAACATCAAATACAACGCCCACCTGCCCAACACCCGGGACTTACGGATCCAAAGAAAAGTATTTAAAATAACATTTAGAAATCAGAGTAAGAAAATATTGCGGAAAACAGTTGTCACGCGGAAGCCTTCCCCTTGTCAACACGTGACAGTCCTGAAAGAAATAAACAACAACAGGTTAAGCTCAAAGCTTAGTGAGCACACAACACGTGTACATTATATCAGATCATGCCTCTACAGATAATGCACCACATCAAATACGCCGTAAGGTGGGGTAACCTGCTGCCGAACGAGCTCTGCTGCTCAACACATAATATCACGTATCACATACAACACAATATCACATAGAGCACGTATCACAAGATATTATAAGAGTTTAACAATTGCCAAAAGGCGGGGTGACCTGCTGCCAAACGAACACCGATGCTCAAGATACAAACCTCCGTGTCAAATAAACGAGCACTACTACTCAAGACACAAACTTGTGTGTGAGATAAACGAGCACTGTTGTTCAAGGCACAAACCTCCTTGCCAAATAAATGAGCACTCCTACTCAAGACACAAACCTTCGCGTGAGATAAACGAGAACTGCTGCTTAAGGCACAAACCTCCGTGCCAAATAAATCACAATATAACAAAGAGCACTTATCACAACATAATATAAGAGTTACTGAAATTCACGTGACTGCAGCAACAATACAATTACGGAGTCACAGTAAACCACATAGAGATCCAGTCAACGTATCACACCACCGGATCCTGGATCAAATATTATCTGATCATCAACAGATACAAAAATCCTAGATACGACACTCTTTTGTATCTCACACCCTTAATTCAGAAGACCCTAACTCGAAGTCTCGGGTCAAAACCCTAGACTACAATCCTAATCCGTTCGAAGTCCATAAATTCACATATGTGTGTGTGCGTGTGTGTGTGTATATATATATATATATATATATATATATATATATATATATATATATATATATATATATATATATATATATATATATATATATATTAAACCTGTTCGAGGCCTTAAGAAAGACCCGCTCAAAACCTTTATAAAATAATTCCTTCGGATCCTTAATAAAATAGTCTACTCGAAGCCTTAATAAAATCATCCGTTCGAAAGCTTCCGAAGCACTTCTTTCATCTTTTAAAATATATAAATATATAAATTATATTTATGTCATCCCGCTCGACTATGTGTAACTCCTCATATGTATTAATATACTATTTACACTCGGATTAAAAGATATAAATAATAACCTTCTTTTAATATTATTTCATGCCCAAAAGTTGTTGCAACTCACATGCATTCTTCTTGATTAAGTCCACTATTAAAGCCCAAGGTTTTAATTATTAAGGCAACTTTGATTTCTTGCACATCTGATTGCACTTGGTAAATCGATTCCTCATGGAGCTCAATATGTTGTTGTAAAGAACGAGTGATTATGGCAAAACAGATCAGGAAATAAAGATCCAGATGAGCAGCGTCAGAATGTAAGAATTTCCAATCAAATCAATCAGAACCGAAAACAAATTACAGTAATGTATTGCAATTCTAATTGAATATCCCACCCACAGAAATTGCTACTTGTGAAATCGACAGCGCCAACACACGAGTCCTCAAAACTGACACATCGATAAATGAAATTGAATCGTTAATCGAAGTGGAAAAAAGCGTGAAACAGCGATACATACCTATCGGAGTTGCAATTGTACCAAAAAAATGAAAGCGAAGGTAGTAGAAACAGAATTCAACAATTAAAGCAACAGATCGTGATGTGAGAATCGGAATAAATCTGCAGTTTCCAATTCAGAAATTTCCAAATTGAGAGTTTCCAAATCCGGACCTTCCACATGCAGGTTTCCAATACCGACAGTTTCCTAATTGATCGATAGTTTCCGAATTTATAGTTTCTAAATCACACTTACCAAAAGGAACAGTTTCCCTCAGCGATAAGGAGCAGGGAACTGAATATATATCGACAGTGGATAGAATGTGAATGACGTGACCTGAAATGGAATCAGAAATTGAAAGCGTTGTGGTAGAGCGATGACAGATGTGCCCAATGATAGAGATTGATTAATCGAAATAGCAAAATATAGATAGAAATAAGAACAAAACACTGAAATTGAACACAAAATTCAGCCCCAATCAACCACAGATGGAAGATTGGTCCAGGGACACTCACTCTCTCGATAGCCCAAGGATTACGAACCAAAATCCACTCAAATGTAATATCTCACCTCCTATATTTAAAGCAATTACCTCTAACTAACTACTAATCATATTACTATTATGCCCCTTCTATCAATTCCCTATCATAGACCTCATTTGAACCAATTTTACCTAACCAAAACATAAATAACATAAGGTAAGCATAATACAATCTCAACCATGTTGGAGTGATTGTAAGTATGAGATCACAAAAAAAAAACTAAACTTTACCGCATGTCTTATTGAAAGAAACGATGCCCCATATATAGGCAAAATAAATAACCGAAAGTTCTAATAAATCTACTATTATTTAATTACCTATAAATGTTCTTAAAGAACAACTATTACTCCCCCTTGAGTAAATCAATCCATTTAGCCATTAGAAACATTTTCATTTAAATTATATGTTTCAACACCTCCCCTTAATTCAAATTCCCTAATTATTTATGAGCCATGTAAATTCCCTAATTATTTAGGATCCATTCATTCTGAATCTTTGTCATATAGAATTAGCTTGTGAGACATGTTAGTTAGGTAAGCATATTCCTTGTCCTTACCCCTCCCCCCAAAAGAATTCACTTAAGTCAGCATTTTAGGTAGTTAATTTAGATACATGGAGACTTCTTATTTTTATCTCTCTTAAAGCTTTTATATATTTAAATCATTCTTTAAAGATTCCTCTAGTGATTTCGGATTTTCTTATTCAAATCACCCAATGAAATAGTTTTTCCGATGAATTTAATTATATGTTAAAACTTAGTTTGATGTTTTTATTAAAACTATTCAATATGACAATGTAAAAGAATATATCTTCATACACTTGGACAGTTGGACCACTTGATATTAAGTTTGTCTCTCTTGTGTACTTACGATTTCCAAAAGAGTATCACTATAGCCCAACATTCCATTGATATTTTGCTAATGATAATGCCACTTTGAACGAGTTAGCTTCTTTCTTTGATAGTCGTAGTAGTCCTTCATTTTCACTCAATCTAGTCTCTAACCATTCTAGATCTTTAGATCCTCTAGTCTATAGCAGGCCTATAGGGACTTTTTTGAATTTGACTCTTAACTTTAGTTGTTGTAATTTGATAGAACTAGTGCGAGAGTAACTTGTTTAATGAATGAGATTTCCATTACTTGTTAATTAAGGAATTGTACATACTATATATATATATATATATATATATATATATATATATATATATAGCAAGGGCGATGAGCTAAGCTAACTAATCTATAACATAATCTAATTATCTACCTAATTAATTACATGTTTTTGTGTTCATATAACTCTTGTTGTGGAGATTCGAAGATCGTGAGTTCCATTTCTTTTGATATAGTTTAATGCTTTGACTTCGTTTCTATTTTGTGTCTCATTAACCCCTCCGTAAGTTGACATGGTGTAAGGGTTACATACTGAAACGCCGTGGTTTTAAGATTCACACACTTTTTTTTCCTTATAAACTTCGCAACAAAAACATTAATTATCATCATTAAATGCTAAACAGCTAAAAACGGTTAACAAACATCATCGAAAATACCACTACGTTACCACGCAGTCAAAACATCTTAAATAAAAATGTTTCAACACTCATATTATAAATGCACAACAAGTTGACGAAGAAATAAGTAAATAAATATATACTACGCAACCATGTCTACCCAGCAGCTCCTACGCTTACCAGGCTTTTAACTCATAAGCTACATGCACGAGTCCGAGACACATTTCAAGAAACAAGTGTTATCTTTCGCCTCACGAGTCAGCAATAGGTATACATTACCATCTAGTAATAAAATTATTTAACAGGTTATGTTATTCACACACAAGCCCAACCCGTATCTTGACCCACCCGCATAGCATCGTTACCCCACATGGTCAAGTTTCGTCTTTAAACATCGCTAAATACATCATTTACTATCTTTATCATAATTTCACATCGTTAGCATTCTTTACATCAATTAATTCATCATAAAAAATCAATAACATCATATGCATTTTTTTCATCTCTAAGAATCGCTAATCACGTCGTACCTGTTGCTCTTAATTGGGTCTATCATCATACATTGCTATCATCACTACCCCAAACACTAGCTGCGTGATCGGCAACCGCTAGGGTTCCAAGGTCCGTCTGCACTGGCATCACATGTGTGTTAGGCAACTGTTGAGTCCCCTAGTCTGTCCGCAGTGGCATAGGTTCACTACGCGTGCCCGACAAGTCTGGTACCGATCGGGGCATGACTCCCTCTCATATACAAACCTTTGTGGTCTGTCCACTATAGCTACTCTTAGGTGGAAGTACAAACGGTGCCTATCGCTATGCCCTCCTCCCACCAAGGTGTTATTATGCGCGTTGACCTCATCATCATCAGTCAAAGACCACTCCAGTGTACAAGTACACCATGCGATGCCAAGTTTATCTATAAAACCTAACAAGTAAAATTGGTGTGCTAGCAAAAACCTATAAGGCACACTACCTCACTAGGCATCATCTCTATATCTTAAGAGTATGTCTACCCCCACCTACAAGTAATCATATAATAATCACCGTTATCACACTTTAGGCATCGTTAGAATACATCATATAACATCAATAAATAATTAAATAAACTCATCGTGTTCATCATAGAATATTTCACACATTTACATCTTTAAAGTCATCTTAAACATCGTTAAGCTTTTAAAAAATGATTTTCTCTTCGTACTCGGTTTCAGAAAATATTGAACTCACCTGATATTACGTGTAGCACCGAGTAATCTGCATAATTGTTAGACAACAATCGATCGATGTTTAAGTCCTCTAATCACATGATTAAATCACCAAAGGTTCTAATTTACATCTTAGATCAAACTCCAATCATAAATTTAAATTTTAACTATGAAAACCTAGATCAGTATATGATTGCAAGCTTCAAAAACTATAAACAATAACTGTAACATGGTTTGACATATTCAACCCTTAACCTTTGACTTCCTCATTCAAAAGTAGTTTAAAACACTACATTAGTATAGAATTACTTAATTGACAAATGAATTCCTCGATTAAGCTTTCAATATGTTGATCAAAGTTGTTCCTCCTCTAGCGATCAATGAACCCTCACAAACTATCTCTCATCTGCAAACTTCCGAATGAAATCCAGGGCTTCCAAAAGATGTTTTTTAACCCTAATGAGGCTTAACTTTCTCACTAATCACTAGTTAATCCCTAAACTTCACAATATTGTGCCTTTAGTCCTTAACCTTAATTCCCCAGTTAATTACAAATTAAAAGAATACATTTATCATCCAATTAAATTCCAAAACAAATAACGAGAATTCAAAAATTGCATTAATGACAAACTACCTCGAGATTTCTGGTCGTTACAATTCTTCCCTTTAAAAGAGATTTCGTCCTGGAATGGGCAACATTAAGTTAACAACTGGAGGTATCGAGCTCTCATATCTCTTTTGGTTTTCGAGGTCAAGTCACTGCCATGCTTATTCTCCCACAACACTCTCACTAGCTTGATGCACTTCTTTCTTAGTTGTTTTACCTTACGGGTCTACGATCGCCACAGGGTCTTCGATCAATTTCTTGCTTTCATCTACTCGCGGTTCTTCAAGTGGTAAGATGCTAGGTTCTTCAGCTAAACACATACGCAGGTAACACACGTGAAACACATCATGAATTCGTTCCAGCTCTGGTGTTAACTCTAACTTGTATGCCTGGTCTCTAACTTTTTGAAGCACCGTTGAAGGACTAATGAACCACGGACCAAGTTTCCCTCGCTTCCCGGATCGTATAATTCCCTTCCAAGGCGATACTTTTAGCATCACTTTCTCGCCAACCTCGAATACTTCGGTCGGTGCTTCTTGTTGGAATACTTCTTTTGCCTTTCTCGTGCTACCTGAAGTCGATCTTGTGCCACTACTACTTTAGCAGCCGTCATCTGAACAATATCGGAACTTGCAAATTGCTTCTTCACCTGTCTCTATGCAGGAAGTAGGCGTACGACACTTTCTCCCGTAAAGCATCTCGTACGATGCCAAATCAATACTAGAGTGGTAATTGTTGTTGTAGGCGAACTCCACTAGTGGTAAGTGTGTATCCCAATTTCCATCGTATTCAATCACGCATGCCCTTAACATATCCTCAAGTGTCTATATTATTCTCTCACTTTGCCCATAAAGGTGATAGGTTGTTCTCAAATGAACCCTCATCTTTGTTCCACGTGTAGTTTCTTCCATAACATCGATGCAAACCAACAATCTCGATCTGAAACAATGGATATCAGAACTCCATGTCTCGTTACGACCTCCTGGATATAAAGCTTCGCTAAGTTCTCTAGATTTTCGGCCTCTTTTGTTGCTAGAAAATGTGCACTCTTCGTTAGTCGATCAACAATGACCCGGATCATATCGTTACCCCTCGCAGTCTTAGGTAACTTAGTAACAAAATCCATTGTAACCTTGTCCCATTTCCACTCGGGTATCTTCAGTTGTTGTAACTTTCCATAGGATTTTTGATGTTCCGCTTTCACTTGTGAGCACGTAACACGCTTAGAGACGTATGTAGCTATATCTGTCTTTATACCCAGCTACCAATAGCTCGGTTTTAAATCCAAATACATCTTTGTGTTCCCCGGGTGAATCAAATATTTAGACTTATGAGCTTCTTGTCGTATCAACTCGCAAACTCCGCCAGTCCTGGAACCCAGATACGTCCCGTAAAAGTCTTGAGACCACGTTTATCTTCACCAAGTTCGGTCTACTACTTAACCATCACTTCACTATTTAGCTTCTCCACCCTCAAACCCTGGACCTGTGCTACGTGAATCCTCTCAAATAAATCCGGTACACCAGACATAACGCTTTTAGACGGTATGCAGTTCTCAGCTCTTTACGGCTCAACGCATCGGCCACCACATTGGCCTTTCCTGGATTAAAGCTGATTTCACAATCATAATCAGTCAACAGTTCCACCCATCATCTCTGCCTCATATTCAACTCTTTGTGGTTCTGAATGTGTTGTAGATTATTGTGAGCGGTATAACTCGTGTATCTTGTACCATACCATTAGGGGGTGTTTGGTACGGAGAGTTCAAGGCCGAGAAAAGGAAATGGAAACAAATCTCCTGTTTGTTTACACCTAAGAAATCAAGAACAGAGAAATATAGCTTTTCCCTTTCCCACTTTTCAATTCTCCGCTATACAAAGAGAAATGCTGGGAAAAAAAAATACACTCTCTAGAGAAATAAAAAAAAGGAAGAGAATTGATAGCCCTTTATACACTGATTTTTGCCTTCCAGCCATTCTCTCTCTCTCCTAAAAATTGCTATCACCGGTCCGGCCTTCATCTCAGTCGACTTCTCCGGCGGAGGTTCTTGTTCTCGCCCACTTCGTCTTCTCCCGCGAAGGTTCTTGTTCTCGCCCACTTCGTCTTCTCCGGCGAAGGTTCTTGTTCTCAGTTCTCACCCACTTCGTCTTCTCCGGCGAATGTTCGACGGTAGCATAGGTTTAGCGGCGGCAAATATTCAGCGGCGGCCTCTCTTTCCCTCTCTCTCTTTGTCTAGATCTCTTTCTCTCGGTCTCGTTCTCTCTCTCTGTTTCGTTATCTCTCTCTATCTCGTTTTCTCTCTCTATCTCATTATCTATCTCTTGCTTTTGCAGCTAAATTATCTGAACTCTGAAGGCCTAATAAATTAGTTTAATATAGGATTTTTGATTTAGTTGCTACTTATTTAATAATAAAAGATATGAAATGACAACTTGAAGATATCTGACTGAATGAATCGATCAATAGGTCCATTATCTACAAATCTAATTTTTCTATTTAATTATGTATCTTTTTTTATATATTTTGGGTCTAAAATAGATATTGTTATGACAAATTATGAGCAAAAATAATAAATTTGTTAGAATTCTCTATTGAATTTCGTGTAGTACCAAACAAGAGAAATGTATCTCTATTACATTTCTCTGCTGAAATCTCTGTGTTACCAAACAAGAGACTCAATTCTCATTCTTCAGACTATTTCTCTTTCTCAGCAATTCTATTCTCTACAGTAATTTCTCTGCAATTCCATTCTCTGTACCAAACGCACCCTTAATGTCGCCACAACTTAAGTGCAAAACTCACCACCGCTAGCTCTAAGTCATGTATCAGGTAGTTCTTCTCCGCATCTTTTAGCTTTCTAGAGGTGTACGCGATAACTTTACCCCGCTGCATAAGTACACACCCCAATCTAGAGTATAACGCATCGCTATACACTATAAAATCCTCGTTGCCTTCCACTAAAGAAAGTATTGGTGCCCCACATAGACATTCCTTAAATGTCTTGACGACATTCCCTTGCTTCTCTGTCCATACAAATGGTTCCGTCTTTCGAGTTAACTTTGTCAATGATGTAGCTATCTTCTAGAAATCCTTTATAAATCTTTTGTAGTAACCCGCCAATCCAAGAAAACTATGATTCTTGGTAGGTGCTTTAGGAGTTTCCCACTTCTTAATCGACTTAATCTTTCATGGATCCACTTTTATTCCGTCTTTACCCATGATGTGACCCAAGAATTGTACGTCTCTTAACCAAAATTCGCATTTAGAGAACTTCGCATACCGTTTTTAATCTCGTGACTTGATTAAATAAATCTTCTATCCTCAGTAGTCAAAACTTGTTCTTCATAGTCAATTTATTCAGCTCTCTATAATCAATACACATCTTCATCATTCCATATTTCTTCTTCACAAACAAGACCGGAGCTCCCCAAGGCGAAGAACTCAGTCTAATAAATCCCTTATCAAGTAGCACCTGAAGCTATGACATCATCTCTTTCATCTCTGAAGGAGCCAAACGATAAGGTGCTTTAGCAACTGAGGCCGCACCCGGCATCAAATTGATGGAAGGTGCTTTAGCAACTGGGGCCGCACCTGGTATCAAATCGATCTGGAACTCAACCTCTCTTGGTTGTGATAATCATGGGAGATCATCTGGAAATTGACATCAGGATATTTATTAACCACCTCCACATCTGCTAAAACCATCTTTATCTTCGCTCAATCCACCACGTGAGCCAAGAATGCAATGCACCCATTCGCTAGACACTTGCATTCCTTAAGGACCGATATCAACGCTATCGGGTGCATTGCAAGTGTCTAGCGAATGGGTGCATTGCATTCCTTAAGGACCGATATCAACGCTATGTTCCTTGGACATCGTTCTCCATAGGCAATAACGTGACCACCTTATGGAAGAGGAACTCGGACCAGCTTCTTTGTGCACACAATCTCGGCTCGTTTGGCAGACATCCAGTCTACCCAATAACCATGTCAAAACCATCGACATCCAACGGAAGAAGCGTCAGAGGAAAGGTATTACCATCAATATCAATCACACATTCATTGTATTTCTCACGCATAGTGATCGGTTTCCCGGCCGCTACCTTTACCTCCAACACATGTTCCAAGGGACTCTGAGGCATAGTCAACTGAGTACATAATCTAGAGAAGACTACAGACCTACTAGCACTTGTATCAAACAACAAATTAGCAGGTATCGAATTAATAAGAAAAGTTACGAGTATAATCTCAGCGGATTAGTTTCAATGCATTTAGACTATGTTAACATGCATACATACAATAATCCTAATTTAAAACTTGTTCTCACTAAAATGCTAATGATCATGGGGTGTGACACCTGGATTTTTGTATGTATGTAAAAGTCTAGTCTAAATGCATTAAGATCAATCATTTGGTATTATATATAGTCCAAAGTATATTAGGATTTGCTTATATTTGAAATAATTTTCAATTAATGTTCAATTTACAAGTGGACTTGCAATCTGAAACTCGAATAGACGGTTTATAATTTTTTATAATGTTATGTCATATCATAGTCATTGTCGAGTATGTTGAAAATGTACACAGCAGAAACATTGGTTTCTATGATGTGAATCAGGCTTAGATCCCTACCTCTAGAAGATCGACTATATATGGTATTATGTACTTAGTTCGTGGTAAGCTAGTATGCTGTAAAAGAATGATACAAGACAGTGTCCCCCGGTTGACCTTTGACAATTTTGTCAACTGTGATAACATGGATGGACGGCTATAGGTAACTTGATTGGGTTGATAATGATGTCCAGTTAGCTATCCTTCTAGAAGGTAATCAAGTCTTCTACGAGAGAACCAACCACATCTTTAATGATCCTTATCATGCACATCAAGATTGAACATCAACTTGCATGCCTCTTTTCAAAGCCACTATACATATCAAAAATTGGCTTCATTTGTAATTAAATTGGGGCATGGTTAACATATTTACCTCCACCGGTATCAACATCGTGTGTTTTATATGAACATAGTTTACGTGTTTCAACTTGTGGAAGAGTGTTCAATATAAATAAATATATATATATATATATATATATATATCTTAACAAGATCATAGTTGTTAGTTTTAATAGTTTCTTGTTTAGCCATTTTGTTATTGTATAAACACCTTTTTTATTAATGTTCAATAAAAGACATAAAAAATATTCTTATATTTATTAATTATAGATAGCACTATTTTAGTTAGTCAAGCACCAACAAGAGACTTGTTTTTTACAATTGTAGAAAAACTAAATCTCTTTTGCTCATAATTTTTTTACTCTAATTTAGCATGTCAAAATAAATATCTAACTTTACTTATCTAATATCCGGCAATAAATGCAGCTTTTCTGTATCTTTCGTTTTGTATACTGCGGTAGGAGTGTATGGCTACTTGCTGTTTGGGGACTCCGTTGAATCTCAATTCACTTTAAATATGCCCTCACATTATATTACCTCTAAAGTTGCAGCATGGACAGTGGTATAAAAAATAAGTTTTCTTTGTTGTTCTCTATTTTAGTCTTTGTAACAATCATTTATAATGCTTGCCAATAATTAGAAAAGAATGCATGTTCAATCTACAGGTTGTAGCCCCGGTTACAAAGTTCGCCTTAACAATAACACCTATTGCATATGGTATTGAAGAGCTATTTCCTCCTACTCAACAAGATTCTTATGCAGTGTCAATAACCATAAGAACTGCATTAACAATTTTCACTTTACTTGTAGCTTTAACACTTCCATATTTTGGTAAGCAAGCATTTATCCAATTTTATTATTTGACATGATGAAAAAACTTCAATATATTGTTTGCTAATCAATCTCTCGAAATGATCGAACTTTAGGAGTCGTGATGGCGTTAACTGGATCTGTACTAGAGATGCTTGTGGTATGCTTTCAATTCTCTGATAGGTTGATATTATAATAAGTTAGTTGACTTTGTTCTTTTATTTTCCAGTCTACAATTTGTCCTTGTACTAGAAATGTTTGTGGTATGCTTTCAATTCTCGGATAGGTTGATATTATAATAAGTTTGTTGACTCTGTTCTTTTATTTTCCAGTCTATAATTTTTCCTTGTGCTTGCTACTTGCGCTTACTCCATGGTCATACAACAACATTTGAGGTTTGTAACTCCTATATGTTATATCTTCTGTTACTTTTGATGAACTTCGTGAACATATTTTAGTAATATCATTCTAAATTGAGAGAATGCCTTTACTATTACTATGTGCAGATTGCAATATGTTCATTGATGATTTTTGCTGGACTAATATGTGCTATTATTGGCACGTATTCATCACTTGCAAGTATACCTACCGGTTAGATGTATGAAGAAAGATGCATGGTAGTTATTATTGGAAAATTTTAGGTAACATGTGTTGAGGCCCAAATTATTGTATTCTATATATGCTCTAAGCAAGCGAACATTTTCCTTTAAGTTACAAGGTAGGCATTAACTATTTTTATGTATGTAGATGCTCATTATACTACATTCTTTTTGTATAGAGAAATTAAGATTGTTTATCCAAGTTAGGGGTTCTTGTATGCTAAAAAAAGTTTGTTAAATTCTATTAATTTGAATTTGATTTATAAATTAAATAGGGCATACTGTTGATATGGTTTAACATCTATGTTTTGTTTACTGCTTTTGATGTGGTTGTTGTAAAATATAAATCTTTATCACTAAACTTTTTCAAAATGTATTAACGTTGGAATTTGGGAAAAAATATTTTAAACTATTTTGACTAGTTATAAGAGACTAAATATAAAAAATAGAGTTAATTGGTCGAATTGTTCTTTAACTTAGCTATTTTTGCCACTTTAGTTCTTTAACTTCAAAAGTGGTAAGGGTTGTCCTTTATAAACCATTTTATGGCGGGTTTGATTATTTCTAACGTTGATCGTTTGTTTAGTCAAGGGCATTTTAGTTCTTTTACCTATTTCTATTCTTTAATTATTATAAACAATATTTATCAATTTTAAAACATAAAAATATGTATCACTTATACTCTACCTCTCTTTCTCTTTAAGCACACAAAGTCACTCACGCGCGCGCGCGGACACACACACACACACACACACACTTCTCTCCCTTTCAAGAATCACCACCCCCACCTCACCCCCACCTCACCCCCACCCACACCGCCCACTTCCAAAACCACCCTCCATTGCTACCACCACCAGAACTCAAGACAAGCGCTACGGCTGCCATTATAACTGCCACCACCGTCCTCTTTCCACCGCTGCCACCCTCTGAGTATCGCCGCCACCACATATTTGAACACTGCCACCCTCCGTGCTCTCTATTTTCTACCGTAGAACCTCCGCCACCGATCACCGTCCTTTGAATACCTCCTCCACCCTTTGAGCACATTCGTCTTTGATTTTACTTTTTTAAGGGTTTTTTTTCAGATCTGAGTTGTGTGCAGGGGTGGTGATTTGCGGTGGTAGGTATGTTTTTCTTGTTTATTAGAACACCCCATGATTCTTCTTTTTCTTCTTTTTACCTTTTTTAACAGAGTTAACTAATAGTCAACGTTAGAAATGACCAAATCCTCCATAAAATCATAGAGGACGGTTCTCACCAGTTAAATAACTAAAACAACAGAAATAGCTAAGTTAAATGACCAATTGATCAATTTACCCTAAAAAATATATAGCCAAACACCCCAAACCATCAACTTCTTTGCTTTTCTCTTGTGTGTATTTCTCCCCAGTTATATATATATATAAATGAATTAAATTGTATATACAATAAGCTTTATGCTTTTTGATGTACAAAATAAAGCTAATTGCATATAATAGCAATATTGACAAATTTTCTTTTTGTATTTTCGGCACATTTTGCCATATATATAGGGAGAAGTTCAATCGAGAACTGTTTTCATACGAAAACTACTTGTAACGTCATTAATGACTCATTTATAGGGGTATTTTAGTCATTTATATATTTATCCAATCGTGAATTGCGTCCGGGTGAGCCGTCGTTAATTTGCAAGTCTTGATTTTTCCGAAACACCCCTCATTAATGCATTCTTAATCAACAATTAATGAATCATTAATGAGGTGCAAAAAAATTTTTTTGCCATTGAATATGGGTTAAAACCATAAAATAAAGGTCTACTTTCCCCATTTTCCCATTGTGGCACGTCATGTTTATTTTTACACATTTGCCCAGTAAACTTATAAAAAAACGTGTTAATGTGCCCATTTTGGTTATTTTGACCTGCCATAGCAGGTCACCTTTCCCCTTTTTCTTCTTCACCTTAAAATCAAAACTTTAAACCCGAAATTCTTCATTTATACTTGATGAAAATTAATAATTCTTGAGTCTATGGAAAGGTAATCGAGTTGTCTAGCAAGTAGTACAAAAAACGAATAAAAACGAATTTAAAATGTGTCAATTCATCGAAATACCGTAAGGGTGTCGAATAGGGTCATTATCGACTTTAATTAGCAATAACTTGGCCTACACTTGATGGTTTTTCATGAATTTGGTGTCCATTGAAATATAAAAAGATTATCTACGACAATCTATAAAAAGAATTATGTAAAATGATCCAGAATCAAGCTAAAAATACGTCTTTTTTTCTGCCCTGTTTTCGAACCCATTAACACAAAAAAAACGAAACTTTGAGCTCGAAATTCTCCCTCAATATTTGACGAAAATTCATGAATTTGGTGTCATTTGAAAGGTATAATGATAAATTACAAGATTCTACAAAAAATCACACAAAACGATAAAAAATAAACCCAAAAATGGCAATTGCAGGTCACGAAATGGGCACATTAACACGTTTATTATAAGTTTACTGGCCAAATGTGTAAAAAAAACATGATGTGCCACAATGGGAAAATGAGAAAAGTAGACCGTTATTTTATGGTTTTAACCCTTGTATTTAATCAAGGGCTATGATTTGTTCTCATAGTTTCCATATGAAAAACAACTCTCATTTCTCCCTTTCTCTCTCTCACCTCCCATTCTCTAAAATTTTTATGTTTTATAATTTGTTTTGTTTAAAATCAAAATGGTGGCACTGAAATATCTATGTATATTTTTTGAAAAGTGTTCAACGTTTCAGGGTCGTCTCAAATATTTCGGAGGCTCGGGACAAAATAAAAAAAAATGGATCCTTAAATATAACAAACTATATAAAAATGTAGAGTAAAAAACTTATAATTGTACGTACTTAATTATAACAATAGACAAAAATATACAATTATCAACAAAATAAGGGTTTCTTTGAAAACATCGTTTAAATATAACAAACTTATATGCAAATAGCAATTAAAGAATTACAAAATAAGTAAACTTAATAAACAATTATTCAAGTATTCAAAGTAACCATTTACAAACTAATATGCAAACGTCAATTAGTTACCAGATAACCAATTAACCAATTACCAACTAAACAATTAATTTGCAAATACCAATTAAGCAATTATAGTAAACAAACCTGTAAACAAGCTAATATGCGAATACCAATTACTTACTAGATAATCAATTAAAGAAATGTTTAGACATGTTTGAAAAGTTAAAAGAATTTCAAAACTCAGATATGCCTTAAATAAGTTAATTTTATGAATTCTACCTTTCACAAAGCCTAGAATCTGATTTTTTCTCAAGAAAACTGAATAAGGATAAAAGATTATGATTGTCAATCTTGTTCTTCCCAAATTGTGTAACTTCATCCCAAAGAGTTAAAAGATTTTGTGTGATTTCTTCTCAAACTAATTATCGATATTTTGATAAAATAATGATTTTTTTGATTTCTTCGAAATCGGTTACCACTAGAAAGTTATGCATCACAAAGAGAGATTATAATGGGAGAGAAACCGTTTTCCACGAATCTTTTATCCATTTTAGATTATGTGGGAAATATGGAGGAAACAACATTTTTTACACATTGGTCTAATACATAATGGGGTGTTGTGTTGTAATGGGCCAACAAATTTTAACGATTGAATATATGATTTCTACTTAACTTGTTAATCTCGAATCTTTAAGAAATTCTTAGCTTACAATTAACTAATAATAAAGTAACTAAACCAGTCTTACTATGTTAAACCATGTACATTACACACAATTAAAATGGCCCCTCTAATTCATGGGCCATGAACAGCCACCCCTTTGACACATCCTTTAAGATGGCCTACAGTGTTTTGAGGGCGTGTTGACAAGTATGTGTGTCTTCCCTTGTGTGTATATCTTATGAGTTTTGCTCATGTTTGTTCAAATAATTCTGGTTCTTGTGTATTTATGTTTGCGAGGCATGATCTTATTTCTAGATGTTGATAATGGTAGCGATGGTTAGACATGATGTAAAGGTTGTACTAAAAACCATGTTTAAATCTTTAGAAACACACGTTTAAGCTTAAACATTCAAAAACAGTAGGACAAAATTAATATGTTCCAAAGATAAAAGTTCATTAATAGTAATGTTAAAACTAATTTTATTTAAGTTAAAATCTTAGTGTAAGTGAATAATAATGACAACAAAGTGCATATTAACGAGTTGAAATTCATTTATGTAAGTTAATTCTAGTTAATGATAAGTAACACATATCAAATAAAACTTGATTATCTTAAACGGCTAAACAAACATTATCTAAATACTACTCTTAAATATACGTATTTGTTTACTACAAGCTAGAACCCATAAAACTTGATAATGGAACCATTTAAAAAATAAATTTAAATGTTAAACAGAAATGTTGAGATTTAAGAGATAAAAACATTATGCATACAAGGTGTGAAAATTTTTAGTTTATTAGTTCTCTAGGTTTGCAAGCATAATTAAAAGGTATGTAGTTCCACAATTCACAATTTCTGATGTCGATAAACAAGAGTTGAAAGTTCAAAACACTTAAAACAAATTTTTTAATAATATTTTTAAATGTTAAATCAAGGGCAAACTGCATCAAAATACAATGTACTTTTGCTAAACTACCAATGTATACAACGAACTTCAAATTTAAAAAAAAAATACAATCAACCCATTTTTATCTTCCATTATATACAATCGGTTACCTGAGCTACAGCCAGTCATTTTTATTTTTTTTATATTTTTCTTATTTTAAATTAATGTGTTCTTCAAGATATTTATGTGTGTCTTCAAGATATTCATGTGTTCTTCAATTTAATAAACATATAGAAGCTATTCAAACATAACAAAATCTAGATGCAGATCTGGAAATAATCAAGAAAAACCAAAAAATCCTAACTTGCAAATTTGTATACAAACGCCACATATACAAACACCAAAAATCCTAACTTGTTGTTCATATACGAACACCAGAATTCAAACAGATGTACAAACCCAGAAATCCTAACTTGCAAATTCGTATACAAACACCAGATTTACAAACCCAAAAATCCTAACTTGGTGGATCTTCAACGCAGTGGTGGTGGTGGTTTGGAGATCCAAAATTGAATAGATAAAGATGAAGAACATAAAAACCCTAAATCTAAACCAAATCTGAACCATAATCGCACCTTCAAGATAGCATTGCTTTGAATCGGCTTGTAAACCAAATCTGAACCAAAGTCGCACCTTCAAAATCGCACCCACGAACAAAAACCCTAATTGACGACAGTAGGGGACGAAGGTGGATCTGGAGCTTGAACATAAACCCACAAACAAAAACCCTAAGCCCTAAGCTGGATCTGAAACTTGAACAAAACCCACGAACAAAAACCCACGGCGGCAATGGTGGTGGTTGAACAAACCAAACTTGCCTGACGACGAATGGTGGCAATGGTGGTAGCTTCTGATGTGGAAATCGGAGGTAAAAAACTCCAGATCTGAAAACGCGAAGGGTTTGAGGTGACGATGGTTTGCAATGGCAGCCGTGATGGTCTGAAATCAAACCCCCAACTTCACGCGGTGGTGCGGCAGTGGTCTGAAATCAAACGCCCAATTTAAAGGCGGCGGTGGTGCGGCCGTTTGAACTCGGCGGTGGTGCGGCAGTTTAAAGGGGGCGATGGCGCGGCAGAATGAAGGCGGCGGTGGTAACCCTAATCAGGGGACATGAAGATGAAGGTGATGTTTTTATGGTTGTTCAAAGATCTTCAAAGGCTTCATTAATTTTGAATTAAAAAACCCAGAAAAAGAAATAAAATAATAAAAAAAATGAAATTACCGGTTGATTACCTTTTACTATAGGTCACTTGCATACAATGGATGATAAAACTGGGTTTGTTGTATTTTTTTTTAAATTTTGAAGTTCGTTGTATACATTGGTAGCTTACTAAAAGTTCGTTGTATTATGATGCAGTTTGCCCTTAAATCAATGCAAATGTTTGTTGTTGTTGTAGTAGTATTTTGATGGCTGCATGCCTGCATGAAAATTTTAATTTATATATTTCTCTCTTTTTAGGCATGATAAGTTAGATTAATATCAATATCATCAATCAAGCATGACAAAAGAAAATGAAGTTATGACAAGCTTGCATACATAAGCTCTATAAATTAAAAACACATACTTAAAATCTATATATACAAACATATCAAAACAAGTATATCATGATGACTGAAGACCATTATATGCTTAACGAACGCAATGCTATTAAGCAAAAAACATTTTATCAAACGATAAGCTACAAAAAACAAAAAAACAAAAAAACAAAAACAAAAAAAAACAAAAAAAAGAAAAGAAAAGAAAAATACATTAACGAATTATTAGTGACCCGTAGACCTATTTGATCAATATAAGTGGTGGTAATCTGATATAGTGTAATTGTTGAATAACTATCGGAGAGCTTATAAAAGTATAAAGATCTATATTGTAATATAGCCATACTTTGATTCCGTTTATATATCATATGTTTTTTAACTTATTCTCTAAAACTAAGGGGTGTTTGGTTCGCAAGAATTGAGAGGAATTGGTTGGAATTGGAATTGAGGATATAAACGGTACGGGTTCGGGAACGATAAATGGGGATGAGGACATGAAACCCGATTATTTTAAACAGGGACGCGGATGGGCTAAAGATCCCCAGATTACTTGATACCCGGCTCCGATTACCTGATACCCGACCCCGATGACCTCATAACCAAGTCCTAATTATAATTTAATATTATATATATGTATATTAATATACATAAAATTATTTTTAAATACAAAATATACAAATTTTTATACACTTTCAAACAACTAAATTTTAATCATTTCTTTAGTTTGAATTGTTTGTTTTTGATATTTTGAATGCATTTAAACTCTTTAAGAATTAATTTCGACTTAAACTTGTTCGTATTCAATAATGTGTATAATTTAATATGTTTTCAAAAACTCATAGCAAAATCTTAAAGGTAACGATCACCAGTGAAAATTCATATTTTTACTTTAATAATATATCCATGATAAAAATTACATTAAACGAGGAAGTAACACAGTGAGCTTTCTTTGTCCAAATAGAAATAGAATAGACCTATCGGAAGAACAACCATCCACCCACCGCTCGCTTAGTGCCATTTGCAAATTATAAACAATCCTCCGTTCGCCGGAGACGCCGTCGTAAACCTATACGCCGGTGCCTCCGTCGCGCAATTCCTACCTGCGATAGCAACCTGAAGTTTTCCCCAATCTTGCGCATTAGGAGATCACCGGAGGATTTGAACAAAAAAAGAAGAAACAACGTGACGCTTCAAGAAATGGCGAGTAGCGGCAAGCTCTCGCCACACGTGATTGTGGTTTCATTGGCCATCGTTTATATCTATTTTTCGAGTATTTTCGTGTTTGTGGATCGATGGTTTGGGCTCCTTTCGTCTCCGGGTATCATGAATACCGTCGTTTTCACCGCGGTGGCCATCATGTGCGTCTGCAACTACGTCATCGCTATGTCTACGGACCCGGGTCGGGTCCCACCTTCTTTTACACCCGACATTGAGGACTCAGATCACCCGATTCATGAGATTAAACGAAAGGTATATAAAATATAATGCTGGATCTTTTCTTTTTCTTTTTTGAAGTTCTCTTAATTCTTGTTCTTTTTATCAAATTAAAGCTCTTATATGCCCTTTCTAAAATTATTTCTTGAAATTATAGTTGATCCATTGTTTTGATTCTTGAGGGTTTTGCTTTTGATCTGGTCCTGCTGTCATGGTAAGAACTAGTAGTTTATTTTGCTGCAAATCTTTGATGGAATATTATGCCCAATGAGTTCCAGTTATAGATTGTTATGGAATATACTGATTTCAACTCTAGGTTACAAACTGCACATTATGATTGCAGATGATAATAATGTTCTTTCTTAATTTGTTATGGTTTTCTTCTGATTCACCAATTGGGCTAGAAGAGGGTGGATCCGTGGATTCTCATTCTCTTATGCCACTTGTTATCATTAAGAAACAATACGAGTTGGGTATGGCCATAATAATTTGGACTTCTTTAACCAAAACCTGAAATAACTTATGACCCTCTTATCAGAAAACAATGGGTTCTCTAAAAAGAGGGAAAACGAAAACAGATTTACGTACTTACCAACTAAATTTCATTTCCTCCTAGTCGATCTCTCAGTCTCACTAATGTGTCTAGATCCTTTTAGACATAAATATAAATTAGATATGGTAATAATTGATGCACACTTTTCTCTTTTTGAGTATGACCTCTCCTGAAGTCTTGTGTAGTTGTGTAAAGCGGGTTACGTTCAACCAACATTCGCCAACAAATCATAATTTTATTTTTGGTCATAGAGTTGGTTTTTCTACAGTCACAGCTTATGGTAATGATAGGATTACATGTTAGTTCAACATCTATGAGTACCAAGGCACCATGTTGCCGGGTTGTTCATGGGTTTTAGGCTCCAAACTGCATTCTTTTTCTTGGTAAGGCAGTTTACTTTCTAAATCGTATATCAGTTAGTTATTAAGGGGTAAATGTGCATTTAGAAAAAGATCCATTTAACATGGGAATATGGGATAGAAAATAGATATACTTGTACTTGGGCGGCATCTAATATGGTTAAACATGAGAAAAGTGGTAGGTCTTGCCTTTTAGAAGAGTGAAGTGGGGAGCGTTCTTTAGATTAAGTAAGTACTGGTAGGTTTTGGTTTTGCAATAGTGGACGGCTGGACGCCTGTCGGATAGTGTAACATTGCAGATTTATTTGATATTTTGGTGCAAGTTGCTGCAATTATACGAGGGCTTGAAGGAGTTTTATGTATCTTAATATCGTTAATGTTATATTTATTTTTAATAATCTATCTACTGTAAGTGCCATGGGAGTAATTCAGGTTATGGAAGTTGTATTTTAATTGTATTACGAACGAAAAAGAAAAAGATAGAATTCATTCAAATTTTATTAGGACAAGTGTTAAAAATAGATTTAGAAGTTTAGTATATTGATTATTGAATGATATCCTTATAGAGGTGTGGCAACCCTCTGTATATTACTCGTTGATTTTTACCCCTTAATTTACCAATGACGGCGAAAGTTTTTCTTATTTTATTTCTCTTTTATGTGTGCGTGAGTCTATAAGAAAATTAAAAAGTGGGAATGAAATGGTTGCAAGGGTGGAGAATAGGGGAAAAAGTGCTTACTAAAGTGATATGACTAACATTTTCAAGCTCCAATACTGATCTGTAAACCCTAATCTACTGGCCTAACTAATGGATCTTTGCACTATTTAAATACGATATGCAATACCATAAGAGTATCTAACAGCCAAGATATCAACTTCAAGTTTCCGCTTTTATGTTCTCTATTAATCAATTAATGCCCAAAAATGGCATCATCAACTCGCACGGCAACAGCAGTAGAGTTGAACACCTAAATGAATCTAGGTTATTACATTCTAGTTCTAGATTACAATAGGTGTAAATTCTTCATCTAATCTATATGATATTATACATCCTATACAAAAGTTGTTATTTTTTTGACTATGATGTATGTGAAACTGAGTATACACCACATACGAGTGTAAGTTTAAAGCTTATTCAGTTCAAGAGTTTATAGATATGGAAACAACCACAAAACCCTTATATGAAGTATTAACACGCTATAGCCACAAATAACAACAATATCTAATATTTAAATGCATATCAACTTCTATGAGAGTCCCACACCTTTATTCAGACTATCTCCACACAGTTGGAACCAGTCTATCTTCCTATAAATTTTTTAATTTCCAGATAATTGAAACACGTCAGAATGAAAGCATGTTTAAGTTTGTAAGTTGAGTTTCTTGTGTGTTCGTTTTGCAGGGTGGGGACTTGAGATACTGCAAGAAATGCCGTTTATACAAGCCACCTCGTTCCCATCATTGTCGTATATGTAGACGTTGCGTTTTACGAATGGTACCTTTTTCTGTCTTTCTGGATTACCTATCATCATATACATCCATATTAAACTAATTCTGTACTTTTGAAGGATCATCACTGCGTGTGGATGAACAACTGTGTGGGTCATGCAAACTATAAAGTCTTCTTTGTGTTTGTTGTTTATGCTCTCGTTGCATGCGTATACTCTCTGGTATGTTGCATTATAATTCTTCTCCATTACTTGATCTTGTTGGGTTCAAAGTTTTATTTTATTATGATGATTATTCCGTGGATGATTAGAGTTTGCTCGTGGGTAGTTTAACTGTTGATACACAGCAAAGTCAAGGATCATACAGAACTGTATACGTAAGATGGCATCACAATCGCCACCAGCTCTTGTTCATCTATTTATATATTTATTCTCTTCTTCGTTCGCCTGCTTGTTCATTTGTTGGTTTTGATTTGTAGATCATTTCGGGGCTGTTGCTAATTCCACTGAGCATGGCTCTAGGTGTCTTTTTGGGGTGGCATATCTACCTTACCCTACAAAACAAAACCACAATAGAGGTTCTTTTCCTTTCCTTTTTTTTAATAAAATTAAATTACCCAAGAAACCTATAGAAGCATTGAGATATCAAGCCATTGGGGTTCATTATTTGAATGACATTTGTTTTACACTCATAGCTATAAAAGAATAATGTGTGTAAGGTGTGTGGCCTACGCAGTATTATGAAGGGGTGAGGGCTATGTTGCTTGCAGAACAAGGAGGGAATGTGTACTCACATCCGTACGATCTTGGGGTCTATGAAAATTTGACTACGGTATACTCCCTTTTCCTTTCTGTCTGTCATGGAATGTTATTAGCACTTGAGAGCGTTAATAATGTTGTAGCTGGTTATACAAATAGGTGTTGGGTCCGAATATCCTTTGTTGGGTTTGTCCTGTGTCCAGCTACATAGGATCTGGTCTTCGCTTCCGCACCACATATGATCATCGTGTTCCAACTACAACTACAACTAGATGATGAACTATACAGACACATAATCATATATATCTCGATCAACAGACTGACGTGACTAATGAATGATAGGAGGGGATGAACAAAAAACTAACTGGCAGGCTCAGGTGGATTGGATTTGGGAGGAAGAGGGAGGGGAGGGTGATAGGTGACATTTTGTATTACTGACTAATAGTTGCTTGTGTAGATGCATACAATGACAGAAAACTATAAGTTTCAGTTTTGAAAGGGATGGATGATGCATACATGGATGTTGCCTGGTTATGTTTGTATATAGAATACCTAGACCTCACAAATAATAAATTTGATTTGGGTTGGTGGCTTGGTGCCTTTGCATTTGGTGATTCATATCTATGCTTTTCCTTCACATTTTGACTTCGATCATCTTTGCATCAACAACATAACGTTGTTATCATGCACTGATCATGGATCTTTATGAACAAACCATGCCTGATTGTCTGGGAATTAAGATGCCATTGATATTTGATAATGAGTTTCAACTTTTCATCATATCTCTTTTCTAGTCAAGTTTTGCAGCCCCTTATTACGTAAAAGCCATAAATATTGTAATCATTTCTGGGTTGATGTTCATAATATTTCAAATGTTTTCATCTTGGGACCGTGGTTAATATAGGAAATAAATAAATAAATAAATAATTTAATAAAAATTCCAACCCCCTTTCCCTTTTAAAAAATTAAAACCCCAATGTGTATCTTTTTTTGAATCTACACAATCTAACCGTCTCCCTACGAAAGCCGTTTAGTGGTCACTCAATTGCTCTCAACCATCACCCTCACCTAAACCGCCTGTCTCCTTCTGTAACTAGCACCATCACTACTCCTTTCGTATTTATCTTCTCAAAGTCTTCTTTGTTTTAGATGTAGGGTAATTGTATTTTCTTTTTTCAATTTGTGTTTAGGTGTGTGTTGTCCGTCTATGTTTCGATATCTGTGTTCTTCTGATTTGGTTCTATTTGCATGTAATCAATTGTAACGTGTCGATGGTAGGGTTGGTCCAATCAAATTTTTGGGTGTGGGTAGAATCTTAAAAGGAGGTAAATTCTTTTCAACTAAATTAAATTAACATAAAATATATGTACTCTAATTGAATATTATAAAAGATAATAGTTGTGTTAAATAAAGTTTATGTATAAGATATAGTCCTAAAATTTTTATATACAATCACAGGAAATTTAGTATACAATCATATGTGATTTTTTTAACGGCAAGAGGGAAAATACAAGGATAGTGCTTCGGCACAACCATCACACTATCAAGTATAACCCAAATTTATTGATATATGCATGGCAACAAAATATTGCCGGTTACAAAAGCGTACACAGTCAAGGAAGAGAAATGAAAATACAAAACTAAAATAACTAAAAACCAAGACAATGAGAAGGAAGTAGAACCCAGTCACTCCATTTGAAAAATTGAGCATCCTCCCCGACCCTATGCTTAATCCAGAAAAACGAGTGTGCCTGGATTTGACTGAACACCAGTAGAGTATTGCTCTCGGTTGAGTGTGAGAATACCCTGTCGTTCCTTAGCTTCCAGATCCACCATAAGAACGTGTAAACAACTCCCATAAAGGCGTTCAATCTTTTACCATTGAAGCCTGGATCCCAATCGAATAAGCTTTCTATAGTAACGGGAGCATCATCTCTTATATTCCACCAGCGTTTAATTTCCTCCGATACCCCTCTACTATTTGAGCATCACAAGAAAAGGCGATTCTCATATTCTTCTTCACATCCACAAAGTGGGCAAATCAGTGATAGGAGAATCACTCCCCTCCTCTCCTCTGTAGATTTATTTTTGTGGGTAAACGTTTGAGGGCTGTTCTCCACGCCAATAAACAAACCTTGATAGGCAACAACTTGATCCACTTGAACTTTTCCAATTCTTGGTAAGTCAATATTGTCGAAAGCACACCTCAAGGAAGACACCGAGAAGAGCCCTAAAGGTTACAAGACCCATTTAGTGTAATCAGTGCTTGAATACTCCTGTTGTTCCATCTGAAACCAGTCAGATAAGGAAATATTTACTTTATCTGCTGTCTTAAACACCTTCAAAATACCTCTCCAAATTCTAGCTGCTTTCCCTCTCGAATTTAATCCACAAATTCCACCGTTTCCTCCATGAATTGTTTGTATAACTTTCTTCCACAACCTACCTTATCCGTTTTGAAGCTCCAAATCCACTTGGTCAAGAGAGCTGTGTTCATTGCTTTGAGGGAGCCCACAACATGTCCACCATTTTCCTTTCTATTTAGTATCGACCTCTAAGAGACCCACGAAATCTTCTTCTCGCTTTCGTTTGATCCCCAAAAGAATTTCGATCTAAGACTCTCTAACTTGTTAAGAACTTTTTATGGTGCTTTGAACAGGGAAAAGAAATAGATTCCGAGGCTTCCCAAAACAGATTTTAGTAATATTAATTTCCCTCCCATCGATAGTGATCGGCTTTCCAATTTGTGAGTTTCGAATAAAATATATTAAACATCGAGTTCCACGATTCCAGCTTGTTCATCGAGATTCTAATTGGAAACCCAGGTTATTGAAGGGAGTTGAACCATGATTGCAGTTGAAAGAGTTTGACAAAAAAACAGACGTCGTCAAGCGCAACACCCAAGCCATAAAAGTTGCTCTTCCTTATGTTTATTTTTAGACCTGATGATAAATAAAAACAATGTAAGATACAGATTATATTCAATAGATTTGAAGTGGACCAATTGCCGAGCACAACAATGTTGTCAGCGAATTGCAAATGGTATATTATTGGATCGTTATTTGGAAGATGGGAATAGATGAAAAAAGGCCTTTTTCACACGGCTCTTTCATTACCACGTTAAACGCTTCTGCCACTATTAAAAATATGAATTGTGCTAACGGGTCTCCTTGTCTGAAACCCCTACCCGGTTGAAATTATGAAGTCGGATACCCATTTGTCAAAATTAATACTAAAGGCATTGATAAACAACCAAAAATCCAGTTTCTCCATTTGGCTCCAAACCCCATTTGTTGCATAGTATCGTCTTAAAAATCCCACTCGACAGAGTCAAAGGCCTTTTCAATGTCTATTTTGAATATCATAAGCTTTTCTTTAGATTTTTTTCGCCTATGCCATGATTTCGCTGATCATGAGTGGCCCGTCCAAAATACATCTGTTTCTTGAAAAAAGTAGATTGTTCGGGATTGATAACTGAATGAATGACTTTCTTTAAGCGGTTTGCCAAGACTTTTGCTACAGTTTTGTAGAGACTGTTTAACAAAATAATTGGTCTATAATCACAAAAGGTGACTGAGATGCCATTTTCGGAAGAGCGCCATAGATGATGAGTTGCACCCTTTATCAAAATCGCTTGTAGCTTCAAAATACTTGACTGCAGCGAATAACTTTCCATTTTTTTCTAAAGAAACAAAAAGAGAAACCATCGGAACCAGGATCTTTTTTTGTGCCCAACTCCCATACTGTGTGTTTTAATTCTTCAAAACTTATGACCCTTTCCAGTAAACAAACGTGTTCCAGGCTCAAGGTTTTAAATTTGTTACTATGGAACGAAGGCCTTTGAAAGCCCCCATTACCTGAGAACTTTCGCTTGAAAAAATCCAACGCTGCCGCCTTGATATTGTCTGGATTGCAAACCCAAGAACCATTGATAGACACTCCGTGAATGAAATTAGTTCTTCTGTTTATATTTACAATCCCATGAAAGTATTTTGAGTTCTCGTCCCCGTCAACTGCCATTTAATCCTTGACCATTGTTTCAAGTCCTAACTTGTTTTTCCTCTCCACCTCTTTTAGTTTTAGAATAAGTTCTTGCCTCTGACACCTAGGAGTTATGTTTATCGATTCTGCCTTTTCATCAAAAGATTCGAGTTCCTTCTATTTGAAATAATTGTCAAAAGGGATATATAGTAATAATGTTATTATTTGTATTATGTAAATAGACTAGGAACCACCACCGGCGGCGACTTAACGGCCAACTGCCGCCGTCAATAGACGGTTAGTAACCGCCGAAATAACTGTCATTTAAAGGTCTATATATATGTACCAGTATGTACGATTTTTGTTGTGGTTCCCGGTGCCCTTTGTGGTGCCGATTTGTACATTTTTGGACCATCATTTGGTATCAGAGCCAAAGGGTCTCATCATCTACTAGAGAAGAATACCAGAGAAGAAGAAGAAACCCACCGGTGTTTTTTTTTTCAAAAAAAAGAACACAATCAGAATCATTTTTGTGTTCGATTGTTAAACACGAAAGGATACCAGCGGCGGCCGAAGTCTAGAGAAAAACTACCACCGCGGCACCCATCGAAAAAGGGAACATACTGGAGAAGACGACCGGAGACATACCAGAAAATCGGAGGCAGAGAAGTACCACCATTCCGAAACATACCAGTCGCGAATCGACAAGGGTGAACAACCGTACACATAATTACCGATCAGAATGATCAAACAACAGAATAGAAGACCTTCAATTTTTGTTCTTTCTCGGTGAAACAGAGAAGTCGGACAGATTGTAGAGAGAGACGCCACCATCGAAGAAAGAATTGAAATAGTGTATCGATAAAAGAAAAAGGAAGGCGTTTCTTTTAAGTTCTCAAGATACCCTAATTTATTTAACTAATGTTTGATCGTATCCTTGAATGAATTAAAAGTTTTTATTAATATAAACAAAAATATAAGTGGATCGTGGTTTTCAAATTAGAAGTTTAAAAAGAAAAGGACCGTTTTTTTAATTAGAGTATATTTGTTTTGTTTTTAATTAAAGCTTTTATTGTAAGGAAAAAAGTTGTTTTATTAGATAATAAAAGTTTCTTTGTTATTTAATTTTATAATTTGACTAATGTATAAAGTACTATTAGTAAGGTTTTATGAATCAATAAAGTTATAAGTTTTTGTTTTAAAAATAAAATTAAGTAGTTGATTTTGCCGGTTGGAAAAAGAACCAGTGGACTGTAAAAAACAGTTGGTTTGATTCACCAAAAGGAAGATAGTTATTTGTTGGTGAAAAAAGAACCAGGGGATTGTTAAGAGACAGTTGGTTTGATTCGGCCCGCAAAACAGGATAAATGGAAAAAGCACAGGCAGTTGGTTTAGCAAACCAGGGGACTGCACAGGCAGTTGGTTTGATTCACATGAGAAGTGGAAAAAGAACCAAGGGACTGTCACAGACAGTTGGTTTGATTCACAGGAGAAAGTCAGAAGTTTGTATGGTGAAAAGAGAACCAGGGGACTATTAGATGCAGTTGGTTTGATTCGCCTCGCAAACAAGAAAGGAATAGTTTCCGAACAAGAAAAAGAAGACAAGTGTTAAAGAACAAGTTGTTGTGAAGTTATTCACGACAAGAATGATAACAAACTGAAGATCGAAGACCGAAGATCGAAGATTGAAGACTTTTGACAATTAGGGGGGGAGACTGTTAGAAATAATTGTCAAAAGGGTTTTATAGTAATAATGTTATTATTTGTATTATGTAAATAGACTAGGAACCACCACCGCCAGCGACTTAACGGCCAATCTCCGTCATCCGCCACCGTCAATAGATGGACAGTAACAGCCGAAATAACTGTCATTTAGAGGTCTATATATATGTACCAGTATGTACGATTTTTGTTGTTGTTCCCGATGCCCTTTGTGGTGCCGGTTTGTACAGATGATTTTCAAGTAATAAGATGAGATCTTTCTGAATTTCGTGTGTTAATATCGTGTTTGGGACCATCACCTTCTTTAACTGCAACATCTGGTAAACGTTTGATTGTTTGTATTCTTTTTTCCAGTTTTTGATTTTTTTTACCGATCGTAGCTTATGCATAAATAGCCTAAGTGAAGTTTTGTTTCTAACTTGCCCACATTGTTCCCAGGTCTGTTTTACTAAATCATTGATGACAGGGTCTTGCAGCCAGCTGTTGAAGAACTTAAAATATATCGGTCCAAAATCCAAAGAAGATGCTTTGAAGATCACTAGGCTGTGATCTGAGTCTCGGAAAGATGACCGCACTTGGCTTTGAACACCAAGATAAGAAGTTCGAGGATACTAGGAATCTGTCCAGCTTGCTCAATTTAAGGCCATCGGTACTCAGTCTAGTAAATTTTAGTCCCCCACTTTTGATTTTAACCACATCACAATCATGGATGAATTCGTTAAAGATTGAGGCACCTGCAAAGGAAAAGATTGACCCCTTCCTTTCTTCTCTGGATCAAACTTCGTTGAAGTCACCGAAAACTACCCAATTAATATCATCTTTAGATTGTATAAAATTGGTAATGTTCTCCCAAAGTTTCTTTTTCAACATGAGTTCTTGATGAGCATAAATATTAATAAACCCACATTTCATGTTTGAACCCACCCAAAATCCCAAACTGGCAAGAAATCACTATTCTTTTGGTAGTTGGTTTTAAAGAACACAGATTGATCCTAGATAGATATTAGGCCCCCAAATCTACCTATTGCGTCCACGAAGTCAAAATCAAACAAGGAGTAAACCCATAGGTTATTAAGAAAGACAACATCTGGTTTATAAGAAAATGATTCTTGAATGCCCAAAAATTGCACCTTATTCAATTTGCATAAACACTTGATCCAGTCTTGCTTCAAATATGAAGCAATCCCTTCAGAATTTATTGATAGGACATTCATTTTAGAATTGAAAAATCACCTAGTTTTCCGACTGTGGTTCTGACTATTGCTTCCTTGCCATCCATTTTAAACCTAATTAAATTACCAATCTCGATTGTGTTTCTAACATCCTCTGAGATGTCAATCGATCTAGCAACTCAAGGCACAAAATAATTGGCAGTGATCTACATGGCATACGCGTGTCAGTGAGCGTACTCCAACACACACACACACACACACACACACACACACACACACATATATATATATATATATATTTGATAGAGAAATGCTATCCAAACAAGTTTTGTTTTAAAATGGCATGCAAGCCACAAGTCCTAACTTCTAGTACAATTACATAATATGGAAATATTAAATGGCATGCAAGCCACAAATACATTTACATACCAAATAAATAAAATAAATTATTATTACAAACCATGTAACATTAAGTCACCAAATAAATGAATAATAAGCAAATAACCAACCATACATCCACAAGGTCTAGGGCATTTCTAGTGGTTACCAACAACATGAACAACTAGTGAACAACATGAACAACAACATGGTGTGCCACAGAAAACCATGTAAACTTATGCATAATGATTAAGATTATTAAATCACTCAAGGCACAAAATAATCCCATGTACTTATGCATTAGTAACACCAAACCATTTTTAGTGAAACATATTCATAAATACATAATGTAAGTATATGCAATTACCATTTTCATGCCAAAATGATAATATACATATAAATACACCAACCATTATACAAGGCATCTTAAATAAAAAAATGTAATTTCTGGACATAAAATTCCAGAAAATAAATTATATTGCAAAAAACCCAAAAATAATTTTTAAAGTTTAAAAAATCCAAAAACTGCTCTGCTGAGGGTTTGAGCCGCGAACTCCCCTTACATTCACGCCGCTACAGACAGACGGAATAGAGCCGTGATTGTTTTCCAGAATTCGCGCCGCGAACTCCTAAGGAGATCGAGCTGCGAACTCCACTGGTCATAAACAAAAAATTTAATTTTGGGTTTTCCAGGCCACCATGTGCAAGAATAGTATAGAGATGGCTCTGATACCACTGATGGGGTTTCAAGAACACAGCGGAAGCTAAAGGTACAACATGAAAAGCTAAAAGTAAAAATATGCAAAGAATAAAACCCCATGAATGGACCATGCTCTATTACTATTATTTGCAACATGTAAAAGGGAAAGGAAGTAGGATTATACCCTTGGTGATTTTCTGGAACAATGATTATCCGGGCGTACCATGCTCTATTCACTCTATTGTTGATCCACCCTGGGTATGCTCAATCCACAAGTACTAGCTTGTTTGTATAGACTTCAATGACTTGAATCCACACCAAGAACAACAACTCTCCCTTATCTTCTGGACAAAACTCACAAAGCACTCTAATATGAATCTAAGAGAAGCTCTAAGTGTGTGTAAGTTTCAAATGTGTCAAGAGAGTACAAGGAGAGGCAAGGGAGGTGTTTTTAAAGACCCAAAGGTGCCATTTGAACTCCCCTAAACCGGCTAAATGGTTCTCCAATAGGAGGCCATGCATTGGTTGATTTTTGAGGTGGAAAGCAAAATGATTGCATGCAGTCGGACACGGGATCGCGGCGCGAATCCATAGGAATTCGCGCCGTGAGCTCAGCAAAAGATCGATCCGCGATTCCACAAGTGGATCGAGGCACGATCTTCCGTGAATGTATTTGCATTCTAAATGTCCACAGTTGGTCATTCTTCTCGGGAAGGAAGTCTGAATAAATACTGAGGGAAGTGATTGGTCATGTGTCCAGTGGGGATTTGGACACGGGGACGCAATACTTCACCTGTACTTGAAAGGGTTTCAAGTGACTGGACGACCCACACCTGATTTCACTTTATGGTACTTGTCATGAGTTAATCAGGATGATAATATCAGTTCATCCTTATACTGGAGATGCATATGTCTGCATCACTTAGGTTTGCCTTGTTCTAGTTGCTTTCAAACGCAGTCCGTAACTAGCTGTTATAAAGGTAGTAATTGGGCAGAGTATGGTCAACGTGGTGGGCAATGTAGTCAAAGGAATTTGTTTCTCTGTTTAGAGAGATATCCTTGGGCCCCTCGATGATTGGTCGTTGACACCAAAATGCATGGCCGTGCTCAAGTGTGCAATGATTTTTGTAATCGATTGCAACTTGTATATTTTGGTCACCACCAGTCTCGATCGAGAAACATAATCGTGAACAACTGAGAATGACTTAGTACCATGTCTCGTGTTCACTCGGATATCGCAAACAAAAGGGTGTTTGATCCCTTATCTATAAGACCATTTCACACAGGTTGAAGTTTGGTTTTTGTGTAGAAGACTAAACCCATACGGTCTTTGGGGCAAAGATGTCTTACTAGAGGCCGCTCTTTATTTTTGATGCTTTGGGTACGGCGCGTCATGTGTGTTGGAGTATGCCCACTGACACACGTACGCCATATGGATCACTACCGATAATGTATGGGCCTATTGGGTCACACACCGGGGACCTATCTCGATAGCCTATAAAATGGAGGGACCAATAGTGTCAAAATGGAAAGTTAATGGGCAGGCAGGGTGTAGCGGCACTAACCCTTAAGTTTTAGCGGCGCCAAAACTTAAAGTTAGCGGCGCTAACGTTTGGTAGATTGCATGTCACTTGATTTTCCACCTCCACTTTTGACCAATGCATGTGTAGCATTGGGAGAACTCTTTGGCCGGCCAAGGGAGTTCAAGTGGCATCTTAGAGTTTATAAAAGAGTTTTATTTGTCATTTATTCCAATCTTTTGCCAACTTAGCTTACAAAACACTTAGAATAGTTCTTTGAGAGTGTTCTTGTGAGCTTCATCCAAGGAGGTCCGAATTTCTGGAAGTGTGAGGCTATTCTTGTGGGGATTTCAAGGTCTTGAAGATCCTCTAAGCTTGCTAGTACAAGGAGAAAGGACAAACCCGGGATGGACTTCTTTAGAGGGAACTTTTCGTGGGTTTCTTGTCATCAAGCTTGCTACTTTAGAAATCCAGGATCTAAGGAAAGGGCATAACATTCTTTCCTTCCTCTTTTCATGTTGCATGTGTAGTCATAGAGTTTTGGTCCTCTTTGGGGTTTTATGCTTTGTTAACTTGTACATTCTGTTACGCATGTTTGTATCATCGCTTCCGTTGTGTTCATGGAACCCCAACAGTGGTATCAGAGCCACCTCTATGCTACATTTGCACATGGTGGCCTAAAAAACCCAAAATTCGTTTTTTGTTTTCTGACCAGAAGGGTTAGCGGCGCTAATTCTTAGTTTTAGCGGCGCTACCATCGCTGCAGTGCTGTTTTTTGGGTTTTAAAACTTTGAAAATACTTTGGGTTTTTGGCTTTTTATTTTAGTTTCTGGAATTTTTTGTCTAGAAATTAAAATATTAATATTTAAGTTGTCTTGTATAATGGTTGGTGTATTTATATGTATATTATCATTTTGGCATGAAAATGGTAATTGCATATACTTACATTATGTATTTATGAATATGTTTCACCAACATTGGTTTGGTGTTGCTAATGCATAAGTACATGGGATTTTTAGTGCGCGAGTGTTATAAAAATCTTAACCATTATGCATAAGTTCACATGGTTTTTGTGTGGCACACCATGTTGTTCATGTTGTTCACTAGTGATTCTTGGATGTTCACGTGTTGTTGGTAACCATTAGTATGCCCTAGACCTTGTGGATGTTTGGTTGTGTAATTTTATTATTATTCATTCATTTGGTGACTTTAAGTCACATGGTTTGTAATAATAATTAAATTTTATTTATTTAGTATGTAATTTGTATTTGTGGCTTGCATGCCATTTAAATTGATGGAGTTTCAAGAACACAGCGGAAGCAAAAGTACAACTAACAAAGCACAATGTACAAGCATATAATGTATGCAACCCCATAAATGGACCAAGCTCTATAAGCAATTTTTACAACATGTAAAAGAGAAGGAAAGTGAGGTATACCGTTGATGATACTCAACAACAAATTTGAGGAAGAAAAAGATGATCAAGAAGCCAAGTAGCTCCTCTCTATCGTTGATCCACCCCGGGTATGGCCTATATCCTTGTACTAGCAAGATCTTGATGATCTTCAACACTTGAAATCACCAAGAAAACATCCTTAACCTCCTCTTTTCTGAAATCCTTGAAAGCATGTTAGAACTGTATTATTGTAATAGAATAGGAAATGTAAGGATTGCCACACTTACATGAAATAAACTATGTGTGTTTTGAAGGTGAAACGAGATTCTCTCTCTATCTCTTCATAGTTATCTTAGCAATCCTTCAATCTACCGCTTGTTTATCATTAACAAGTGGTATCAGAGCCAAAGGAGTGAAGATATATCGAGTGTTATCATCAACAAATCAAAGTTTGAAGATCAAAGGGGCTGTTCATCGAAGAAAAAGGGGTTGATCATACGGGTTTTCAACTCAAGATGCTATTTATGATCTGAAAATAGGGGTTATCGTTGGAGAATCGAGCAACATCTATTGTTCTTTGATCGAAAAAGGTAAACTCAACTGTTCTATACACGAAAAAGTAGAAAAATCGAAGTTTTCTCGGGTTTATTGGTGATGCCTTGAATTTATTGTTTCATCTACGAAGGCATCATTTTTACGTGGGTTTGGTTCGGATTTTAAAAGAGAAATGGTTGAAAATGTTACTTGAATCAACCACAAGAAAATCGATTTTAAGCTGCTCGAGTTTGAAGATTTCTGAAATTTTGTCAAGAACAGTTGGAAAATTAAAGAACACTTCAGATCTGAGATTTTGATTTCAAAAAGGATAAAAACACCAAAAAATTGGTGTTTGTGTGTGAAATCAAGTACTGGTATGGGTGTTTGTGTTTGAGTGTGGAACTTGCACAAGTCAAGATCAAATCAGGTACAAGTGGGCAGATTTGACATGTTTTGTGTCAGGTGATATAACTATCAGCCGCACTTTTGAGTTCGTGTGCGATTAGTAAGAAATTCACCAAGTGTTGGCCAATCGCATGGATCCAATCGCATGGACCCAATCGCATGCGATTCGATTTCAGATCCAATCGCGTGGACCCAATCGCATGCGATCGAGTTGAATTTGGCCAAGTATAGGTTCTATCAGCCGCACTGAATTCCAATCTCATGCTATTTACCAATCGCATGCGATTCAACCTGATAACCATTCGCACGCGATTCAACCTATAAACCATTCGCATGCAATTCATGCTGATAACCATTCGCACGCGATTCAACCTATAAACCATTCGTATGCGATTCATGCTGATAAACATTCGCACGCGATTCAACCAGATACAATCGCATGCAATAATCCAATCGCACGCGATTCAATCCACTTGGTCTAACAGGTTTTTCAGACTTGCAATTTTCACTCAAAATTTCAAAATTTTCATCTGAAATGCATTTTCTGATATAGCTCGACCCCAGCCAGGGGCTATGCCCCTTGGACCCCGCCAGGGGTTGCCACCCCTTGGACCCCGCTATCAGGGGCGCTGTCCCCGAACCCCCGTCGTCGTTCTGACTGATTTATGTTGCCACCTTGATCCTTGACAAAATTTGGGGCGAGAATATGACTTGCTTTTTCATCTGAGTACTTCTCCCCCTAGACTGAATACCTGCTAAAATATGTCTCAAGTAGTAACCAACTGAATAAATCTTTATACAACTTTGCGAAAAATTTCTACCAAAATTCACTTAAAAGATTTAATTTTAAACAGAAGTTGTCAAAAGAACATGTTAAAGCATAGCAGATTATGTGACAACAGTAATCCCCTCCCCACACTTAACGTTGTACATTGTCCTCAATGTACTGATAATGGTAAAGCATGATGTGTGAGAAAAAGGATAAGAGAAACTTCCTGTTTGGCAAGCAATTATTTCCACAGTGTTGTAATGGTAACCTCCCCACACTTAAGTTGAGCTGCAATTTGATATATCACGTACAATTCTTGCAAAACATACAACTCAATACACAAGTGAAATACAAGTGGGGTAATAGTAGAGCTATAGCAATCAATAGAACAGAAAAAACAAAGCAAATATATACAAATGTTTTGATGTCATACATAGATATAATCGTGAAGTACATGCCAATCAAACATACAAAAACAGGCTAAACGCCTTGAAATACAAAGCTAATCTAGAAATACAACTAAAATAACTGCTAACTATCCAAAAGAATGACGGGGGCCAATGATACTATGAATGTGAAGGACCCGCCCCGTCAATGAAGTTGCGAAGCCTCAGTGGATAAGCTGGCGGCGTAGGAAGCGGCTGTGACGAGGTCATAGTGTCCGCCACTATGAGCTGCAGCATGCTAGTTATGTACTGGCGGTGAGCCTCGGCATGTGCAAGCTCAGTCCGCTGGATCTCTCTACCTCCAGCTGCATCTCCACGAGCTCGGAGATTGATCTCTCTATCCTACCCAGCCTAACCCTATAATCTCTGCTATATGTAATGGTGGTTGACTGAGTCTGCTCTGGCTGCTCCTGCCTCTGCTCCTGCCTCTGCGGAGAGGTAGGAGCATCCTCCATCTGAATCTCTGGGCCCTCACGCCTCTCATCTCCTCCTCCTCCTCCTGCTACACCCTCACCTCCGGTAGCACCAGCAGCACCAGCTGGCTGCCAAGGATGACCCTGATGGTCAAGAAGCTGCAGCTGCCTACCCTGTCTCCGAACAACATTCATCCGCATCAACAGTGCAAGGTCAATGGGTAACGGCTGAGCAGATACTATAAGGTCCTCCCTGTCCCCATCCTGGAGCAAGTCCATGACTCCTGCTAAGGCTGTCACGTACCCCCCTCCATATATACCCTGTGATACCCGGGAGGTACGGATGGAAAATAAAAAACGAGCAAGACAGAGGGCCAGCTGACAAGGTACCTGATGTATGATGCAGTACAGGTAGAACAAGTCCGAGTGCGTCACGGTCCCAGAAGATGCGCTGCGCGTAGTCATGCTATGCACGATGGCCCGGTGAAGAAGACGATGCAGAGGATCTAGCAACCTTGAACTCTTGGGCACGGTAGGGGAAGTATACGGCCCGTGCCCTATCTCAGCCCAAAAACTAACGACATTGACCCCCTTGGGCCAATTCGTGATCCCATAAGTAAACGCCGGCATGTCTAGCTCGGCCTCGGTATATAAGCCCATAAGAACGGAAAACTGCCATAGAGACAACCTCCTCTCGACCCCAGCAAGCCGAAAAGTCAAGGCATCCTCCCGCTCGTAGTCGGCCAGTGGGTAAAGTAGGTGGAAGGTCGAGAAGAACTCCAGGGCAAGCTCCTGGATAGCCGCACTCTGAATGCTGAAGAGGCGTGTCCACTGGGGCCCATAGGCGGCCCTGGCCCTCTGTCGAAGACCAACAGCTATGAGGGAGTCCCAAGCTATGTAGCGCAAAGGCTGAAATCCTAGCTCGGCCTTGTCTCGTAAGGCGTCACGAGCTGTGCGGTCCTCCTCACTATCAAATCGGAGGAAAGGGTGAAGAGCAGTATCCTCTGGATGCACTATCGGTGGCTGCGCAGGATCTGCATCGTGATCGACGAGCCTCGGAAAGATATGTGGGTCAACAGCGACCTCTGGCGAGCGCTGCCTGCGTCTACATGGAGGCATGCTGAAATAGGAACGATGTAAGGTCAGGTGTGTGTATAGACAGATCAGAATAACAGATTGATCGCTGATGGGTGGATTTTGCTTGGTCGTTGTTTCCCATAGTGTTGAATTGTATCAGGATTTGGAAGACTAGAAAACAGAAGAGAAAAACAGCTTGCGGCCGCAAGTAATGATACTTGCGGTCGTAAGCTAACAACCGAGAAAAATCATAAAACACATGCTTGCGGTCGCAAGTTATATCACTTGCGGTCGCAAGTAGTGCAGAATAATGAAAACCCTAGAATGCTTGCGGTCGCAAGTGATGTTACTTGCGGCCGCAAGTCGCGGCGATAACAGAGTTCGAGATCAGTTTCTAGGGCACGATCAATCGGGATAAAATACACATCTATAGCATGATTTGAGCATAGAAATGAGTTCCTATGAGTGGAGGGATCAAAATATATACCTTTTTGTCGAAAATGGAGCGGATATCGGCCATGAAAACGAAGAATCGCCGGAGAGAGCTCGAAGTCGCGGTTTCTAGAGAGATAAAGTAGAGAGAGAGAGAGTGTATGTGCATATGATGTTTGGCCAAAGAAGATGATATATATACTTGACTTGCGGCCGCAAGTAGTTGGGAAGTGAGCGATTAACTAAACTAAGCATAAACTACAGAATAAGGAATGAGGATACAGAATGGGGGAGCAACAAGGCAAAGGTTCATTCGGGCATTTGAATCATCCTAACTAGTAATGGCAAAGACTACAATAGTTGAACAATTACAAAGACTTGACATAGATATCATTTAAGCACGGAGCATACTGTTTTACTTCTAAACTAATCATGTTATCATGAAACAAACCATTACTTGAGTTTTCAAGAATCTGATCTAAACATTCAAACATGACAAGAAAGCATATTATATCCACGTTCTCACGTATGATACAAAATAAGACTATATATTAACTACAATTTTACATAGTTGCATAAAAATCAAACTACAAAAACATACATCTTTTCAGATAATATATCCAGTAGTTATCAGAACCCAAAAAGGTATCAAAATGGTTAAAAACAGCGCGTACGATAAAAAACAGCATGCTGACAGAAATATAGGGGCTTGCGGTCGCAAGTAGTTATACTTGCGGCCGCAAGTAAAGATTGTTAGAAAGAGGCTTGCGGCCGCAAGCATGTCTGCTTACGGCTGTAAGCCTTTTCTGACAGTCTGTCCCATTTTGTACAAAGAAATCCAACAACTCATACAACCTAGATTTTTATCACAGATCATAAGAGCATGCAAATGGGCATTCTAAAGACATGAACTCAACAACACTCAAACCACTCATGAGGATTCAAGATTTAGCCACATGCATTCTAAATATATAGTCATGTTAACACACTATTTCTAGTCGAATTAACACATTTCAAGCACAACACACGTGAGTATGCACTGTGGACTCTTAGGACAGAATCTACATGGCATTTATATAAGTTCATTTCTGTATTTATCATACCCAAAAACAGATTATGAATTCTTCATGCAAATAATAGCTTATTTGACCCATAACCCAAAGTCAAAACACTTAGAATTTCATCTAACATGCTAAGACATTCATAAAATCATAATGTGAGCAAAGTGCCCAACATGAACAGCCCTGGTGTCTAGTGTGTTCCATAACATGTTGCAAAAATGCCTTATAGACCATAATCATGCATGTCATACCATTTCTAGCAAGAACCAAACATGATTTATCAAAAAGTCAACAAAACAATCTTGTGTATCATGTGATTTTAGCATGCAGAGATTACTCTAACCATCTAACCACATTAAAGGTATCATAAAACACTCACAAACATGATTAAATATACTGGAATTACGATTTAAACAAGCTTGATTATATCAAGTCAAAATAAAAGTCAAACTAACATTGTTTTGCCATATCTAGCCAAGAATCATCTTGGCCCAAATGACATTACTTAGTTATCCATTACAAGGAGCACAACAAAAACTGGAATACATGAATACATGATGGAAATCAGAATATGGAAAGAGTATACCAAGCTATTGTGTACTTTGACTTGCAAATTCCTAGCTTCCACTTGATGTTCCAAGCCTCCAATCTTTGGTCTTCACCTTTGATATGGATGAGGTATGGATTTAGAGTGTTTATGGTACTGGAAGAAGGGTGTTTATGTGGAAAAACCGAGCATAAGATCTGCCAAAGTCGTCTCTCCAGCCCAGCCTCCCAATTGAATGCAGAATGCTTGTTTAAATAGGCTGCAGCTTGTAGATTCCTTGCGGCCGTAAGGGATTGCTTGCAGCCACAAGGACCACAAAGTCAAAAGATTCTTGCCGCGCGTATAGTCTCGAGGCCTGACACTACATTAATTGCAGATTCGCGACAATTATTGGCCGTTCAAGGCTTGCGGCCGCAAGCCAATACTTGCGGCCGTAAGGGGTGTTTTCCACCACTTTGTCGGTTTTCTTCGGTTTTCTTCTCGTTTTGTCCAGGTTTCTCTGTTTTTTGTTCTTTTAAGCCCGCATGGTGAATATAAAGCATATTAGTTCATAAAACGGGTAATTCACCTCAGAATGGGGTTAATAATTGGACTTTTCGGCACATAATATATGTGTAAAAACACATATATCACTTAGCTTGAGTGATTAGACCCTTTTGCTTAGGCTCCGGGGCAGGGTTCCACTTGGTTGCCCCAACCTTACCCTTACCTTTACCCTTAGGGGTAGAGGCCGGTTTCTTCCTCTTCTTGGTCTCCCCTTCCTTGATGGTCAAGACGGGAGCAGAGGTGGATGGCTTTTGCTTGGTCATGTTGGACTCGGCGGTCCGCAGCATACCATGCAATTTCATTAGGGGTTTATCAATCCCATGCATATGATAATTCACAACGAATTAATCATATGATGGTGGGAGAGACCGTAGAATCAAGTCTACCGCCATCTCTCTCGCGATGGAAAATCCCAACTTCTCGAGGCGTTCTACCAACGCTTTCATCTTAAGAACGTGGTGGGACACGTTCCCGCCTTCCTGCAACTGGCAACCGAGTAGGTCATATAGACAACCATACAGTTCTTTCTTCGCTTGTTGTTGGAACTTGTCCGACAACTCGCGCATCATGTCGTAAGAAGTTAAGTGCTCCATCGACTTTTGCAAGTCGGAGCTCATGGTGCTTAGCATGAGGCAAGTAACCTCGGTGATGTCTTTGAGACATTTTTCATACGCCTCTTTTACTGCCTTACTCGCGTTGGATGCAGGGACCTCGGGGATGGGTTCCTCAATGGTGGCCAACTTATCCTCATGACGGAGGACTATTCTTAGTTGCCTTGATCAATCCATAAAATTGGTCCCATCGAGCTTGTCTTTCTCAAGGAAAATCCTTAGAGAAAAGGTGGTGTTGATGTTGGTGCTAGTTGATGCTATCTACAAAACGCAAAGTAGATTTGTTAGTTCGATTGAAATCCTCGTGAAAATAATTACCCCAAATGTTTATAAAAACAACTATTTTAACAAGGGCTAAGAACCCTATTTCACTTTGCACCGTGAAGGGTTTTCCGCGGATCACGTGGCAAAGCTATTTAGGTCGGCAACCATTGACCGATTGTAATCCATTATTGCAACTCTTAGTTCCTTGTAGGATCCTACTTGACAACCATTGTGCCATGTTTGGCATGTTTGATCCCTCCACACCAATCTCAAAGTAATATTGTACATAACCTCGGCTAGAGCTCGACGATTATATATAATATTAATTTGAAACCATAAATCAACCGTCAAGATAAACAGTGGTACTCTTGAACAATCATCGACTCGGCTAAAGCTCGACAATCGACTTTCTGAGTTGCCACACGCACCTTCCACACAACTCACACAAGAATTGACTCGGTTAAAACTAGATAATCAACCCTTGTGTTGTTAGATTCGGGTGGTGTCATCTTATGAGTGGCGTGAGATTTACATTTAGAAAATAGGATTTAGTTTTCCGGTTAAAAAACCATTTTGAGTTTGATTAACAACAAATGACGAAAACCACAAGTTCTCACTAGTCTGATACTAAACCAATTTATATCCTATTTGTTAATCAAGTGTGCGCGCGAGAGTTGTTAAACCATTTTTAAAACTCTTGGGTTTTATTATTTGTCAAAAATTGTCTAGCATGCAATAGTCCTACAACTCATTCATAAACAATATACAATAAAACCATCACACACATACAACATAGTTGGTAACCATGCCCCTAAAAATCTATGCGTTTTTCCCGTGAGCCACTACGGGAAAAAAACAAGTCATCTAAGGACAAATTCCTTGACTTGGATGTGCTCCCACTAAACCCGCCACCTCCATTGGGCCTTTCGGATCCGTGTTCGCCAAGACGTCACTCCATGGACTTCTAGTACAAATACATAATATGGAATATTTAGATGACATGCAAGCCACAAATACAAAATTACATACCAAATAAATAAATTTAATTATTATTACAAACCATTTGACTTAAAGTCACCATATGAATGAATAAATCACACAACCAAACATCCACAAGGTCTAGGACATTTCTACGGTTACCAACATCACATGAACATCCAAGAAACAATAGTAAACAACATGAACAATATGGTGTTGTTGGAGTATGCCCACTGACACACGTACATCAATTGATCACTGCCGATGATGTATAGGCCTATCGGGTCACACGGCGGGGGTTGATCTTGAAGACAACCTAAAATAGGAGGGTGAGAAAGAATAATTAATGATAGTTGGCAATCTCAGAGTTAGCGGCACTAACTCTTTTGTTGCTAACTCAGCCGCGATCGCGGCGCTACCTTTGGGCGGTTAGCGGCGCTATCCCTGGGCAGGTAGCGGCGCTAACCCTGCCGACAGATTGCAACTTTATTCTTTTCACCTCCATTCTCCACCAATGCATGTATTTTGTGATGATCAACTCTTGGACGACTTGGGGAAGTTCTGGAGTAATCTTGAGGTTTATAAAAGGCATGCATATCTCTCTTTTTAATACTCTTGGCCATACTTACACCAAATACACTAAGAAAGATATAGTGCTAGTTCTTGTGTTTAAAGAGAGAGTAACTTGAGAGATTACTGGTGGTCTAAGGTAAGGTAGTTGTTCCAGAAGCAAGTTTAAGTGTTGGACTTGGCTCAAGGGGGTGCTAGTATACCAAGGTCGCGATTTTTCTCGGGGTGGACTTGGGTAGCCGAGAGAAGGTTTGTTTGTCCCTTGGTGAGAGTATCAACAAGCAAGTAATGTGTAGAAGGGGGGTTGAATACACTTTCTGCGGAAAATTGAACAAATCAATAAAAAATATTACACAAATCAAACCACATGAAATCGAATGCTTTCATTAATAAGAAGATGATTACAGTGACTATCAAGTAAGCAACACTTGATATGTAAAAACCTAATGTATATCAAATCTCTCCATCTCTCAAACTTGCTATCTATAATCAACTTATGATTATAGATATGGACTAACTCTCTAAACAGGATTTATTCACAGATTGAATACTTACCAACTTCACAACAGACGTGAAGATCGAACACACGAACTATGTTGAAAATCTGTGAATTTCGTGACCACGTTGAACTTACAAACAGTGTATGAAGACTCGTAAGACATACGATAGTGAGGTTAGGTTGAGGTGAGATCTCTCTAAACTTATCAGGAGATAAGTATTTATAATCCTGTTCATACGGATCCTAACAAACTAGAACTTATCCTAATCTGCTAACAAACTAATGGATAACCCAGAATCTTGAATCTTGAATCTTCTATCTTGAGTCCTTAATCTTCAATCGTGATTATGGAGTCTTCTTATCCATACCGTAGATATAGAGAGTTACAGAATTTAAAAAAAATTTAAATTCTCTTAAACTGACTTCTTTTGTCAGACTTAGTTACTCAGCTTGAAACTCATCAAGTTGAGTCCTTCAAGAACAAACTCGAAATCAAACATGTACTAACATGTATAATGACTAACTCATCCTTAGAAGTCATAAGAGTTAGGTAGAACTCACTTAGCAACTCTGTTGAGCTGACTCAGTCAAGAAGCTAAGTCATTCAGCTCGAAACGCATAAAGCTGAATACTCAACCTATACCTTAGGTGACACACACAGCTTATCAAACATATTGATAAACTAATTAAGATATAAGCTGATCAACCATATGCTCAGCTTATACTCAGCTTATGCTCAGTCTGAAACACTGTAAGTGCTCAGTCTGATCAAGCTTCACAATTTTGTTTAAGTTGTATTTAGAACATATCTTACAAACTTAACTTTGTCTTATCAAATCTTAACTAATAAGGTCATTTGACCAACAAACTCTCCCTATTTGATTGTGACAAAACCATCAAATAGTTTTTATGTTTGTTGAACAGAATTATGTTTCACATCTTAAACTTACTAAGATTTTATTTTTGAACTAATCAAATATTAATTGAACTTATCAATTTTAATTGAACTTATCAATTATAAGTTGAACATATCAACCAAACATAACAATGAACACGAACTAATCAAATTGTTCATTCAAGCTGAACTCATCAGACTAATAAATATGAACATATCATAAACATTTGAACATATCAAACTAATACTTGTATTCATTAAATTGAACATATCAGAATACAAAATTTTGATCACTTAGATCATGCACACTTAGTGCTTACATATTATTAAAACTAATCTAATAATTACAAATAGTACTTATCTATTACAAAAATTATCTCTTGAACTCTGGATGCAGATTTCGCAAAGTATAATTTCTCTGTTGATTTCTTCTAATACCATTTCGGCTTCTGGATCTCCCCTGAGTTCCTTTTGTTGCATGCGGATGATCTTATTTAGCTTGTATCTCACAAAGTGATTTGTGCTATCATCACTACCGCAACTCCTTATTCTTAAGGCATCCTTAGCCTTCAAATAACATATCTCTGAAAGCTTTATGAAGCTAGGATTACCTGCCTGATTCTTAAACATAAATTCCTGAACTAGTATCTCTATAACTTGATTTTCGGTAAATGTCACACCTTCAGGTATCTTAAATAAGCTCTCCCATTACAGACCAGGAACTCGAACACATCTCTACTCCTCAGCTCTGGAAATCAGGTTGGAGACTTTAGTTGTAATCTCTTGCTTGATTTGACTCCTTTTGAATTTCTTGAGCATCATAACTATTCTTTTCCACTCAATGTAGCCCATCCTGTGAACATATCTCTGGTCCATTCCCATTGTTGACTTATCATTGAATTGGAAGTTGAGAATGATGGTTCCATTTACTTTGCTCAGAGTCATGCTCTTGATTTCCTTGCTGGTGCTTCTTCTTAAGTAGCATTCCGGGATGTCTACATCTGTATATGGGATTGGATCAGGCCTTTGACCAGAATAGTCAGCTTCAGCTTGAGCTAACGCTTTTCTTTCTTTTTCTCTTTCTTGGTCCCTTACTTCCTATTCTTTTCTCTTTCTTAGCTCGTCAGTAGATATTCCAAGCTCACCAGCTTCTTCTTTTTCGAGCATTTCTATCATTAACCTCGTAGCTTTCTCCTCCTCAGTTTCGGAGACACTGTCAGCTTCTGATTCAGATTCTACCACTTTTCATCTTTTAGCTGCAGGTTCCTCTTTCTCTAACTCCCCCTCAAACTGATCTTGTCTCTCTGCTCATTTGGCTAGCACTAGCAGAGCCCCAGCCTCAGCTTGAACTAACTCAGCGTCAGCTTCCAGCTTGAGCCTTCTCCCCCTTTTTGTCATCATGAACAGGGTTTGAAGTCTGTGTTGGTTGGAGAGCAGCAACTGCAGAGGCAATATCTTTGACATCACTGGTCAGCTTTTTAAGCCTCTGATAGATTTGTCGTTTGTTCTTCTTCTCCTTGAGGTGGAACAACCCAAACTGAGCTACAATGTATGTCTTTAGCTCTTGAATGCCTGAGGAGACAGTTTCATCCTGAGGAGACTGACTCTTGCCCTTGAACTCAAAGTGTTGTTCCTCAAAAGTGAAAGAGTCAAGGTCCTTAGAAGACTGTTTGGGTGCATCATCAAAGGGTTGGTGTATACCCTTAAATTCATTTGCACCAGAGGTTGGACCCTGTAACTCACCTCGGTATTTAGGTGAATCATTGGCAGGTCATGTAGGAGAGTGTGAGAAGTAAAGAGAAGTAGTTGGGCTCAAAATGTGATGAGTATGGGTAGGTGGTTGGCTTATGTGGTGAGTGGGGTTAGTTGACCTTGGGATTGGTCAAAATTTCAATGTTACGTGAGTGTGTCTGCTCAGGGACAGTAATAGGCTCTCCCATGGCACGAGAAAGTGTGGGCTGAGTAGACACCACATCCTGGTTAGGCTGTTGGGTTTGAATGAGCCTTGAGGTTGGCACCTGAAGGGTAGGTGTCTCCCCCTTAAATCCTGCCGGTGGAGGAATCAGTGTGATTTCAGCTCCAGTGGTACCTTTAGTTGTGGCACCACCTTTGGCAGTTTTGCGAATATAGGTTTGGATGTTTTCCTTGGTAGCAGTAGGCACACCAAGGTTGGCTTCAGATTGGATTTTATGATGGAAAGAAGGTGGAGGAGATGGGTTAGAATGGGTTGGGCTTACCACAGTCTTATCTCTAAATGAATATGGATAAAAGTAATAAGAACAAGAAAGTGAAGAAGTCATACCTGGTGCAGCTACAATATTTATTGGCTCAGCTTGAGCAGAATACTCAGCTTGAGCCTCTTGATCAACTTGAGCTGCTTCCCCTTGGAGTAGACCCCTCTGCTCCACTTTCTGATGAAGCTCTCTCAGCAATCCATTGCATAGGCTCACTGAGGCCCTCTTGCTCTGGAAAGATATCGTTGTTGAACATCTTGGAGCTGAGTGCTGGAGTAAGGAATATATCCTGACCAGCTTCATACAGTTCAGTCCCTAGCTCAGCTTCAAATGCTAAGGACAAGTACCTTAAAAAAGGCACATGAAGATCCCTTGTGATCTTCATCACTAGGACCTTGAGTTGGTTGAATATAAGCAGTGCATAATCCACATTTCGTGCAAAGTAGATGTTGTATAGCAGCTGCATCTCGAACTCGTTAACCTGGTCCAGTCCTCCAACCTTGGTCCCAAGTGAACAAATCACTGTGGATACCATAAATCCCCATCCGGTTGCAAAGGTGGCCTTTTTGATGACACCCTCAGTTTATGGATGACCCATTCTGGGTAGAACTGACCGTGCCACCTGCCTTGTCACCGAAGGCTCGAACACATCATGTTGAGGGAGTTGGAGAATTTCCCTTAGCCTTTGAACTGTGAGTACCACTGTTCTCTCCCCTTTCTGCACGGTACCTCTGATTTGGCCTCTGTCCTGGTCACAAACACATGTGTACCAGAACTCCAGTAGGTGCTGAGGAACAACATGAATTGGTGCTCCAGTAAAAACAAATGCCAGTGGGCATTTGCGGATATAGTCCACCCATGCCTCATAACCCCTGTTCCTTTTACGCTCAGGGACGGCGAGACAAGCTCGTTGGTTGTTAATTTTAATCAACGGCACTCCGTTGTTCTTGAAGGCGACACCCCTTACCATTCTATCATTGAGATTTAGAATGATTCCGTCCATCGTAGAATGATTTCAATTCACACTGAGTAAATACACAATTCACACTGAGCGATGAGGTTTTTAAGTTCGATTGAACGATGGATTGCACTAAGTAAAGAGGTGTTTGTAGAAGGTATGTTGAGTATATCAGAAGTTTAGTAAGCGTAAACGTCTGAATTTCGGTTACAAACGATATATATACCTTTTTGAGGAGAGAGAAAAGTTACCGTTGGAAATCCCTATTTATCCGTTACCCTAACCAACTTACAGATAGATATAATAGTAATCGAGATGAAACACATTATATACCAATGGATAAGTTTGTAAAATAACATTCTTGACTTACAAAAATATTATTTACACTGTTGTATTATAGCAATACATAATCGTTATAAAACGTAATTTGAGACGGACTCAAACATAATGTCTCATGAATTAATAATACATAGTAATTAAAAACATGGTTTGGACATACCAAGATGTGTAAACTTATCACTTAGAGTGAGTCAAGCACTCAGCTTGATTTGAGCACTCAGCTTGAGATTGACACTCAGCTTGAGTGGAGCACACAGCTCATAATCAATGACACTTAGTCATTTTTATTTGAGACTGACTCAAATCAATATTTTAACCACACTTAGTAGTTAAAACCTGTTTGGAACAAACCAAATATGTGAACTTATCACTCAGCTTGACCAAGTGAACAGTTAATGAAGACATACCTATAAACTGTACGCTAAACTTAAGACACATAGTCTTTGTCAAGCTGAAACTCAGTTTTAGAAACTTATCTAGGGGTTGAGAATGCCAAATTTACTTAGCAGATAGGAAAACCTTTTCTCATCAAGAGGTTTTGTAAAAATATATGTTAATTGATCATCTGTGGAGATAAAATTTATGTCAACTTTACCTTTTTCCACAATGTCTCTTATGAAGTGATGTCTAATTTCTATATGCTTTGTTCTTGAGTGGAAGACTGGATTATATGTGATGGCTATTGCACTTTGGTTATCACTATTAGTAGGAGTTTTCCTGAAATTCATACCAAAGTCTTGAAGCTGATGTTGCATCCACAGGATTTGAGCACAATAGCTTCCTACAGCAACATACTCAGCTTCAGTAGTTGAAGTAGCCACTGAATTCTGTTACTTACTAGTCCAGCTTACTAACTTTCCTCCAAGCATTTGACATTCTCCTGTTGTTGATTTTCTGTCTAACTTGCACCCAGCATAGTCAGCATCTGAAAATCCAACTAACTCAAATCCAGAGTCCTTTGGATACCAAAGACCTATATTTGGTGTACCTTTAAGGTACCTAAAGATCATTTTCACAGCTTGAAGATGTGATTCCTTAGGATCTACCTGATATCTTGCACAAACCCATGTAGCAAACATGATATCAGGTCTACTAGCTGTCAAATAGAGTAATGAACCCATCATTCGTCTATAGGTAGACTGACATACATACTTTCCATTTGAGTCCTTGGTCAGCTTGACAGCTGGTGACATGGGTGTTTTCATGGTTGAACTAGAATCAAAACCATATTTCTTTTTCAAATCAAGAACATACTTGCTTTGATTAATGAATATTCCATCAGGCCTTTGTTGAATTTGTAAGCCTAGGAAACATGTCATTTAACCCATCATACTCATCTTGTACCTTTTTGACATAACTTTGGAGAACCATTCACTTAGAGATTCCTTTGTTGAACCAAAGATAATGTCATCCACATAGATCTGTACAAGAATGACATGTCCTTTACTCTTTTTAATGAAGAGTGTCTTATCAATACTACCTCTGGTAAAGTCCATTGATAGTATCATACCAATCTCTTGGAGCTTGTTTAAGACTATACAAAGCCTTGTCTAACTTATAGACATGATGTGGATACTTTGAACTGACAAAGCCAGGAGGTTGTTAATCATAGACTTCCTCCTGAAATTTTCCATTTAGGAAAGAACTTTTCACATCCATTTGATAGACTTTGAAATCTTTATATGCTGCATAAGCTAAGAACAGCCTAATGGCTTCAATTCTAGCAACAGGGGCAAATGTCTCATCATAATCTATGTTGGGGTTCTATGAGCACAGCGGAAGCAACATGCAACAAGCAAAAGCAAGAGTACAAGCAAACAAAGCATAAAACCCCATTAATGGACCAAACTCTATAACTTGATATTTGCAACATGGAAAAACAAAGAGAAAGAAGATATACCTTTTTCCTTAGCTCTAGTAATCTGTGGAAAACGATGGTGATGACGAAGAAGCCAATCAAGCTCCTCGCTATTGTTGATCCACCCCGGGTTTGCTCAATCCACAAGTACTAGCTTGCTTGGATGAACTTCAAAGACTTGAATCCACCTCAAGGACAGCAAGACCCTCTCAAATCCGGAATCCAACCTCACATGCACTCAAGAATTGAAGCTTAAAGCTTCAAATGCCATGTAGGTAAAAAGGGTTTTTAGAGAGAGAGAGAGAGAGAAAGTGAGAGAGAGTCATCCGAGTTCTACTGCCCCAAATGAGCCAAAATACCCCTCTTAAGCTCCCCAAGGCCGGCCAAGAAAAGCAAGGCCATGCATTGGTCAAAAAGGGAGGTGGAGCCAAAAGTTGCATGCTGTCAGACGATTTTCCGCGCCGCGTACCCGTAGGTTTCCGCGCCGCGGACACTCCGCGTCGCGTTGACTAACAGGAGCCGCGTCGCTTAAATCTCCTGCATACCAACTTTTCCACTTTGACACTTTCAGTCCCTCATCTTTCATTGCTGTCAGGATTGATCCCCGGCGTGTGACCCAATAGGCCCACACTTTATTGGCAGTGATCCTAATGGCGTACGTGCGTCAGTGGGCATATTCCAACAAACTCTCACTTGCACATGACACACCGTACCCATAAACCACAGACAAAGAGCGGCCTCTAGCAAGGCATCTCTGACCCCAACAAGCATGGGTTTTGTCATCAAGAACAAAAACGAAATCCAGAATCAGGTACGGAATGGTCCTATAGATAAGTGATCATTCATCCCTTCGTTCGTGATATCCGTGTGAACACGAGACATGGTTAAATGTCAATCTCCAGATCGTTCACTATTATGTTTCTCGATCTCGATTGATGGTGACCCAAAATCTAGTTGCAATCGATCAAATATCATCGCAACTTGAGCAAGGCCATGCATTTTACGTCAGCGCTCAATCATCGAGGGGCCCATGGATATCTCTCTAAAACTAGAGGAATGAATCCTTTTGATTACATTGCTCCGACACATACACCATACTTTACCTAAAGGCTCCCTTTATAACAGCCAGTTACGAACTGTGTTTGAAAGCAATCAAAGAAAAGCAGATCCATGCTTTGGAACACATGTATCTCCAGTCTAAGGACAAAGTGATATTATCATCCTGATTTACTCGTGACAGAAACCATGAAGTAAATTCAGGTGCGGGTCGTCCAGTCACTTGACCATTGCAAGCACAGGCGAAGTGTTGCGTCTATTTTATCTAATCCATTATTAGATAGCGACCAACCACTTCCCTCAGCCTTATCTCAAACTTCCTCCCCGTGAAGAATGACCGACTGTGGACATTTAGAATGACAAGAGCATTCTGGGAAGTGTTAAACATGCTAAGATGGAACACAGTAAGGATTCATAAAATATCCGCCCTCGGCGCATTATTAAATCACATTTAATAATCAATATAGTATGAAGTACAATATTGCTAAATGTTCCCCAAGATAATATTTACCAAACATATAACTAAAACAAACTCAAGCTTTGTCCACTTAGTCCTAGTATGATAAACATCACTAGCTCGTGACAACATCAGGTTTTTCCATTCAAGGTAAACTTTAATCCTACTGGCACCCGCAGATATTTGAAACCTTTTGAACAACACACTTCTTGTTCAAATATCCCATGGCCACAGCAAAATACCTAATGGAGTAGCACCTCTAGATTCCGGTTTCCTCCAACACACCTTAAACACAGGTTGAGGAATTAGGACTTTGTGATGGACTAGAAAAGACATACTTTCTAGTATCATCATCTAAGGTGCATACATAACCATCTTTGTTGGTTTGGCTTATGGAACATTTCCCGCCACTCTCAAAGTACTCCCAAACAATAGGGTACTTTGGTAAAACCCATCATAATCGGACCATAACTAGAATGTCCGGTTCCTCCACTTGGCGACCATATATAACAATATGTCCTAGGAGGTTTGAATTATGAGACAAAACCATAATTCTTGTGATGGTCACAAAACTCAGAACTTCATCCTCAACATCTCTATTAGATTTGAGTATTATAGTCTTATGCCCTCTTAGTCATGTACTTTGTCATGGATGTGTCTTGAACACCTTTCAAGGCTTCAGACAAGTGTCTAACAAATTAAACATATTCATCCTTTTACCTTCACTGGTAAGGTAACAAAGTACCTAATGTTACTCTTTAGGTTTTGCTTGAACGGTTTACACACAAAAGTGTGAACAAAATCCAACAAGCCTTCATTCCTCTCACATACAAAAGTGAAGGATGTTTGAGTCATTTTATCCTAATAAATAAGATTTACAATCATCAATTGATCCTAGATCAAAAGATCCAAGTTCCTGACCACATGGAGCTTGGTGATGCAAGTCTTATTTATATGGTTAAATTGACTTTAACAATACGAGTAACATGTACAAATCATTCACGATCAATCTATTACTTCATAAGCAAACGCTTATAATAAATGCCACAACATGGATAAACTTTCATATAAGCCACCAAATACATAATTCATAAGAAGTTAATACATTGTTATCAAAAGGCATAGAAGATACATTGTTTCTAGCCACGCAGGGCGTACAACATAGATCTAACAAAGTAATAGACTAGCTGAAAGGAGTGGCAAGATCCCAGCTTCCAATCCTTTTCAAATAGGGACAACCATCTTGTTTCCCGTTATGAATTCCAGCTCTCTATAGCTTCTACTTCTTTCTAACACCTGCACTTTGCACCAAACAAAATTGTGACAAACGTGAGTGTTATGGCTAGTATCCAAAACTTGCCCATAGAAGTAGATAAATAGTAAAGTTTGATCATGAATGTACCTTAAGCTTTGGAGCCAATATTTCTCATCTTGTGCATCCTCAACTCATCAAGGCACTTAGGGCAGGCGTGGCGGCGCCAATTTCCATGCTCTCCACAAAAGTAGCAAACTTCCCCATTTGGAGTCTCATCTTGAGGCGCAATCTCATTACCCTTCAACTCCTTGAACATGGTGAGCTTAGTAGAACCAAGCTTCCCATTTGAGGTAGCTCGCCATTTTGTAGCCATAGCGAGAGTGGACGAGGTGAGCTTACCTTTGGCCATGTTAGACTCAAGAGTCTTCAGCATGCCATGAAGCTCCATTAAGGATTTATCCATACCATGCATGTGATAATTCATAATGAATTTCTCATATGATGGTGGGAGTGATCGGAGAACAATATCCACCACCATTTCCCTTTCAATGGTAAATCCTAGCCTCTCCAAGCGTTCCACAAGTGCTTTCATCTTAAGCACGTGAATGCTTACACTCTCATAATCCTGCATCCGGCAACCAAGTAGTTCATTTAAACACCCATACCGTTCTTGCCTTGCTTGTTGTTGGAACATGTCCTTCAACTCAAGCATTATCTCGTATGCATTTAGATCCACTAATTGCCTTTGCAAGTTAGGGATCATCATGCTTAACATGAGACAAGAGACCTCGTTGGTGTCCTTAATGCATTTATTATACGCATCAATAATAGTCCTACTTGCGTTGGTAGCAGGGGCTTCTGGAAGGGGTTCCTCAATGGTATGTAACTTGTCTTCGTGTCGTAGGACAATGCGCAATTGCCTAGACCAATCCATAAAGTTACTCCCATCGAGTTTCTCCTTCTCAAGAAACATACGCAACGTGAAATTGGTGTTGTTGATGCTAGTCGACGTCATCTATGAAACAGGGTAGTTTTAGTTAGTTTTGATTGAAATCCTCGTTAAAATAATTACCCCATGTGTTAAATAAAAACAACTATTTTAACAAGGGCTAAGAACCTTATTTCACCTTGCACCATGACGGGTTTTCCGCGGATCACGTGGCAAAGCTATTTAGGCCGGCAACCATTGACCGATTGCAATCCATTATTGCAACTCTTAGTTCCTTGCGGGATCCTACTTGACAACCATTGTGCCAAGTTTGGCATGTTTGATCCCTCCACACCGATTCTCAATTAATATTTTGCATAACTCGGCTAGAGCTCGACAATCATCCAAAATATTACATTGAAACCGTAAATCAACCATCAAGATACACGGTGGTACTCTCGCCCAAAATTGACTCGGCTAGAGCTCGACAATCGACCTTGCGAGTTGCCACACGCACCTTCCACACAGCTCATGCAAAGGCTAACTCGGCTAAAGCTCGACAATCAACCCTTACACGACTAGATTCGGGTGGTGTCATCTTATGGCTGGTGTGCGATTTACATTTTAGAAAACGGGATTTAGTTTTCCGGTTAAAAAACCATTTTGAGTATGATTAACAAAATGTGACAATAACCATAACGTTCTCACTAATCGGATACTAAACCGTCGTTAAATCCGTTTGTTAATCGAGTGTGCGCGCGAGAGTTGTTAAACCATCTTTAAAACTCTTGGGTTTTATTATTTACAAAAATTGTCTAGCATGCAATAGTCCTACAACTCATGCATAAACAATATAATAAAACCATCACACGCATACAACAAATTGGTAACGATGCCCCTAAAACCTATGCGTTTTCCCGTGAGCCACTACGGGAAAACAAAGTCATCTAAGGACCAAAAGCCTTGACTTCGGATGTGCTCCCACTAAACCCGCTACCTCCATTGGGCCTCTCGGATTCGTGTTCGCCAAGATGTCACTCCATTGACTCCCGATGGTTGCTCCATATTACATTTACATAGAAAAAGAAATAAATGGCATGCAAGCCACAATTCCTAACTTCTAGTACAAATACTTAATATGGAATATTTAAATGGCATGCAAGCCACATATACAAAATTACATACCAAATAAATAAATTTAATTATTACAAACCATGTGACTTAAAGTCACCAAATGAACGAATAATTAAAATACAACCAAACATCCACAAGGTCTAGGGCATATTTATGGTTACCAACATCACAAGAACAAACAACCAAGTTCACTAATGAACAACAACAACATGGTGTGCCACACAAAACCATGTTAACTTATGTATAATGGTTTAGATTTTTACAAAACACTCAAGGCACTAAAAATCCCATGTATTTATGCATTAGTAACACCAAACCATTTTTAATGAAACATATTCATAAATACATAATGTAAGTATATGCAATTACCATTTTCATGCCAAAATAATAATTCACATATAAATACACCAACCATTATACAAGGCAACTTACAAAAACCAAATTTTAATTTCTGGACCAAAAATTCCAGAAACCAAAATTTAGTGCCAAAAACCCAAAAACAATTTTTCTTTAACAAAAAGAAAAACGGATTCTGCCCAGGCAAGTTCCGCGCCGCGGACCCAACAACAGGACCGCGCCGCGTAATAACACTGGCAGAAACCAAATTTCGTCCCGTCATTTTCCGCGCCGCGTGACCACAAGAGTTCCACGCCGCGGAAATCCACTGGACAGAAAACTAAAAACTTATTTTCAGGTTTTTCAGGCCACCATGTGCAAATACAGTATAGAGGTGGCTCTGATACCACTGTTGGGGTTTTATGAGCACAGCGGAAGCAACATGCAACAAGCAAAAGCAAGAGTACAAGCAAACAAAGCATAAAACCCCATTAATGGACCAAACTCTATAACTTCATATTTGCAACATGGAAAAACAAAGAGAAAGAAGATATACCTTTTTCCTTAGCTCTAGTAATCTGTGGAAAACGATGGTGATGACGAAGAAGCCAATCAAGCTCCTCGCTATTGTTGATCCACCCCGGGTTTGCTCAATCCACAAGTACTAGCTTGCTTGGATGAACTTCAAAGACTTGAATCCACCTCAAGGACAGCAAGACCCTCTCAAATCCGGAATCCAACCTCACATGCACTCAAGAATTGAAGCTTAAAGCTTCAAATGCCATGTAGGTGAAAAGGGTTTTTAGAGAGAGAGAGAGAGAAAGTGAGAGAGAGTCATCCGAGTTCTACTGCCCCAAATGAGCCAAAAGACCCCTCTTAAGCTCCCCAAGGCCGGCCAAGAAAAGCAAGGCCATGCATTGGTCAAAAAGGGAGGTGGAGCCAAAAGTTGCATGCTGTCAGACGATTTTCCGCGCCGCGTACCCGTAGGTTTCCACGCCGCGGACAGTCCGCGTCGCGTTGACTAACAGGAGCCGCGTCGCATAAATCTCCTGCATACCAACTTCTCCACTTTGACACTTTCAGTCCCTCATCTTTCATTGCTGTCAGGATTGATCCCCGGCGTGTGACCCAATAGGCCCACACTTTATTGGCAGTGATCCTAATGGCGTACGTGCGTCAGTGGGCATACTCCAACAATCTATTCCTTCTTCTTGTCTATACCCTTGTGCTACCAGCCTGGCTTTATTCCTAACAATCACTCCATCCTTGTCCATCTTGTTTCTATAGACCTACTTAGTGTCTATAATTATATGATCTATGGGGGCTGGGACAAGACTCCATACCTTGTTTCTCACAAACTTATTTAATTCCTATTTCATAGCTTCAATCCAGTACTCATCCTCTAAGGCTTGTTCAGTCTTCTTTGGTTCCATTTGAGATAGGAAACCAAAGTAAGCAGCATAGTTTGCTGTTGCCATAGATATGGTAATCACTCTTTCTTGAACATTACCAATCACTTGATCTTGAGGATAATCTTTGAGGAACTTGAATGTTGTAGTAGGAGATTGTGGTTCTAGACTTGAGTGATATTGAGGACTCTGAGGTGAACCTATATCCTCTGTCTTAATTACTGCATTGTCATCAAACTATTGATCACTAAGATCTTCAGTCTGAGTAGTATTCTCTCCAAAGGGATTTATGAACTCATCATCTTTCTTAGCTTGAGAGTCCTTTGGATCTTGTGATGATCTCTTAGATGTACATACATCATCATCACTGTCATCATCTATGACATACATAGGATTTGACATCTTGGTTTCCTCAGGATTTTCAAGCTCACTCAGACTGACTGAGTCAGCTTGACTTCTGTCAGCTTGATCAATACTGTCTTTATCAAATGGGACATGAATTAGTTCTTCTATAGGTTTTCTCCTTGAGTTATACACTCTGTATGACTTGGAACCAACAAAAATTCCAAGATCAGCTTTAGGTTCTAACTTATGGAGCTGATATCTTTGATTTAGCACATAGCATTTTGAACCAAAGATATGGAAGTAACCTATATTTGGCTTTCTTGATTTATACATTTCATATGCAGTTTTGCCATGTATTTTGACTATGATTGATCTTTTTTGGGTATTAAATGCTGTACTGGCAGCTTCATCCCAAAAATAGAGTTTCAATCCTGCCTCACACAACATTGTTCTAGAAGCCTCAATTAAGGTTCTATATCTCCTTTCAGCAACTCCATTTTTTTTGAGGAGTTCTAACTGAGGAAATTTTTTGTAATATTCCTTTTTGTTCACAAAAGCCTTCTAGGGTTGAGTTTCTAAACTCAGTCTCATGATCACTTCTTAGTTGCTTCACAGACTTATCTTTTTGCAACTTTTCCTGTTTGATAAAACTTATTATCTCCAGGGCAGCTTCACTTTTGGCTTTAAAAAATATTACCCAGGTGAATCTAGAGAACTCATATACTATCACCAGGGTGTACTTCTTGCCACTTAGGCTTGGAGTACTTATGGGTCCAAACAAATCCATATGCAACATATGCAATGGGTCTGTTATTAAAAATTTTTGCTTTGACTTGAATGACCCTTTGTGATGTTTCCCTTGCTCACAAGCTGAGCACAATTTGTCTTTGACAAATGTGATCTTTGGCAATCTAGAGACTAACTCTTTGTTGGATAGCATTTTTATAATTTTGAAATTTAAATGTGACAACCTTTTATGCCACAGCCAACTCAGCTTAGGAACATATTGGGAGTATAAGCAGGTTTCAGTACTGGGATCAACAGAATTGAGATCAAGTAGATACAAATCTCTTTCTCTCTTTGCTATTAGCACTGACTTACCCTTTGAATTGTATATTGTTCCTGCTTTCTTCCTAAAAGTAACAACATTGTCTTCATCACACAATTGACTGATACTTATCAGATTGTGTTTAAGACCTGTAACATATGAAACCATCTGGAAAGTCACCTTGCCAGCATGCATCTTCCCATATCCTTTAGTTCTTCCATGGGAGTTATCATCAAATGTTACTTTTGGACCTTCATCTTCCTGGAATTCACTTAGAAGTCCTTTCCACGCTTTCATGTGCCTTGAGCATCCACTGTCCAAGTACCATTTACTTGAACCCTGCACATGAAAAGAAAACTAAACATATTAGTTTTTTCCAAGTACCATTTACTTGAACCCTGCACATGAAAAGAAAACTATCACAGTTCTTGGCCTCATGTCCTCTACCTCCACACTTGTAGCACTTCCTTCTACCAATGACTACAGGAGGTAGGTTATCCAATAATCCTTTTGAGAACTTGTTCTCAGTTTTAGGATTATAGGTTGTGGATAATTTCTAAACTTTCTTTGCAAGCTGACTCACCTGATGCTCATTGACTTTAGACTTACCTTTGTCATGTCTAGGTTTATTATCCTTTTGATCAGAAGTTTGACCAACAAACTTCTTTTCATTGACTTTGGACTTACCATTGTCATGTTTTATGGACTTACCAGTTTCAACAGCTTTGGACTTACTACTCTTGAGTTCTTTGGACTTACCAGTTTCAACAGCTTTGGACTTACGACTGTTGAGTTCTTTGGACTTACCATTGTTGTGACATGACCTCTGACTTACAATTGTCTTCCTATTCTTGAAGCTTCTTTCTGAATTAGACAGAGAGTGCTGTCTTTTGAAAGGGTTTGGATTCAACCTTTCAATAACAGACGTTCTTTGAATATGCTGAGTGCCTAATCTATCATGCACAGACTTACTATGCTATTTAGAAGTTGAACACTCATTTCCATGATCCTTTGCCTTTACAAACTTATTGTATTTGAGGCTTGGATCATGTCTCTTTTCTGAGGCTGACTTCTAAGACTAAACCAGTTGTCTATCTTCCTCAGAATCTGTACTTGTGATCGCATCATCATCAGCTGCATAAGCTTCGGATTGATAGTCACCTCCAAGTACAACTTTCTCCTCTTTAGGGATCTGCTGGTTGATGCACTATTCAGCAAGCCTTGATGACTTACACCAGGATTCAGTGACCTTCTGAAGTTGGTCAGCTTTATCCTTAGCTTCCTGAAGTTCTTTACTCAGAAGTTTGTTAATGTGTCTTTGGCATTCAAGATCACATTGTGCTTTCTTTCCAGCAGTAATGAGAGTTTGATTTTCCTTAATCTCATTCTTGAGCTCAGTGATTTCATCTTTGAGGTCAGCTTGAGACTTAAGGCTGGTCTTAAAGTCGTTTAACAAATAACCAAATGTAAGACCTTTTTCTTCATCGGTGTAAGAGTTTAAATTACTAACCTTGTACATGGAGGAAGGATCCTAGTCACTTAGTTTGCTGGTTTCCTCAGCTTCTTTCATGTCAGCTTCAAAAGTTGATTCAGACACACCATAATCAACTTCGTCTAATTCAAACTCTTCATCTTCTTGAGCCATCAGACATTTGTCATCATCATCTGAGGTAGATGATTTTGTATCCCAAGTTTCAACATAAAGTCCTTTAGCATTGGGCTTGTCTTCAGGCTTTCTTTTCTTGAGCTGAGTATATTTCTTCTTGTACTTATCAGCTCTATAAGCATTCTTGTCTGCTACTGAAGCTGTTTCATCCTTCTTTATTCTGCATGCAGCAGCAATGTGTCACTTCTTCTAACAGTTGAAGCACACAGCTTTCTTGGGGTCGAAAGAACTCTTTCCTTTGCCCCTGTCAGATCTTCCTTTTCCCCTTTGAATTCTTCTCAGTCTTTTGGCAAGCATAGCCATTTGTTCTGTTGAACACCATCAGTATCCTTTGAGTCTGAGTCTGAATGATCAGCTTGAGAGTCTAACTTAGTCTCAGATTTAGCTATAAAGGCTTTTGAACTCTTTTTCTTCTTCTCTGCAACTAATGCAGTTTCATGTTTATCAAGAGAGTCGTTCATTTGTTGTTGAGAAGATTTCTTGTGTTCTCTTATATGGACTGTAGGTTGTACAAATGTAATGTACCTCCAGCCCTGAGTGCTATGGTCACCTCATTAAATTTCTCTAGTAACACATCCAGAAATTTCAGCACTAGGTCAGCTTCATGCTTTTTAATGTCTACACTTAGCAGGTCATTAATCAAGCAGTGAAACCTTGTAAACAAATCAGGCAAGGTTTCATTCTGCTTAGAAAAGAAGTTTTCATAAGATTTGTTAAGACGATTCTTCTTTTGTTGCTTGACCAGATCTGTACCCTCATATGTAACACTCAAAGTATCCCAGATCTCTTTTGCAGTTTTCATCCAGAGAATGCAATTTCCAATCCTCTTTAGTCCAGGATTCCAAAGGCTTCTTGACTTCCTTTTAAGTCTTGTCAGGAGACTTATCACTGATAGCAGCATGAATCTTGGGGATGATTGGTCCACTAGTTATGACATCATACATTCTGATGTCAATGAACTTAAGGAAAAGCATGGCTCTAAATTTTCACATAGGATAATCAGATCCATCAAATATGGGACATCCTTTAGCAGCCATTTGAGGAAATTTTGATGAATTGTTGCTTGTCGACATATTATACTTTCTCAAAACCTTGAACTTCAACTTATGAATAGTTCAGCCTGCTCTGATACCAGTTGTTGGTCCCTTGGTAAGAGTATCAACAAGCAAGTAATGTGTAGAAGGGGGATTGAATACACTTTCTGCGGAAAAAGAACAAATCAATAAAAAATGTTACAAAAATCAAACCACATGAAATCGAATGCTTTCATTAATAAGAATATGATTACAGTGACTATCAAGTAAGCAACACTTGATATGTAAACACCTAATGTAAATCACATCTCTCAATCTCTCAAACTTGCTATCTATAATCAACTTATGATTATAGATATAGATTAACTCTCTAAACATGATTTATTCACATATTGAATACTTACCAACTTCACAACAGACGTGAAGATCGAACACACGAACTATGTTGGCAATTTGTGAATTTCTTGATCACGCTGAACTTACAAACAGTGTATCAAGACTCGTAACACATACGATGGTGAGGTTAGTTTGAGGTGAGATCCCTCTAAACTTACCAGGAGATAAGTATTTATAATCCTGTTCCTACGGATCCTAACAAACTAGAATTTATCCTAATCTGCTAACAAACTAACGGATAACCCGGAATCTTGAATCTTGAATCTTCTATCTTGAGTCTTCAATCTTCAATCTTGATTCTGGAGTCTTCTTATCCATACCGTAGATATAGAAAGTTACAGAATTTAAAACAAATCTAAATTCTCTTAAACTGACTTCTTTCGTTAGACTGAGTTACTCAGCTTGAAAGTCATCAAACTGAGTCCTTCGAGAACAAACTCGAAATCAAACATGTACTAACATGTATAATGACTAACTCATCCTTAGAAGTCATAAGAGTTAGCTAGAACTTACTTAGCAACTCTGTTGAGCTGACTCAGTCTATAAGCTTAGTCACTCAGCTCGAAACGCATCAAGCTGAATACTCAACCTATACCTTAGGTGACACACACAACTTATCAAACATATTGATAAACTAACTAAGATATAGTCTAAGCTGATCAACCATATGCTCAGCTTATATTCAGCTTGTGCTTAGCCTGAAACACTATAAGTGCTCAGCCTAATCAAGCTTCATAATTATGTTTAAGTTGTATTTAGAACATGTCTTACAAACTTAACTTTGTCTTATCAAATCTTAACTAATAAGGTCATTTGACCAACAAGGTTCTTGCTTGGTGATCTTGCATTATACAACAACTCTAGAGACACCAAGGGTATATTTCTACTCTCTCTTTTTGTTTTAAGTTGCAAATTATAGTTGTAGAGCTTGGTACACATTTGGGGTTCTCCATATAGTTCTTTTATGCTTTTAAAATTCGTGTAATTCCTTTTTTGCTTCCGTTGTGCCAAACCACGAACTCCAACAGTGGTATCAGTGCCACCTCTACACTAGTTTTGCACTTGGTGGCTTGAAAATCTGAAAAATGTGATTTTTGGTTCTGTCCAGGGTTTAGCGGCGCTAACTATTCCATGTTAGCGGCCTAAACGATCACTGGTAGTGGTCGCTAAGCCCCTGGCTGTATCGGCGCTAGCTGTAATTTTTAGCGGCGCTAACCCTTTATGGTTAGCGGCGCTAACTGTCTTCTTGCAGAATGCCTTTTTATGCCATAAATCAATTTTGTTGGATTTTTAGCTCAACTTGTACTTTCTGGAATTTTTCCAGAATTTTAGAAACTATATGTTTAAGTTGCCTTATGTCTTGGTTGGTGTATTTATATGTGGATTAACATTTTGGCATGAAAATGGTTAATTGCATATACTTACATTGTGTATATATGAATATGGAATTTTGACTTGTTTAAGGTTCCCAATTCATATGTACATAGGATTATAAGTGCCTTGAATGTCTAGATAATCTTAACCAAGACATATAAGATTTGCATGGTTCTGGAGTGGCACACCATGCTAGTTTTGCCTAGTGATGTTGTATGTGGTTGTGATATTTATGTCCGGTAACACTATGAGCCTTTAGACCTATGTGATATGTTTGGTTGTTTAAATTAATTTATTCGTTCATTTGGTAGTGTGTACCCCAATGGTTTGTAATGATTAATTTAATTTATTCGGTTTGTAATAATTAACGGCTTGCATGCCGATTTTCTATTCTTTGTAATTTTTAGTATTAGCTTAGAATAGAGTATTGTGGCTTACATGCCATTTCCTTGTGAATTTGTAAATTGTAAAAGGAGAACATAAGACAACCAAAGAGAACCATGGAGGAGGTGTCTTCGCTCAACCTTGGATCTGGAGGACGGTAGGAGACGCGATGGGACGAGTTGGAGGAGCACACATCAAGTAATTCGGATTTGTCCTTAGATGACTTAGTCTTGCCCGTTAGCTCACATGAAAGACGCATAGGGTTTTTGTTGGGGTTCGTGGTTTAGCACAATGGAAGCGAACATGAACAAAAAGAATTTAAAAACTTAGACAAGAACCACATGCATGAACCCCAAATGTGTACGAAACTCTACAACTATATTTTGCAAGAGAAAAACAAGAGAGGGATGAGTATTTATACCCTTGATATCTTTGGAGGTTGAGTGGAACAGAAGAGCAAGCAAGAGAACTCCTTTCCTTTTGCCTCTATCGAAGTCAACCCTGGGCTAGATGTGATCCAAGTGTACTAGCACTCCAAGTACTCTTCCTTATTTGAAAGTACTGCTGGAACTAAAACCTAAAAACCACCAGATGAACAATCAAGAACTCTCTCTTGTTACTTAGACAACTAGCCAAGTTTCTAAGTGTTTTTGAACTCAAGTGTGCAAGAGTATCAAAGAGAGCCAAGAGTGTCTATTTTATAAGCCATAAGATGACTCCAGATCTCCCCTAGGTCAGGCAAGAGAGTCCTTCATGAACTAGCCATGTATTGGTGGATTTAGGAGGTGAAAAGAACAAAGTTGCTTTTTGTCAGAGGGGTTAGCTCCGCTAACCGCCCAAGTGTAGCGCCTCTAACCACTTAAGGTTAGTGCCGCTATCGGGGCTAAGTTAGCGACGAGATGGTTAGCACCGCTAACCCTGTCCAGAATGCCAACTATCCTTATTTATTCTTTCTAACCCTCTATTTTGGGTCGTTGTCAAGATCAGCCCCCGGTGTGTGACCCGATAGGCCCATACATCATCGGTAGTGATAAATTGGCGTACGTGTGTCAGTGGGCATACTCTAACAGACTCCCACTTGCACATGACTCACCGTACCCAATGCATCACAGACAAAGAGCGGCTTCTAGTAAGACATCTTCGCCCCCAAGTCAGTATGGGTTTTGTCTTTAGCACAAAAACCAAACTGCAGCCCGTGTGAAATGGTCCTATAGATAAGGGATCAAACATCCTTTTGTTCGCGATATCCAAGTGAACACGAGACATCGTACTAAGTCATTCTCCATTTTTTCACGATTATATTTCTCGATCTAGACTGGTGGTGACCAAAATATACAAGTTGCAATCAGATACTATAATCATTGCACACTTAAGCACGGCAATACATTTTGGTGTCAGCGACCAATCATCGAGGGGCCCATGGATATCTCTCTAAACAGAGGAACAAATTCCTTCGACTACATTGCCCACCACATTGACCATACTTTGCCGAACCACTCCCTTTATAACAGCCAGTTACAGACTGCGTTTGAAAGCAATTAGAACAAAGCAGACCAAGGTGATGCAGACACATGCATCTCCAGTATAAGGATGAACTGATATTACCATCCTGATTCACTCATGACAAGTACCACAAAGTGAACTCAGGTGTGGGTCGTCCAGTTACTTGAAACACTTTCAAGCACAGGTGAAGTATTGCGTCCCCGTGTCCCAATCCCCATTGGACACATGACCAATCACTTCCCTCAGTCTTAGTTGATACTGTTGGGATTTCGTGGGCAGCGCAGCGGAAGCAAGTACAACAAACAAAGCCCATGGTACAAGCAAATAAAGCATGAAAACAAGAAATCCCAAAATGGACCAAACTCTATGTATAAAATGCAACTTAAGAAAAGGAAGAAATGGTTATACCAGCCTCCTTAACTCCAGAATTCTGCAAATCTCGTGGTGATGAAGCTCCAAGAATAAAACGTGGATCGACTAATGGGTAGTACCCCGGGAACACGTCTAACCCCTTGAGCTAGCAAGCCTCCATGGTACTTCACCTTTGAACACCACTTCTAGAACAGCAACAAACCGAGATCAACTCTGGAGCTATACCCTCTTGAATGATCCTCTCTTGGCCTTAGTAGCACCAAAGAGGTTAATATGTCTTTTAGAGAGAGAGAGAGAGCAAAAGAGGAAAAACCACACACATAACAAAATCCTTCCTATTTTCTTTTGGCTCCAGATGCGGGATATAACCCCCACAAACCGGCCATGCCTCGAGAGTAATAAAACCACATGCAATGGTTGATTTAGGAGGTTATTTGACAAATGGCACTGGCAGGGTTTAGCGGCGCTAACCAAGAGTTAGCGGCGCTAACTCAAAAGGGTTTGCGGCGCTAACGCGCCCTGTCAGCGATTTGACACAAAGTACATGCAGCCGTAGCGGCGCTAACCTATAGGACTTAGCGGCGCTAACCCCTAATAGTTAGCGGCGCTAACGCGGCCTGCGATGTCAACTTTTGTCTTTGCCATGTTTGGTCCCTTTAACTTAAGTTGCTGTCAGGTTAGACCCCGGTGTATGACCCAATAGGCCCATACATCATCAGCAGCGGTCCATATGGCGTACGTACATTAATGGGCATATTTCTAACAAACTCCCACTTGCACATAATGCACCGTACCCATGTAACCACAGACAAAGAGCGGCCTCTAGCAAAAGCATCAATGCCCCCAAGTCAGTATGGGTTCCGCTTTTATGCAAAAAACCATTACCTACAAAAAGAACGTAGAGGTCCTATTTGATAAGTGATCAATACTCCTTTTGTTCGCGATATCCTTATGAACACGAGACATGGATTGATATGTCAATCTCCAGATCGTTCACGATTATGTTACTCGATCTTGATTGGTGGTGACCAAAATTTAAGGAAATATCTGATTCTAAATCAATATTCCTTTGCGCATGGCCATGCTTATTTTGGTGTCAGCGCCCAATCATCGAGGGGCCCAGGGATATCTCTCATACCAGAGGAACAAATCCCGTTGACTATACAACCCCATAGCGTGAACCTTCTCTTACTTGGCTATTCCCTTTATAGTAGCCAGTTACGAACTACGTTTTGAAATGGCTAAAGTAAGAAAGTTTCATGCTATAGCAATTCATACATCTCGGGTCGAAGGACGTAATGATATTATCCTTCCGAGTCACTCTATGACCATGATCCATGAAGTGAACTCGGGTGCGGGTCTTCCAGTTACTTGAAACTCCTTTCAAGCACAGGTTACTGTTGCGTTTCATGCATTCAATCCTTGATCAATGCACAACCAACACCTAACCTCAGCCTTAATTCAAGCTTCCTTCCCTTGAAGAATGACTGGCTGTGGAAATTTAGAATGTATAAACATTCTGGGAAGTGGTTAAACATGCTAAGATGGAACACAGTAAAGACCAATGAAGGTAACCGCATCATGCGTATATATAGTCCCCACTATACATCGATACAATCATCGGTTAGCAGTACTGCTTACCGTTCCCAAAGCTTATAAGTAAATCAAACATTTACTAAAACGATATTCGAGCCTAGTCATAAGCATTATCAATGCTATTATACCTAGTATGAAATTCATCACTAGTATTTGACAACGGCTTAATTATGGGATCATCTACACGATATCCCTTTGTACTCTTTTGTATTCTCTTATTAAACCACTTGCAAAGTGTTTATCAAGGAGATCATACACAAGGTTATCATAGTCATCATATCCTCAATGTTACCGAAGTCTACAATAGGATTAATGACACTAATGATTATTAGAGTCGTCATACTCTTAATGTAACCGAAGTTTATAATAGAGTTACTGACACTCACGTTTATTAGAGTCGACATACCCTTAATGTTACCAAAGTACACAATATGGTCAATGACACTCATTCAATGTCGTATCTGCACCACATATTTTAATATTCAAAACTCCGATTAAATCGACAGTTTCACAAGTATAGATTTGCTTGCAGTAATAACTTACTCAAGACAACTCTATTTACGTCGAACATCAAGAACATACATCAGTATTTCTTGAATCTAGAATCCACTTGATTCCATATTCTCTATTTATACTCATAGTACAATAATTCCATCACTAGGTTGTAAAACAACCCTAAATTAGGACATTATTTTTATTGAGCATATTTTGCTAAGAACACATGAAGCTCCCACTAGCCCTGACAAGGGTATCTGGCTTGATCTATGCTTTCTAGAAAACTCATTCCTTTGACTTTCTTGCAAAATGGGATTATAGCCACAAGATGCAAATTTTTTTGCTGACTAAACTCATGGACACAATTTGGACATAATGGATATATGAGACCTCTGAACATGTTTCAAAACATTTCCTCAAATTAACCCTGCGAAGGATCTTGGTCTTCATATTTCCATGTGAACATACTTGTTTTCCCAAAGCGACAACAATGTTCCACATAATCCAGACCTAATCTGGATATTATGGATGAATGAGACCCACGGAAAGTGCCTTAAGCATTTCCTCAACATAATCCTGCGAAGGATACAGGTCTCTTACATCCAAGTGTATCAATCTTGTTTTCGTAAGGTGACAACAATATTTCACTTTATCCAAGTTATCTTCAACATAACTACTAGAACATATTTCCATATTATCAATATGAAAAGCTTTGTCTCTAGTCGGTATTTGAAGTTGTCCATAGATGCTATATGTTAGTCCCTTCACCCCTCTCGGATTACACCTTAGGTGTGGGATTAACCCAAGTCAAGTACTTGGATGAAGCAAATTGATTACATCTATGTATGCCATTCCCTTCTCATATTCACTAGTGAACACAGGGTCCCACTATGTTTCCAATGAATGGTAATATCACAATGATTTACCATCAAGCTGTTGCTACTCTGATATGACAACCTCATATCTATAACAACCTTCTTGATTTCCATCAGATATAAAGAAGCAATGGATATTGTCAGGTTTTACCAGCATCTCTATGCTGATTAAGTGCTAGTGTCCACATTAGGTCTTTTATTTAAGTTTAACGTTCTTCCACTGGAATGCTTTTGTAAATTGTTCCTTCCCTTTTGAATAACCAAACATGGTTCCCATAAGTTCAAGAACAATTATCCAAAACTCGGATGAACTACTCAAATCAACTTATAATTCATACATCTCCCACTTAATGAATAATTTTAAGTTGTGAGATTGATAAGCAAAGTACTCTTTCTAGTCAAAATCTCATTGGATGCTTAAGTTGACCATAATGTTGTGTTTCAGATTAAGAACTTGGTTCATAAAAATTAATGTATACCAATCACATTGAATACATGTTTTAGGCCTGCCTTTTACCAGATTATCAACAAAGATATCCGGTTTTGTTTAAAGTAACACCATGTACAAAATATGTTTCTTAGAGAAAACGAATTATGGGATAAACCCATGATTCATTTCATGTTTAAACTAATATAGATAAGAAAACTTAGCATCTATTCTAGATCTAAGAATTTATATCTATATGCCCTTATTGATTCTTAATTCTCTTAAGGTTATTTCCGAACACCTCCAGGTTTCAGACACAAACCTTTTATCTAGTTAAACATTCTCTCAACAACCATCATAAAGATGGTGATGGAGAATCTTACTAGTGTCACTCTATATGGTATACTTGTACGGATTATCCACATAAGTGTGATCAAAATCCAACAAGTTATAATCCTTCCTACCAACATAGGTGAAGGATTTCTTAATCATCCTAGTCCAATAAACAATATTTATATCCTTCATTTAGCCCGAGGCTAAACTTTTACAAAGATCCTAACCACATGGATCCAAGCGATGTAAATGTTGTTTACTTGGTTAAGTTTGATTATGCCATATACTAATGTATCCAAACCACTTTTGGATCTAAGAATCAATTATTTCATGATCGCCTTACTACTTATAATGAGCCTTTATGTATGCAATGATATGGATAAGTTTTGATTGGATAAAACATATCAAAATAATTTTTCAAAATTGTTTCAATTCCAAGTCATTTCCAACGTCATCAAATGTGTATTTAAGCACCATAAATGGTCAAAATAACACATAAGCTTTGACATGGATCGAATTTGAAATGAAACCATCATAATGAAAAATCTTTTAAACAAAATACATAGTACAAAAACATCCATCATCTTCAAAAGAACATACAATAAAGCAAGTCTAGCCACGCAAGGCATACTCAAAAGTAATAAATAATTCTGGAATAAATGGCGAGACTTAAGACTCCCAATTCTCTTATAGAAGACAATCAACTAAATTTCTTCTTCAGAGATCCGGTTCTTCAAGCTCTTCCTTCTTGCAACGAACAGACCTACACTTTGTAACAAAATAAATTTGTGACAAACGTGAGTCTTATAGCTCGGGTAAACAACTCAGCTTATTTAAGGAATAGCAATGAAGTAAAATCATGAATGTACCTTAAGTAGGAAAATTAACTCTCTCTTTTCTGAGAAGTTTTATATCCTCTCGGCACGAAGGGCAGGCATGACGGCCCCAATCCCCAAATCTACCGCAGAAGTAGCAAACCACCCCTTGTTGAGTCTTTTTAGGCACATCATTAATGTCCATCGACTCAAAACTTGAAGCAAGCTTTGAAACTCCAACTTCTTCTTTTAATGGGATCGATTTCTTCTTCTTCATGTTATGTAGTTCCTTAGAACCAAAAACAAGAGTGGATGAAGATGATGCATGCTTGGACATGTTAGATTCTACATCCTTCAACATTCCATGCAGTTCATCTATAGATATTTCCTTTCCATGCATATGATAGTTCTCTACAAACTTTTCATATGATGCGGGCAGAGATCGAAGTTCACTCTCTATAGGAAAACCTAGTCTCTCCATCTGGTCCATGTATGACTTCATCTTTAAAACATGGGCACTAACACTCCCGCCTTCCCGCATCTTACAACCGGTTAGACTTTTAACGCACTCATAATGTTCTTGCCTAACTTGCTGTCGGAAAACATCCTTCAGCTTGTTAATCATGTCATACACAGTCATGTGCTCAAATTGCTTTCGCAGTTCCGAGCTCATACTTGATAACATGAGGCTAGCAACATCATGCGTATCCCGAACACGCTTTTCATACGCGTATCGGATAGCCCATTCCGCATTGGTAGCAGGTGGTTCAGGAAGGGGTTCCTCAAGGATGTGCAATTTGGACTCGGCACGTAGGACAATCCTCAATTGCCTAAGACAGTCCACAAAGTTCACTCTCGTGAGTTTCTCCCTTTGTAGGAACATACGTAGTGATAAGTTCGACGTGTTGTGGTTTTGATTTGACATCCTATATTAAAGTAGAGTACACGAATTAGTTGTTTGATTTAATCCTTGTTAAAATAATTACCCAATATCGTCTCGAAAAATATTTTAACAAGGGCTAAGAACCATATTTCACTCCAATCCATGATGGGTTTGCCGCGGATCACTTCATGGAGCTATTTAGGCCGATAACCATCTTACCGATTGCAATCTCTATTACAACTCTTAGGCACTTGCGGGATCCTACGACAACCATCGGTCGTTTGGCATGTTTGATCCCTACTTGCACCAATTCCAAATTAAAATTCTCGGTTGACTCGTGCTAAGCTCGACAATCACTCAAGGATTTTAATTTGCAATTGTAAATCGTCCGTCAAGACATACGGTAACAAATTCACCAAAATTGGCTCGTGCTAAGCTCGACAACCAAAATTGTGAATTTGCCACACTCACCTTCCACACAGGTTTATGGGAGTTGGCTCGTGCTAAGCTCGACAACCAAAACCCATAAATCTAGATTCGGGTGGTATCGACTTACGGATAGCGCAAGATTTACGTTTTATGAAAAACGGGCTTTTGTTTTCGGCTTGGTTACAGATTAACTTGTTTCGTGACAAAACCTATTTCCACTAGGTGAGTTAATCTTGTATGTGAGCGCGCGAGAGTTGCAAACCATTTTTACCAAATCTCTTGTGATTTTATTAATTTCGAAAAATTATCTAGCATGCGAATCCTAAGCAAACCATGCAAGAATAAAATGAAATCACATCACACGCATATAAACGAAGTAAATTGGTAACCCTTGCCAAAATCCTATGCGTTCTTCCCGTGAGCCAAAACGGGTAGAACATGGTAAAACTAAGGGACGGAAAGTCTTCAATGCGAGCTCCCACTAGATCCGCCATCTCCAATGGACTTCACCGGCTTCTATGGACATGCTCCATCTCCTTTCCGACTCCTATTTGTGTGTCATCATCCAAATGTACAAAACATACAATAGAAAAAGAAATGGCATACAAGCCACGATAATTTCCTATTTATCTAGTACACTTACACGGATGAATGAAATGGCATGCAAACCACAATATTATTACAAACAAAACTGAATTAATAACTATTACAGCCCATATGTGATTAAAATCACCAAATTGCATCCAAACACACAAATACAACCACAAGGTTAAGGCAAGGTTACCAATTTCACAACAACCACATACAACCAAACATAATGGTAACTATAATACCAAAACCAAATCTGGAACAAAATTCCAGAAACATAAAATAGCCAAAATACCCGAGAACAAAACTGTTTTTATCTTTTAAAACCAAAATCGTAGCTGCGCGTTAGCGCCGCTAAGTTTAAACAGTTAGCGCCGCTAACTCAAAATAGTTAGCGCCGCTAACCCGGTTCGAACAGAAAACAAACATTTTGATTTCGGGATTTTCAGGCCACCAAGTGCAAATCTAACATAGAGGTGGCTCTGATACCACTGTTGGGATTTCGTGGGCAGCGCAGCGGAAGCAAGTACGACAAACAAAGCCCACGGTACAAGCAAATAAAGCATGAAAACAAGAAATCCCAAAATGGACCAAACTCTATGTATAAAATGCAACTTAAGAAAAGGAAGAAATGGTTATACCAGCCTCCTTAACTCCAGAATTCTGCAAATCTCGTGGTGATGAAGCTCCAAGAATAAAACGCGGATAGACTAATGGGTAGTACCCCGGGAACACGTCTAACCCCTTGAGCTAGCAAGCCTCCATGGTACTTCACCTTTGAACACCACTTCTAGAACAGCAACAAACCGAGATCAACTCTGGAGCTATACCCTCTTGAATGATCCTCTCTTGGCCTTAGTAGCACCAAAGAGGTTAATATGTCTTTTAGAGAGAGAGAGAGCAAAAGAGGAAAAACCACACACATAACAAAATCCTTCCTATTTTCTTTTGGCTCCAGATGCGGGATATAACCCCCACAAACTGGCCATGCCTCGAGAGTAATAAAACCACATGCAATGGTTGATTTAGGAGGTTATTTGACAAATGGCACTGGCAGGGTTTAGCGGCGCTAACCAAGAGTTAGCGGCGCTAACTCAAAAGGGTTTGCGGCGCTAACGCGCCCTGTCAGCGATTTGACACAAAGTACATGCAGCCGTAGCGGCGCTAACCTATAGGACTTAGCGGCGCTAACCCCTAATAGTTAGCGGCGCTAACGCGGCCTGCGATGTCAACTTTTGTCTTTTGCCATGTTTGGTCCCTTTAACTTAAGTTGCTGTCAGGTTAGACCCCGGTGTATGACCCAATAGGCCCATACATCATCAGTAGCGGTCCATATGGCGTACGTACATTAATGGGCATATTTCTAACAGATACTTCCTTCCCGAGAAGAATGACCGACTGCGGACATTTAGAATGCAAAGACATTCAGGGTAGAATAAAATATGGTAAGTTGGAACATAGTAAAGATTGAAAGAAATACACGCAAATTGCGTATTACCAAATCTCCATTTAATAATCAATAAATACAATAAATATAATATTGCTCAATGTTCCCGAAAGGAATACAAACCCCGATTGAGATCGGAAGTCATCCCTGTCCGTTTGGATGCTAGCATTAGACTAGCTAGTTACCCAAAGCTCTTCCGCACCTCCTTATACTAAGAACATCTCCTTAGTCCTCTGAAGATACATGAGAATGTTCTTCACTGCCGTCCAGTGTGCCTCACCAGGGTTGGCTTGATATCTACTTGTCATACTCAATGCGCAAGATACATCAGGCCTAGAACATAACATGGCGTACATGATCGAGCCTACAGCCGAAGCATAAGGAACTCGCCTCATTACTTCCCGTTCCTCAGGGGAACTCGGGCTTTGAGCCTTGCTCAACACTAAACCATGTGACATAGGTATGAACCCCTTCTTGGAGTCCTCCATCCTAAATCTCTTTAAAACCTTGTCAATGTACGTACTCTGGTTTAATCCAATCAACCTGTGGGATCTATCTATATAGATCTTAATCCCAAGGATATAAGTTGCATCCCCTAGATCGTTCATTGAGAAACAACTCGCTAGCCAGACTTTTACACCTTGCAAAGTTGGGACGTCGTTCCCAATTAGTAGAATATCATCTACATAAAGAACTAGGAATACACCTACACTCCCACTAGCTCTAATGCAAACGCATGGCTCATCCTTGCACTTAGAGAAGCCAAACTCTTTGACCTTCTCGTCGAAACACAGGTTCCAGCTCTGAGAAGCTTGTTTAAGCCTATAAATGGACTTCTTAAGCTTGCATACTTTATCCAGAAACTCTGGATGTACAAAACCCTCAGGCTGTGTCATATACACCTCCTCTGAAAGTGTTTCATTAAGGAACGCGGTTTTGACGTCCATTTGCCAAATCTCATAATCATGAAATGCGGCAATGGCCATGAGTATCCGGATAGACTTCAACATAGCCACCGGGGAAAAGGTTTCCTCATAGTCTACAACATGAGTTTGTGTGAAACCCTTAGCCACCAGTCGGGCTTTGAAGGTGTCTACCTTGCCATCCACGCCGATCTTCTTCTTGAAGACCCATTTGCACCCGACGGGTTTGCACCAAGGCACGGGATCAACCAAGTCCCAGACTTGATTATCCGACATGGATTGGATCTCGGATTCCATTGCTTCTCTCTACCTGGCAGACTCAGGGCCCACCACAGCGTCCTGGTACTTGGTAGGTTCATCAGAATCTACTACCATGTCGGTGCCCTCAAATATGTTAAAACCATATCTCTCTGCCTCATGCCAACTTCTACCAGATCTTCTAAGAGGCAATGGGTTTACATTATCTCTAGCATCATCTTGCTGAGATTCAACCATTAAAGGTTGTGAGCTAGTGCCAACATCAGGTTCTACATTGATAGGTTCTTGAATTTCTTCAAGATCAACCTTCCTCCCACTAGCATCTTTGGATAGCAGTTCCCTCTCTAGGAATACTGCCCTTCGAGCAACAAACACCTTGCTCTCCGAAGGTTTGTAAAAAAATATCCCATAGACCTAGCAGGATAACCAATGAATAAGCACCGTTCGGCTCTGGGCTCCAAATTGTCCTCAACCTCACGTCTCACGTAGGCTCTCAACCACAGACCTTTAAATATGAAATGGATGGAACCTTGCCATGCCACATTTCATACGGTGTTTTCTTGACCTTGTTTGTTGGTACAAGGTTAAGGATTCTACCGGCCGTTTCAATCGTGGATCCCCAAAACGTAACGCGAACATCCGTGCGAACCATCATTGATCCAACCATATCTAACAATGTCTGGTTCCTCCTCTCGGCGACACCATTTAATTGTGGCGTCCTAGGAGGGGTTAATTGCGAGACAATCCCACAATCCCTTAGATGGTTACGGAACTCATAACTAAGATACTCACCTCCTCTATCAGATCGTACCATTTTAATTATTTTCCCTAGTTGATTTTCTACCTCGTTTTGATAAGTCTTGAATACGTCAAAGGTATCCGACTTTTGTCTCACCAAGTAGACATACCCGTATCGACTATAATCATCAATAAAGGTAATGAAGTAGCGGGAATGATCTCTTGTGGCATGCTTGAACGGACCACACACATCAGGTGGAACGATATCCAACAAGTCTTGCGCCATCTCACATACACCGGTGAAGGGTGCTTTGGTCATCTTGCGCAATAAACAAGACTCGCATACTTCATTAGACCCGTGGTCAAATGACTCCAAGATCCTATCCGCTTGGAGCTTGGCGATGCGTTTCTTGTTTATGTGTCGTAACTGACCATGCCATAGAGATAATTTATCCAAAACACTTTTGGATCCCGAATCAACATTCATGATTGCTCTATTGTTTTGCAAGCTTATGCTTGTCTCATATATGGCATGACATGGAAAGGCTTTAAAATAAAAGATATGATCTTTGTAACATAAAATGCTATCATTCTCAAATTTAAAATCAAAACCAATGTCATACAAGGCATATAAAGATAAAATGTTCCTCGCCACGCAGGGCGAATAAGATACATTATCTAAAACAATAGACATGCCGGATGGAAAGGAGAACTCCACACTCCCAATCTTCTCAACCGGGACAACCGCCTTGTTTCCCATGATGAGATCCAGCTCTCCATCAACCAAGTCCCTACTTCTTCTTAGTACCTTCACATTATTACAAATGTGAGTACCACACCCGCTGTCTAAAACCCAGGCGTTAGAAGTAGAAGTGTTATGGAGTTCAATCATGTACGTACCGGAGGCAGCGACACCTTTAGCTCGAAGCTTCTTGAGCTCCTCCTTGTACTTGGGGCAACTACGCCGGTAGTGACCCTTCTCCCTATAGAAGAAGCAGGTTGCCTCTTACGGTGAGGTGGCAGCGGTAGCCACTTGCTTCCCCTTCGGCTCCGTGGTTGGGTTAGGTTTGGGCTTCAGCCCATTGGTCTTGGCCTTCCCCTTCCCCTTGCCCTTAGAGCCCGAAGCGGGCTGCTTCCGCTTCTTGCCACCCTCGTTGATGGTAAGGACGGCAGTGGAGGTGGAGGGCTTTGACTTGGAAAACTCTCCCTCGGCAGTCTTGAGCATGCCATGTGGCTCCATAATGGACTTATCCATACTATGCATATGGAAGTTCACAATGAACGGCCCATATGACGGAGGCAAGGATTGGAGGAGATATCAACTGCCAACTCCTTCCCCATGGGAAAGCCCAACTCCTCAAGCTAGTCCACGTAGCCCTTCATCTTAAGGACGAGGGAGCTCACATTGCCGCCTTCCTGCATCCGGCAACCGATGAAGGCCTTGACGCACTCGTAGAGTTCTTGCCTAGCCCGCTGTTGGAACATGTCCTTCAGCTGAGATATCATCTCGTACGCACTCACTTTCTCGAATTGCCTTTGCAATTCGGGACTCATGGTCGTAAGCATAAGGCAAGTCACGTCATTCGTGTCCTTGAGGCGTTTTTCATATGCCTCTCAGACGGCCCTCACCGCGTTGGTAGCAGGGGGTTCCGGAAGAGGTAACTCAAGGACCTCAAGCTTCATCTCATGGCGTAGGACAATTCTCAAAGTCCTATGCCAATCCATAAAGTTAGGCCCGGGGAGTTGCTCCTTTTCCAAAAACGGACGGAGTGACATGTTGGTGGTGTTGGTGTTGCGAGTAGATGCCATCTACAAGCAAACTACGGGATTGGTTAGTTATGACGTATTAAATCCTTGTTAAATAACTATCCACTTGTTATGAAAACAAATTATATTAACAAGGGCTAAGACCCTCAAAATACCATAATCTATGACAGGTTTACCGCGGATCACTTCATAGAGCTATTTTAGGCCGGTAAACACTTTAACAATTGCAATCCGTGATTACAACTCTTAGACACTTGCGGGATCCTAGGTACTGATAGCACGCATTTGGCATGTTTGATCCCTCCACACCAATTCCTCATTAATCCACTTTGGTAGCTCGGTATGGGTACGAACTACCAAGGTGTGTTAAATCTTCGAATTGTAAATCGACCGTCAAGATACACGGTGGTACTCTAGCCCAATGTTTGGCTCGGCTAGAGCTCGACATCCGACCTTGCGAGTTGTCACACGCACCTTCCAGACAGTTACATAAAACCAATCTTGGCTAAAGCTCGACGACCGATCTTGTTTCACTAGATTCGGGTGGTGTCATCTTATGGGTGGTGTCATCTTATGGGTGGTGTGATATTTACTTTTGAAAAACGGGATTTTTTTTCCGGTTAAAACGTTTTTAACCATTTCTTGTTTATATGGCGCGCAAAGTTTGTAAACCCATTTAAAACTCTTTGGTTTTATTATTTTGAAAATTTTTCTAGCATACAAAGATCTTAAACAACCACGCAAGAAAATGAACAAAATAAAAGCAACCACGCATGTAATAAATATCCGGTAACGAGCCAATCCTATGCGCCTTGCCCGTGAGTCAACGGGCATGACTAAGTCATCTAAGGACAAATCCAAATGACTTGATGTGTGCTCCTCCCACTTGATCCATCGCATCTGCTTCCGATCTCCGGATCCAAGTCCGCCAAGACACCCTCCATGGTCCTTGAAGGTTGCTTCGGTTCTCCTTTACAATTTGCAAATTTTAAAAGGAAATGGCATGCAAGCCACGATATCTATTCTAAGCTAATACTAACAATTACAAAGAATAGAAAATCGGCATGCAAGCCGTTAAATATACAAACCGAATAAATAAAATTAACTATTATAAACCATTATGGTACAAACCACCTAATGAATTAATTAATTTTAATCAACCAAAAACATCACATATGTCTTATGGCTCATATTGTTACCAGATTTCATACAACCACATAAACAACCACAAATCTACACATGGTGTGCCAGACAAGAACCATGTAAATCTTATATGTCTTGGTTAAGATTATCTAAACACTCAAGGCACTAATAATCCTATGTACATATGCATTAGGAACCTTAAACAAGTCAAAATTCCATATTCATATATACACAATGTAAGTATATGTAATTAACCATTTTCATGCCAAAATGTTAATCCACATATAAATACACCAACCAAGACATAAGGCAACTTAATCACGACAAAACCCAAATTCTAGAAAAATTCCAGAAAGTACAAACGAGCCAATAATCCGAACAAAATTGATTTTTAAAGCAAAACATGCATTACGCCAGGCGAGGTTAGCGCCGCTAACTATAAGGAGTTAGCGCCGCTACCCTTAAAAGAATCACGCCGCTAACTATAACAGAGTTAATCAAACTGTCATTAGCGCCGCTAACTTCAAAGAGTTAGCGCCGCTAACTACTGGACAGAACCAAAAAACACATTTTTCCGGATTTTTCAGGCCACCAAGTGCAAAACAAGTGTAGAGGTGGCTCTGATACCACTGTTGGGGTTCGTGGTTTAGCACAACGAAAGCAAACATGAAGAAAAAGAATTTAAAAACATAGACAAGAATCACATGCATGAACCCCAAATGTGTACCAAACTCTACAACTATATTTTGCAACAGAAAAACAAGAGAGGGATGAGTATTTATACCCTTGATATCTCTGGAGTTTGAGTGGAACACAAGAGCAAGCAAGATAACTCCTTTCTTTTTGCCTCTATCGAAGTCCACCCCGGGCTAGATGTGATCCAGGTGTACTAACACTCCAAGTACTCTTCCTTTTTTGAAAGTACTACTGGAACTAAAACCCAAAAACCACCAGATGAACAATCAAGAAATCTCGCTTGTTGCTTAGATAACTAGCCAAGTTTCTAAGTGTTTTTGAACTCAAGTGTGCAAGTGTATCAAAGAGAGTCAAGAGTGTCTATTTTATAAACCATAAGATGACTCCAGATCTCCCCTAAGTCGGGCAAGAGAGTCCATCATGAGCTAGCCATGTATTGGTGGATTTGGGAGGTGAAAAGAAGAAAGTTGCTTTCTGTCAGAGGGGTTAGCGCCGCTAACCGCCCAAGTGTAGCGCTGCTAACCACTTAAGGTTAGCGCCGTTATCGGGGCTGAGTTAGCGACGACATGGTTAGCGCCACTAACCCTGTCCAGAATGCCAACTATCCTATTTATTCTTTCTAAACCTCCATTTTGGGTCATTGTCAAGATCAGCCCCCGGTGTGTGACCCGATAGGCCCACACATCATCGGCAATGATAAATTGGCGTACATGTGTCAGTGTGGTAACTCGCGAGCTTTAGCCGAATCTAGTGAGACAAGATCGGTCGTCGAGCTTTAGCCGAGATTGGTTTTGTGTAACTGTGTGAAAGGTGAGTATGGTAACTCGCGAGGTCGGATGTCGAGCTCTAGCCGAGCCGGTCATCGGGCTAGAGTACCACCGTGTATCTTGATGGATGATTTACAAATCCAAGATATAATACCCCTTGGTAGTTGTCGTACCTATATTGAGCTATCAAAGTGGATTAATGAGGAATCGTTGTGGAGGGATCAAACATTCCAAATGGGTGCTATGAGTACCTAGGATCCCGCAAGTGCCTAAGAGTTGTAATCACGGATTGGGGTATTTTGAGGTTCTTAGTCCTTGTTAACATAATTTGTTTTATAACAAGTGAGTAATTATTTAACAAGGATTTAAATACATCATACTAACCAATTCGTACTTTGCTTGTAGATGGCATCTACTAGCAACACCAACACCATCAACATGTCACTCCGTCCATTCTTGGAAAAGGAGAAAGTTACTGGGCTGAACTTTATGGATTGGCATAGGACTTTGAGAATTGTCCTACGTCATGAATTGAAGCTAGAGGTCCTTGAGTCACCTCTTCCGGAAGCGCCTGCTACCAACGCGGCGTGGGCCGTACGAGAGGCATATGAGAAACACCTCAAGGACACAAATGATGTAACTTGCCTAATGCTTACGACCATGAGTCCCGAATTCCAAAGGAAATTTAAGAAAGTGAGTGCGTACGAGATTATATCTCAGCTAAAGGACATGTTCCAACAGCGGGCAAGGCAAGAACTCTATGAGTGCGTCAAGGCCTTCATCGGTTGCCGGATGCAGGAAGGCGGCAATTTGAGCTCCCACGTCCTTAAGATGAAAGGCTACGTGGACCAGCTCAAGGAGTTGTGCTTTCCCATGGGGAAGGAGTTGGCGGTTGATATCATCCTCCAATCCTTGCCTCCGTCATATGGACCATTCATTATGAACTTCCATATGCATCGTATGGACAAGTCCATTATGGAGATACATGGCATGCTCAAGACCGCCGAGGGTGAGCTTGCCAAGTCAAAGCCCTCCACCTTCACTACCGTCCTTACCATCAATGAGGATGGCAAGAAGCGGAAGCAGCCTGCATCGGGCTCCAAGGGTAAGGGAAAGGGGAAGGCTAAGACCAATGGCCTTAAGCCCAACCCCAAAGCCGATGGGAAACAAGTGGCTACCGCTGCCACCTCACCGGAAGAGGGAACCTGCTTCTTCTGCGAGGAGGTGTTGGGGTTTCGGGAACACACAACGGAAGCAAGGTACAAGATTAAAAGCATAATGTACAAGTCTATAAAGCATAAAGACAAAGAAACCCCAAGAGAAAGTACCAAACTCCATAACAAAAAAAAGCAATATGTAAAACAGGATAAGGAGGAAGATTTTACCCTCTATGAATTTCTGGAACTAAGGAGTTAAGTTGGTGATGACTAGAAAGCAACCAAGCTCTCCTCTATCGAAGTCCACCCCGAGTTTATTCAACCTCCATGTACTAGCATGCCCTTAGTAGTATTCAAACCATGAAACTACCTCCGGAACAGCAACCCACGAATTTACCTCGATCTCCTCTTCAAGATCACACCAAGAATCCTCTCTCTCAATTCACAAAGAAGAGAGAGTTTTCTGTGTATGTGTATTAGTTTACAAGAGAGAGTTTTCAAATGCATGGCTCACTTCAAATGTGCTCTCCAGAACTTTTATGGACTTCCAAAGGCCTGCCAAGAAGTGGTTTAAGCAACCAACATGCATTGGTGGAGAATGGAGGAAACATGCAAAAGTTGTAAAGAATCTGACAGGGGTTAGCGCCGCTAACTATTAAATTTAGCGCCGCTATCGGGCTCCAGTTAGCGCCACTAACCTTTAGGAGATAGAGCCGCTAACTTTTAAAGTTAGAGCCGCTAACTCCATCATCATGCCAATCTTTTGCAATTTGACCAAATTGGTCCCTCCATTTACGTTATTATCGAGATTGATCCCCAGTGTGTGACCCAATAGACCCATACATTATTGGTAATGATTCATATGCCGTACGTGTGTTAGTGGGCATATCCCAACAAACTCCCACGTGCACATGACACACCGCACCCAAGAAATCACAGACAAAGAGCGGCCTCTAGTAAATCATCATTGCGCCCAAGTCAGTATGGGTTTTGTCATCCTGAACAAAACCAAATCCAAAAAAAAAACAATGGGATGGCCTAATAGATAAGTGATCAAACATCTTTTTGTTCGCGATATTCTTGTGAACATGAGACATGGATTAAAATGTCAATCTCCAGATCGTTCACGATTATATATCTCGATCTTGATTGGTGGTGACCAAAAGTTAAGAATATATTTGATTCTCAATCAATATTCCTTGTGCATGGCCATGCTTATTTTTGGTGTCAGCTCCCAATCATCGAGGGGCCCATGGATATCTCTCTACACAGAGGAACAAATCCTTTCGGCTACATAGTTCCGCCACATGTATCATACTTTATTTGAAAACTTCCTTTATAACATCCAGTTACGAACTATGTGTGAAAGCAATCAAAAAAAGTAGATACGTGCTTGGATACTCATGTATCTCTGGTCTAAGGATGAAATGATATTATCATCACGAGTCACTTGTGACCATGATCCACGAAGTGAACTCAGGTGCGGGTCTTCCAGTCACTTGAAACTCCTTTCAAGCATAGGTTACTGTTGCGTTTCATACATTTAATCCTTGATTAATGCATAACCAACACCTAACCTCAGCCTTAATTCAAACTTCTTTCCCTTGAAGAATGACTGACTGTGGAAATTTAAAATGTATAAACATTCTGGGAAGTGGTTAAACATGCTAAGATGGAACACAGTAAAGACCAATGAAGTTAACCGCATCATGCGTATATATAGTCCCTACTATATATTGATACAATCACAGGTAGCAGTACTGCTTACAGTTCCCATAGCTAATTAGTAAATCAAACATTTACTAAAACGAACCTCAAGCCTAGTCAGTAGCATGAACGATGTTATTATACCTAGTATGACATTCATCACTAGTGTTTGACAACGGCTTAACGATGAGATCATCAACGCAATATCCCTTTGTACTCTTTTGTATTCTCTTATTAAACCACCTTCATAGTGTTTATCAAAGAGATCATACATAAGATTATCAGAGTCATCACATCCTCAATGTTACCGAAGTCCACAACAGGATCAATGACACTCATGTTTATTAGAGTCGACACACCCTCCATGCCACTGAAGTTCACAATAGGGTAAATGACACTAATTGTAATTTAAATGTCGTATCTATACCACATATTTGTATACTCAAAAAAACTTCGATTAAAATCGAAAGTCTTATTAGTATAGAATGGCTTACAACAAATACTTACTCAAGTTAATCTATTTTCGTTGAACATCAAGAACATACTTCAGTATTTCTTGAATTTTAGAATTCACTTAATTCCATATTTCCTATTTGTACTTGTGGAACAATAATTCCAACAACAGGTTGAAAACAACCCTAAATTAGGACATTGTTTTCATTAAGTACATTTCACTAGGAACACATAAAGCTCCCACTAGCCCTGACAAGTTTATCGGCTTAATTTATGCTTTCCAGAAAACTCATCTCAATGACTTTCTCATAAAGCAAAATTATAGCCATAAGATGCAAGTCTTATCACAAAGCATTCACCCATAGTTGCAGACCTAATTTGGATATTATGGATGTGCAAGACGCTCGGAAAGTGCTTCAAGCATTTCCTCAACTTAGTCCTGTGAAGGATCTTGGTCTCTCACGTCCATGTGAACTTACTTTTTTTCGAAGAGCGACAACAATATTTCACTTAATCCAAACTATCTTCAACATAGCCACTAGGACAAGTTTCCATATGATCAATATGAAACCTTTTGCCACTAGACGGTATTTGAAGTTGTCTACTATTGCATATATGTTACTCCCTTCAACCTAATTACACTTTGGTATGGGATTAACCCAAGTCAAGTACTTGGATGCAGCAAATGGATTATATCTATATATTCCATTTCTTTCTTATATTAACTAGTGAACTCTGGGCCCACTATGTCATTCCGATGAATGGTGACCTCACAATGATTCACCATCAAGCTGCTGTTACTATAATATGACAACCTCACATCTAAACAACCTTCTTTACTTCCATCGGATTCAAAGAAGCAATGGATATTGTAAGGTTTTACCAGCATCTTTATGCTAATTAAATGCTAGTGCCAACATTAGGTCTCTTATTTAAATTTCACGTTCTTCCACTGGAATGCTTTTGGATATTGTCTTCTCCTTTTGAGCAACCAAACATGGTTCCCGTAAGTCTAAGAAACAATTATCGAAAACTCAAATGAACTACTTAAATATGAGAATCAATTTAGTTGAGGATTCATCCATCTTCCACTGAATGTAGACTGGATAATTTAAAATTATGAGATTGACAAGCAAAGGACTCTTTCTCGTCAAATCTCATCAGATGCTCAGGTAACCATCATGTTGATTTTTAGATTGAGGACTTGGTTCACGAAATTAATGTATACCAATTATAATGAATACATGTTTTAGGCCTGCCTTTAACCAGATCATCAACAATGATATCCAGTTTCCTTTAATGTGACACCATGTACCAATGTGTCTTTCATAGAAAATAAATTATGGGTCAAACCTATGATCCATTTCATGTTTAAACCAATATAGATATGAAAACTTAGTATCTTGACTGGATCTATGAATTGATATCTATACTCCCTTACTTATTCTTAGTATTCCTTAGGTTAGTATCGAGCACCTCTAAGGTTTCAGACACAAACCTTTTTTCTAGTAAACATGCTCCCAACAACTATCTTTAAGATAGTGATGGAGAATTTTTACTATTGTTACTCTTTGTGGCATACTTGAATGGATTATCCACACAAGTGTGATCAATATCCAATAAGTCTTAAGCCCTCTCAACAAACACAAGTGAAGGATTTGTTAATCATCAAAGTCCAATAAACAAGATTTATATCTATCATATAACCCAAGGCTAAACTCTTACGAAGATCTTAACCACATAGATCTACGTGATGCAGTTCTCGTCTACTTGGTCAAGTTTGATTATGCCATAGAGTTAACGTATCCAAACCACTTTTGCATCTAAGAATCAATTGTTCATGATTGCTTTATTACTTGTATCAAGTCTTTATGTATGCTATGATATGGAAAAGATTTGATTTCAATAAACATCTCAAAACAATTTTTCAAAACAAATGTTTCAATTCAAAACCATATCTATCATCATCAAATGCGTATTTGAGCACCATAAATGGTCAGAAATAACACATAAGCAATGACATGGATAGAATTCGAAATAAAACCATCAATATAAAAAATCTTTTTATAAAAAATACAAGAGTCAAAATACATCCATCATCTTCAAAAGGCATACACTAAAGCAAAACTTACCATGTAGGTCATAAAGACAAAAGTAATAAGTGATCTAGAAGTAATGGCGAGATCAACACTCCCAATTCTCTTGTGGAGGACAATCAACAGGGTTTCCTCTTTAGAGATCCGGTTCTTCAAGCTCTTTCTTCTTGCAACGAACAAACCTACACTTTGTAACAAAATAATTTTGTGACAAACATGAGTCTTATAGCTCGGGTAAACAACCCAGCTTATTAAGGAATAACAATGAACTATAATCATGAATGTACCTCAAGTAGGAAAATTAACTCTCTCTTTTATGAGAAGTTTTATATCCTCTCGGCACGAAGGGTAGACATGACGGCCCCAATCCCCAAATCTTCCTCAGAAGTAGCAAACCACCCTTTGATGAGTCTCCTTAGGCACATCATCAATGTCCAAAGACTCCATGCTTAAAGAAATCTTGGAAACTCCAACCTCTTCTTGCTGGGTCGATTTCTTCTTCTTCTCAAATTGTCATTCTTTTGAACCATACTTGGACATGTTTGACTCTACAGTCTTCAACATTCCATGCAGTTCTTCTATGGATTTCACCATCTCATACATAAGATAGTCCATAACAAACTCATCATATGATGCGGGCAGGGACTGAAGTATGAAATTTATACCAAGCTCCCTCTTGATAGGAAATCCAAGTCTCTCCAATTAGTCCATGTATGACTTCATCTTGAGAACATGGGCACTAACACTCCCACCTTCCCGCATCTTACAACCGGCTAGACTTTTAACATACTCATAGTGTTCCTGCCTAACTTGCTGTTAGAACATATCCTTCAGCTTATTAATCATATCATACACACTCATGTGCTCGAATTGCTTTTGCAGCTTCGAGCTCATAGTTGATAACATGAGACATGCAACATCGTGTGTATCCCGAACACGCTTCTCATATGCGTATCGGATGGCCCATGCCGCGTTGGTAGCAGGTGGTTCAGGAAGGGGATCCTCAAAGATGTGCAACTTAGACTCGGCACGTAGGACAGTTCTCAATTGCCTAAGCCAGTCAACAAAGTTCACTCCTGTGAGTTTCTCCCTTTCTAGGAACATACGAAGTGAAAAGTTCGACGTGGTGTTATTATGATTCGACATCCTAGAGTAAATAGAGTACACGAATTAGTTAGTTTGATTTAATCCTCGTCAAAATAATTACCTTAAGCGTTCCGAAAAACAACTTATTTCAACAAGGACTAAGAACCATATTTCACCCCAATCCATGACGGGTTTGCCGCGGATTACTTCAGGGAGCTATTTAGGCCGGTAACCATTTTACCGATTGCAATCTCTATTGCAACTCTTAGACACTTGCGGGATCCTATGACAACCATCGGTCGTTTGTCATGTTTGATCCCTACCTGCACCAATTCCAAATTAAAATTCTTGGTTGCCTCATGCTAAGCTCGACAATCACTCAAGGATTTTAACTTGCAATTGTAAATCGTCCAACAAGATACACGGTAACAATTTGACAACTACTGGCTCGTGCTAAGCTCGATAACCAATAATTTCAAGTTGCCACACTCACCTTCAACACAGATTCACATGGAATAACTCGTGCTAAGCTCGAGAATCATCCCATGCTTCACTAGATTCGGGTGGTGTCATCTCTTAGCAGGTGGTTCAGGAAGGGGATCCTCAAAGATGTGCAACTTAGACTCGGCACGTAGGACAGTTCTCAATTGCCTAAGCCAGTCAACAAAGTTCACTCCTGTGAGTTTCTCCCTTTCTAGGAACATACGAAGTGAAAAGTTCGACGTGGTGTTATTATGATTCGACATCCTAGAGTAAATAGAGTACACGAATTAGTTAGTTTGATTTAATCCTCGTCAAAATAATTACCTTAAGCGTTCCGAAAAACAACTTATTTCAACAAGGACTAAGAACCATATTTCACCCCAATCCATGACGGGTTTGCCGCGGATCACTTCATGGAGCTATTTAGGCCGGTAACCATTTTACCGATTGCAATCTCTATTGCAACTCTTAGACACTTGCGGGATCCTATGACAACCATCGGTCGTTTGGCATGTTTGATCCCTACCTGCACCAATTCCAAATTAAAATTCTTGGTTGCCTCATGCTAAGCTCGACAATCACTCAAGGATTTTAACTTGCAATTGTAAATCGTCCAACAAGATACACGGTAACAATTTGACAACTACTGGCTCGTGCTTAGCTCGATAACCAATAATTTCAAGTTGCCACACTCACCTTCAACACAGATTCACATGGAATAACTCGTGCTAAGCTCGAGAATCATCCCATGCTTCACTAGATTCGGGTGGTGTCATCTCTTAGCAGGTGGTTCAGGAAGGGGATCCTCAAAGATGTGCAACTTAGACTCGGCACGTAGGACAGTTCTCAATTGCCTAAGCCAGTCAACAAAGTTCACTCCTGTGAGTTTCTCCCTTTCTAGGAACATACGAAGTGAAAAGTTCGACGTGGTGTTATTATGATTCGACATCCTAGAGTAAATAGAGTACACGAATTAGTTAGTTTGATTTAATCCTCGTCAAAATAATTACCTTAAGCGTTCCAAAAAACAACTTATTTCAACAAGGACTAAGAACCATATTTCACCCCAATCCATGACGGGTTTGCCGCGGATCACTTCATGGAGCTATTTAGGCCGGTAACCATTTTACCGATTGCAATCTCTATTGCAACTCTTAGACACTTGCGGGATCCTACGACAACCATCGGTCGTTTGGCATGTTTGATCCCTACCTGCACCAGTTCCAAATTAAAATTCTTGGTTGCCTCATGCTAAGCTCGACAATCACTCAAGGATTTTAACTTGCAATTGTAAATCGTCCAACAAGATACACGGTAACAATTTGACAACTACTGGCTCGTGCTAAGCTCGATAACCAATAATTTCAAGTTGCCACACTCACCTTCAACACAGATTCACATGGAATAACTCGTGCTAAGCTCGAGAATCATCCCATGCTTCACTAGATTCGGGTGGTGTCATCTCTTGGATGGTGCATGATTTACGTTTTATAGAAAAACGGGCTTTTGTTTCCGGTTTGGTTTTAGATTAACGTATTAGTGACAAAATCAATCTTCACTACGTGAGTTAATCTTGTATGAGAGCGCGCGCGAGAATTTTAAACCATTTTTATCAGATCTCTTGTGATTTTATTAATTTCGAAAAACTTTCTAGCATGCGAATGTTGGAGTCTGCCCACTGACACAAGTACATTGGTGTTACTGTTGATGAAGTGCGAGCCTATTGGGTCACACGCCAAGGATTGATCCCGACAGCTTTCTGATAAAGTGAGAAGGTCCAAAAATCAAATTGTTTGATTTTGGGGCTTCACGACCGTGAGGGATGCTCCACGGGTTGTGAAGCCCACCGCCCTCACGAATGGCTCAATAACTTTTACACGGTTCGTAGAGTTTTCACGGGTCGTGAAGAGGTCGTGAAGGGGTCGTGAAGGAGACGCCCTCACGAGTCACTCGAACGCGGCACGGGCCTTGAAGGACTATGGCCAGTCGTGGCGCATTTAGTCTTCACGGGCTCTTCACGGGCCGTGAGAGGCCGTGAAGTTCTATCTGCATGAAAATCTTGTATTTGATTTGGCCATATTTTGGTCCAATGATAATACACTTAATACTCCGGCCTAAAGGGGTGTTTTGAGGTTTGGAGCAGATTGAGCATGCATTAGACACCTTCTAGCTCTCTCTCTTTTTCTCTCTATGGTGCTACATGAAGTAAATACATATTATACACTAAGTTTATGAGTTCTTTAGTGTTGTATGTGTTTTGGTGGTACTAGAGGAGAATTGGTGGGCTGTTCCAGAAGGTGAAGTCATTAGAGACGTTCACTCGACGGTGTACTAGCATACGGGGGTCGAGCTAGACTTGGTGTGGACTAGCAATAGAGGAGATACATTTGGATCTCTCGGTTGTCCCGGTTTTGCATTGCTACAGCCGTTTTTGAGCCAAGGTAAAGAGGTAGTTACTGCCCTCTTGTTGTTTCTTTTGTTGCATTTTGTTTTGTAGAATCGATTATCACTTTGTAACATGTATGGACCAGTTTTTGTACGGTTTTGAAACCTTTGTTTTTGTGCTTCCGCTGTGTTTTGCTCCATACCGTGTTCCAACAGTGGTATCAGAGCCAAATCTACAAACAAATTGCACTTTTTGGCATGAAAACCGAATCTGGACATTCTGTCCAGAATGTCTTCACGGGTCGTGAAGGCTTGTTCTTCACGGTCGTGAAGGCTCACGACCAGTCTCGTGGGGTGCTTGGTCATGAAGGGTTTTTCACTGGTCAGGGTCGTGGAACTCATGGGCTTCACGGGCCGTGACAGGCCGTGAAGGCTTATGGGTCGTGAAGGAGCTCGTGAACAGTATTTTTTTCCCTTTTGAAAAAGAAAATTGTTTTCGGTTTTAGCCTCCTTGCGATTCTGTTTTTCCAGAATCTATCCAAAGTGTTTAGATTTTTGTAAAGCCCCATATGTGTCTTGATTCATGCATTTATATGTATTGGGTGATTTTTGGCATGAAATGCACACATGCATATACTTGTATTGTGTATATATGAATATGTATTCTCAATGTGTTTCGGGTAATAATGCATATGTACAAGGATTGTTCACTTTGTGCCTTGAGTGTTTAGCTTGGTTTGAACAATCTTAATCGAGATACATTTCACACGGTTTTGTTGTGGCATACCGTGTTGTTGTTTGTGGTTTGTTGTTTGATCCGGTAACGCCTTGCCCATTAGACCTATGTGTTGGTTGTTTGGTTGTGTTTAGTTATTCATTCATTTGGTGGTTTGTACCACAATTTGTTTGTAATAATTAAATTTATTCAGTCTTGTATTTTGTACTCTATTTTGGCTTGCATGCCGATTGCTTTTCTCTGTAATTGTTAGATTAGCTTAGATTAGCATTTCGCGGCTTGCACGCCGTTTCTTTTCAAATATTTGTATGTATTTGTAAAAGAAGACCGAAGACAACCATCGAGAGTCGTGGGGAGACGTCTCGGCTATGGTGGATCCGGAGGTTCATTGGAGATGACGGATTCAGTGGGAGCACTTCCAGCTGGGCCAAGTGGTTGTGTTCTTAGTTTGGCCTTGCTTTCCTCGTTTGGCTCACGGGGAAAGCGCATAGGGTTTAGGGGCATGTTACCGGATATTTCTTGTGCGTGGTTGTTATTTTGTTTAGTTTCTTGCGTGGTTGTTTAGGATATTCGCTCGCTTGAAAACTTTTCAAAATAATAAAACCAAGAGTTTTGAATTGGTTTACAAACCTCGCGCGCCACAAGACCACTTTAAAAACAAAATCCCGTTTTTATCAAATGTAAATCACTCGCCTCCCGTAAGATGACACCACCCAAATCTAGTGAAACAAGATCGGTTGTCGAGCATAGCCGAGTTCGGTTTTGCGTAACTGTGTGGAAGGTGCGTGTGGCAACTCGCAAGGGTCGGTTGTCGAGCTTAGCCGAGCCGGCCATTGGGCTAGAGTACCACTGTGTATCTTGACGGTCGATTTACAATTCCAAGACTTAAGACGCCTTGGTAGTTGTCGTGCCCATACCGAGCTATCAAAGTGGATTAATGAGGAATCGGTGAGAAAAGGGATCAAACATGCCAAATGGGTGCAATGAGTGCCTAGGATCCCGCAAGTGTCTAAGAGTTGTAATCTCGGATTGCAATTGGTAAAGCGTTTACCGGCCTAAGTAGCTTCATGAAGTGATCCGCGGCAAACCCGTCATGGATTGGGGTACTTTGAGGTTCTTAGCCCTTGTTAAGATAATTTGGTTTTCTTAATCAGCTGGGTAATTATTTTAACGAGGATTATATCGAAACTAACTAAAACGTGTACTCTTTTATAGATGGCAAATATTAACGACACCACACCAAACTTTAAACTTCGATTATTCCTAGAAAGGGAGAGACTCATAGGAGTGAACTTGGCTGACTGGTATCGTGTATTTAGGATTGTCCTCCGTCACGAGTCAAAGTTGCACATCCTTGAGGAACCCTTTCCGGAGCCACCTGCTACCAACGTGAACTGGGCCACTCGATACGCTTTTGAGAAGCGTGTTAGAGATACACAAGATATTTCTTGTCTTATGTTATCGACTATGAGCTTTGAGTTGCGTCATCAGCTTGAGCATTTGAGTGCGTATGACATGATAAACCGGCTAAAGGACATGTTCCCGCAGCAGGATAGACAAGAACGGTTTGAGTGTATAAACGCTTTGGTCGATTGTAGGATGCAGGAAGGTGAGGATGTAAATGTCCATTTCCTTATGATGAAGGGATACATGGACCAGTTGGAGAGACTTGGACTTCCAATAGGGAGGGAGATTGCGGTGGATATGATACTCCAGTCCCTGCCCGCGTCTTATGAGAAGTTTGTCAAGAACTATCACAAAGACAATTTGGAAAAATCCTTGATCGAACTTCAAGACATGCTGAAGGCTGTACAGTCTTACATGGTTGAGAAGGATCGTATCTCATCAACATCCACTATGGCTACTAGGAAACATGAAAGCAAGAAGGAGAAACTGACCTCAAAAGGAAAGTCTAGTATGACTAGGCTATCCGTAATTGTGGAGTCGGAGGACAATGAGATTGTGCCTCAAGATGATGTTCCACATGGGGTAGTTTGCTACTTTTGCGGAGAAATTGGAAATTGGCGCCGTCACGCCTGCCCTAAGCGCCTGAAAGAGCTAAGTATCCTAAAGCGGAAGAACGTTAGCTCATCTTCAGGTACATTCATGATCAAACTCCATTGATCTTCTACTTATAACGACTGGGTTTTGAATGCTAGTTAAAACGCTCACGTTTGTCACAAACTTGTTTGTTGCAAAGTGCAGGTGTTAATCAGAAGTAGGTAATGGATGCATGGAGAGCTGGAAATTAAAGAGGGAAACATGGTGGTTGTCCCTAACTAAAAGGATTGGAAGTAGAGTCTTGCCATTCCATCCAGCTAAACTATTACTTCATTTAGATCTTTGTCTTACGCCCTGCGTGGCAAGAAGCATTGTATCTTATTTGCCTTTGATACGATGAATATTACTTTGAATTAAGTTATTATGGGTTTCGAGTTTTATTTCAAAGTCTATTCATGTCGTGGCATTTGCAATAAGTTTTGCTTAAGAAGTAATGGAATGATTATGAATGATTATTGAATTGTTATCCTTATGAAATAGTTGATTTAACCATATAAACAAGACTAGCATCACCAAGCTCCATGTGGTTAGGAACTTGGAACCTTTTGACCATGGGTCAATTGTTGATTACAAATCTTGCTTATAAGGCTAAATAACTAACATATCCTTCCCTTGTGAATGTGAGAGGAATAAAGGCTTGTTGGTTTCGTTTGCACGTTTGTGTAAAGACCGTTCAGGCAAATACATAAGGATTAACTATGTCTGATTTGTTACCTTTACCGATGATGGTAGAAGGAATGGGTAAGTCTAATTTATTAGACGAATTTCTGAAACCTGAGGGGTGTTCAAGACTCACCCTTAACAAATTTAAGATGAAGAGGGCAAAAGGGAATAAAGATACTCAAATCTTGTGAGATGTTGAGCATCTACATTCTTAACCATCATAAGAATTGTGAGTTTGCCTCATATTTCACTTCTCCTAGGATACATGTTTTTACATGGATCGCTAAGTGGAGGAATGGAACATATTGATTATGGTTCCGTCTTGATGGATTAAACTTAAGTAACCTGCTTGATAGGTGTACTTGAGTAGTGACGGACAATGTTCTTGTTTTAAATCAACAAAGATGGTCAAATTAGCATCTAAGGAGATTCGATTAGAAAGTGTTCTTTGCTTGTCAATCTCATAGATCAGAGTTATCCAGTCTACATTTAGTGGGGGATGGTTGAACTTAAAGGATGTTAATGTATTTAATAGTTCTTCTGAGTTTCAGATATTCATTTCATATCCTTTTGAGAACCGGTTTTGGTTGCTCGAAAAGGGAAATGAACAACTGAAGCATTCCAGTGAAAGAACGTGAGATTTAAATAGAAGACCTGATGTTGGCACTAGCATTCAATCAGAAATGATTGGAACTCAACATGTCTATGTTGGAGTATCTGGCATAAAGTTATTACCTCTTCATTTGTCTGGTAAGAGTCGTCATAGGACCAGAAAAGTATAATTTATTATATCTGAGGACGATGACTTATTGATGATACGTGATGTATGCATCAACTACCGGAAGCTGTAGTGGGCCCTTGTGTCTGCTAAGAAGAGGAGTGTAATAACATAAGATACATTCCATGCTGGATTTTCAAGTTTTGAACTTGGTTAATCCAACACCTAGGTTTTGACCAGATGGTGTATATAGATCTTTTAGATATAAGATCTGCATGGATAAGTTTGTAGATAACTTCAAATACTGACTGAGAGGAAATGGTTTCATGATGATTGACCATTGGGTAGGAATCATATGAAGACATTCTCCCAGTAGTTATGTTGAATTTAAGGGGATGCTTATGCCGTGTTATGGCAATATGATGCAAGGACTGCATTCTGTTATAGGAATTTTATGAGGAAGTGCTTACAACACTGTCCGAGGGTCTCTTACATCCTGAGTATCCTTATGAAGTCTACAAATATGGAGTCCTTTTGGGCTTAGAGTAAATCTAAGTTTTGGAATCTTTGCTAAGAAAATCAAGTGTTTGTGTTTTCAGTAAGCAATGATGAAACTTGGATAGATGCCAGAGCTAGTGGGAGCGCTGTCATAATCCTATTTGGTATGTCTAGCACATACATTGTTTTGGAGATAATGTCTTAATGCAGCTTGGCAACAAGTGTAAATTAAGAATTATGCGTCCATAATAAATATGGGATATTCAAGGAAGTTTATGGAATACAAGAAATATGAGTATATGTTCTTGTGGTGATGTAATTAAAAGAAGCTTAAAGTGAGTTGCTACTCTTGTGATAGCTTCTACTGGAAAATATAACCGTCAATCTTTATTGGGGTTTGTAATCCTTTTAAATATGGTGTTGTTAATTTGCGTGTGTCTTAAAGCGTCGTTGACTCTATTGGGTTCTTTTGAGGCAATGAGAGTACGATGGCTTATACACACCAAGCTTTGTGAATCAAGCATTGTTTACCTTATTGGGTTCCTTTGAAACAATGAAGGTATAACTGCTTGGACAAAATGATCAAAATCCCATCAACGCACACTTTGGAAGTGGTTGGTTGTAGTAGGGATTTGATCACTGAGAATCAAGCATCGCTGACTCTATAGGGATCTTTGTGAAAACTATGAGGGTACGATGGCTTATGCACATTAAATTTGAGACCCTAGCGTTGTTTACCTTATTGGGTTCTTTTGAAACAATGAAGGTATAACAGCTTGGATAAATGATCGAAATCCCATCAACACACACTTTGGAAGTGGTTGGTTGCAGTAGGGATATGATCAATGTCAGAGTACACACGGATAACATCGTGGATGGTGATCCGTTTACTGAGCTATAGTGGCAGTCTAGTGATGAGTGTCATACTAAGGTCTGCATGAACTTGGCTTGAGTGTGTTTTAGTCATGATTCGATATGTTTTACTCTTGGGAACGTTAAGAAATATTGTGCTTCTACTTGTATCGATTATCAAAGGGGTTTGGTAATACGCGTGTAGCGGGTACTCTCAGCAAGCCTTATTGTGTTCCAACTTTGCATGTTTTACCTCTTCCCTGAATGTGTATACATTCTAAATGTCCACAGCCAGTCATTATTCACGGGAAGGAAGTCTGAGTGAAGGCTGAGGGAAGTGATTGGTCAAGTGTCCAATGGTGATTGGGACACAGGGACGCAATACTTTGCATGTACTTGAAAGGGGTTTCAAGTGACTGGACGACCCACACCTGAATTCACTTTGTGGTACTTGTCATGAGTGATTCAGGATGATAATATCAGTTCATTCTCATACTGGAGATGCATGTGTCTGCATAACTTTGGTTTGCTTTGCTCTAGCTGCTTTCAAACGCAGTCCGTAACTGGCTGTTATAAAGGGAGTAGCTGATCAGAGTATGATCACTGTGGTGGGCAATGTAGTCAAAGGAATTTGTTCCTCTGTTTAGAGAGATATCCCTGGGCCCCTCGATGATTGGGCGCTGATAACAAAATGCATGGCCATGCTCGAGTGTGCAATGATTTGGGTAATCGATTGCAACTTGTATATTTTGGTCACCACCAATCTCGACCGAGAAACAGAATCGTGAAGGACTGAGAATGACTTAGTACCATGTCTCGTCTTCACATGGATATCGCGAACAAAAGGATGGTTGATCACTTATCTATAGGGACATTTCAAACCTTTGGGTTGTGAATTGGTACTTGTCTATGGGATGACATCCCTCGTACTGACTTGGGGGCAGGGATGCCTTGCTAGAGGCCGCTCCCTGTCTGTGATACCTCTGGATACGTTGTGTCATGTGCAAGTGGGAGTCTGTTGGAGTCTGCCTACTGACACAAGTACATTGGTGTTACTGCTGAAGAAGTGCGAGCCTATTGGGTCACACGGCAAGGATTGATCCTGACAGCTTTCTGATAAAGAGAGAAGGTCCAAAACTCAAATTGTTTGATTTTGGGGCTTCACGACCGTGAGGGATGCTCCACGGGTCGTGAAGCCCACTGCCCTCATGAATGGCTCAATGACTTTTACACGGCTCGTGGAGTCTTCACGGGTCATGAAGAGGTCGTGAAGGGGTCGTGAAGGAGACGCCCTCACGAGTCACTCGAACGCGGCATGGGCCGTGAAGGACTATGGCCAGTCGTGGCGCATTTAGTCTTCACGGGCTCTTCACGGGCCATGAGAGGCCGTGAAGCTCTATCTGCATGAAAATCTTGTATTTGATTGGGCCGTCTTTTGGTCCAATGATAATACACTTAATACTCCGGCCTAAAGGGGTCTTTTGAGGTTTGGAGCAGATTGAGCATGCATTAGACACCTTCTACCTCTCTCTCTTTTTCTCTCTATGGTGCTACTTGAAGTAAATACATATTATACACTATGTTTATGAGTTCTTGAGTGTTGTATGTGTTTTGGTGGTACAAGAGGAGAATTGGTGGGCTGTTCCAGAAGGTGAAGTCATTAGAGACGTTCACTCGACGGTGTACTAGCATACGGGAGTCGAGCTAGCCTTGGTGTGGACTAGCAATAGAGGAGATACATTTGGATCTCTCGGTTGTCCTGGTTTTGCATTGCTACAGCCGTTTTTGAGCCAAGGTAAAGAGGTAGTTTCTGCCCTCTTGTTGTTTCTTTTGTTGCATTTTGTTTTGTAGAATCGATTATCACTTTGGAACATGTATGGACCCGTTTTTGTACGGTTTTGAAACCTTTGTTTTTGTGCTTCCGCTGTGTTTTGCTCCATACCGTGTTCCAACAGCGAATCCTAAGCAATCCATGGATAAAAATAAAATCACATCATATGCATAAATATGTAAAATTGGTAACCCTTGCCAAAAGTCCTATGCGTTCTTCCTGTGAGCCAAAACCGGAAGAACGTGGTCAAACTATGGGACAAAAAAACTCCGATGCGAGCTCCCACTAGAACCGCGATCTCCTCGGATTTCATCGGCTTCTATGGACATCACGCTCCATCTTTTTTTGACTACTTTTGTGTGCTTCATCCTCCATGTATTACATTACATACAATAGAAATAGAAATGGCATGCAAGCCACAACAATTTCCTATTTATCTAATACAATTACAAGGATGAATAAAATGGCATGCAAACCACAATATTATTACAAGTATAACCAAATTAATAAATATTACAGCCCATATGTGATACAAAATCACCAAATTGCAACCAAACATACAAAATCAACCACAAGGTCTAAGGCAAGGTTACCAACTCATACATCCACATGAAACCAAACATAAAAATGGTAACAAAATTACCATATATAAATCTGAAACTAATTTCCAGAATGTATGAAACATGCCAAAAACCCGAGACCAAAATAAGTTTTATTTTAAAATAAAACAGTTCCAACGCGTGTAGTGCCGCTAACTTTATAGAGTTATCGCCGCTAACCCCAGCGGCAGAAAACAAAAATAATTTTTTTTCGGGTTTTTCAGGCCACCATGTGCATTCCTTGTATGGACCTGGCTCTGATACCACTAGTGGGGTTTCGGAAACACACAACGGAAGCAAGGTACAAGATCAAAAGCGTAATGTAGAAGTCTACAAAGCATAAAAACAAAGAAAACCCCCAAGAGAAAGTACCAAACTTTATAACAATGAAAAGCAACATGTAAAACAGGAGAAGGAGGACGATTATACCCTCTATGAACTTCTGGAACTAAGGAGTTAAGTTCGTGATGACTAGAAAGCAACCAAGCTCTCCTCTATCGAAGTTCACCCCGAGTTTATTCAACCTCCATGTACTAGCATGCCCTTAGTAGTCTTCAAACCATGAAACTACCTCTGGAACAGCAACCCACGAATTCTCCTCGCTCTCCTCTTTAAGATCACACCAAGAATCCTCTCTCTCACTTCACAAATTAGAGAGAGTTTTGTGTGTATGTGTATTAGTTTACAAGAGAGAGTTTTCAAATGCATGTCTCACTTCAAATAAGCTCTCCAGAACTCTTATGGACTCCCAAAGGCCAGCCAAGAAGTGGTTTAAGCAACCAACATGCATTGGTGGAGAATAGAGGCAACATGCTAAAGTTGCATGTAATCTGACAGGGGTTAGCGCCGCTAACCTTTAAGAGATAGAGCCGCTAACTTTTAAAGTTAGAGCCGCTAACTCCATCAGCATGCCAATCTTTTGCAGTTTGACCAAATTGGTCCCCCACTTAGGTTGTTATCGAGATTGATCCCCGGTGTGTGACCCAATAGGCTTATACATTATAGGTAGTGATTCATCTGGCGTACGTGCGTCAGTGCGCATATCCTAACAGGAGAAGGGTCACTACCGGCGTAGTTGCCCCAAGGAGAAGCTCAAGAAGCTACGAGCTAAAGGTGCTGCTGCCTCTGGTACGTACATGATTGAACTCCATAAAACTTTTACTTCTAATGCCTGGGTTTTAGTCAGCGGGTGTAGTACTCACGTTTGTAATAATGTGCAGGTACTAAGAAGAAGTAGGGACCTGGTTGATGGAGAGCTGGATCTCATCATGGAAAACAAGGAGGTTGTCCCGGTTGAGAAAATTGGGAGTGTGTAGCTCGCCTTTCCGTCTGGCTTATATATTGTTTTAGATAATGTATCTTATTCGCCCTGCGTGGCAAGAAACATTTTATCTTTATATGCTTTGTACGACATTGGATTTGATTTTAAATTTAAGAATGGTAGCATTTTATGTTTCAAAGATCATGTATTTTATTTTAAAGCATTTCCATGTCATGGCATATATGATACAAGCATAAGCTAGCAAAACAATAGATCAATCATGAATGTTGATTCGGAATCCAAAAGTGTTGTAGATAATTTATCTCTATGGCATGGTCGGTTAGGCCACATAAACAAGAAACGCATCGCCAAGCTCCAAGCGGATGAGATCTTGGAATCATTTGACCATGGGTCTAATGAAGTATGCGAGTCTTGTGTATTGGGCAAGATGACCAAAGCACCCTTCACCGGTGTATGTGAGAGAGCGCAAGACTTGTTGGATATCGTTCACACTAATGTGTGTGGTCAATTCAAGCATGCCACAAGAGATCATTCCCACTACTTCTTTACCTTTATTGATGATTATAGTCGATACGGGTATGTCTACTTGGTGAGACAAAAGTCGGATACCTTTGAGGTATTTAAGACGTATCAAAACGAGGTAGATAATCAACTAGGGAAAAGAATTAAGATGCTAAGATCTGATCATCTGATAGAGGCGGTGAGTATCTTAGTTATGAGTTCCGTAACCATCTGAGGGATTGTGGGATTGTCTTGCAATTAACCCCTCCTAGGACGCCACAATTAAATGGTGTCGCCGAGAGGAGAAACCGGACATTGTTAGATATGGTTCGGTCAATGATGGTTCGTACGGATATTCTCGTTACGTTTTGGGTATACGCATTAGAAACGGCCAGTAGAATCCTTAACCTCGTACCATCAAAGAAGGTTAAGAAAACACCGTATGAGATGTTGCACGGAAAGGTTCCATCCATCTCATATCTTAAGGTCTGGGGATGTCCTGCGTACGTGAGACGTGAGGTTGAGGACAAGATAGAGTCCAGGGCCGAAGGTGGTTTTTCATTGGTTATATGCTAGGTCTATGGGATATATGTTTTACAAACCTTCGGAGAACAAGGTATTTGTTGCTCGAAAGGTGGTGTTCCTAGAGAGGGAACTGCTATCCAAAGACGCTAGTGGGAGGAACGTTGATCTTGAAGAAATTCAAGAACCTACCAATGTAGAACCTGATGTTAGCACTAGCTCACAACCTGCAACGGTTGAATCTCAGCAAGATGTTGCTGGAGATAGTGTAAACCCATTGCCTCTTAGAAGACCTGGTAGAAGTCGGCATGAGCCAGATAGACATGGTTTCCACATGTCTGAGGGCACCGAAAAGGTAGTAGATTCTAATGAACCTACTAAATACCGGGACGCTGTGGTGGGCCCTGAGTCTGCCAACTGGAGAGAAGCGAGGGAATCCGAGATTCAATCCATGTCGAATAATCAAGTCTGGGACTTGGTTGATCCCGTGCCCGGGTGCAAATGGGTCTTCAAGAAGAAGATCGGCATGGATGGCGAGGTAGACACCTTCAAAGCCCGACTAGTGGCTAAAGGTTTCACTCAAACTCATGGTGTAGACTATGAGGAAACCTTTTCTCCAGTGGCTATGTTGAAGTCTATCCGGATACTCATGGCCATTGCCGCATTTCATGACTATGAGATTTGGCAAATGGACGTCAAAACTGGGTTCCTTAATGGAACACTTTCAGAGGAGGTGTATATGACACAGCCTGAGGGTTTTGTACTGTCACACCCCGCTAAAGCGGAAACACGAGGTGTTACAGCAAAAGGTCTCATAGCACAAGGTAATAGAAAATTTTCCAACCATAACAGATAATTTAAACTAAGATCAAGTTACAATCATCCAAATACAATACAAAAATTAAATATTGTCTTTGACATGAAAATAAAAACAATTGATTGGAAATTTTTTTCATGATGTCCACACATGATATGCTTTTATGTGCTCTAAGACCTATCGAGGGTTACCTGAAAGGCATGAACAAAAGAAAGTTCAACTACGAGAGTTGTTGAGGATACAGGTTTTATATGCACAAAATAAAGCTTTAATGCAATAATAATAAAATATAGTGTTGGGGCTTTGGGCCCAACAATTTTGTAAGGATGTAAACTTTAAGTCCAACCGAAATTTTTAGTATGACTACAGTTTATTGCCCAATTTGATACGCATGGTTTTTGAGTATGCATTGATGTTTTACTAAGCTTGAGCCATTTCCAATCCTATGGTCATACTGTGCCCGAGTATATTATTGTTTTAACCCAACGCCTATGTTAAATGACATTAGTAGATGATAAAGTACACCTATATTTTGTCAACCATAAGTGGGGGATGTCGACCCCAAATAGCGCTACCTACAAGTACAATAGGTCCATTTAATGAGGTTAATGGATAATGTCTGGTTGAGGGACTTTTATTAATAAGAACTCAAGTACATCAAGTATAATTTACCATAGTACGTAATTTAAATATTTATGATGGCAATAAAACAATAAAACAATTATATTCATGCTTTCACCCAAAATGTTTGAGTAAATATATTTAAAAAGGGGTTGTGAACACTTACCTTGGGTTGTGAACATGAGGCATGGTTAAAAGTCAATCTCCAGATCGTTCACAATTATGTTTCTCGATCTCGATTGATGGTGACCCAAAATCTAGCTGCAATCGATCAAATATCATTGCAACTCGAGCATGGCCATGCATTTTATGTAGCGCTCAATCATCGAGGGGCCCATGGATATCTCTCTAAAACTAGAGGAACGAATCCCTTTGATTACATTGCTCCGCCACATACACCATACTTTTGTTGGGATTTCGTGGGCTCACAGCGGAAACAAGGTACAACAAAAATAGCCCATAGTACAAGCAATCAAAGCATAAAAAGAAATCCCAAAAGAGGACCAAACTCTATGTTCAAGAAATGCAACAAGAAGGAAAGAGGTGTTATACCTTTCTCCTTAGCTCCAGATTTCTTCAGGTCGTGGTGATGATCCTCCAAGAACGAAAACCGAATCTTCTATTGGGATATACCCCGGGAACGCGTCAACCACGAGTGCTAGCTCGCCTCTAGTGGTACTTCAGCTTGAATACCACCTTGGAACAGCAGCTTGAAGACCAAAAACGTCTGGAGCACTCTCTCGAATCTTCACTTGGCCTTAGTAGCACCAAAGAAGATAGAATATGTGATAAACTTAGAGAGAGAGAAGAGAGAGAACCCCAATCTCAAAAATGAGTTATCCTTTTTTTCTCTTGGCTCCAGAATACGGGTTATGACCCCTCTCAACCGGCCCAACCTCGAGAAACAAAAGCTCCCATGCATTGGTCAGTTTTAGAGGTGGTTTTGATAAATGGCACTGGCAGGGTTTAGCGGCGCTAACCATAAGTTAGCGGCGCTAACTCCCAATAGTTAGCGGCGCTAACGCGCACTGTCAGTGATTTGACACAAAGTACATGCAGCCGTAGCGGCGCTAACCTCAAGGACTTAGCGGCGCTAACCCTTAAGAGTTAGCGGCGCTAACGCGGCCTGCGATGTCAACTTTTGTCTTTTGCCATATTTGGTCCCTTAACTTAAGTTGCTGTCAGGTTTGACCCCGGTGTATGACCCAATAGGCCCATACATCATCAGCAGCGGTTTATATGACATACGTGCATTAGTGGGCATATCTCTAACAGACTCCCACTTGCACATAATGCACCGTACCCATGTAACCACAGACAAAGAGCGGCCTCTAGCAAAGCATCGATGCCCCCAAGTCAGTATGGGTTCCACCTCCTTGCAGAAAACCATAACCTACATAAAAATGTAGAGGTCCTATAGATAAGTGATCAAACATCCTTTTGTTCGCGATATCCTTGTGAACACGAGACATGGATTAATTTGTCAATCTCCAGATCGTTCACGATTATGTTTCTCGATCAAGATTGGTGGTGACCAAAATTTAAGGACATATCTGATTCTCAATCAATGTTCCTTTGCGCATGGGCATGCTTATTTTGGTGTCAGCGCCCAATCATCGAGGGGCCCAGGGATATCTCTCATACAGGAGGAACAAATTCCGTTGACTGTACAATCCCATAACATGAACCTTGTCTTACCCAGCTATTCCCTTTATAATAGCCAGTTACGAACTACGTTTTGAAATAACCAAAGTAAGAAAGTTTCATGCTATGGCAATTCATACATCTCGGGTCGAAGGACGTAATGATATTATCATCCCGAGTTACTTGTGACCATGATCCATGAAGTGAACTCAGGTGTGGGTCTTCCAGTCACTTGAAACCCCTTTCAAGCACAGGTTACTGTTGCGTTTCATGCATTCAATCCTTGATTAATGCATAACCAACACCTAACCTCAGCCTTATTTCAAACTTCCTTCCCTTGAAGAATGACTGACTGTGGAATTTTAGAATGTATAAACATTCTGGGAAGTGGTTAAACATGCTAAGATGGAACACAGTAAAGTCTTATGAATGTAACCGAATCACTCGCATATCGAAACAAGCATAAATTACAATACTGTCTGTATCGTTCCCAAAGCTTATAAGTAAATCAAACATATACTAAAACGATATTTAAGCCCGGTCATAAGCATGAACAATGCTTTTATACCTAGTATGAAAGTCATCACTAGTATTTGACAATGGCTTAATTATGGGATCATTTTCCCGATATCCCTTTGTACTCTTTTGTATTCTCTTATTAAACCACTAGCGAAGTGTTTATTAAAGAGATCATTTACAAAGTTATGATAGTCATCATATCCTCAATGTTACAGAAGTCAACAATAGGATTAATGACACTTATGATTATCAGAGTCGACATACTCTCAATGTGACCGAAGTCCACAATAGGGTCGATGACACTCATTTAGGTCTAAATGTCGTACCTATACCACATACTTGATTAATCTAAACTTCGATAAAATCGACAGTCTCATAAGCATAGATTTGCTTGCAGTAATAACTTACTCAAGACAATTCTATTTTCATCGAACATCAAGAACATACATCAGTACTTCTTGAATTAGAAAATCCACTTGATTCCATATTTTCTATTTATACTCATAGAACAACAATTCCACCATTAGGTTGTAGAACAACCCTAAATTAGGACATTATTTTCATAGAGCATATTTGACTAGGAACACATGATGCTCCCACTAGCCCTGACAAGGGTATTTGGCTTAATCTACGCTTTCTAGAAAACTCATTCCTTTGACTTTCTTATAAAGCAGGATTACAGCCACAAGATGCAAGTTTTGCTAACCTTAGTCATGAAAACAATTTGGACATAATGGATATATAAGGCCTCGGAACATGATTCAAACATTTCCTCAATTTAATCCTGCAAAGGATCTTGGCCTTTTATTTCCATGCGAGATTACTTGTTTCCCCATAGTGACAACAATGTTTCGCTTAATCCAGACTTAATCTGGTTTTTATGGATGAATGAGACCCTCGGAAAATGCCTTAAGTATTTCCTCAACTTGATCCTATGAAGGATTCAGATCTCTTTTGTCCATGTGAGCAAACTTGTTTCCACAAGGTGACAACAAAATTACACTTTATCCAAATTATCTTCAACATAACCACTAGAACTTGTTTCCATAAAATCAATATGAAACATCTTGTCTCTAGTTGGTATTTGAAGTTGTCCATTATGGCATATATGTTAGTCCCTTCACCCTTCTTGAATTACACCTTAGGTGTGGGATTAACCCAAGTCAAGTACTTGGATGCAGCAAATAGGTTACACCATTATCTTCTTCTATTCACTAGTGAACACAGGGTCCCACTATGTTTCCGATGAATGGTAACATCACAATGATTTACCATCAAGCTGCTGTTAGTAAAATATGACAACCTCATATCTAAACAACCTTCTTGATTTCCATCAGATATAAAGAAGCAATGGATATTGTCAGGTTTTACCAGCATCTCTATGCTGATTAAATGCTAGTGTCAACATTAGGTCTTTTATTTAAGTTTTACGTTCTTCCACTGGAATGCTTTTGTAAATTGTACTTTCCCTTTTGCGCAACCAAACATGGTTCCCAAAAGTTCAAGAAACAATTATCCAAAACTCAGATGAACTACTTAAATATGTAGGCATCAACTTATAATTCATCCATCTCCCACTGAATGTAGACTGGATAATTTAAGTTATGAGATTGACAAGCAAAGAACTCTTTCTAGTCAATATCTCATTCGATGCTTAAGTGACCACAATGCTGTGTTTTAGATCGAGGACTTGGTTCACAAAATTAATGTACACCAACCACATTGAATACATGTTTTAGGCCTGCCTTTTACAAGATCATCAACACAGATATCCGGTTTTATTTAAAGTAACACCATGTGCAAATGTGTTTCTTCGGAAAAACGAATTATGGGTTAAACCCATGATTCATTTTATGTTTAAACCAATATAGATAAGAAAACTTAGCATCTATTCTAGATCTAAGAATTTATATCTATATGCCCTTATTGATTCTTAATTCTCTTTAGGTTAGTTCCGAACACCACTAGGTTTCAGACATAAGCCTTTTCTCTAGTAAACATTCTCTCAACTACTACCATAAAGATAGTGATGAAGAATTTCACTAGTGTCACTCTTTGTGGCATACTTGAACGGATTATCCACACAAATATGATCATATCCAACAAGTCACAATCCTTCCTTACCAATACTGGTGAAGGATTTCATTAATCATCCTATTCCAATAAACAAGATTTGTATCTTTCATTTAGCCCGAGGCTAAACTTTTATAAAGATCCTAACCACATGGATCTAAGCGATGCAAATGTTGTTTACTTGGTCAAGTTTGATTATGCCATAGAGCTAATATATCCAAATCACTTTTGGATTTAAGAATCAATTGTTCATGATTGTCTTATTACTTATAACGAGCCTTTATGTATGCAATGATATGGATAAGTTTTGATAAAATCATCTCAAAATAATTTTTCAAAATTGTTTCAATTCTAAGTCATATCCATCGTCATCAAATGTGTATTTAAGCACTAAAATAGTCAAAATAACACAAAAGCATAGACATGGATCGAATTTGAAATGAAACTATTAAAATGAAAAATCTTTATAAAATACAAGATTCAAAAACATCCATCATCTCCAAAGGAGCATACACTAAAGTAGTTCTTGCCACGCAGGGCATACAAACAAAAGTAATAATAAATCCGTATTTAATGGCGAGACCAACACTCCCATTTCTCTTGTAGAATACAATTAACAAAATTTCTTCTTCAGAGATCCGGTTCTTCAAGCTTTTCCTTTTTACAACGAATAGACCTACACTTTGCAACAAAATAAATTTGTGACAAACGTGAGTCTTATAGCTCGGGTAAACATCCCAGCTTATAAGGAATAGCAATGAAGTATAATCATGAATGTACCTCAAGTAGGAAAATTAACTCTCTCTTGTCTGAGAAGTTTTATATCCTTTCGGCACGAAGGGCAGGCATGACGGCCCCAATCCCCAAATCTACCGCAGAAGTAGCAAACCACCCCTTGTTGAGTCTCTTTAGGCACATCATCAATGTCCATAGACTCAAAACTTGAAGCAAGCTTGGAAACTTTAACTTCTTCTTTTAATGGGATCGATTTCTTCTTCTTCATGTTATGTTGTTCCTTAGAACCAAAAACAAGAGTGGATGAAGATGATGCATGCTTGGACATGTTAGATTCTACAACCTTCAACATTCCATGCAATTCATCTATAGACATTTCCTTTCCATGCATATGATAGTCCTTTATAAACTTTTCATATGTGGCGGGCAGAGACTGAAGTATGAAATTCACACCAAACTCCCTCCCTATAGGAAAACCTAATCTCTCCATCTGGTCCATGTATGATTTCATCTTCAAAACATGGGCACTTACACTCCCGCCTTCCCGCATCTTACAACCGGTTAGACTTTTAACACACTCAAAATGTTCTTGTCTAACTTGCTGTCGGAAAACATCCTTCAGCTTGTTAATCATGTCATACACAGTCATGTGCTCAAATTGCTTTCGCAGTTCCGAGCCCATACTTGATAACATGAGACTAGCAACATCGTGTGTATCCCGAACACGCTTTTCATACGCATATCGGATAGCCCATTCTGCATTGATAGCAGGTGGTTCAGGAAGGGGTTCCTCAAGAATGTGCAACTTAGACTCAGCACGTAGGACAATTCTCAATTGCCTAAGCCAGTCAACAAAGTTCACTTCCGTGAGTTTCACCCTTTGTAGAATCATACGAAGTGAAAAATTCGACGTGTTGTGGTTTTGATTTGACATCCTATATTAAAGTAGAGTACACGAATTAGTTAGTTTGATTTGAATCCTCGTTAAAATAATTACCCTTATCGTCTCGAAAAATATTTTAACAAGGGCTAAGAACCATATTTCACTCCAATTCATGACGGGGTTGCCGCGGATCACTTCATGGAGCTATTTAGGCCGATAACCACTTTACCGATTGCAATCTCTATTGCAACTCTTAGACACTTGCGGGATCCTACGACAACCATCGGTCGTTTGGCATGTTTGATCCCTACTAGCACCAATTCCAAATTAAAATTCTTGGTTGACTCGTGCTAAGCTCGACAATCACTCAAGGATTCTAATTTGTAATTGCAAATCGTCCAACAAGATACACGGTGATACCCCGACAACTACCGGCTCGTGCTAAGCTCGACAACCGATAATTTCAAGATCCCACACTTACCTTCCACACAGATCCACATGGAATAACTCGTGCTAAGCTCGACAATCACTCCATGCTTCACTAGATTTGGGTGGTGTCATCTTTTGGATGGTGCAAGATTTACGTTTTTATGAAAACGGGCTTTTGTTTTCGGCTTGGTTACTGATTAACTTGTTTAGTGACAAAACCTATTTTCACTAGGTGAGTTAATCTTGTATGTGAGCGCGCGAGAGAGTTGTAAACCATTTTTACCAAATCTCTTGTGATTTTATTAATTTCGAAAAAATTTTCTAGCATGCGAATCCTAAGCAAACCATGCAAGAATAAAATAAAATCACATCACACGCATATATACGAAATAAATTGGTAACCCTTGCCAAAATCCTATGCGTTCTTCCCGTGAGCCAAAACGGGTAGAACGTGGTCAACTAAGGGACGGAAGGTCTTCAATGCGAGCTCCCACTAGAACCGCTATCACCAATGGACTTCACCCGCTTCTATGGACACGCTCCATCTCCTTCCGACTCCATCTTGTGTGTTTTCATCCAAATTGTACAAAAAATACAATAGAAATTGAAATGGCGTACAAGCCACACTAATTTCCTATTTATCTAGTACAAATACACGGATGAATGAAATGGCATGCAAGCCACAATATTATTACAAATATAACAATTTTAATAAATATTACAGCCCATGTGATTAAAAATCACCAAATGCATCCAAACACACAAAGTCAACCACAAGGTCAAAGACAAGGTTACCAATTTCAAATCTATCACATACAACCAAACAAACAAGGTGGTAACAAAATTACCAAACACAAAACTGGAACAAAATTTCCAGAATCACAAAAAAAAAAAAAAAAAAAAGGCTAAAAATTCCCGAGACCAAAACTGATTTTAACTTTGAAAATTAAAACTGTTACAGCGCGTTAGCGCCGCTAACATTTATGAGTTAGCGCCGCTAACCCGAGGTTAGCGCCGCTAACCCTGTTCGAACAGAAAACAACCATTTTGATTTCGGGATTTTTCAAGCCACCAAGTGCAGATCTAACATAGAGGTGGCTCTGATACCACTGTTGGGATTTCGTGGGCTCACAGCGGAAACAAGGTACAAAAAAAATAGCCCATAGTACAAGCAATCAAAGCATAAAAAGAAATCCCAAAAGAGGACCAAACTCTATGTTCAAGAAATGCAACAAGAAGGAAAGAGGTGTTATACCTTTCTCCTTAGCTCCAGATTTCTTCAGGTCGTGGTGATGATCCTCCAAGAACGAAAACCGAATCTTCTATTGGGATATACCCCGGGAACGCTTCAACCACGAGTGCTAGCTCGCCTCTAGTGGTACTTCAGCTTGAATACCACCTTGGAACAGCAGCTTGAAGACCAAAAACGTCTGGAGCACTCTCTCGAATCTTCACTTGGCCTTAGTAGCACCAAAGAAGATAGAATATGTGATAAACTTAGAGAGAGAGAAGAGAGAGAACCCCAATCTCAAAAATGAGTTATCCTTTTTTTCTCTTGGCTCCAGAATACGGGTTATGACCCCTCTCAACCGGCCCAACCTCGAGAAACAAAAGCTCCAATGCATTGGTCAGTTTTAGAGGTGGTTTTGATAAATGGCACTGGCAGGGTTTAGCTGCGCTAACCATAAGTTAGCGGCGCTAACTCCCAATAGTTAGCGGCGCTAACGCGCACTGTCAGTGATTTGACACAAAGTACATGCAGCCGTAGCGGCGCTAACCTCAAGGACTTAGCGGCGCTAACCCTTAAGAGTTAGCGGCGCTAACGCGGCCTGCGATGTCAACTTTTGTCTTTTGCCATATTTGGTCCCTTAACTTAAGTTGCTGTCAGGTTTGACCCTGGTGTATGACCCAATAGGCCCATACATCATCAGCAGCGGTTTATATGACATACGTGCATTAGTGGGCATATCTCTAACAACTTTACCTAAAGGCTCCGTTTATGACAGCCAGTTACGAACTGTGTTTGAAAGCAATCAAGGTAAAGCAGATCCATGCTTTGGAACACATGTATCTCCAGTCTAAGGAAAGCGGACTCTATCAGGATACTCAGGATGTACAAAACCCTCGGGTTGTGAAATAAATACCTCTTCATTGAGCTTCCCATTAAGGAAGGCGGTTTTTACATCCATTTGCCATATCTCATAATCATGAAACACAGCTACGGCCATGAGTATTCTAATAGACTTCAACATGGCCACTGGTGAAAAAGTTTTGCTCATAGTCAATCCCATGAGTTTGCGTGACCTGTAGCCATCAGTCAGGCTTTGAAGGTATCTACAGATCCATCCACGCCGGTCTTCTTCTTGAAGACCCATTTACACCCCACTGTTTTCTACCCGGGTGTAGGATAAACCAATTCCCATACTTGGTTGTCCGACATGGATTACATCTCACTCTCCATTGCTTCCTTCCAGCTAGAAGACTCAGTGCCCGCTACAGCTTCCCGGTAGTTGATGGGTTTATCATGATCCACCAATAAGTCATCGCCCTCAGATATGAGAAACCCATATCTCTCTGGCTCATGACGTGGTCTACCGTACCTACGAGGAATTAATGGAGCGTTGTCAGGTACCACTTCGGGTTGAGTGCTAGTGCCGACACTAGTCCCTTCTCCATAGGGTTCTTGAATTTCCTCAAGATCAATTTTCTTTCCACCGGATTGCATGGATATCATCTACCTGTCAAGGAAGACGGCCCTTCGCGCGATAAACACCTTGTTTTCGGAAGGTTTATAAAACAAATAATCCATGGCTCCGGTTGGATACCCAATGAAATAACACCTCTCGGATCTAGGTTCAAGTTTGTCATCTACCTCTCATCTAACGAAGGCAGGACATCCCCAAACCTTGAGATATGTGACCTTTGGAGCAACTGCATGCCACATCTCATAATTAAGGTGTCTTTTGGACTTTCTTAGTCGGTACGAGGTTAAGGATCCTAGCCGCCGACTCGAGAGCGTACCCCCAAAAACTAATGGGTACATCCGTGCGACTCATCATCGATTGGACCATATCTAATAATGTCCGATTCCTCCGCTCGGCGACACCATTCAATTGTGGTGTCCTTGAAGGAGTTAGTTGTGAAATAATCCCACAACTAGCTAGATGATCATTGAACTCCGATCTCAAGTGATCGCCTCTTCTATCGGAGCGAAGTATCTTGATAGTCTTGCCCAATTGATTCTGGACTTCGTTTTGGAATGTTTTAAAGACCTCAAAGGTCTCGGACTTGTGCCTAATCAAGTAGACATATCCATATCTACTGAAATCATCAGTAAATGTAACGAAGTATCTAGAGTTGATCCTTGTAACATGCTTGAATGGACAACATACATCGGTATGCACTATTTCCAACAAGCATTTAGCCCTTTCACCTACACCGGTAAAGGGTGACTTAGTCATCTTGCCTAATAGACAAGTGTCGCATGCTTCATTAGACCTGAGGTCAAATTATTCCAAGATCCCGTCCGCTTGGAGCTTGGTGATGCGTTTCTTGTTTATATGGCCGAGACGACTATGCCATAAGGAAAACTTATCCAAACAATTTTTGAATCCAGAATCAATGTTCATGATCGCTCTATTATTTTCTATGTATGCATCAGCTTCGTATATACCACGGCATGGATAAGCTTTAAATTAACAAACATCATTCTTGAAACATGAAATCCAACCATTTTCGAATTTAAAACAATATCCATCGTCGTACAAAGCATAAAGAGATAAAATGTTTCGTGCCACAAGTGGCGAATAGAATACCTCTTTTAAAATAATAGAATAGCCGGATTTAAAAGTAAGCTCTACTCTTCCTTTCTCTAATACGGGAACGACCTCTTTGTTCCCCATTATTAACTCCAGCTCTCCATCTCTCAACCTTCTACTTTCCCTTAGCACCTGCACAATGTTACAAATGTGAGTGCCACAGCCGGTGTCTAAAACGCAGCCGTCAAATGTAGAAGTATGATGGAGTTCAATCATAAACGTACCAGAAGTAGAAGCGCCCGCTCCCAAAGCTCGTAGCTTCTTCAGGCCCTCTAGGTACTTTGGGCAGCTCCGGCGCATATGCCCCTTCACCCTGCAGAAAAATCAAACCGCCTCTTCCGGAGTTTTGGCTTGAGGGATTGGACCCTTCGGCTTTGGCTCCGGGGCAGGGTTCGGATTGGGTGCCCCAACCTTACCCTTACCTTTACACCTCGGGGTACAGGCCGGTTTCTTCCTCTTCTTGCACTCACCCTCCTTGATGGCCAAGACGGGAACGGAGGTAGATGGATTTTGCTTGGTCATGTTGGACTCGGCGGTCCGCAGCATACCATGCAATTCCATTAGGGATTTATCCATCCCGTGCATATGATAATTCACAACGAATTGATCATATGACGGTGGGAGAGACTGTAGAATCAAGTCTACCGCCATCTCTCTTGCCATGGAAAATCCCAACCTCTCGAGGTGTTCCACCAACGCTTTCATCTTGAGAACGGGGTGGGACACGTTCCCGCCCTCTTGCAACCGGAAACAGAGTAGGTCATTCAGACAACCATACCGCTCTTACTTCGCTTGTTGTTGGAACATGTCCGATAACTCGCGCATCATGTCATAGGCACTAAGATGCTCCATCGACTTTTGCATGTCGGAGCTCATCGTGATAAGCATGAGGCAAGTAACCTTGGTGATGTCTTTGAGGCGTTTTTTATACGCCTCCTTGATTGCCCTACTCGCGTTGGATGTAGGGACCTCAGGGATGGGTTCCTCGATGGTGGCCAACTTGTCCTTATGTCGGAGGACTATCTTAAGTTGCCTTGACCAATCCATAAAATTGGTCCCATCAAGTTTGTCCTTCTCAAGGAAAATCCTTAGAGAAAATGTGGTGTTGGTGTTGGTGCTACTTGATGTCATCTATTTAATGCAAAGTAGATTTGGTTAGTTTGATTTGAAATCCTTCTTAAAATAATTTCCGCAAAATGTTTAATGAAAAACAACTATTTTAACAAGGGCTAAAAACCCTATTTCACCTTGCACCGTGACGGGTTTTCCGCGGATCACGTGGCAAAGCTATTTAGGCCGGCAACCATTGACCGATTGCAATTCATTATTGCAACTCGTAGTTCCTTGCGGGATCCTACTAGGGAACCATTGTGCTAAGTTTGGCATGTTTGATCCCTCCACGCCAATCTCAAAGTAATATTTTACATAACCTCGGCTAGAGCTCAATGATTATATGAAATATTAATTTTAAATCGTAAATCAACCATCAAGATACACGGTGGTACTCTAGCCCAATAATCAACTCCGCTAAAACTCGACAATCGACCTTGCGAGTTGCCACACGCACCTTCCACACAATTCACACAAAAATTGAGTTGGCTAAAGCTCGACAATCAACCCTTGTATGGTTAGATTTGGGTGGTGTCATCTTATGGACGGCGTGAGATTTACATTTAGAAAACGGGATTTAGTTTTCCGGTTTAAAAAAAAACATTTGAGTTTTGATTAACAAAAGTGACAAAAACCAAGCGTTTTCACTATGCGGATACTAAACCAATTTATATCCTCTTTGTTAATCAAGTGTGCGCGCGAGAGTTGTTAAACCTTTTTTAAAACTCTTGGGTTTTATTATTTATCAAAAATTGTCTAGCATGCATTTGTCCTACAAGTCATGCATAAACAACATTACAAAACCATTACACGCATACACATAGCTGGTAACCATGCCCTTAAAACCTATGCGTTTTTCCCATGAGCCACTACGGGAAAAACAAATCATCTAAGGACAAAAAGCCATGACTTGGATGTGCTCCCACGAAACCCGCCACCTCCATTGGGCCTTCCGAATTCTTGTTCGCCAAGCCGTCACTCCAAGGACTCCCGATGGTTGCTCCATATTATAATTACATAGAAATATAAATAAATGACATGCAAGCCACAAATTCCTATTTTCTAGTACAAATACATAACATGGAATATTTAAATGGCATGCAAGCCACAAATACAAATTACATACCAAATAAATAAATTAATTATTATTACAAACCATGTGACTTAATGTCACCAAATGAATGAATAATAAATAATACAACGAAACATTCACAAGGTCTAGGGCATTTTCTAGGGTTACCAACATCACATGAACATGTACTATTCACTAATGAACAACAAGAACAACATGGCGTGCCACACAAAACCATGTAAACTTATGTATAATGGTTAGGATTTTTCAAAACACTCAAGGCACTAAAAATCTCATGTATTTATGCATTAGTAACATCAAACCATTTTTGATGAAAAATATTCATAAATACATAATGTAAGCATATGCAATTATCATTTTCATGCCAAAATAATAATATACATATAAATACACCAACCATTATACAAGGCAACTTTAAATAAATAATTTTAATTGCTGGACCCAAAAATCCAGAAACTAAAACAAAAAGCCAAAAACCCAAAATATATTTTTAAAGTTAAAAAAACCACAAACAACACTGCCAGACATGGTAGTGCCACCAACTTTAAGGAGTTAGCGCTGCTAACTGTTACCAGTTAGCGCCGCTAACCCTTTTGGTCAAAAAACAAAAATTCGTTTTTGGGGTTTTCAGGCTACCATGTGCAAAAGTAGTATAGAGGTGGCTCTGATACCACTGTTGGGGTTCTATGGGTGCAGCGGAAGCATCAAGGTACAACAAACCAAGCATAAGGTACAAGTATTTAAAACATAAAACCCAAAAATGGACCAAGCTCTATAGCTAACATTTGCAACATGTAAAAGAGAGAGAGAAAGAAGATTATACCCTTCTCCTTAGCTCCAGAAAAAACTTGTGGATGAGTTGGTGATGACTAGAAGACCAAAATAGTCTCCCTCTAATGAAGTCCACCCCGGGTATAGTCCTTCTCCTTGTCTAGCAAGCTTGTGAGAGCTTCAAAGCATTGAACTCTTCACAAGAACAGCCCCAAATGCCAGAAACTCGGACCTCCTTGTGCTCACACTTGAATACACTCTCAAAGTCTCTTAACTAAGTGTTTTAGTGTGAAAGTGGCAAAAGGATATAACAAATGACAAATGAAACCCTTTTAAAGACTCCAAGATGCCACTTAAGTTGCCTTTGGCCGGCCAAGAAAGATTGTAGAAGGCTACATGCATTGGGCAAAAGAGGAGGTGAAATTTAATGTTGCATGCAGTCTGTCAGGTGTTAGTGCTGCTAACTTTTAGGGTGTAGCGCCGCTAGCCCTAAAAGGTTAGCGCCGCTAACGCGGCCTGCATTACAATTTTCCCATTTTGACACCATTGGTCCCTCCATCTTTAAGGCTGTCGAGATAGGTCCCCGGTGTGTGACCCAATAGGCCCATACATTATTGGTAGTTATCCATATGGCGTACGTGTGTCAGCGGGCATACTCCAACACTATCTCCTGAAGGAGCTCCATGCAAGACACTGTGGCCTATCCGATGATTAAGTCTGAGTACATTGTGGCCGTGAAGCTGCGAAGGAGGCTGTTTGGATGAGGAAATTCATCCACGATCTGGGAGTGGTTCCTAGCATATCCGACCCTGTTTATATATTTTGTGATAACATGGGTGCGATTGCTAAGAACCATGATCTCCGTTTACTTGGGACCAAGGTTGGAGGACTGGATCAGGTCAACGAGTTCGAGATGCAGCTGCTATACAACATCATCTTTGCATGAAATCTGGATTTTGCACTGCTTATCTTCAACGAACTCAAGGTCCAATTTCATGCTTATCAAGAGGTTCCAGCTGAGCACTCTACTCAAGCTGAGCCAGCAAATATTGAAGTTGCGCCAGGTAAGACTTTTCCACTTTCTTCTTCTTATTACTTTTCTCCATCTTCATTTTGAGATAAGACTGTGCTAAGCCCAACCCAGTGTAACCCATCTCCTACACCTTCTTTCCATCATAAACTCCAATCTAATGCCAACCTTGGTGTGCTCACTGCTACCAAGGAAAATATCTAAACCTATATTAGCAAGACTGCCAAAAGTGGTGCCACACCTAAAGGTACCACTGGAGTTGAAATTACACTGATTCCTCTACCGGCAGGAGTTGAAGGGGAGACACCTACTCTTCAGGTGCCAACCTCAAGGCTCATTCAAACCCTTAAGCCAAACTAGGGTGTGGTGTCTACTCAGCCCACACTTACAAGAGCAATGGGAGAGCCTGTTACTGTGCCTGAGCAGACACACTCTGGTAACATTGAAAATTTGACCAATCATCGGGGGAAATTACCCCCCACTCACCAAATAAGCCAACCACCAACCCAGACTCATCACATTTTGAGACCAACTCATTCTCACACTTCTCACACTCTCCTGTACGACCTGCCAATGATTCACCTAAATACTAAGGTGAGTTACAGGGTCCAACTTTTGGTGCAAATGAATTTGAGGTTATACACCAACCTTTCAATGATGCACCCAAATCCCAACCTTCACAAGTTGCTTTAGATGATCTATTGCTTTTCATCAAAGGTCAATTTGAAATACTGCACCTCAAGAGGAAAAAGACCAAGCAACATCTGTTGTTGATATTAGATTCGTTGGATGAAGAGGTGCTTAGACTGAAATGTGTAGTGGCTGCTCTAACTAAAAAACAGACTTGAAACCCTATTGATGATGACAAAAAGGGGGAGAAGGTTCAAGAGGCTGAAGCTGAGTCAGTATAAGCTGTGGCTCTGTTACTTCTAGCCAAAGGAGCAGAAAAGCCATATCTGATTGAAGGGGAGAAAGAGAAAGAAATAGAACCTGAAGTTGAGCTTACAGAAAAGGCTAAAGGAAAACAACCTCAAGTAGTCAGTTCAAGAGATTCAGAAGCCCCAAGGCAGAAAAGAAGAAAAAAGATTCTTGATGAATCTGATTTAGATGAAGACTCTGCAGATGGCATGACCTTGAAAGAAAGAGCTTCTCTGGTGGCAGTTAGAAGATTAGAGCAACAAGATGCTTATCAGCTTGGGATGTTAGTTGTTGAACTAAAGAGAAGACAAATGAGTGTACAAGCTGAGTTAGCAAATATTTAAAGTGAGAAAGCAACAAGGGAGCAGGCTTGGGCTAAATAGATAAGAAAACAGAATGAGGAGTTATCCAAACTCAGACTTGCCAAAGGAAGAAGAAGCAGAGCTTCCTGTTGAAACTCAACTCGAGGAAGAAGACATTACTCAGTGTTATGTCAGGACACATTTCTCCTCTCGGATAAAATCGCTTAAGCTGAGCACAATCCAAGGGATTGTAATTCTAGAGTTAGTATTAGATAATGGTGAAAAACCTTCCCTGGATCTGAATCAAGAAGATGAAAAAGTACTCTATTAGAAATCAAGTAAAGGATGAGATCTTAATGCTGCTAGCAAAAGCTGATTCAATGGACATCATACCCAGGTCTGAGATCAGAACCCTGCTTACTTCCTTTCACAAGGTTGGGAAAAAAAGTATCAAAGCCAGCTAGATTAGCAAAAAGAAGCAAGTACGATCTTGATCTTCCTGAAAGCATGGAGTTTAACGAGAATACTTATGTGGAAAAGCCTCAGAAAGGATTTATGTACTTGGACGGTAATGGTAATCAATGCTTCCAGGCTGTTGCAACACTTTATATATGTGGGGTAGCTCAAGTGTTAGCTCTGAGATTTCTAGTGGAGAAAACTGAACAAAATGCCAGGTTCATATATAGATTAAACAGAGCGATCACATCACAAAAGGATGAACTTCAACACTCGCCAAATCTGAAAGAACTTCTTAAAGACATTAACAAAGAGATAAAAGAGTTTTAAGAGTTGCATCCTCATCTTATGTAATAGATTAGTTCTATTTGTAATTATTAGATTAGTTCTAATAATTTTTAAGTACTAAGTGTGCATGATCTAAGTGATCAAAATTTTGTATTCTGATATGTTCAACTAAATGAATACAAGTATTATTTTGATACGTTCAAATGTTTATGATATGTTCATATTTATTAGCCTGATGAGTTCAACTTGGATGAACAATTTGATTAGTTCGTGTTCATTGTTATGTTTGGTTGGTATGTTCGACTTATAATTGATAAGTTTAATTAAAATTGATAAGTTCAATTAATATTTGATTAGTTCAAAAATAAAATCTTAGTAAGTTTAAGATTTGAAACATAATTCTGTTCAACAAACTCAAAAACTGTTTGATGGTTTTGTCTGTTAGAATCTGCCCGATAATATATGTACGCCTTATAGCACTGCTGATGATGTATGAGCCTATAAGGGTCACACACCGGGGTCTAACATGACAGCAAATAAAGTTGAGGGATCAAAGATGGCAAAAGTGGAAGTTGGCAATGCAGGCCACGTTAGCGCCGCTAACTATAACGAGTTAGCGCCGCTAACTGTTAGAGGTTAGCGCCGCTAAGGCTGCATGTGCTTTACGTCTAATCGAAGTCAGGCCGCGTTAGCGCCGCTACGGGTTAAGGTTTAGCGCCGCTAACTCTTGGTTAGCGCCGCTAAACCTGCATGGACTTTATGTACAAGTCACCTCCACTTGAAGCCAATGAGTGAGAGGTTCTAGAACCGACTTGGCCGGTTAAAGGGGATATAGAGGGTCGGTTTTGAGTCTATAAAAGACTCAATAGCTGGACTTTATTTACTCTTGGTCAAATCCTCTTAGAAACACTGATACTTCTCTCTCACTATATACCTAGCTTTTGGTGACTTGGTGAAGGAGAGATCTCGAGTTCCAGTAGACTTATTGCTGTTCTTGGGTGTTATTTCGAGCAGAAGATATCACCAAGGTTGCTAGCACTCCTTGTTAGACTTGTTCCCGGGGTGAGATTTCGAAGAAGGGCAAGAAGAAGGAGGTTCTTGCTTCTACCACCAAGTTCAGCCACCAACAAGAACTTTGCTGGAGCTAAGGAGCTGGTATAACACCCTTTCCTTCTTGTTTAGTTGCTATTTGTTACATAGAGTAGATCCATACTTGGGATTTCATAGTTTTGAACACTTGTATGCATGTTTTATCTTGTTCTCGCTTCCGTTGCGTGTTCCTGAAATCTCAACAGTGGTATCAGAGCCACCTCTATGTTAGAATAGCACTTGGTGGCTTGAAAAACCCGAAATCAAAGTGTTTGTATTCTGCCGTTAGGGTTAGCGGCGCTATCCTAGAGTTAGCGGCGCTAAGTCTCTAGGGTTAGCAGCGCTAACGCCACTGGAAAATTGTTTTCGAAAATCTTGAATAAAACAGCTTAGGTCTCGGGATTTTTAGCACTTGTACCTTCTGGAAATTTGTTTCAAAGATGTTTTTCATGTTGTTCCAGTAGTAGCATGATTTGTTTGGTTGTATGTGTTAACATGAGTTGGTAATCTTGCCTTGACCCATTTGGTTGATGTGTGTTGTGCATGTAATTTGGTGGTTTTGATCCACAATTGGGGCTGTAAATTTATTAAATTCAGTTTGATTGTAATAATTTGTGGCTTGCATGCCATTTCATTCATCCATGTACAAGTATTAGATAAATAGGAAAATTATGTGGCTTGTATGCCATTTATATTTTCTATTGTATTGTATATTGTATGATGGAGGGATGAAGACACACGAGGAGGCAAAACGAGATGGAGCATGGTGCCCTTAGAAGCCAAAGAAATCCGATGGCGATGGTGGTTCTAGTGGGAGCTCGCGTCAATATTGTTTTGTCCCTTAGATTGACCGAGTTCTTCCCGTTTTGGCTCACGGGAGGAACGCATAGGTTTTATGGCAAGAATTACCGACTATGTTGTATATTGCGTGTGATGTGATTTTATTATTCTATGCATGGATTGTAGGTTTCGCATGCTAGAAAATTTTTGATAAAAATTAATAAAATCACAAGAGTTTTGTTAAAAATGGTTTCCTCTCGCGCGCGATCACATACATTGATTAACACACCTAGTGAAAATAGGATTTGTCACTAATAAGTTAATCAAAACCAAACCGGAAACAAAAAGGCCCGTTTTTCCACAAAACGTAAATCATGCACCATCCGTAAGTCGATACCACCCGAATCTAGTCTTATGAGATTTGGTTGTCGAGCTTAGCACGAGCCAATTCTCATGAAACTGTGTGGAAGGTGAGTGTGGCAAATTCACAACTTTGGTTGTCGAGCTTAGCACGAGCCAATTTTGGTGGATTTGTTACCGTATGTCTTGACGGACGATTTGCAATTTTAGGTTTGAAATCTTGGTTAATTGTCGAGCTTAGCACGAGTTAACCAAAATTTCAAGACTTAGAATTGGTGCAAGAAGGGATCAAACATGCCAAACGACCATACGGATGTCGCAGGATCCCGCATGTGCTAAGGATTGCGATGGAGATTGCAATTGGCAAAATGGTTGCCGACCTAAATAGTTTTATCATGTGATCCGCGGTAACCCCGTCACATGGTAGGATAAAATACGGTTCTTAGCCTTGTTTAACTAATTCTTATTGGGTAAATTATTAAACAAGATAAAATATCATAATAACTAATATCTACTTTGCAAATTTTAGATGGCATCAACAAGCGCAACTAACACCACCACCAATGTTTCTCTTCGGGTTTTCCTTGAAAAGGAGAAACTCGACGGTAGCAATTTCATGGACTGGCATAGACAACTGAGGTTGGTCTTGCGGTATGAAGGAAAATTGCATACCATAGAGGAACCCCTCCCCGAGGCACCTCCTGCTGGTGCAACAAGGGCCATCCGTGAGGCGTATGAAAATCGCCTCAAGGAGACTGAGGAAGTCACGTGCCTCATGTTGAGCACGATGAACCAAGATTTGCAAAAGCAAATGGATCATCTTAGTGCTTACGACTTGCTTGTGCAGCTAAAGGACATGTTCCAGCAGCAGGCGAGGCAAGAGAGGTACGAGTGCCTCAAGACAACCCTTGCTTGCAAGATGCAAGAGGGTGGGAACGTGAGCGCGCATGTGTTGCGTATGAAAGCAAACATCGAGCGCATGGAGAAGTTGGGTTTTACCATAGGAAGGGAGATGGCGGTTGATTTAATCCTCCAATCCCTACCCGGTGCGTATGATCAATTCGTTATGAGTTATCATATGCACAGCATGGATAAAACCTTGATGGAACTTCATGGTATGTTGAAGACCGCTGAGTCTAGCATGACCAAGAACAAGCCATCCTCCTCCACCTCTCATGTTCTCGCCATCCGGGAAGGCCGCATCATGAAGAAGAAGGCCGCCTCTTCCTCTAAAAGGAAGGGTAAGGGAAAGGTTGGCAGGGCCAAGCCTAACCCGGCCTCCGAGGGCAAGGGCAAGGGGAAACTTCCCCAAGCCAAGGCTCCGGAGGATGCGGAGTGCTTTTTCTGCGGGGGCCAGGGCCATTACCGCCGAAGCTGCCCAAAGTACCTGGAGGGACTCAACAAGCTCAAGGCAATGAGCATATCGGGTCCGGATATGTCAGGTACGTTCATGATAGAACTCCATCATACTTCTACTTCTAAAGGCTGGGTATTGGATACTGGCTGTGGCACTCACATATGTAATATGGTGCAGGTGCTAAAGGAAAGTAGGAGCTTGGAGCGGGGAGAACTGGATCTTGTCATGGGAAACTCGGAGGTTGTCCCTGTGGAAGCTAAAGGTGACTTGGAGCTTTCATTCAAAACCGGTTTTTCTATTTTGTTAAAGGATGTATGCTATTCGCCCAATGTGGCTAGAAACATTATTTCTTTTCACAAGTTGTATGACGATGGTTTTGATTTTAAATTTGTAAGTGGTACAATCATTTGCTTTAAAAATGAAATTGTTTATTTTAAAGCTCTACGATGTCATGGCATATATGAGGCAAATGCATACATTGAATCAAGAAAATCTCTCATGAATATTGATTCTGACTCCAAAAATGGTTTGGATAAATATTCAATGTGGCATAGTCGTCTTGGCCATATAAACAAGACTCGTATCACCAAGCTCCAAGTGGATGGGATCTTGGAATCATTTGATCAAGGATCAAATGAAGTATGCGAATCTTGCTTATTGGGCAAAATGACAAAAGCACCCTTCACGGGAACAAGTGAGAGGGGAAAGGACCTTTTAGACATAATCCATACGGATGTATGTGGACCTTTCTAGCATGTCACAAGGAATAATTCAAGATACTTCGTAACCTTTATAGATGATTATAGTAGATACGGGTATGTCTATCTTATTAAACACAAGAATGAAACCTTTGAGGTGTTCAAGACATTCCAAAACGAAGTTCAGAATCAGTTGGGCAAGACTATAAAGATACTCCGGTCTGATAGAGGTGGAGAGTATCTTAGTACCGAATTCGTCGATCATCTTATGAATTGTGGAATTGTTTCACAATTAACACCTCCGAGGACTCCACAATTAAATGGGGTCGCTGAGAGGAGGAACCGGACTTTGCTTGATATGGTAAGGTCTATGATGTGTCGAGCAGAGGTACCTATTAGTTTCTGGGGATATGCCTTAGAAACTGCGGTAAGAATCCTTAACCTCGCACCAACCAAGAAAGTCGCTAAAACACCTTATGAATTGTGGCATGGTAAGAAGCCGACACTTTCATACCTACGAGTTTGGGGTTGTCAAGCCTACGTGAGACGTGAGGCTGAAGACAAACTTGAACCTCGTTCGGAGAGGTGTTATTTTATTGGTTATTCTCCTAACGGTGTTGGATATTTATTTTATAAACCTTCAGAGAATAAGGTATTTGTTGCTCGAAGGGCATTCTTCCTTGAAAGGGAGTTGCTATCCAAACACGGCAGTAAGGAAGTTGACCTTGAGGAAGATCAAGGGTCAGCCGATAAAGGGCTTGAGGTTGGCACTAGCCAAAATACCGAGCAAGATAATGCTGCGGTACCTGACACTCTTGCTACTTCTACTCCTAGGCGTTCTAGTAGAACTCGTTTTGAGCCAGAGAGATATGGGTTTCTCATATCTGAGGGTAATGAGTTATTGGTGGATCATGATGATCCCACCAGCTACAAGGAAGCCATGGCAGGCCCTGAGTCTGCTCAATGGAGGAAGGCGATGGAGAGCGAGATGCAATCTATGTCGGATAACCAGGTTTGGGAACTGGTTGATCCTACACCAGGGATTAAACCCGTCGGGTGTAAATGGGTTTTTAAGAAGAAACCCGGCATAGATGGAACCTTGGATATCTTCAAAGCCCGACTGGTGGCAAAGGGTTTCACTCAGACGCAAGGAATTGATTATGATGAAACCTTCTCCCCAGTGGCCATGTTGAAGTCAATCCGGATACTACTTGCCATAGCTACGTTTCATGATTATGAAATTTGGCAAATGGATGGAAAGACCGCCTTCCTTAACGGGAAGCTTAATGAAGAGGTGTATATGAGACAGCCTGACGGTTTTGAACATCCAAAGTATCCGAACAGGGTTTGTAAGCTAATGAAGTCCATTTATGGACTTAAGCAAGCATCTCGAAGCTGGAATCTTTGCTTTGATGAGAAAATCAAAGAGTTTGGTTTTTCGAAGAGTAAAGATGAACCTTGCGTATATGTCAGGGCTAGTGGGAGCACCATAGTCTTCTTGGTTCTATATGTAGATGATATTCTACTTATTGGAAATCATATCCCAAGCTTAAGAAGTGTCAAAGCTTGGCTAGGGAATTGCTTTTCAATGAAGGACCTAGGCGATGCGAGCTGTATTCTGGGTATAAAGATCTATAGAGATAGATCGAGAAGGCTGTTAGGGATTTCTCAAAGTGCATACATAGAAAAGGTCGTGAGACGCTTTAAGATGGAGGAATCCAAGAAAGGAAACCTCCCTATGTTGCATGGTTTGACTTTGAGTAAAACTCAATGTCCTACCTCCAAGGAGGAGATAGAAGTAATGAAGCGAGTTCCATATGCTTCGGCTGTGGGCTCGATCATGTACGCCATGCTATGCACTCGTCCTGATGTGTCATGTGCTTTAAGCATGACTAGTAGATATCAGGCGAACCCAGGAGAACCTCACTGGAGGGCAGTGAAGAACATTCTTAAGTACTTGAGACGTACGAAAGAGATGTTCTTGGTATATGGTGGGGAAGAAGAGCTGAGAGTAAAGGGTTACTCGGACGCTAGCTTCCAAACTGACAGGGATGACTGCCGATCTCAATCGGGGTTTGTGTTCCTGTTAAATGGTGGTGCTGTCAGCTGGAGGAGCTCAAAACAAGACACGGTGGCTGATTCGACTACCGAATCGGAGTACATTGCGGCTAATGAAGCAGCAAAAGAAGCCGTGTGGATGAAGAAATTCATCCAAGATCTACAAGTGGTTCCAAGCATCGCTGACCCTATTGAGATATTTTGTGACAATGAGGGTGCGGTGGCTTTGGCAAAGGAACCAAGAGCTCACAAGAGGACAAGACACATTTCGCGCAAATACCACTTTATTCGGGATGTAATTGAAAGTGGTGAAGTCATCATTAGCAGAGTAGCATCGAATGGAAACTTGGCAGATCCATTCACTAAGCCGTTACCGCAAGCAGCTCATGAATCTCACACTAGAGGGATAGGTGTAAGATTTGCTAGCGATTTGGCTTGAGTTGTATATATATATTAGTTTATTTGATATGTATTAATTTATTTTGGGAACGATACAGACAGTATTGTAATTATGCTTGTTTCGATATGCGAGTGATTCGGTTACATTCATAAGACTTTACTGTGTTCCATCTTAGCATGTTTAACCACTTCCCAGAATGTTTCTACATTCTAAATTTCCACAGTCAGTCATTCTTCAAGGGAAGGAAGTTTGAAATAAGGCTGAGGTTAGGTGTTGGTTATGCATTAATCAAGGATTGAATGCATGAAACGCAACAGTAACCTGTGCTTGAAAGGAGTTTCAAGTGACTGGAAGACCTACACCCAAGTATACTTCATGGATTATAGTCACGAGTAACTTGGGATGATAAAATCTTACATCCTCAGACCCGAGATATATGAATCGCTATATTATAGTTCTTACTTGCTTTAGCCATTTTCAAAAGCAGTTCGTAAATGGCTGTGATAAAGGGAATGACTAGGTAAGTCAAAAGGTATGGTATGGGATTATGCAGTCAAAGGGATTTGTTCCTCCTGTATGAGAGATATCCTTGGGCCCCTCGATGATTGGGAGCTGACGCCAAAATATTGCATGGCCATGCACAAGGACTATTGATTGAGAATCAGATATGTCCTTACCTTTTGGTCACCACCAATCAAGATCGAGAAACATAATCGTGAACGATCTGGAGATTGACATTTACTAATCCATGTCTCGTGTTCACAAGGATATCGCGAACAAAAGGATGTCTAAGATCACTTATCTAGGACCACTACTTTAGTATGATGGTTTTCTGCAGGTATTCAGAATTCATACAGACTTGGGGGCATTGATGCTTTGCTAGAGGCCGCTCTTTGTCTGTGCTTGACTGGGTACAGTATATTATGTGCAAGTGGGAGTTTGTTAGAATCTGCCCGATAATATATGTACGCCTTATAGCACTGCTGATGATGTATGAGCCTATAAGGGTCACACACCGGGGTCTAACATGACAGCAAATAAAGTTGAGGGATTAAAGATGGCAAAAGTGGAAGTTGGCAATGCAGGCCACGTTAGCGCCGCTAACTATAACGAGTTAGCGCCGCTAACTGTTAGAGGTTAGCGCCGCTAAGGCTGCATGTGCTTTACGTCTAATCGAAGTCAGGCCGCGTTAGCGCCGCTACGGGTTAAGGTTTAGCGCCGCTAACTCTTGGTTAGCGCCGCTAAACCTGCATGGACTTTATGTACAAGTCACCTCCACTTGAAGCCAATGAGTGAGAGGTTCTAGAACCGACTTGGCCGGTTAAAGGGGATATAGAGGGTCGGTTTTGAGTCTATAAAAGACTCAATAGCTGGACTTTATTTACTCTTGGTCAAATCCTCTTAGAAACACTGATACTTCTCTCTCACTATATACCTAGCTTTTGGTGACTTGGTGAAGGAGAGATCTCGAGTTCCAGTAGACTTATTGCTGTTCTTGGGTGTTATTTCGAGCAGAAGATATCACCAAGGTTGCTAGCACTCCTTGTTAGACTTGTTCCCGGGGTGAGATTTCGAAGAAGGGCAAGAAGAAGGAGGTTCTTGCTTCTACCACCAAGTTCAGCCACCAACAAGAACTTTGCTGGAGCTAAGGAGCTGGTATAACACCCTTTCCTTCTTGTTTAGTTGCTATTTGTTACATAGAGTAGATCCATACTTGGGATTTCATAGTTTTGAACACTTGTATGCATGTTTTATCTTGTTCTCGCTTCCGTTGCGTGTTCCTGAAATCTCAACATTGTCATCATCAATAGGGGAGTTTGTTGGTCAAATGATCGTATCAGTTGAGATTTGATGAGACAAAGTTAAGTTTGTAAGATATGTTCTAAATATAACTTAAACAGAATTATGAAGCTTGATCAGACTTAGCACTTATAGTGCTTCAGACTAGCTGAGTATAAGCTGAGCATATAATTGATCAGCTTAAACTATATCTTAGTTAGATTATTGTTGGGAAAATGATCTCATCTGTTTAGATTTGATGAGAGAAAGTTAAGTTTGTATGATGTATTCTGAATATAACTTAGACAGAAATATGAAGCTTAGTCAGACTGAACACGTACAGTGTTTCAGACTGAGCATAAGCTGTATATAAGCTGAGCATATGTTTGATCAGCTTAGACTATATCTTAGCAAGATTATCAATATGTTTGATAAGCAGTGTGTGTCACCTAAGATATATATTGAGTTTCAGCTTGATGTGTTTCAAGCTGAGCAACTCAGCGTGAATACTGAGTCAGCTCAATAGAGTTGCTAAATGTGTTTTAGATAAATTTTAGGACTTCTAAGGATGAGTTAATTAATATACATGTGTGTTCATGTTGGTTTTCGAGTGTGTTCTCGAAGAACTCAGCTTGATAAGTTTCAAGCTGAGTAACTCAGTCCGAAGTAAAAAGTCACCTTAAATAAAATTTAAATATGTTTTAAATCTATCTTTTTAACTCTCTATATCTACGGGAAGGATAAGAAGACTCTAGAATCAAGATTGAAGATTGAAGACTTAAGATAAGAAGATTCAAGATTCAAGATTCCGAGTTATCCGGTTGTTAGTTAGCAACTTAGGATTAGTACAGTTTGTTAGGAACCGTAGGAACAGGATTATAAATACTTATCTCCTGATAAGTTTAGAGGTACGATTCTGAAGATTGACTGCAGAGCCAAAACTCAATTCACCTCAAACCGTATGTGTTACGAATCTTGATTCACTGTGTGTTAGTTCAATGTGAATAAGAAAACTCACAGATTGCCAACTTGTTCGTGTGTTCGAATATTTACATTAGTTGTGAAGTTGGTAAGTAACAATAAGTTGATTGAATCTGTGATAAAATCCTGTTTAGAGAGTCGTCAGTATCTATAATCATAAGTTGATTATAGATAGCTAAGTTTGAAAGTTTGAGAGATTTACATTTGGTGTTTACATATCAAGAGTTGCTTACTTGATAGTTATTGTAATCATCTTCTTATTCAAAGCATTGTAATCATCTTCTTAATGAAAGCATTCGATTGTTTGTGGTTTGATTTACTGTGTGTAACACTTTTATTTAATTTGTTTAATTTTCGCAGAAAGTGTATTCAACCCCCCCTTCTACACATCTGTTGCTTGTTGTTTTTCTCACCTAGGGACCAACAACTGGTATCAGAGCAGGCTGAACTATTTTTTAAGTTGAAAGTTCAAGATTTTGAGAAAGTTTACAATGTCTACAAGCAACAATTCTTCAAACATTCCTCAGATGTCTGCCAAAGGCTGTCCTACATTTGATGGATCTGACTATCCTATGTGGAAGTTCAGAGCCATGTTGTTTCTCAAGTTTATTGATAACCGTATGTACGATGTTATCACAAAAGGACCAATCATCCCCAAGACTCCTGCCACTGTCAATGATACGTCTCCTGGCAGAACTGAAAAGGATATGAGAAAGCATGTTGCATCCTGGACTAATGAAGATTGGAAACTCTACAGTCTGGATGACAAGGCTAAAAGTGTTATGGCAAATGCCCTGACTAATGAGATCTTGCATACTGTGACTGGGTGTCAATCTGCAAAAGAGATGTAAGATACTCTAAGTGTCACATATGAGGGCACAGATCTGTTCAAACAGCAGAAGAAGAACCATCTGAATAGATCATATGAAAACTTCTTCTCAAAGAAGAATGAAACTCTCGCTGATGTGTGTACCAGGTTTCATTGCTTGATTAATGACTTACTAAGGGTAGGCATTAAGAAAGATGAAGCTGAACTCGTGCTTAAGTTTCTGGATGTGTTACCAGAAAGGTTCAATGAAGTAATCACAGCACTGAGGGCTAGAGGAACATTGCATTTGTATAACCTACAGTCCATTTATGGGTTCTTGCTAAATCATGATCAAATAACTGAACACAAAAGAACTTCTCAACAATAACTCAAGGAGTCTCTGGATAAATCTGAAGTTGCATTAGTTGCACAAAAGAAGAAGAAAAGTTCCAAGGTACTAGTTGTTGAATCTGAGACTGAGTCAGAAACTCAAGCTGACCACTCAGACTCAGACTCAAGTGATGATGTTGATGTTCAGACCATCACTGAGCAAATGGCTATGTTAGCCAGAAGATTGAGAAGAGCTCAACGGGGAAGAGGAAGATCTGACAGGGGCAAAGGGAAGAGTTCCTTTGATCCTAAGAAGGCTGTGTGCTTCAACTGTCAGAAGAAGGGACACATCGCTGCTGAGTGCAGATCAAAGAAGAAAGAATCAGCATCAGTTGCTGCTAAGAATGCTTACAGAGCTGACAAATACAAGAAGAAATATACTCAGCTCAAGAAAAAAAAGCATGAAGACAAACCCAGTGCAAAAGGATTATATGCTAAAAACTAGGATACATAATCATCTACCTCAGATGATGATGTATGTCTTATGGCTCAAGAAGATGAAGAGTTTGAAATTAACGAAGTTGATTATGGTTTGTCCGAGTCAACTTTTGAAGCTGACATGAAGGAAGCTGAGGAAAACAGCAAGCTCAGTGATTGGGATCCTGCTTCCATGTATGAGGTCAATAATTTCAACTCTTACACTAATGAAGAAAAGGGTCTTGCCTTCGATTATTTGTTAAGTGCTTTCAAGACCATCCTTAAGTCTCAAAAGGATCTCAAAGCTGAGATAGCTAAACTGAAGAATGAGATTAAGGAAAATCAATCTCTCATTGATGTTGGTAAGAAAGCACAATGTGATCTTGAATTTCAAAGACACATTAATAAACTTCTAAGTGAAGAACTTCAGGAAGCTAAAGACAAAGCTGACCAACTTTAAAAGGTCACTGAGTCTTGGTGTAAGTCATTAAAGCTTGCTGAAAAGTGCATAAACCAACAAATTCCTAAATAGGTACAAGATGTACTTGGAGGTGACTATCAAACAGCAGCTTATGTAGCTGATGATGAGATAGCAAGTACAGACTCTGAGGAGGATAAACAACTAATTGAGTCTCAGAAGTCAGCCTCAGGGAAAAGACATGATCCAAACTTGAAATACAATAGGTTTGTGAAAGATAAAGATCATGGAAATGAGTGCTCAACATCTAAACAACATAGTAAGTCTATGCTGGACAGATTAGGCACTCAGCCTATTCAAAGAACTTCAGTCATAGAAAGGCTTAATCCAAATCCTTTCAAAAGACAACATTCTCTATCTGGCTCGGAGAGAAGTTACAAGAATAGGAAGACCACTGTAAGTCCAAAGTTGTGGATCTTGGTAAGTCCAAGAAGATCAACAGTGGCAAGTCCAAAACTGTTGAAAGTGCTGAGTCCAGTAAGCATGACAACGGTAAGTCCAGGGTCATGGAAAAGAAGTTTGTTGGTGAAGCTTCTAATCAAAAGAGTAACTAACAAATATCTGACAAAGGTAAGTCCAAAGTCAGTGAGCACCAAATGAATCAGTTTGCAAAGAAAGTTAAAAAGTTATCCACAACATATAATCCTAAGACTGAGAGAAAGTTCTCACAAGGATTATTGGAAACTCTACCTCCTGTAATCATTGGAAGAAGGAGATGCTACAAGTGCAGAAGTAGAGGTCATGAGGCTAAGGATTGTGATGTTGAAATCTCAAGGCCTGAAAAAGAATAGGCATATCAGTCTACACAGGACTCAACTCCTGCTCAAGCTGAACAGTCAGTTCAACAAGATGGAGATGCTAAGTGCTCCTCATCTGAACCCACCAAGAAGTGGGTTCCCAAACAAAACTAATGTGTTTAGTTTTCATATCATGTGCATGGTTCAAGTAAATGGTACTTGGATAGTGGATGGTCAAGGCACATGATAGGGTAGAAAGGACTTCTTAGTGATTTCCAAGAAGATGAAGGTCCTAAAGTAACTTTTGGTGACAACTCCCATGGAAGAACTAAAGGCTATGGGAAGATGCAAGCTGGCAAGGTTATATTCCAGAAGGTTGCATATGTCAAGGGTCTCAAACACAACCTGATTAGTATCATTCAATTGTGTGATGAAGACAACATTGTTACTTTTAGGAAGAAAGCAGGAACGATTTATATTGCTAAGGGAAAGCCTGTATTAATAGCTAAAAGAGAAAGAGATGTGTATCTATTTGATCTTAATTCTACTGATCCCTATACTGAAACCTGCTTGTATTCCCAATCTGTTCCTAAGCTGAGTTGGCTATGGCATAAACGTTTATCACATTTAAATTTCAAATATATAAATATGCTATCCAATAAAGAGTTTGTCTCTGGATTACCAAATATCACATTTGTCAAGGACAAATTGTGTTCAGCATGTGAACAAGGGAAACACCACAAAGGGTCATTTAAATCAAAGCAAAATATTTCAATAACAGACCCACTGCATATGTTGCATATGGATCTGTTTGGACCCATAAGTACACCAAGCCTAAGTGGCAAGAAGTACACACTGGTGATAGTAGATGAGTTCTCACGATTCACCTGGGTAATATTCCTTAAAGCCAAAAGTGAGGCTGTCCTGGAGATAATAAGTTTTATCAAACCAGAAGAGTTGCAGAAAGGTAAGTCTGTAAAGCAACTCAGAAGTGATCATGGGACTGAGTTCAGAAACTCTACCCTTGAAAGCTTCTAAAAGGGAATATTACAAAATTTCTAATCTGTCAGAACTCCACAACAAAATGGAGTTGCTGAGAGGAGAAATAGAACCTTAATTGAGGCTACTAGAACAATGCTATGTGAGGCACGATTGAAACTCTATTTCTTGGATGAAGCTGTTAGTATAGCTTGTTAAACTCAGAATAGGTCAATCATTGTCAAAAGACATGGCAAGACTGCATATGAAATGTACAAATCTAGAAAGCCTAATATAGGTTATTTCCATGTCTTTGGTTCAAAATGCTATGTGCTGAATCAAAGATATCAGCTTCATAAGTTGGAACCTAAAGCTGATCCTGGAATATTTGTTGGTTATTCATGTTGGGATTTTATGGGCACACAGCGGAAGCAAAGGTACAACAAATAAAGCCCAATGTACAAGCAAACAAAGCATAAAACAAGAAATCCCACACATGGACCAAACTCTATGTATAGAAATGCAACAAGAAAAGAAGGAAGAAGGTGATTATACCTTTCTCCTAAGCTCCAGAAAACTGAATGTCTCGTTGTGTTGAGCTCCAAGAACGAAATGCGGATCGACTAATGGGTAGTACCCCGGGAACACGTCCAACCACATGAGCTAGCGAGCCTTCGTGCTTCTTCACTACGAAAAGCACTCCGGGACAGCAACAACGAGACCACAATCTGGAGCAAACTCTCTTGAATCTTCTCTTGGTCTCTTGTAGCACCAAAGAAGAAGAAGTGTATGTGTGTTTTTCTTCTTGAGAGAGAAAAGAGAGAACCCAACTAAAATAATGAGTTCATTCTCCTTCCTTTTTTTGCAGATTCGTTTCTTAACCCTACTAACCGGCCAAGCCTCGAGAGTGGCAAGCTAACATGCATTGGCTAGTTTGGAGGTGGATTTGCCAATGGAACTAGCAGGGTTTAGCAGCGCTAACTCATAAAAGTTAGCGGCACTAACCTTTAGGACTTAGCGGCGCTAACCCCTTAAAGTTAGCGGCGCTAACGCGGCCTGTGATGTCAACTTTTGTCTTTTGTCATATTTGGTCCCTTAACTTAAGTTACTGTCAGGTTAGACCCCGGTGTATGACCCAATAGGCCCATACATCATTAGCAGCGGTCCATTTGGCGTACGTGCATTAATGGGCATATTTCCAACAAACTCCCACTTGCACATAATGCACCATACCCATGTAACCACAGACAATGAGCGGTCTCTAGCAAAAACATCATTGCCCCCAAGTCAGTATGGGTTCCGCTTCTTTGCAGAAAACCATTACCTACAAAAAGAACGTAGAGGTCCTATTTGATAAGTGATCAATACTCATTTTGTTCGCGATATCCTTGTGAACACGAGACATGGATTGATACATCAATCTCCAGATTGTTCACGATTATCATACATCTCGGGACGAAGGACGTAATGATATTATCCTTCCGAGTCACTCTTTGACCATGATCCATGAAGTGAACTCGGGTGCGGGTCTTCCATTTACTTGAAACTCCTTTCAAGCATAGGTTACTGTTGCGTTTCATGCATTCAATCCTTGATTAATGCATAACCAACACCTAACCTCAGCCTTAATTCCAGCTTCCTTCCCTTGAAGAATGACTGGTTGTGGAAATTTAGAATGTATAAACATTCTGGGAAGTGGTTAAACATGCTAAGATGGAACACAGTAAAGACCAATGAAGGTAACCGCGTCATGCGTATTTATAGTCTCCACTATATATCGATACAATCATCGGTTAGCAGTACTGCTTACCGTTCCCAAAGCTTATAAGTAAATCAAACATTACTAAAACGATATTCAAGCCCAGTCATAAGCATTAACAATGCTATTATACCTAGTATGTATAACATCACTAGTATTTGACAACGGCTTAACTATGGGATTATCCACACAATATCCCTTTTGTACTCTTTTGTATTCTCTTATTAAACCACTTGCAAAGTGTTTATCAAAGAGATCATACACAATGTTATCATAGTCGTCATATCCTCAATGTTACCGAAGTCTACAATAGGATTAATGACACTTATGATTAGCAGAGTTGTCATACTCTCAATGTAACGGAAGTTCACAATAGAGTCACTGACACTCATGTTTATTAGAGTCGACATACCCTTAATGTTACCAAAGTACACAATAGGTTCAATGACACTCATTGAATCTCAAAGTCGTATCTACACCACATATTTGAATATTCTAAAGTTCGATTAAAAATCGACAGTTTCACAAGTATAGATTTGCTTGCAGTAATAACTTACTCAAGAAAACTCTATTTACGTCGAACATCAAGAACATACATCAGTATTTCTTGAATCTAAACTCCATTTGATTCCATATTCTCTATTTATACTCATAGAACAATAATTCCAACATTAGGTTATAGAACAACCCTAAATTAGGACATTATTTTCATTGAGCATATTTTACTAGGAACACTTGAAGCTCCTACTAGCCCTGACAAGGGTATCTGGCTCAATCTATGCTTTCTAGAAAACTCATTCCTTTGACTTTCTTGCAAAGCAGGATTACAGCCACAAGATGCAAGTTTTGCTGACTTTAGTCATGGACATAACTTGGATATTATGGATATATTAGACCTCGGATCATGCTTCAAACATTTCCTCAACTTAATCCCGCGAAGAATCTTGGTCTTTTATTTACATGTGAACATACTCGTTTTCCCAAAGTGTCAACAATGTTTCACATAATCCAGACCCAATCTAGATATTATGGATGAATAAGACCCTCGGAAAGTGCCTTAAGCATTTCCTCAACTTAATCCTATGAAGGATACAGGTCTCTTACATCCAAGTGAACTAATCTTGTTCCCGCAAGGTGACAACAATATTTCACTTTATCTAAATTATCTTCAACATAACCACTAGAACATGTTTGGATATTTTAATCAATATGAAACACTTTGTCTCTAGTAGGTATTTGAAGTTGTCCATAATTTCATATATGTTAGTCCCTTCACCCTTCTCGGATTACACCTTAGATGTGGGATTAACCTAAGTCAAGTACTTGGATGCAGGAAATAGATTACATCTATGTATACCATTCCCTTCTTTTATTCACTAGTGAACACAGGGTCCCACCATGTTTCCGATGAATGGTAACATTACAATGATTTACCATCAAGCTGCTGTTACTAAAATATGACAACCTCATATCTAAACAGCCTTCTTGATTTCCATCAGATTTAAAGAAGCAATGGATATTGTCAGGTTTTACCAGCATCTCTATGCTGATTAAATGCTAGTGTCAACATTAGGTCTCTTATTTAAGTTCTACGTTCTTATACTGGAATGCTTTTGTAAATTGTCTTCTTCCCTTTTTGAGCAACCAAATATGGTTCTCATAAGTTCAAGAAACAATTTCCAAAACTCAGATGAACTACTTAAATATATGAGCATCAACTTAATTTATAATTCATCCATCTCCCACTGAATGTAGACTGGATAATTTTAAGTTATCAGATTGACAAGCAAAGGACTCTTTCTAGTCAAAACCCCATTGGATGCTTAAATGACCATAATGTTGTGTTTTAAATTTAGGACTTGGTTCATAGTATTAATGTATACCAATTACATTGAATACATGTTTTAGGCCTGCCTTTTACCAGATCATCAACACAGATATCCGGTTTTCATTAAAGTAACACCATGTACAAATGTGTTTCTTCGAAAAACGAATTATGGGACAAACCCATGATTCATTTCACGTTTAAACCAATATAGATAGTAAAACTTAGCATCTATTCTAGATCTAAGAATTTACATCTATATGCCCTTATTGATTCTTAATTCTTTCTAGGTTAGTTCCGAACACCTCCAGGTTTCAAAACACAAACCTTTTATCTAGTCAAACATTCTCCCAACAACTATCTTAAAGATGGTGATGGAGAATTTTACTAGTGTCATTCTATATGGCTTACTTGAACGGATTATCCACACAATCCACACAAGTGTGATCAAAATCCAACAAGTCATAATCCTTCCTACCAATACCGGTGAAGGATTTCTTAATCATCCTAGTCATCAAATGTGTATTTTAGCACCATAAATGGTCAAAATAACACATAAGCTTTGGCATGGATCGAATTTGAAATGAAACCATCAGAATGAAAAATCTTTTAATCAAAATACAAGATACAAAAACATCCATCATCTTCAAAAAAAACATACATTAAAGCATGTCTTGGCACGCAGGGCGTACAAACAAAAGTAATAACTAATCCCGAAATAATGGCGAGACTAACACTCCCAATTCTCTAGTAGAAGACAATCAACAAAATTTCTTCTTCAGATATCCATTTCTTCAAGCTCTTCCTTCTTGCAACAAACAGACCTACACTTTGTAACAAAAACAAATTTGTGACAAACATGAGTCTTATAGCTCGGGAAAACAACCCAGCTTATAAAGGAATAGCAATGAAGTATAATCATGAATGTACCTCAAGTAGGAAAATTAACTCTCTCTTTTCTGAGAAGTTTTATATCCTCTCGGCACCAAGGGCAGGCATGACGGCCCCAATCCCCAAATCTACCGCAGAAGTAGCAAACCACCCCATGTTGAGTCTCCTTAGGCACATCATCAATGTCCATAGACTCAAAACTTGAAGCAAGCTTGGATACTCCAACTTCTTCTGATGGGATAGATTTCTTCTTCCTCGTAATGTGTTGTTCCTTAGAACCAAGAACGGGAGTGGATGAGGATGATGCATGTTTGGACATGTTAGATTCTACAACCTTCAACATTCCATGCAATTCATCTATAGATATATCCTTTCCATTCATATGATAGTCCATTACAAACTTCTCATATGATGCGGGCAGAGACTGAAGTATGAAATTCACACCGAGCTCCCTCCCTATAGGAAAACCTAATCTCTCCATTTGGTCCATGTATGATTTCATCTTCAAAACATGGGCACTTACACTCCTGCCTTCCCTCATCTTACAACCAGCTAGACATTTAACACACTCATAATGTTCTTGCCTAACTTGCTGTTGGAATACTTCCTTCAGCTTATTAATCATGTCATACACAGTCATGTGCTCAAATTACTTTCGCAGTTCCGAGCTCATACTTGATAACATGAGACAAGAAACATCGTGCATATCCCGAACACGCTTTTCATACGCGTATCGGATAGTCCATTCCGCATTGATAGCAGGTGGTTCAGGAAGGGGTTCCTCAAGGATGTGCAACTTAGACTCGGCACGTAGGACAATCCTCAATTGCCTAAGCCAGTCAACAAAGTTTACTCCCGTGAGTGGTTCCCTTTGTAGAAACAAACGAAGTGATAAGTTCGACGTGTTGTGGTTTTGATTCGACATCCTATATTAAAGTAGAGTACACGAATTAGTTAGTTTGATTTAATCCTCATTAAAATAATTACCCATATCGTCTCGAAAAATATTTTAACAAGGGCTAAGAACCATATTTCACTCCAATTCATGACGGGGTTGCCGCGGATCACTTCATGGAGCTATTTAGGCCAATAACCATCTTACCGATTGCAATCTCTATTGCAACTCTTAGACACTTGCGGGATCCTACGACAACCATCGGTCGTTTGGCATGTTTGATCCCTACTTACACCAATTCCAAATTAAAATTCTTGGTTGACTTGTGCTAAGCTCGACAATCACTCAAGGATTATAATTTGTAATTGTAAATCGTCCGTCAAGATATACGATAACAAACTCACCAAAATTGGATCGTGCTAAGCTCGACAACCAAAATTGTGAATTTTCCACACTCACCTTCCACACAGTTTTATGAGAGTTAGCTCGTGCTAAGCTCGACAACCAATACCCATAAATCTAGATTCGGGTGGTATCGACTTACGGATGGCGCAAGATTTACGTTTTATGAAAAACGGGCTTTTGTTTTCGGCTTGGTTACAGATTAACTAGTTTAGTGACAAAACCTATTTCACTAGGTGAGTTAATCTTGTATGTGAGCGCACGAGAGTTGCAAACCATTTTTACCAAATCTCTTGTGATTTTATTAATTTTGAAAAATTATCTAGCATGCGAATCCTAAACAAACCATGCAAGAATTAAATAAAATCACATCACACGCATATAAATGAAGTAAATTGGTAACCCTTGACAAAATCCTATGCGTTCTTCCCGTGAGCCAAAACGGGTAGAACGTGGTCAAACTAAGGGACATAAAGTCTTTAATGCGAGCTCCCACTAGAACCGCCATCTCCAATGGACTTCACCGGCTTCTATGGACTAGCTCTATCTCCTTCCGACTCCTAAATGTGTGTCTTCATCCAAAATGTACAAAACATACAATAGAAATTGAAATGGCATGCAAGCCACAATATTATTACATACCAAACTGAATTAATAAATATTACAGCTCATAATGTGATATAAAATCACCAAATTGCATCCAAACACACAAAGGCAACCACAAGGTCAAAGGCAAGGTTACCAATTTCAAATCTATCACATACAACCAAACATGACAAAATGGTAACAAAATTACCAAGACCAAATATGGAACAAATTTCCAGAATTACAAAAGGCTAAAATTTCCCGACACCAAAACTGATTTTAACTTTAAAAACGAAATCTGTAGCTGCGCGATAGCGCCACTAAGTTTTGTGAGTTAGCGCCGCTAACCCGAGGTTAGCGCCACTCACCCTGTTCGAACAGAAAACAACCATTTCGATTTCGGGATTTTTCAAGCCACCAAGTGCAAATCTAACATAGAGGTGGCTATGATACCACTGTTGGGATTTCGTGTGCACACAGCAGAAGCAAAGGTACAACAAACAAAGCGGAATGTACAAGCAAACAAAGCATAAAACAAGAAATCCCACACATGGACCAAACTCTATGTATAGAAATGCAACAAGAAAAGAAGGAAGAAGGTGATTATACCTTTCTCCTAAGCTCCAGAAAACTGAATGTCTCGTTGTGTTGAGCTCCAAGAAAGAAATGCGGATCGACTAATGGGTAGTACCCCTGGAACACGTCCAACCACATGGGCTAGCGAGCCTTCGTGCTTCTTCACTACGAAAAGCACTCCGGGACAGCAACAACGAGACCACAATCTGGAGCAAACTCTCTTGAATCTTCTCTTGGCCTCTTGTAGCACCAAAGAAGAAGAAGTGTATGTGTGTTTTTCTTCTTGAGAGAGAAAAGAGAGAACCTAACTAAAATAATGAGTTCATTCTCCTTCCTTTTTTTCCAGATTCGTTTCTTAACCCCACTAACCGGCCAAGCCTCGAGAGTGGCAAGCTAACATGCATTGGCTAGTTTGGAGGTGGATTTGACAAATGGCACTGGCAGGGTTTAGCGGCGCTAACCATAAGTTAGCAGCGCTAACTCATAAAAGTTAGCGGCGCTAACGCGCCCTGTCAGTGATTTGACACAAAGTACATGCAGCCGTAGCGGCACTAACCTTTAGGACTTAGCGGCGCTAACCCCTTAAAGTTAGCGGCGCTAACGCGGCCTGCGATGTCAACTTTTGTCTTTTTTCATATTTGGTCCCTTAACTTAAGTTGCTGTCAGGTTAGACCCCGGTGTATGACCCTATAGGCCCATACATCATTAGCAGTGGTCCATATGGCGTACGTGCATTAATGGGCATATTTCCAACAATTCCTCAATCTCCAAGTCTTATAGAATATATAACACAAGGGGAAAGGCCATAGAAGAACCAATTCATGTCTCATTTGATGAAGACAGTTTTGATCAAGCTGATAAGAGACAAGCTGACTTTGTTAGTCTGAGTGAGCTTGAAAGGCCTAAGGAAACCAATTTATCAAATTCTATGTATGTCGTGGGAGATGATAGTGATGATGTTGTGTGTTCATTAATGAAATCATCACATACTCAAATGGATTCTCAAGCTGAGAAGGATGATGAGTTCGTCAATCCATTTGGAGCTGACAATCCTCAGACTGGAGATTTTGGTGATCAACAGTTTGTGGACAATGCTGCTATTGAGACTGAGGAGATAAGTTCACCTCAGGGTTCTCAATATCACTCTGATCCAGAACCAGACTCTCCAACTACAACTTTTAAATCCCTCAAACACCATCCTTAAGATTAGATCATTGGAAATGTCCAAGAAAGGGTAATGACCAGATCAAAGGCTACAGCCTTAGAGGATGAGCATTAGATTGAAGCTATGCAAGAGGAATTAAATAAGTTTGAGAGAAATAAAGTTTGGAGCCTTGTCCCTGCCCCCGAAGATCATTCAATCATAGGCACTAAGTGGGTCTATAGAAATAAAATGGACAAGGATGGAGTGATAGTTAGGAACAAAGCCAGGCTGGTAGCACAAGGGTATAAACAAGAAGAAGGAATTGATTATGATGAGACTTTTGCCCTTGTTTCTAGAATTGAAGCCATAAGCCTGTTCCTGGCTTATACAGCATATAAAGACTTCAAAGTCTATCAAATGGATGTGAAGAGTGCTTTCCTAAATGGAAAACTTCAGGAGGAAGTCTATGTGAAACAACCTCCTGGCTTTGTCAGTTCAAAGTTTCCACATCATGTCTATAAGTTAGACAAGGCTTTGTATGATCTTAAACAAGCTCCAAGAGCTTGGTATGATACACTGTCCACTTATCTACTATCAATGGATTTCACCAGAGGTAGTATAGATAAGACACTCTTCATTAAAAAGAGTAAAGGACAGGTGATTATTGTACAAATCTATGTGGATGATATTATTTTTGGCTCAACAAATGAATCTCTATGTGAATGGTTCTTCAAAATAATGTCACAAAAGTACAAGATGAGTATGATGGGTGAGATGACATACTTCCTAGGCTTACAAATTCAACAAAAGTCTGATGGAATATTCATCAATCAAAGCAAGTATGTTCTTGATTTAATAAAGAAATATGGTTTTGATTTTAGTTCAACCATGAGAACACCCATGTCACCAGCTGTCAAGCTGAGCAAAGACTCGGATGGAAAGTATGTGTGTCAGTCTACCTATAGAGGAATGATAGGTTCATTACTCTATCTGACAGCTAGTATACCTGATATCATGTTTGCTACATGTGTTTGTGCAAGATATCAGTCAGATCCTAAATAATCACATCTTCAAGTTGTGAAAAGGATCTTTAGGTACCTTAAAGGTACTACAAATCTAGGCCTTTGGTATCTAAAGGACTCTGGATTTGAGTTAGTTGGTTTTTCAGATGCTGACTATGCTGGGTGCAAGTTAGATAGAAAATCAACCACTGTAGGATGTCAAGTGCTTGGAGGGAAGTTACTAAGCTGGACTAGCAAGAAACAGAACTCAGTGGCTACTTCAACTACTAAAGCTGAATATGTTGCAGCAGGAAGCTGTTGTGCTCAAATCCTATGGATTCAGCGTCAGCTTCAAGACTTTGGCTTGAGTTTCAAGAAAACTCCTATCTTCTGTGATAACCAAAGTGCTATAGCCATAACTTACAATCCAGTATTCCACTCAAGAACCAAGCACATTGAAATTCGACATCACTTCATTAGGGACATCGTGGAAAAAGTTAGAGTCGATATTACATTTATTTCTACTGATGACCAATTAGCAGATATGTTTACTAAATCACTTGATGAGAAGAGGTTTATGTATTCGCTAAGTGAATTGGGTATGCTCAACCCCTAGCTAAGTGTCTAGATTCTGAGTTTTCAGTTTTAACAAAGACTAAGTGCCTTAAGCTGTGTGCACAGTTTATAAATAAGTTTTCATAAACTGTATAACCTGTCAAACTGAATAATGAGTTCACACGTTTGGTAAGTTCCAAACATATTTTAACTGCTTAGTGTAGTTATAATATAGTTTGAGTTAGTCTCAAACATAGATGACTAAGTGTCATTGAGTCTAAGCTATTTGCTTAACTCAAGCTGTGTGATTGTTCACACGTTTGGTGAGTTCCAAACATTTTTTTACCTACTCAGTGTAGCTAAATTACATGTTTAAGTCAGTCTTAAATATAAATGACTAAGTGTCATTAAGCGTGAGCTGTGTGCTCAACTCAAGCTGAGTGCTCAACTTATGCTGAGTGCTCAACTCAAGCTGTGTGCTTGAATCAAGCTGAGTGCTTGACATAAATTGAGTAATACGTTTACTCAGACTTGGTGTGTCCAAAACCATGTTTTAATTACTAAGTGTTATTGATTCATGTGTATTTGATTAAGTCTCAAATCGCGTATTATACTAATTCGGTATTGGTGTAATACAACAATGTTAATAATATATGTAAGTCACTAATATTATTCTACACTTGTATCCGTTGGAAGATGATGAGTTTCTACCCTATCACTGTTACATCAAGCCGTAAGTTTTTCCGGCGTAACGGATAAATAAGGGAATCCAACGGTAACTTTTCTCTCTCCTCAGAAAGGTATATATACCGATCATACTCGGTTTAAAGAAGTTTACGCTTACAACTCCGACTTCTCATCTTCAAAATACCTTTCGAAAATACCACAATTGCTCAGTGCATACGTCCATTCAAACCCTAAATTGCTAAGTGCAATTTTCAAACCGCTCAGTGCGAATTTTAAGTTGCTTTGTGCTTTTTCCAATTACTCTGTGTAATTAAACAATAATGGACGAAACCTTTCTCATTCTTGGTGATAAGATGGTCAGAGGTGTTGCGTTCAAGAACAATGGGATGCCGGTGCTCAAAATCAATAATCAACGTGCCTGCTTGGTAATCCCAGAACGCAAACGAAACAGAGGCTATGAAGCCTGGGTAGACTACATCAGAAAATTCCCTTTGGCATTCGCTTTTACTGGCGCACCACTCCACATAGTTCCACAACATTTGTTGGAGTTCTGGTATACTTGTATCTACAACCAGAACAGGGGATAGATCGTTGGCACTGTTCTAAATGGGGATAGAACAATTGTCATTACTGTCCAGCGGCTGAGGGATGTTCTTCAACTCCCTGCTAATGATGTGTTCGAGCCTGCTGTGACAAGGCAGGTGGCAAGGTCTGTCCTACCCCATATGGGTCACCCACAAACAGAGGGTGTAATAAAAAAGGCCACCTTCCCAACGAGTTGGGGTTTTATGGTTTCTATTGTGATTTGTTCGCTGGGAACAAAGGTTGGAGGCTTGGACAAGGTCAATGAGTTCGAGAGGCAGCTGTTGTACAACATGTTCTTTGCTAGAAATCTTGACTATGCACTACTCATCTTCAACGAGCTCAAGGTCCAAGTGCTAAAAACAAAAAGGGATCTCTATGTGCCTTTTATAAGGTACTTATCCTTGGTGATTGAAGCTGAGTTGGGAGAATAACTATATGAAGCTGGGTAGGATTTGTTCCCTGCTCCAGCACTCAGCTCGAAGATGTTCAAAAATGACATCTTTCCCGAGAAAGAGGGTCTGAGTGAACCCATGCTTCTGATAGTTGAGGCAGCTTCTTCTGACAGTGAAGCTGAGGAGTCGGATCAATGAGGAGCATCACCAGATCATAGAGCTGAGCAACCTACCCAAGATGAGCCATCTTCTCCCTCTGGTTCTAAGTCATCTTTAGAGTCTGCATTCATTGCAAGACCAAGACAAGGTACTACTCTTCCTCTCTTCACCTCTTCTCATTTTTCTCCATCCACATTTGGAGATAAGGCTACGGTAAACTCAACCCAGTTTAACCCATCTCCTCCATCTTCATTCCATCTACAATCCCACTCTGAAGCTACCCCTAGTATGCCCACTGCTGCTAGAGAGAATATCCGAACCTATACAAGGAAAACTGCCATAGGCGGTGCCACTCCTAAAGGCATCACTGGAGCTGAGTTCACACTGATCCCTCAACAGGCAGGAGTTGAGGGGGAGACGCCTACTCTTCAGGTGTCAAGCTCAAGGCTCATATCAACCCTACAGTCTAAGCCGGGTGTGGTGTCTACTCAGCCCACACTCTCTAGTGCCATGAGAGAGCCAAGTACTATGCCTAAGCAGACACACTTAGGTAACATTGAAGAAATGACCAATCCCCAGGGTCAATCACCCCCCTCCAAACCAATAAGCCAACCACCTACCCATAAACTTCACATTTCGAACCCCATTACTTCTCTTCATTTCTCACACCCACACGCACGACCTGTCAATGTTTCATCTTCAAACCAAGGTGATTCACAGGGGCTGGTGCAAATGAGTTTGAAGGTAGAAAACAACCTTTGGATGATGCACCCAAATTCAAACTCTCTCAAGCTGACCTAGACGATTTGATGACATTCTTTAAAAGTCAATTTGATACCTTGCACCTCAAGAGAAAGCAGACAAAGAAGGATATGCTGATGATTCTAGATTCTCTAGATGAAGAGGTGTTACAATTAAAATCTGCGGTTGCTACCCTAGAACAACAAAAACTTCAACACCTATTGATGATGACAAAAAGCAGGAGAAGGTTCAAGAAGCTGAAGCTGAGTCAGTCAAAGCTGAAGCTCTACTACTATTGGCAGAGGGAGCATATCAGATTGAGCGAGAGAAAGAAATAGAAAAAGAAGCTGAGCTGACTGAAAAAGCAAAAGTAAAGAGACCAGTTGTGGTCAGCTCAGAAGAGTCAGAACCTCCTCAACAGAATAGAAGGAAAATGATTCTAAGTTAATCATCAGCCTCAGATGAAAACTCTGCGGATAAAATGACTTTACAAGAGAGAGCTTCTCTGCTGGTAGTAAGGAGATTGGAACAAGAAGATACAGACCAGCTTGGGATATCCATAAACGAGTTAAGAAGAAGAAAATTTGATGCTCAAGATGTGTTAGTAGAAGAGAAAGAATCAAGATAACAAGTATGGGCTGAGCATATCAGAAAGCGGAATGGGGATCTAGGAAAACTCAGACTGCCAATCGTGCCCAAGGATGAAGAAGTAGAGGAACTTCCTATCCAGAATCAATCTGAATAGGAAGATATAACTCAGTGTTATACGAGGACCTACTTCTCCTCTCAAATAAATTCACTAAAGTTGAGTTCATTTCAAGGGATTATCATTCTTGAGTTTGTCTTGAGGAATGGTGAAACACCCTCTTTGGAGTTGAATCAGCTTCATCAGCTGGGTTATGAAGAATGGAAACAAGTGGCTATCCTTATCAAGCAGATGGAAAAGTCCTCTGCGAGAAATCAAGTAAAGGATGAACTGTTGAGGCTACTTGCAAGAGCTGATTCGATGAAACTCATACCCAGGTCTGAGATATCAACCCTACTGACTTCCTTTCACAAAATGGGGAAGGACAAGCTTAAAAAGCCAGATGGATTAGTAAAAGCAGATAAGTACAATCTGAATCTTCCTGAAGGCTTAGAGTTTAAAGAAAACACCTATGTGGAAAAGCCTGAGAAAGGATTCATGTACCCGGATAGAAATGGAGAACAATGCTTGCAGTCTGATGCAAATGTATATACGTGTGGGGTATCTCAAGTGTTTGCTATGAGACAAATCGTGGAAAAGACTGAACAAACTGCAAAGTTCAGATACAGAATAAACAGAGCAATTAGATCTCAAAAGGATCAGCTTCAACACTTACCAAATTCGCAAGAAATCCTTGAAGAAATCAACAAGGAGATCAAAGAGTTTGAAGAGCTGCATCCTGAATAGATTAGTTCTAATGTAAATATTAGATTAGTTCAAATATTTTTGTAAGCACTAAGTGTGCATGATGTATGTGATCAATATCTTTGTATTATGATATGTTCAATTAATACAATTATTTGTTTGATATGTTCAACTGTGTTATGATAAGTTCATAAATATTAGTCTGATAAGTTCCGCTCGAATGAATAATAGATTAGTTCTTATTCATTAAAAGTTTGGTTGGTTTGTTCAACCAAAAGTTGGTTTGTTCCACTTATAATTGATAAGTTCAATTAAATTGATAAGCTCATTTGATATTTGATTAGTTCAAATTTAAAATCTTGATAAGTTTAAGATTTAAAACATAATTCTGTTAAACAAACATAATAACTGTTTGATGGTTTTGTCATCATCAAATAGAGGGAGTTTGTTGGGAAAATGATCTCGTCAGTTTAGATTTGATGAGACAAAGTTAAGTTTGTATGATGTGTTCTGAATATAACTTAGACATAATTATGAACCTTAGTCAGACTGAACACGTACAATGTTTCAGACTGAGCATAAGTTGTATATAAGCTGAGCATATGTTTGATCATCTTAGACTATATCTTAGCAAGATTATCAATGTGTTTGATAAGCTGTGTGTGTGTCACCTAAGATATATATTGAGTTTCAGTTTGATGTGTTTCAAGCTGAGCGACTCAGCGTGAATACTGAGTCAGCTCAATAGAGTTGCTAAATGTGTTTTAGATAACTCTTAGGACTTCTATGGATGAGTTAATTAATATACGTGTGTGTTCATGTTGGTTTTCGAGTGTGTTCTCGAAGAACTCAGCTTGATAAGTTTCAAGCTGAGTAACTCAGTCCGAAGTAAGAAGTCAGCTTAAAAAGAATTTAAATATGTTTTAAAATTATCTTTTTAACTCTATATATCTACGAGAAGGTTAAGAAGACTCCAGAATCAAGATTGAAGATTGAAGACTTAAGATAAGAAGATTCAAGATTCAAGATTCCTAGTTATCCGGTAGTTAGTTAGAAAATTAGGATTAGTCCAATTTGTTAGGAACCGTAGGAACAATATTATAACTACTTATCTCCTGATAAGTTTAGAGGTACGATTCTGAAAAACGACTGCAGAGCCAAAACTCAATTCACCTCAAACCATAGGTGTTACGAATCTTGATTCAATGTGTGTTAGTTCAACGTGATCAAGAAAACTCACAGATTGCCAACTTGTTCGTGTGTTCGAATATTCACATTAGTTGTGAAGTTGGTAAGTAATCATAAGTTGATTGAATCTGTGAAAAAATCCTGTTTAGAGAGTCGTCAGGATCTATAATCATAAGTTGATTATATATAGCTAAGTTTAAAAGTTTGAGAGATTTACTTTAGGTGTTTACATATGAAGAGTTGCTTACTTGATAGTTATTTCAATCATTCTCTTATTCAAAGCATTGTAATAATCTTCTTAATGAAAGCATTCGATTGATTGTGGTTTGATTTACTGTGTGTAACACTTTTATTTGATTTGTTCAATTTCCGCAGAAAGTGTATTCAACCCCCCTTCTACACATTTGTTGCTTGTTGTTTTTATTACCAAGGGACCAACAATTATCAATATGTTTGATAAGTTGTGTGTGTCACCTAAGGTATAGGCTGGGTATTCACCTTGATGCGTTCCGAGCTGAGTAACTCAGCTTCTAGACTGAGATATCTCAACAGAGTTGCTAAGTAAGTTCTAGCCAACTGTTATGACTTCTAAGGATGAGTTAGTCATTATACATGTTAGTACATGTTTGATTTAGAGTTTGTTCTCGAAGGACTCAGCTTGATGAGTTTCAAGCAGAGTAACTCAGTCTGACAAAAGAAGTCAGTATAATAGAAATTAAATATGCTTTAAATTCTATAACTCTCTATATCTACGGTATGGATAAGAAGATTCCAGAATCAAGATTGAAGATTGAAGACTTAAGATAGAAGATTCAAGATTCAAGATTCCAGGTTATCCGTTAGTTTGTTAGCATATTAGGATAAGTTCTAGTTTGGTAGGATCCGTATGAACAGGATTATAAATACTTATCTCTTGCTAAGTTTAGAGGAACACCTCAACCTAACCTCACCATCGTATGTGTTACAAATCTTGATACATTGTTTGTGTGTTCAACGTGATCAAGAAATTCACAAGATTGCCAACATAGTTCATGTGTTCGATCATCACGTCTGTTGTGAAATTGGTAAGTATAAAAATCTGTGAATAAATCCTGCTTAGAGAGTTAATTTGTATCTATAATCATAAATTGATTATAGATAGCAAGTTTGAGATATTGAGAGATTTGATTTACATTAGGTGTTTACATATCAAGCGTTGCTTACTTGATAGTCACTGTAACCATCCTCTTATTAATGAAAGCATTCAATTTCATGTGGTTTGATTTGTGTAACGCTTTTTATTGATTTGTTCCATTTTCCGCAGAAAGTGTATTCAACCCCTTCTACAAGTTACTTGCTTGTTGATACTCTCACCAAGGGAACAACAGGTATGGATGAGGAAATTCATCCAAGACCTTGGAGGGGTTACTAGCATATCCAACCCTATTGAGATCTTCTGTGACAATGAAGGTGCGGTTGTTCTAGCAAAGGAACCAAGGGCTCATAAGCGGACGAGGCACATTCCTCGCAAATACCACTTCATCAGAGACGTTATTGAGAGTGGTGATATTGCCATCAGCAGAGTAGCATCGGAGGGCAACTTGGCCGATCCGTTCACTAAACCGTTGTCACAAGCTGTACATGATTCTCACACTAGATCGATAGGTGTTAGATTTGCTAGTAACATGGTTTGAGTGTAATATTTGGTTTATGTTTGATTTGTACTTGTATTTTGGGAACATTATGCAGTATTGTATTTCATATTGTATTGATTATTAAATATAATTTAATGATACGCCGAGGGCGAATATTTTGTGAATCCTTATTGTGTTCCATCTTAGCATGTTTAACACTTTCCGGAATGCTTTTTTCATTCTAAATGTCCACAGTCGGTCATTCTAACAATGGATTGGGTAAAGAGACGCAACACTTCGCCTATGCTTGCAATGGTCAAGTGACTGGACAACCTGCACGTGAACTGACTTCATGCTTTATGTCACGAGTAAGTCAGGATAATAAAATCACTTTTTCCTTAGACTGGAGATACATGTGTTCCAAAGCATGGGTCTGCTTTGCCTTAATTGCTATCAAACGCAGTTCATAACTGGCTGTTATAAAGGGAGCTTTTAGGTAAAGTATGGTGTATGTGCCCGAGCAATGTAGTCGAAGGGATTCGTTCCTCTAGTTTTAGAGAGATATCCATGGGCCCCTCAATGATTGAGTGTTGACGTAAAATGCATGGCCATGCTCGAGTTGCAATGATGTTTGATCGATTGCAACTAGATTTTGGGTCACCATCAATCAAGATCGATAAACATAATAGTGAACGATCTGGAGATTGACATTTAACCATGTTTCTTGTTCACATGGATATCACTTATCTATAGGACCATTCAATTCTAATTCTGGATTTGGTTTTTGTTCAAGATGAAAAAACCCATACTGACTTTGGGGCAGAGATGCCTTACTAAAGGCCGCTCTTTGTCTGTGGTTTATAGGGACGGTGTGTCATGTGCAAGTAGGAGTTTGTTGGAGTATGCCCGCTGACATACGTACGCCATATGGATCACTACCGATCATGTATTGGCCTATTGGGTCACACACCGGGGACATATCTCGACGCCTATAAAATGGAGGGAATAATAGTGTCAAAATGGAAAGTTAATGGGCAGGCAAGGTGTAGCAGCGCTAACCCTTAAGTTTTAGCGGTACTAAAACTTAAAGTTAGCGGCGCTAACGTCTGGCAGATTGCATGTCACTTGATTTTCCACCTCCACTTTTGACCAATGCATGTGTAGCATTGAGAGAACTCTTTGGCCGGCCAAAGGAGTTCAAGTGTCATCTTGGAGTTTATAAAAGAGCTTCATTTGTCATTTGTTCCAATTTTTTGCCAACTTAGCTTACAAAAAACTTAGAATAGTTATTTGAGAGTGTTCTTGTGAGCTTCATCTAAGGAGGTCTGAAATTCTGGAAGTGTGAGGATGTTCTTGTGGGGGTTTTAAGGTCTTGAAGATCCTCCAAGCTTACTAGTACAAGGGGAAAGGACAAAACCAGGGTGGACTTCTTTAGAGGTAACTTTTCGTTGGTTTCTTGTCATCAAGCTTGCTACTTCAGAAATCCAGGAGCTAAGGAGAGGGTATAACATTCTTTCCTTCCTCTTTTCATGTAGCATGTGAAGTCATAGTGTTTTGGTCCTCTTTTGGGTTTTATGCTTTGTAAACTTGTACATTACGTTACGCATGTTAGATGCCTTATCTATAGGACCATTTCACAAAGGTTGAAGTTTGGTTTTTATGCAGAAGACAAAACCCATACTGACTTGGGGGCAAAGATGTCTTACTAGAGGCCGTTCTTTATTTTTGATGCTTTGGGTACGGTGCGTCATGTGCAAGTGGCACTCTGTTGGGGTATGCCAACTAACACACGTACGCCAATTGATCACTGCCGATGATGTATGGGCCTATCGGGTCACACGCCGGGGGTTGATCTTGACAACAACCTAAAAGGGAGGGTGAGAAAGAATAACTAAATGATGGTTGGTAGGCTGGACAGGGTTAGCGGTGGTAACCAAGTGCTGGAGTATGTCCATTGACACACGTATGCCAAATAATCACTACCGATGATGTATTGGCCTATTGGGTCAGACACCGGGGGTTGATCACGACAAGAACCTAAGTGGTGGGACTAAAAGATGCAAATTGTAAAAGGTTGGTGTGCAGGAAAAGATCGTGGCTCGATCTCCTTGTTAGAATGCTTTGATCTAATTGATAGATCGTGCCTCCATTTCTTTAAGAGATCGCGGCGCGATCGACTGTCAGACTGCATGCAACTTTTGCTTTTCCACCTCCTCTCTTAACCAATGCATGTGTAGTCTTTGCCTAAAGGATGTGGCCAGTCTTGGGGCACTAAGGGGGCATCTTTAGGTTAATAAAAGTCCAGCATTAGTTCCTTTTTCACTCTTGATCATTCTTACACGCATAGACACTAAATGGCTTCTTGCAAGTAAATGGAGAGTGTTGAAGGTGTTTTCTTGAGGAAGTGATCCAAGAGGGTTCGATGGTTGCTGGTTCCAGAGGTATTTTCATGTTTGAAGTTCACCAAAGGCTTTCTAGTACAAGGAGATCACATTTACTTGGTGTGGACTACGGTAGAGGAAGGCTTGCTTGGCTTTCTTGTCATCACCATCCTTCCCCTTTGCTCCAGTAGTTCAACAAGGGTATAATTTCATCTCTTACTTATTTACATGTTGCATTTGCTAGTCATAGAGTTTGGACCATTTTGGGGGTTTATGCTTTGATTGCATGTACCATATGATTTTATTGTTGTACCTTCTGCTTCCGCTGTGCTCATAAAACCCCAACAGTGGTATCAGAGCCACCTCTATGCTACAAATGTACATGGTGGTCTGAAAAAACCTGAAAATGAAATTTTGTTTTTTGACAAAAAGGGTTCGCGGCGCGAATTCGTATAAACTTCATGGCTCAATTTCGTCTGTTTTTAGAGGCGTGATCTATATGGCAGTTCGCGGCACGGACCCTGTTATGGCATGCAAGCCACAAGTCCTAACTTCTAGTATAATTACATAATATGGAAATGTTAAATGGCATGCAAGCCACAGATACATTTACATACCAAATAAATAAATAAATTATTATTATAAACCATGTGACATTAAGTCAACAAATGAATGAATAATAAGCAAATAACCAACGATACAACCACAAGGTCTAGGGCATTTCCAGCGGTTACCAACAACATGAACAACTAGTGAACAACATGAACAACAACATTGTGTGCCACACAAAACCATGTAAACTTATGCATAATGATTAAGATTATTACATCACTCAATGCACAAAATAATCCCATGTACTTATGCATTAGTAACACCAAACCATTTTTAGTGAAACATATTCATAAATACATAATGTAAGTATATGCAATAACCATTTTCATCCCAAAATGATAATATACATATGAATACACCAACCATTATACAAGGCATCTTAAATAAAAAAAATAAAATTTCTGGACATAAAATTCAAGGAAATAAATTATATTGCAAAAAACCTAAAAATAATTTTTAAAGTTTTAAAAATCCAAAAACTACTCTGCTAAGGGTTCAAGTCGCGAACCACTAACAGGTTCGAGCCGCGAACTCCCCTTTAATTCACGCCGCTAAAGACAGACGGAAAAGAGCCGTGATCTTTTTCCAGAATTCGTGCCGCGAACGCCTAAGGAGATCGAGCCGCAAACTCCACTGGTCAGAAAACAAAAAATTTAATTTAGGGTTTTTCAGGCAACCATGTGCAAGAATAGTATAGAGGTGGCTTTGATACCACTGATGGGGTTTCAAGAACACAGCGGAAGCTAAAGGTACAACATGAAAAGCCAAAAGTACAAACATGCATAGCATAAAACCCCATGAATGGACCATGCTCTATTACTATAATTTGCAACATGTAAAAGGGAAAAGAAGTAGGATTATACTCTTGGTGATTTTCTGGAACAATGATGAAGAAGATGGTGATGACTAGAAGCTCAAAACAGAACTCCACTCAATTGTTGATCCACCCCGGGTATGCTCAATCCACAAGTACTAGCTTGCTTGTATGGACTTCAATGACTGGAATCCACACCAAGAACAACAACTCTCCCTTATCTTCTGGACAAAACTCACAAAGGACTTTAATATGAAGCTAAGAGAAGCTCTAAGTATGTGTAAGTTTCAAATGTGTCAAGAGAGTACAAGGACAGGCAAGGGAGGTGTTTTTAAAGACCTAAAGGTGACATTTTAAATCCCCTAAACCGGCCAAATGGTTCTCCAAAAAGAGTCCATGCATTGGTTGATTTTGGAGGTGGAAAAAAAATGATTGGATGCAGTCTGACACGGGATCGCGGCGCGAACACATAGGAATTCGCGCCGTGATCTCAACAAAAGATCGAGCCGCGATTCCACAAGTGGATCGAGGCGCGATCTTCAACTGTACACCAACCCCTTTCCATTTTGACACTTTGTTGGTCCCTTGGTGAGAAAAACAACAAGCAACAGATGTGTAGAAGGAGGGATTGAATACAATTTCTGTGGAAATTGAAAAAATCAAAAATAAGTGTTACACACTGTAAATCAAACCACAATCAATCGAATGCTTTCATTAAGAAGATGATTACAATGCTTTGAATAAGAAGATGATTAGAATAACTATCAAGTAAGCAACTCATGATATGTAAACACCTAATGTAAATCTCTCAAACTTTCAAACTTAGCTATCTATAATCAACTTATGATTATAGATACTGACGACTCTCTAAATAGGATTTTATCAAAGATGCAATCAACTTATGATTACTTACCAACTTCACAACTAATGTGAATATTCGAACACACGAACAAATTGGCAATCTGTGAGTTTTCTTGATCACGTTGAACTAACACACACTCAATCAAGATTCGTAACACACACGGTTTGAGGTGAATTGAGTTTTGGCTCTGCAGTCATTTTTCAGAATCGCACCTTTAAACTTATCAGGAAATAAGTATTTATAAACCTGTTCCTACGGTTCCTAACAAACTGGACTAATCCTAATTTGCTAACTAACTACCGGATAACTCGGAATCTTGAATCTTAAATCTTCTTATCTTAAGTCTTCAATCTTCAATCTTGATTCTGGAGTCTTCTTATCCTTCCCGTAGATATAGAGAGTTAAAAAAAGATAAATTTAAAACATATTTAAATTCTCTTTAAGCTGACTTCTTACTTCGAACTGAGTTACTCAGCTTGAAACTTATCAAGCTGAGTTCTTCGAGAACACACTTGAAAACCAACATGAACACACATGTATATTAATTAACTCATCTATAGAAGTCCTAAGAGTTATCTAAAACACATTTAGCAACTGTATTGAGCTGACTCAGTATTCACGCTGAGTCGCTCAGCTAGAAACACATCAAGCTGAAAATCAATATATATCTTAGGTGACACACACACAGCTTATCAAAGACATTGATAATCTTGCTAAGATATAGTCCAAGCTGATCAAACATATGCTCAACTTATATACAGCTTATGCTCAGTCTGAAACACTGTACGTGTTCAGTCTGACTAAGCTTCATAATTATGTCTAAGTTATATTCAGAAAACATCATACAAACTTAACTTTGTCTCATCAAATCTAAACTGATGACATCATTTTCCCAACAAACTCCTCCTATTTGATGATGACAAAACCATCAAACAGTTATTAAGTTTGTTTAACAGAATTATGTTTGAAATCTTAAACTTATCAAGATTTTAAATTTGAACTAATCAAATATCAATTGAACTTATCAATTTAATTGAACTTATCAATTATAAGTGGAACAAACCAACTTTTAGTTGAACAAACCTGTTGGTGTCTGCCCACTGACACAAGTACATTGGTGTTACTATTGATGAAGTGCGAGCCTATTGGATCACACACTAAAGATTGATCCAGACAGCTTACTGATAAATAGAGAAGGTCCAAAAATCAAATTGTTTGATTTTGGAGCTTCATGGCCGTGAGGGATTCTCCACGGGTCGTGAAGCCCACCACCCCACGATTGACTCGACGACTGACACGTGTTGTGATACCTTCGGGTCTTCACGGCTCGTGAGAGGTCGTAAATGGGTCGCAGAGGTTGGCGCCCTTACGAGTCACTCGGACGCGGCATGGGCCGTGAAGGACGATGGCCAGTCGTGGCATATTTGTCTTCACGGGTGCTTCACAGGCCGTGAGAGGCCGTGAAGACATGTCTGCATGAAAATCTTGTATTTGATTGGGCCATTTTTGGTCCAATGGGGATACACATAACAATCCGGCTAAAACAAGGGTTTTGTGGTTTGATTCAGTAGTTGCATGCATGAGACACTTGAAAAAATCTCTCTTTTTCTCTTGGCATCTTCATGACATACACACACTAATACACTAAGTGAGGATCTTGAGTGTTAAGGTGAGTGGTTTATGGTGCAAAAGGAGAAGCGTGTGGGCTGTTCCAGATACGTGAAGTCATACAATAGAGGAGAACACTTGGATCTCTTGTCACCCGTTTATTGCATGCTATAGCCGATTTTGTTGAATGGTAAGAAGCTATTTTCTGCCCTCTTTCTTCCTTGTTCCCTTTTGTTGCAATTTGTGTTTTGTAGAAAGATCTCACTTTGGAACATGATATGGACCCGATTGTGTTCGGTTTATAAACTTTTGTTTTTGCTTCCTATGTGCTTTTGCTCCATACCGTGTTCCAACAGTGGTATCAGAGCCAAATCTACAAACAAATTGCACTTTGTTAGCTTGAAAACCGAAAATAGACATTCTGTCCAGAATGTCTTCATGGGTCGTGAAGACTTGTTCTTCACGGTCGTGAAGGCTCACGACCAGTTTCGTTGAGTGTTGGTCATGAAGGTTTTTCAGTGTGTCAGAGTCGTGGAACAGTAATTTATGCAAAGTAATTTATGCAAAGAGAAGTAAGGATGTATACAATCTTGATATGTCCTCTGGTGATCCATCAAAGTTAACCTGTTTGTACACCAAGTCTGGAACTGACACAAACTGGTTATGGCACAAAAGGCTTTCCCATTTAAACTTCAAAAACATTAACAAGTTGAGCAAGGGTGATCTAGTGTGAGAACCACCTTCACTAACTTATGTTAAGCCTAAACCTTGCTCTGCCTGTGAGAAGGGAAAGCAGCACAAGACATCTTTTCCATCTAAGCAAGCCTTCTCCATTACTGAACCATTTTACATGTTGCACATGAACTTATTTGGTCCTGTTGCTACTGCAAGTATTGGTGGAAGTAAGTATGCTCTAGTTCTGGTTGATGAATTCTCAAGATATACTTGGGTCATCTTTCTGAAAGCAAAGAGTGAGGCTGCTGAAGATATAATTAGCTTTATCAAAAAGATGGAAGTGCTAAATGGAAATCTGGTAAGGATGCTTAGAAGTGATCATGGAACTGAGTTTAGAAATCAAACTGTAGAAGGTTTCTGTGATGAAAAAGGTATATCTCAAAACTTCTCTGCTCCAAGGACTTCACAACAGAATGGTGTAGCTGAAAGAGAAACTGAACATTGATTGAAGCTGCAAGAACCATGCTGTGTGAGACTGGGTTAGGATTCAACTTCTGGGCTGAAGCTGTTAGCTTTGCATGTTTTACTCAGAACAGATCTCTAGTAATCAAGAGGCACAACAAAACTTCTTATCAGGTGCTCAAGGGAAGGAAGCCAAACATCAGTTTCTTTCACATCTTTGGGTGTTAGTGCTTCATACTGAACCAGAAAGATCAACTGTAATAGTTTGCACCCAATGCTGATGAAGGTGTTTTTGTTGGATATTCTGTGGTCTCCAAAGCTTACATAATCTACAACATCAGAAGAAAGGTCATAGAAGAATCAATCAATGTACGTTTTAATGAAAATGACTTTGTTGCTTCCTGTTTACTAATCCAGTATCTGCTGATCCACTCCCATCAGCTGATGTAGATGATTTAGATGAACCTGTTCGAAACTTACAAGAAACCATTGCACATCTTATCCTAAATCAACCCACACTTTTACTGAATGAAGTAAATCATGACTCAACATCATTGGATTCAAATTCCATATCTAACATTCCTTCTTCAGTAGATGTTTCCACAGATGGTAACCAAGAAATTCTGTCAGCTGATCAACTAGAAATATCATCAGCTTATGCTAATCAAAGAATTTCAACTCCCCAAATCCAAAGTAATCCAAACACTCCTATAATCCAAAATGCCTACAAGGACCTCAAAAATCATCCAATTGATCAGGTCATAGGTAATATAGAAGCACATGTACTAACAAGCTCAAAAGCTTGCAAAATTTGTTTGTACACAAGTTTTGTTTCTATGATTGAACCAAAGAAGGTAGATGAAGCTCTAAATGATCCCCACTGGATAAATGCCATGCAAGAAGAATTGGTTGAATTTACTAGGAACATTGTATCGACTTTGGTGCCAAGACCAAAGGACAAATCCATCATTGGTACTAAGTGGGTGTTCAGAAACAAAATGGATGAACAAGGGCTAATCATCAGAAACAGAGCAAGACTGGTTGATAAGGGGTATTGTCAAGAAGAACAGATTGATTTTGATGAAACCTTTGCCCCTGTTGCAAGACTTGAAGCTATAAGATTATTTCTTGCTTATGCTGCCTTCAAAGACTTCAAAGTTTTCCAAATGGATGTTAAGAGTGCTTTCCTCAATAATGAACTGAAGGAAGAGGTGTATGTCAAACAACCTCCTGGTTTTGAGGATGCTACCAAGCCAGACCATGTATATTTCTTGAACAAAGCCTTGTATGGTCTAAAGTAAGCTCCAAGAGCCTGGTATGATACCCTCTCTTCTTTTCTGACCACTAAAGGATTTACTAGAGGAAGTCTAGATAGCACTTTATTTATAAGGAAATTCAAGGGTGATGTGATACTAGTGCAGATATATGTAGATGATATAATATTTGGGTCTACCAATGTCTGATAATTATCGAATGAGTATGATGGGTGAACTAAACTATTTTCTAGGTCTTCAAATTAAACAAGAGGTTGATGGAATTTTCATTCATCAAACAAAGTATGTAACTGACTTACTTAAGAAATTTGAGCTTGAAAATTGTTCTTTAATGAAAACACCCATGTCCGCTGCCTTAAAGCTTGGAAAGGACACTGATGGCAAATCAATGAACATTACATCTTATAGAGGTATGATAGGGTAACTTTTATACCTCACTGCAAGTAGACCAGATATTATGTTTTCAACATGTCTCTGTACGAGATATCAAGCAGATCCCAAAGAATCTCACTTAGCTGCTCTTAAGAGAATTTTCAGGTATCTCAAAGGAACTCCTAATCTAGGTCTCTAGTACCCCAAAGACTCTGATTTTGAGTTAGTTGGATACACTAATTCTAATTTTGCAGGTTGCACACTAGACAGAAAGAGTACATCTGGTGGTTGTCAATTATTAGGTGGAAGGTTAGTCAGCTGGTCAAGCAAGAAACATAACTCTGTTTCAACCTCTACAGTAGAAGCAGAATACATTGCTGCTGGAAGCTGCTGTGCTGAACTACTATGGCTGTAAAACCAACTGCTTGATTATGACATACAGTTTGAAAACTCCCCAATCCTGTGTGACAACACTAGTGCCATCTCTATTTCTAACAATCCTGTTTTGCATTCTAAAACTAAGCATATTGAAATCAGACATCATTTTCTAAGAGATAATGAGCAGAAAAAGAAAGTTTCAATGTACTACATAAACACTGATGTTCAATTAGCTGATATCTTTACAAAACCTTTGGATGAGTCTCGGTTCAACTTCCTAATATCCAAACATGGCATGTTAAATCTGTAAAATATTCTTTTCTTAGGTAGTTAGTTTAGTGTGAGAAAATAATTTTATTTGTGTGTGAAACAAGGTACTTATCTAATCTTCTTCATATCTTACTAATGGTACATCAGCTAATGGAATTATGTCAGCTAATGACCATCAGCTGACACTATACCTCAGTTGATAAACCACCAGCTAAGACTTAGAAGCTCAGCTAAGTGCACTCATTAGCTGACACTTATTTTATCTCAACAAGGATCAGCTGACACTCTCTTTTGTCAGCTGATGATACTCAAAGTCAAAATTTCTATGTCCCTACACTTATTTTATTAATTTCTCATTTGTATTTAATGTGTTACTAGGTAGTAATTAATTTCTTTCAATTGTCCGTTAGTTGTCCGTGTATTTATTATCTTATCCGTTTATTAACCTTTTTGCGGACGTGACAGTTACTTTTTGGAAAATATTTCTGTGACAATTTAGGTTTCCAAGGAAGATATAAAAGTTGTTTCAGCGGTTTTCCATTTTCTAAGCTTTCAAAAATTCCCAAACACTCTTCTTCTTCCGAAATTACAAACCCTAGTCTCACAGTTCTTACTGAATCTCCGTCCTGCAATTATGGTGTCTTTCAAACCTGTTTCCACTCCTAATGCTATTCCCGATGAGCATGTTGTTCTTCATTCTGAAATCATCATTCGTCCAAACAATTTTCTTGTAAACACTGATATTCCTGCATGTGTTTCTACTCATCCCCTGTTCATTTGTTCAAACATTGTTGGAGAGATGTGGTATACCGTAAGGTATCACCCTGCTGAAGAACTCATAACCTGTTCTTGTCTTGATAACACCATCAACATTCCCATTACTGTAAATTCTCTAAGACAAGCTATCTCTATACCCAACTTGGCCCCATTTCAACCCTTTGCTGCAATAGATCAAGTTCTGGAGGTGTTACCTCTGATTGGCTACAATGCAGCTGTTACCCATGGTCAATACAAGTTGTCTGTTCTGGGACACCCATGGAAGTACTTAGCCGGTGTGATTATTAAGTGCTTTGGTCACAAATCTGGCAGCCATGACCAAATGAATCAGTCTGAGTTGATGATTCTCCATGCTATGGTCAGAGGGAGGAATATTGACTTTGAACAAGTCATATTCACTGAAATGGTGGATAAAATTACTCTGGGCACATCAAAGAAAACAACCAGAACCCATGTTCCCTACATCAGGTATCTAAGTTTAATTGCACTTAGGGACATTCAGTGGGAACAATATGCTGGGTTAGCTGCAAACTTGCAAACAATGACCATCCCTCGAATGGGTCAGAAAACATTCCATTTGATAAGGGAATTTCAAGGTCCTGCTATCACTGCTCAAATGCAAAAGTTAATTGATGTTGCTGTTGAGGAAAATGAGAATGAAGAGGAGGATGTTGCTAAAAATGTTGAGGGTCAAATGGCTAATGATTCTCAGCATCCTGATATAATTACTGAGCATTCTGAAGAGTCTGTGACTCATGCTCAAGATGAAGCCGTAGGTGAAGAAGAAAGAAGGGATGATGATTTGATGGACACTACTGATCAAGAAATGATGATTCAAGCAGATGTGTTTGATAAACCAGCACAGGATGAGCCTATTAATCCTGATGCTGAGGATGTTGATGCTGATGGCAGTGGTGCTGACAGTGGTGAAGGTGATAATGATGAAGGAGATGATGATTTTCATGGTGGTGATGCTAGATTTGTTCATGCTGAAAGTGTTCAAGATACCACCTCCTCATCTTCTCAAATTGGGATGCCAATTACACAAATCCCTATTAGTTCCAGATTTAGCACACCACAGGATCAACAAAGTGGACCTGTAGCTGTTGATTATGATGCTGAGGATGACACAGTTTCTGACAATCTCATTCAACTGATTGAGATTAGCAAAACTCAGCACATCTCAGGTATAATCTCTACCACTTTTGAGGACACTCATTTGGTAAACCTAACCAGTGAAAACCCATCCTCTACACTAGTTGCAACACCCCCACAACAACCAAGCTCTAGTGTACACCCAACAGTCACTAGTTCTACTCCTACCTACACCCATAATGATTCAAGGTCACAAGAGCTTGTGCATTTTTCACAAGTCTCTGAGGTATTGATATCCACACCTCTGACCTCAACTCCACTAGTTCCCTCTTATGTTGAGGGAGAGCAACTGGAAGCTGACTTTACCCTACTGCCAGTGGATGTGCCCTCACAATAGGACACATTTGTAAATATGGGACTCCTACAATCTGGGTCACCCTCCCTACAGGGTGATACCATTGAATGACATACCTCCTCCCAAGGTCACACTGTCTCTACACCCATATTGAGTCTATCCTTACCTTTGGTAAGCTCCCAATAGCTTAGTGATGTCATAAGGGATACCCCACCGAATGCAACCCTCACTCACAGTCACATCCTTGCACCTATGTTTGATTCACTTCTAACACATACTACTGCACTACCTGTCAATACTAGTGGCATAAACCAGCCATTAGTACAGGGTACAATTTCGGTTTCCAGTGATCTTAGGCTTCCACACCATAGTCTAAGTGAGGGACCCCATACCATTCCTGATGTTGGCATTCCACCTCAATCATTACCTACTGAACATGTTCCTTCTACCTCTTCTGAACCCTCACCCCAAATACTTCAAAAGCTATTGTCTATCTCTCAAAAGATGGATAGTCTTCAAGCCTCCTTTACCTCCTTCCAAACTAAAACAGAAGCTCAACTCTCTCTTCTAACCCAAGAGGTTGAGTCACTTAAAGCCAACCAATCTCAACCCCAACCTACCCCTGCCCCAGTTGATCTTTCTCCAATTCTTACCAAATTGGATCAACTATTATCCCAATCCTCTACTTCTATTCCTACCCCACCTCCTACCATTTCAAACCAAACCCTTACCTCTTTAAATCAAACAATTTCTCATCTTCTAACCCAACTTCACACTCTAAGACCTTCACTTCCCAACATTTCTGTAACCATTCCTTACTCTCTTCTAAGAGTCCCCTCTCTTCTCCGAACCATAGATGATGAAGTCACTAGATTAAGCCAGTACTCAAGGCAAAGGCACAGTGAAACACTCAGAGAGTTTACCGATATCACTGATGCTATCACAAGGCTTAGACCTCTCACCTCTACTTTCATACAATCTTTCTCACCCATCCCATCTCATCAAAGAGAATCTCCTCCACCTTTCACTCAACCACCTATACCCACTGCCTCTCCTTCACCCTCAACCATTCCACCCTCTACCTCTACACCTTCCCCAGCTCCCTATTCCTATGCCACACCTGGTGCTCCTTCTAAGCCTACTGTCTTCCCTACATTTGATGATGCCAAAAAGGGGTAGAAGTCAGGATCTTTATCTCCAGCCTCTGTCACAGCAGTTGATCAATATACTGCTGAGGTTGAAGCTTTACAAGCAGCAGACAGAGCAGCAGAAGCATCAGTCCTCAATGAAGCAGAAACTCCATTTCAATCCACTGCTGAGAGGGAAAATCCATCTGAGGGGGAGCAACCTGCTCAAGAATAGCAGAGACCTAAAAGAAGGCTAAAGACAATGGCTAGAAAGAAGAGTGCCAAAAAGCCTAGACAAGGTGAATCTTGTACACCAATAAAAGTGCCATCAGATGAATCTGATGATGATGATGATGAAGACGATTTACCTCTGTCCTCTGTGCTCAACTTGAAAAAGCAGAGTCTCTCTACAACAATTCCAACAGTCCAAACTTCCTCTCTAGTTCAATCAATTCAACCAACTCCCAGCAGTACATCAAGGAGAAAAGGAAAGAAAATCATGTCTGCTGAGGAGATTGAAGCTGAAGAAAGAAAGGAGAAAGAACTTCATAATGAAGATGAGAGTCTCAGAGAGATTAGTGAATTAGCTGCTGCACTTGGTACATATATTGAAGAAGTTTTGAAAACCAAGGAAAGGCATCAGGATTTCACTACTCCTGAAGATCTTGCTGCAATCATTGGTGTTACTGATGATGAACTGAGAGAATTACAAGAAGAAGAGCTATTCATGCTATCCTCTCAAACACATCAAGTACAAGCTGCACCACAACAAGATGACCGTAACCAAGAAAGCTACTAAAAGAGGAAAGACTCACAAGGAAGACATTCAAGCTCTGCTCAACTTCAATCTTGGAGGCTTGGCTCAGCAAACTGAAAGGCAATTCAAGGAGTTCAGCGACAACAAAGAAAACTTGGTAAATAGAAGATGTGAAGACATCATCTTAAGGGTTACTCCATACAAAGGTACAGATGAGGGTCCTTATCTTAGAGTAGTTAGAAGAGATGAAAGAAAAACATATGAAGATACCTATCTACAGCACTGCAAACTACTATCTTTCTTTGAGTTGATAAAGATCCTGTACCATCTCCTAAAGTCCAAAAGTGAAATTGCTCAAAGGTTTTCTGGAAAGTTTGAATACTGGATCAGAATGTCAGTATGCCACAGGCTCTTCACACATGATCAATTCATAGAGCATATCAATCTGATTGAGGATGCCTTCAAGAAAACTTCAAAGGCTTTTTTACCCATTGAACAGATTGTGATCAACCTTGACTATCCTACCTTCCTGCTTATGAAAGTCTTAACACTGCTCTACCTCCAAACATTCCTCCTGTTATGTTCAAATACATAATTAAGCCTGAGAAAGGGATGTTCTTCAAGAACAGAGCTGGTGATTGGAGATTCCTAAGAGAATATGACATAGGAAAGGCGCCAAGAGTCTTAATATTTCAAGCTGTAAGACTGGAAATAGGACAGACAGGAAGTGAGCACTTTGAAAGTTTGATGGAAGCTAGACCTGATCAATTGATGGCTACTCATCCTGTAGGCAGACTTCTGGATGTCAAAGAAGAACCTTGGTGGGAAAGCAACTGAAACTTCATAACTAGACTAGTTGTATTTTCATTCCTAGAATAGTTCAACTTCTATTCTTAGTTTAATCCTTAGTTTAATTACTCTGTACAAACTCTCATGTAATTATTTGTTCTTTAATTAAGCTTGAAACTTTGATCATGGACTACTTATCTATACTGCTAGTATAGATGATTCTTAGTAGATAGCTCACCTAGTGTAAATATAAAAAATAAAAAAATCCTAAAAACAGATAAAGGATAGAAAGATACCACAAAAACAGAAAAATGGTACTTCATAAATGAAAAGATTCCCAAAAACAGAATATTAGGGAACATATATTAAAGAGTTACCAAAAACAGATAGCTAGGTAACCAAAATGCATTTAAAAGTTTTATCTTTACGAATTCGAGTCAAACTGATTCTTCTTAAACAAGATAATGTTTTGTCATCATCAAATAGGGGGAGATTGTTGGGGAGATAACAATATCAAACCTAAATCAAACCTGTCTATTATTTATAATATGATTTGATGTTAACAAAACCACATATTCAGTTTAGACTTAGATAATTGAAAAACAAGTGTTGTTTTTCATGTTAGACTTAAAGAAAATTATAAGTAAGACGTGTCAGCTGAAGAACACAAGTGTCAGCTGAACACTGAGTATCAGTGAAAGGACTAGCTTCAGGAAGATCAGCTAAGAGGAAAAGATTAGTCAAAAAGCATCAGCTGAGGATTCACATTGGATCAGCTGATGGTCCAAAACCATCAGCTAAGGAAGAATTCAAAATCAGCTGAGCATTCAAGGATCAGCTGACACAATCACATTGATCAGCTGATGCCTCCCATCTGTCAGATAAGGTATTTACTACTTATCCAATCTTTTCTTCATGAGCTGATCATACTCAAATGATTAGCTGAGCCCTTGGGATCAGCTGACAGCACTAGTACAAAAATGACCTTTAGTAACACTAAAAAATTGTGACCGTACGCCTATGGTCACACTTTTTTTTCCATTAAAATTGTGACCGAAGATCGTGCCATTTTAGGCATGTTATGGTCACACAAAAATTTAGTGACCATATCATATAAAAAAATGTGACCGTAACTTAAAAGTGTGACTATAGGGTATGGTATTTATATTTTGAAATCAAACAATTCATCCTAAAGTGTGACAAAAAACCTTTTCTAGACACACAAATTTGTTATTTGAGTGAATGTTGCTCAGCCTATGGTCACACAAGTCTATTATAAGTATTGTTATTGTTTAGTTTTTAGTCATACATAAATACTTAAAATGTAGTTGAAACTGTTTTATGGTCACACAATATCTCCAAAAGTGTGACAGTTGTTCTGCCTATGGTCACACAAGTCTATTATAAGTGTTGTTATTGTTTAGGTTTTAGTAACACATAAATATTTAAAATGTAGCTGAAACCGTTTTATGGTCACACAATGTTTTCAAAAGTGTGACTATCTATAACCTATAGTCACACGAATGTTGTAACATCCCACCTTACCAGAACACAAGCAATTCCCAGGTGTTACCCATCCCTGGATTGCTCTAGCCCAAGCACGCTTAACTGTAGAATTCTTATGACATGTGTCATGCTTGTGGTCCTTACACACATTGTGTCATGTAAGGCCAAAGTTTACTTATAAGCCCATCAAAAGTGTTACTGAACTGTTTTGGAAAAAGTGTGACTAAATGTCATTTTAGTACTAGTGTGTGACTGTATATATATCTATGGTCTCATATAAAATCTATCACAAATTTTATTCTCATATCAGTGGCATATCATGGCATTTGGTAACACGTTTTACAAGTGTGCCTAGTAATGGTCACGTTTTTATGTTTAAGTGTGACTAAAGGTATTTACTTACTATGCAATTGCCACATTTTTATTTTGAAGTGTGACAAAAAATATTTACTTACTATGCAATTGTCTCATCATTATGTTTAAGTGTGTCTAAAGGTAATTACTTACTATGCAATGGTCACACAAGGTAAATATAATGTGACTAAAACTATGACAGAATTTAAAAAATGACGTATAGTCACACTTTAAATCAAAAGTGTGACTTCGGTCTGTTTGGGAAAAAGTGTGACTAAAGGTCATTTTTGTACTAGTGTTTGACTGTATATATATCTATGGTCTCTTACAAAACTCATCACAAATTTTAAACACATATTAGTGGCATATCATGATATTTGGTCACACTTTTTACGAGTGTGGCTTGTAATGGTCATGTTTTTTTATGTTTAAGTGTGACTAAAAGGTTTTACTTACTATGCAATTGTCACGTTTTTATGTTTAAGTGTGGTATTTACTTACTATGCAATGGTCACACAAACAAAATATAAAGTGACTAAAAGCATGACAAAATTTTTAAAATGACCTATAGTCACACTTTAACTCAAAAGTGTGACTTTGGTTTATTTTGAAAAAAGTGTGACTAAAGGTCATTTTGTACTAGTGTGTGACCGTATATATGATATTTGGTCACACTTTTTACAAGTGTTGCTACGAATGGTAACGTTTTTATGTTTAAGTGTGACTAAAAGTATTTATTTACTATGTAATTGTCACCATTTTATGTTTCAATGTGACTAAAGGTATTTACTATTTTGAAATTGTCACGTTTTTATGTTTAAGTGTGACTAAAAGTATTTACATACTATGTAATAGTCACACAAACAAAATAAAATGTGACTAAAAGTATGACAAAATTTAAAACATGACCTATAGTCACACTTTAAATCAAAAGTGTGACTGGTATATTTTGGAAAAGTGTGACTAAAGGTCATTTTTGTACTAGTGCAGTTTAGTTTGATCAGTTTATTAGCCATTACTCTGATTTATATTATTAGCTGAGCATTTCGATCAGCTTAGCAAATCTGAGTAGCTGAGTCCTTCACTTTCATCCTTTAGCTGAGCAAAATTATATTTTCAGTTCAGTGTCTGTTAGCTGAGTATTTATACGATACTTCAGTTAATAGTTTTTCTATGTAATATTTTCTTAAGTCAAAGGCAGAACATGTGTTGTTCTATTATGCCTTAGATCTTTCTTTTTAAAGTACTTAGCACTTTTTGAATCTGCAAAGAGACAAAAGGATAGATCTTTATCCTCTGGAAAAGGAGAAAGATACTTTACAAAAGAAGATCTCAAAGATATGCTTCAATAACTAAGTATGGCTAGCAACTCTATACTTAGTAAAGTCAAGTCTTCAAAAGCATGGTGTTGATAAAAGTAGAAGCATAGAAAGAGAAGCTTACACTTCCAAGACATAAAGGTAGTACTTTAATAATATAATAATAGATAGTGGGTTTAGACTTTACTGAATAGTACATTCAATTTACACTTTGTGTATAAAGTGAACTTACTTTTCACCCACTAAATGTATCTATTATAATATTATTAAACCAAGTACCTTTGTCTCCTTCTCCACTCCATCAACCCGGATGCCATTTGCTTATATATACTCATGCATGGAAACATGCTAAGTATCTATCGATCTACACTGAAATCTCATAAGTTGAGAAAAGAAGAGTTCGCATTTTACTTTCAGTGTAACAAACTTGTTCATGTGTTGAACATCTTAAAACATAAGTTGTTTAGGATTAGCTTAGTCTATGTGTTAGACGAATTTAGTTGCCACCTTTTATCGAACTTAGATTTTCCGCATCAAGTTCATGTAATTCTTGATTTACATCAATAAGAACTATATAAAAGAAAACCGTGTGTCTCTTAAATTTTAATTTGCTAAAGTTTGTATTCAACCCCCCCTCCCCTTCTACAAACATTTGTTGTTGTAGTATCCATTCAGACCCAAAATTCTAGGTTTCAAATATTCATTTCATATCCTTTTGGGAACCGGGTTTGGTTGCTCAAAAGGGAAATGAACAACTGAAGCATTCCAGTAGAAGAGCGTGAGATTTAAATAAAAGACCTGATGTTGACACTAGCATTCGATCAGAAATGATTGAAACTCAACATGGCTATGTTGAAGTATCTGGCATAAAGTTATTACTTCTTCATATGTCTGGTAAGAGTCGTCATAAGACCAGAAGAATATAATTTATTATATTTGAGGACGATGACTTATTGATGATACATGATGTATGCATCAACTACCGGAAGCTGTAGTGGGCCCTTGAGTCTGCTAAGAAGAGGAGTGTAATAACATAAGATACATTCCATGCTGGATTTTCAAGTTTCAAACTTGGTTAACCCAACTCCTAGGTTTTAACCTGATGGTGTATATAGATCTTTTGGATATAAGATCTGCATGGATTAATTTATAGATAACTTCAAAAACTGACTTGAAGGAATTGGTTTCATGATGATTGACCATTGGGTAGGAATCATATGAAGACATTCTCCCAGTAGTTATGTTGAAGCTTAAGCGGATGCTTATGCCGTGTTATGGCAGTATGATGCAAAGACCGCATTCCGTCAGAGGAATTTTATGAGGAAATGTTCACAACACTGTCCGAGGGTCTTTTACATCTTGAGTATCCTTATGAAGTCTACAAATATGGATGTCTTTTGGGCTTAGAGTAAATCTAAGTTTTTGGAATCTTTGCTATGAAAATAAAGGGGTTTGAGTTTTCAGTGAGCAATGATGAAACTTAGATAGATGCCAGAGCTAGTGGGAGCGCTGTTGTAATCCTATTTGGTATGTCTAGAACATACTATATGTTGGAATACAAGAATTATACGTCCATAACAAATATGGGATATTCAAAGAAGTTTGTGGAATACAAGAAATATGAGTATATGTTCTTGTTATGATGTAATTAGAAGTAGCTAAAAGTGAGTTGTTACTGTAATGACGGCTTCTATTTAAAGGATAACCGCCGATCTTGATTGGGGTTTGTGATTCCTTTTAGATATGGTGTTGTTAATTTGCGTATTACTTAAAGCATCGTTGACTCTGTTGGGTTCTTTTGAGGCAATGAGGGTACGATGGCTTATACACATTAAATTTTGTGAACCAAGCATTGTTTGCCTTATTGGGTTCTTTTGAAACAATGAAGGTATTACTGCTTGGACAAATGATCAAAATCCCATCAATGCACACTTTGGAAGTGGTTGGTTGTAGTAGGGATATGATCACTGAGAACCAAGCATCGCCGACTCTATAGAGATCTTTATGAAAACTATGAGAGTACGATGGCTTATGCACATAAAATCATAAAACCAAGCATTCTTTGCCTTATTGGGTTCATTGAAACAATGAAGGTATGGATGAATGATCTTAATCCCATCAATGCACATCTGGGAAGTGATTCGTTGAAGTGGGATATGGTCTATGTCAGAGTACACACGGATGACATCGTGGATGGTCCGTTTACTGAGCTATAGTGGCAGTCAAGTGATGAATGTCATACTAAGGTCTGCATGAACTTGGCTTGATTATGTTTTAGTCATGTTTTGGTATGTTTTACTCTTGGGAACATTAAGAAATATTGTGCTTCTGCTTGTATCAATTATCAAAGGAGTTTGGTAATGCGCGTGTAGCGGGTGCTCTCAGTAAGCTTTATTGTGTTCCAACTTAGCATGTTTTACCTCGTCCCTGAATGTGTTTACATTCTAAACAACCACAACTTGTCATTCTTCGAGGGAAGGAAGTCAGAATGAAGGTTGAGGGAAGTGATTGGTCAAGTGTCCAATGGTGATTGGGACACAGGGACGCAATACTTCGCCTATACTTAAAAGGGGTTTCAAGTGACTGGACGACCCACACCTGAATTCACTTCGTGGTACTTGTCATGAGTGATTCAGGATGATAATATCAGTTCATCCTCATACTGGAGATGCATGTGTCTGCATCACTTTGGTTTGCTTTGCTCTAGTTGCTTTCAAACGCAGTCCGTAACTGGCTGTTATAAAGGGAGTAGCTGATCAAAGTATGATCACTATGGTGGGCAATGTAGTCAAGGAATTTGTTCCTCCGTTTACATAGATATCCCTGGGCCCCTCGATGATTGCAACTTGTATATTTTGGTCACCACCAATCTCGATCGAGAAACATAATCGTGAAGGACTCAGAATGACTTAGTACCATGTCTAGTCTTCACATGGATATCGCGAACAAAAGGATGGTTGATCACTTATCTATAGGGCCATTTCAAACCTTTGGGTAGTGAATTGGTACTTGTGTATGGGATGACATACCCCGCACTGACTTGGGGGCAGGGATACCTTGCTAGAGGCCGCTCGCTGTCTGTGATACCTCTGGGTACGTTGTGTCATGTGCAAGTGGGAGTCTGTTGGTGTCTGCCTACTGACACAAGTACATTGGTGTTACTGTTGCTGAAGTGCGAGCCTATTGGGTCACACACCAAGGAGTCATCCCGACAGCTTACTGATAACGAGAGAAGGTCCAAAAATCAAATTGTTTGATTTTGGAGCTTCACGGCCGTGAGGGATGCTCCACGGGTCGTGAAGCCCACCGCCTGATGATTGACTCGAAGACTAACACGTATTGTGATACCTTCGGGTCTTAACGGCTCGTGAGAGATCGTGAAGGGCTCGTTGAGGTTCGCGCCCTCACGAGTAACTCAGACGCGGCACTGGCCGTGAAGGACGATGGCCAGTCGTGGCGCATTTGTCTTCACGGGTGCTTCACGGGCAGTGAGAGCCCGTGAAGACATGTCTGCATGAAAATCTTGTATTTGATTGGGCCATTTTTGGTCCAATGGGGATACACTTAACAATCCGGCCAAAACAAGGGTTTTGTGGTCTGATTCAGTAGTTGCATGAATGAGACACTTGAAAAACTCTCTCTCTTTTTCTCTTGTCATCTTCATGACGTACACACACTAATACACTAAGTGAGGATCTTGAGTGTTAAGGTGAGTGGTTTATGGTGCAAGAGGAGAAGCGTGTGGGCTGTTCCAGATACGTGAAGTCATTATGGATGTTCATGTGATAATGTACTAGCATACGGGGATCTTCGAAACTTTGTGTGGATCATGCAATAGAGGTGATACACTTGGATCTCTTGTCACCCGTTTATTGCATGCTACAGCCGATTTTGTTGAATGGTAAGAAGGTATTTTCTACCCTCTTTCCTCCTTGTTCCCTTTTGTTGCAATTTGTGTTTTGTAGAAAGATCTCACTTTGGAACATGATATGGACCCGATTGTGTTCGGTTTATAAACTTTTATTTTTGCTTCCGCTGTGCTTTTGCTCCATACCGTGTTCCAACAAAACCAACCAAACCTTTAATGAATAAGAACTAATCTATTATTTATTCTAGCTGAACTTATCAGACTAATATTTATGACCTTATCATAACACAGTTGAACATATCAAACAAATAATTGTATTAATTGAACATATCATAATACAAAGATATTGATCACATAGATCATGCACACTTAGTTCTTACAAAAATATTAGAACTAATCTAATTTTTACATTAGAACTAATCTATTCAGTTTATCTGATGAACTCAGGATGTAGAAGCTCCCAGTTGATAATTTCTTTGGTTATTTCATACAGTATCTTTTCAGCTTCTACATTCCCTTTGAGTTCCTTCTATTGAACTTTGATGATCTTGTTCAGCTTGTATTTTACAAGTTGGTTAGAACTATCATCACCACAACAGCTTCGAATGTGCGAGGCATCCTTAGTTTTAAAATAACAAATTTCATCCAACTTGATAAAACTAGGTTTGCCTGCCTGATCCTTAAACATAAACCCCTGAACTGGTGCATCAACAGGTTGATTTTCTTTGAACTCCACACCTTTAGGTATCTCAAATAACTTCTCCCATTGCAGACCAGGAACTGGAACATATCTCAGCTCCTCAGCTCTATTTATCAGCTTGGAAACTTCAGTGAAGATCTCTTGTTTGATTTGGCTTTGCTTAAACTTCTTGAGCATCATCATTATCCTTTGCCATTCTATGTAGCCCATCCTGTGAACATATCTCAGGTCCACCCCCATTGTAGATTTATCTTCAAATTCAATGTTGAGGATGATGGCTCCATTAATTTTGCTCAAGGTCATACCTCTAATATCCTCACTGGAGCTTCTTCTGAAATAGCATTCTTGAATTTCTGCATCTGTATATGGGACAGGATCAGGTCTTGGACCAGTATAGTCAGCTTCAGCTTGAGCTAAAGTTTTTCTCAGTTTTTCCTTTCTTGGTCCTTTGCTTCCTTCTCTTTCCGCTTTCTTAACTCAGCTACAGAGATATTAAGCTCATCTGCTTCTTCTTTTTTCAAGCATCTCTATTAGTTCTCTTGTAGTTTTCTCTTCTTCTTTTTCCAGCTCAGACTTTGAAACACTGTCAGCTTCAGTTTCATATGCTTCTATCTTTTGTCTCTGAGCTGCAGGTTCCTCTTTTTTATATCAAACTACCCCTCAGCCTGAGCTTGCCTCTCTGCTCCTTTAGCTAGTACTAGTATAGCTTCAGCCTCAGCTTGAGCTAGCTCAACTTCATCATCAGCTTGAGCCTTCTCCCTCTTTTTGTCATCATCAATAGGTTTTGAAGTCCTTCGTTGTTGGAGTGCAGCAACTGCAGAGGCAATCTCCTTAACATCCATTGTCAGCTTCTCAAGCCTCTGATAGATTTGGCGTTTATTCTTCTTCTGCTTTAGATGGAACATACCAAATTGAGCAGCAATGTAGTCCTTCAGCTACTGGATGCCTGAGGAGGTAGTTTCATCTTTAGGAAAGTCTTTGGGTGCATCATCTAAGGGTTGGTGTTTACCCTCAAACTCATTTGCACCAGATTTTGGACCCTGTGAATCACCATGGTTTGAAGATGAAACATTGATAGGTCGTGTGCGTGGGTGTGAGAAGTGAAGAGAAGTAATAGGGCTCGAAATGTGAAGTGTATGGGTAGGTGGTTGGCTAATTGGTTTAGAGGGGGTGATTGAGCTTGGGGATTGGTCATTTCTTCAATGTTACCTAAGTGTGTCTTCTTAGGCACAGTAGTTGGCTCTCCCATGGCACTTGAGAGTGTGGGCTGAGTGGACACCACACCCGGCTTAGGCGTTAGGGTTGATATGAGCCTTGAGGTTAACACATGAAGAGTAGGCGTCTCCCCCTCAACTCCTGCCTGTAGAGGGATCAGTGTGATCTCAGCTCCAGTGATTCCTTTAGGAGTGGCACCACCTATGGCAGTTTTCCTTGTATAGGTTCGGATAGTCTCCCTAGTAGCAGTGGGCATACTAGGGGTGGCTTCAGAGTGGGATTGTAGATGGAATGAAAGTGGAGGAGATGGGTTAGACTGGGTTGCGTTTACTGCAGCCTTATCTCAAAATGTGGATGGAGAAAAATGAGAAGAAGTGGAGAGAGGAGGAGTGGTGCCTTGTCTTGGTCTTGCAACGAATGCAAACTCTGAAGATGATTTAGAACCAGAGGGAGAAGATGGCTCAGCTTGAGCAGGTTGCTCAGCTATATGATCTGGTTTAGCTCTAGATGCTCCCCCTTGATCCGACTCCTCAGCTTCACTGTCAGAAGAAGTTGCCTTAGCTATCAGAAGCATGGGTTCACTCAGACCCTCTTGCTCGGGAAAGATGTCATTGTTGAACATCTTCGAGCTGAGTGCTAGAACAGGGAACAAATCCTTCCCAGCTTCGTATAGTTGTTCTCCCAACTCAACTTCAATCACCAAGGATAAGTACCTTATAAAAGGCACATGGAGATCCCTTGGTGTTTTTAGCACTGGTACCTTGAGCTCATTGAAGATGAGCAGTGCATAGTCAAGATTTCTAGAAAAGAACATGTTGTACAGCAGCTGGATCTCGAACTCATTGACCTGGTCCAATCCTCCAACCTTTGTTCCTAGCGAACGAATCACTGTAGAAACCATAAAACCCCAACTCGTTGGGAAGGTGGTCTTTTTTATTACACCCTCTGTTTGTGGGTGACCCGTATGGGGTAGGACAGACCTTGCCACCTGCCTTGTCACAGCAGGCTCGAACACATCATTAGCAGGGAGTTGAAGAACATCACTCAGCCGCTGGACAGTAATGATAACTGTTATATCCCCATTTAGAACAGTGCCAACGATCTCTCCCCTGTTCTGGTTGTAGATACAAGTATACCAGAACTCCAACAAATGTTGTGGAACTATGTGGAGTGGTGCGCCAGTAAAAGCGAATGCCAAAGAGCATTTTATGATGTAGTCCACCAAGGATTCATAGCCTCTGTTCCGTTTGCGTTCTGGGATTACCAAGCAGGCACGTTGATTATTGATTTTGAGCACCGGCATCCCATTGTTCTTGAACGCAACACCTCTAACCATCCTATCACCAAGAAAGAGAATGGTTCCATCCATTACTATTTAATTACACAGAGTAATTGGTTGAAAAAGCACTAAGCAACTTAAAATTCGCACTGAGCGGTTTAAAAATTGCACTTAGAAATTTAGGGTTTGAACGGACGTATGCACTGAGCAATTGAGGTATTTTCGAAAGGTATTTTAGAAGATGAGAAGTTGGAGTTGTAAGCGTAAACTTCTGTAAACCAAGTATGATCGGTATATATACCTTTATGAGGAGAGAGAAAAGTTACCGTTGGATTCACTTATTTATCCGTTACGTCGGAAAAACTTACGGCTTGATGTAATTGTGAGAGAGTAGAAACTCATCATCTTCCAACGGATACAAGTGTAAAATAATATTAGTGACTTACATATATTATTAACACTATTGTATTACACCAATACCGAGTTAGTATAATACGCAATTTGAGACTGACTCAAATACACATGAATCAATAACACTTAGTAATTAAAACTTGGTTTTGGACACACCAAGTCTGAGTATACTTATTACTCGGTTTATGTCAAGTACTCAGCTTGATTCAAGCACTCAGCTTGAGTTGAGCACTCACCTTGAGTAGAGCACACAGCTCACGCTTAATGACACTTAGTCATTTATATTTAAGATAGACTTAAACATGTAATTTAGCTACACTAAGTAGGTAAAAAAATGTTTGGAACTCACCAAACGTGGGACAACCTTTGGCAGACATCTGAGGAATGTTTGAAGAATTGTTGCTTGTAGACATTGTAAACTTTCTCAGAATCTTGAACTTTCAACTTATAAAATCATTCAGCCTGCTCTGATAACAGTTGTTGGTCTCCTGATGAGAAAAACAACAAGCAACAGATGTGTAGAAGGGGGGGTTGAATACACTTTATGCAGAAATTGAACAAATCAAATATAAGTGTTACACACAGTAAATCAAACCACAATCAATCGAATGCTTTCATTAAGAAGATGATTACAATGCTTTGAACAAGAAGATGATTACAATAACTATCAAGTAAGAAACTCTTGATATGTAAACACCTAATGTAAATCTCTCAAACTTTCAAACATAGCTATCTATAATCAACTTATGATTATAGATACTGACGACTCTCTAAACAGGATTTTATTACAGATTCAATCAAGTTATGATTTCTTACCAACTTCACAACTAATGTGAATATTCGAACACACGAACAAGTTGGCAATCTGTGAGTTTTCTTCATCACGTTGAACTAACACACAGTGAATCAAGATCCGTAACACATACGGTTTGAGGTGAATTAAGTTTTGGCTCTGCAGTCGTTTTTCAGAATCGTACCTCTAAACATATCAGGAGATAAGTATTTATAATCCTTTTCCTACGGTTCCTAACAAACTGGACTAATCCTAATTTGCTAACTAACTACCGGATAACTCGGAATCTTGAATCTTGAATCTTCTTATCTTAAGTCTTCAATCTTCAATCTTGATTCTGGAGTCTTCTTATCCTTCCCGTAGATATAGAGAGTTAAAAAAAGATAAATTTAAAACATATTTAAATTATCTTTAAACTTACTTCTTACTTCGGACTGAGTTACTCGGCTTGAAACTTATCAAGCTGAGTTCTTCGAGAACACACTCGAAAACCAACATGAACACACATGTATATTAATTAACTTATCCTTATAAGTCCTAAGAGTTATCTAAAACACATTTAGCAACTCTATTGAGCTGACTCAGTATTCACGCTGAGTCGCTCAGCTTGAAACACATCAAGCTGAAACTCAATATATATCTTAGGTGACACACACAGAGCTTATCAAACACATTGATAATCTTGCTAAGATATATTCAGAACACATCATACAAACTTAACTTTGTCTCATCAAATCTAAACTGAAGAGATCATTTTCCCAACACACGTTTAGTCCCTCAACTTAGGTTGCTATTAAGATTGATCCCCGGCGTGTGACCCAATAGGCCTATACTATATCGGCAGTGATCTACATGGCATACGTGTGTCAGTGGGCATACTCCAACAAGATTTTCTAGCGATTTGGTTTGATCTTTTGTATAATTGGTTATTGTATTTGATGTATTTACCCTATTTGGGAACATTCGGCAGTATTGTATTTATCGATTATTAAATGGAGATTTAGTAATATGCAAGTTGCGGGTATTTTTTTAAATATTTACTGTGTTCCAACATAGCATGTTTTATTCTTCCATGAATGTATTTGCATTCTAAATGTCCACAGTCGGTCATTCTTCTAGGGAAAGAAGTCTGTATAAAGACTGAGGGAAGTGATTGGTCATGTGTCCAATGGGGTTTCGGACACGGGGACGCAATACTTCGTCTGTACTTGAAAGGGTTTCAACTGACTGGACGACCCACACCTGCTTTCACTTTATGGTACTTGTCATGAGTGAATCAGGATGATAATATCAGTTCATCCTTATACTGGAGATGCATGTGTCTGTATCACTTTGGTCTACCTTGTTCTAGTTGCTTTCAAACGCAGTCCGTAACTGGCTATTATAAAGGGAGTAATTGGGCAGAGTATGGTCAACATGGTCGGCAATGTAGTCAAAGGAATTTGTTTCTCTGTATAGAGAGATATCCCTGGCCCCTCAATGATTGGTCGCTGACACCAAAATGCATGGCCATGCTCAAGTGTGCAATGATTTTTGTAATAGATTGCAACTTGTATATTTTGGTCACCACCAGTCTCGATCGAGAAACATAATCGTGAACAACGGAGAATGACTTTGTAACATGTCTCGTGTTAACTCGGATATTGCTAACAAAAGGATGTTTGATCCCTTATCTATAGGACCATTTCACAGAGGTTGAAGTTTGGTTTTTGTCCAGAAGACAAAACCCATATTGACTTGGGGGCAAAGATGTTGGGGTATGCCTACTAACACACGTACGCCAATTGATCAGTGCCAATGATGTATGGGCCTATCGGGTCACACGCCGGAGGTTGATCTTGACAACAACCTAAAAGGGAGGGTGAGAAAGAATAACTAAATGATGGTTGGTAGGCTTGACAGGGTTAGCGGCGGTAACCAAGTGTTGGAGTATGCCCATTGACACACGTACGTCAAATACTCACTACCGATGATGTATTGGACTATTGGGTCAGACACCGGGGGTTGATCACGAGAACCTAAGTGGAGGGACTAAAACAGACAAATTGTAAAAGGTTGGTGTGCAGGAAAAGATCGCGGCTCGATCTCCTTATTAGAACGCTTTGATCTAATTGATAGATCGCGCCTCGATTTCTTTAAGAGATCACGGCGGGATCGCCTGTCAGACTGCACGCAACTTTTCCTTTTCCACCTCCTCTCTTAACCAATGCATGTGTAGTCTTTGCCTAAAGGAAGTGGCCGGCCTTGGTACACTAAGGGGGCATCTTAGGGTGTGACAACCGTCAACCAAAAATTTCAGGTTAGCAACCGAGAGCTGCAACATATAATTTAATTAGTAAAATTAGTTCATTTTAATTCAAATATGATATATAAAGTTTTAGTGTTCCTAAAAATCCCGACGATAAGCGTAGATTCTTTTTAAAACTCCTAAAAACGTTTAATCATTTTAAAAAGTGTCAAAATGCAACCGATTGCGTATTATTTCAAGAAAAATAAATAGTTGGAATACAAAAATATATAATAACACCCAAAAATAATAAAAATTTCCTAAGCTTATAAAAGTAGATTAAAAGTTGAATAATTGAAATTAAAGTGTATAAATTACACATTTAAGTAGTATTTATCTAACATAAAATATCTATATACATTATTAATAAAATACACTTATTTAAAAATACATATAAATATTAACGCAGGTCAACATTTTCAACCAACACATGGCCAATTCCACCAACACACTTCAAACTTCTATAAATAAGATCTCTAAGTGATCCTCCATCATTTGCACCAACAAACTCTCTCTCTCTAAGCTTCTTCTCTCTAGAATTCTTACCTCTCTTCATCATCTCTCTTCAAAAATTCTGGAGTAAATCACTTTCTTACACCTAAAAAAACAAACCCCATTTGAAGATTCAAGCAAGAACAAGCAAAAATCAAGTGTTGGTATAACATCTATTCTTGATTTTTCTAAATCTTTTGTATTTTCAAGATATTTTTTCATATTTTCTTCTTAATTTCTTGAATAATAAGAACACCAAGTGTTCAAATGGTATATTACCTACAAAGAACATGAAAATGTTTGTTAAAAGTGGTAATCAATGATCCACACACACAAAAGTTCAAGAAATTGAAGTTTCAAGTATATGCATGTATTATCATCATACCATTGAAGTAAGGAACACATGACTTTCTATTTTTATGTTAATAAAGGTTGTTTGATCTGAAATAATGAGTTATCATAGTGTTGATGACTTAAAATCAAAAGAAAATGGTGTTTATACACCCAAAAACCTAAGATCAAACAATCTTATGCATTCTGTTTTGAAACTCTTCACTTGTTTTTTATTATATCTGGAGTTGTAGATATCAAATTCATTTGATTCTTATTGCTAAACTTATTTTAAAGTGTTAGTTTTCATTTAAATCTGACCTCACAATCTTTTATGAAGGTTTGATCCTTCAAACGTAATTTATAAGTTAGATGTGTTGAATCTGGAATTTGACAGATTAAAAAGGGTGCACTTTAAACGTGCATAACTTGTCCATTCTTGGGTCAAAATCTATCTAGTTTTTTTTAAGTGGTATTTTTGAGTTGTTGATATTTTCCTTTTTGAATAATTTAAAAATGATATCGTATGAGGCTCAAACAGCCATATTAGTAACAGTATGTCTTCTAGACATTGAACAATAACCTTCATATCTACTTTTAATTAGTAAAAATACTAAGTATAGTTTATAAATTCCTATATTTTTACTAAATATTCTAGAATCATGCATTATGGTTGTATAAAAATATTGAATCTTTATTTGATTTCTGGAATACAGATTTGTAAGTTTTTTAGTTTGATTTAATTTTGTTTTTAAATTTTAGTAAGTTTTATGTTATAAGTAAATAGGAAAACCTTTAAGGGGTTAGTTGATTATTACTAATAATCTATATATATCACTTATAAATAAATAATATTAGGTCTAATAGATATATATTTCTTGTACTAGGTAGGAAGCTTCGGTAGGATCAAGGACTTATTTCCAGCATACACGCATCTATACCCGAGTGAGTTTCATAGCCCCCTTTTTCAAAGTATTTTTACAAAGTTTTTGGGGTGAAAATCATGAATTTTAAATCTCGCATGTTGTCCTATGAAATACTTGATTTGATGTTTAATAAGCACTTGTTATGTACATGTAATGCAATGCCTACGTTCAAAGTAGTGTAAGTCTCGTGAAAATAATTGGTACACTACCATTAACTCATTATGAGTCTATAGTATTGTGGATAGCGCTATTGTGGGTAGGGATGACCCCACTTAGGGTTGACGAACCTTAAGTGTACATACTTGAAAATATTTTAAATTTATTTTGATCTTACGCATGTGAGTTAGACTTACCTCTGTGTATAGATCGTGGGCATCGTTGTCTGAATGGTTTGGTAGTGGCTTAGTGCAAATAGTACTAATGTATAAAAGTATATATTATGGTGCTTGTAAATGTTGGACAACTAAAATATTTATCCTGAGTTAGGTGACAACAAATCACCTAAATATCAAATTGTATTTCATAAATACGTATTTATATCTTTCTCGCTTACGAAAACCTATGATTCTCACCAACTTCATAGTTGACCCTTTTTCTTCATGCTTTTCAAGTTAAGGATGCAACTGATAGGAAGCCATGCATGTGTGGTATATCTCATGGATTCTAAACCGTTTAATCTTTTGTTATGTTTTAAGACAATATTTTGTATTTTCTTTTCAAACAATGTTTATAAGTTGTGGTGATGACATATTTTGTGATGGTTGTGTTAAGTATTAACTACAACCTTAAGCTATGAAATCATTGAGCTGCCATATCCCGTGTTTCCGCTATAGCGGGGTGTGACAGACTTGGTATCAGAGCCTAAGGTTATAGTGAATACCGGTTTTCCTTATATAGGAAAACTCGAACTATAACCAAGGTTTTCAAAAAAAAAAAAATAATAATAATTTCAAAAATAATTTTTAAAGAGTAAACATTCTCATTAATATAGCTAAGTTTTGTATTTCAATACTTTATCCTAATTAACCAAAGCCTGATCACCTAGGTTTAATTAAGATATGTATATTTGGGTACATAGATTAGTTATAGTAAGAAAATGTTTAAGTAACAAGTATTTTCCTTTGTTTAAATTTTAAAAATGCAAACATATCCATTGAGTGTGTACATTATGCATGACATTTATTAAGTTTCACCATGATACATGTAGTAATTATTAGATTATGTGCACATAAAATTAATGGGTACATTGTATCCAATGTTATAAGAGATTAAAGGGTCACACTGCTACACACCCAATTAGAACAGTTTGGAATTTACCAGTTTTTGTGTGGAAATAACTAATTAGTTGAATTAATTATTTAAAGAGAAATAAATAATAAATAGTTATTTATTATTTAAAGGGAAATTAAATATTAAGTTCTAATATTTATTGGACCAGTTAAATAATAGTTAATTAATTAACTAGTAAAGTCCAGGGGATCAAAGTGCAAGGAATGAAAGTTCAATTAAAGACAATGGCTTTAATTGAATGGGCTTGGGCTTGGATAAGGTTTAAAAGTATTTAAACCTAGAAAAAGCTAATTATCCTTAAGTGATTTAATTTTGAATCAAAGAAAAACCTTGGCCACCTCCCTTCTTCTTCTCTGCGTCGATCTCAACACAACACCCGAGGGTGTTCGGTTTTGCTTCTGCGTCGATAGCAACAAGGAGGCAAAAGCTTTTGCAATTCACGATAACCACACACACACGCAGATTTCGCGTGTTGATTTTCTGGGTAATTCCAGTCGCGGTCTAGCAGCTAATTCGTGGTGCAGTAGTGGTGAACTAACTTTAGCATTCCCAAGATCTAAGAGGTAATTGTTTCTAACCTTTTATCTTGATTGTTCTTTGAAACACTATAGTTCATTAGTAAGATTGATGGTCCCTTAATGTAAGGATGAAGCAATGCTAAAGATTAACTTGTTTGTGTTTGTGTGTGTGAATCGGTTTTAGAGAGAGAGCCGAGTGCTAGAGAGCAAAGACACAAACAAGAGATGAGAATAATGCAAAGCTTAATTCATTTCAAGGAGGCAAATTCCTTTTATAGCATTTGCCTAAGTTTACAATATTGACATATTGCACCCTCACTTTTATAATCTAACATTCTCCCCCTAAGTGAGGTGTGCAATGATTCACAACAAGAAATAAAAAAAAATTGAACATCGTGTCTAGATTTGTTGCGAATCCCGAGGGCCACCTGCAAGTGCCTCATTTGTTTCCTGTTCTCCATTGTATTCTTCATTTGCTCAATTGATCTGAAGGCTTGTCTTTAATATTATTCAGTCAATTCATTGCGAGCTACCCACACCTTTTCATGCAGAGCATAGTGCAGAAGCTTCAAAGTAGCATCTGAGTAGGCTATGCATTCTTCCGATCTTACAAATATGTTCTATTTCTTTTCATTATGGAAGACAACACCTCTATCTCATCTGTAGTTTGGATGGCCTTCATAGATAACAGTTAACTCTTCCAACTGATCAAGATCAGGATGATTCTGGTTTGGCTTTGGAAGATTGACCTTTAGATAGTTGTTTTCTACACCAAGCTGCATGTCATGATCTTTAACAAAGCTTATGAAATTTCTTATGTATCGCATATGTTGAGATCTCCCAAATTTTTCGTCTGGAGTTTTCCCTTGCTTCCGAGACAATGTGTCATAGATGAATGTTATGTCGTGAATCTTCACATGTCTCAGATCAGCTTCATTCAGTTGAACCTTTTCACCTTGAGTCCTCTTCACAACGAAAACTGCATACTTATACTTAAAGGAAACCCCTGTAAGGACGTTCAGAACTTCAACAATTGGGTAATCAGAGGTAACAATCTGCCTTGGGGTCTTTGTAGCATTTAAGATATTTTCATATCTTCTTTTCTGTTGTTCGTCTAGACCCCTCAGCTCCGGAGGTGTGAGCTCGGTAACTTCATTGCTGTAGATGTCTGGAATTCTGTCTTCAAGATGAGCAGCATTAACAAAGTACATTTTCCAAATGTTGCATAGAAGTTCTTGTGAACATATTGTTGCTATCCAAGCCTTTGTCGCCTGTATACACTGGAGGTGTTATAGTAATTACATAATTGGGTGGCAGTGGCCACTCTGAATCTTCTCTAGCTTTCTCTGCAACTTCTTTTTGCATGTTTCGTTGAATGATGTCAGCTGCAGAGACTTGAAATTAAATTGATCAGGAAAAGGAGGAAATTGTTCATGAACTTCTATATTAATACCTTTGAGGACCCGAGACACATCAAAAGTAGATTTCTTTGTTTTGGGCTTCCTTCTTGCTTCCCTTCTGGAGATTGCAGCCTATTCTTTCTTTTTAGCTGCAAGTTCTCTTTCGCTTATATCATGATTAAACCTGCGGACCACTCTGGGTGAATCTGGGCGTGTCGCAACCTCAACATAATCATCTATGTTTCTGAAGAGTCTGTCTAACTCTGGATCCTCAGTCTCCTCCACTGGCTGAGATTCCTCAGTCTGTCCCCAATTATATTCACCAAATATATCAGAATGGAGCTCCCTTTCCTGAGCAGTTTCACCTTCTTCCACATGCCTGGTTGGTGATGTGTGCAAGTCTCCGTATAGATCAGTCATTTCATCATCAGAGTCTTCACTAAGATCCACCCACTCAGTCTCAACATGGGACTGCACCTGAGGTATTTCACCTTCTTCCAGATCAATTGGCCTTAGTTCAGATTCTTGCTGGGGTACATATAGTACAATCTGCTTGTCAGCATTTTCACGTTGTTGTTGTTCATAAACTTCATCGGCCATTTGTTGTTGTTTCTGCTGCTGACTGCTAGAACTAGTACCTGCAGATAATAAGGAACTTAAGCGAGTAACTGGTATTGTTGCAGCCACAAAGGGAAAAGACATGTACAATCATCTTCTTTTCTCCCCCTCGGGTTGATCATCAGGGTCTTGATCATCCCGTCTCCTCTTCCTACTCTGTGCCTGAGCCTGAAAAGTTTGTTCAACTATGGTCAATCTGTCAGTAACCTTCTCCGTTGTAGTATAGAACCCCTTTGTCACCCCGTCAATTTTCCGATTAACATCTTCGTGAAACTCTTGAAAATCGTCCAAAGAGATTCCCTGTGGCCGTTGTTCGTTGCGAAGAGTTGTCAGAAGGTCTTGGTCATGAGCAGATTCGGGTCTTTGTTTAAGCAGTTTAACATATAGGAGGCTCTTTAGGGCATCCACTGACATGTTTGCTGGATCAGGTTGCGGCTGAGGTTCAAGAGCTTGAGGTCTTGCATCAAGGAGTGCTTCTATCCTATCCAACTTCTGATTTGTATCGGTTAATTGTTGTTGGAGAGGTGCCACGGCTTGTTGAATGGTTTCTTGTAGTTCTGCACGTGTAACAAACCCGGAATCACGGAGACTTCCGGTTGAGGTACCAGCCACAGAGGCAGTACCTCCTACTGGATCAGCTTGGATGTAGGCTCCAGCAGGATTTCCCTCTAATCCTCGAATGGAACCTTGAGAGGTACCACCTATAGATGTTGAGGAGACTTGTTTAACATACAAGCTCAGTGCATCAATTGTGATTCTGTGTTATAAGCGGAAATCCGCGGTATATCAAATTGTGCATTAAAAGGAGTCGAGGACGAGGAGGCGGTCCTCTAGTGTCAATAGGTCTACTTTCCGATTGGAAGTGACCTAGAGTATGTGCTAAAGCCCTGTGCAATGAAGACGGTGCCTGTTGAGAGACACCGTAGTGGCTAGGTGGGGTTGAAAATTGAACGGGTGGGATAACTGCGACTTGTTCAATACGAGACCCAACAATGTTAGGTCCCATAGTAGATGTGGCTTCCCGGAATTCTGGGGCTAGAGGTCCCTCAGCACTCTCATATTCTTTTCTCACCTCCACATTTTCACTTGTACTCCTAATAACAAAACTATCTCCTTCTTCACCACTACCAGGACCATACCCTGCATATTGATTTGGGGATAATAACGAATCATGGGTGACAGTGCTAGTTTCAAAAGATAGATCAAGAGTTCGGGTAACAACTGACATGTCATGGTCTGGAGCTATTATTGCATTTCAAACCGCAGGGATTTCAGTAGCTTGGGTAGGAGGGTTTAGATTAATGACCAGACCACCTGTTTAAGGAATGACAGGAATAGTTTGAGCAGTGTGGGTCAAGTCAGGAGAAATTATATGTGGGTCAGTGAGTTTCAATAAAGGAGGGGTGCTGTCTACTGGTTGATCAATTGGTCTGTCAGGGGTGCCCAGAGGAGAATGAACTGGTTCGAAAGAAGGGTCACCACTTGATTGAGAGGCAGACTCAGCACTGGAAGATTGGAACTGGATGACTCAGACATGTCAAGACCAAGTTCTTCAATGATAGTTTTGGTTCGGTTGGCTTGAGAAATAGATTAGACAATTGTTTGAATAGTGGTAGGATCATAAGCATCCCCCCCCTCTCTAATTTCACCACCTTCAACTTCTTCTCCATCCCTCTCATTAACATATTCTCTCAACTCGACTTGCTCAGCAATCTCTCACAGATGTCTGAGTCCTAGGTTCTATCTCCTTACCTGGTATTACACCTCCCTGGGTAGGTATGGCCGGTGCTGGCACAACCAGAGGAGGTACTCCTACACTCGTCCTATAACTCACAAAAAATTCGTTATGCTAACATAAGTAAAGGAGTGATATAGGGAACAATTGAGGAACAGGCATATTGGCCGGGGTTGCAGGTTTGATATTTATAAATAGTTTAGGAGTAACAGAAGGTAAACCTGCCCGGCGAGGAATAACCGCATTGTGATCCATCAAGTACTGGACAATCATGGGTATTAATCTTTGGTATGGCAGAAAATTGGCATCCTTTTTCTTCTAAAAATTTATCCTCAGCATTGTTGCTTTGATGTCTTGGAAGAGCAGGAATGCATAATCTATATGCAAGTGATTGGTAGCCGCTACAAAGATTTTGAGTTGATGCTCCGTTTGAAATTCGTACCCTGAATGCTTTGGAGTGACACACCTCTGGAGCACCATCATGAATGTGTTGTATTTGGATTCAAGTTGGTGCGTTTAAACTGTTTTTTCCTGGTGAGCTCTCGAGCATATCCCATTGCCCTAATTGCTACAAGGCAAGTCTCCTCGTCTGGGATGTCCTCAAAAGCTGTGGCCGAAGGCCTGCTGTTAGCTTTTGGCAGTCTGAAAATTATTCTGAGGCGATTGATAGGAATATCGACTGTGTATTCATCAACCTCAGCATGGATGACTTCTTGCCCCCTGTCATTTGTACGGACATCACACGTTTTCCAAAATTGTTGGACACAGAGCTCAGGTACATGTGTGCCGGTGGTGGATGGGTTGTATGTAAGAAGGTGGTTTAAAGATTGTATTTTCAGGATTTCAATAACAATGGGGTAGGTAGGATTTTTGAATTGGTTAAGGTCAATGTAATGGTTGTTGTCATGAGCCCTTGAACTTAGGAACGCGGCTTGGGACATTATCTTCTCAGGCTGAAGTACTACTTGAGCCATCTTATCTGCACAGATAAATAAAATGAATAAGTCAAAGATATAGAGATATGCAAACAGATACCATTCAACTTTGTAGAACCTTTGAATTGTGGTCAAAGTTCAGTGAATGAAACAAAGTTGACCAATTTTGACCAAAACTATCAAGTTGGAAAAATTTGATAAAACTCCATCTCTAAGACCCTCATTGTGTACATGTGATTTTAAGTATAAAAAATTTGTTTTAGCAACAAACAACTTTGTAGTACTTGAGTATAGGCCAAAAATCATCATAACACCCTCTTTAGAACCAAAAAGTGAATTTCAAGTATAAGTTCATACACCTCAAGAACTCGAAGAACACTTTGTGAGATTTTTGAAATATTTTTGCACCAAAGTGTTCCCCATATGTTCCTAACACCCATCACAAACTTAGATTGAACAAACAAGTTTGTTTCGTGTCCCAAAAATCAATCCAAAGTCTCGAACATGTCTATCGCTAATGGATATTCTAAAGCCAAAACTCACTATTTTAACTCAAAATTTTCAAAATGTAATCCGTACAAGTTGTTACCTATATGATCACGAGTGTTTTGACACTAAAAGTGTAAATTTTGGTAGCGTAACGAGGGGATTCGTGAAATCAAGTAACCAAAAACGAGAGAGTTTGTATAATTTTGAATTTCAATTGAGTGAATGAACTGATTGGATGGATGGAACGGTTATAAAGTTAATGGGACACATGTCATGTTCTGATTGGACCATCTACGGTAAGAAACCCGGCTTATAGAGGCAATCGCATGGTAATTCTATGTGGCTGATAGAACCAAGCGATTGACCTCAAACCTTAGCTGAAATGCTAACACAGGTAAATCGCATGAGATTCCTCTTTGGTTTGTCTATCACATGCGATTGCCACTTGGTTCACAGTTGCTTCCACTTGTGTTATATCGCATGCGATTGGCCTTATGTTCACAGTTCATGTGAATGACTGTTTATCCTATGCGATTGACTTGTTTACCGTTGTTCAAGTTTCAATCCATGAGATTGACCTTTCTTGTATGTAAACCAAGACTTAGAAAATTTTGTTCTTTGAGTTCAAGAAATCCCATGCGATAGAAGCATAGTATGCGATTGTGTTCATTCGAACACAACACTTAACAAATTTTCTGAAAATTCAAAGTATCTGGATTTTGAGAATTAAGAAAATGCTTTCCTCAGATATCGTGATTTAAATTTTTGCTTGACACACTCCCCCTAGACTTTTGCATATGTTTTTGAAAATTTTCAAAATCTTAGGATATGTGTCTTTTGCATCTGTAGCTGCTTCTTGAACTCATCCCATAACTCCTTGGCAGTGGCTAAGCTATCTATCTTAGTATAGATTTCTAAGGAGAGTCCCTGCTTTAGATAGTACTTAGTCAACCGTTCAGCCTTTTCGGTTTCATTTCCATTTGTAGTAAGTTCCTCTGCTGTCTTCTCTCTTTCATGACGAAGGATTGGGGGATTGTTGGTTGGGTCAGCTTCTACAACCTTCATATACTTAGTGTTTCCTTTGTGGATACAATCTATCATTTTATCCCCATATACCTCATTATGCTCCAGGAAGTCCATAAACCTTCCTTTCCAAACATTGTATTCTCCTCGAAACAAAACAGGAGGTTCTGTATCGGTGCCAATGGACATCATTTCGTTTTAGCTTGACATAATGAGTGTTTTGTAAGAAATGATCGTTTACTTGTTTGAATGGGTTGATTGTTCGAAAACTTTTGTTGATTACAAAGAATAAGATTATTCTCAAGCTTGTTTGAAACTTTAAGGTGATTATTGAGGAATTAAGTCAATTTAATTCAACTTTGAATTAGATCTTGTAAAGATTATATTCAACTTTGAATTAGATAGAATTAAGTTAATTTAATTCAACCTTGAATTAGATCCGGTTTAGATTAAATTCAATTTTGAATAAGATTTTAAAGTTTAAAGTTCGATTGTCCTCTTGTTCAATAAGTCAAGTCTCAAAAAGTTCAACACTTGTCCAATATATTCAAGGAGTGTGAATGGTTTTGTGCAATTGATCATATCTTCTTGAAGACAAATGGACAGTGTAACGACTTGATTGTGAGCTAATGAGTGACCAATAGCATGCGATTGATCCCTGTAGCATCAAACACATAGACATAAGTTAGTAATGCCAATCGAATGCGATTGCCTATCAAGTCAGGAATTTGACTGCGATTGCCTTTGGTGTGTTAGAGAACCAAGTAACCAAGAACCTTTGAATCGCATGGTTAGATCAATGTAGTTGATAGAACAAACTGAGAATCACTGAATCGCATGCGATAGGACTAATGTGGCTGATAGCTTAATAGAGTAACACTTGGGATCTTAGCTTGGAATCTCTATAAGCCGCATAAGCCACCAATAGCATACCTTGTGGATCCGGCTTATAGGATCTCAGATGTCACTATCAGATCTGTTGACCTTACTCTTTATGGTGTCTACCCGCTTGTACCTTGATTGGTATGGGTTGTAACCCTTTAAATAACCCAAAGAAATGGTAGAAAAAAGTATTGTTTATACCTAAATGTGTTCTACACTTGGGAATCACTGTGTTAACTTTGGTATACCACTAGAACTCGAACCATTCTTGAAGAAACCGTAGATTTGAATGCTTTGAAGAACCCAAATGCTTGTTCTTCACCTTGAGCTTAAAATCTTCGAGATGGAGCTTGTATTTTTCGAACAATAACGAGCCAAAGAACAAGTTTGACTCTGATACCAATTGATGGTCCCTTAATGTAAGGAAGAAGCAATGCTAAAGATTAATTTGTTTGTGTTTGTGTGTGTGAATCGGTTTTAGAGAGAGAGCCGAGAGCTAGAGAGGAAAGACACAAACAAGAGATGATAATAATGCAAAGCTTAATTCATTTCAAGGAGGCAAATGCCTTTTATAGCATTTGCCTAAGTTTACAATATTGACATATTGCACCCTCACTTTTATAATCTAACAAAGATCCTAACCCTCTTTAGGGTTTAGGGGGGTTGTGTTCAATATGTTTCCACTTTAGGATTGAACCCGTAGAATCAAACCCAGGGATAGACTAGTTTGTGCCTTAAGTGGTTTAGTCAGATCAAAAACCCTTCAGTGGTATCAGAGCCTCGGCTTTATGATCTATAGCTTCTAGTTTATTTGGTTTTTACTTTTAAGGTTTGTTCTTGATACCCTACTTGTTTCCGGTATAAATCAAAAATCAGAAAGGGATGTCAAAACAGTTTGTTTTTTATTATCCAATTATTAAAAGATTTAATCCTATTGATCAGAGAGTTTAAACATGTAGTTTGAACGGTTGAAGGATTACAACTTTTTAAACAAGTTTTAATCAAGAAAAATTAACAGTTTGTTTATTTGGCAAAAACCTAGTTCAACTAGTTAGTTGATTCATTTGATTTTATTCTTCTTCATCTTGTTTCTTTAAAAAAATCGAAAACCAATGAGATGATCAAAACAAGTTCATGTTTTTCATCTAGAATACAAAAAGGTTCTTTTTAATCAGATAAGTTTAAACAAGTTCCTGTTTAAACGGTTAAAAGATAAGACATTTTTATTAAAAACTTATCTTGACCAAGGGTTTAAACAAGGTTTTTGTTTAAAGGTTAAATTCTAGTTTTAAGGTTATTAATTATTAGTGGGGCAAAGTTTTGGGTTGCATTAATAACTAAGAGGTTTTTGTTTTTGTGATTAAATCCACTTTTAATGAGATTACTAAAAATTAGTTTTGTTTTTAATAGTAAAAAGGATTAAGACTTAAAAGTTTTTGTTTTGATCAGAAAAAGGAAGACCACCACCACCGCCGGTGGCAAGTCGATGGCAGCCCAGGATCGGCGGTCGCAGGCCAACGGCAGTCAAGGGCGGCGATCGTCGGTAGAATGTCCAAGTGATCGGCGGCGATCATCGGCGGCGTGATTGTTGGGGTTCGTGGTTGAGCGCAACGGAAGCAAACATGTACAAAATCGAATTTTAAAACATGAAAAGGAACGACATGGTGAACTCCAAATGTGTACCAAGCTCTACAACATAGTTTTGCAACTTAAAACAGAAAAGCGAAAAGAGAAATATACCCTTGATGTCTCTGGTTGTTGATGAAACAAGATCACTCGAGAAGAAGACCTCTTTTTTCGACTATGCAAGTCCACCCCGAGAAACGCGTGATCTTCTTGTACTAGAAAGCTTTGAATATCAATCAACACTTGAAGATATTCTCTGGAACAACTAACCAAGACCTCCAGAAGTTGCACTCTTGAACTCTCTCTTTAGAACACTTAAGAACACTCACAAAGTTTCTATGTGTTTTGGTTTGCACTAGCCAAAAAGCAAAGAGGAAAGGCAAATGAGTCTCTTTTATAAACTCCAAGATGCTCTTTTTCTGCCCCAAAGCCGGCCAAGAGAGTCATAATTATAAGAACATGCATTGGTGGAGAGTGGAGGTGAAAAGAATAAAGTTGTAATCTGTGAGAAGGGTTAGCGCCGCTACCCGCCCAGGGATAGCGCTGCTAGCCGCCCAAAGTTAGAGCCGCTAAAGCGGGTGAGTTAACGATGGTAGAGATAGCACCGCTAACTCTGGGCAGATTACCAACTATGATTATTTATCCTTTATCACCCTCCTTTTAGGTTGTTGTCATGATCAACCCTGGCGTGTGACCCGATAGGCCCATACATCATCGGCAGTGACCAATTGGCGTACGTGCATCAGTGGGTATTCACCGTACCCAGTGCATCACAGAGAAAGAGTGGCCCCTAGTATGACATCTTTGCCCCCAAGTCAGTATGGGTTTTGTCTTCACAAAAACCAAACTTCAATCTGTATGAATTAGTCCTATAGATAAGGGATCAAACATCCTTTTGTTTCACGATATCCAAGTGAACACGAGACATGGTGCTAACTCATTCTCCATTCGTTCACGATTATGTTGCTCGATCTAGATTAGTGGTGACCAAAATATATAAGTTTCAATCGATCATAAATCATTGCAAGCTTTGAGCATGGCCATGCATTCTGGTGTCAGCGACCAATCATCGAGGGGCCCAGGGATATCTCTCTAAACAGAGGAATAAATTCCTTTGACTACACTGCCCACCACGTTGACCATACTCTGCCTTACTACTCCCTTTATAACAGCCAGTTACGGACTGCGTTTGAAAGTAACCAAAACAAAGCAGGCCAAGGTGATGCAGACACATGCATCTCCAGTATAAGGATGAACTGATATTATCATCCTGATTCACTCATGACAAGTACCATAAAGTGAAATCAGGTATGGGTTGTCCAGTCACTTGAACATTTCAAGTACAGGCGAAGTATTGCGCCCCCGTGTACCAATCACCATTGGACACATGACCAATCACTTCCCTCAGTCTTAGTTCAGACTTCCTTCCCAAGAAGAATGACCGACTGTGCACATTTAGAATGTTAACACATTCAGGGAAAAGTAAAACATGCTAAGTTGGAACACATTAAAGATTTAAAGAAATACCCGCAACCTGCGCATTACTAAATCTCCATTTAATAATCGATAAATACAATAAATACAATACTGCTTAATGTTCCCAAAAGGGTAAATACATCAAATATACTAACCAAATACAAATACATGATCAAACCAAATCGCTAGCAAATATAATCCCAATTGCATGTGTGTGAGCATCGTGCTTTGCTTGCGACAATGGTTTGGTGAACGGATCCGCCACATTGCTATCCGTGTGTACTCTGCTAATGACAATGTCTCCACTATCGACCACGTCCCGGATGTAATGATACTTCCGTGGAATATGTCTCGTACGTCGGTGAGACCTTGCTTCCTTCGCTAGAGTAACCGCACCCTTGTTGTCACAAAATACCTCAACAGGGTCGGCAATACTAGGAACCACTCCCAGATCTTGGATGAACTTCCTCATCCAAATAGCCTCCTTCGCAGCTTCACTGGCCGCAATATACTCCGATTCGGTAGTAGAATCGGCCACAGTGTCTAGCTTGGAGCATCTCCAGGAAATAACATCACCATTTAATAGGAACACGAACCCCGATTGAGATCGGCAGTCGTCCCGATCGGTTTGGAAGCTGGCGTCGGAGTAACTAATTACCCTAAGCTCTTCCGCACCTCCATACACTAAGGACATCTCCTTTTTCCTCTGAAGATACTTAAGAATGTTCTTCACTGCCGTCCAATGTGCTTCACCAGGATTGGCTTGATATCTACTTGTCATACTCAATGCACAAGATACATCAGGCCTAGTACATAACATGGTGTACAAGATCGAGCCTATTGCCGAAGCATAAGGGACTCGCCTCATTACTTCCCGTTCCTCTGGGGAACTCGGGCTTTGAGCTTTGCTCAACACTAAACCATGTAACATAGGTATGAACCCTTTCTTGGAGTCCTCAATCCTAAACCTTTTTAGGACCTTGTCAATGTATGTACTCTGGCTTAAGCCTATCAACCTACGGGATCTATCTCTATAGATTTTAATCCCTAGAATGTAAGCTGCATCCCCAAGATCCTTCATTGAGAAACAACTCCCTAGCCAGACATTTACACCTTGAAGAGTTTAATACGTAGAATATCATCTACATAAATAACTAGGAATACAACTACACTCCCACTAGCTCTAATGTAAACGCATGGCTCATCCTTGCTTTTAGAGAAGACAAACTCTTTGACTTTCTCATCGAAGCACAGGTTCCAGCTCCGAGAAGTTTGTTTAAGCCCATAAATGGACTTCTTGAGCTTGCAGACTTTATCCGGAAACTCTGGATGTACAAAACCCTCAGGCTGTGTCATATACACCTCCTCTGAAAGTGTTCTATTAAGGAACGCGGTTTTGACGTCCATTTGCCAAATCTCATAATCATGAAATGTGGCAATTGCCAAGAGTATCCGGATAGACTTCAACATGGCCACCGGGGGAAAAGGTTTCCTCATAGTCTACACCATGAGTTTGAGTGAAACCGTTAGCCATCATTTGCGCTTTGAAGGTGTATACCTTGCCATCCACGCTGATCTTCTTCTTGAAGTCCTATCTGCACCCTACGGGTTTGCACCCCGGCACGGGATCAACCAAGTCCCAGACTTGATTATTCGACATGGATTGAATCTCGGATTCCATTGCTTCTTTCCACTTGGCGGACTCAGGGCCCACCACAGCGTCCCGGTATTTGGTAGGCTCATCAGAGACCACTACCATGTCGGTGCCCTCAGATATGTTAAAACCATATCTCTCTGGCTCGTGCCGGCTTCTACCAGATCTTCTAAGATGCAATGAGTTTACATCATCTTCAGCATCATCATGCTGAGAATCAACCCTTGCAGGTTGTGAGTTAGTCCCAACATCAGGTTCTACATTGGCAGGTTCTTGAACCTCTTCAAGATCAACCCTCCTCCCACTAGCGTCTTTGGATACCAGCTCCCTCTCAAGGAAGACCTCCCTTCGAGCAAAAACCACTTTGTTTTCCAAAGGTTTGTAGAACAAATATCCCATCGACCCAGCAGGATAACCAACGAAGTAGCACCTTGCCCTGGGCTCCAATTTGTCCTCAACCTTACGTCTCACGTAGGCAGGACAACCCAAGACCTTAAGATACGAGATGGATGGAATCTTTCCACATCTCATACGGTGTACTCTTAACCTTATTTGTTGGTACAAGGTTAAGGATTCTACCAGCCGTTTCAATCGCGTATCCCCAAAACGTAACGGGAACATCTGCTCGAACCATCATTGACCGAACCATATCCAATAATGTCCGGTTCCTCCTCTCGGCGACACCATTTAACTGTGGCGTCCTAGGAGGGATCAATTACGAGACAATCCCACAATTTCTCAGATGGATACGAACTCAGAACTAAGATATTCACCGCCTCTATCAAATCGTAGTATCTTAATTCTTTTCCCTAGTTGATTCTCCACTTCATTTTGATATGTCTTAAATACCTCAAAGGTATCCGACTTTTGTCTTACTAAGTAGACATACCCGTATCGACTATAATCATCAATAAAGGTAACGAAGTAGCGGGAATGATCTCTTGTGGCATGCTTGAATGGGCCACACACGTCCATGTGTACGATACCCAACAAGTCTTGCGCCCTTTCACACACACCGGTAAAGGGTACTTTGGTCATTTTACCCAATACACAAGATTTGCATACTTCATTAGACGCGTGGTCAAATTATTCCAAGATCCCATCCTCTTAGAGCTTGACGATGCGTTTCTTGTTTATGTGGCCTAACCGACCATGCCATAGAGATAATTTATCCATAACATCTTTGGACTCTGAATCAACATTCATGATTGCTCTATTGTTTTGCAAGCTTACGCTTGTCTCATATATGCCATGACATGGAAATGCTTTAAAGTAAAAGACATGATCTTTGTAACATAAAATGCTACGATTCTCAAACTTAAAATAAAAACCAATGTCATACAAGGAAAATAAAGATAAAATGTTTCTTGCCATGCAGGGCGAATAAGATACATTATCTAAAACAATAGATGAGCTGGATGGAAAGGCAAGCTCAACATTTCCTATCTTCTCAACCGGGACAATCTCTTTGTTTCTCATGATGAGATCCATCTCTCCATCAACCAAGTCCCTACTTCTTCTTAGTACCTACACATTATTACAAACGTTAGTACCATACCCGTTGTCTAAAACCCACGCGTTAGAAGTAGAAGTGTTATGGAGTTCAATCATGTACATACCGGAGGCAGCGCCACCTTTTGTTCATAGCGTCTTGAGCTCTTCCAAGTACTTGGGGCAACTACGCCGGTAGTGTTTCTACTCCCCGCAGAATAAGCAGGTTGCCTCTTCCGGTGTGGTGGTGGAAGCCACTTGTTTCCCCTTCTGCTCGGGGTTAGGGCTTGATTTGGGCTTTGACGATTTTGCCTTGGCCTTCTTCTTGCCCTTTCCATTTGAGCCGGAAGTGGGCTGCTTCCGTTTCCTACCACCTTCGTTAATGGCAAGGACGGCAGTGGAGGTGGAGGGCTTTGCTTTGGCAAGTTCGGACTCGGTAGTCTTGAGCATGCCTTTCAATTCCATAATAGTTTTATCCATACTATGCATATGGAAGTTCACAATGAACGGTCCATATGACGGAGGCAAAGATTGGAGGATTATTTCAACCGCCAACTCCTTCCCTATGGGAAAGCCCAACTCCTCAAGCTGATACACGTACCCTTTCATCTTTAGGACGTAGGTGCTAAGTTTGCCGCCCTACGGCATCTTACAACCGACAAAGGCCTTGACACACTCATAAAGCTCTTGCAGTGCTTGCTGTTGGAACATGTCATTCAGCAGAGAAATCATCTCAAACGCATAAGGCAAGTGACATCATTAGGGTCACAGACACGCTTTTCATACGCGTCCCTTACGGCCCTTGGCGCATTGACTGCCGGCGCCTCCGGAAGAGGTGACTCAAGGACCTCTAGCTTCATTTCTTGGCGTAGGATGATTCGCAAAGTCCTATGCCAATCCATAAAGTTTGGCCCCGTGAGCTTTTCCTTCTCCAAAAACGGACGGAGTGACATGTTTGTGGTGTTGGTGTTGCTAATATATGCCATCTACAAGCAAAGTACGAGTTTGGTTAGTTATCACGTATTAAATCCTTGTTAAATAATTATCCAGTTGTTTATAAAACAAATTATCTTAACAAGGGCTAAGAACCTACAAATACTCCAATCCATGACGGGTTTGCCGCGGATCACTTCATGGAGCTATTTTAGGCCTGTAAAATTTTTACCGATTGTAGTCCGCGACTACAACTCTTAGACACTTGCGGAATCCTAGGTACTCATAGCACCTATTTGGCATTTTGATCCCTCCACACCAATTCCTCATTAATCAATTTTGATAGCTCGGCTAGAGCTCGAAAACTACCAACGCGTTTTAAGTCTTGGAATTGTAAATTGTCCGTCAAGATACACGGTGGTACTCTAGCCCAATGGCCGGCTCGGCTAGAGCTCGACAACCGACCTTGCGAGTTGCCACACGCGCCTTCTACACAGTTACACCAAACTGATCTCGGCTAAAGCTCGACGACCAATCTTGTTTCACTATATTCGGGCAGTGTCATCTTACGGGTGGTGTGAGATTTACTTTTTGAAAAACGGGTATTGGTTTTTCCGGTTAAAACATTTTTAACCATTTCTTATGTATGTGGCGCGAGGAGTTTGTAAACCAATTTAAAAAACTCTTTGGTTTTATTATTTTGAAAAATTTTCTAGCATGCGAAGATCCTTAACAACCATGCAAGAAATAAACAAAATAAAACCAACCACGCATGCAATATGAGTCCGGTAACGAGCCATAAAACCCTATGCATCTTGCCCATGAGCCAATGGGAAAGACAAAGTCTACTAAGGACAAAACCAAGACTTTGATGTGTGCTCTCCCACTTGATCCATTGCGTCTCCCACTGACCTCCGGATCCAAGTTTTCCAAGACACCCTCCATGGTCCTTGTTAGTTGATTCGGTCTCCCTTTTGCAATTTACAAATTTAAAAGGAAATGGCATGCAAGCCACTATTTACTATTCTAAGCTAATACTACAAATTACAAGGAATAGAATTTGGCATGCAAGCCTTTAAATATACAAACCAATGTGTTACAAATCACCAAATGAATGAATAAATAATTTAAACAACCAAACACATCACATAGGTCTAAGAGGCTCAAAAGTGTTACCGGACACAAATATTACAACCACATACAAATACTAAGGCATGGTGTGCCACACAAGACCATGCAAATCTTATATGTCTTGATTAAGATTATCTAAACACTCAAGGCACTAATAATCCTGTGTGCATATGCATTAGGAACGTCAAATAAGTCAAAATTCCATATTCATATATACACAATGTAAGTATATGCAATTAACCATTTACATGCGTAAATGTTAATTCACATATAAATACACCAACCAAGACATAAGGCAACTTAAACATATAATAACCAAAATTCTGGAATAATTCCAGAAAGTACAAATGAGCTAAAAATCCAACAAAATTGATTTATGGCAAAATTTGCATTCTGCCAGTTAAGAGTTAGCGCCGCTAACCATAAAGGGTTAGCGCCGTTAACTCAAGGTTAGCGCCGCTAAAGCCAGAAGACTTAGCGACTGCTACCGATGGTTTAGCGCCGCTAACATAGACTGGTTAGCGCCGCTAAACCCTGGACAGAACCAAAAATCACATTTTTCGGATTTTTTAAACCACCAAGAGCAAAACTAGTGTAGATGTGGCTCTGATACCACTGTTGGGGTTCGTGGTTGAGCGCAGCGGAAGCAGACATGTACAAAATCGAATTTTAAAACATGAAAAGGAACCACATGGTGAACTCCAAATGTGTACCAAGCTTTACAACATATTTTAGCAACTTAAAACAGAAAAGAGAAAAGAGAAATATATCCCTGATGTCTCTGGTTGTTGATGAAACAAGATCACTCGAGAAGAAGACCCCTTTTTTCCACTCTGCAAGTCCACCCCGAGAAACGCGTGATCTTCTTGTACTAGCAAGCCTTGAATATCAATCAACACTTGAAGATATTCTCTGGAACAACCAACCAAGACCTCCAGAAGTTGCACTCTTGACGTCTCTCTTTAGAACACTTAAGAACACTCACAAAGTTTCTATGTGTTTTGGTTTGCACTAGCCTAAAAGCAAAGAGGAAAGGCAAATGAGTCTCTTTTATAAACTCCAAGATGCCCTTTCATTGCCCCAAAGCCGGCCAAGAGAGTCATAATTAGAAGAACATGCATTGGTGGAGAGTGGAGGTGAAAAGAATAAAGTTGTAATCTGTCAGAAGGGTTACCGCCGCTACCCACCCAAGGATAGCGCCGCTAGCCGCCCAAAGTTAGCGCTGCCAAAGCGGCTGAGTTAGCGACGGTAGAGATAGCGCCGCTAACTCTGGGCAGATTACCAACTATCATTATTTATCCTTTCTCACCTTCCTTTTAAGATGTTGTTAAGATCAACCCCGGCGTGTGACCCGATAGGCCCATAAGTCATTGGCAGTGACCAGTTGGCGTACATGCGTCAGTGGGCATTCTCCAACAGTGATATGCGGCAGTGGCGGGACGAGGCTACGGCCCAGATGCGACAGCCCATTCAGTCCATAAGGGCAATCGGCCCAGGAGGGTTTTTTGGCCCAGGTGGTTTTCGGCCCAGGAGGGTCCTCGGCCCAAAAGGTTGTCGTCCCAAATAAGCTTTTCCGGTTAAGTACAAGGTTATTAATTTTTAAGTTCTCAAATTAATAAGTGTTTTATTTGAACTACTATTTTTGTATATTTTAACTAGTTTAGTTGAAATATATAGTTCTTGAATGTTTATTAATCACGGCCAGTTGAGACGTTATAAGTAAACTCCAAAAGTAAGTTTATATAAAGAGAAAACGAAACAAGATGTCGTTATTTAAATAGTTATAAAGTTTTGTCGCGTTTTAGTTTTTTGGAAAAGCTAGTCAAAAACTCGACATTGGAATAATTCCTTTTTGAATAAAGTTATGTTTTTCCAAAGTTTTTGGAAAAACTACTTTGGTCAAGTTAATTTAAAAAACTTAGAAGATTATAATTCTCATTTTTTATTAATAGTTATTAGTCAAAAGGATGGATGAGAATAGTTAAACGAATCAGTTTTTGAGTGTAACGCTTTTATATCGTTTATATATATAACTACGTGGTTGTTATATATATATTGCTTACATTTATGTTCTAGATGTTGGAGTTGTTGGGGTTCTATGTACACAGCAGAAGCAACAAGGTACAACAGACAAAGCATAAAGTACAAGTAATCAAAGCATAAAACCCCAAACCATGGACCAAACTCTATAGCTAACTCAAGCAACATGAAAAACAGAAAGAGAAGAGGTTATACCCTGCTCCTTAGCTCCAGCAACTTGAAGTTGTGGTGGTGATGACAAGAAAGCAAAGAAGCTTTCCTCTAATGAAGTCCACCCTGGGTATTGTCCTCTCTCCTTGTACTAGCAAGCTTGGATGATCTTCTTCCAGTAGAAATCACCACAAGAACAGCCACCAATATGCAGGAATTCGGATCTCCTCTTGGCACTCACAAGAACACTCTAAAAGTTCTCTCAAGACTAAGTGGGTGTGAGTTTTTGCAAAAGAATAGAATGAAAAGCAAATGGGGTTATTTTATAAAGCCAGAGATGCCACTTCCTCTCCCAATGCCGGCCAAGAGTTCTCGAGAAGAAAGCCACATGCATTGGGCAAGAGTGGAGGTGGAGAATCTAATCATATGCATGCAGTCTGACAAAATTCCGCGCCGCGTGCCCGTAAGGTTCCGCGCCGCGGAATCTCCGCGTCGCGTATCCTTAAGTGCTCCGCGTCGCGTTATTTGCCAGCACATCAATCTTTCCATTTTGATACCATTGGTCCCTCCATCTTTTAGGCTGTCGAGATAGGTCCCCGGTGTGTGACCCAATTGGCACATACATTATCAGTAGTGATACTTATGGCGTACGTGCGTCAGTGGGCATACTCCAACAAACTCCCACTTGCACATGACACACCGTACCCTAAGACCACAGACAAAGAGCGGCCTCTAGCAAGGCATCTCTGCCCCCAAGTCAGCATGGGTTTTTGTCAAAAACCAAATCCAGAATCAGTTACGAAATGGTCCTATAGATAAGTGATCATTTATCCCTTCGTTCGCGATATCCGTGTGAACACGAGACATGGTTAAATGTCAATCTCCAGATCGTTCACGATTATGTTTCTCGATCTTGATTGATGGTGACCCAAAAACTAGTTGCAATCGATCAAACATCATTGCAACTTGAGCATGGCCATGCATTTTACGTCAGCTATCAATCATCGAGGGGCCCAAGGATATCTCTCTAAAACTAGAGGAACAAATCCCTTCGACTACATTGCTCCGCTACATACATCATATTTTACCTAAAAGCTCCCTTTATAACATCCAGTTACGAACTGCGTTTGAAAGCAATTAAGGCAAAGTAGATCCATGCTTTGGAACACATGTATTTCCAGTCTAAGGACAAAATGATATTATCATCCTGACTTACTCGTGACAGAAACCATGAAGTAAGTTCAGGTGCGGGTCATCCAGTCACTTGGCCATTGCAAGCACAGGCGAAGTGTTGCGTCTCTTTTATCCAATTCATTATTAGATAGTGACCAAACACTTCCCTCAGTCTTATCTCAAACTTCCTCCCCATGAAGAATGACCGACTGTGGACATTTAGAATGAAAAAGCATTATGGGAAGTATTAAACATGCTAAGATGGAACACAGTAAGGATTCATAAAATATTCGCCCTCAGCGTATCATTAAATCACATTTAATAATCAATATAGAATGAAATACAATACTGCTTAGCGTTCCCAAAGTACAAATACAAATCAAACATAAACCAAACATTACACTCAAACCAAGTCACTTGCGAATCTAACACCTATATCTCTAGTGTGAGAATCATGTACAGCTTGTGACAACAGTTTAGTGAATGGATCAGCCAAATTGCCCTCCGATGCTACTCTGCTGATGGCAATATCACCACTCTCAATAACATCTCTGATGAAGTGGTATTTGCGAGGAATGTGCCTCGTCCGCTTATGAGCCCTTGGTTCCTTAGCTAAAGCCACCGCACCCTCATTGTCACAGAAGATCTCAATACGGTCGGATATGCTAGGAACCACTTCAAGATCCTGGATGAACTTCCTCATCCATACCGCCTCTTTAGCTGCTTCACTAGCCGCAATGTACTCCGACTCGGTAGTTGAATTAGCTACGGTGTCTTGCTTGGAGCTCCTCCAACTTATAGCACCACCATTGAGAAGGAACACGAACCCCGATTGTGATCGGCAGTCGTCCTTATCAGTTTGGAAGCTAGCGTCAGAGTAACCATGTACTCTAAGCTCTTCCTTACCACCATATACCAAGAACATCTCCTTTGTCCTCCGAAGATACTTGAGAATGTTCTTGACCGCAGTCCAATGGGCTTGCCCGGGATTAGCCTGATATCTACTCGTCATGCTCAAGGCACACGATACATCAGGACGAGTGCATAGCATGGCGTACATGATTGATCCTACTGCCGAAGCATACGGAACCCTCTTCATTACTACAAGTTCCTCCTTGGAACTAGGACATTGAGACTTGCTCAAAGTCACTCCATGCAACATAGGGGTGTTACCCCTCTTAGAGTCCTCCATCTTGAATCGCTTCAAGACCTTGTCTACATATGCACTTTGGCTAAGCCCTAATAGCCTTTTAGATCTATCTCTATAGATCTTTATGCCCAAGATATACGCCGCATCTCCCAAGTCCTTCATAGAAAAACAACTCCCAAGAAAAGTCTTAACCTCTTTCAAGGTTGGGACGTCGTTTCCAATAAGTAGAATATCATCTACATATAGGACAAGGAATACTACAGCGCTCCCACTAGCCCTGACATATACGCATGGTTCATCCTTGCTTTTTGAAAATCCAAACTCTTTGATTTTCTCATCAAAGCACAGGTTCCAGCTACGAGATGCTTGTTTAAGTCCATAAATAGACTTATTTAACTTGCAGACTCTATCAGGATACTCAGGATGTACAAAACCCTCGGGTTGTGTCATAAACACCTCTTCATTTAGCTTCCCGTTAAGGAAGGCGGTTTTTACATCCATTTTCCATATCTCGTAATCATAAAACGCAGCTATGGCCATGAGTATTCGGATAGACTTCAACATGGCCACTGGTGAAAAGGTTTCTTCATAGTCAATCCTATGAGTTTGCGTGAAACCCTTGGCCACCAGTCGGGCTTTGAAGGTATCTACAGTTCCATCCATGCCGGTCTTCTTCATGAAGACCCATTTACATCCCACTGTCTTATACCCGGGTATAGGATCAACCAATTCCCATACTTGGTTATCCGACATGGATTGCATCTCACTCTCCATTGCTTCCCTCCACCTAGCAGACTCACTGCCCGCTACGGCTTCCCGGTAGTTGGTCGGTTCATCATGATCCACCAATAGGTCATTGCCCTCAGATATGAGAAACCCATATCTCTCTGGCTCTTGACGTGGTCTACCGGACCTACGAGGAATTAATGAAGTGTTGTCAGGTACCGACGCATTCTCTTGCTCAGTTTCAACCACATTAGGTTGATTGCTAGTGCCGACACTTGTCCCTTCCTCATTGGGTTCTTGAATTTCATCAAGATCAATCCTCTTACCCGATTGCATGGATATAAGTTCCCTTTCAAGGAACACGGCCCTTCTCGCGATAAACACTTTGTTTTCGGAAGGTTTGTAGAATAAATATCCCATGCCTCCGGTTGGATACCCAATGAAGTAACATCTTTCAGATCTTGGTTCAAGTTTGTCCTCTACCTCTCGTCTCACGAAGGCAGGACATCTCCAAACCTTGAGATATGCTATCTTTGGAGCAACTCCATGCCACATCTCATAAGGTGTCTTTTGGACTTTCTTTGTCTGTACGAGGTTAAGGATCCTTACCGCCGACTCGAGAGTGTACCCCCAAAAGCTAATAGGTACTTCCGTGCGACTCATCATCGTGCGGACCATATCTAACAATGTCTGATTCCTCCGCTAGGCGACACCATTCAATTTTGGCGTCCTAGGAGGAGTTAGTTGCGAAATAATCCCACAACTAACAAGATGATCACGGAACTCCGAGCTCAAGTACTCGCCTCCCTTATCGGAGCGGAGTACTTTGATAGTCTTGCCCAATTGATTCTGGACTTTGTTTTGGAATGTCTTAAAGACCTCAAAGGCCTCAGACTTTTGCCTAATCAAGTAGACATATCCATATCTACTGAAATCATCAGTAAACGTAACGAAGTATCTTGAGTTGTTCCTTGTAACATGCTTGAACGGACCGCATACATCCGTATGCACTATTTCCAACAAGCATTTAGCCCTTTCACCCACACCGGTAAAGGGTGACTTAGTCATCTTGCCTAATAAACAGGATTCGCATACTTCATTTGACTCGAGGTCAAAGGATTCCAAGATCCTATCCGATTGGAGCTTGGTGATGCGTTTCTCGTTTATATGGCCAAGACGACTATGCCATAAGGAAAACTTATCCAAATCATTTTTGGATCCAGAATCAATGTTCATGATTGCTCTATTATTTTCTATGTATGCATCGGCTTCGTATATACCACGACATTGATAAGCTTTAAAATAACAAACATCATTTTTAAAGCATAAGATAAAACCATTTTCAAATTTAAACAAATATCCATCGTCATACAAAGCATAGAATGATAAAATGTTTCTTGCCACAAGCGGCAAATAGCATACATCTTTCAAAATAATAGATAAGCCGGTCTTGAAAGTAAGCTCCACACTTCCTTTCTCTAACACTGGGACAACTTCTTTGTTTCCCATTGTTAGCTCCAACTCCCCATCTCTCAGCCTTCTACTTCCCTTTAGCACCTGCACCATATTACAAATGTGAGTGCCACAGCCGGTATCTAAAACCCAGCCATTAGATGTAGAAGTATGATGGAGTTCAATCACAAACGTACCTGAAGTAGAAGCGCCCGCTCCCGAAGCTCGTAGCTTCTTCAGGGCCTCCAGGTACTTAGGGCAGCTCCGGCGCATGTGTCCTTTAGCCCCGCAGAAGAAGCAAATCGCCTCCTCCGGAGTCTTAGCTTGAGGGATAAGTCCCTTCGGCTTCGGCTCCGGGGCAGGGTTCGGCTTGGGAGCCCCAACCTTACCCTTGCCTTTCCCTTTCGGGGTAGAGGCCGGTTTCTTCCTCTTCTTGGACTCATCCTCCTTGATGGCCAAGACGGGAACGGAGGTTGATGGCTTTTGCTTGGTCATGTTGGACTCGGCGGTCCGCAGCATACCATGCAATTCCATAAGGGATTTGTCCATCCCGTGCATATGATAGCTTACAACAAATTGATCATATGACGGTGGGAGAGACCGTAGAATCAAGTCTACCGCCATCTCTCTCGATATGGAAAATCCCAACCTCTCGAGGTGTTCCACCAACGCTTTCATCTTAAGAACGTGGTGGGACACGTTCCCGCCCTCATGCAACCGGCAACCGAGGAGGTCGTTGAGACAACCATACCGTTCTTGCTTGGCTTGTTGTTGGAACATGTCCGACAACTCGCGCATCATGTCATAAGCACTCAAGTGCTCCATCGACTTTTGCAAGTCGGAGCTCATAGTGCTAAGCATGAGGCAAGTAACCTCGGTGATGTCTTTGAGGCGTTTTTCATAAGCCTCTCTAATGACCCTACTCGCGTTGGATGCAGGGACCTCGGGGATGGGTTCCTCGATGGTGGCCAACTTGTCCTCATGACGGAGGACAATCCGTAGTTGCCGTGACCAATCCATAAAATTAGTCCCATCGAGCTTATCCTTCTCGAGAAAAACTCTTAAGGATATGTTTGACGTGGTGTGGTGGGTGCTAGTTGATGCCATATATAATAAGCAAAGTAGATTTGGTTAGTTTGATTTAAATCCTCGTTAAAATAATTACCCCAAATGTTTAATGAAAAACAACTATTTTAACAAGGGCTAAGAACCTTATTTCACCTTGCACCGTGACGGGTTTTCCGCGGATCACGTGGCAAAGTTATTTAGGCCGGAAACCATTGACAGATTGCAATCCATTATTGCAACTCTTAGTTCCCTGCGGGATCCTACTTGACAACCATTGTGCCAAGTTTGGCATGTTTGATCCCTACACACCAATCCCAAATTAATATTTTACATGACCTCGGCTAGAGCTCGACGACCATATGAAAGATTAATTTGAAATTGTAAATCAACCATCAAGATACACGGTGGTACTCTAGCCCAATGGTCGACTCGGCTAGAGCTCGACAATCGACCTTGCGAGTTGCCACACGCGCCTTCCACGCAGCTCATGCAAAGGCAATCTCGGCTAGAGCTCGACGATCAACCCTTACACGACTAGATTTGGGCGGTGTCATCTTATGGGTGGTGTGCGATTTACATTTAGAAAACAGGATTTTAGTTTTCCGGTTAAAAAACCATTTTGAGTTTGACTAACAAAAGAGACAATAACCAAAAGTTTTCACTAGTCGGATACTAAACCAATTTAAATCCGTTTGTTAATCAAGTGTGCGCGCGAGAGTTGTTAAACCATTTTTAAAACTCTTTGGTTTTATTATTTGTCAAAAATTGTCTAGCATGCAATAGTCCTACAACTCATGCATAAACAATATTTAATAAAACCATCACACGCATACATAAGGTTGGTAACCATGCCCCTAAAACCTATGTGTTTTTCCCGTGAGCCACTACGGGAAAAACAAGTCATCTAAGGACAAAAACTCCTTGACTTGGATGTGCTCCCACTAAACCCGCCACCTCCATTGGGCCTTCCGGATTTTGTGTTCGCCAAGACGTCACTCCATGGACTCCCGATGGTTGCTCCATATTACAATTACATAGAAAATTAAATAAATGGCATTCAAGCCACAAATCCTATTTTCTAGTACATATACATAATATGGAATATTTAAATGGCATGCAAGCCACAAAACTATTACATACCAAATAAATAAATAAATAAATTATCATTACAAACCATTGTGACCCAAAGTCACCAAATGAATGAATAATAAAACATACAACCAAACAACCACAAGGTCTAGGGCATTTTTCTAGGGTTACCAACAAAACAGGTTCACTAGTGAACAATTACAACAACAACATCAACAACATGGTGTGCCACACAAAGACCATGTAAACTTATGTATAATGGTTAAGATTATTTAAAACACTCAAGGCACAAAATAATCACATGTATTTATGCATTAGTAACACCAAACCAATTTTAGTGAAACATATTCATAAATACATAATGTAAGTATATGCAATTATTTATTTTCATGCCAAAATAATAATCCACATATAAATACACCAACCATTATACAAGGCAACTTCAAAACAAATTTTAATTTCTGGACAAAAATTCCTGAAACCAAAATCCAGTGCCAAAAACCCAAAAATAAATATTTTTTTTATTTAAAACAAAGTTAAAAAAAAACAGTTTGTACAGCAACATTCCGCGCCGCGGTTCCATAAGGGTTCCGCGCCGCGGAAACTGACGAACAGAATACAAGACTTATTATTTTCGGGTTTTTCAGGCCACTATGTGCTAAAGTAGTATAGAGGTGGCTCTGATACCACTGTTGGGGTTCTATGTACACAGCGGAAGCAACAAGGTACAACATACAAAGCATAAAGTACAAGTAATCAAAGCATAAAACCCCAAACCATGGACCAAACTCTATAGCTAACTCAAGCAACATGAAAAACAGAAAGAGAAGAGGTTATACCCTGCTCCTTAGCTCCAGCAACTTGAAGATGTGGTGGTGATGACAAGAAAGCAAAGAAGCTTTCCTCTAATGAAGTCCACCCCGGGTATTGTCCTCTCTCCTTGTACTAGCAAGCTTGGATGATCTTCTTCTAGTAGAAATCACCACAAGAACAGCCACCAATATGCAGGAATTCGGATCCCCTCTTGGCACTCAGAAGAACACTCTAAAGGTTCTCTCAAGACTAAGTGGGTGTGAGTTTTTGCAAAAGGATAGAATGAAAAGCAAATAGGGTTATTTTATAAACCCAGCTATGCCACTTCCTCTCCTAAGGCCGGCCAAGAGTTCTCCAGAAGAAAGCCACATGCATTGGGCAAGAGTGGAGGTGTAGAATCTAATCATTGCATGCAGTCTGACAAAATTCCGCGCCGCGTGCCCGTAAGGTTCCGCGCCGCGGAATCTCCGCGTCGCGTATCCTTAAGTGCTCCGCGTCGCGTTATTTGCCAGCACATCAATCTTTCTATTTTGACACCATTGGTCCCTCCATCTTTTAGGCTGTCGAGGTAGGTCCCCGGTGTGTGACCCAATAGGCCCATACATTATCAGTAGTGATACTTATGGCGTACGTGCGTCAGTGGGCATACTCCAACAGGAGTCTGCCCACTGACACAAGTATATTGGAGTTACTGCTGATGAAGTGCAAGCCTATTGGGTCACACGCCAAGGATTGATCCCGACAGCTTACTGATAAAGAGAGAAGGTCCAAAAATCAAATTGTTTGATTTTGGGGCTTCACGGCCGTGAGGGATGCTCCACAGGTCGTCAAGCCTACTGCCCTTACGTTTGAATTAACGACTCTCATACAGCTCGTGGAGTCTTCATGGGTCGTGAGAGGTCGTAGAGGTGGCGTCCTCACGAGTCACTCGGACGCGGCACGGGCGGTGAAGGACTATGGCCGGTCGTGGCGCATTTAGTCTTCACGGGCTCTTCACGGGCCGTGAGAGGCCGTGAAGGTCTGTCTGCATGAAATCGTGAATTCTGATTGAGCCATTTTGTGGTCCAATGAGAGATGGCTCTTGTATCCGGCCAAATGAGGCATTTGGGGTCTGGATCAGTTTAGTTCATGCATGAGACATTTTTCTCTTCACTCTCTCTCTCTCTAGAATCATACTCTCTTGGTACCATACATGACCTAAACACAATATACACTAAGTTGGTATTACTTGAGTGTTGTGTGAGCTCCATTGGTGTAAGAGGAGAAGCTTGTAGGCTGTCCCGGAAAGGTGGAGTCGTGGTGGACGTCCGCTTGACGGAGTACTAGCATACGGGGATCGAACAAACTTGGTGTGGATCAAGAAATAGAGGAGGACACACTTGGGTTCTCGGATTCATCCCATGTCGTGCATGTTCAGCCGATTTTGGAGCTTGTAAGGAGGTATATTTTCTGTCCTTCTTGTTCCTTTTAAGTTGCATTTTGTTTTGTAGAAGATCATCACTTTGGAACATGTTATGGACCCGTTTTTTTACCGTTTTTTTTAAATTTTGTTTGTGCTTCCGCTATGCCTTGCTCCATACCGTGTTCCAACAGTGGTATTAGAGCCAGGTTTGCAAACAAATTACACTTTTTGGCTTAAAAACCGAATCTGGACATTCTGTCCAGAATGTCTTCACGGGTCGTGAAGGCTTGTTCTTCACGGTCGTGAAGGCTCACGACCAGTCTCGTGGGGTGCTTGGTCGTAAAGGGTTTTTCACTGGTCAGGGTCGTGGAACTCATGGGCTTCACGGGCCATGACAGGCCGTGAAGGCTTATGGGTCGTGAAGGAGCTCGTGAACAGTATTTTTGTCCCTTTTGAAAAAGAAAATTGTTTTCGGTTTTAGCCTCCTTGCGATTCTGTTTTTCCAGAATCTGTCCAAAGTGTTTGGATTTTTCTAAAGCCCCATATGTGTCTTGATTCATGCATTTATATGTATTGGGTGATTTTTGGCATGAAATGCACACATGCATATACTTGTATTGTGTATATATGAATATGTATTCTCAAAGTGTTTGGGGTACTAATGCATATGTACAAGGATTGTTCACTTTGTGCCTTGAGTGTTTAGCTTGGTTTGAACAATCTTAATCGAGATACATTTCACACGGTTTTGTTGTCGCACACCGTTTTGTTGTTTGTGGTTTGTTGTTTGATCCGGTAACGCCTTGCCCATTAGACCTATGTGTTGGTTGTTTGGTTGTGTTTAATTATTCATTCATTTGGTGGTTTGTACCACAATTGGTTTGTAATAATTAAATTTATTCGGTCTTGTATTTTGTACTCTATTTTGGCTTGCATGCCGATTGCTTTTCTCTGTAATTGTTAGATTAGCTTAGATTAGCATTTTGCGGCTTGCACGCCGTTTATTTTCAAATATTTGTATGTATTTGTAAAAGAAGACCGAAGACAACCATCGAGAGTCATGGGGAGACGTCTCGGCTATGGTGGATCCGGAGGTTCATTGGAGATGACGGATTCAGTGGGAGCACTTCCAGCTGGGCCAAGTGGTTGTGTCCTTAGTTTGGCGTTGCTTTCCTCGTTTGGCTCACGGGTAAAGCACATAGGGTTTAGGGGCATGTTACCGGATATTACTTGTGTGTGGTTATTGTTTTGTTTAGTTTCTTGCGTGGTTGTTTAGTTTCTTCGCTCGCTTGAAAACTTTTCAAAATAATAAAACCAAGAGTTTTGAATTGGTTTACAAACCTCACGCGCCACAAGACCACTTTAAAAACAAAATCCCGTATTTACCAAATGTAAATCACTCGCCTCCCGTAAGATCGGTTTTGTTTAACTGTGTGGAAGGTGCGTATGGCAACTCGCAAGGGTCGGTTGTCGAGCTTAGCCGAGCCGGCCATTTGGCTAGAGTACCACCGTGTATCTTGACGGCCGATTTACAATTCCAAGACTTAAAACGCCTTGGTAATTGTCGTGCCCATACCGAGCTATCAAAGTGGATTAATGAGGAATCGGTGAGAGAAGGGATCAAACATGCCAAATGGGTGCTATGAGTACCTAGGATCCAATTGTGAAAGAGTTGTAATCTCGGATTACAATTGGTAAAGCGTTTATTTTAACGAGGATAATATCGAAACTAACTGAAACGTGTACTATTTTATAGATGGCAAATATTAACGACACCACACCAAACTTTAAACTTCGATTATTCCTAGAAAGGGAGAGACTCATAGGAGTAAACTTCGCTGACTGGTATCGTGTATTGAGGATTGTCCTCCGTCACGAGTCAAAGTTGCACATCCTTGAGGAACCCTTTCCAGAGCCACCTGCTACCAACGCGAACTGGGCCACGCGATACACTTTTGAGAAGCGTGTTAGAGATACACAAGATATTTCTTGTCTCATGTTATCGACTATGAGCTTTGAGTTGCGTCAGCAGCTTGAGCAATTGAGTGCGTATGACATGATAAACCGGGTAAAGGATATGTTCCCGCAGCAGGTTAGACAAGAACGGTTTGAGTGTATAAAGGCTTTGGTCGGTTGTAGGATGCAGGAAGGTGGGGATGTAAATGTCCATTTCCTTATGACGAAGGGATACATGGACCAGTTAGAGAGACTTGGACTTCCAATAGGGAGGGAGATTGCGGTGGATATGATCCTCCAGTCCCTACCCACGTCTTATGAGAAGTTTGTCAAGAACTTTCACAAAGACAATTTGGAAAAATCCTTGATCGAACTTCAAGACATGCTGAAGGCTGTTCAGTCTTACATGGTTGAGAAGGATCGTGTCTTGTCCGCATCCACTATGGCTACTAGGAAACAAGTAAGCAAGAAGGAGAAACTGACCTCAAAAGGAAAGTCTAGTGTGACTAGGTCATCCGTAATTGTGGAGTCGAAGGACAATGAGATTGTGCCTCAAGATGATGTTCCACATGGGGTAGTTTGCTACTTTTGCGGAGAAATTGGAAATTGGCGCCGTCACGCCTGCCCTAAGTGCTTGGAAGAGCTAAGTATCCTAAAGCGGAAGAACGTTAGCTCATCTTCAGGTACATTCATGATCAAATTCCATTGATCTTCTACTTCTAATGATTGGGTTTTGAACGCTAGTCAAAACGCTCACGTTTGCTACAAACTTGTTTGTTGCAAAGTGCAGGTGTTAATCAGAAGTAGGTAATGGATGCATGGAGAGCTGGATCTTAGAGAAGGGAAGCATGGTGCCTGTCCCTAACTAAAAGGATTGGAAGATGAGTCTTGCTATTCCATCCAGCTATACTATTACTTCATTTAGATCTTTGTCTTACGCCCTGCATGGCAAGAAGCATTGTATCTTATTTTCCTTTGATGACGATGAATATTACTTTGAATTAAGTTATTGTGGGTTCGAGTTTTATTTCAAAGTCTATTCATGTCGTGGCATTTGCAATAAGTTTTGCTTAAGAAGTAATAAAATGATTATGAATGATTATGGAATTGTTATCCTTATGAAATAGTTGATTTAACCATATAAACAAGACTTGCATCACCAAGGTCCATGTGGTTAGGAACTTGGAATCTTTTGACTTTGGGTCAATTGTTGATTGCAAATCTTACTTATAAGGCTAAATAACTAACATATCCTTCACTTGTGTATGTGAGAGGAATGAAAGCTTTTTGGTTTTCGTTTGCACGTTTGTGTAAAGACCGTTCAAGCAATAACATAAGGATTAACTATATATGATTTGTTACCTTTACCCATGACGGTAGAAGGAATGGGTATGTCTAATTTATTAAATGAGTGTTTGAAACCTGTGAGGTGTTCAAGACTCACCCTTAACATTTAAATTATAAAGAGGGCAAAAGGGAATAAAGATACTCAAATCTTGTGAGAAGTTGAGCATCTACATTCAAAATTTCTAAACCATCATAAGAATTGTGAGGTTGCCTCATAATTCACTTATCCTAGGATACATGTTTTACATGGATCGCTGAGTGGAGGAATGGAACATATTGGGTATGGTTCCGTCTTGATTGATTAAACTTAAGTAACCTGCTTGATAGGTGTACTTGAGTAGTGACGGGCAATGTTCTTGTTTTAAATCAACAAAGATGGTCGAATTAACATCTGAGGAGATTTGACTAGAAAGTGTTCTTTGCTTGTCAATCTCATAGATTAGAGTTATCCAGTCTACATTTAGTGGGAGATAGATGAACTTAAAGGATGCTAATGTATTTAATAGTTCTTCTAAGTTTCAGATATTCATTTCATATCCTTTTGAGAACCGGTTTTGGTTGCTCGAAAAGGGAAAGGAATAACTGAAGCATTCCAGTGGAAGAACATGAGATTTAAATAAAAGACCTGATGTTAACACTAGCATTCAATCAGAAGTGATTGAAACTCAACATGGCTATGGTGGAGTATCTGGCATAAAGTTATTACTTCTTCATTTGTCTGGTAAGAGTCGTCATAAGACCAGAAGAGTATAATTTATTATATCTAAGGACGATGACTTATTGATGATACGTGATGTATGCATCAACTACCGGAAGCTGCAGTGGGCCCTTGAGTCCGCTAAGAAGAGAAGTGTAATAACATAATATATATTCCATGCTGGATTTTCAAGTTTTGAACTTGGTTAATCCAACACCTAGGTTTTGACCTGACGGTGTATATAGATCTTTTGGATATGAGATCTGCATGGATAAATTTGTAGATAACTTCAAATACTGGCTGGTAGGAAATGATTTCATGATGATTGACCATGTGGTAGGAATCATATGAAAACATTCTCACAGTAGTTATGTTGAAGTTTAAGCAGATGCTTATGCCGTTTTATGGCAGTATGATGCAAAGACCGCATTCCATTATAGGAATGTTATAAGGAAGTGCTCACAACACTGTCCGAGGGTCTTTTACATCCGGAGTGTCCTTATGAAGGTCTACAAATATGGAGTCCTAATGGGCTTAAAGTAAATCTAAGTTTTGGAATCTTTTCTAAGAAAATCAAGTGGTTGAGTTTTCAGTAAGCAATGATGAAACTTGGATAGATGCCAGAGCTAGTGGGAGCACTGTTATAATCCTATTTGGTATGTCTAGAACATACTATGTTTTGGAGATAATGTCTTGATTTAGCTTGGCAACAAGCGTAAATTTAGAATTATGCGTCCATAATAAATATGGGATATTCAAAGAAGTTTATGGAATACAAGAAATATGAGTATATGTTCTTGTGGTGATGTAACTAGAAGAAGCTTAAAATGAGTTGCAACTCTTGTAATAGCTTCTACTTTAAAGGATAACCGCTGATCTTGATTGGGGTTTGTGATCCTTTTTGAAATATGGTGTTGTTAATTTACGTGTTACTTAAAGCATCGTTGACTCTATTGAGTTCTTTTGAGGCAATGAGGGTACGATGGCTTATACACGTTAATTTCTGTGGACCAAGCATTGTTTGCCTTATTGGGTTCTTTATGAAACAATGAAGGCATAACTGCTTGGACAAATGATCAAATCCCATCAATGCACACTTTAGAAGTGGTTGGTTGTAGTAAGGATATGTCACTGAGAACCAAGCATCGCTGACTCTATAAAGGTCTTTATGAATACTATGAGAGTACGATGGCTTATGCACATTAAATTTGAGACTCGAGCGTTGTTTACCTTATTGGTTTCATTGAAACAATGAAGGTATCACGGCTTGAACAAATGATCGAAATCTCATCAACGCACACTTTGGTAGTGGTTGGTTGTAGTAGAGATATGATCAATGTCAGAGTACACACGGATAACATCGTGGATGGTCCGTTTACTGAGCTATAGTTGCAGTCTAGTGATGAATGTCATACTAAGGTCTGCATGAACTTGGCTTGAGTATGTTTTAGTCAATGTTTTGATATGCTTTACTCTTTGGGAACATTAAGCAATATTGTGCTTCTGCTTGTATCGATTATCAAAGGGGTTTGGTAATGTGCGTGTAGCGGGTACTCTCAGTTAGCCTTATTGTGTTCCAACTTTGCATGTTTTACCTCTTCCCTGAATGTGTTTACATTCTAAATGTCCACAGCCAGTCATTCTTCAAGGGAAGGAAGTCTGAATGAAGGCTGAGGGAAGTGATTGGTCAAGTGTCTAATGGTGATTAGGACACAGGGACGCAATACTTCGCCTGTACTTGAAAGGGGTTTCAAGTGACTGGACGACCCACACCTGAATTCACTTTGTGGTACTTGTCATGAGTGATTCAGGATGATAATATCAGTTCATCCTCATACTGGAGATGCATGTGTCTGCATCACTTTGGTTTGCTTTGCTCTAGTTGCTTTCAAACGCAGTACGCAACTGGCTGTTATAAAGGGAGTAGCTTATCAGAGTATGATCACTGTGGTGGGCAATGTAGTCAAAGGAATTTGTTCCTCTTTTAGAGAGATATCCCTGGGCCCCTCGATGATTGGGCGATGACACCAAAATGCATGGCCGTGCTCGAGTATGCAATGATTTGGGTAATCGATTGCAACTTGTATTTTTTGGTCACCACCAATCTCGATCGAAAAACATAATCGTGAAGGACTAAGAATGACTTAGTACCATGTCTCGTCCGCACATGGATATCGTGAACAAAAGGATGGTTGTGAATTGCTACTTGTCTATGGGATGACATACCTCGTACTGACTTGGGGGCAGGGATGCCTTGCTAGAGGCCGCTCCCTGTCTGTGATACCTTTGGGTACGTTGTGTCATGTGCAAGTGGGAGTCTATTGGAGTCTGCCCACTGACACAAGTACATTGGTGTTACTGCTGATGAAGTGCGAGCCTATTGGGTCACACGCCAAGGATTGATCCCGACAGCTTACTGATAAAGAGAGAAGGTCCAAAAATCAAATTGTTTGATTTTGGGGCTTCACGGCCATGAGGGATGCTCCACGGGTCGTGAAGCCTACTGCCCTCACGTTTGACTTAACGACTCTCATACGGCTCGTGGAGTCTTAACGGGCGTGAGAGGTCGTGGAGGGGTCATAGAGGTGGCGCCCTCACGAGTCACTCGGACGCGGCACGGGCCGTGAAGGACTATGGCCGGTAGTGGCGCATTTAGTCTTCACGGGCTCTTCACGGGCCGTGAGAGGCCGTGAAGGTCTGTCTGCATGAAATCGTGAATTCTGATTGGGCCATTTTGTGGTCCAATGAGAGATGGCTCTTGTATCCGGCCAAATGAGGCATTTGGGGTCTGGATCAGTTTAGTTCATGCATGAGACATTTTTCTCTTCACTCTGTCTCTCTCTAGAATCATACTCTCTTGGTACCATACATGACATAAACACAATATACACTAAGTTGGTATTACTTGAGTGTTGTGTGAGCTCCATTGGTGCAAGAGGAGAAGCTTGTAGGCTGTCCCGGAAAGGTGGAGTCGTGGTGGACGTCCGCTTGACGGAGTACTAGCATACGGGGATCGAGCAAACTTGGTGTGGATCAAGCAATAGAGAAGGACACACTTGGGTTCTCGGATTCATCCCGTGTCGTGCATGTTTAACCGATTATGGAGCTTGTAAGGAGGTTTATTTTATGTCCTTCTTGTTCCTTTTAAGTTGCATTTTGTTTTGTAGAAGATCATCACTTTGGAACATGTTATGGACCCGTTTTTGTACGGTTTTTTTAAACTTTTGTTTGTGCTTCCGCTGTGCCTTGCTCCATACCGTGTTCCAACACTAGAATCATTAACTCGCATGTTTTCGCATAAACATTTTGGATTATGTTTATAGTTTTTCGTAACTACTATAAAAGTTTAATCTGGTCGAGTTAATAGATGATTCTTTTGTGGTTGTGATACGTAGCTATAGTTTTGCCGACTTAGGACTCGTTTTTACTTTCTTCTTTTATTTTGGTTTTGGGAAGGCCTGCGTGCCAATTAAAATCCCGTATCTCAATTGTAATATTGTACTGGTTCGGGGAGGTCTGTGTGTCATTTACAACCCCATTTATTATTGTAATTGTAATAGTAGTAGTTGTAGTTTTATCCCATTATCAAGACGAAGTTCAAGAAGATTTTCAAAATGATGGTCTGCACAGTGCTCGGGTACTTCAAAGGAGGTGTCGAGGCGAGTGGGAGCAATGCATAATGAATACGAATCCAAGTTCTTTCTATCCTTAGGATTGGTTGACAAAACTATAGGTTTTTCTTACTTGCGTGGTTGATTATACTTTATAGTATTGTTATGCGACATTAAAATAAAATGTGATTAATGGGTATCATTAATCAAGTAGAAAAACCCCGGTTTATGACAAACTAGAGTATGACTTCAGTTTTTTAGTCGTATTAGTTAAATTTTTATAAATTTAAAGTTTTGTCAAGATTATAAGTTTTAAAATTATAAAGCCGTTTTGTGCACCTAGTATAGGTACAAATGTAAATAGTATTTTAAAACAGATGGTTTTAAAATGGTTTTCCAAAAACTGGAAAATTAAGTTTTTCTTTTAAACTTAATTATAAAAAACACAATCTTAGATCAGTGTGCTACCCATCTAATAGTTCACCTTTGCTGTTAAATGGTACTCGGGTGTCGGAAGTGCCTAACCCTTGGGCATCCGGCTTCAAACCATGGCGGGAAAGGGTATGAAAGATTTTGCGATAATCGGGAGTCCCGGCCAGAAGCCATACTGTCTTAGGTGGTGCGATCTATTTTGGTGATAATCGGGAGTCCCGGCCCAAAATGCACTAGAGTAGAGTTAAACATACTTGATTTTATCTAAGTACTCTACGAGGTTCTAGGAGTCGTATCAGTTAGGTACGATTGTTAAAGGGAATTACCTACCAGAAATAACATGACTTGGCGGGAAGTGCCCAAACCATGCATCGAGTATGTGAAATATGGGTCCTAGGTTTGATAAATATTATTTAAGGGTTTGTTAATATATGTTAGAAAATTTTATTTGCAAATACTAATTAAACCGAGTTTTAATTTGTAGATGGGAACCAATGTTACGAACACTTACAACCTCTTTCTTCGCTCTATCCTAGAGAAGGATAAGCTCACCGGACCAAACTTTCTCACATCAGAGCGAAATCTCCGGATCGTGCTAAGCCACGAGAGAAATTGGTACGTCCTAGAACAACCTCTAGGAAATCCCCCTGCCAACAACGCTAGGGTAGATGTCAGGGAGGCTTACCAGAAGCGCTCCAATGACACCCTTAATGTTAGTTGTCTAATGCTTGCAACAATGAGTTCAGAGTTGCAATAGAGCATGGTGGAGACTCCTGCTTATAACATGATCCACCAGCTGAGGGACATGTTCCAGGAACAAGCCCGCATAGAGCGTTACGATGCCACTAGGGCGTTTTACTTGTGCAAGATGGTAAATGGGACGTCGGTCAGTACCCATGTCATAAAAATGAAAGGGAACATGGACCACCTAGAGAGACTTGGACACCCAGTACCGTTGCAGTTAGCAACAGATACGATACTCAACTCGTTGTCGATAGACTATAAGCCTTTTATAGTCAACTACAACATGAACAATGTAACACCCTCTCAACCGCCCTAGATTAATTAAGGTAATTAGTTCCTAATCTTATTATTTAAGATTGATTATATGAATATAATTATCTTAATTGTGTTAATTTATTTATTTATTTATTTATTTAATTAATTAGTTAAATTAGAAGTGGTAATTAATTAAGTATATGATGGTGGAATTATGAGGTGTCCTTTTTTTAGTGTGTTTAGTCACTTAATACACCATCAACATCACCAACACAATATATTACATGCAAATTGAATCAAAATTGTGAGTGTGTGTGTGTGTGCTTGACTTCGGCCGAGAAGAAAGAAGAAAGATTAGGAATTCATCATCTTTCGATTGTGAATTGATTAAGTAAAATCTGCTACATCGAATCTAGAGGATAGATTACGAATTTAAAGTTTTTAATTGATATTGTATTCGGTTTTGAATATTTAGAATGAATTCCGCATGATGCTTAAGATGTTAGAATGAATGCATGTTAGTATTTGTTATGAATTCATGTTGTTTACATGTTTAGAATGAATTCTGGAAACTTAGATTACTTGCATGCTTAAAATCAGTAAGGAATTTAAGTTAGAAATCAATGTAATGCAAGAACATATGAATTCATCGAAATTAAGGCTTAAATCCATCGGAATTGGGGATTCCGCATAAAATATTATCGGAATACATGAATTCCTGACATTTTACTCGGAATTGAGGATTGATTCCGCATAAAGTTACTCGGAATGTGTTGAATTCCGATAAAATGGATTTATAAAAATGTTGAATGCCCTAACACTTTTATCGGAATTCTATTTTATTGGAATTGACGATTGGCCTTTACTCGGAATTCATATTTTGTCGGAATTGATGAAATGCTCGGAATTAATATATGCCTTTGCTCGGAATCATGATTGATCGGAATGTTCCATTTACCCGGAATTAGACCATTTACTCGGAATTGGCCTAATGCTCGGAAATGGATTTTATCGGAATTGGTCTTTTGCTCGGAATGTGCCTTAGCTTATGCGGAATTATAGTTTATTGGAATCGATACAAACCATATGGAATTTCCTTTGCTTGTTCGGAATTACAAGATGGATTCGGAATTATGACAATTCCGTATGAAATATTCGGAATGTCGGATTTTTTAGGTTTCTTTGACAAATTCAGATATTATGTATTGAATTTAAATGTCTATCTGTGATATGCGTATATACATGTGATGTATGAATAATATGTTATTTATTATGAATCAGTATTTTGAATTGAATAATGACTTGTGGTTACTTACTCTCAGGAACTGAGAAGGCTGAGTGAGTTAGTCAACTAAGTGTGCTTCTTCAGTGCAGACTTTGGTGAGTGGATTTATATCCTGGTTGTATAGGATGTAACATCTTGATTGATTATGTGCTCATTTGGATATGTATACATGTTATTTTTGAGGTCAGCCGTGACAGTTTTGTAGGCTGGGCTTATTGCTTGGGGATTTACAGTATCTGATCTTGAGATGCATTTGTTGCACTCAAGGGTGCTGATCCCGTTGTCCATGTTAGCAAGGCTATCGGTCTACCTATGCTTTGGCCGGCATTTGGTTGTAGGTGGTTGCAACACCGCCGGTCGTCTTGAGTTTGAGCTTGATTACTTGTTGGGCTATTAGCCTTGTACTATGTTGTGATATTTGTTCCCTCACTTAGCTTTGAGCTAATTCCCCACTAGATTGTTTTGCAGATACTCCGTGGTAAGTTTTGATGTTGAAGACTGAGAATATGGACAAACCAATACTCTAATGTCCAAGATTTTGTTTAGAGCCTGATTTTGTAAATTCACACTGTAGTGGCATTTTGTAAATGTTAACCAGTCAAAATTGTATTTAACTATTCATATTAATCTAAGTATATATATTTAGCTTCCGTACGCAGTTAATTTGTTAATTAAAAAGTATAGTGTTACAAACAACATGGAGAAATCCGTGGCGGAGCTGCATTCTATGCTTAAGACAGAGGAGCAGAGTATCGGGACCAAGTCTAAGGACGTTCTCCTAGTGGGCAATGGTGGAGGCAAGAAGAGGAAGGGGCGCAACGGAAAGGGAAAGGTTAAAACCAAGCCCAGCCAGAGTGCACCCAGGGCTAGTGACAACAACAAGGGCAAGAAGTCAAAGCCAAACAGTGCAAAGACCGAGAATCGGTGCTTCAAGTGTGGCGAAATCGGACACTGGAAGAGAGATTGTCCAAAGGCTCACGAAGCAGCAGGCAAGACTGGCTCCTCTGGTATCGTGTGAATAACTTCTTTGTCACTTTCCACTTGTAAAGTTCTTATGAGATTCCAATATCTTGCAATCGTTTATTGCAGGAGGGAATGGAAAGTGACGCGGCCCGGCATTTGAGATCCCACGTGCCTATCGGATATTTAATAATTTAATTTTTTAGTTGTTATTTTATTCAAATTTTTTTTGACATTACTAGCATGGTTTTTCACTCTATTTTGATGACATTATGGTTTTAAGTCTTTGAATTAATGAATTATTTAGCTTATATTGATGCACGTATGTTTGATAAATCAAGTTAGTCTAGTTGCGACTAAAGGTTACTAATAAGTAAATTTTTTGCTTAATGGATGATATATAGTGATCTTATGCATTAATTGTTCTAGCTATATTAATCTCACTGTATAGATACTTAGATAAACAAGTTGTGTTTATGAAGTTAGAAGACATCTCTAATTTACAAGTATTTAAAGTTTTTATGTAAAATTATAATAAATAATAGTTATTATTTCTAGATCAAAGTTTTTGAATAAAACATTAAATCAAGTACAAATGTGATTATAATAGTTATTATAATCAAGGCCCTTTTGTACTAAATGTTTTAAGTAAAGAAACTAAAATACCTTAGTTTTTTTTTAACTCGTAACTGTGTAGGGTTTAATGAAACCACATTCTGTAATTGGAAAGATGGATATGTGAGAAATCCAAGTCTTGGTTTCATGAAAGAATTACGTTTCTTACAAAAACTAAGCTTCAGAGCAAGCATTTAAAACACAAGCTTTAGGCATATTAGTCAAGGATTGACTAAGACTAAAAGGGTGTTTTAAAAGTGATGAACTTTTTCATACAAGATAGTGGGAGCGTCTGATTAGCATATTTATCAAGTTATCAAGTTTGATTTAACTAGTATGATAAATATAAGAATGAACTTTTAAAGTATATAATTGTCAGATGATTTTAGAAATTTTTCTAAAATGGTAAGTTCTTGAAAAAGGAATAATCCGAGGAACGCGTGACTTATTGAGAGGTGCTCGATAAGGATGTCATTGCGAGTTTTTAAGTCGAGTTATGACTTAAATGAAATTATATATGTTTAAAAAGGTTTAAAAGTCAGAATAATTAATATTGGTAGTTGACTAACATTAGAAATGATAAAAAAGGATGTTTTGATATCCTTAGTAATGGCATTAGATAAGTGTTAGTATACACTGGGAATTTAATATTAAGTTTACAAGTATGTGTAAATATATCTATCATTTCAAAAGGGGTATAAATCTAGTAAGATTTAGGACATCTACAAGTGCAATTGAAGTTTCAATTACAAATAGATTATTTTATAAACTCAGAAACTTAGGAGTTATTTCCAGTTCTCCAAGTTTAAGAAATTTATAACATAAGTAAGATTAAAATTGTTTTAGGTTGCAAAACAATTTCTAGCAAAACCAAGAAATAGTACTTCGAGGTACTAGTCTTGAGTTTTTTGTTTATAATCATATTATTTTCCTTTGTAATCCGTGAAAAGTTAAAATGTAAAATAATAAGTAATTCAGATAAACGTTGTGAATTGAGTCAATGAAATGGTAGAAATTATGCATCTTTATTCCAGGGTGGAATATGGATGGTGCAGAAATTAGTTTCATTGTTCTTCACCATTTTGTATGTTTTGGTTCATCCAAGAATAAACTTGGTTTATTCAGAACATTATCCGTGGCTACTTATCTTGGTGGGAACCTTGATAGGGTTGTAAAGTCATCGTAATATTGGGGTAGATTCGAAGTGTTGGAGTATGCCCACTGACGCATGTACGCCATTTAGATCACTGCCGATATAGTACCTATTGGGTCACACGCTGGGGATCAATCCTAACAACAAGCAAAGTTAAGGGACTAAAAGTATCAAAGTGGAAAGGGTTGGTGTGCAGGCGAAGATTGCGGTGCAATCGTCTATCAGACTGCATGCAATCATTTTGTTTCCACCTCCTTTTCTAGCCAATGCATGGCTTTCTTTTGGGAAACCTTGTGGCCGGTTTAGGGGAGATCAAATGGCACTTTTAGGTCTTTAAAAAGACATCCTTTGCCTCTCCTTGTATTCTCTTGACACACTTGACAACTTACATACTTAGAGCTTTCTTGGCTTCATATTAGAGTGCTTGTGGGTTTTTGTCCAAAACATAAGGGAGAGTTGTTGTTCTTGGTGTGGATTCAAGTCATTTAAGTCTATACAAGCAAGCTAGTACTTGTGGATTGAGCATACCCGGGGTGGATCAACAATAGAGTGGAGTTCGGTTTTAGCTTCTAGTTATTACCTTCATCCTCCATTTGTTCCAGAAGTTCACCAAGGGTATAATCCTATTCACCCTCTCTTTTACATGTTATAACTATTAGTTATAGAGCTTGGTCCATCTATGGGGTTTTATGCTTTGCATACTTGTACTTTATGCGTCAGTACCTGAAAACACTCCATTGATTCCTTGTAGGTCCAGTAGACCACGTCATGAGCCAGAGAGATATGAGTTTCTCATATCTGATGGCGATGACTTATTGGTGGATCATGATGAACCCACCAACTACCGGGAAGCCGTAGCAGGCACTGAGTCTGCTAGGTGGAAGGAAGCAATGGAGAGTGAGATGCAATCCACGACGGACAACCAAGTCTGGGAATTGTTTGATCCTACACCCGGGTGTAAGATAGTGGGATGTAAATGGGTCTTCAAGAAGAAGACCGGCGTGGATGGATCTGTAGATACCTTCAAGGCCCGACTGGTGGCTAAAGGTTTCACGCAAACTCATGGGATTGACTATGAGGAAACCTTTTCACCAGTGGCAATGTTGAAGTCTATTAGAATACTTATTGCCATAGTTGCGTTTTTTGATTACGAGATATGGCAAATGGATGTAAAAACCGCCTTGCTTAATGGGAAACTTAATGAAGAGGTGTTTATGTCACAACCCGAGGGTTTTGTACATCCCGAGTATCCTGATAGAGTCTGCAGACTAAAGAAGTCCATTTATGGACTTAAGAAAGCATCTCGCAGCTGGAACCTGTGCTTTGATGAGAAAATCAAAGAGTTTGGATTTTCGAAGAGCAAGGATGAACCATGCGTATATGTCAGGGCTAGTCGGAGCGCTGTAGTATTCCTTGTCCTGTGTATAGATGACATTCTACTTATTGGGAACTACTTCCCAACTTTGAAAGAAGTTAAATCTTTTCTTGGGAGTTGTTTCTTAATGAAGGATTTGGGAGAAGCAGCATATATCTTGGGCATTAAGATCTATAGAGATAGATCCAAGAGGCTGATTGGGGTTAGCCAAAGTGCATATGTCGACAAGGTCTTGAAGCGATTCAAGATGGAGGACTCAAAAAGGGGTAACACCGCTATGTTGCATGGAATGACGTTGAGCAAGGCTCAATGTCCTAGTTCCAAGGAGGAACTAGACGTAATGAAGATGGTCCCTTATGCTTCGGAAATAGGATCAATCATGTATGTCATGCTATGCACTCGTCCTGATGTATCGTGTGCTTTGAGCATGACGAGTAGATATCAGGCTAACCCCGGGCAAGCCCATTGGACTGCGGTCAAGAACATTCTCAAGTATCTTTGGAGGACAAAAGAGATTTTCTTGGTTTATGGTGGTGAGGAAGAGCTTAGAGTACATGGTTACTCAGACGCCAGGTTCCAAACGGATAAGGATGACCATAGATATGCCCTAGACCTTGTGGATGTTTGGTTCTGTTTTAATTATTCATTCATTTGGTGACTTTATGTCACATGGTTTGTAATAATTAAATTTATTTATTTGGTATGTAATTTTGTATTTGTGGCTTGCATGACATTTAAATATTCCATATTATGTAATTGTACTAGATATTAGTGTTGGGATTTCGTGGGCTAGCAGCGGAAGCAAGGTACACCAAAAATAGCCCAAGGTACAAGCTATCAAAGAATAAAAACAAGAAATCCCAAAATGGACCAAACTCTATGTGTAGAAATGCAACAAGAAAAGTAGGAAGAACGTTATACCTTCCTCCTTAGCTCCAGAAAACTGATTGTCTCGTGGTGTTGATGCTCCAAGAACGAAGTGCGGATCGACTAATGGGATGTACCCCGGGAACACGTCAAACCACAAGTGCTAGCAAGCCATTGTGTTTCTTCACCATGAAAAACACTCCGGGACAGCAACAAATCGAGACCAATCTTGGAACACTCTCTAGAAACTTGGTCATGGTAGCAGCAAAGAGAAGTGTGTATATCTTAGAGAGAAAAAGGAGAGAACTAAACTAAAGAAATTCTCACTTTCTCCTACTGCTCCAGATCTCCAAAAACCACTCAAACTGGCCAAACCTCGAGACAAGGAATCTACATGCATTAGCTAGTTTAGGAGGTGATTTGACAAATGTCACATGGCAGCCGTAGCGGCGCTAACCATTAGAGTTTAGCGGCGCTAACCCCTTAATGTTAGCGGCGCTAACGTGGCCTGTCAGTGATTTGACACAAAGTGCATGCAGCCGTAGCGGCGCTAACCCTTAGGACTTAGCGGCGCTAACCCTTAAAGTTAGCGACGCTAACGAGGCCTGCGATGTCAACTTTTGTCTCTTGTCATATTTGGTCCCTTAACTTAAGTTACTGTCAGGTTTGACCCCGGTGTATGACCCAATAGGCACATACATCATCAGCAGCGGTCTATATGGCGTACATGCAGTAGTGGGCATATTTCTAACAACTCCCACTTGCACATAATGCACCGTACCCATGTAACCACAGACAAAGAGCGGCCTCTAGCAAAGCATCGATGCCCCCAAGTCAGTATGTGTTCCGCTTCTTTGCAGAAAACCATAACCTACAAAAGAAAGTAGAGGTCCTATTGATAAGTGATCAAACATCCTTTTGTTCGCAATATCCTTGTGAACACGAGACATGGATTAATATGTCAATCTCTTGATCGTTCACGATTATGTTTCTCGATCTTGATCGGTGGTGACCAAAATTTAAGGACATATCCGATTCTCAATCAAAATTCCTTTGCGCATGGCCATGCTTATTTTGGTGTCAGCGCCCAATCATCGAGGGGCCCAGGGATATCTCTCATATCAGATGAACAAATTCCGTTGACTGTACAACCTCATAGCATGAACCTTATCTTATTTAACTATTCCCATTATAATAGCCAGTTACAAACTACGTTTTGAAATAGCCAAAGTAAGAAAGTTTCATGCTATAGTAATTCATACACCTCGGGTAGAAGGATGTAATGATATTATCCTTCCGAGTCACTTGTGACCATGATCCATGAAGTGAACTCGGGTGTGGGTCTTCCAGTAACTTGAAACTCCTTTCAAGCACAGGTTACTGTTGCGTTTCATGTATTCAATCCTTGATCAATGCATAACCAACACCTAACCTCAGCCTTGATTCAAACTTCCTTCCCTTGAAAATGACTAACTGTGGAAATTTAGAATGTATAAACATTCTGGGAAGTGGTTAAACATGCTAAGATGGAACACAGTAAAGACTAATGAAGGTAACCGCTTCATGCGTATATATAGTCTTCACTATATATCGATACAATCATCGGTTAGCAGTACTACTTACAGTTCCTAAAGCAAATTAGTAAATCAAACATTTACTAAAACGATATTCAAGCCTAGTCATAAGCATGAACAATGCTATTATACCTAGTATGAAATCCATCACTAGTATTTGACAACGGCTTAACTATGGGATCATCTCCACAATATCCCTTTGTAATCTTTTATATTCTTTAATTAAACCACTTGCATAGTGTTTACCAAAGAGATAATGTAATCATAGTCGTCATATCCTTAATGTTACCAAAGTCTACAATGAGATTAATGACACTTATGATTATTAGAGTCGACATACTCTCAATGTAACCGAAGTTCACAATAGAGTCAATGACACTCATTTAAATCTAAATGTCGTATCTACACCACATATTTGAATATTCAAAGCTTCGATTAAAATCTACAGTTTTATTAATATAGATTGACTTGCAGTAAAACTTACTCAAGACAATACTACTTTCGTCGAACATTAAGAACATACATCAGTATTTCTTGAATTTAGAATCTACTTGACTTCATATTCTCTATTTATACTCATAGAACAATAATTCCATCAATAGGTTGAGAACAACCCTAAATCAGGACATCATTTTCATTTGAGTATATTTTATTAGGAACACATGAAGCTCCCACTAGCCCTGATAAGAGTATCTACTGACTTAATCTATGCCTTTTAGAAAACTCATTCCTTTGACTTTCTCGTAAAGCAAGACTACAGCCACAAGATGCAAGTTTTGTTGATTTCAATCATGGACACAACTTGGATATAATGGATATGTAAGACCTCGGAACATGTTTCAAAACATTTCCTCAACTTAATCCTGTGAAGGATCAAGGTCTTCTTATTTCCATGTGAACATACTTGTTTTCCCAAAGAGACAACAATGTTTCACATAACCCATATCTAATCTGGATATTATGGATGTGTAAGAGCCTCGGAAAGTGCCTTAAGTATTTCCTCAACTTAATCCTGTGAAGGATACACGTCTCTTACGTCCAAGTGAACTAATTTGTTTCTTCAAGGTAACAACAATACTTCACTTTATCCAAGTCATCTTCAACATAGCCACTAGAACATGTTTCCATATAGTCAATATGAAATACTTTGTCTCTAGTCGGTATTTGAAGTTGTCTATTGTTGCATATATGTTAGTCCCTTCACCCTTCTTGGATTGCACCTTAGGTGTGGGATTAACCCAAGTCAAGTACTTGGATGCATCCAATGGGTTACATATATGTATACCATTCCCTTCTTATATTCACTAGTGAACTCAGGGTCCCACTATGTTTCCGATAAATGGTAACATCTCAAAGATTTACCATCAAGCTGCTGTTACTAAAATATGACAACCTCATATCTAAACAGCATTCTTGAGTTCCATCAGATTTATAGAAGCAATGGATATTGTCAGGTTTTACCAGCATCTCTAAGCTGATTAAATGCTAGTGTCAACATGAGGTATTTTATTTAAGTTTTACGTTCTTTCACTGGAATGCTTTTGGATATTGTCTTCTCCTTTTTGAGCAACCATATATGGTTCCCATAAAGTTCAAGGAACAATTACCCAAAATTAAGATGAACTACTTAAATATATATAAGCATCAACTTAATTTATAATTCATCCATCTCACATTGAATGTAGACTGGATAATTTTAAGTTATGAGATTGACAAGCAAAGGACTCTTTCTAGTCAAAATCTCATTAGATGTTTAGGTGACCATCATGTTGGGCTTTAGATTGAGGACTTGGTTAATAAAATTAATGTATACCAATTACATTGAATACATGTTTTAGGCCTGCCTTTCACCAGATCATCAACAAAGATATCCGGTTTTCTTTAATGTGACACCATGTACAAATCTGTCTTTTAGAGAAAACGAATTATGGGTTAAACCCATGATCCATTTTATATCTAAGCCAATATAGATAAGAAAACTTAACATCTTTACTGGATCTAAGAATTTGATATCTATATGCCCTTACTGATTCTTAGTTTTCCTCAGGTTATTTCCGAACACTACTAGGTTCCAGACACAAACCTTTTATGTAGTTAAACATTCTCCCAACAACTATCATTAAGATGATGATGGAGAATTTTACTAGTATCACTCCAAGTGGCATACTTGAATGGATTATCCACATAAATGTGATCAAAATCCAACAAGTCATAATCCTTCCTACTAACACTGGTGAAGGATTTCTTAATCACCCTATTCCAATAAACAATATTTATATCTTTCATTTAGCCCAAGGCTAAACTTTTACAAAGATCCCAACCACATGGATCTAAGCGATGTAAATGTTGTTTACTTGGTCAAGTTTGATTATGCCATAGAGCTAATGTATCCAAACCACTTTTGGATCTAAGAATCAATTATTCATGATTGCCTTATTACTTATAACGAGCCTTTGTGTATGCAATGATATGGATAGGTTTTGATAAAACATCTCAAAATAAAATTTTCAAAATCTTTCCAATTCCAAGTCATATCCATCGTCATCAAATGTTTATTTAAGCACCATAAATGGTCAAAAACAACACATAAGCACCGACATGGATCGAATTTGAAATGAAACCAACAAAGTGAAAAATCCTTTTATCAAAGTACAACATACAAAAACATCCATCATCTTCGAAAGAACATACAATAAAGCAAGTCTTGCCACGCAGGCATACAAACAAAAAGTAATAACTAATCCGGAAAAAATGGCGAGATCAACACTCCCAATTCTCTTGTAGAAGACAATCAACAAAATTTTCTTCTTCAGTGATCCGATTCTTCAAGCTCTTCCTTCTTGCAATGAACAGACCTACATTTTGCAACAAAATAAATTTGTGACAAACGTGAGTCTTATAGCTCGGGTAAACAACCCAGCTTATAACGGAATTGCAATGAAGTATAATCATGAATGTACCTCAAGCAGAAAAATTAACTCTCTCTTTTCTGAGAAGTTTTATATCCTCTCGCCACGAATGGCAGGCATGACGGCCCCAATCCCCAAATTTACCACAGAAGTAGCAAACCACCCCTTGTTGAGTCTCCTTAGGCATATCATCAATATCCATGGACTCAAAGCTTGAAGTAAGCTTAGATACTCCAACTTCTTATTTTGATGGAATCGATTTCTTCTTCTTCATAACTTGTTGTTCCTTAGAACCAAGAATGGGAATGGATGAGGATGATGCATGCTTGGACATGTTAGATTCTACATCCTTCAACATTCCATGCAATTCATCTATATATATTTCCTTTCCATGCATATGATAGTCTTTTACAAACTGTTCATATGATGCGGGTAGAGACTGAAGTATGAAATTCACACCCAGCTCCCTCCTTACAGGAAATCCTAGCCTCTCCATATGGTCCATGTATGATTTCATCTTCAAAACATGGGCACTAACACTCCCGCCTTCCCGCATCTTACAACCGGTTAGACTTTTAACACACTCATAATGTTCTTGCCTGAGTTGCTTCTTGAATACATCCTTCAGGTTGTTAATCATGTCAAACACAGTCATGTGCTCAAATTGCTTTCGCAATTCTAAGCTCATACATGATAACATGAGACAAGCAACATCGTGCGTATCCCGAACATGTTTTTCATACGCGTATCGGATAGTCCATTCCGCATTGATAGCAGGTGGTTCAGGAAGGGGTTCCTCAAGGAAGTGCAACTTAGACTCGGCACGTAGGACAATCCTCAATTGCCTAAGCTAGTCAACAAAGTTCACTCCCGTGAGTTTATCCCTTTGCAGGAACATACGTAGTGAAAAGTTCGACGTGGTGTGGTTTTGATTCGACATCCTATATTAAATATAGTACACGAATTAGTTAGTTTGATTTAATCCTCGTTAAATTAATTACCCATATCGTCTCGAAAAATATTTTAACAAGGGCTAAGAACCATATTTCACTCCAATTCATGACGGGGTTGCCGCGGATCACTTCATGGAGCTATTTAGGCCGATAACTATTTTATCGATTACAAACTCTATTGCAACTCTTAAACACTTGCGGGATCCTACGACAACCATCGGTCGTTTGGCATGTTTGATCCCTACCTGCACCAATTCCAAATATTAATTCTTGGTTGACTCGTGCTAAGCTCGACAATCACTCAAGGATTTTAATTTGCAATTGTAAATTGTCCGTCAAGACATACGATGTCAAATCCACCAAAATTGGCTCAAACTAAGCTTGACAACCAAAATTGTGAATTTGCCATACTCACCTTCCACACAGTTTTATGAGAGTTAGCTCGTGCTAAGCTAGACAACCAAAACTCATAAATCTAGATTCGGGTGGTATCGATTTACGGATGGTGCAAGATTTACGTTTTTATGAAAACGGGCTTTTGTTTCCGGCTTGGTTACAGATTAACTTGTTTAGTGACAAAACCTATTTTCACTAGGTGGGTTAATCTTGTATGTGAGCGCGCGCAAGAGTTGTAAACCATTTTTATCAAATCTCTTGTGATTTTATTAATTTCGAAAAATTATCGAGCATGCGAATCCTACGAAAACCATGCAAGAAATAAAATCACATTACATGCATAAATACGAAATAATTGGTAACCCTTGCCAAAATCCTATGCGTTCTTCCCGTGAGCCAAAACGGGAAGAACGTGGTCAATCTAATGGACGGAAGGTCTTCAATACGAGCTCCCACTAGAACCGCTATCTACAATGGACTTCATTGGCTTCTATGGACACGCTCCATCTCCTCCCGACTCCAAAATGTGTGCCTTCGTCCAAATTGTACAATACACACAATAGAAATTGAAATGGCGAACAAGCCACAATAATTTCCTATTTATCTATTACAATTACATGGATGAATGAAATGGCATGTAAGCCACAATATTATTACAAACATATTTGAATTAATAAATATTACAGCAAAATGTGATTAAAAAATCACCAAATGCATCCAAACACACAAAGTCAACCACAAGGTCAAAGGCAAGGTTACCAATCTAAAATCAACCATATACAACCAAACTTAACAAAATGGTAATAAAATTACTAAATCAAAATCTGGAACAAATTTCCAGAAACTCAAAAAAAAGCCAAAAATTCCCGAGACCAAAACCGTTTTTAACTTGAAACCAAAACTGTTACAGCGCATTAGCGCCGCTACCATTTACGAGTTAGCGCCGCTAACTCAAGGTTAGTGCCGCTAACCCGGTTCGAACAAAAAACAAACATTTCGATTTCGGGATTTTTCAGGCCACCAAGTGCAAATCTAACATAGAGGTGGCTCTGATAACACTGTTGGGATTTCGTGGGCTAGCAGCGGAAGCAAGGTACACCAAAAATAGCCCAAGGTACAAGCTATCAAAGCATAAAAACAAGAAATCCCAAAATGGACCAAACTCTATGTGTAGAAATGCAACAAGAAAAGTAGGAAGAAAGTTATACCTTCCACCTTAGCTCCAGAAAACTGATTGTCTCGTGGTGTTGATGCTCCAAGAACGAAGTGCGGATCGACTAATGGGATGTACCCCGGGAACACGTCAAACCACAAATGCTAGCAAGCCATTGTGTTTCTTCACCATAAAAAACACTCCGGGACAACAACAAATCGAGACCAATCTCTGGAACACTCTCTAGAACTCTCACTTGGTCATGGTAGCACCAAAGAGAAGTGTGTATATCTTAGAGAGAAAAAGGAGAGAACTAAACTAAAGAAATTCTCACTTTCTTCTACTGCTCCAGATCTCCAATAAACCCCTCAACCCGGCCAAACCTCGAGACAAGGAGTCTACATGCATTTGCTAGTTTAGGAGGTGATTTGACAAATGTCACATGGCAGCCGTAGCGGCGCTAACCATTAGGGTTTAGTGGGGCTAACCCCTTAATGTTAGCGGCACTAACGTGGCGATGTCAACTTTTGTCTCTTGTCATATTTGGTCCCTTAACTTAAGTTGCTGTCAGGTTTGACCCCGGTGTATGACCCAATAGGTCTATACATCATCAGCAGCGGTCTATATGGCGTACATGCATTATTGGGCATATTTCTAACAATTAGGAGTTGTGGCTTTCATGCCATTTATTTTCTTTTTCTATGTAAATTGTAATATGGAGCAACCATCAGGAGTCTATGGAGTGACGTCTTGGCGAACACGAATCTGGGAGGCCCAATGGAGGTAGCGGGTTAGTGGGAGCACATCGGAAGTCAAGGAATTTGGTCCTTAGATGACTCTGTTTTCCCGTAGCGGCTTACGGGAAAACGCATAGGTTTTAGGGGCATGGTTACCAACTTGTTGTATGCGTGTGATGGTTTTATTATTTTGTTTATGCATGAGTTGTAGGACTATTGCATGCTAGACAATTTTTGATAAATAATAAAACCCAAGATTTTTAAAAATGGTTTAACAACTCTCGCGCGCACACTTGATTAACAAACGGATTTAACGTTGGTTTAGTATCCGATTATTGAAAACGTTCGGTTACTGTCACTTTTGTTAATTAAGCTCAAAATGGTTTTTAACAGGATAACAAAATCCCGTTTTCTAAATGTAAATCGCACACCACCCATAAGATGACACCGCCCGAATCTAGCTGTGTAAGGGTTGATTGTCGAGCTCTAGCTGAGTTAGCCTTTGCATGAGCAATGTGGAAGGCGCGTGTGGCAACTCGCAAGGTCGATTGTCGAGCTCTAGCTGAGTCTATTTTTGGGCAAGAGTACCACCGTGTATCTTGATGGTTGATTTACGATTTCATGGTAATATTTTGGATGATTGTCGAGCTCTAGCAGAGTTATGCAAAATATTAATTGAGAATCGGTGTGGAGGGATCAAACATGCCGAACTTGACACAATGGTTGTCAACTAGGATCGTGCAAGGAACTAAGAGTTGCAATAATGGATTGCAATCGGTCAATGGTTGCCGGCCTAAATAGCTTTCCCACGTGATCCGCGGAAAACCCGTCATGGTGCAAGGTGAAATAGGGTTCTTAGCCCTTGTTAAAATAGTTGTTTTTCTTAAAACACATGAGGTAATTATTTTAACGAGATTTCAATAAAACTAACTAAAACTACTCTGCTTTTATAGATGACGTCGACTAGTATCAACAATACCAACTTTTCATTACATATGTTTCTTGGAAAGGAGAAACTCGATGGGAGTAACTTTATGGATTGGTCTAGGCAATTGCGGAATGTCCTACGACACGAAGACAAGTTGCCCACCGTTGAGGAACCCCTTCCGGAAGCCCCTGCTACCAACGCAAGTAGGGTCATTCGGGATGTGTATAATAAACGTGTCAAAGAGACCAACGAGGTCTCTTGCCTCATGTTGAGCATGATGAGCCCCAATTTGCAAATGTAAATGGAGCATCTAAATGCTTATGAGATGATGCTTGTGTTGCAGGACATGTTCCAGCAACAAGCGACGCAAGAACAGTATGGGTGTTTGAATGACCTACTTGGTTGCCGGCTACAGGATGGTGAGGACGTAAGCCTTCACGTTCTTAAGACGAAGGCACTTGCGGAGCGCTTGGAAAGGTTGGGATTTACCATTGAAAGGGAAATGGCGGAGGATATTATCCTACGATCCCTTCCACCATCATATAAACAATTCATTATGAATTATCATATGCATGGTATGGACAAATCCTTAATGGAGCTTCATGGCATGCTGAAGACTCTTTAGTCTAACATGGCCAGGGGAAAGCTCACCTCGTCCACTCTCGCTAAGTCTACCGAAAAGCGAGCTACCTCAAATGGGAAGTTTGGTTTTACTGAGCTCACCATGTCCATGGAGTCAAAGGGCAATGAGATTGCGCCTCAAGATGAGACTCCGAATGGGTAAGTTTGCTACTTTTGTGGAAAATATGGAAATTGGTGCCGCCACACCTGCCATAAGTGCCTGGATAAGCTAAGGATGCACAAGATTAGAAAGATTGGCTCCGAAGCTTCAGGTACATTAATGATCAAACTCTACTACTTATCTACTTCTATGGGTAAGTTTTGAATACTAGCCACAACACTCACGTTTGTCACAAATTTGTTTGTTGCAAAGTGCAGGTGTTAGAGAGAAGTTGAAGTTGTAGAGAGCTGGACTTTATAACGGGAAACAAGATGGTTGTCCCTGTTTGAAAAGGATTGGAAGTTGGGATCTAGCCACTCCGTCTAGCTAGTCTATTACTTTACTAGATCTATGTTTTACGCTATGTGTGGCTAGAAACAATGTATCTTATATTCCTTTGATAACGATGGATAAACTTCTTTTGAATTATGTGATTTCAAAGTTTATCCATGTTTTGGCATTTATTATAAGCGTCTGCTTATGAAGTAATAGATTGATCGTGAATGATTTGTACATGTTACTCTTACTATTATAGTCAATTTAACCATATAAAGAAGACTTACATCACCAAGCTCCATGTGGTTAGGAACTTGGATCTTTTGATCTAGAATCAATTATAGATTGCAAATCTTATTTATTAGACTAAAATGACTCAAACGTTCTTCACTTATGAATGTGAGAAGAATGAAGGCTTGATGGATTTCTTTCACACTTCTGTGTGTACACCGTTCAAGCAAAACCTAAGGAGTAACACTGGATACTTTGTCACCTTACCAGTGAAGGTAAAAGGATGAATATGTTTTGCTTGTTAGACACTCGCCTGAAGCCTTAAGAGGTGTTCAAGACACATCCGTGACAAAGTACATGACTAAGAGGGCAAAAGACTTCTATACTCAAATCTAATAGAGATGTTGAGGATGTAATTCTGAGTTCTGTGACCATCATAAGAATTATGGCTTTGTCTCATAATTCAATCCTCCCAGGATATATTGTTATATGGGTCGCCAAGCGGAGGAACTGAACATTCTAGTTATGGTCCGATTGTGATGGGTTTAACCTAAGTACCCTAGTGTTTGGAGAGTACTTTGAGAGTGACGGGCAATGTTCTAAAAGTCATACCAACAAAGATGGTTAAGTACGCACCTTAGGTGATGATACTAGAAAGTATGTCTTTTCTAGTCCATCACAAAGTCTGAATTCCTCAGCCTGCGTTTAGGATGAGTTGGAGGAACCCAGAGTCTAGAGGTGCTACTACATTAGGTATTCTGCTGAGACCATGGGATATTTTATCAATAAGTATGCTGCTCGAAAAGAAAAGGTTTCAGATATCTGCGGGTGCCAGTGGGAGTAAAGTTTACCTTGAATGGAAGAACCTGATGTTGGCACTAGCACTCAATTATGATTGAAACTCAGCATGGCTATGCTGGAGGACCAGACATTAAATCATTACCTCTTTAAACTTGGTAATAGTTGTCAAAAGGCCAAAAAGATATAGTTTTATATCTGAGGAAGACGACTTAATGATGTTTAAATCAAACTACCAAAACCAAAGTAGGCCTAGAGTCCGCTAGAAAGAAAGAGGCGGTGAAAATGAGATGTGATCCATGAGGGATATCCAAGTATTGGACTTGGTAGATCCAACTCCTGGGTAGAAACTCGGAGGGTAAAAAGGTTCTTTATAGAAAGAGACCAACATGGATAAGTTTACAACTTCGAATACCGACCGATAGGAAAGATCTATGATTGACCATGTGGAAGGTATCTTATGAAAACTTTCTCTCAGTGGTTATGTCGAATACTAAGTTTGTAGACAACTTCGAATACCGACTGGTAGGAGATAGTTTCATGATGATTGACCATGAGGATGGTATCATCTAGAAATTCTCTACTGGTGGTTATGTTGAAGTAAACTCGGATACTAGTGACATTTTGGTGCCTTTTCATGGCTATGACAACTTAATGCAAAGACCACATCCTTTAATAGGAATTCTCTGAGGAAGTGCTCACAACACTATCCGATGGTCTGTTACATTAAGTGTATACTGGTAAAGTCTAAAAGAAAAAAGAGTCCCATGATGGACTTAGATAAGCACCTCAAGGTTACAATCTTTGCTTTAATATGAAAATCAATTGTTTGAGTTTTCAATAAGCAAAGATGAAACTTGAATGAATGTTAGGGCTAGTTGGAGCGTTGTTGTAATTCTATATTTGCAACGTAATGGATATAATGTCCTTACCTTGTGTTGTTCAAAAGATAAAGTAAGGAATTATGCATCCATGTCGACTATTGAATATACAAAACATGTTTAGGGGATCAAGAAATATTCAGATATTTTCTTGGTACTCTATTACAAAAGAAGCAAGAGTAAATTGTTACTCTAGCGTTAGCTTCTCAACAGAATGGGATAACTGCCGATCTCAATCGGAGTTCATGATCCTACAAAATATGGTGTTGTTGATCAAAATAGTTCTTGAAGCATCACTGACCCTATTGGGTTCTTCTGAGACAATGAGGGTAGGATGGCTTTACTATAAGAACTCAAGCATCATTTACCTTATTGGGTTCTGCTGAAATAATGAAGGTACGATGGCTTGAAGGAAGCGCCATGGTCTCACCAACGCATACTATGTGAGTGATTGGTTGACGTAGAGACATGGTCGCTAGCAGAGTTCACGCGGATAGCTTTACGGCAGATCCGTTAACTAAGCTTTTGTCACGGGCTAGTGATGTTAACCATACTAGGCCTAGGTGAACAAGGCTTGAGTTTGTTTTAGTTATATGTTTGGTATATTATCTTGGGGAACATTAAGCAGTATTGTACTTCATACTATATTGATTATTAAATGTGATTTAAAATATGCCGAGGGCGGATATTTTATTAATCCTTACTGTGTTCCATGCTAGCATGTTTAACACTTCCCAGAATGCTCTTTTCATTCTAAATGTTCACAGTCGGTCATTCTTCATGGGGAGGAAGTTTGAGATAAGACTGAGGGAAGTGGTTGGTCGCTATCTAATAATGGATTAGATAAAAGAGATGCAACACTTCGCCTGTGCTTGCAAAGGTCAAGCGACTGGACGACCCACACCTGAACTTACTTCATGGTTTATGTCACGAGTAAGTCAGGATGATAATATCATTTTGTCCCTAGACTGGAGATACATGTGTTCCAAAGCATGGATCTGCTTTGCCTTGATTGCTTTCAAACGCAGTTCGTAACTGGCTGTTATAAAGGGAGCCTTTAGGTAAAGTATGGTGTATGTGGTGAAGCAATGCAGTCGAAAGGATTCTTTCCTCTAGTTTAAGAGAGATATCCATGGGGCCCTCGATGATTGAGCGCTGACGTAAAATGCATGGCCATGCTCGAGTTGCAATGATATTTGATCGATTGCAACTAGATTTTAGGTCACCATCAATCGAGATCGAGAAACATAATTGTGAATGATCTGGAGATTGACATTTAACCATGTCTCGTGTTCACACGGATATCGCGAATGAAGGGATGAATGAACACTTATCTATAGGACCATTTCGTAACCGATTCTGGATTTGGTTTTTGTTCTAGATGACAAAACCCAAACTGGTTGGGGCAGAGATATCTTACTAGAGGCTGCTCTTTGTCTGTGGTTTATGGGTACGGTGTGCCATGTGCAAGTGGGAGTTTGTTGGAGTATACCCACTGACGCACGTACACCATTTAGATAACTGTCGATATAGTATGGGCCTATTGGGTCACAGGCCGGGGATTAATCCTAACAGCAAGCGAAGTTGAGGGACTAAAAGTCTCAAAGTGGAAAGGGTTGGTGTGCAGGCGGAGATCGCGCCTCGATCCACTTGTGGAATCTCGGCTCGATCTTATGGGTAGATCGCGCCTCGATTTCTTTAGGAGATCGCGGCGCGATCGTCTGTCAGACTGCATGCAATCATTTTTTTTTCCACCTCCTTTTCTAGCCAATGCATGGCTTTCTTTTGGGAAACCTTGTGGCCGGTTTAGGGGAGATCAAATGGCACTTTTAGGTCTTTAAAAAGACATCCCTTGCCTTTCCTTGTATTTGTTTTGACACACTTGACAACTTACACAGTTAGAGCTTTCTTGTCTTCATATTAGAGTGCTTGTGGGTTTTTTTCCAGAACTTAAGGGAGAGTTGCTATTCTTGGTGTGGATTCAAGTCATTGAAGTCTATACAAGCAAGATAGTACTTGTGGATTGAGCATTCCCGGGGTGGATCAACAATAGAGTAGAGTTCGGTTTGAGCTTCTAGTCATCACCTTCATCCTCCATTTGTTCTAGAAGTTCACCAAGGGTATAATCTTATTCTCCCTCTCTTTTACATGTTGCAACTATTGGTTATAGAGCTTGGTCCATCTATGGGGTTTTAGGCTTTTCATGTTTGTACTTTATGCTTTTGTTGTTGTACTTTTCCTTCCGTTGTGTTCCTCAAACCCCATCATGAAGGTATATCGAATATAGTTGCAAAGGTTTTTGTGGACCAAAATTGACGGATATTCATTGGGGTTACGAATATTGGATTGACCAACCGTGAAAAATACTTCGTGGATTCATGTCAAAAGTATTTGTCACATAGGTTATCCTCAAACCTTAGGTATTAAGTTTGGGATGCGGTAACCATTGTCTTTTTAGTGCGTTCTAACGCCACGCCGTAACAGGGTGGCTATAAGTGGCGTGTCTAGATTCAGTGGGAGCCGTATTTCCAAATGCAAATATGCAAGAAGGTATTTGCACCTCCTTTTTAGGAGAGATATTTCTGGGCCCCTTGAATGATTAAAAGCTGGTAACTGCACGGCCGTGCCCAAACAAACTGATCTGTCTTTGTCATTAACACACAGTTTGAAATCAAGGATGTCATGAAAAATTCTTGAGATGATGAGTTGACACTCTCCATGCTCATGCTCATGCTCAAAATTGAAATATCGCGTTGCAAGGGACAAACCTAAAAACCATACCCATTCATAAATAGGTAGTTTATGATAGTTAATTCATGAACAGTTAGTTTATGATAGATTACTCGTTCATAAACAGTTGGCTTATGAGAGTTTGCTTTATCACTCGTTACTCTGGGGTATAAGAGTTCTTATGACCTGGTTATCTTAAGTGTCTGGCTAGGGACCTCCTTAGGCTAGCAATGTACAGTAACTATTACGTATCTTGCACAAGTGGGAGTCTGTTAGATTATGTGCACATATAATTAATGGGTACATTGTGTCTAATGTTATAAGAGACTAAAGGGTCACACTGCTACATACCCAATTAGAACAGTTTGGAATTTACCAGTTTTTGTGTGGAAATAATTAATCAGTTGAATTAATTATTTAAAGAGAAATAAAAAATTAATAGTTATTTATTATTTGAAGGGAAATTAAATATTAAGTTCTAATATTTAACGGACCATTTAATTAATAGTTAATTAATTAACTAGTAAAGTCCAGGGGGTCAAAGTGCAAGGAATGAAAGTTCAATTTAAGACATGGGCTTTAATTGAATGGGTTTGGGCTTGGATAAGGTTTAAAAGTATTTAAACCTAGAAAAAGCTAATTATCCTTAAGTGATTTAATTTTGAATCAAGGAAAAACCCTGGCCACCTCCCTCTCTCTTCTCTGCATCGATCTCAACACAACACCTGAGGGTGTTCGGTTTTACTTCTGCGTCGATGTCAACATGGAGGCAAAAGCCTCTCGGCTTTTTGCGATTCACGATCACCATACACATACGCAGATTTCGCGTGTTGATTTTCTGGGCAATTCCAGTCGCGGTCTAGCAACTAGTTCGTGGTGGTGCAGTTGTGGTGGATTAACTTTTGCAATCCCAAGGTCCAAGAGGTAATTGTTTCTAACCTTTTATCTTGATTGTTTTTTGAAATAGTATAGATCATTAGTAAGATCCTAACCCTCTTTAGGGTTTAGGGGGCTATGTTCAATCTGTTTCCGCTTTAGGATTGAACCAGTCGAATCAAACCCAGGGTTAGACCAGTTTGTGTCTTACGTGGTTTGGTCAGATCAAAAAACCCTTCAATAATGATTATAATGTTGCAGATACATCATGCTTTCCCTCTAAGTCAACCAAAGAATCCCCTAGTCACCATGATAATAGTGAAGAGTCAATCCATATGTCTTCCCGCCCCCGTTCACCCAACGTCTACCGAAAGGTTTTCTAGACCCACTTCCTACAGCCAATAGACCAAAGGCTTGCATGCCGAGATTATTAATATTATTATCTTTTAATGGTACCCATGGAGGGGCCAATTTTGCTATAATCTTTTACATATGAATGATGGTTTTATTATTTATGATTATTCGATGTTTCTGTTGCGTGGAAAACTACTTTAATATTGATGTTAGACTATAGTAGTGAAATATACATATGCTTAGAATCATGTAGAACTCATAGTAACTAAATTATTTCGACGTAATGGTTATAGAATCATGCCTCCAAGACGGGAAGACGTCGATCTAAACCGACTTGTAATGGAGCAAGACAAGGCACAGCTACCGTAAACCAGGAGTGCAATTACAAAAAATTTAGGGCCTGCAACCCTAAAGAATTCTTCGGAACTGAAGGAGCTGTGGGACTACTTAGTTGGATCGAGAGTATGGAATCGGTTCTCAGCATAAGTAAGTTTTCAGACGCCAACAAAGTGAAATATGCAGCATGCCTTTTTAAATGAAGAGCCCAAGCTTGGTGGAATATCCAGGTACAAACCCGTGGCAGGGACGTGACACACAAACTCTCATGGGCCGAATTTATCAAGTTGTTGAGGGACGAGTTTTGTTCAAAAAGTGAAATTCAAAAATTGGAAGCCGAGTTTTGGAACCATGAGATGGTGGGAAGCGACAATAACTAATATACCACCCGCTTTCACGAGTTGGCCAGGTTGGTACCACATTTAGTGACACCAGAAGAAAACCACGTTGATAGGTATATTTGGGTCTTAGCTCCCGGAATACGGGAAAATGTCACTGCTGCAAACCCGAGCACTGTGCAAAGTGCTGTAAATCTGGCTAATAGTCTTACCAACAATGGTATTCGCTGAGGATGGTTTGCAAGTGATAAGGCAAAAGGGAAGAGGAAGGTAGAGGAGACTTCAAGGTGAAAGACCTGGGAAGAACCAAAGGGTAACAAGAAATTTCGGCGCTCAAACCCATCCAGAAGGGAAAGAAAAAGACCCGAACTCTCGGTGTGACAAGTATAACAAATAGCACTTTGATAAGTGCATAATTTGTCGCAAGTGAAATAAAGGAGGTCAATTAGCCAAAAATTGTAGGAGGTTGGCTTGTCATGAGTGTGGAAGTGTGGATCACCTTCGAAATACGTGTCCTAGAGTTAACCGAGGACCAAATCTTAATCAAGCACGCGAGTCTAACCAGAGGAACGCAGGTGGTCAAGGGAGAGGACGTGTGTTCGAGATTAGGTCAGAAGAAGCGAGGCAAAACCCGGATGTGATTTCAGGTAAGGCACAAAAAGAAGCTTATATTATTGACTTTGCCAATGGCCATGAGGTAAAGACTGGAGATATAGTCAATTATTGTAAACTAACTCTAGCTAATAGGAATTTTAGTATAAATCTTATTCTTGTCGAGTTAGGGAGTTTTGATGTAGTAGTGTCCGAAAACCAACCTGAGATATGTTGTTCCGAGAAGACCGTCAAAATTCCTTTGCGGGAAAATGAAACACTAGTTGTACATGGTGAAAAGTCTGGGAAAAACATTAAGATTGTGTCGTGCATGAAGATGCGGAAATACTTGAAAAAAGAGTATATTGTTTTTCTGGCTCATGTAGTAGATAAGAGAGTTGAAGAAAAGGATATACGGGAGATACCAGTCGTTTGGGATTTTCCAGAAGTGTTCCCAGAGGAACTACCTTGTTTACCCCCAGTTAGATAGGTCGAATTTGGTATCGACTTAGTTCCCGGAGCCGCACCCGTAGCTAAGGCACCGTATCGGTTAGCCCCATTGGAATTGCAGGAGTTATCCACACAACTTTAAGAATTACTTGACATAGGATTTATCAGGCCAAGTACCTTACCATGGGGAGCCCCAGTGCTATTCATCAAGAAGAAAGATGGGTCGCTACGAATGTGCATGGATTATCGTGAACTCAACAAATTAACCATTAAGAACTGATACCCTTTACCTCCAATCGATGACTTGTTTGATCAACTTCAAAGCGCTACTTATTTTTCAAAGTTTGATCTATGATCGAGGTTATCAAACGCACCACCTATCTTCATGGATTTAATGAACCGTGTCTGTAGACCTTACTTAGATAAGTTTGTTATAGTGTTCATCGACGACATACTTATCTATTCGCGAAACAAGAAAGATCATGAACAACATCTGAAGTTGATTCTAACGCTACTTAAGGATCAACAATTGTACGCAAAGTTCTCTAAATGTGAATTTTGGATCAAGAAGTACATTTTCTTGGGCACGTGGTGAATTCAAAAGGAATTCATGTTGATCCAACGAAGGTTGAAGCCATTAAGAAGTGGGATGCACCGAAGACGCCAACCGAAATTCGTCAATTTCTTGGTTTAGCAGGCTATGATCGAAGATTTATTGCAAATTTCTCGAATATAGCGCAACCACTCACGGCTTAAACTCAAAAAGACAAGAAATTTGATTGGGAACAGAAACAAGAGGAAGCTTTCCAACTGTTAAAACATAAGCTATGCAATGCACCTGTTTTAGCGTTACCAGAAGGAAACGATGACTTTGTAGTATATTGCGATGCTTCACTCCAAGGTCTGGGATGTGTATTAATGCAGAGAGACAAAGTTATCGCATACGCGTCAAGAAAATTGAAGGTTCATGAAAAGAATTATACCACCCATGATTTAGAATTAGGAGCGGTGGTATTCGCTCTTGAGATATGGAGAAACTATCTTTACGGCACCAAGTGTACCGTCTACATTTGTTGGAGTTGCCCACTGGAACACGTATGACATATCACTGCCAATGAAGTCCGGGCCTATTGGGTCATATACCAAACTTCTACCCCGACAGCCTATGTGAAAACAGCCGGTCAAAATGGTCAACTTCCAGTTGACCTAGGCTTCACAACCGTGAAGGGTGCTCCACAGGTCGTGAAGCACATTGCCCCACGATTTCCTACATGGGCTATCTGGCCCATGGACCAGAGTAGCTTCACGGCCCTTCACGGGTCGTGAAGGGGATCGTGAAGGTTAAATGTGCCACGGATACCTCCACGACTTCCAGAACACGGCACGGGCCGTGAAGCTTTTAAGCTTCATGGGCCGTGAAGGGTCGTGAAGCTCGGAAAACTAAGTGAAGCATGATTTCTATTAGCTTTAATTAAGTGGTCCAATGGGAATTAAGTTCTTGGCCGGCTAGAGGATTTGAAGTGACGGAAATGAGCTCTTTATAAGCTCATTTTTTGAGAGACTTTGGGACCTTTTGCTACTTGAACTTACATACACATATTACACTAAACTTGAAGAGTTGTGAGTGCTCTAGTCTGTGTTTTCAGAAATTGTAAGGGCTATACAAGATCATCAAGACCTTGGAAGTTCGTTGGTGTCTTGTTTTTGTTAGCACAAGGTAGAGGAAACTTGGTGTATCACTTTGGTGGGTTCTTGGAGGAATTTTCTTCAAGACATTTTTCATCCCTATTTCTTATACCTTCATTTCAGTTACTAGGAGCTAAGGTATAAATCTCTCTATCCTTTGTGTTTGTTCTTTTGGTTGCATGCATGTGCTTCAAGTTTATACCATTCATGGAGTTCTTGTAAAATCTTTGAGAAAAATGTTTTAAAATTGCTTCCGTTGCGTTTTTGTTTACCTACATGAACTCCTACAACACTGATCACAAGAGTCTCCAACATATCTTTATGCTTAACAATAGGCAGAGAAGATGGGTAGAATTGCTCAACGACTATGATTGCTAAATCAAGTATCACCCAGGCAAGGCCAATGTGGTAGCTGACACGTTAAGCAGGAAGGAATGAATTAAGCCGCTAAGAGTACGAGCGTTGGGAGCAATCTTTCAACCAAGTTTAAAGGAGAGAATCCTCGAAGCCCAAGAAGTAGCGTTATGGGCCGAAAACTTGAATAACAAAACTCTTCATATCAAACTAACTAATTCGCGTACTCTCTTTACTATAGGATGTCGAATCTAAATAACACCACGTCGAACTTTTCACTTCGTATGTTCCTAGAAATGGTGAAATTCACGGGAGTGAACTTTGTTGACTGGCTTAGGCAACTGTGGATTGTCCTACATGCCGAGTCTAAGTTGCACATCCTTGAGGAACCCCTTCCTGGACCACCTGTTACCAACGCGGCATGGAGCGTCTGATACGCATATGAAAAGCGTGTTTGGGATACACACGATGTTTCCTGTCTCATGTTATCAACTATGAGCTCAGAGCTGCAAAAGAAGTTCGAGCACATGAGTGTGTACGACATGATTAACAAGCTGAAGGTATGTTCCAACAGCAAGTTAGGCAGGAACACTATGAGTGTGTTAAAAGTATAGCTGGTTGTAAGATGCGGGAAGGCGGGAGTGTAAGTACCCATATTTTGAAGATGAAGTCTTACGTGGACCAATTAGTGAGACTTGGATTTCCTATCGGGAAGGAGCTTGGTGTGAAAATCATACTTCAGTCCCTGCCCGCATCATATGAGCAGTTTGTTATTGACTATCATATGCATGGGATGGTAAAATCCATCAATGAACTGCATGGAATGTTGAAGGCTGTAGAGTCTAACATGTCCAAGCATGAGTCAACCTCATCCATTCCTGTTTTTGGTTGAAAGGAACGACAAGGTGAAAAGAAGAAGAAATCGACCCTGCAAGAAGAGGTTGGGGTATCCAAGCTTGCTTTAAACATAGAATCTTTGTACATTGATGACGTGCCTAAGGAGACTCAACAAGGGGTGGTTTGCTACTTCTGAGGAAGATTTGGGGATTAGGGCCATCATGCTTGCCCTTCGTGCCGAGAGGATATAAAACTTCTCAGAAAAGAGAGAGTTAATTTTCCTACTTGAGGTACATTCATAATTATACTTCAATATATTCTATAAGACTTGGAGATTGAGGAGTAACCAACGAATATTCCAAGATCAGCTTTAGGTTCCAACTTATGGAGCTGATCCCTTTGATTCATCACATAGCATTTTGAACCAAAGACATGGAAATAACCTATATTGGGCTTTCTGAACTTGTACATTTCATATGTAGTCTTGCCATGTCTTTTGACAATGATTGATCTATTTTGGATGTAACAGGCTGTATTGAAAGCTTCATCTCAGAAATAGAGTTTCAATCCTGCCTTACACAGCATTGTCCTAGCAGCCTCAATTAAGGTTCTGTTTCTCCTTTCAGCAAACCCATTTTGTTGTGGAGTTCTGACAGATGAGAAATTTTGTAATATTCCCTTTTGTTCACAAAAGCTTTCAAGGGTAGAGTTTATGAACTCAGTCCCATGATCACTTCTAAGTTGCTTTACAGACTTACCTTTCTGCAACTCTTCCTGTTTGATAAAACTTATTATCTCCAGGGCAGCCTCACTTGTGGCTTTAAGGAATATTACCCAGGTGAAACGTGAGAACTCATCTACTATCACCAGTGTGTAGTTCGTGCCACTTAGGCTTGGAGTACTTATGGGTCCAAACAGATCCATATGCAACATATGCAGTGGGTCTGTTATTGAAAAGTTTTTCTTTGATTTAAAGGACCCTTTATGGTGTTTCCCTTGTTCACAAGCTGAACACAATTTGTCTTTAACAAATGTGATCTTTGGTAATCCAGAGACTAACTCTTTATTGGATAGCATATTTATATATTTGAAATTTAAATGTAACAAACGTTTATGCCATAACCAACTAAGCTTAGGAACTGATTGGGAATACAAGCAGGTTTTAGTATAGGGATCTGCGGAATTAAGATCAAGTAAATACACATCTCTTTCTCTTTTAGCTATTAATACAGGCTTTCCCTTAGCATTATAAATTGTTCCTGCTTTCTTCCTAAAAGTAACAATGTTGTCTTCATCACACAATTGACTGATACTAATCAGGTTGTGTTTGAGACCCTTGACATATGCAACCTTCTGGAATGTAATCCTGCCAGCTTGCATCTTCGCATAGCCTTTAGTTCTTCCATGGGAATTGTCACCAAAAGTTACTTTAGGACCTTCTTCTTCTTGGAAATCACTAAAAAGTCCTTTCCACCTAGTAATGTGCCTTGAGCATCTGTTATCCAAGTACCATTTACTTGAACCCTGCACATGATATGAAATCTAAACACATTAGTTTTGTTTTGGAACCCACTTCTTGTTGGGGTCAGATGAGGAGCACTTAGCATCTCCATCTTGTTGAACTGACTGTTCAGCTTGAGCAGGAGCTGAGTCCTGTGCAGACTGATCAGCATGTTCTTGTTCAGGCCTTGAGATTTCAACATCACAATCCTTAGCCTCATGACCTCTACTTCTGCACTTGTAGCATCTCCTTCTTTCAATGGTAACAGGAGGTAGAGTGTCCAATAATCCTTGTGAGAACTTACTCTAAGTCTTAGGATTATATGTTGCGGATAACTTTTCAACTTTCATTGCAAGCTGATTCACTTGTTGCTCACTGACTTTGGACTTGCCTTTGTCAGATCTTTATTTGTTATCCTTCTGATTAGAAGCTTGACCAACAAACTTCTTTTCCATGACCTTTGTCTTACCTTTGTCATGCTTACTGGACTCACCAGTTTCAACAGGTTTGGACTTACCACTGTTGATCTTCTTGGACTTACCAAGATCTACAACTTTGGACTTACCATTATTGTGATTTGACCTCTGACTTACAGTGGTCTTCCTATTCTTGTAACTTCTCTCCGAGCCAGATAGAGAATGTTGTCTATTGAAAGGATTTGGATTAAGCCTTTCTACAACTGAAGTTCTTTGAATAGGCTGAGTGCCTAATCTGTCCAACACAGACTTACTATGATGTTTAGATGTTGAACACTCATTCCCATGATCTTTAGCTTTCACAAACATATTGTATTTCAAGTTTGGATCATTTCTTTTCTCTGAGGCTGACTTCTGAGACTTAATCAGTTGTCTATCATGCTCAGAGTCTATACTTGCTATCTCATCATTAGCTACATAAGCTGCTGTTTGATAGTCACCTCCAAGTACAGCTTGTACTTGTTTAGGAATTTGCTGGTTTATGCACTTTTCAACAAGCTTTGATGACTTACACCAAGACTCAATGACCTTTTGAAGTTGGTCTGCTTTGTCTTTAGATTCCTGAAGTTCTTCACTTAGAAGTTTATTAATGTGTCTTTCACATTCATCTTTGAGTTTAGCTATTTCAGCTTTGAGATCATTTTGAGACTTAAGGCTGGTCTTGAAATCATTCAGCAAATAGTCAAATGCAAGACCCTTTTCTTCATCGGTGTAAGAGTAGAAATTACTGACCTTGTACATGGAAGCATGATTCCAATCACTGAGCTTGCTGTTTTCCTCAGCTTCCTTCATGTCAGCTTCAAAGATTGATTCGGACTTACCATAATCAACCTCATCTAATTCTAACTTTTCATCTTCTTGAGCCATTAGACATAAATCATCATTTGAGGTAGATGATTCTGTATCCCAGGTTTCAGCATATAATCCTTTTGCACTGGGCTTATCTTTTGTCTTTCCTTTCTTGAGCTGAGTATATTTCTTCTTGTATTTGTCAGCCCTGTAAGCATTCTTATCAGCAATTAATGCCGATTCTTCCTTCTTTAGTCTGCACTCAACAGCAATATGTCCCTTCTTCTGACAGTTGAAGCACACAGCTTTCTTGGGATCAAAAGAACTCTTTCCTTTGCCCCTGTAAGATTTTCGTCTTCCCCTTTGAGCTCTTCTCAATTGTCTGGCTAGCATAGCCATTTGCTCAGTGATGGTCTGAACATCATCATCGTCACTTGAGTCAGAGTCTGAGTGGTCATCTTGAGATTCTGACTCAGTCTCAGATTCAACAACTAGTGCTTTGGAACTTTTCTTCTTTTTCTGTGCAACTACTGCAACTTCATATTTATCCAGAGACTCCTTGAGTTGTTGTTGAGAAGTTTTCTTGTGTTCTGTAATATGTTCATGATTAAGTATGAACCCATAGATGGACTGTAGGTTATACATATGTAGTGTCCCTCTAGCCCTCAGTGTTGTGGTTACTTCATTAAAACTTTCTGGTAACACATCCAGAAATTTCAGCACGAGTTCAGCTTCATCTTTCTTGACACTTACACTTAGTAGGTCATTTATCAAGCAGTGAAACCTTGTGAACAAATCAGGCAAGGTTTCATTCTTCTTAGAAAAGAAGTTTTCATATGATCTGTTCAAATGATTCTTCTTCTACTGTTTGACAATATCTGTGCCTTCATATGTGACACTTAGAGTATCCCAGATCTCTTTTGCAGCTTGACACCTAGTCACAGTATGCAAGATCTCATTAGTCAGGGCATTTGATAGAACACTTTTAGCCTTGTCATCCAGATTGTAGAGTTTCCAATCTTCATCACTCCAGGATGCAGTGGGCTTTCTTGTTTCCTTTTCAGTCCTGCCAGGAGACGTATCACTGACAGTATCAGCAATCTTGGGGATGATAGGTCCTTTTGTGATGACATCGTACATACGATTGTCAATGGACTTGAGAAATAACATGGCTCTGAACTTCCACATAGGATAGTCAGATCCATCAAATATGGGACAGCCTTTGGCAGACATCTGAGGAAAGTTTGATGAATTGTTGTTTGTAGACATTGCAATCTTTCTCAGAATCTTGAACTTATAAACTTATGAAATCATTCAGCCTGCTCTGATACCAGTTGTTGGTCCCTCGGTGAGAATAACAACAAGCAACAGATGTGTAGAAGGGGGGTTGAATACACTTTCTGTTGAAATTGAACAAATCAAATAAAAGTGTTACACAAAGTAAATCAAACCATAATCAAATGAATGCTTTCATTAAGAAGATGATTACAATGCTTTGAATAAGAAGATGATTACAATGACTATCAAGTAAGCAACTCTTGATATGTAAACACCTAATGTAAATCTCTCAAACTTTCAAACTTAGCTATCTATAATCAACTTATGATTATAGATACTGACGACTCTCTAAACAGGATTTTATCACAGATCTAATCAACTTATGATTACTTACCAACGTCACAACAAATATGAATATTCGAACACACGAACAAGTTGGCAATCTGTGAGTTTTCTTGATCACGTTGAACTGACAAACATTGAATCAAGATTCGTAACACATACGGTTTGAGGTGAATTGAGTTTTGGTTCTGCAGTCGTTTTTCAGAATCGCACTCATACCTCTAAACTTATCAGGAGATAAGTATTTATAATCCTGTGCCTACGGATCCTAACAAACTAGAACTCATCCTAATTCTCTAACTAACTATCAGATAATCCGAAATCTTGAATCCCCTTGAATCTTTGACTTCTTCAATCTTGAGTCTGCAATATTCAATCTTGATTCTGGAATCTTCTTATCCTTCCCGTAGATGTAGAGAGATAAATATGAATTTAAAACATACTTAAATTATCTTTAAACTGACTTCTTACTTCGGACTGAGTTACTCAGCTTGAAACTCATCAAGCTGAGTTCTTCGAGAACAAACTCGAAACCCATCATGAAAAGACATGTATATTAATTAACTCATCCTTAGAAGTCCTAAGAGTTAGCTAAAACTTATTTAGCAACTTTATCGAGTTGACTCTGCTTCTGAGCTGAGTCACTCAGCTTGAAAACACATCAAGCTGATTACTCGATATATACCTTATGTGACATACACAGCTTATTAAACACATTAATAAACTAACTAAGGTATGGTATAAACTGGTCGAACATATGCTCATCTTACACTCATCTTATACTCAGTCTGAATCACTATAATTGTTCAGTCTGATTAAGCTTCATAATTCAGTTTAAGTTATATTCAGAACACATCATACAAACTTAACTTTGTCTCATCAAATCTAAACTGATGAGATCATTTTCCCAACAACTTTGTAACGAAATAAATTTGTGACAAATGTGAGTCTTATAGCTCTGGTTAACAACCCAACTTATTAAGGAATAGCAAATAAATCTTCAAATATCCATAATAGCGTTACCTCCCTAATGTAGCTCCCACTACATTAAGTAGCTACGGCCATTTAAACAGTTCATCACTTGACATGTCATGGATAGGTTAAACATGCTAAAAATGGACAACTAGGAAACATTATGTAAGTACCTCCTATTTCAATCCCATGAAATGTAAATACATAATAAAAGAGTTTCAAGTTACATCCATAGTAATAATCAAAAAACATAAACTAACTGCTATGTTCTAAGTACTGCATTCCTATAGAACTCGCATGTCTCTCATGCTTAGCTCTAGCTAGCGGCTTCGTCAACGGGTCAGCAACGTTGTCGTCCGTCGGTATCTTTTGCAATCTAATATCGTCTCTTCCAATGATCTATCGGATGAGGTGATATTTATTGAGTACTTGCCTAGTCCGCTGATGATCTCTAGGCTCTTTAGCTTGAGCTACAGCCCCTGAGTTGTCACAGAATATATCGATCGGTCTAGAGATACTGGCAACAACTCTAAGATCCGAGATAAAATTCTTCAGCCAGACAGCTTCCTTTTTTATCGCATCACTTGCCGCAATATACTCTGCTTCTGTAGTAGAATCTGCTATTGTATCTTGCTCTGACTTTTCCAAGATATGGCTCCTCCGTTTAGGGTAAAGACAAATCCCGACTGCGACCTAAAGTCGTCCCTGTCGGTCTGGAAACTTGCATCAGTGTAACCAGTTACGCTGAGCTCATCCATCGAACCTCCATAGACTAGGAATATGCCTTTTGTCCTTCTCAGGTACTTGAGAATATTCTTGACGGCTACCCAATGAGCTTCACCAGGATTTTGCTGATATCTACTCGAGACACTGATATAATAGGCAACATCGGGTCTAGTACATAACATGGCATACATGATTGAACCAACTGCCGAGGCATATGGTATCAATTTCATCTTGTCCTGATCTTGACTAGACACAGGACACTGAGCCTTGCTCAAAATCGCGCCGGATTGCATAGGAATAAATCATTTCTTGGATTCATCCATCTTGAATCTTTTCATGACTTTGTCAATATACGTACTTTGACTAAGTCCGATAAGCCGCTTAGATCTATTCCTATAGATCTTTATACCCAGTGTATAAGCAGCTTCTCCCAAGTCTTTCAACTGGAAACACTTACCTAACCAGGATTTTACTCCTTGTAACACTGGTATGTTGTTTCCTATTAATAGTATGTCATCCACATACAAGACTAGGAAGGTTACCGCGCTCCCACTGAATTTAGTGTAAACACACGACTCGAACTCACTTTTGGTAAAACCAAACTCTTTGATACGCTCATCAAAGTGTAAGTTCCATCTTCTAGATGCTTTCTTTAGTCCATAAATGGATTTAAGCAACTTGCACACTTTATTAGTGTTCATTGGATCCGCAAAACCATCCGGTTGTATCATATATACATCCTCTGTCAGTTTCCCGTTAAGGAAAGCGGTTTTGACATCCATCTACCATATCCCATAGTCAAAATATGCCGATATGGCCATAAGAATCCTAATAGTCTTAAGCATTGCCACTGGGGAAAAAGTTTCATCATAGTCAACGCCATGAGTTTGCCACTAGCCTTGCTTTAAAAGTATGCACTTTTCCATCCATTTCAGTCTTCTTCTTGAAGACCCATTTGCACCAAACAGCTTTGCTGTGTTGAGGCAAATCTACTAACTCCCAGACCTGGTTTTCATACATGGATTGCATCTCTTCCTTCATGGCTTCTTGCCATTTCTCAGATTCTAAACCTGAGGCAGCATCTTGGTAGGTAGTGGGTTCTAAAAGATCCCCTTCGTCTTGAGCAACTAGGAATCCCAGATACCTATCTGGCTCATGATGAGGCCTACTAGACCTGCGAAGGTCTTGTGTTTCCACCTCTTCCTCAACCACAGACTCGGGATGGGATTCAACAATTCTTTGTTGAACCATGGGTTCAATTATCGGTGGTGGTGTTATCTCTTCCTCTTGAATTTCTTGAAGCTCTATTTCTTTTCTTGGAGTTTCTGAGTTGATAAATTTCTCCTCCAAGAACACCCCTTTACAAGCAACAAAGACTTTGTTCTCATCTGGGTTATAGAAATAGTATCCCATGGTTTCCTTGGGATAACCCACGAATATACACTTATCTGATTTTGGATTGAGTTTATCTGTGAATGTTCGCTTAACATACACCTCACATCCCCAAACCTTGAGAAAAGACAATTTGGGTTTTTTCCCCGTCCATATCTCGAACGGTGTCTTTTCAACCGATTTTGTCGGAACCCGGTTCAGTATCAACGCCGCTGTGTCGAGCGTGTGCCCCCAAAATGACAATGGCAGTGAACTTCGACTCATCATTGATCGTACCATGTCAAGCAGTGTACGATTCCTCCTTTATGATACACCATTCATCTGAGGTGTATACGGAGGCGTGAGTTGTGAAACAGTCCCACATTCCTTCAAATGATCGTCGAATTCCTGACTCAGATATTCACCACCTCGATCCGACCGAAGCAACTTTATCTTCTTGTCCAGCTGATTTTGTACGTCATTCTGAAACTGTTTGAACTTGTCAAAACATTCAGACTTGAGTCTCATGAGGTAGACGTAACCGACCTACTAAAGTCATTAGTAAAGGTTATGAAATATCGGTATCCTCCTCTAGCTTCTGGAGTGAAGGGTCCACACACATTTGTATGTATAATCCCTAATAACTCACTAGCCCTTTCATTCTCACTGTTGAAAGGTTGTTTTGTCATTTTACCAGACAAACAAGATTTGCAAATATCATATGACTCTAAGTCAAATGGTTCTAGAATTCCGTCGTCTCAGAGCTTCTCTATGCGTTTCTCGTTTATGTGTCCTAAACGACAATGCCAGAGGTAAGTCTGATTCAAGTTACTCTTGGATCTCTTTCTTATATGATAGATGTCATTGTTATCTAGATTTAGCGTGTATAGACCATTTTCTGGAGTAGCTTTAAAATAGAAAACATCATTTTTGAAACAAGAAATAAACTTTTCATTCAAAACATAATTAAAACCATAGTCTATAAGCAAATCAAACGAGATAACATTTTTGATAAGTCTAGGAACATAATAACAAGGTTCTAGTTCTAAGACCATGCCCGAGGGCAAACTAAGACAATATGTTCCTACAGCTTCAGCACCAACCATGGAGCCTTCGCCTACCCGCAGGTCCATATCTCCTTGTCTTAGCTTCTTACTTCTCTTGAATCCCTGCAAATGATTGCGTATGTGATGACCACATCCGGTATCCAATACCCATGATTCATAAGAAGTAATAAGACAATCTATCATAAATATACCTGAGTCATTGGGCGAACCAATGTCCAGTTGATCTATGTCGAGTGAGTGCTCGCATGAATCCTTGCTGCCACAATCAGGGCAACAAATTTCTCCAAGCTCTTCCAACCAGTCATCTTCCTGCATAGGGTCCATAACTGTTGACTCTAGTTGCTTTGGACTCAACTCATCGCTGATGCACATAAGGATTTCGTGCAACCCTGTGACAGTCATCTCAAAATCACCGAGGACATACATTACCTTCCTCTGGTAATAGTCAGATAAAGAACCGAACAAAAGCATAACTAGCTCATGTAGTTTTGATTTTGATCCAAAACTATCATAGCAATCCAAGAGCCTTCTCATATTAATGAGATGATCGCTAATCGGCTGGTTTTCTTTCATTTTCGCTGAAAGAATTTCCTTCATCAGTAGGATGCGACATATCCGTTCACTATACTTGAACTTACGCTCCAGTTCCTGAACAACCTCATAAGATGACTTCTCATGGAGATCATCCGTAAACTCGGATGATGCTGTGAGAACGAGAATCGACATAACATCAGATTCATCAGCCAGATACTGATAGTAAGCGTCATACTCACTATCCTGGGCATCTACCCCTGGTCGTTCCGGTGGCAATGTCTCTATGACGTGAAGCTTTCCCTGTGCATCCAAAACATTCTTTAGGTGCATCTTCCAAACAGCAAAGTTTGGACCTGAAAGCTTCCACTTGCCGACGAGGAGGCTTAGAGATTCCTTTGGTGAATAAAACGGAATAACAGATAAAATAGACATCTACAGAAAAAGAAAAAGATAAAACCGATTCAGTATTGATTATATCTTCTAATAATTGTTACCTTTTAAAAAGAAATTATTGGACTAGGATCCATATTTCACATTTCCCGATGCAAGGTTTGGGCACTTCCTACCGGGACAATGCTATTTCTGGTAGGTAAGCCTATACCAATCGTATCCAACCTGGACACGACTCCTAGATCCGCGGGACATAACCGTGCATGTTTAGTCCCTCTAGTGCTTTTTGGGCCGGGACTCCCGATTATCACCAAAATAGATCGCACCACCTAAGACTGTGTGAACTCTGGCCGGGTTTGAACCCGAATGCCCAAGGTTTGGTCACTTCCGACACCCGAGTACCGTTTAACAGGAAAGGTGTACCATTAGGTGGGTAGCACACTGATCTAAGATTTTTCTAAAAAGGATTTCTAAAGTTTTTGACGAGAAAAACCTTTAGTGCCAGTTTTCTTTAAAAACGTTTGTTTAATAATTAACTATTATTAAATCCCTTGTTTTATTTCATCATGAGAATCACAACCACGCATAAAAAATATGTAAAGAAATAAAACAACCACAAACAACTATGTCTTAGCCTTGCCCTTAACTAATTTCGGTTTCGTGATCCACAAGAAGAACCCGACGGTCAGAACCTAAGTGGAAAAAAAAACACAACACACATGGCATGACATTCTGAAGCTCTCACTGGCTCCAGCATCCAATCCTGCTCCCTGCTCCTCTTGGTTCTTGTATCAGCTTCATATTTATTCTTAGATCATATTTATTCTTAGATCATAAAAAAATTAATACTATTCTATTCTATCATCTAAAAGCTAGAAATAATAAAAAAATTACAAGATAATCAAAGACACGCAGACCCGCTAATTCTAGTACTTTTACATATTAGAATAGGGGTTGTAAGTGGCACGCAGTCACAACCACAAGTGTAGTAAATAAAGGCAATCAACAAGGTCTATGGCTCGGCTATGACATCCCAAACATGTAAAAACTAATACATGAAGGTAAAACAACAACTAATTTCTAATTATTCACCTTGATGAAAAATAATGATTTTAACAACATGTTAAAATCCCTTATATTGTTTACCTGTTATTTGCAATGAAATATATTTTAAGTTTCATACTTGATGTTTAATCAAAAACTTAAAATAATATTTTAAACTTGAAATTAAAATAATAACCGTATTTTAACTCCACTTTTAAACCATGGATACCCGAACCACTAACTGGGCCGAATATATAAATCTGGGTCAAAAGATATGAACCGGGCCGAAAACCAGAATTTGGTTGGGCCGTAGCCCTCTCGGACGCAAAACCGCAGCCGGGCCAGCCTTGGGCCGTGGTTCCTGGGCCGAAAATCAAAACTGGGCCGCAACCCTTCGGACCCGAGATACGGCTGAGCCGGCAGCCTTAGGCCGTGACTCCTGGGCCGTAGCCCACCATGCCACTCCCGTCGTTGCCCTGCCGCCGTGCACCACCTCTCGGTCGTCGACCACCCTGCCTCGGCTGATGTTGGCCGGCGACTGCCGCCCCTGCGTGGGACCGCCATTGATCAAGCAACGCCGCCAGCTGCAACGCCGCCGCCGACCACGGCCACCGCCTGAGGCCGCCGCCGATGAAGGTGGTTTCGGTTTGCCTTTTTACGCAAATAACAATAATAAAAAAAAGATTTAATTAAAAATAAATCTAATAATCTTTTATCCAAAATCAAATAATTTATCCAATAAAAATCAAAACTTGATTTTTATTTTCCTGGATAATTAAAATCTTTTTTATAAAAGATAAACCCCCTTTTTCATCAGAATAAAAAGAAACCCACCTAGTTCCCTACGAAGTTAGAAGTGGCTCTGATACCACTGAAGGGTTTTGTAGGGTATAAAACATATTATAAATCATACATGCATTGTGGAATAAATCAAAACCCCCTCCAGTGATCTCATCTAACTCGTACAGAAACTAAAGAGAAGTAGAGGATTAAAAGTTCTACCTTTTATCAGTTCAAACCTTGGAACTTCAATCCTAAATTGCTAAAGGTAGAACACCGCTACTGCACTACCTCGAACAGGCTGCTAGACCACCAAGGATTTCACCAAAGATCAAAACTTGATCCTGTATGTGTGTGTGTATCACGTCGCCGACCACTTGGTGGTTCTCGGCTTTTGTGCCGATCGAGAGAGATAGAGAGGGAGAGTTAGGGTTGATTTTCTAATCTTGTAATTATCTCTTAATTCTTGTGATTCTTAAGGTTTAATAAGATATATATAGATATTCTTATTAAAGCCCAAACCCGTTTAATTTAAAGCCCAGCTTTAATTAAACTATTAAGTAATTACAGAAAATACACTTTGACCTTTCTAATTAATTAATAACTATTAATTAATTGGTCCCGTTAATATTTAAACTAAATATTAACTTCTCCTTTAAATAATAAATAAATATTATTTCTTTTTCTCTTAATAATTAATTAACTAATTAATTATTCTGACACAAGGTAAAATCCAGATGGTTCTAATTGGGTGTGTAGCAGTGTGATCTTTTAGTGTCACATACTATTGGACACTATGATACATGTTATCTATCTATCCAAAACGTGTATTACCTAGCCAGTCCATTCCGACGATCACTTGGAACTCTTTCATGGGGGTAGGTATTAGGTCTATAGGGAATTTTACCTCATCGTTCACTATTACATTGTTCCTATAGATAGTAGTTACACATAAAGTCTTATCATATGCTATTTCTACTTCTAGTGGTGTTTCTAGTTTAACTGGTTCTATTACAAACTTGTTACAGAAAGAAGAAGATACATATGACTTACTTGCCCCGGAATCAAAAATTACAAGTGCGGGTAAGGAGTTAACAATAAATATACCTACAATCACATCAGGTTCCTTCTTGGCCTCCTCCACAGTCATTTGGAATGCACGTCACCGAGGCTTTGGGACTTCAGGCTTCTTCCCTTTTTCACCATCAGTGATTCGTAGTGGTGGTTGCGAGGCCGGTTTCCCGCTTCCTCTAGCTGTCTCGGGACACTCAGCCATGCAATGACCTAGTTTGTTACATTTAAAGCAAACGTTCAAATGAGCCCAGCAGTCTCTCCCGTGATGCCCAGTCCTCCCACACCTTAAACATCGATCCAGCCCCTGGCAACACTCCCCAGATGCGTTTTGCCACACTACCCACATTTCACTCCCGGGTTCCTCTCAGCAAACTTGAACTTACAAGTGTTAGGCTTCTTGTAAAGTTGTTTCCCATCAAAATTTCCCAGAGCGGCCCTATCCGCGGACCTCTTCTTGTTCCTTTCTTGCAGATACAGTTCCCTCTTACGTGCACCCTCAATCAATTGGTCGAGTGTAGTGTATTGACCATTGGATATAAATTCTTGGATATCCTCTCGCAACATCTGAGTATACCTGTGAATCTGCAATCTCTCATCATTCGCATATGCAGGGCAGTATAGTAACTTCTCCTTGAACGTTGCGGTAATCTGATTCACTGTTTCAGTTGTCTGCTTAAGCTTCATAAATTCATCCATAACGCGTTCCAACTAAATCTTGGGAGCATACTCCTCATAGAACAACACTGTGAACTCATCCCAAGTCAACCTCGAATTCGCCTCGCCCTTAAACTTCCTCAACAGGTTCCACCAATCCTTTGCCGCCCCTCTCAAAAAGTTTGAAGCGAACCATACCTTTGAATCATTTGCACATCGGCTAGTGAAGAAAACCCCTTCCACTGCCGAGACCCACCTAGTACTCAATACGGGGTCTGGCACCCCTTCAAAGAATGGCGGCTGACAGGCCGTGAATTCCCGAAAATTACCTCCCGGGTTAGCAATAGTTGTCACTAATTGAGCGGTGTTAGTTGTTGCAGTAGCCTCCTTTGCAGCCCAAAGAGCACCCAGTTTTTGATCCATCATCGTGTTCATGTCTTTCTTCAGATCCTCCACAATTTGAGGTAGGAGTTCTTTTAGTGTGTTGCTCATCACCGTGGTTACCAATTCGGTCATTTCCATTTTTGCTAAGTTCTCTTCCTCGTTATCTATATTCTCTTGCCCCACGATGGGTGGGACCATGGTTTCGGGCATAGGCCGGTTCGGAATTGGTTGCGCTCGAGGATCACTTTCCCCGGTAACACTAGTCTCAGCTCCATCTGGTGGGTGTTGAGTGCCCATTGGTATCATAGATCGGTTTCTGGTAGTCACCATGCTGGATGTATAGACAATGCATTAACTAAATAGGCAGCATTGCCATATAGTCCTTATCATTAAGTTCATAAATCACGTGTCACAAAACATGCTTAGCTATCAGGCAACCCTAAGTGTTCTAAGGATCCCTAGCTACAAGCATCCTATCCTACAAGTACCCCTCACCAGATTCACAAGATTCCATGGATTCTGATAAGTTCCAACATGTATCGTGTGCAGATGATAATATGGGCCCTATTATCACAAACACACTATACGTGCTGGATCTTGTCATTAACTCTAGGGATCCCGATTCACTGGCTTAGGCCATGTATCAGTCATCATATAAGTAGAAGCCACATCATGTCATTAGTAATTTACTAAGGCCAATAATATCAAAAATCATATAATCATCATCCGTTATCTCATATACGTCTTACCTCGTACCCGCGACCACTCGGACTAACTTCAGCTGATAGCTCATCGAAAAAATCTTTTGACACTAAAGGTTGAGAAAAACAATTTTGAAAATGATTAGAACCAAGGTTTAAGTTCAAATGCGCAGAAATGCATCTGAATCGCTTAACCTAAGGCTCTGATACCAAGTTGTAATGTCCCAATTTTTTTTTTTTTTTTTTTTTTTTTTTTGCAAAGAAACTAACAACATCATCCCCAGCCATATTGGAATTTAGAGTCACAAAATATCTGATTACAATCCCATGACGAACATAACTAAAATAATAGTTTGAAATTTTCTAAATTAAAAGTCGCGGAAGCAGACACAAGTGAGCTATCAACTACGAACTGGAGTCCCGCTGTGGTCCTTACCTGAAAAGTTTTTAAATAACGACAGTAAGCATAAAGCTTAGCGAGTACTTTTACTTATAATTCAATAGCTCAAAGAACAGAGGCATAACTCATACCCACTACCGAAGTAAGTGGTCTCATCATACCCGTTGTCGTCACAACGGTCTAACATACCCGGCACCGAAGTGTGTGGTCTAACATACCCGACACCGGTCCAGAAACATATCATATCACAAGATCACATTGCATGTCACATTGATATCTATTTAAAGTATTAGTTAGAATACTCACCTGATCTCGCGATTCAGTTAACAAAAAAGCTTAACGAGTGTTTTGAGTCACGCAACAGTCTGCAACCTATATAAACACATCCCGTAACTTAGTATAGTGTGATACTTCTTAACTCTAATCATACCATCTCTCATTTGTGATACATTGTTCATTGTGTAAATTCGAATGTAGCCAAATTAGGATTTCACCACTATCTAATTTCCCGAGTGCCAACATTAGAATCTCAAATGTCTAATTTCATCAAATTAGAATCTCAAATGTCTAATTTTACCAAATTAGAATCTCAATGTCTAATTTCACCAAATTAGAATCTCAATGTCTAATTTCACCAAGTGTCAAAATTAGAATCTCAAATGTCTAATTTTACCAAATTAGAATCTCAATGTCTAATTTTGAATGTCTACTTTCCAATCCTAAGTGTCGAATTATCTTAGCTACATTCATGCAAGCACTAGGTTCAAGTTAACTAAGCATGAAAGTCCAACAATCGAATTTTGTGTGTTCAACCTTAACTTTCGAATTTTTGCATGCCATGTATCGAATTTTGTTAAGTACACCCAAGTAAGCATTGTGTACAAGTCAAATAAGCATGAAAGTCCAAGTATCGAATTTTGTACACCATGTATCGAATTTTTGTACCAACAATTTGATTCTTTCCATTTTCTTTCCAGAACCCAGGACTGTATATTTTGTATCTATATACTTTTTTTAAACCAGGGTTTTCTCATTACACAAAACTATGAGTTTTTGATATCTAATTCCATGGGAACTTGTCTCCACCTTCTTAGATCAATATTTGCTACTCAAGTTAGTAATTCATCAAGTTTTGAGGGGTTAAATCCTCATTTTAAAATCTTAGGTTAAACTCAATAAGAATACTTCAAAACCCATCTGATAACTACCCTCTCATGCTCATATTCCACCAATTTATACTATAGGTTGCATATACAAGATTAGTAATGAGAAAGGATGCATACCTTGGTCTTCTCTTCTCAAGAGGGAACTCCTTCTCTTCCTCCTTTCTCCCTCTGTTCTCGACACTTTCACCCACACACACAGAGTATACTCCAACTCTTCTCCGGTGATAAAATAGTGCAAAATGAGAGACCTAGGGGGCTGAACCCTAATGACACTTATATACATATTCTTATAAGGCTTAGCCCAACTAACCATTATGCTAAAAAGGCTTGTAAGCTCAAGACCCAATATATCCTTAACCCATCAATTATTTATCAACCTCCATGTTATTAAAAATAAAATTTCCAACTACATACGTCCATTCTAATTAACCAACTCAACCAATTTAATTATATTTCTTACTCACCAATGCCCAATGGTTTAATAAAGTTTACTTATGAAATATCGAAGTTGACATTGAACGTAACAAATAATTATTCACTATTTTATTTATCACGATAAAAGTACGGGTATTACATCTACTTCAAACCACACAACCGTATGACAAAATCCTGTTTCACTGTAAATATTGAGAAGTTTGGTTATTGGATATTCAGAAATGATTTGTTCTTTGGGAGTTCAGAACCTTTCTAACATATGCATCTTCTCACTTGATTTTCATCCAAATGTCTCAATTCTGGAGGAGTTCTAGTTTCAATTTCATTCAAATATATCTCTAGAGTTCTATCTTCTAGATATGGACCGTTTACAGAGTAGTATCTCCATATTGGATTAACCCTTGCTTGTCTTGTGAACATGTTACTTCTATCAAGAGATGGAGTACCCGTATACACTGGAGTAGTAGGCGGTACAATTACGTTTGGTAACAATGGCCATTCAGTATTTCTTACAAACTCTCTAGCTGCTTCCTTTTGTTGTTCTTTTCTAATTAGATCCGCAGCAGATGTCTGAAATTGACCTGTTGGAGGTGGAAAAGCAAAATGAACTTCAAAGTTTACCTCACTTAAAACTCTTGAAACATCAAAAGTTTTCTTTTTAGCTTTTGTTTAACTCTACCAACTATGGCCTTTCCTTTTCTCCTCTTTTCTATCTCGGCAGGATCTAAATCATCCTCGAACCTTCTTACAACTTGAGTATAAAGAGCTCCAGGATTTGTTACTGAAGTTACATACTCATCAATTTCATCATCAATATTAATAAATCTTTCATCAATTTCCATATCAATACCAATATCACCATACATATCATTGACCTCTGTATCTGATTGAATATTCACCTCCTCAGTTTGTTCACTGCTCTGATCAATCTCCCCCTCTTCACTTACACCAGGCCTCTGTTCAAAAATAATTATCTCTTGTTGTTTAAGAACATCATCATCCTGAGATTCACCACCTTGATCTCTACTAGAACCTTCTCTAGGTAAAATTTGACTCAGCGGAGTAACTAGTACTGTTGGGAAAATGATCTCATCAGTTTAGATTTGATGAGACAAAGTTATGTTTGTTTGATGAGTTCTACAGATAACTTAAACAGAATTATGAAGCTTAGTCGGACTGAATACTTAAAGTGTTTCAGACTGAGCTGAGTATAAACTGAGCATACGTTCGACCAGTTTATACTATACCTTACTTAGGTTATTAATGTGTTTAATAATCTGTGTATGTCACATGAGGTATATATCGAGTATTCAGCTTGATGTGTTTCAAGCTGAGTGACTCGGCTCAAAAGCAGAGTCAGCTCGACAGAGTTACTAAATATGTTTTAGTTAACTAGTTAGACTTCTAAGGATGAGTTTATGAATATACGTGTTAGTTCATGTTTGTTTTCGAGTGTGTTCTCGAAGAACTCAGCTTGATGAGTTTCAAGCTGAGTAACTCAGTCCGAGTAAGAAGTCAGTTTAAAGATAATTTAAATAAGTTTTAAATTCATCTTATCTCTCTCTAAATCTACGGAAAGGATAAGAAGACTCCTGAATCAAGACTGAAGATGGAAGATTCAAGATAAGAAGATTCAAGATTCAAGATTCCAAGTCATCCGGTAGTTAGTTAGCAAATTAGGATTAGTCTTAGTTTGTTAGGAACCGTAGAACAGGATTATAAATACTTATCTCCTGATAAGTATAGAGGTACGACTAGGACTTAGAACCATTCTGAGAATCGACTGCAGAGCCAAAACCTCACCTCACCGTATGTGTTACGAATCTTGATTCAGTGTTTGTAGGTTCAACGTGATCAAGATACTTAGAGATTGCCAAAGATATTCGTGTGTTCAAATTAATCACATCAGTTGTGATATTGGTAAGTAATCATATGTTGATTCAATCTGTGTAAATCCTGTTTAGAGAGTCGTCAGTATCTATAATCATATGTTGAGTATAGATAGCTAAGTTTGAGAGATTGAGAGATTTATATTAGGTGATTATATATCAAGAGTTGCTTACTTGATAGTCATTGTAATCATCTTCTTATTCAAAGCACTGTAATCATCTTCATATTGATAAAAGCATTTGACTAATTGTAGTTTGATTTACTATGTATAACACTTTTATTTGATTTGTTCAATTTCCGCAGAAAGTGTATTCAACCCCCCCTTCTACGCATTGTTGCTTGTTGTTATTCTTACCAAGGGACCAACAACTGGTATGAGAGCAGGCTGAACGATTTCATAAGTTGAATAGTTCAAGATTCTGAGAAAGATTAAAATGTCGACAAGCAATACTCCATCAAACTTTCCTCAGATGTATGCCAAAGGATGTCCTATATTCGATGGGTCTGACTATCCTATGTGGAAGTTCAGAGCCATGCTCTTTCTCAAGTCCATTGACAACCATATGTCGGATGTCATCACTAAAGAACCAATTATCCCCAAGATTCCTTCTACTATCAGTGATACGTCTCCTGGCAGGATTGAAAAGGAAACAAGAAAGCCTACTGCATCCTGGACTGATGGAGACCGGAAACTCTTCAATCTGGATGACAAGGCAAAGAGTGTTCTAGCGAATTCCCTAACTAATTAAATCTTGCGCACTGTGACTGGGTGTCAATCTGCGAAGGATATCTGGGATACGCTAAGTGTCAATTATGAGGGCACATATTTGGTCAAGCAGCAAAAGAAGAATCACTTGACTAGATCTTATGAAAACTTCTTTTCAAAGAAGAATGAAGCCTTGGTAGATTTGTTCACAAGGTTTCACTGCTTGATAAATGACCTACTAAGTGTGGGTGTGAAGAAAGATGAAGCTGAGCTAGTGCTAAAATTTCTGGATGTGTTACCAGAAAGGTTCAATGAAGTAACCACAAAACTGAGGGCTGGAGGAATACTACACATGTATAACCTACAGTCCATTTATGGGTTCTTGCTAAATCATGAACAGATCACTGAACACAAAAGAGCTTCTCAATAACAACTCAAGGAGTCTTTGGATAAATCTGAAGTTGCATTGGTTGCACAGAAAAAGAAGAAAAGTTCCAAAGCTTTGGTTGTTGAATCTGAGACTGAGTCAGAATCTCAAGCTGACCACTCTGACTCAGACTCAAGTGATACTGATGATGTTCAGACTATCACTGTGCAGATGGCCATGCTAGCCAGACGTTTGAGAAGAGCTCAACGGGGAAGAGGAAGATCTGACAGGTGCAAAGGGAAGAGTTCCTTTGATCCCAAGAATTCTGCGTGCTTCAACTGTCAGAAAAAGGGACATATTGATGTTGAGTGCAGATCGAAGAAGGTTGAATCAACATCAGTTGTTGATAAGTGTTGGTGCATAATTGTAAATCCCTAGTTCTTATCAATCCAATACATACATGTTTACTTGAAATGTTAATTCAAATGTGTTTTGATTAATGGTTACATGTTTATTCATTCTAAGTGTTTCATTATATTTGTGTTAAGCTTACATTGACTTAGACATGTGTTGATTTGTGTTTGGAAGTTTAAGTATAAGTGAAGGTTACCACGTGCGTGATGAAGCTTACTACGTGCGTAGTGGAGCTCACTACGTGCGTGGTGAGGTAGACGATTAATGTTTAATTAATTATTATTAAAACACCCGGTACGTGCGTACTGGATTGACTACGTACGTATTGCAGAACATTATGTGCGTAGTTGAAATAAATTAAGGAAGTGACGTGTTACACTCAAATACGCGTTTTCCATACTATAAATACGTATTAACCTCGTATTAGCGCGGGGGAAAATGATCGATAATCACCGGTAATCGTCCGTAATCGACCTTAAGCCTTCGTGAGCCTTCGTAATCGTACATATAACCTCGATAAACGCGAACTTAGTGTTATTCTCGAATCCAAGGGCAGCCTTAAGCATTATGTGTGAGTTCTTAGAGTTGTTCTTGATTCTACTCTGTCTGTTCTTCGTGTTAACTGTGTGCTAGACACCTAAGCAGATCTTAGAATCCTTAGGAGGTTTGAGAAATAGATATTCCGCACTATTTCTCATCCTAGATCAGTCCTAGCATTAGGGTGTTTTAGTTTAGAACCCCCACGGTCCTACAAAGTGGTATCAGAGCTAGGTGCTTTGATTGATCACTTGTCCTTAGGTTTCGTGATCTAGGTGTCGTTTAGGCTTGTTAAGTTTTTGTCGTTTTCCCCGTTTTTGGTCGTCGTTTAGTCTAAAACAGGTCTTTTTGCGTAAAAAGGTTTGTGTTTTACGTAATTTAATCCTAATCGTTGCAGTTTACTCGTGCGTAGTGTCTAGCATTACGTGCATATTGATTTTTAGTGCGTGCGTAGTGGATCGTTGGTACTCTAGAATCTTCGGTAGCTTGTGTGTCTGTCCATGCGTAGTGGGTCATCAACACGTGCGTAGTGCTTCACACTTCGCACGTATTGAATCTGTTTGTTAAATATTTTCATAAAAAGCAATTTACTTGTTTCGTACGTAGTGAAGTCACTTCGTGCGTACTAGGTCCCCATTCCGTACGTACCTGAGTCTGTGTTACCTTTTGTCAGTCCGTACGTAGTACAGTTTACTACGTGCGTAGTGTGTTCACTTCTTGCGAACCATTCTCACTTCGTGCGTAGTGTTTACGTTTGTTTTAGGTCTTAATCAAAATGTCTGACATGAGTGCTATGGCTGCCAAACAAACTATCACTACTTTAAGTAACCTTATAATGGACAATGAACAAGGAGGTATTAACAAAGTACCTCGACTGTTAACCATGGAAGACAACCCATTCTGGAAACCACGTTTTGAGATATTTATCGATGGGGTTGATCCACGGTTGCACAGGGCCATCTCTGCTGATTATATAGTGCCTAAAGGTGAAGGGAATATCGAAGTTCCCTATGATCAGATGAGTGACGATCAGAGGAAGGCTTATGATGCTGAGAAGAAAGCCTACTCTTATCAGATCCAAGCTATTCCTAATGAGATCTTCCACCAGTTCTGACGGTATAGAACGTCACGTTCCTTGTGGAAAGCGCTACAAAAGAGGAACGAGGGGAATGCATCTCTGAAAGAGCTCAAGGCCTCACAGTTGAGAAAAGAGTTTGACCACTTCACCTCATACGTGAATGAAAACCTTCCAGATCTGATCAACAGATACAACCATCTTCTCTGTGAAATGGATAGTTTGGGAGTGCAGATTTCAGAAAGACAACAAGTGGAGACTTTATCCAAGGCACTACCCAAAAGCTGGAGGCCGTTATCATGATTCTGAAAAATGGTGAAGGTTTTGACGGCATGGATCTAAATGATTTCATAACTAAGCTAAAAGAGCATGAACAGGAGGAGCAAAACCTAGACAGATTGAGCAGCTATGTGTAGAATCCCTCATTATACTGTACTGGACCCATTGCTTCTCCAGTCACTTCATCAAATGCTCTGTTGCAGACAGCCTTTACCTCAAACGTATGTTCTTCAAGCAAGTCTGCTCCTGAAACTCCAAGTGGACTACCATATTCTGCTCCTTCAAGCAAAACGTCTATGCCTGCCTTAAACACTGAGCATTTCAAGCATGGCAGCACTGAAGAAGTAAAGGAGCATGTGGGGATGCTTAATGCTTTGGTCTCTTCATATGATGATCTTCTGAAGGGTAAAATTGGAAATGCCTATTTGACTCAAGAAGACTATGAGCAGATTGACAATGATGAAATAGAGAGACAGGACATTTTAAGGTCCTATGCCAACCTTGTCAGGAGAGCAAAAGCTTTGGTTAAACGAACAGGGATGCAGATTACAGCGACTAAGGATACAAAGCTAGGCTTCGACAAATCAGCTGTAACCTGTTACAACTGTGGCGAAAAGGGTCATTTTGCAAGAGAATGTGAGAAACCAAAGAACTCAGGACCCAAGTATCCCTTCAGGACATCTCCTGGAAAATCTTCAACTACCACTACTCCACAGAAAGGTGAAACATCCCATGAGGGATCATCCAAAGCGATGGTAGTTGTTCAGAAATATGAGGGGATAGACTGGTCAGTACACTTTCAAGAAAATGATGCTTTCGAAGTTGCTGAGACCAACTTGGCCAGTGTTCAAGATCTAAATGATGATTCACAATCTGAAGTAGATAGTGTGCAGGAAACTGATGATGAATTTGTTGCCAGTAAGGAAGAATCAGTGATGTCTACTGACGAGTACCATGTCAAACCAGTTTCAGTGCCAGCTGCCGAACCAACGCCAGTGATTGTTCAAACTAAATCAGAAGATCTTAAGGCGTGCATGACTGGCAAACCTGCTGATTCAAAGGTAAGTAACAATTCTGGCATTCCTTGTGCTTCATGCAATGACTATGTGCAAAATATTTTATCTTTGAAATCTCAAGTCAGTGATCTTACCTCTAAATTGCATGAAAATTCAATCATTAAAGGTAGGGAAAAGACACTAAAAGATAAAATTGAAAGCCAGAACAAACAGATTAGAGAACTAGAGGTAGCATTGCTAAACAAACAGGATGCCATAGTTTTCTAAATCAATCAGATAGATACACTGAAGCGAGACCTTGCTAGTTCTAAGGTAGATTATGAGACTCTCAATCAGAAACTGAAAAGTTATTCAACTTCATCTTATCTATTTGAGCACATAATCGACCGGAGACCTCAAGGTTCCGATTCAGAAAAAGACAAAAAGGCAAATACTAAATGTCCACCACCAGTGTTAAACCAACTGGTGCAAACAGATGTCTTTACTGAAGCTGACCAACTTCCTTCCAAGGTTGATGCACCGTCTGCTTCAACCTCAAAACCTGATTTAAAAATGAAGGGAGTAGTTGGTGAGCCTAAGATGAAAGAGGTCAAACAAGAAGAAAAGCCTGAATCTGGTATGAGAAAACTTCTAGGCAATTCTTCTGGACAAGGCACGTTAATGAAAAATGTGCAAGCAGCACTCTGAACCATAGAAAAGGAGGGTGCAAAGTCTCCTGCAACCCGTCCTTATGAGGAAGTTCAAATTTTGCCAAAACAATGTGGTTTAGTAGTAGAGTCAAAATGTCAAGTTGAGCAAAAAGTGTCACATAATCCTGCAAAACATCAGTCAAACAGGATTTGTTATGTGTGCAGGAGACCTGGTCACCTCAGTTATGAGTGTGATCAGTAACAACAGAGCTGCAGGGGGAAAGTTGATTCTTCAGAAAATTTTCAGAAAAATAAAACGTTTAACCAAAATAATCAAAAATCAACTGACCCTCATCAGCTCAAAAAGACTGTTGGGGAAACATCTAGTAAACCCAAAAGTCACGAGGTTAGTCAGATGGGGAAGGAACCATTTCATAAGGTGATTAACACTTCTAGTGTTTATCACAAGGCTTCTCCTCGTCAAGACTTAAAATAGACCAACAAACATGAAGTCAAAACGTCCAATAGTCCAGATACCAGTGTAGACTCCAAAGCTACTGGTATGTGGATTAATGTGCAAGTTGTTGGAGAAGATGGGAAACCCATGACCATTCGGGCATGGGTTCCTAATGCTAACTAATTATTTACTCTTAGTGCAGGGTACCATCAGATACCAAGGCAGACCTGTATACAAAGGCATTTGATAAACCCAGGTTTTTGTTCTTAGTGAATGAAAACGGGATGAAAACAAAGTGTGAGGTCGTCTCTGATGATGCAACTTAATGCATTTCTCGTATTTGTGCCTGTGTGTCTATTTTCTGTGTGTTTATTTTCTGTGTATGTGTGTCTCTGTTCTTGGTTTTTATTTCTTTTAGTATTTTAGGGGGAGATAGGTGCAACATAGAAAATACAAAAAAAAATCAAAAAAAAAATCAGAAAAACAATAATGAGAAGTTGATCCAACTCAAATGGAAAATGATGGTACACTGGCTTTCAATACAAAGTATGTCTAGTAAAATTAGGACTGAAGGCATGTACATACTCTTGAGAAAACTGTCTGAAAATTTGAGTCAAATCAGATAAGAAACAGATGGCATGTAAGGCATATGATGAGAGTCTAGGCTGATAAGTGGTTATGCATGTGGAAATCCATCAAAGATTCAAACTATCGAGACATTCCAAGTCTGTAAGTCAATAACAGTTGAGACTAACTTAGTCTGGTGTGCACACCTGTTACCATGCCAAATGTGTTAGATGACAATGAGAAAAATGTAAAAAGAGGGTGAAAAATTGACCCCAATATGAGATGTCAAATGAAATAGATACATTGATCTATTAGTGTTGAATTGTCAAATAGCATAAAATGCAGTGACAAAAGCTCAACATAGATTATCAAAAGAGGTGAAAAATTGACCTCCATGTCAAAGAGCATAAAATGCAGTGACAAAAGCTCAACAGAAGTTATCAAAAGAGGTGAAAAATTGACCTCCATGTCAAAGAGCATAAAATGCGTTGACAAAATCACAAAGCACATAAGCATGGTGGTTAGGTATTCAAGTTGTGCAACTGACTGAGTGAGTCAAAACACTGTGAGATTTTAAAAGAGATAGTCTTAACCATGTACCCAGTCTAGATAATCAGAAAATGTTGAAATCAAATTTGTCATTATCTGAGGAAAGTTAGATTGACAGACAGAAATTGAGGGAGTATGTTTGTGCCTAAGGTTCTGAAATGAATGATAACTAAATATAGATGTGCTGGTACTAACTCCATCTTGGAACCTTCTCACAAAAAGATTTAATTTCAGTAATTTAATTTTTGCAAATCTCTTTAGTGTTTTCATTTCTGTCTCTTAGTTTTTAGGATTTAATTTGTTAACAGTCTGCATTTTCATTTTCTTTATATTCAGAAAAATACAAAAAGATTTTTGGTGTGTTCTTATCTCTTGGTGTGTTTTTTTTTATATAGTTTCTTGTGTTTTCGTGTGCTTAAAAGTTTATGACTTGCATTGAAGTTACTAACCGTTGTGTGCTGAGTACAGGATCGTCAAGAAAAATTCTGTTTTTATATGAGAAATTCAATCCGCACGAAGTGACAGCACCTTGCACGAACTGGATGGCACAACGTGCGTAGTGTAGTCATACTTCGCAGTCAAAGGTCAAGAGACGTAGTGAAGTCCAATTCGCACGTGGTGAGGGTCATCGCGTGCGAAGTGAAGTGTCACTTAAGGTGTGTACTTCGGGCAACAACATGCGAAGTGCCCTCACTTCGCATGAAGTGAAAGAGGGTATATAAGTGTTCTTCGTGCGTATTCCTCATTACGCATTCAAAATCTCTACAGTACATCTTCATTTCTCTCTCGATTTTGATTCTCATTTCTGTGTTAAAAGAGTTTTTCGTTCCATCTGTGTGATTCGCCTTTGTGTCGTGATCAATTTGGTATGCTTTTTGCTTCAATCCAACGGTTGGATCTAAAGTTATGATCAATTTTATGTTTGAAAAAATAATAACCTTAAAACCGGATCACAAATGATTATAATGTGTTAGTTTGTTAAATTGGAGTGAAAAGTAATGTTCATGGATGTAATTAGATGGTATTTAATCACTCAATCGACACAAAAACATCACAAATCAGTGGTTTTTGAAGTTATAAAGTTCGACGAAATGTTCTTGAGTTTGAATGTTGACCGTGCGAAGTGCCGTTCATTTCGCACGAACTGTCTTCATTTCGCACGAATTGTTGGATGTAGAAGATGAACACGATGAGTTTCAGCCGTGCGAAGTGAAATCCATTTCACACGTACTGATATGAGTTCGTACGAAGTGTATCTTAGGTTTAATTAATTGTTTTATAGATATTAACTCACTTCGCAGGAAGTCCTATCACCACGTGCGTGATGCTTTTCAGTGCGCGAGTGGTGAAAATTCGAAGTTTTGAGATCAATGCTTAATTTTTAAATTCTGTAGATTCTAACTGTGTGTTACGGTCTGTGAATGTTTCTTTATAATGTGCTTAATGTTTATTCCGCAGATTTTAAACAATGGAACCTACACAACTTGGAAGCTCCTCGGCCCAAAACATCGCTGAGACTGCATCTGGCAGTCAGACAAAGGCAGATTTGAAAGCTGGTGACATGCACAACATCAGGGCCTTTCTGACAAAGAACAAGTTAACCAGGGACTGTGATGAAATGATTGATTATTTGATGAGGTCAAGGATTCATACTGCAATCACAGCAACCTGCACTGCCTACGCTTCACAACAACAAGAGTTTTGGAGAACAGCTGCATATGATGAGGCTATGGGTGGGATTCGAGGGTTGGTGCAAAAACAACCGGTGTTTGTTTCAGAAGAGGTATTGAATGAGCTGCTTGAGCTAGGTGACGCTACCACAGATCCAATTTCTCTGAACATCTGCCGAGTTAAGGGATGTTTGCTGAGGTGCGGATACACTGGAGAGATTCGAAACGAGTCAGTATTCAAAACCAAGTTCTGCTCTCCATACCGTTATTTGATGCACGTCATCTCACATTGCTTGGGGCCGCGAAGAACTGGCCATGATCAGCTGAACCAAACGTTTTCCCATCTATTTGTGGCGCTCGTGCTGAACGTTAAATTCAACATCTCTAGAGTGATTTTCAACTGTCTGAAAGAAAATTTGTCAAAGAATGAGGGGCGGTTTTTGATGTATCCCAGGTTTCTTCAAATTGTGATTGATACCCAGGTTGAAGGTTTAGTGAAGGAAGACGGGGACAAAATCAAACTGAGGCACATGAATGATCAGACAGTCAGGCAGATGAGCAGGTACATGGGCACCACAGCTCCTCCAAAGAGGAGATTGATCTGTCATCTAGGAGACAAGGATTATAAAGCTCCAGAACGAAACCATCTGTGGAGAAATGAGGGTTCTGAATCTCAGGTTGAGAATATTGAGATTGTTTCTGATGATGAGGACGAGGAGCCAGAAGTCCAGAGCCAAGAGGCTCATGATCCCACCGGGGGAAAGGCTATCCCCACCGAGTTAGATGAGATGAACGTTGATGATTTCTTTGAGGATGATGAGGATGAGCAAACAAGGAAAAGGAAGGAAAAGGCTGCAATTGATGAGCCAGAGAAAAAGAAAAAGAAGGTTTATAAGTTCAAGCCTCTGGTAGCATCTGCTGAAATCACTGTCAGATCCTCTACAGCAACAGCTGCTCCAGCTTCAACCGCTGCTCAAGGTGTTGCAGGATCATCTCAGACTGGCTCTCAGATACCAAATATTTCTGTTGAAGAAAGCCTGACCAAGCTTCAAAGCTACGTTCTGGATATGATCAAGGATGAGAAAGAAAGAAAGTTAGAGCTTGAGGAGGTGAAGAGGAAAATGGTTGAGAAGGATTTGCAGATTGAGAACCTGTTGAAGAAAGATGCAGAGAGAGAGGTAAAGATGATTGAGTTGGAGAAGAAAAATGAGACAATGGAAAGAATTTTGATTGAGTATACTCAAGAGTTCAAGAGGTTAAAGGCACACGTGGAGAAACAAGATGAAGAGGTGCTAAAATTGAAAGAATTTGCTGAGTCTGAACCTGCTGGGGCATATTCTGGAGATGAAGAAGGTTGACTCTTAGTCTATGTGATTTTGTAATTATTTAGTTATCATGTAAAGGGTTGAAACAATCATGTGTATTTGAATGTTTATCTTGAAATGAAATGTTTGTTTATTTGACTTACATATGTTTATGGTCTTTTCTACTTCTGTGTGAAGATCCATTGATTGTTCAGCCATTGAAAGCTGAGATTCCTCAATCTTCCAGACTACTCAGTGTACAAGGTCAGATTGTATCTCAAGAGGAGTATGAAGCTGAGGAAGGAGAAATTCTTCCATTCCTGTCTAAGGAACAAATTGCTGAACTCTTGCAGATTCCAATCGAAAACGTGATAATAGATGAGGATGATCAAAGCTCTGTGCCTCAATCGGAAGCTGAGAAAGAACCAATTTTTGACACCGATGAGGTAGAAATTGAGGATGAGACTGATCAACACTACCCAAGCCAACAAACAGATGATAACCTGCCTGATCTTGCTGATGTCTTCAAAACTGCTAACGCTGAGGAAATCAACAGAAGAGCTGAAGTTAGAGAACAAGAAAATGTTGACTTTGACTTAGACAAATATCTGGGTGATAGGAAGTCTAAACAAGAGGAAAGAGAGGCAAGAAGAAAGAAATTTCAACGCTATCTTGAACGTCAGGCACGAAAAGAGAAGAAGTTGAAAAGCTCACCAGAATATACAAGGTTCCATCAAACTCTTGGTAAAAAGACCGATGGTGAAATAGTTGGTTGGTGCTATGTGCCTGAATTTAACGTTTATGCAATTAAGAGGGAAAGGGGAGTTGAGTACCTCCAGAGAGCAAATGATATCCAAACGTTACCATTTTATGATATCAGACAACTTGCTCGTCTGCCCCTGTTGGATGATGAAGATCACAGTATGGCCAAGTGGTTTGAGACACTGGTAAAGCGTGAGGCTCGATTTGGATGGAAAAACTTAAAGCCGTATGTGCCAGGTGTTAAAAGTCATCCAACTAAAGTTGATCCACTGACAGGAAGAAAGCTCAAAGTGTTAAACTGCAAAGCTCCTCGTTGTATGAAAAAATTACCGTTGAAAATCATGCCTACTGGGTGGAGCGCAAGGTTTAAATGGTGGTATTTTAACGAGAAAACAACTGAGGCAGTAATTGTGTTAGATGATGATCTTTCGGGTGGAGAAACGATTAAAGTATTCGATCCTATGTGGATGAAAAATTTTGGAAAGGATGACATCACAGTTTTGTATTACAATCCAATCCTCTACAAAGATCAGTACATGGATTTGGCATTGCAATTTCAAAAAGTCGTTCGAGTTTGTTTTGCATTTGACATCTATGCTGGATCTGATGAAGTCAAGTCTACAACGTTGTAACAGCTAGATTGTCATTTTGTTTGCTTAGTGCAAGTTTTGTTGATAGAACTAGGTCTTAGGGGGAGTTTGTTGGTGCATAATTGTAAATCCCTAGTTCTTATCAATCCAATACATACATGTTTACTTGAAATGTTAATTCAAATGTGTTTTGATTAATGGTTACATGTTTATTCATTCTAAGTGTTTCCTTATATTTGTTTTAAGCTTACAAGTACTTAGTCATGTGTTGATTTGTGTTTGGAAGTTGAAGTATAAGTGAAGGTTACCACGTGCGTGATGAAGCTTACTACGTGCGTAGTGGAGCTCACTACATGCGTGGTGAGGTAGACGATCAATGTTTAATTAATTATTATTAAAACACCCGGTACGTGCATACTGGATTAACTACGTACGTATTGCAGAGCAGTACGTGCGTAGTTGAAATAAATTAAGGAAGTGACGTGTTACACTCAAATACGCGTTTTCCATACTATAAATACGTATTAACCTCGTATTAGCGCGGGGGAAAATGATCGATAATCACCGGTAATCGTCCGTAATCGACCTTAAGCCTTCGTGAGCCTTCGTAATCGTACATATAACCTCGATAAACGCGAACTTAGTGTTATTCTCGAATCCAAGGGCAGCCTTAAGCATTCTGTGTGAGTTCTTAGAGTTGTTCTTGATCCTACTCTGTGTGTTCTTCGTGTTAACTGTGTGCCGGACACCTAAGCAGATCTTAGAATCCTTAGGAGGTTTGGGAAATAGATATTCCGCACTATTTCTCATCCTAGATCAGTCCTAGCATTAGGGTGTTTTAGTTTAGAACCCCCACGGTCCTACAATAAGAACGCTTACCGAGCTGACAAATACAAGAAGAAATATACATAGCTCAAGAAAGGAAAGCCAAAAGACAAACCCAGTGCAAAAGGATTATATGCTGAAACCTGGGATACAGAATCATCCACCTCAGATGATGATGTATGTCAGATGGCTCAAGAAGATGAAGAGTTAGAACTAGACGAGGTTGATTATGGTCAGTCTGAATCAATCTTTGAAGCTGACATGAAAGAAGCTGAGGAAAACAGCAAGCTAAGTGATTGGGATCATGCTTTCATGTACAAGGTCAGTAATTTCTACTCGTATACAGATGAGGAGAAAGGTCTTGTTTTTGATTATTTGTTGAATGATTTCAAGACCAGCCTTAAGTCTCAAAATGACCTCAAAGCTTAAATAGCAAAACTGAAGTATGAGATTAAGGAAAATAAATCTCTCATAGATGTTGGTAAGAAAGCACAATGTGATCTGGAATGTCAGAGGCACATTAATCAACTTCTTAGTGAAGAACTTCAGCAAGCTAAAGACAAAGCTGACCAACTTCAAAAGGTCACTGAGTCTTGGTGTAAGTCATCAAAGCTTGCTGAAAAGTGCATAAACCAACAGATACCTAAACAGGTAAAGGCTGTACTTGGAGGTGACTATCAAACAGCAGCTAATGTAGCTGATGATGAGCTAGCAAGTACAGACTCTGAGGAGGATAGACAACTGATTGAGTCTCAGAAGTCAGCCTCAGAGAACAAATATGGTCAGAACTTGAAATTCAATATGTTTGTGAAAGCTAGTGATCATGGGAATGAGTGCTCAACATCAAAACAGCATGGTAAGTCTGTGCTGGACAGATTAGACACTCAGTCTGTTCAAAGAACTTCAGTCATAGAAAGGCTTAATCCAAATCCTTTCAAAAGACAAAACTCTTTTTCTGGCTCGGAGAGAAGTTACAAGAACAGAAAGACCACTGTAAGTCAGAGGTCAAAACACGACAATGGTAAGTCCAAAGTGGTGGATCTTGTTAAGTCCAAGAATATCAACAGTGGTAAGTCCAAACCTGTTGAAACTGGTGAGTCCAGCAGACATGGAAAAGGTAAGTCCAAAGTCATGGAAAAGAAGGTTGTTAGTCAATCTTCTCATCAAAAGGATAACAAACAGAGACCTGACAAAGGTAAGTCCAAAGTTAGTGATCACCAGGTGAATCAGCTTGTAAAGAAAGTTGAGAAGTTATCCACCACATACAATCCTAAAACTGAGAGCAAATTCTCACAAGGATTGTTAGACACTCTACCTCCTGTCATCATTGGAAGAAGGAGATGCTACAAGTGCAGAAGTAGAGGTCATGAGGCTAAGGACTGTGATGCTGAAATCCCAAGGCCTGTATAAGAACAAACTGATCAGCCTACACAGGATTTAGTTCCTGCTCAAGCTGAACAGTCAGTTCAACAAGATGAAGCTGCTAAGTGCTCCTCATCTGAACCCACCAAGAAGTGGGTTCCCAAGCAAAACTAATGTGTTTAGTTTTCATATCATGTGCAGGGTTCAAGTAAATGGTACTTGGATAGTGGATGCTAAAGGCACATGACTAGGTGGAAAGGACTTCTTAGTGATTTCCAGGAAGATGAAGGTCCTAAAGTAACATTTGGTGACAACTCCCATGGAAGAACAAAAGGCTATGGGAAAATGCAAGCTGGCAAGGTTACTTTCCAGAAGGTTGCATATGTCAAAGGTCTCAAACACAACCTGATTAGTATCAGTCAATTGTGTGATGAGGACAATATAGTTACTTTTAGGAAGAAAGTAGGAACAATCTATAATTCTAAGGGAAAGCCCGTATTAATAGCTAAAAGAGAAAGAGATGTGTATCTACTTGATCATAATTCTGTTGATCCCTATAACGAAACTTAATTGTATTCCTAATCTATTCCTAAGCTGAGTTAGTTATGGCATAAACGTTTATCACATTTAAACTTTAAAAATATAAATATGCTATCTAATAAAGAGTTAGTCTCTGGATTACCAAAGATCACATTTTTCAAAGACAAATTGTGTTCAGCTTGTGAACAAGGGAAACACCATATTTAAATCAAAGCAAAATTTTTCAATAACAGACCCATTGCATATGTTGCATATGGACTTGTTTGGACCCATAAGTACTCCAAGCCTGAGTGGCAAGAAGTACACACTGGTGATAGTAGATGAGTTCTCACGATTCACCTGGGTAATATTCCTAAAAGCCAAGAGTGAGGCTGCCCTGGAGATAATAAGTTTTATCAAACAGGAAGAATTGCAAAAAGGTTTGTCTGTAAAGCAACTTAGGAGTGATCATGGGACTGAGTTCAGAAACTCTACCCTTGAAAACTTCTGTGAACAAAAAGGAATATTACAGAATTTCTCATCTGTCAGAACTCCATAACAAAATGGAGTTGCTAAGAGGAGAAATAGAACCTTAATTGAGGCTGCTAGAACAATGCTATGTGAGGCAGGATTGAAACTCTATTTCTGGGATGAAGCTGTTAGTATAGCCTGCTATACCCAGAATAGGTCAATCATTGTCAAAAGACATGGAAAGACTTCATATGAAATGTATAAGTCTAGAAAGCCCAATATAGGTTATTTCCATATCTTTGGTTCAAAATGCTATGTGCTAAATCAAAGAGATCAGCTCCATAAGTTGGAACCAAAAGCTGATCCTGGAATATTTGTTGGTTATTCCTCAATCTCCAAGTCTTATAGAATATATAATACAAAGAGAAAGATCATAGAAGAATCAATTCATGTCTCATTTGATGAAGACAGTCTTGATCAAGCTGAGAAAAGACAAGCTGACTCGGTCAGTCTAAGTGTGCTTGAAAGGCGAAGGAAACCAATATGTCAAATCCTATGTATGTCATTAGAGATGATAGTGATGATGATGTGTGTTCATCAAAGAAATCATCACAAGCTCCAAAGGACTCTCAAGCTGAGAAAGATGATGAGTTTGTCAATCCTTTTGGAGCTGAGGTCATTCAGACTAAGAATCTTAGTGATCATCAGTTTGTTGACAATGCTGATGTTGAGACTGGGGATGTGTGTTCACCTCAGACGTCTCAACCTCACTCAGATTCAGAACCAGATTCTCCAACTACAACATTCAAATTCCTCAAAGATCATCCTCAAGACCAAATCATTGGGAATGTCCAAGAAAGGGTCATGACCAGATCAAAGGCTACCGCTAACTTTGCTGCTCACTTTGGTTTCCTATCTCAAATGGAACCAAAGAAGACTGAGGAAGCCTTAGAGGATAAGGATTGGATTGATGCTATGCAAGAGGAACTGAATGAATTTGAGAGAAACAACGTCTGGAAACTTGTCCCTGCCCCAAAAGATCATTCAATTATAGGCACTAAGTGGGTCTATAGAAACAAAATGGACAAGGATGGAGTGATAGTTAGGAACAAAGCCAGGCTGGTAGCACAAGGGTATAAGCAAGAAGAAGGAATCGATTATGATGAAACCTTTGCCCCTGTTGCTCGGATTGAAGCCATAAGGATGTTCTTAGCTTATGCAGCATATAAAGACTTCAAAGTCTATCAAATGGATGTGAAGAGTGCTTTCCTAAATGGAAAACTTCAGGAGGAAGTCTATGTGAAACAACCTCCTGACTTTGTATGTTCAAAGTTTCCACATCATGTCTATAACTTAGACAAGGCTTTGTATGGTCTTAAACCAGCTCCCAGAGCTTGGTATGATACACTGTCCACTTATCTACTATCAATGGATTTTATCAGAGGTAGTATAGATAAGATACTCTTCATTAAAAAGAGTAAAGGACAGGTGATTCTTGTGCAAATCTATGTGGATGACATTATCTTTGCTTCTACCAATGAATCTCTGTGTGAGTGGTTTTCCAAAATAATGTCACAAAAGTAGAAGATGAGTATGATGGGTGAGATGACTTATTTCCTAGGCTTACAGATTCAACAAAAGCCTGATGGAATATTCATCAATCAAAGCAAGTATGTTCTTGATTTCATAAAGAAATATGGTTTTGATTCGAGTTCAACCATGAGAACACCCATGTCACCAGTTGTCAAGCTGAGTAAAGACTCAGATGGTAAGTATGTGTCAGTCTACCTATAGAGGAATGATAGGTTCATTACTCTATTTGACAACTAGTAGACCTGATATCATGTTTGCCACATGTGTTTGTGCAAGATATCAGGCAGATCCTAAAGAATCACAACTTCAAGCTGTGAAAAGGATCTTTAGGTACCTTAAAGGTACACAAAAACTAGGCTTTTGGTATCCAAAGGACTCTGGATTTGAATTAGTTGGTTTTTCAGACGCTGACTATGCTGGGTGCAAGTTAGATAGAAAATCAACCACTGGAGTATGTCAATTGCTTGGTGGGAAGTTAGTCAGCTGGACTAGTAAGAAACAGAACTCAGTGGCTACTTCAATTGCTGAAGCTGAATATGTTGCAGCAGGAAGCTGTTGTGCTCAAATCCTATGGATGCAGCATCAACTGCAAGACTTTGGTATGAGTTTCAAGAAAACTCCTATCTTCTTTGATAACCAAAGTGCTATAGCCATAACTTACAATCCAGTCTTCCACTCACGAACCAAGCACATTGAAATTAGACATCACTTCATCAGGGACATCGTGGGAAAAGGTAAAGTTGACATTAACTTTTTCTCCACAGATGACCAATTAGCAGATATCTTTACTAAACCCCTTGATGAAAAGAGGTTTATGTATCTGCTAAGTAAATTGGGTATGTGTCAGGATCGGATATAGATTATATCAAATAACAAGAACTAACTTTAAATAATCAATCAGAGTAAAATAAAAGTTAATCTTTAACTATGATCACAATCAATTAAGAAGTTGCGGAATCACACTTAATTGATTAAAGAAGGTTTCAAACATAGATTAATTCAATCAAACAGTAGTTTTATTAACCAACCAGAATGATTATAAAAGCAAACTTCACCCCCAATCTAACTTATTTTGTTAGACGAAGAACACAGACTGTTCTTAGGTTTCAACAAGAAACTTAGAGGCTAAACACTTTCAGAAAATAAATAACAATAAGAACAAATGCTTTGAATAATGAGATCAAGTCGTTGTTGTAAATTGATCATCTTATGAAGTATATATAGACTCTTGATCCTCCTTGAATTGTTGACAGTTAGGTAATCTTCTATCTTCTGAGATAATCTTGATAATCTTCAAAGTATTTCGAGATAACTTCAAAGATAGGATTTTCTAAATATAGCTCAACAGAAACTGTTTAATGAACACAACAGTTCTGCATGTCTTCTAATAGTCTTCACTTCAAGACCTTCTAACAGTTTTGACTTTGCCAACTAACAGTTCTGAACTTTTGTACTAACAGTTGTAAACCTTGCAGCAACTGTTAGTTACAACTGTTTTCGTATCCATCTAACAGTTTTCAACTGTTATCCCCAAAATACTCTAACAGTTTTACCTTTGCATGTTCAACAGTTTCAATGACTTAGCAAATTTCCCAACAATCTCCCCCTAACTTAAAGTATTGAACAATACACTTAAGTTGTTTTATAGGGTTCAACCATAGAAACATTCACAGAAGCAAAGAACATATTAACATTAATTATGCAAAGTAAAATTGTTACAATCAAAATATGAAGGAAAAATTACATTTTCTTTTCCTCTATCAGCTCCAACCTTTCTTTCAGTCTTCTTCCCAGATCTTCCCTTAACTTTACAGGACCATAATACTTTGCCTTCACCATGTACATCAACTTGGTCTTACTATGATCAACAAAATTAAGATCAAACCATTGGGTTTTAGCATTGTTTGTCACGAGATTATACACCCTTGATCTTTCAAAAACTTTCAAAGTCAATATTGGAAATCTTTCATCATTTGTCAGTATTGACATCACTCTGTGTGGATTGCATATACTCGATAAATGCACCAAAAATACTTTTATCTCAATTTCAGCATCCTTTCCAAAATGACTTACCCCATATTCATATATTTCTTGTACATCTCTCCTGGTCACACTATCCATCAGTGCAGTGAAACTGACATAACTTTCAATTGGTTCCACCTCTCTAACAATGGTGACTCCCTGCTTTCCAGTTTCCACTCTCAGCATTTCAAATCTCCATTCTTTGATATGTGACTTTTGAGCTTCAATTTTGTCAATTCTTTCTTTTACCTCCATTGAGAGTCTATCTTGCAAAATAGTTTTTACCAAGCCTGTTTTGGCTTTTTCTTCATACTGTTGGGGTTTTTGGACTGGTTGGGGTTTCTTCTTTTCCACTACTGGCTTGGGAGGTGGAATTGTTTTCTTCTTTACAACTCTTTTTCTTTTTACTCCCTTACCAGCAGCTTCCTTTACTTTCTCTTCCTCATCAATCTGAGCAGTGATCTCATCAGCCAGCTTCTTTGCTATCTCAAAATCAGACTGTTCTTGTTCTCTTAGCTCAGCTGCTAGCCTTAATGCAAATTCATGATCACGCTCTTCTTGTTGCTGTCTTGAAAGCTTGAGCTTAGGACAAACAACAACAATTTCTTTACCTTTGCCTGGAACAGGAGGCAACTTTGATTCTTTATTTCCTTCCTGGATGACTATGCCTTTATACCCTTTCTTTGGTGGTAAAGATTCTAACGTAGCAACCTTTCCATCAAGCCATCCATCATCGATTTTATGTGCCATTCTAGAAGAACTTATTCCCAGATATTGAGCACTAATATCAACCAAGTAGTTCTGCTTAACTGTTGACCAAGATTTGAAAATCTCAGTGCTTGGAACATCTGCAGTTGACACCATCCTGTTGATTAGCACCCTATCAACATTTGAAAGTTGTTCTTCTTCTTCTTCATTAACCGCTTGGATACTTGCAACTGTTAGTTGATTTGAAGTTACAACTGTTGGTTGTTGTGTGCAACTGTTTGCTCATTTGGAGCAACAACTGTTTGTTTATCCTGTGGAACTGTCTGTTTAACTCCTTCCTGCTTGGATTTTCTTCTTCCTTTAGCTTGAGCAGTTGAAGAGGTTTTCACCAAGGATTTGGACTTAAGCAGTATCTCATGAGTATGAAGAACATTAGTTTCCTTTTTCAAATTCTCATCAAGAAAGTTCAGCTGCTTATCTTGCCTTATTAGCACCTCATTGTGAATTGCTACTACCTTGAGTACTTCAGTTGCCTTCTCCAACTGTTCAGTCAGTTCTTTTATCTTCTCATCTTGAGAAACTATCATTTTGTTTTGAAGAGCAATCTTTTTCTTTAGGTGTATATGAGCAGCAAGGTAAGGTGCAAAGTTAGGATCCGTCAATGCATGTTGTTTCAGTCTAGTCTCAATGTCAGTTAGTGTTTCCACTGTGACCATATCATTGACATTTTTCACTAGTGGTTGACTCCCCTGAGTATCACCATCAGTACCCCTCTGTTCTTGGTTCTGGGGATTACCAGAAACTGTTTTACTAGTCTCTGTTGCCATGGTTGAGGTCTTAGCTATGTTAACACTGTCCTGTTTATCCCTTGCGGATAAAACAGTAGTGTCAGCCTAAAAAACCATATGATCACCCTCTTGAGGAATGATCACCTCCTCATTGTGCCTGGGAGACAGCACCAAAGGTTCCCTTTCGAAATTCTGTACAGGTGAATGCACCTGTGCAGGGCTAACAGTTTGGGGTTCTCTAACTGTGGTGGAAGGAGCACCAACAGTTTTCCTCTTCTTTCTAAATATTTTTAGTGCAGGGGCTTGTGTTGTAGCTTTTTCAAAGGAAGCAGGTTGGGAATTTTGAGTATCTTGGACTGTGGGTTCCAGTGTTGGTGGTGTAGCAATACGATGGGTTTAATGCTCAACACTAGCAGTCCTGTTTCTTGACAGAAACTCCACCATTTCAGAGAGTGGAGGAGTTATGGCACCAGAGAAACTCTTGCCATTAACCAACAGTTTGCTCAAAGTGGAAGCCATATGAGCAGAGGGAATAATGACCCTCTTGTGTGTTTTTAGATTTGGCATCAAAAAGTTTAACAATACTTGCACAAATCGAGGATACATCAAAAAGAGACCATACTTGGTCCCTAGATGTTTTACCATGCCATTGAAAATTAATTTTTAAAAGTTGAAGCAACGATTGTTGGCCAAACAGATTAAGGCCAAAGCAATGTTGCTTCCAAATTCGTTCCATCCTGTTCTTTTAGGACTGATGCACTGCTGGAGAGTATGAATCAAATACTTCCAGTGAGCACATAATTGTTCCTTATAGAATGTACCCTTCCCTGAAGGACCCTCATACCCAAGCTTAACAAGCTCGGCATGCAAAAAATCTAGTGAAACTGAATCAGAATACTCACCCTCGCTATCATTGAGTTGTAGAAGGTGGCGAATGGTGTCCTCAGAGATTGAGATGGTCAACTCATCAATGGTAGAATCAATCCATTGCACGTCATCAGTTGTTCGAAGTTGAGCATGTTTCCAAAACTGATCAATGTAAGAAGTGTATATGATAGGGTTGATGGTGAGAGCAGTGTTGAGATTGGACAATGAGAGATAATCAATCATATCGTGAAACATGTGAAGATCATCGGGTTTTGAAAGAAAAGCAAGCATGTTATGTTCCTTGACGAATGGAAGGGGAGCCATGGCGATTTGATAGCAGAATTCTAGGGTTTTAGCATTCAAACAAAGTTCAGTATGCGTAAAGAAACCTCTGAGGAGGGAATGGTTTATATATGTTTCGATTGTTGAACGCAATCCAAAGGTTTCCAAAATTCTGCAAAGACCAAAGCACCCTTTAATAGCTTAACAGTTGACGGACAAAAATGAACTAACAGTTGAGAAACTGTTTTCATAAGATGTAACAACTGTTATTCAAAAGTTAACTCCCTTTTGTTTGATCATTTATATGAATTGACAGTTGTTTAGAGTTTACAACTGTTCTTCATTTCTCGCCCTTAGTTGACAAATTTCTCCCCCTCAGTTGCACATGGACTTTGTCTAACAGTTGCCGAAGCCATATGCTAACAGTTGAAAACTGTTAGTATTGATTGAAACAGAAATGTGCAACTGTCAAACAAACTTTCAGCTCACATATGTCAAATGCTGAAGAAATAATAATACATCATTAAAGAACACAATCATCAACATAAGATATATTTTATTCAAGATAATCACAATTGAGCTACAATAATTTTGAGAAAACAATACTGTCTTGTGCTATAGATCTAAACACAGCTTATAAGAACTGTCTTAACTCCGAGATCTACATATGACAAATTATCAGTAACATTTTGTATTATCAAATCTGAACTTTAAGGGAAGACAATCATCATCACATTCATGCTCGAGAATGTCTTCGTTATTGAAGAATCGAGTTCAGAATAGCCTCTACAGTGCCGCCATCGCCTTACTGAGAAGCCTGTCTTCAAAGAATGGTCATGTAATACACAAGCCATTGTTGGTACTGCTTATCTAATTGTGCAAGGCCGTCTCGTAGGTGTGGGAGAACAATGATCTACACCGTAAGTGTAGACAACTTTCTCCGTTAACTGTTGACATGTCTTAAACAATTTTCAAAACATACTACCTACCAATGGGTGTGTAGTAGACCTTCTCATCATATGCATCACCAGAGACGATTGTCATAATTTTCCTCGTGGGTGTGCAGTGGAACTAGTCATCTATTACAATGACTTCCACTGCATCATCATCTGAGGCCCTCTGGTGGTTATGAGTATTATATCTTCGAACAATGAACCACACTACGGAGTTTGTAGTGCCTGCCAGGTTCAAGACGAATCTTAGATAACATGGTGTAGGCAATTCATGGAAGAGAGTGAAATTTTCAAAATCACCTCTTATACGAATATGATCAATTGGTTTATTTGGCCTACGTGGATCTGGATGTTGTGTCAAGGTGAACCTATCTCGATCATCAGGCATCTCAAGAACACATGATGAGTATTGCCAAAGCTCATGTATTCTTACAAATGGGGCAGGGATGGTTACATAACTTTGTCTAACATTAATATCTTTGAGGGTTATGAGAAAGAAGTTAGTAGCCATTTGCAGAGAGAAGTGTGTGCAAATGTAGGTGTGATTGGTGAAGGATGGGTGCAAGGCTATTTATAGAAAAACTGGGAGGCATTAATGTCCATTAATAGCCATTAATGACCATTAATGTCCAGTAATTTCCATTAATAGCATGCAATGACTTGTCATATCAAATGCACTATATAACAAGCAAAATGACTCACCTTTATTAGTTTGGAACTGTTGATTCAAGAAAGTGAATTTACCTTTACCTCATAACAAGGACAGTCACGGGTGTGAAAACTGTTTGTGAGACAGGTCAGCAGATATGTCCAAAACTGATGTGTGAAATTGCATTTCCCTCTCTGAATACTTAAAGGATAACAGTTGTTAGAAAACGTAACTAACAGTTGCAAACTGTTAGTGTGAAAAACATGGAATAATGAACAACTGTTAGTCCAAGTTAATCATTCCAATGTTGGAAATCAAAAAGTTGAATCTGCTCACATCAAAAGCTTTAGTGAACAAATCAGCTAATTGATCATCAGTATGAATTTTCATAACTTGGATTAATCTCTTTTCATTGCAGTCTCTTATGAAGTGAAATCTGATTTCAATGTGCTTGGTTTTAGAATGCTTCACTGGATTATTAACTATGCTAATAGCACTGGTGTTATCAACATAAATAGGAGTATTTAAGAAAGACAAACCATAATCCAGAAGCTGATTTTGGATCCATAACACTTGTGAACAGCAGCTTGATGCAGCAATGTATTCAGCCTCAGCTGTTGAAGTTGAAACTGTTGTTTGTTTCTTGCATTGCCATGAAACTAGCCTTGATCCAAAGAATTGACATCCTCCAGAGGTTGATTTTCTGTCTGTTGGTGCATAATTGTGAATCCCTAGTTCTTATCAATCCAATACATACATGAAATATTAATTCAAATGTGTTTTGATTAATTGGTTGCATGTGTATATATTCTTAGTGATTCTATGTGATTATCTTAAGCTTACAAGTACTTAATCATGTGTTGATGTGTGTTTGGAAGTTTAAGTCTGTGTGAGAAATCGCCACGTGCGAAGTCAGTCCACTACGTGCGTAGTGGAGCTCACTACGCACGTAGTGAGTAGGTCGGTTTAAAACTAATTAATTATTATTAAAATAACCAGTACGTGCGTACTGGACTAGCTACGTGCGTAGTGAAGTTCATCACGTGCGTAGTGACTTTAATTACTCTATAAATACCGCCTAATCTCGCATTAGCGCGGGAATCGAGCGAGTAACCTACGTAATCGACGAATCAATCAAGTATTTTACGGGAGCCTTCGTAATCGACCTTATAAGACCTTAATCCTTACTAAATCGCGACTTTAAGCCTCGTAAACGAATACTGTGTGTTTAATCCGAATCCAAGGGCAGCCTTAAGCATCTCTGTGTGAGTTCTTAGTGTGTGTTCTTGTTTCTACTCTGTGTGTTTCTTAGTGTTAACTGTGTGCCGGACACCTAAGCAGATCTTAGAATCCTTAGGAGGTTTGGGAAATAGATATTCCGCATTATTTCTCATCCTAGATCAGTCCTAGCATTAGGGTGTTTTAGTTTAGTTTAGAACCCCGTCCCCCAGCCGGTCCTACAAAGTGGTATCAGAGCCTTGTGCTTTGATTGATCACTTTTCCTTTAGGATTTCGTGATCTAGGTGTCGATTAGGCCTGTGTGTTTGTCCTTTTCGTCGTTTTAAACCGGTTAGTAAGTCGAAAATAGGTCGTTTTGCGTTAAAAAGGTCGTGTTTTTACGTTAACTGTTTGAGTTTTACTCGTGCGAAGTGATTCTCTGTGCGTGCGTAGTGATCCTTAGTGCGTGCGTAGTGTCGTTGATCCTCTAGAATCTTCCATAGGCTGTGTGTTCATTCCGTACGTAGTAGGTCCTCAACGCGTGCGTGGTAAATCCATTACGTGCGTGTTGAGTCTGTGTGATAATTTTTCCTTTAAAAATATTTTAAGTACTCCGTGCGTAGTCATTGCAATCCGTGCGTACTAGGTTCTCAGTTCGTGCGTAGTACTGTCTGTGTGTTTTCGTGTCAGTCCGTACGTAGGTCTTTAACTTCGTGCGTAGTTCTCTGTGATCGTGCGAAGTGTTCTTCATTCCGTGCGAAGTGTTCTAAAATGTCTGACATGAGTGCAATGGCTGCCAAACAAACAATAACCGCATTAAGTAACTTAATAATGGACAATGAACAGGGAGGCATTAATAAGGTACCCCGACTACTAACCATGGAAGACTACCCATTCTGGAAACCAAGGTTTGAGATCTTTATTGATGGAGTAGATCCAAGGTTACATCGTGCCATCTCTGCCGATTACGTTGTGCCATAGGGAGAAGGGAACATTGAAGTTCCCTATGATCAAATGAGTGATGATCAACGTAAGGCGTATGATGCGGAGAAGAAAGCTTATTCCTACCTTATTCAAGCTATTCCGAACGAGATCTTTCATCAATTCCGACGATACAGAACGTCACGTTCCCTGTGGAACGCCTTACAAAAGAGGAATGAGGGAAATGCATCTCTGAAGGAGCTCAAGGCATCTCAGTTAAGGAAGGAGTTTGATCCTTCACGTCATACGTAAATGAGATACTTCCAGATCTGATCAACAGATACAACCATCTTCTCAGTGAAATGGATAGTCTGGGGGTGCAGATTTCCGAACGCCAACAAGTGGAGACTTTGTCTAAGGCACTACCAAAGAGCTGGAGGCCTTTCATCATGATCTTGAAGAATGGTGAGGGATTTGAAGGAATGGATCTAAATGACTTCATCACCAAACTTAAAGAGCATGAACAAGAAGAGCAAAATCTAGACAGACTAAGCAGCTATGTGCAGAATCCATCGCTATACTGTTCTGGACCCATTGCTTCTCCAGCCACATCATCCAATGCTCCACTGCAGACAGCTTTTACTTCTAATGTTAGTTCATCAAGCAAGTCTGCTCCTGAAACTTCTAGTGGACCACCTTATTCTGCTCCTTCAAGCAAAACGTCAATGCCTGCCTTAAACACTGAAAATTTCAAACATGGCAGCACTGAAGAAGTTAAGGAGCATATGGGGATGCTTAGTGCATTGGTCACTTCATACGATGATCTGCTCAAGGGAAAGATTGGGAACGCCTATCTGACCCAGGAAGACTATGACCAAATTGACAACGATGAGATGGAACGTCAAGATATCTTATGGTCATATGCCAACCTGGTAAGGAGAGCCAAAGCCTTAGTGAAGAGAACGGGGATGCAGATTACAGCAACCAAAGATACGAAGCTCGGGTTTGACAAGTCAGCTGTAACCTGCTACAATTGTGGTGAAAAGGGTCATTTTGCACGTGAATGTGAAAAGCCAAAGAACTCAGGACCCAAGTATCCCTTCAGAACCTCTCCGGGCAAAATGTCAAATACCACCACACCTAAGAAGGCTGAGTCACCTCATGAGGGATCATCCAAGGCAATGGTGGTAGTACAAAAGGATGAGGGGATTGACTGGTCAGTACATTTCCAAGATTCGGATGCGTTTGAAGTTGCTGAAACCAACCTGGCCAGTGTTCTAGATCTGAATGACGACTCTCAGTCTGAGGCAGACAGTGTCCACGAGGTCAATGATGAAGAGTCTGTCCTGCCCACTGACGAGCAAAATGTGGCATCAACTTCTGAGCCAGCTGCCGAACCAACGCCAGTGCCTGTTCAACCTGAACCAGTAAATCAAAAGGCGTGCGTGACTGGACAAGCTGATGTCAAAGTAAATCCTACACCTGGTCTTCCCTGTGTGTCGTGTAATGATTATGTGAAGACCATAGTATCCTTGAAATCTCAAGTCACTGAGCTAACCTCTAAACTGCATGAAAACTCTATCATTAATGTTAGAGATATGCCCACTAATGTACGTACGCCATAGACCGCTGCTGATGATGTATGGGCCTATTGGGTCATACACCGGGGTCAAACCTGACAGCAACTTAAGTTTAGGGACCAATTATGACAAAAGACAAAAGTTGACATCGCAAGCCGCGTTAGCGCCGCTAACTATAAAGGGTTAGCGCCGCTAAGTCCTAAGAATTAGCACCGCTACGGCTGCATGTACTTTGTGTCACATCCCTGGCAGGCCGCGTTAGCGCCGCTAACTTTAAGGGGTTAGCGCCGCTAAACCCTAAGAGTTAGCGCCGCTACGGCTGCATGGGCTTTATGTCAAATTACCTCCCAAGCTGGCCAATGCGTGGTGTACACCTAGGAACGCACTTTGGCCGGTCTTTGTGGTTAAAATCGAAGCTGGAGGCAGAAGTTGGAGAGAGACTTCAATTTTGTTTTGAAGTTCCTTTGCTCTTTTTCTCTCTAATAAAACACACACACTTTTCTCTTTGGTGCTACTATGACCAAGTGAGATTATAGAGAGTACTCCAGAGATTTTGGTCTTCTAGTTGCTGTTCCATTGTGGTTTTCATAGTGAAGTATCACAATGGCTTGCTAGCACTCGTGGTTTGGCTTGTTCCCGGGGTATATCCCAATAGAAGATCGGGTTTTTGCATTTGAAGGATCACCACCACGAGGATTGAAGATTACTGGAGCTAAGGAGAAAGGTATAACCTCTTTCTTTTCAAGTTGCATTTCTTGAACATAGAGTTTGGTCCATTTGAGGGATTTCGGTTTTTTTTGCTTTGATTTCTTGTACATTGGGCTATTTTGTTTGTACCTTGCTTCCGCAGTGAGCCCACGAAATCCCAACAGTGGTATCAGAGCCACCTCTATGTTAGATCTGCACTTGGTGGCTTGAAAAATCCCGAAATCAAAATGGTTGTTTTCTGTTCGAACAGGGTTAGCGGCGCTAACCTCGGGTTAGCGGCGCTAACTCATAAATGTTAGCGGCGCTAACGCGCTGTAACAGTTTTAATTTTCAAAGTTAAAATCAGTTTTGGTCTCGGGAATTTTTAGCTTTGATGTGATTCTGGAAATTTGTTCCAGTTTTGTGTTTGGTAATTTTGTTACCACCTTGTTTGTTTGGTTGTATGTGATAGATTTGAAATTGGTAACCTTGTCTTTGACCTTGTGGTTGACTTTGTGTGTTTGGATGCATTTGGTGATTTTTAATCACATGGGCTGTAATATTTATTAAAATTGTTATATTTGTAATAATATTGTGGCTTGCATGCCATTTCATTCATCCGTGTATTTGTACTAGATAAATAGGAAATTAGTGTGGCTTGTACGCCATTTCAAATTTCTATTGTATGTTTTGTACAATTGGATGAAGACATACAATTTGGAGTCGGAAGGAGATGGAGCGTGTCCATAGAAGCCGGTGAAGTCCATTGGTGATAGCGGTTCTAGTGGGAGCTCGCATTGAAGACCTTCCATCCCTTAGTTGACCACGTTCTACCCGTTTTGGCTCACGGGAAGAACGCATAGGATTTTGGCAAGGGTTACCAATTTATTTCGTATATATGCGTGTGATGTGATTTTATTTTATTCTTGCATGGTTTGCTTAGGATTCGCATGCTAGAAATTTTTTTTTCGAAATTAATAAAATCACAAGAGATTTGGTAAAAATGGTTTACAACTCTCTCGCGCGCTCACATACAAGATTAACTCACCTAGTGAAAATAGGTTTTGTCACTAAACAAGTTAATCAGTAACCAAGCCGAAAACAAAAGCCCGTTTTCATAAAAACGTAAATCTTGCACCATCCAAAAGATGACACCACCCAAATCTAGTGAAGCATGGAGTGATTGTCGAGCTTAGCACGAGTTATTCCATGTGGATCTGTGTGGAAGATGAGTGTGGGATCTTGAAATTATCGGTTGTCGAGCTTAGCACGAGCCGGTAGTTGTCGGGGTATCACCGTGTATCTTGTTGGACGATTTGCAATTACAAATTAGAATCCTTGAATGATTGTCGAGCTTAGCACGAGTCAACCAAGAATTTTAATTTGGAATTGGTGCTAGTAGGGATCAAACATGCCAAACGACCGATGGTTGTCGTAGGATCCCGCAAGTGTCTAAGAGTTGCAATAGAGATTGCAATCGGTAAAGTGGTTATCGGCCTAAATAGCTCCATGAAGTGATCCGCGGCAACCCCGTCATGAATTGGAGTGAAATATGGTTCTTAGCCCTTGTTAAAATATTTTCGAGACGATAAGGGTAATTATTTTAACGAGGATTCAAATCAAACTAACTAATTTGTGTACTCTACTTTAATATAGGATGTCGAATCAAAACCACAACACGTCGAATTTTTCACTTCGTATGATTCTACAAAGGGTGAAACTCACGGAAGTGAACTTTGTTGACTGGCTTAGGCAATTGAGAATTGTCCTACGTGCTGAGTCTAAGTTGCACATTCTTGAGGAACCCCTTCCTGAACCACCTGCTATCAATGCGGAATGGGCTATCCGATATGCGTATGAAAAGCGTGTTCGGGATACACACGATGTTGCTAGTCTCATGTTATCAAGTATGAGCTCGGAACTGCGAAAGCAATTTGAGCACATGACTGTGTATGACATGATTAACAAGCTGAAGGATGTTTTCCGACAGCAAGTTAGACAAGAACATTTTGAGTGTGTTAAAAGTCTAACCGGTTGTAAGATGCGGGAAGGCGGGAGTGTAAGTGCCCATGTTTTGAAGATGAAATCATACATGGACCAGATGGAGAGATTAGGTTTTCCTATAGGGAGGGAGCTTGGTGTGAATTTCATACTTCAGTCTCTGCCCGCCACATATGAAAAGTTTATAAAGGACTATCATATGCATGGAAAGGAAATGTCTATAGATGAATTGCATGCAATGTTGAAGGTTGTAGAATCTAACATGTCCAAGCATGCATCATCTTCATCCACTCTTGTTTTTGGTTCTAAGGAACAACATAACATGAAGAAGAAGAAATCGATCCCATTAAAAGAAGAAGTTGGAGTTTCCAAGCTTGCTTCAAGTTTTGAGTCTATGGACATTGATGATGTGCCTAAAGAGACTCAACAAGGGGTGGTTTGCTACTTCTGCGGTAGATTTGGGGATTGGGGCCGTCATGCCTGCCCTTCGTGTCGAAAGGATATAAAACTTCTCAGACAAGAGAGAGTTAATTTTCCTACTTGAGGTACTTTCATGATTATACTTCATTGCTATTCCTTATAAGCTGGGATGTTTACCCGAGCTATAAGACTCACGTTTGTCACAAATTTATTTTTGTTGCAAAGTGTAGGTCTATTCGTTGTAAAAAGGAAAAAGCTTGAAGAACCGGATCTCTGAAGAAGAAATTTTGTTAATTGTATTCTACAAGAGAAATGGGAGTGTTGGTCTCGCCATTAAATCCGGATTTATTATTACTTTTGTTTGTATGCCCTGCGTGGCAAGAACTACTTTAGTGTATGCTCCTTTAGAGATGATGGATGTTTTTGAATCTTGTATTTTATAAAGATTTTTCATTTTAATAGTTTCATTTCAAATTCGATCCATGTCTATGCTTTTGTGTTATTTTGACTATTTTAGTGCTTAAATACACATTTGATGACGATGGATATGACTTAAAATTGAAACAATTTTGAAAAATTATTTTGAGATGATTTTATCAAAACTTATCCATATCATTGCATACATAAAGGCTCGTTATAAGTAATAAGACAATCATGAACAATTGATTCTTAAATCCAAAAGTGATTTGGATATATTAGCTCTATGGCATAATCAAACTTGACCAAGTAAACAACATTTGCATCGCTTAGATCCATGTGGTTAGGATCTTTGTAAAAGTTTAGTCTCGGGCTAAATGAAAGATACAAATCTTGTTTATTGGAATAGGATGATTAATGAAATCCTTCACCAATATTGGTAAGGAAGGATTGTGACTTGTTGGATATGATCATATTTGTGTGGATAATCCGTTCAAGTATGCCACAAAGAGTGACATTAGTGAAATTCTTCATCACTATCTTTATGGTAGTAGTTGAGAGAATGTTTACTAGAGAAAAGGCTTATGTCTGAAACCTAGTGGTGTTCGGAACTAACCTAAAGAGAATTAAGAATCAATAAGGGCATATAGATATAAATTCTTAGATCTAGAATAGATGCTAAGTTTTCTTATCTATATTGGTTTAAACATAAAATGAATCATGGGTTTAACCCATAATTCGTTTTTCCGAAGAAACACATTTGCACATGGTGTTACTTTAAATAATACCGGATATCTGTGTTGATGATCTGGTAAAAGGCAGGCCTAAAACATGTATTCAATGTGGTTGGTATACATTAATTTTATGAACCAAGTCCTCGATCTAAAACACAGCATTGTGGTCACTTAAGCATCGAATGAGATATTGACTAGAAAGAGTTCTTTGCTTGTCAATCTCATAACTTAAATTATCCAGTCTACATTCAGTGGGAGATGGATGAATTATAAGTTGATGCCTACATATTTAAGTAGTTCATCTGAGTTTTGGATAATTGTTTCTTGAACTTTTGGGAACCATGTTTGGTTGCGCAAAAGGGAAAGTACAATTTACAAAAGCATTCCAGTGGAAGAACGTAAAACTTAAATAAAAGACCTAATGTTGACACTAGCATTTAATCAGCATAAAGATGCTGGTAAAACCTGACAATATCCATTGCTTCTTTATATCTGATGGTAATCAAGAAGGTTGTGTAGATATGAGGTTGTCATATTTTACTAACAGCAGCTTGATGGTAAATCATTGTGATGTTACCATTCATCGGAAACATAGTGGGACCCTGTGTTCACTAGTGAATAGAAGAAGATAATGGTGTAACCTATTTGCTGCATCCAAGTACTTGACTTGGGTTAATCCCACACCTAAGGTGTAATTCAAGAAGGGTGAAGGGACTAACATATATGCCATAATGGACAACTTCAAATACCGACTAGAAACAAAGTGTTTCATATTGATTTTATGGAAACAAGTTCTAGTGGTTATGTTGAAGATAATTTGGATAAAGTGTAATTTTGTTGTCACCTTGTGGAAACAAGTTTGCTCACATGGACAAAAGAGATCTGAATCCTTCATAGGATCAAGTTGAGGAAATACTTAAGGCATTTTCCGAGGGTCTCGTTCATCCATAAAAACCAGATTAAGTCTGGATTAAGCGAAACATTGTTGTCACTATGGGGAAACAAGTAATCTCGCATGGAAATAAAAGGCCAAGATCCTTTGCAGGATTAAATTGAGGAAATGTTTGAATCATGTTCCGAGGCCTTATATATCCATTATGTCCAAATTGTGTTCATGACTAAGGTCAGCAAAACTTGCATCTTATGGCTGTAATCCTGCTTTATGAGAAAGTCAAAGGAATGAGTTTTCTAGAAAGCGTAGATTAAGCCAAATACCCTTGTCAGGGCTAGTGGGAGCATCATGTGTTCCTAGTCAAATATGCTCTATGAAAATAATGTCCTAATTTAGGGTTGTTCTACAACCTAATGGTGGAATTGTTGTTCTATGAGTATAAATAGAAAATATGGAATCAAGTGGATTTTCTAATTCAAGAAGTACTGATGTATGTTCTTGATGTTCGACGAAAGTAGAATTGTCTTGAGTAAGTTATTACTGCAAGCAAATCTATGCTTATGAGACTGTCGATTTTATCGAAGTTTAGATTAATCAAGTATGTGGTATAGATATGACATTTAGACCTAAATGAGTGTCATCGACCCTATTGTGGACTTCGGTCACATTGAGGGTATGTCGACTCTGATAAACATGAGTGTCAATGACTCTATTGTGAACTTCGGTTACATTGAGAGTATGTCGACTCTGATAATCATAAGTGTCATTAATCCTATTGTTGACTTCTGTAACATTGAGGATATGATGACTATGATAACTTTGTAAATGATCTCTTTAATAAACACTTCGCTAGTGGTTTAATAAGAGAATACAAAAGAGTACAAAGGGATATCGGGTAAATGATCCCATAATTAAGCCATTGTCAAATACTAGTGATGACTTTCATACTAGGTATAAAAGCATTGTTCATGCTTATGACCGGGCTTAAATATCGTTTTAGTATATGTTTGATTTACTTATAAGCTTTGGGAACGATACAGACAGTATTGTAATTTATGTTTGTTTCGATATGCGAGTGATTCGGTTACATTCATAAGACTCTACTGTGTTCCATCTTAGCATGTTTAACCACTTCCCAGAATGTTTATACATTCTAAAATTCCACAGTCAGTCATTCTTCAAGGGAAGGAAGTTTGAAATAAGGCTGAGGTTAGGTGTTGGTTATGCATTAATGGAATAGCTGGGTAAGACAAGGTTCATGTTATGGGATTGTACAGTCAACGGAATTTGTTCCTCCTGTATGAGAGATATCCCTGGGCCCCTCGATGATTGGGCGCTGACACCAAAATAAGCATGGCCATGCGCAAAGGAATATTGATTGAGAATCAGATATGTCCTTAAATTTTGGTCACCACCAATCTTGATCGAGAAACATAATCGTGAACGATCTGGAGATTGACATATTAATCCATGTCTCGTGTTCACAAGGATATCGCGAACAAAAGGATGTTTGATCACTTATCTATAGGACCTCTACGTTTTATGTAGGTTATGGTTTTCTGCAAGGAAGCGGAACCCATACTGACTTGGGGGCATCGATGCTTTGCTAGAGGCCGCTCTTTGTCTGTGGTTACATGGGTACGGTGCATTATGTGCAAGTGGGAGTCTGTTAGAGATATGCCCACTAATGTACGTACGCCATAGACCGCTGCTGATGATGTATGGGCCTATTGGGTCATACACCGGGGTAAAACCTGACAGCAACTTAAGTTTAGGGACCAATTATGACAAAAGACAAAAGTTGACATCGCAGGCCGCGTTAGCGCCGCTAACTATAAAGGGTTAGCGCCGCTAAGTCCTAAGAATTAGCGCTGCTACGGCTGCATGTACTTTGTGTCACATCCCTGGCAGGCCGCGTTAGCGCCGCTAACTTTAAGGGGTTAGCGCCGCTAAACCCTAAGAGTTAGCGCCGCTACGGCTGCATGGGCTTTATGTCAAATTACCTCCCAAGCTGGCCAATGCGTGGTGTACACCTAGGAACGCACTTTGGCCGGTCTTTGTGGTTAAAATCGAAGCTGGAGGCAGAAGTTGGAGAGAGACTTCAATTTTGTTTTGAAGTTCCTTTGCTCTTTTTCTCTCTAATAAAACACACACACTTTTCTCTTTGGTGCTACTATGACCAAGTGAGATTATAGAGAGTACTCCAGAGATTTTGGTCTTCTAGTTGCTGTTCCATTGTGGTTTTCATAGTGAAGTATCGCAATGGCTTGCTAGCACTCGTGGTTTGGCTTGTTCCCGGGGTATATCCCAATAGAAGATCGGGTTTTTGCATTTGAAGGATCACCACCACGAGGATTGAAGATTACTGGAGCTAAGGAGAAAGATATAACCTCTTTCTTTTCAAGTTGCATTTCTTGAACATAGAGTTTGGTCCATTTGAGGGATTTCGGTTTTTTTTTGCTTTGATTGCTTGTACATTGGGCTATTTTGTTTGTACCTTGCTTCCGCTGTGAGCCCACGAAATCCCAACAATTAAGGGTAGAGAAAAGACTTTAAAAGATAAAATTGAAAGTCAAAACAAACAGATTAGAGAACTAGAGGTAGCTTTGCTAAACAAACAGGATGCTATTGTTTTCTACATTAATCAGATTGATACTCTAAAACGGGAACTTGCTAGCTCCAAGGTCGATTATGATACTTTAAATCAGAAATTAAAAAGTTACTCAACTTCATCATATTTGTTTGAACACATAATCGACCGAAGACCACAAGGTTCTGTTCAGGAGAAAGACACGAAGACCTATTCGAAATGTCCACCACCAGTCTTAAACCAACTGGTGCAATCTGATGTCTTCGCTGAAGCTGACCAACTTGCTCCCAAAGTTGATACACCTTCTGCTTCAACTTCAAAACCAAATTAAAAAATGAAGGAGAAAGTTGGTGAGCCTCAGAGAAAAGAGCCTAAACCAGAAGAAAAACCAGAACCAGGTATGCGAAAGCTTCTGGGCAGTTCTTCTGGTCAAGGTTCCTTAATGCAAAATGTTCAAGCTGCACTTCGAACCATTGAGAAGGAGGGTGCAAAGTCTCCTGCAACCCGTCCTTATGAAGAAGTCAAAATCTTACCTAAACAAAGTGGTTTAGGAGTGCACCCCAAAGGTAAAGTTGAACCGAAGGAGCCACATACAACTGCCAAATCTTACTCTAACCGGGTTTGCTATGTGTGCAGGAGACCTGGTCACCTCAGTTATGAGTGTGATCAACAGCCTCAGAGCTCTAGGGGGAAAGTTAATTCATCTGAACCTGCTCAGAAAAATAAAATGTTTAATCAAGTTAATCAGAAATCAACTGACCCCCCTCAGCTCAAAAGAACAATTGGGGAAACTTCGTGTAAACCCAAGAGTCCTGAGGTAAGTGTGAAAGGGAAGGAGCCTATACATAAAGTCATTAACACTTCCAGTGTTTATCATAAGACTCCTCCCCGTTCAGACTTGCGATGGACAACAAAATCTGAACCTAAACCATCCAGTAGTCCAGATACCAATGTAGACTCCAAAGCTACTGGTGTGTGGATTAATATGCAAGTTGTTGGAGAAGATGGGAAACCCATGACCATTCGGGCTTGGGTTCCCAATGCTAACTAACCCTTTACTTGTTTGTGCAGGGTGCTCGCCGGTATAACACGTGGATTGTTGATAGTGGAGCATCCAGGCACATGACAGGCGATCTGGGCCTTCTTTCAAACGCCAGAAAAATAAAAGGAGGGTATGTCAGTTTCGCTGGTGATAAGGGAGGTCACATCACAGCTCAAGGTTTCTTGTCTAATGGGAGAGTGAGCTTTGACAAAGTCAATTATGTCGAGCAGCTAGCAAACAATTTGCTGTCAGTTTCCCAAATTTGTGATAAAGAGTTCAAGGTGATGTTCGATGACAAACAGTGCTATGTGCTAAAGAAGGAGTTCCATATTCCCGAAGACATGATCTTAATGTCAACTCCAAGACAAAATGACCTTTATGTCTTGGATATGTCCAATGCTTCGGTGAAAGATGTAGAACACCAATGTTTTCTCACCAAGGCCACTGAGAAGGATTCAGTGTTATGGCATAAGAGGATGTGTCATTTAAGCCTGAGAAAGATGAATCACTTAGTGCATCATGAGCTGGTCACGGGAGTCAACTTGAAGAGTTTCCATCTGCCAGACAAGTGCGTATCATGTAAAATGGGGAAGCAGACGAAGAAGCCCCACAAGTTGAAGAAGTATCACTCCATCTCAATTCCACTTGAACTACTTCACATGGATTTATTTGGTCCTGTGCGGTACAAGAGCATTCATGGAGATAGATACTGTCTGGTAGTGACTGATGACTACTCGCGGTTTTCCTGGGTTTTCTTCTTAAAAGAGAAGTCTGAGACATTCGAGACCTTAGAGGTCATGATCAACAAGTTAGAGACTATCTATAAGTTGAAGATCAGGAAGCTTCGCTCAGATAATGGAACCGAGTTCAAGAACCAGAAGATGGAAAAGCTGTGTAACGAAAAAGGTATCCAACATCAGTTCAGCGCCGCATACACTCCTCAAATGAATGGAGTGGCTGAGAGGAAGAATCGGACCTTAATAGAGGCAGCACGCACCATGCTTGCTGACTCTGCTTTGCCCGTAAGGTTTTGGAACGAAGCTGTCGCAAATGCTTGTTACACACTTAACCGGGTCTTAGTGGTCAAACGATTAGGAAAGACATGTTATGAGCTGTTGAATAACCGGAAACCAAATCTTAGCCATCTTGAACCGTTTGGCGCTCCGTGCACTATGCTAAAACGGGAAGCAGAGGGAAAGTTCAGTTCCAAGGTAGAAAAAGGGTTTTTCTTGGGATACAACATTCCGAACAAGAGGGTATACAACTTAACGTCTAATTGTGTGGAAGAGTGGTTTGAAGTGGATGTACAGAGAAATTCTTCTCCTCCGACAAAAACTGGTGATGCCTGGCTGTTTGACTATGATAATCTATTTGACTCATTCAACCTGCCACCAGTCGCCTTAGAAGAAGATATTGCAATACAAATGTTATATGATCTTCACAACTCTTCTGACGGTGCCCCATCAAACCTGCCCTCAAGTACTGCTATACCTATTCTAAGTGATGCTGATTCTGATTCTGAAGATGAGCCGCATACTCCACCAGACAAGGGGTCGCAGGGTGAAAGTTCCTCCAATGATCAAACGTTAACATTTGAAGAGACACCCGTGGTTACCAATCTGGAAACTAATGTAGAGGCTCAGTTGCAGAAATCAAGTAGAGTTGATAGAAACCATCCTCCTGCACAAATTATTGGCGATCCGAATTCTCATGTTCAAACCAGGAGGCAAGTGGCAACGCTATCAGGTTCTCAATCTTCAGAATCACCGGGATTAAAGCTGATGCAAGACTTCTCGGATCTGGGTGCAAATTTGGTTCAGTCTGTGGATTTCACACAATGTCTATGTTCGGGATTTCTCTCCCAGATTGAACCAAAGGATCATCTTGAAGCTCTCAAGGATGATTCTTGGATTAATGCTATGCAAGAAGAGTTGCTTCAATTTCAGAAGTTAAATGTATGGCGCTTAGTGAACAAACCCAAGGGAGCTAAATCTTTTGGTTGCAGATGGGTTCTGAAGTGCAAAAGAGATGATCAGGGGGTGATTGTAAGGAACAAGGCAAGGCTCGTTGTTCAGGGGTTCAGACAAATTCCTAACATCGACTACACTGATGTGTTTGCTCCAGTCGCTCGGCTGGAAGCGATCCGGTTATTTCTCGCCTTTGCCTCGCACAAACGATTTAAAGTCTATTAGATGGATGTTAAAAGTGCGTTCCTGTATGGCGAAATTCAAGAGACAGTCTATGTGAACCAACCTCCGGGGTTTGTCGATCCGATCCATCCTGACAAAGTGTTCTTGCTGAATAAAGCGTTATATGGTCTTCATCAGGCACCGCGAGCATGGTATGAGACCCTCTCTCAATATCTGACTGATAATGGGTACCGGAGAGGAACCATCGACAAAACATTATTTATCAAAGGTGATGATAAAGACTTGATCTTGGTGCAAGTATATGTGGATGATATCATTTTCGGTTCTTCCAATCCGATTCTGTGTGAAGACTTTGCAAGGATTATGAAGGAAAAATTCGAAATGAGCTCAATGGGAGAGATGAAATTTTTTCTTGGACTTCAAGTGGAGCAGACCGAGGCCGGAATTTTCCTACATCAGTCGAAGTATGTTGCGGATATTCTTGCCCGATTCGAAATGTCTACTGAAAAGCCTGCTGCCACACCTCTTCCAGTCAATCACGGCATGTCTCCAGATACTGAGGGGGAATTGGTGAATGAATCCCTCTACCGAGCCATGATTGGATCTTTGATGTATCTCACTGCATCCAGACCAGACATCATGTTTGCTACGTGTCTGATGGCAAGATACCAATCCAAGCCCAATGTCAAGCACCTGATGATTGTCAAACGGATCTTTCGCTATCTGAAGGATGCTCCCAATCTTGGACTGTGGTACCCATGTGACGACAACTTTGTGTTGACGGCCTACAGTGATTCTGACTATGGAGGATGCAAGAAGGACCACAAGTCTACATCTGGAGGTTGCCAATTTCTTGGATCACGTCTTGTAACTTGGCAATGTAAGAAGCAGACTGCAGTTGCGCTCTCTACGTGTGAAGCTGAATACATTTCGGCGGCGAGCTGCTGTTCTCAGGTCATCTGGATTCAACAACAACTGCGGGATTACGGTTTGCAATTCTCTACTACTCCCATTTTTGTTGATAATACTGCTGCTATTGCAATTACTAAGAATCCAGTACAAAATTCTAAGACCAAACACATTGGTATCAAATACCATTTTATACGGGACTGCTGGGAAAAGAAATTAATCGATGTAATGTCTATTCAAACCGAATTTCAAAAAGCAAACCTGTATACTAAGGCATTTGATAAACCCCGCTTTCTATTCTTAGTGAATGAAAACGGGATGAAAACCAAGTGTGAGGTTGTCCCTGATGCTTCGACTTAGTGTCCTTATTCGCATTTGTGACTGTGTGTCTATTTTCTGTGTGGTTATATCACGTTTGTCTTTCAGTTTATTCTCTGTGTGTCGTTGCATTTCTATTTTTCTTAGTTTCTAGTTTGTTTAGTATTTTAGGGGGAGAGAGTTCAGAAAACTTAGAAAATACAAAAAAAATCAGAAAAGTTAGAAAATACAAAAAAATCAGAAAACATAGAAAATACAAAAAAATCAGAAAACTTAGAAAATACAAAAAAAATCAGAAAACTTAGAAAATACAAAAAAATCAGAAAACTTAGAAAATACAAAAAAAAATCAGAAAACTTAGAAAATACAAAAAAATCAGAAAACTTAGAAAATACAAAAAAATCAGAAAACTTAGAAAATACAAAAAAAAAAAATCAGAAAAACAAAAATGAGAAGTTGATCCAACTCAAATGGAAAATGATGGTACACTGGCTTTCAATACAAAGTACGTCTAGTAAAATTAGGACTGAAGGCATGTACATATTCTTGAGAAAACTGTCTGAAAATCTAATTGAATCAGATAAGAAACAGATAGTGTGTAAGACATATAAGGAAAGTCTAGACTGATAAATGGTTATGCATGTGAAAATCGATCATAGATTTAAGCTATCGAGACATTCCAAGTCTATAAGTCAATAACAGTTGAGAATGACTTAGTTTGTTGCACACACCTGTTACCATGCCAAATGTGCTTAGATGACAATGAGCAAAATGTAAAAGAGGGTGAAAAATTGACCCCAATCTGAGATGTCAAGGATCTATCAATGTTAAATTGTCAAAGAGCATAAAATGCAGTGACAAAAGCTATATTGATCTATTAGTGTTGAATTGTCAAAGAGCATAAAATGCAGTGACAAAAGCTCAACAAAATTATCAGAAGAGGTGAAAAATTGACCTCCATGTCAAAGAGCATAAAATGCATTGACAAAATCACAAAGCACATAAGCATGGTGGTTGGGTAATCAAGTTGTGTACCTACTGAGTGAATCAAAATACTGTGAGACTTTGAAAGAGATAGTCTTAACCGTGTATCCAGTCTAGATAATCTGAAAATGTTGAAACAAAATCTGTCATTATCTGAGGAAAGTTAGGTTGACAGACAGAGTTTGAGAGAATATGTTTATGTCCAAGGTTTTGAAATGAATGACTACTAAGTATAGATGTGCTGGTACTGATTCCATCTTGGAACCTTCTCACAAAAAGATTTAATTTCAGTAATTTTATTCCTGCAATTTTTTTTAGTATTTTAAATTCTGTTCTTTAGGATTTAATTCGTTAATAGTTTACTTCTGCATTTTCATTTTCCTTTTTTAATCAGAAAAATACAAAAAGATTGTTGGTATGTTTATTTTCTATATATATATAATTTCTTGTGTTTGCATGTGCTTAAATGTTTTTATCTGCATTGAAGTTACTAACAGCTGTGTGCTGAGTACAGGATCATTGAGAAAAAGGCTAATTCTATGTGAAGAAGTGAAATCTCACGAAGTGAATCAATCCGTGCGGAGTGAATGAGCAGGCCGTGCGAAATGGGTTGATGTGTGCGAAGTGAGATCTAACTCGCACGAGGTAAGAACCACTACGTGCGAAATGTTGAGCCACTTCGTATGGCCTTGTTGGATAACGTCATGCGAAGTGAACCCACTTCGCACGAAGTGGAACAGGGTATATATACTCGTCTCGTGCGTGTTATTCAGTACGCGTTCATATTCTCTACAGTATACTTGCATTCTCTCTCGTTTGTGATTTTGATTCATGTGAGAAAAGAGTTTTTCAATCCACGATTGTTGAACACCTTTGCTTTGTGAACATTCTGGTATAATTTTCGTCTCAATCCAACGGTTAGATCTGGAGTTATAGTCGATTTTGTGTTCGAAAGTCAAATAACCTTTAAAACTGAGATTTGAGATCTACACGTGTTAATTTGTTAGATTTAAGTGAAAAGGAACCTTAGTGGACTTAGTTAGATGACTTCTAGCCACTTAATCGAGACAAATACACTGAAAATCGAGGGTTTTGAGTCAAACACATCGTCAAACTGTTCCTCGTTGTTGATGATTGGCCGTGCGAAGTGAAGGCCAGCTCGCACGAAGTGGGATTCACCTCGCACGTACTCAACCGTGGGGACGATGAAGCCGATGAGTTTCAGCCGCACGAAGTGAATTTCAATCCGTGCGTGCTGTACCCATCACGTGCGAAGTGAATCGATTTTTAATTAAAATTAAAGTTTATTACCTCCAACCACTTCGCACGAAGAATTTTCATCACGAGCGTAATGATGGTCAATTCGCACGTGGTAGAATGTCAATTTTGAAACGAACGTTTATTTTAATCTACAGATGTTAACTGTGTGTTCCGGTCTGTTGAATGTTTCTCACTAACGGGCTAAATGTTCTGTTCGCAGATTTTAAGTAATGGAACCTGCTCAAATTGAAAGTTCATCGACTCAAAGTGCGGCTCAGACCGCATCTGGCAGTCAGACGAAGGCAGATTTGAAAGCAGGGGATATGCACAACATCCGGGCCTGTGTGACAAAACGTAAACTGACCAGGGATTGTGACGAAATCATCGATTACCTGACAAGGTCGCGGATCTATAAAGCCATTACAACAGCCTGCACGGCATATGCTCCACATCAGCAAGAATTCTGGAGTACTGCTGTATATGATGAATCCCTGGGTGGGATTCGAGGGAAGGTGCAAAATAATGATGTGTTTGTATCGGAAGGTATACTGAATGAGCTGCTTGAGCTCGGGGATGATATTGCAGACCCAATTCTGCTGAACAGTTGCCGAGTGAAGGGATGTTTGTTAAGGTGTGGATATACGGGGGAGATCCGTAATGAATCGGTTTACAAAACCAAGCTCTGCCCCCCGTATCGTTATTTGATGCATGTGATATCTCATTGTCTGGGCCCAAGGAGAACCGGACACGATCAGCTTAACCAAACGTTCGCCCATCTGTTTGTAGCCCTTGTGCTTAATGTCAAGTTTAAAATCTCCAGGGCTATCTTCAACGGCTTAAAGGAGAATCTGACAAAGAAAGAGGGGCAATTCCTGATGTACCCCAGATTCCTACAAATAGTTATTGATGCTCAAGTGGAGGGTCTGGTGAAAGAGGACGGTGATCGAATCAAGCTGAAGCACATGAATGAGCAGACCGTGCGACAAATGAGCCGGTACATTGGCACCTCCATCCCTCCGAAAAGACGGTTGATTTGCCATCTGGGCAACCCAGACTACAAGGCTCCAGAAAGGAAACATCTCTGGAGGAACGAGGGCTCCACATCCCAGGTGGAAAACATCGCGATAATTTCGGATGATGAGGAGCCTGATGTTCAGAGTCAGGAAGTCCGGGATCCCACTGGGGGAGAGGCTATCCCTGGGAGCTTAGATGACATTAACGTTGATGATTTCTTTGAAGAAGATGATGAGGAGGCAAGTCGCAAGAGGAAAGAAAAGGGGGTGGTTGATGAGCCAGAGAAGAAAAAGAAGAAGGTCTACAAGTTTAAGCCGCTGGTGGCTTCGTCTGAACTAATTGTCCAACCATCCTCCGCCACAGCTGCTCCAGTCATCACTCCTGCTCCAGGTGCTGAAGGATCATCTCAGACCAGGTCCCAGCTGCCTTCCCTAACCATGGAAGCAAACCTAAACAGACTCCAAGGCTACATGCTGGAGATGATCAAAGATGAAAGTAAAAGAAAGCTGGAGCTGGCAGAAGTCAAGCAGAGACTGATCGAGAAGGATGCTCAAATAGAAAATCTGCTGAAAAGGGATGCGCAGATGGAGGACTTGTTGAAAATAGATGCTGAGAGGATTGAAAGCTTAGAGAAGAGTAATGAGGAAAGAGCATTGATAATCAGCGAGCTTGTCAAGAAAAACGAGACAATGGAGCAGATCCTGCTTGAATATACCTCTGAGTTCAAACAGCTGAAAGATCATGTTGAAAAACAGGATGAGGAGGTGCTCAGATTGAAAGAAGCCGCTGAATCTGAACAGGCTGGTACTTATTCTGGCGATGAGCAAGGTTGATTATAGTCTGTGTGACTATGTAATAAATTTTTATTGATGTATTCCGTGTGACGATTAATCTTTTGTAATGAAATATTTATTCCTTCTATGTGAAATGAAATGTTTAATCTTAACTTACACATGTTTATGGTTTCTTATTTCTGTGTGAAGATCCGTTAATCGTCCAGCCATTGAAGGCTGAGATTCCTCAATCGTCGCGCCTGTTGAATGTTGAAGAGCGAATTGTTCCTCCGTATGAATATGATACAGAGGAAGGGGAGATTCTTCCATTCCTGACCAAGGAACAAATCGCTGAACTTCTGCAAATTCCAATTGAGGATGTAATTTTGGAAGAGGTGGATGAAAGCTGTGTGCCACCACCTCGGGCTGAACAGGAACCAATGTTTGATACTGATGAAATCGAAGTTGAGGACGAAATAGATCAACACTATCCTAGCCCACAAGAGGAGGATGATGTACCTGATTTTGCCGATCTATTCAGAAATGCCAACGTTGAGGAAGTTGATCGGAGAGCAGAAGTGCGTGAACAAGCCAAAGTGGACTTCGACTTGGAAAAATATCTTGGTGATAGAAAGTCCAAGGAAGAAGAGCGAACAGAAAGGAGAAGAAAGTACCAGATATTCCTGGCACGTCAAGCTGGGAAAGCCAAGAAATCCGAGAGTTCTCCAGAGTATTCAAAGTTTTATCAAACACTGGGGAAGCAAACGGATGGCGAAATAGTTGGTTGGTGTTTCATGCCAGAATTTAATGTTTATGCAGTCAAAAGAGAAAGGGGAGTTGAGTACTTCGAAAGGGCAAACGACATTCAAACATTGCCATTCTATGATATACGACAACTCGCTCGCCTGCCTCTTCTGGATTGTGACGATAATAGCATGGCAAAATGGTTCGAGACGCTGGTAAAGCGTGAGGCTCAATTTGGATGGAAAAACATAAAGCCTTACATACCAGGGGTCAAGATCCATCCAACCAGGATTGATCCACTGACAGGGAGGAGATTCAAGATACTCAACTGTAAAGCTCCCCGTTGTATGAAAAAGTTGCCATTAAGGACCATGCCGACTGGGTGGAACGCTAGGTTCAAGTGGTGGTACTTCAACGAGAAGACAACGGAGGCAGTGATTGTTTTAGACGACAACCTGTCAGGTGGAGAAACTGTAAAGGTATTCGATCCTATGTGGATCAGAAATTTTGGTAAAGACGACATCACTGTTCTGTACTACAACCCAATTCTGTACAAGCATCAATATATGGAGTTAGCGTTGCAGTTTCAGAAAGTCGTCAGAATTTGTTTTGCATTTGACATCTATGCTGGATCTGAAGAAGTAAAGTCTACAACTGTGTGATAGCTAGATTGTCAGTTTTGTTTACTTTGTGTAAATTTTGCTTAGTGCAAATTTTGTTGATAGAACTAGGTCTTAGGGGTAGTTTGTTGGTGCATAATTGTGAATCCCTAGTTCTTATCAATCCAATACATACATGAAATATTAATTCAAATGTGTTTTGATTAATTGGTTGCATGTGTATATATTCTTAGTGATTCTATGTGATTATCTTAAGCTTACAAGTACTTAATCATGTGTTGATGTGTGTTTGGAAGTTTAAGTCTGTGTGAGAAATCACCACGTGCGAAGTCAGTCCACTACGTGCGTAGTGGAGCTCACTACGCACGTAGTGAGTAGGTCGGTTTAAAACTAATTAATTATTATTAAAATAACCAGTACGTGCGTACTGGACTAGCTACGTGCGCAGTGAAGTTCATCACGTGCGTAGTGACTTTAATTACTCTATAAATACCGCCTAATCTCGCATTAGCGCGGGAATCGAGCGAGTAACCTACGTAATCGACGAATCAATCAAGTATTTTACGGGAGCCTTCGTAATCGACCTTATAAGACCTTAATCCTTACTAAATCGCGACTTTAAGCCTCGTAAACGAATACTGTGTGTTTAATCCGAATCCAAGGGCAGCCTTAAGCATCTCTGTGTGAGTTCTTAGTGTGTGTTCTTGTTTCTACTCTGTGTGTTTCTTAGTGTTAACTGTGTGCCGGACACCTAAGCAGATCTTAGAATCCTTAGGAGGTTTGGGAAATAGATATTCCGCACTATTTCTCATCCTAGATCAGTCCTAGCATTAGGGTGTTTTAGTTTAGTTTAGAACCCCGTCCCCCAGCCGCTCCTACACTGTCCACATTGGCTCCACCATAGTCACTATCAGAATATGCCACCAAATCAAAAGGTGAATCTTTAGGATAACAAAGTCCCAATTTTGGTTGGCCTTTGAGGTATCTAAAGATTCTCTTTACAGCAAACAGGTGTGACATCTTCGGACTGCATTGGAACCTGGCACAAACACAAACAGCAAACATTATATCAGGTCTAGAAGCAGTTAAGTACATTAATGAACCAATCATTGATCTATAGAGGTGTATATCAACATCCTCCCCCTCAGAATCTGCTCCCAACTGTTTGTGTGTTTCCATTGGAGTACTTGCCAGCTTCACATCTTGATAGCCAAACTTGTCCAAAATGTCCTTGACATACTTAGATTGGCTTAGAAAAATATCAGTGGGCTTCTGTTTGACATACAATCCCAGGAAAAATGTGAGTTCACCCATTGAACTCATCTGAAATCTTTTGTGCATAATGACTTCAAATTCTTTGCACAAGCTGTCATTAGTGGATCCAAAGATTATATCATCAACATAGATTTGAACAAGCAAAATCTCTGTTTTAACAATCTTTGTAAACAATATTTTGTCAATTGTGCCTCTCTTAAAACCATTCTCAAGGAGATAGGATGATAATGTCTCATACCAAGCTCGAGGAGCTTGATGTAGACCATATAGGGCTTTATCCAACCTATATACCTTGTCAGGGTACTTTGAGTCTTCAAAGCCAGGGGGTTGACACACATATACCTCCTCATCAATAGTTCCATAGAGAAAAGCAGACTTGACATCCATTTGATACACCTTAAATCCTTTGAAGCTTGCAAAAGCAAGAAATAGCCTAATGGCTTCAATCCTTGCAACAGGTGCAAAAACATCATCATAGTCTATTCATTCCTCTTGTGTGTAGCCTTGTGCAACCAGTCTTGCTTTATTCTTGATAACAATCCCTCTTTCATCTTTCTTGTTTCTGAACACCCACTTGGTGCCAATTACTCTTTTGCCTCTTGGAAGCTCAACCAACTTCCAAACTTGCTGAATTTGAAATTGTAAGAGCTCCTCTTGCATTGCCTCTACCCATGAAGGATCTTTCAATGCCTCAATTGCTTTCTTTGGTTCTATTTGAGACAAAAAGCAAGCATTCACGTCAAATTGGGCAAGATCCACACCACTGTTTTCATTTTGCAGCATATTCCTTGTTCTGATAGGAGTGGTTGGATTTCCAATTATTTGTGATATTGGATGAATCTTGTGAACTCTTGATGTAGGAATGTTTTCATCAGTCAGTTCATCCCCTAGATTAGACAGATCAAACTCACATTCACTTGAATTTTCAGCGTTATCACACACTTGATCAGCAGAGTCAGTGTGGTGTTGAGGATCATGGGATTCCATGTCCTTTGAAGATTCAGCATCAATCAATGGATCAACAGCATTTGATAACTCTTGTTGAAGCAGAGGAATTACGACAAAGTCTTCAGTTACTTTGTTTGAACCAACAGTTGTTGGTTTTGAGCTAACAGTGTCAAAACTGTTCGGGCTTGTGGAAGTTGTTTGATGATTTTCACCAACAGTTGTTGAAGTACCTGTAGCTGTTTCAGTAGAATACTCAAAAGAAAGAGATTTAGACAATGCATCAATATCAAATAACCAATCAGGTCCATTACCTGCAATATTGATCCTATGCTCATTGAAAGAGACATTCATACTCTCTTCTATGATTCTAGTGACATTGTTAAAAACTCTATAAGCTTTACTTTGAGTGGAGTATCCTACAAAGAAACCTTCTTCAGCCTTACTCTCAAACTTGCCTAACTGTGATTTGGTATTGAGGATAGTGCAAGGACAACCAAATGGTTTGAAGAAGTTGATTAAAGGTTTTCTCTTGAGAAACAACTCATAAGGAGTTTTCCCTTTGGACTTGACTACTTGTACTCTATTCTGAACATAGCAGGCAGTGTTCACTGCTTCTGCCCAGAATGTCATTGGAAACCTAGAATCAGCTAACATGGATCTAGCAGCCTCTATCAAAGTCCTATTCCTTCTCTCAGCAACTCCATTCTGTTGGGGAGTCCTAGGGGCACTGAACTGTCTTTCAATACCTTTACCTTCACAAAAACTGTTTAATTCATAGTTCTTAAATTCAGAACCATTTTCAGATCTAATGACTTTCACCTTTAAATCAGATTGATTTTCAATTTTAAGAATAAGAGACTTAACTAACTCAGCAGTTTCATCCTTAGTTCTAAGAAATTGAACCCAAGTAAACCTGGTGAAATCATCAACTATGACTAAACAGTAGGCTTTCTTCCCTATACTCACTACAGAAGTAGGACCAAAAAGATCCATATGCAATAGTTGTAAAGGTGCAGTAATGGAAGAAATCTCTTTGGACTTATAAGAAGTTTTGTGTTGCTTGCCTTTAAGACATGCCACACAATGATCATCACATGAGAACTCTTTTTGGGGCAAACCTCTTACCAAATTGTTTTTAGCTAGCAAATTCATGGTTTTAAAATTCATGTGACACATCCTCCTATGCCAAATGGCAGACTCATCATGAGATGCCTTGGAGAGTAAAAAACTTAACACATTCTGTTTAGCAATCTTTTGTGTATCTAGACAATATACATTATCTTTTCTAGGTGTTCTTAAAAGAACATCCTTCTCATTTAGTTTAAAATCTTTTGAAAGAATAATGCATTCTGAATCTGTAAACAAAACTTTGTTTCCATTGTCACAGATTTGAGATACACTTAACAAATTGTACTTAAGCTGTTCAACAAAGAAAACATCATTAAATGTAAGTGTACCTGCCTCAACAGCTCCTTTACCTGTGATTTTTCCTCCCTTTGGATTTCCTCCAAATGCTACAAATCCTCCATTGATTCTTTTGAAATCCTTCAAACATTGTGGATTTCCAGTCATGTGCCTTGAGCATCCACTATCCACATGCCAAATTACTCCTTGATTGGCCCTATGAATGCTCTGCACAAATAAAACCAGTTAGTAGCAGGAAGTACCCAGGCCATGCAGGTCTTGGGTACACCATTCAAGTCATAATACTTAAACAGAGTTTTGTTCTTTTTGATTTCATCCAAATTAGATTTCTCTAATTTGTGTGAAGAATACTTTGTAAGAACATGTGGTTTCCAACTGTTGGGATTAACAGTGGACACCTTTGAACAAACAGCTGGTGGAGTTGGTAAAACAGATGAATCAACTTGTGAGTCCTTTTGATTTTCAGTTTGAAGAACAGTTTTACCTTCTCCAGAATCAGTTTGTTTTTGAATTTTCATCCAAGCCAAACCAGCAGTTTTTGGTTTTGCTAAAACAGTTTTGGAACTGTTAGTTGATTTGGATGTAACAGTTTTAGAACTGTTTGCCAGTTTTGGCTTAGCAGTCTTAGAACTGTTGATCTGTTTTGACTTAACAGTTTTAGAACTGTTATTCTGTCTGTTGGGACTTTTGTTTTGAGTGCCATTGGTCTGTGGGTTATAGTAAAAGTCTTTAACTAAATGATTAGATCTTCCACAAATGTAGCACTTTTTGGTTTTCACAATAGGTAAACCAGTTCTTTGTGACCAGAACTGGTTCCTATTTCTTTGATGTCCTCTAACAACTGCAGATTGAGGAAACTTTTGGACACCATGTTTTTGGCATGTGCATGCAGGCATTTCAGTATGCCTTTTCTTAGGCTTGGGTTTAGCCTGAGATTTTGAAGCTTCCATCTTCTTCTTTGCATACACAATCTCACCAACTTTCTCCTTTCCTTTGGCTTTTGTACTAACAGTTGGGCTTTTTAGATTAGAACTGTTTGGGTTCTTGTGAGAACTGTTAGTGTAAAAATGGGGACTATTTGCAACAGTTGTGGAACTTTCAATGGATTGGATAGCTTTTGAAGGTGTTGGCTTAGTGATGAGGGATTCTGTGGATGCTTTTACAAACACCACAGGATTGAAAGATGGTTTTGTGGAAATGGGTTCACAACAGATGTGATTTTCATATGGAATCACTTCATCTTTTTTCACAACTGTCTCAATATCTTCAACACTAACTACAGACAGAACTTCATCTTCATAACTTTCAAACTTTGGATCAGCTGACTTTAATTCATCTGCTAAAGGTTCATTGACATATCATTCAGCTGCCTCAGACAAGGGTGTTATGTATGTGTGATTGTATGGAGGTGGGGTTTCCTTATATCCAAGTCCAGTTTTCACCTTGTCTCTCACTTGAGATTGTAGCAGAGTCTCAAGCTTAAGGTTTGCAGCCTTGAACATTCCAAGATCAATATCCACACCCTCCAATTTCTTTGTGAGTTCATTCACCTTGTTTTCCTTTTCAACCAATTTCTTTTTCAGACTATCAATCTCATCTTGAAACTGCTCTTTCTCCCACTTATGATATTTTCTATCATAGTCCATTTGCAGTTCATTAGCCTGATAGTCTTTAATTTTCTTTTCAAAATCTTCTATTACAGCAGTATATTCATACCTTCTCTCCTCCATTTTACTTAGAGCAACACATACTTTCTTATTGTGCTCTCTAAACCTCTTAACAATAGCTCTACATTCACCAGGACACAGTTTAGAAGATACCTGTATGTCCTCAGATTCTGGAGAATCCATCTTGATGGAGGAGTCAGTCAATGCCATCAAAGCTTTGTTGTTGGTAGCCTCCTCTGCTTGATCACTCCAATCAAATCCATGGCCTTCTTGTGAGACCAATGCTGAGGAGGTATGGTTCTGAGTTGTCCTCTGATCTTGATTCTGAACTTGTCCACCAGATCTGCATTCTCTTGCAAAGTGGCCATGTTGTTGACATTTGAAGCATCTCACCTTTGACTTGTCAAATCCAGCCTTGCTATCAGCTCTGAAATTCATGTTTTTCCTTCCAGTCCTTTTAATGAATCTCTTGGCTCTAACAGTGAGCATGGCCATCTGCAATTTGAGATCCATCTCCTCAAGATCATCAGGGTGCACTTGTTCAAGATCCTCATTGGTGAGGGTTGAATGTGCATGGCTGCCAAGAAAAGCTTCAAGAACTGCATCTGGAGTATTCATATCTAGTCCAACAACAGAACTAGTACCTGCACAACTATCAATAGAGTTAGTTAATGAATGGTTTGATTCCATACCTGAGGAAGACAGGAGAGCAGCATTATGGCTAGGGATAGCAGTTTTTCTTTTTCCCTCTATCTCTCCCTCAAACACTATCTAACTATTATAGAGGTCATCTAACTCTATGTCTTCAAGAGAATCCTTGGTTCTCCATTGTGCAGCAAACACAGTCCATTCATCACCTAGAGACCTAAGAAACTTTCTATTTATCTCATCTTGATCAAGCCTAACCTTAGCACTCTCCAGTTGACTCACCAGTTTGTAAAACCTATCAAAGATTTGGGTGATACTCTCATTCTTCCCACTGGTGAAGTTCTCATAGGCTTGTTTAAGAAGATCTCTTTGGTTTCTCTTAGAACTAGCATTCCCAGCAAACCCCTTTTCCAGAGCATTCCAAAGTTCATGAGCATCATCAAATTTCTTGAATTGATGTTGATACTCATTGGGAATTGCAATCTGAAGGATGCTGAGGGCTTTCATCTCAATCATTCTATCCTTCTTTTCAGCATCTGTCTTTGGTGGTGGTTTCTTCTTTGGTTTTCCATTCTCATCCAGTTCAATGGGATTAGTAGGAACAGTTTCAATGATTTGCCAAACAGCATAGTCCATTAGTTGGACATGCTGTTTAATTCTTAGTTTCCACATCTCAAAATCAGATGGTTTGAGCATGGGAACACGAATGTTAGACCCTGACCCACTGTTATCAGAAGAACCTCCCGAATCCATTGAAACAAATTGATTTTTTTTTTTAAAAATATTCAAGCAAGGTAAAGCAAAAACCTTCAACCGGTGATCAAAGGAACCTTAATGATAAGGCTCTGATTCCACTTGTCAGGATCGGATATAGATTATATCAAATAACAAGAACTAACTTTAAATAATCAATCCGAGTAAAATAAAAGTTAATCTTTAACTATGATCACAATCAATTAAGAAGTTGCGGAATCACACTTAATTGATTAAAGAAGGTTTCAAACATAGATTAATTCAATCAAACAGTAGTTTTATTAACCAACCAGAATGATTACAAAAGCAAACTTCACCCCCAATCTAACTTATTCTGTTAGACGAAGAACACAGACTGTTCTTAGGTTTCAACAAGAAACTTAGAGGCTAAACACTTTCAGAAAATAAATAACAATAAGAACAAATGCTTTGAATAATGAGATCAAGTCGTTGTTGTAAATTGATCATCTTATGAAGTATATATAGACTCTTGATCCTCCTTGAATTGTTGACAGTTAGGTAATCTTCTATCTTCTGAGATAATCTTGATAATCTTCAAAGTATTTCGAGATAACTTCAAAGATAGGATTTTCCAAATATAGCTCAACAGAAACTGTTTAATTAACACAACAGTTCTGCATGTCTTCTAATAGTCTTCACTTCAAGGCCTTCTACCAGTTTTGACTTTGCCAACTAACAGTTCTGAACTTTTGTACTAACAGTTGTAAACCTTGCAGCAACTGTTAGTTACAACTATTTTCGTATCCATCTAACAGTTTTCAACTGTTATCCCCAAAATACTCTAACAGTTTTACCTTTGCATGTTCAACTGTTTCAATGACTTAGCAAATTTCCCAACAGTATGCTCAACCCCTAGCTAAGTGTCTAAAATCTGAGTTTTACAGTTTGACAGAGACTAAGTGTCAAAGCTGAGTGCACAGGTTGAATGATGGTGTTCTGGATATTGTTAATATCCGGATGAACATAATCATTAAGCGTTCTAGGTGGTGGTGGTTGTTCTTCCGCCATGTTTAGTAAACGTTCTCTTTGACGTTGGCGTTGAAGGCGTCGGCGTCGTCGAAACTCACGCTCCGGTTCTTGAAAAGGCTCAATTTGTTCAGAATAGAACAAACTGACAAAGGGTGCGAGAAAGAGGTAGAAAAAACAAGTGACTACCTAATCAGGCACACCTAATTTAAGTAACAAGTAAAAAGATCAAATCAACAATTAAACTATTTCTTAGAATTTCCTGTCCCCGGCAGCGGCGCCAAAAACTTGGTGTTCACAAGGACTGCTTGTTTTTCTGGTTATAAAATCTTGGGACACAACCTCGTTTTAAATTTATAAAAACGATGTTACTAAGCAGATACTACACACGACTCAGGCAAGTATAACCTGGTCAATAGTAGTATAGACTCGGTAAGACCGGATGTCGTTCCACCAGGACAGGAAGCTACCAATACTTAAGTCTCATTGTTGTTTTATCAGCAGGATTAATATAAGCAAGTGACAGAATGAACTAAATTAATCAGGAAAAACAGCAACTAAAATAGATTAACACTGAAGGCAAACAGACAGGATAACAGATTCACTCAGGCTTTCGAATCATCGAGACTAGTCATGGCAATGACACAATACAAAACATAATATGAAGACTTGAATAGTTTAAGTGCATAGCATGCTGTTCTAATACTTGACAAAACCATATTATCATGCACAAATCTTCACTCGAGTTATCAAGACTCAGATTCAACACTTAAACATAATTAAGCAAGTAACGGCATATCCGAATTCAACTACAGATCCACCGGATCGCGTCCAAATCAGGCTACAAAGACAAACATCTTTTCAAATAATTTGTCCAGTAGTCCTCAGAACCCAAAAAGGTGTCAAAGCAGTTAAATTAGTTAAAACAAGCAAAAACAGCACACTGGTGGTGAAAATGGCTCCTACGGCCGTAGTAAGTATCTACTACGGTCGTAGCAGCCTGGATAGTCCTACGGTTGTAGGGATTTCTTCCTACGGCCGTAGGGACCCATCCGACAGAACATTCAAATCTAACATAAAGGCATTCAACAACAAATTACAATCTAGACTTTAATCTCAGATCATAAACACATGTAAACTGGTACAATGGGGTCATAAACTCATCTAAACTCAAACCTCACAATTAAGGGATTCTTAATGTTTAGTCACATGATTTCTAAAGATATGAACATGTTAAACCTACCATTTCTAGTATAGCCAACACTTCTTAAAACATGAATCATGTGATATGCACATTGAACACTAAGACAAGCATAACAAAGGCATACATGTGAGTTCATTTCACCATCTAAACATACCAACAAACATCTTTGTGAATCCTTTAATCATTAGTAGCATGGTTAACATATAAATACACCAAATAACAAGATTTTCATCTATAATCATAAGGCATGCATAAAACCAACATATGATTAACATAACCTATAATGGATGAACCTGAAATGATTCAAATCATATTCAAAAAATGACATCTAATGACAACCATGCAAGATGTATCATTTCTAATAACAAACTCAACATGGAATTAATAAAATCAACCATTATTCTTGAATATTCATATGTTAAAACATGAATGAGTTATCATATACACATTATCACACATGAACATGGTTAGATTAAACATACTAAGTTGATAAAACACATTTGTATTCAAGATTAAACATGCATATATGAATCAAGTCATCATAAAAGTCAAATATATTGCCATAACTTAGCCAAGAATCATCTTGGCCCAAGTGAAATGAGTTTAGTTATCCATATACAAAAATAGTAACATTACAACATCTGGAACACATGGGTACATGATTGATATAATAAATGGAAAGAGTATACCCAAGCTAGCAATGATATAACTAATGAATCCAAGCTCCAAATGTTGTTCCAAGCCTTCAAGATCCAAGCTCTCCTCCTTAGAATCGCCAAGAGAAGTCCCCTGGAGTGTTAGGATATTTAGAGAGGGTCTATGGAAGTGTTTTTCCCGAGTGGAGGTGAAAATGGTAACCCTTTGCAAAATGGCAGAATTCTGAATTTAATCTGCTGTAAGTGGGCTTCCTACGGCCGTAGGAATAAGCTACAACGGCCGTAGGAAATCATGACTGGATTTTCTACACACGCAACGTTAAACCATTTGTCCGGGACACGCAAGATCTGGCAGGCAATGATGGATTCTAGAAGATGGCTTCCTACGGCCGTAGGATATAATCCCTACGGCCGTAGTGATCATTTTTTCACTATTCTTCTATTTTCTTCAATTCTTTCCTTGTTTTGCCCATTAATCTTGCTTAAAGCTCCTTGTAACCTGCATGGTGAATGTTAAACATATTAGATCCATATTAGAAGTATTCACCTTGTATTTGGGCTAAGTACGGGGTATTCTAACATGTAAAACATGTATAAAAACGCATATATCAAAGTCCCCACACTTAAGCTTTGCTTGTCCTCAAGCAAACTCTAATGCAATAGCTAAAACCAAAGAATTTCTAAAGGCAGCACATTAGTGCAAACATGTATCATTCCGACATAGAATAGATCTAAAAGTATGACAAACATTTTAAACGTAGAGTTAAGAGTTGCTTTCATGTATTGAGATAAAGAAAGGCAGATTCAACACGCATACAATGAGTTGTGACAAGTATCTGACTTTATACCTCACCGGAGATCACTCTAGCACTCAATGTGTATTTGGGTTAAGTGTATAAGTGCTCGTGTGCTAGATTGAAGCAAAGACTCGTATAAGCTTGATCACGTATCACATCTCCACCAATAAACACAATCATATGCAATTATCAAGAAGACTTTGTCGGGTTGTAACGTGGCTAGGGCTAAGGGTAGGAATGGGAATATATAAAAGTGGCTAAAATAGAATCCAGAAATCAAGTTCAAAATCGTCAAAGCTGCTATTATTGAAGGAATACAGAATATCACACTATTTTTGGCGAGAGTACAGTTCATCAAGTAGAAATGGAATCAGAATTCTCTGAATGAATGCTAACAACCAGGTAATACCGACAAAGAATTACTACTCAATGTATGACAGGCTCAAAAATAGCCAAGGAAAGCATGTCAAGTAACTGAATTTCTCAATTTTCTCTTTTTCTATTTTTTTTTTTTTTGATTTTCTCAGAAAACTCAGCTGTATACAGCATGAAACGGAAGAAACCAAGGGATATATGTATTTTTCATATCCCACTAATCGATGTATGAACAACTGACAAACAAAAATACAACGGAACTAAGCAGCGAGAAAACGGGTCAACTGACTCTGGAAACATAAAAATAAAATAGACTAAAACAGGATAAACATGGGTAATGAAATGAAAGGCTTAGGCTCAAAGTGGATAACTAGGGGTAAATATATAGAAATTGGCTAAAAATAAAAGTATATAGGCTGAATTGGGGTTTCCTAGTGCTTCTATCACTTAACTACAACAGTTTAGTTCATGATCTCGACATGCATACTAGTAAGCAAGTTCTACAATCAAAGCAACAATCAGCATATAAGTGGGCAATTCCATGAGCTAATCATGTAAGAAATGAAGTGTAGTGGCTCAAATGCTCAGGAATGCATATCAGGTGTGGCTTGTGCAATTGAAGTCAAACACTTGTTAAAACTCAAGAATTCGTGCAAAATCGTTTTCATAAAAGCTGAAATGTTACTTGTTTAAAGTTTATCATGCGAGAAGATCTAAACATGTCCAAAATGATATAATTTTGCGAAAAATTTACACCTAAATCAATTCTACAGTTTAAAGCATAGTTAGCATACAAGAGTTTTCAACAGGACACAAAATAGCAGGCATGTTATATTAATCCCTCCCCACACTTAAAAGTGTACATTGTCCCCAATGTACTAATAATAAACAATAAAGTGCAAGAAAAGAGCTTTAAGAACTCCCTGAACAGCAATTGTGCGTCTGCATTTATTAAACTCCGAAGGCGTTGGCTTCCTCCCCACACTTAAGCTGAGCTGCCAAGATATCACGAATATTCTTGCAAAACAACAACTCAACCAAAAGTGAAACATAGAGAGGGACAAAAACATCACAAGCTATGGCAAGCAAAAAGGAAACGAACTACAATAAATACATAGCCGAAATAATGTACAAGTGCTTTGATGTCATACAGATATGCAAAAGTAAGTACAGAACATCAAACACATCAAAAAGTGGCATGTACTACAAACAACCAAAAGCGTACAGCCAAGCTAATCTAGAAATACATACAAAGAAAACTACTACACAAACTATCCCCACAAAAATAACTATCGCGGAGGCGGCTGCGAAGGCCCGGCTCCATCAGTGAAGTCCCAGAGCCTCTGCGGATAAGCTGGTGGCTGTGGCAACTGGTGTGACGATGTCATAGTGTCGGCCGCAATGAGCTGCACCATGCTGATCATATACTGTCGATGAGCCTCGGCATGTGCATACTCAACTCTCTGGATCTCCCTGGACTCCCGCTGCATCTCGACCAGCTCAGAAACTGACCTCTCCAACCTCCCAATCCGAGCCCTATAATCTCTCGTGTAAACCTGGGCTGGCTGCCGGAGAGGTGGTGTCGACCCAAAGAGATCCTCAATAGTAAACTCATGGTGTCCGTGCTCTGGGGCACCTCCAGCAGCTACTTCCTCTGCTCCTGCTCCTGATGCCTCTCCACCACCTGCTGCCTCCTCCTCGACCACTCTAGGAGGCACCCAAATTGACCCATCAGGGTTGATCAATCTCATACGGTTCTGGATCCTAGCAGCGACTTTCATACGCTGCAGGACCCCTAAATCTATCAGAGCGGCTCGAGCGGAGCGAACGAGATCATCAGTAATCTCGGCAGTCAGGAGGCCCATAGCCTCGGCTAAGATAGTAACGTACCCCCCTCCATAGATAGCCTGCGATACACGGGTGGTACGTACCTGGAATAGAAAACGGGCCAGACACAGAGCGAGCTGGCAGGGCCTCTGGTGAACCATCGTATATAGATAAAACAAGTCAGTGAAAGTAACAGAACCAGAGGACGCGCTGCGAGCGGTCATGCTGTGGACGATCGCCCGATACAGAATGCGGTGCAGAGGATCCCGGAGCTTCGTGCTCTTCGGCACGATGGCGGTGTTGTAGGCGCCAGTGCCAACCTCATCCCAAAATGAAATCCCGCTGACACCCTCGGGCCAATCAGTGATGCCCTCGGCAAACGCCGGAGTGTCTAACTCCTCGTGCGTATATAAACCCATATAAACGGCAAACTGCCGCAACGAAAGCCGCCTCTCCGCCCCTAGTAGGCGGAAGGTCAAGGCGTCTTCCCGCTCATAATCCATCAGCGGGGTAATCACGTGGATGGTGGAGAAGAACTCCAATGCAAGCTCATGGTAGACCGCCCCCTGAAGACTGAAGAGCCTCTGCCAATGAGGGCCACAAGTGGTCTGAGCGCGGCCTCTGATGTGAAGAGTGGCCAAATCATCCCAAACCAGATACCTGATGGGCTCGTATCTGTGACTATCAGCGCGCCCCATCAGGATATCTCTATCAGCACGATCCTCCTCACGGTCGAAGCATCAGCTGGCCGCTCGACCGGAACTCTGTCAGGATCGACTAAACGTGGGCACTGGCGAGGGTCTATCCGCGGCTCTGGTGAAGCCTGTCTGCGCACACGTCGCGGAGGCATAGCTGAAATGAACAGAAATCAAAGTAAGACGTGTGCACGATGGCTAGACATCCTATCGATCGATACGTGTTTGCTTTGGTATGCTGTGGGTCCCCGAGTATTGAAATTGTCCAAAGGATGAACAAATTTGGAAAATAGTTAAAAATGGGGTCCTACGGCCGTACCATTATGTTACTACGGTCGTAGCAAGCAAACCAAACAAAACCCTAAAAGATACATGGTACGGCCGTAGCATAGTTCAACTACGGCCGTAGCAAGCTGTTTTTAGCAAAACCCTAAATTTATGACCTACGGCCGTACCATATACATACTACGGCCGTAGGAAAGATACGAACAGCAGAAAACGGGCGGCTAGGGTTTTGTTCTATCGATCGAAATATGGGCAACTATAATGGAATCAATGCACTACATATTGAACGCAAGAGTGAGAGGAGCATTTTAATACCTTGTTTTCGAAAAATGGCCGGAAAATGAGCGAGATATGGACGGAGAAGCTTCGGTGGTCGTAGGGTGCGTTTTTGAGAGAGAGAGCGTAGGAGAGAGAGAGAAAGCGTGCGTATGAAATCTGGAATGGGGATTTTTATAGGAATGTTCCTACGGCCGTAGTAGGTATGCACTACGACCGCAGAGAGCTCAGAAAGGTCCTATGACCGTAGTAATGTTGCACTACGGCCGTAGGGATGAATTTTGACAAAAACCCATTTTGCATCAGATTTTCAGTTTAAACAACTTTTTGGTAAACGCTACTCTCTATAGGCCTCTGGAGAATGTACGGGGAACGTGCTAGTAGTACAGAATTTAAAGCACACAACTAGATTAGCGAAAAAAAAACAAACGGAAAGGGAAACGAAAACCCGGAAAGTGGGCATCCGACAAAAATACAATATGTACAAGTAACACACTATTAGTACGGTGTGTAAGCGAACACTTTAACGCGTTGAAATGCGGAGTGTTTTCCTGTCTCTCCAGACTGAATGAGAATTGAAGTGAGAAAACATGAGGAGCTATACGATACTAACATAGGCATGACCTAGGGATTCTAATGGGGCTTAGGCTCGAGTTTGCTTAGCCGGAGACTTACCAACTCATCAATCATTGCACCAGCATTACTTTTAGGACGTAAGACCCCCTCGGCTTTTAGCTTAACGGGGTCTTCTCGAAGAGCACTGGCACACTCTGACTGAGATATCATCGGCAAATTCCTACAAGCGCCCTCATGCAACAGAGCACCGCATTTCCAACATTTCCCTACATATTTGGCACGCCTTTTTGCCGCATAGATGGAAGTGCCTCGATGAAATTTGGCAAATTTTTGGTCTCTCCTCACGTGTTTCTCATGTCTCATGACAATATCGCGCAGAATATCAGAGGGCAGTGATGAACGCAGAAAAAGGCAAGAAAGGAGGGAAAGAGAAGCGGAGGAAAGCATATCCAGTTCTTTAAGGTCTGCCGGTAAAAGACCCAACTCACCCCGCTAAGGTGCGGCGGGGTAGAGCCTAAGAACTTCGTGATCCTCTTCTTGAATCGGGAGACCAATATACTTTTTGAGACAATGACCATTGACTTTGAAAGTTACTCCCTCAGAGTTCGTGATGTCAACAGCACCGTGTGGGTAAACAGTGTGAACAGTATATGGTCCCGTCCATCTGGACTTCAACTTGCCAGGGAAAAGACGAAGGCGAGAATTATAAAGAAGCACACGATCTCCTGCCTGGAATTGTTTGTCCTTCAGGCGGGAGTCATGGAAAGCTTTCGTCCTTTCTTTGTACATTCTGGAATTATCGTAAGCTTGGAACCGTAGATCATCAAGCTCACTTAGCTGGAACAACCTATTTTCTGCTAAACTCTTTGAGTCAAAATTTGCGGCTTTCAAAGCCCAGTAAGCTTTGTGCTCAAGTTCAACAGGAAGACGACAGGCTTTCCCATAAACCAACCTATACGGTGTAGTACCGATAGGTGTCTTGTAAGCAGTGCGGAACGCCCAGAGTGCGTCGTCTAATTTCTCAGCCCAATCTTTTGGGCTGTTACCAACGGTTCTTTCCAGAATTCGTTTAAGACCGCGGTTGGTAACTTCGACTTGTCCGCTGGTTTGCGGATGATATGCAGTAGAGAATCGATGAGTAACACCATAACGTTTAAGTACTTTCTCTAACTGTGCATTGCAGAAATGAGTACCCCTATCGCTTATGAGTGCTCTGGGGTACCGAATCGTGAAAATAACATTTTCAAAAATTTACAAACTACCCTTGCGTCGTTTATAGGCAAGGCTTGCGCCTCAGCCCATTTTGACAGATAATCGACCGCCACAAGGATATATTTGTTTCCGTGTGAACCAGGAAAAGGACCCATGAAATCTATTCCCCAAATGTCAAATATTTCACAGACTTGGATTGGATTTTGGGGCATCTCATTTCGAGATGAGATATTTCCAGATTTCTGGCATGAGTCGCATGATTTTACGAACAAATGAGCATCCTTGAACAGGGTAGGCCAGAAAAAACCTGCATCCAGAACCTTTCTAGCAGTGTAGCTAGGTCCGTGATGACCTCCTGTTGGGCCTGCATGGCAGTGCTGAAGGATGTCAACAGCTTCAGAAGTACTCACACATCTACGGATTATTTGGTCGGCTCCTACCCGAAAAAGATAAGGATCCTCCCAGATATAGTATTTCAGCTCGGAGATAAACTTTCTCCTCTGTTGGTGTGTGAGACCTTTTATCATCACCCCTGCTGCTAGATAATTTGCTATGTCAGCGTACCAGGGGATCTCCTCAGTGCTAGTCACGGCGAATAAAAATTCATCCGGAAAGTTATCTTTTATGCCGGACTTAGTTAGCACCTCAAGATTTGGATTTTCTAGGCGAGAGAGATGGTCTGCAGCCAGATTTTCTGCTCCTCTTTTGTCTATGATCTCGATGTCAAATTCTTGCAAGAGCAAAATCCACCGAATAAGACGGGGCTTCGCATCTTGCTTTGCGAAGAGATAACGGAGAGCAGAGTGGTCAGTGTAGACCACTGTTTTTGATAACACCAGATAAGATCTGAATTTGTCGAATGCAAAGACTACTGCTAACAACTCCTTCTCAGTAACTGTATAGTTTTCTTGAGCGTCAGTCAGCGTCTTGCTGGCGTAGTAGATCGGCTGAAAGTGATTATTTATCCGTTGGCCCAAGACAGCGCCAACAGCGAAATCACTGGCATCGCACATAAGCTCAAATGGTTGCGACCATTCTGGGCTCGTCAGGATGGGAGCATTTGTCAATTTCTCCTTCAAGAAGTTAAATGCGTGATCGCACTCAGGAGAAAAGATGAAAGGAGTGTCTTTCTCAAGGAGATGGGTTAACGGCCGAGTGATTTTCGAAAAATCTTTTATGAAGCGCCGGTAAAATCCTGCGTGTCCGAGAAAACTCCTAATGCCTTTAACATTGGAGGGTGGAGGAAGCTTTGCAATAACATCTATTTTAGCTTTGTCAACCTCGATTCCCTCATTTGAGATTTTGTGACCCAAAACTATACCTTCGCGTACCATAAAATGGCATTTTTCCCAGTTAAGCACAAGGTTAGTTTCTTCACAGCTAGACAGCATCTTGTCTAAATTATGAAGACATGTATCAAAGGAGTTACCGAAGACTGAAAAGTCATCCATGAATACCTCGACACAATCCTCAATCATGTCATGAAATATAGCCGTCATGCATCGCTGAAATGTTGTAGGAGCGTTACATAACCCAAAAGGCATACGCCGGTAGGCAAAAGTTCCGTAGGGGCATGTGAAAGTTGTCTTCTCTTGGTCCTCTGGTTGGATAGGAATCTAAAAGTATCCAGAGAATCCATCAAGGAAGCAATAAAAGGCATTTCCAGCCAAACGCTCCAACATTTGATCGATGAAAGGAAGGGGAAAGTGATCCTTACGTGTGGCATCATTGAGTTTGCGATAATCAATGCACACACGCCACCCCGTGACCGTACGAGTTGGGATTAACTCGTTTTTATCGTTCAGAATGACAGTCATTCCTCCCTTTTTAGGAACAACCTGGACGGGACTGACCCACGGACTATCGGAGATAGGGTAGATCAAACCAGCATCCAGCAGCTTTATAACTTCTTTCTTAACTACCTCTTGCATCTTGGGATTTAAACGTCTCTGATGCTGTACACACGGCTTATAATTATCCTCCATGAGAATCTTATGTGTGCAGAAGGATGGACTAATCCCCTTGATATCAGAAATTTTCCATGCAAGGGCGGATTTGTGATTTTTCAAAACCTGTAATAGCTTACTTTTCTTATCAGCAGTAAGGTTAGAAGCTATTATCACAGGAAGCTTAGAATCTGCCTCCAAGAATGCATATTCAAGATGGGAGGGAAGTTCTTTGAGTTCAAGAGAAGGTGGGTCCACAATAGATGGTCGTGAAGCTATGCTAGTTAGCTCATCGGATACAGGCTTCACCTGTTCTTCATCCAAGCCAACCTCATCCAGGATTTGCGTGTCAAACGCATCCTTCTCTAGAGTTGGAATAATGCGATCCACGGGATGACGATGAAAGATATCAACGAAATAAAGAGTGTCATCTTGGCTAGTTGGGTGTTTCATTGACTTTTGGATGTCAAAAGTCACTTCATCCTTATCTACTCGAAGCGTAAGCTTTCCGTTGCAAACGTCAATTAATGCTCGAGCAGTGGCTAGGAATGGACGACCAAGAATGAGTGGGACGTTTTTGTCCTCGTCCATATCTAGGATGACAAAATCTGCAGGGAACACAAATTTGTCAACCTTTACCAAGATGTTCTCGACTATCCCACGTGGATATTTGACAGAACGGTCAGCTAGCTGAAGTGACATACGAGTCGGTTTTGGTTCTCCTAGGCCCAATCTATAAAATACAGAGTATGGCATCAAGTTGATGCTGGCACCTAGATCAGCTAGAGCGTTGTTTACAGTGAGATTACCAATCAGACATGGGATTGTAAAGCTCCCAGGATCGGTTTTCTTTGCTGGCAACTTATTTTGAAGAATGGCTGAGCACTCCTCGTTTAAAGTCACCAACGACAGGTCCTCCAATTTCTTCTTGTTGCTGAGCAAATCCTTAAGAAATTTGGCATATTTAGGCATCTGTGCGAGTGCCTCAACAAATGGAATGTTCACATGGAGCTGTTTGAATAGCTCTAGGAACTTACCATATTGTTCCTCCGTTTTCTCTTTCCTTAATCTCTGGGGGAAAGGAATGGTAGGCTGAAATATTTTGACCGGAGGTTCGACTTGCGCGGTACTTGCTGGGTCTAGCCTGTTATGCGCCTCGTCAGAATCCTTCGATTGGACCTGTTTTTCGGTTTCTTTGGATTGAGAGGGAAACAGTGGTGGTACCGTGGTCGTCCCACTACGCAAAGTGATTGCCTTTACGTGTGCTCTCGGATTTGCATCCGTATTGCTCGGGAGACCTCCCGGTGGTCGCTCTGACAAGAGCTTAGATATCTGGCCAACTTGATTTTCTAGATTTTGCAATGAAGCTTGTTGATTTCTCAGAGTTGATTCCGTTTGATTGAGTCTAACATCTGTTTGGTTGAATCGTAACTCGGATTGTGACAGATATTGTTTCACAAGATCCTCCAGATTGGAAGATACTGAAGATGATGATGAAGATTGATTTGGAGGCGGTGGTTGAGTGTTATACTGACGTGGTTGCTCATATGGTTGCGGTTGTCGATTAAACTGTTGAGGCTGACGATCGAACTGCTGAGGCTGACGTGGTCTCTGTGGGTAAGGAATCCCTGGAGGGGGTTTAGTGTCTTAGTTATGATAACTGAAGTTCGGGTGATCCCTCCATGCATGATTGTAGCTAGGTGCATTGGGATTATACTGAGACCTTGGTTGATTAGAGACGAAATCAACCTCCTCGTGAGCAGGAGTTTCCTCCTGGCATTGATCACTAGGATGTGGTCCTGAGCAGAAATTACAAGTAGCCTGTTTAGGAGCACACATCTGATCCATTTTCTTTGTCAACTTCTCTACCTGAGCAGAAAGATCAGATAAAGCGTCTACATTGAACACTCCACCGTTCTTTGGCGGTTTCAGTCTCGTGGAGGGGTTCCATTGGTAGCTGTTGGTTGCCATATCTTCGATAAGATCATAGCACGCTTGTGGGTTCTTGCTACCCAACGCACCTCCTGCGGCAGCATCTATCATCTGCCGAGTGACAACGGATAAGCCATTATAAAATATGAAAATTTGATTCCATAGCTCATATCCGTGTGAAGGACATCTCCTCATGAGATCCTTGTATCTCTCCCAGGCATCATAAAGACCTTCCCCGTCAGTCTGCTGAAACGATGATATATCATTACGCAGTTTGGCCGTTTTGGCCGGCGGGTAGTATTTAGCTAAGAATTTGGCAACAAGATCATTCCATGTAGTAATGGAATTTACCTGGAGAGAATTAAGCCACAGCTTGGCTTTGTCTTTTAAGGAAAATGGGAATAAACGCAAACGAATGGCGTCATCAGTAACACCATTGATTTTAAACGTATCGCAGATTTCGAGAAAACTGCGGATGTGAGCGTTAGCATCCTCGTCGAGTAATCCATGAAATTGAACAGAATTTTGAACCATTTGAATTACATTTGGTTTGATTTAAAAATTGTTCGCTGCCACCCTAGGTTGAATGATGGTGTTCTGGATATTGTTAATATCCGGACGAACATAATCATTAAGCGTTCTAGGTGGTGGTGGTTGTTCTTCCGCCATGTTTAGTAAACGTTCTCTTTGACGTTGGCGTTGAAGGCGTCGGCGTCGTCGAAACTCACGCTCCGGTTCTTGAAAAGGCTCAATTTGTTCAGAATAGAACAAACTGACAAAGGGTGCGAGAAAGAGGTAGAAAAAACAAGTGACTACCTAATCAGGCACACCTAATTTAAGTAACAAGTAAAAAGATCAAATCAACAATTAAACTATTTCTTAGAATTTCCTGTCCCCGGCAGCGGCGCCAAAAACTTGGTGTTCACAAGGACTGCTTGTTTTTCTGGTTATAAAATCTTGGGACACAACCTCGTTTTAAATTTATAAAAACGATGTTACTAAGCAGATACTACACACAACTCAGGCAAGTATAACCTGGTCAATAGTAGTATAGACTCGGTAAGACCGGATGTCATTCCACCAGGACAGGAAGCTACCAATACTTAAGTCTCATTGTTGTTTTATCAGCAGGATTAATATAAGCAAGTGACAGAATGAACTAAATTAATCAGGAAAAACAGCAACTAAAATAGATTAACACTGAAGGCAAACAGACAGGATAACAGATTCACTCAGGCTTTCGAATCATCAAGACTAGTCATGGCAATGACACAATACAAAACATAATATGAAGACTTGAATAGTTTAAGTGCATAGCATGCTGTTCTAATACTTGACAAAACCATATTATCATGCACAAATCTTCACTCAAGTTATCAAGACTCAGATTCAACACTTAAACATAATTAAGCAAGTAACGGCATATCCGAATTCAACTACAGATCCACCGGATCGCATCCAAATCAGGCTACAAAGACAAACATCTTTTCAAATAATTTGTCCAGTAGTCCTCAGAACCCAAAAAGGTGTCAAAGCAGTTAAATTAGTTAAAACAAGCAAAAACAGCACACTGGTGGTGAAAATGGCTCCTACGGCCGTAGTAAGTATCTACTACGGTCGTAGCAGCCTGGATAGTCCTACGGTTGTAGGGATTTCTTCCTACGGCCGTAGGGACCCATCCGACAGAACATTCAAATCTAACATAAAGGCATTCAACAACAAATTACAATCTAGACTTTAATCTCAGATCATAAACACATGTAAACTGGTACAATGGGGTCATAAACTCATCTAAACTCAAACCTCACAATTAAGGGATTCTTAATGTTTAGTCACATGATTTCTAAAGATATGAACATGTTAAACCTACCATTTCTAGTATAGCCAACACTTCTTAAAACATGAATCATGTGATATGCACATTGAACACTAAGACAAGCATAACAAAGGCATACATGTGAGTTCATTTCACCATCTAAACATACCAACAAACATCTTTGTGAATCCTTTAATCATTAGTAGCATGTTTAACCCATAAATACACCAAATAATAAGATTTTCATCTATAATCATAAGGCATGCATAAAACCAACATATGATTAACATAACCAATAATGGATGAACCTGAAATGATTCAAATCATATTCCAAAAATGACATCTAATGACAACCATGCAAGATGTATCATTTCTAATAACAAACTCAACATGGAATTAATAAAATCAACCATCATTCTTGAATATTCATATGTTAAAACATGAATGAGTTATCATATACACATTATCACACATGAACATGGTTAGATTAAACATACTAAGTTGATAAAACACATTTGTATTCAAGATTAAACATGCATATATGAATCAAGTCATCATAAAAGTCAAATATATTGCCATAACTTAGCCAAGAATCATCTTGGCCCAAGTGAAATGAGTTTAGTTATCCATATACAAAAATAGTAACATTACAACATCTGGAACACATGGGTACATGATTGATATAATAAATGGAAAGAGTATACCCAAGCTAGCAATGATATAACTAATGAATCCAAGCTCCAAATGTTGTTCCAAGCCTTCAAGATCCAAGCTCTCCTCCTTAGAATCACCAAGAGAAGTCCCCTGGAGTGTTAGGATATTTAGAGAGGGTCTATGGAAGTGTTTTTCCGGAGTGGAGGTGAAAATGGTAACCCTTTGCAAAATGGCAGAATTCTGAATTTAATCTGCTGTAAGTGGGCTTCCTACGGCCGTAGGAATAAGCTACTACGGCCGTAGGAAATCATGACTGGATTTTCTACACACGCAACGTTAAACCATTTGTCCGGGACACACAAGATCTGGCAGGCAATGATGGATTCTAGAAGATGGCTTCCTACGGCCGTAGGATATAATCCCTACGGTCGTAGTGATCATTTTTTCACTATTCTTCTATTTTCTTCAATTCTTTCCTTGTTTTGCCCATTTATCTTGCTTAAAGCTCCTTGTAACCTGCATGGTGAATGTTAAACATATTAGATCCATATTAGAAGTATTCACCTTGTATTTGGGCTAAGTACGGGGTATTCTAACATGTAAAACATGTATAAAAACGCATATATCAATAACCTGTCAAGCTGAATGATGAGTTCACATGTTTGGTATGTTCCAAACACATTTTAACTACTTAGTGTGGTTCGAATGTAAGTTTGAGTAGGTCTCAAACATAAATGACTATGTGTCATTGAGTCTGAGCTATGTGCTTAACTCAAGCTGAGTGATGAGTTCACATGTTTGGTGAGTTCCAAACTTATTTTGACTACTCAGTGTGGTTAAAATTATATAGTTTGAGTTAGTCTCAAATAAAATGACTAAGTGTCACTGCGTCTGAGCTATGTGCTTAACTCAGGCTGTGTGATTGGTTCACACGTTTGGTAAGTTCCAAACATTTTAACTACTCAGTGTGGTTAAAAAGTTCATTTGAGTCAGTCTCAAACGAAAATGACTTAGTGTCATTAACCATGAGTTGTGTGCTCTACTCAAGCTGAGTCTCAATATCAAGCTGAGTGCTTGAATCAAGTTCAGTGCTTGAGTTAAACTGAGTAATAAGTTTACTCAGCTTGGTATGTCCAAACTCATGTCTTAATTACTAAGTGTTATTATTTCATGATTACTGCGTATTTGAGTTAGTCTCAAATCGTGTATTATACTAACTTGTGTAATACATCAGTGTGTATAATCTTATTGTAAGTCAATATTATTATATTACATTAGTATCCGTTGGAAGATGATAAGTTCTACCCGTTTACTGTTACATCAAAATTTTACGGCGTAACGGATAAAAAGGGGGATTTCTAACGGTAACTTTTCTCTCTCCTCGGAAAGGTATATATACCGATCACATTCGGTTTAGAGAAGTTTACACTTACATATTTGACTTCTTAAATACCTTTCACAAATACCTCAAATTGCTCAGTGCATACGTCCATTTCAAGCCCTAAATTACTAAGTGTAATTCTAGAATCGCTCGGTTCGAATTTTTAGTTGCTCAGTGTTTTTTTTTTGACAAATTACTCAGTGTAATCATACAATAATGGACGGAATTACGTTAGTTCTAAGTGATCAAATGATTCGATGTGCCCAGTTCAAGAACAATGGAGTGCCATTGCTGAAAATCAACAATCAGCGACCCTATCTTGCTATTCCTCCGCGGAAACAAGGCAGAGGATATGAAGTCTGGGTGGCTTTCATCCGTAAATGCCCCTTGGCATTCGCCTTTTGTGGTGCTCCTCTCCATATTGTTCCTCAACATCTACTGGAGTTCTGGTATACATGCACGAACAACCAGAACAGAGGAGAGATCATTGGTATTGTTCTTAATGGAAATAGAACAGTTGTCATCAACGTTCAAAGGCTCAGGGATGTTCTTCGACTCCCTAAAAACGATGGGTTCGAGCCTGCTGTAACAAGGCAAGTGGCTAGATCAGTCTTACCCCATATGGGTCACCCGCAAACAGAGGGTGTAATTAAGAAGGCTACTTTCCCTACTGGATGGAGATTTATGGTTTCCACAGTGATCCGTTCACTTGGAACGAAGGTGGGTGGCTTGGACCAAGTTAATGAGTTCGAAATGCAGTTGCTGTATAACATCTACAATGGACAAAATCTGGATTATGCTCTGCTTTTCTTCAATGAACTCAAAGTCCAAGTGATGAAGACCACAAGAGATCTTCATGTACCTTTCATCCGGTACCTGTCCTTCGCAATTGAAGCCGAGCTGGGGACAGCACTCTATGAAGCTGATCAGGATGTGTTCCTGTTTCCTACTCTCAGCCCCAAGATGTTTAACAATGACATCTTCCCTGAGCAAGAGGTTCTTAGTGGTCCTATGCTACTCATAGTTGAGGAAGCTTCATCAGAAAGTGAAGCAGAGGGATCAAATCAAGGGGGAGCTTCTCAAGCTGACACAAAGGTTCAAGCTGAGTACTCTGCTCAGGCTGAACCAGCAAATATTGAAGCTGCTTCTGGTAAGACCTCTCCACTTTCTCTTTCTTCTTACTTTTCTCCATCTACCTTTGGAGATAAGACTGCAGTGGAACCAACTCAGTCTAACCCATCTCCTCCACCTTCATTCCATCTGCAATCCCATTCTAAAGCTACCCCTAGTATGCCCACTGCTGCTAGGGAGAATATCCAAACATACCACTAAAACTGCCATAGGTGGTGCCACATTTAAAGGTATCACTGGAGCTGAGATCACACTGATCCCTCTCCAGGCAGGAGTTGAGGGGGAGACGCCTTCTCTTACGGTGTCAACCTCAAGGCTCATATCAACCCAACAGCCTAAACCGGGTGTGGTGACTACTCAGCCCACACTTACTAGAGCCATGGGAGAACCTGTTACTGTGCCTAAGCAGACACACTTAGGTAACATTGAATCAATAACCAATCCCTAGGGTCAATCACCCCCCTCCAAACAAATTAGCCAACCACCAACCCATACACTTCACATTTCGAGCCCAATTACTTCTCTTCATTTCTCACACTCTCTTGCACGACCTGTCAATGTTTCATCCTCAAACCAAGATGATTCACAGGGTCCAAAATCTGGTGCAAATGAATCTGAGGATATACACTAATCGTTGGGCGATGCATCCAAAGACTCTCCTGATGCTCATCAAGCCTCCTCAGGCATCCAGCAGCTGAAGGACTATGTGGCTGCTCAATTTGGTTTGTTCCATCTTAAGCAGAAGAAGCATAACTGCTAAATCTATCAGAGGCTTGAGAAGCTGACAAAGGATGTTAAAGAGATTGCCTCTGCAGTTGCAGCACTCCAACAACAGCAGACTTCGACCCCTATTGATGATGACAAAAAGGGGAAGAAGGTTCAAGCTGATGCTGAAGCTGAGCTAGTTCAAGCTGAGGCTGAAGCTCTCCTAGAACTAGCTAAAGGAGCAAAGAGGCAAGCTCAAGCTGAGGGGGAGATAGGATTAAAAGAAGATGAACCTGCAGCCAAGAAACAAAAATTAACAGATTCTGAATCTGAGGCTGAAGAGGTTTCTGAGACTGAACAAGAAACATAAGAAGAAAAAGCCACAAGGCTCATGATTGAAATGTTTGAGCAAGAAGAAGCCAATAAACTAGGCATTTCTCTTGAAGAGCTGCATCCTCAATAGATTAGTTCTATTGTAAATTAGATTAGTTCTAATTTCTGTAACCACTATGTGTGCATGATCTAAGTGATCAACAACATTTGTATTATGATTAGTTCAATTAATACAAATATAAAGTTTGATATGTTCAACTGTGTTATGATATGTTCATATGTATAAGTCTGATAAGTTCAGCAAAATGAATAACTGATAAGTTCTTATTCATTAATGTAATTAGTTGGTATGTTCAACTAAAAGTTGGTGTGTTTCACTTATAATTGATAAGTTCAATTTAGAATTGATGTGTTCAATTAACATTTGATTAGTTCAAATAGAAAATCTTGATAAGTTTAAGATTTAAAACATAATTCTGTTAAATAAACATAAGAACTGTTTGATGGTTTTGTCATCATCAAATAGGGGGAGTTTGTTGGGAAAATGATCTCATCAGTTTAGATTTGATGAGACAAAGTTATGTTTGTTTTATGAGTTCTACATATTGATGGGATTTCGTGGGCTCACAGCGGAAGCAAGGTACAAACATAATAGCCCAAAGTACAAGCAAACAAAGCATAAAAAAACCGAAATCCCTCAAATGGACCAAACTCTATGTTCAAGAAATGCAACTTGAAAAGGAAAGAGGTTATACCTTTCTCCTTAGCTCCAGAATTCTCCCGATGCCGAGGTGATGATCCTCCAAGAACGAAATCACGGATTTTCTATTGAGGTATACCCCGGGAACAAGCCAAACCACGAGTGCTAGCAAGCCTTGTGATACTTCGACTTGAATATCACTTAGGAACAGCAACAATTGAGACCAAATTACTGGAGCAACCTCTTCAATCTTCTCTTGGTCTTAGTAGCACCAAAGAAGAAACAAAAGCATGAAGAAGTTAGAGAGAAAAGTGAGAGAGAAAACCCAATGTAAAGAATGAGTTATCCTCTCTTTTGGCTCCAGAATACGGGTTATGACCCCTCTCAACCGGCCCAACCTCGAGAAACAAAAGCTTCCATGCATTGGTCAGTTTTGGAGGTGGTTTTGACAAAAGGCACTGGCAGGGTTTAGCGGCGCTAACCATAAGTTAGCGGCGCTAACTCCCAATAGTTAGCGGCGCTAACGCGCACTGTCAGTGATTTGATACAAAGTACATGCAGCCGTAGCGGCGCTAACCTCAAGGACTTAGCGGCGCTAACCCTTAAGAGTTAGCGGCGCTAACGCGGCCTGCGATGTCAACTTTTGTCTTTTGCCATATTTGGTCCCTTAACTTAAGTTGCTGTCAGGTTTGACCCCGGTGTATGACCTAATAGGCCCATACATCATCAGCAGCGGTCTATATGGCGTACGTACATTAGTGGGCATATCTCTAACAGATTCCGACTTGCACATAATGCACCGTACCCATGTAACCACAGACAAAGAGCGGCCTCTAGCAAAGCATCGATGCCCCCAAGTCAGTATGGGTTCCGCTTCCTTGCAGAAAACCATAACCTACATAAAAATGTAGAGGTCCTATAGATAAGTGATCAAACATCCTTTTGTTCGCGATATCCTTGTGAACACGAGACATGGATTAATATGTCAATCTCCAGATCGTTCACGATTATGTTTCTCGATCAAGATTGGTGGTGACCAAAATTTAAGGACATATCTGATTCTCAATCAATATTCCTTTGCGCATGGCCATGCTTATTTTGGTGTCAGCACCCAATCATCGAGGGGCCCAGGGATATCTCTCATACAGGAGGAACAAATTCCGTTGACTGTACAATCCCATAACATGAACCTTGTCTTACCCAGCTATTCCCTTTATAATAGCCAGTTACGAACTACGTTTTGAAATAACCAAAGTAAGAAAGTTTCATGCTATGGCAATTCATACATCTTGGGTCGAAGGACGTAATGATATTATCATCCCGAGTTACTTGTGACCATGATCCATGAAGTGAACTCAGGTGTGGGTCTTCCAGTCACTTGAAACCCCTTTCAAGCACAGGTTACTGTTGCGTTTCATGCATTCAATCCTTGATTAATGCATAACCAACACCTAACCTCAGCCTTATTTCAAACTTCCTTCCCTTGAAGAATGACTGACTGTGGAATTTTAGAATGTATAAACATTCTGGGAAGTGGTTAAACATGCTAAGATGGAACACAGTAAAGTCTTATGAATGTAACCGAATCACTCGCATATCGAAACAAGCATAAATTACAATACTGTCTGTATCGTTCCCAAAGCTTATAAGTAAATCAAACATATACTAAAACGATATTTAAGCCCGGTCATAAGCATGAACAATGCTTTTATACCTAGTATGAAACTCATCACTAGTATTCGACAACGGCTTAACCATGGGATCATCTACCCGATATCCCTTTGTACTCTTTTGTATTCTCTTATTAAACCACTAGCGAAGTGTTTATTAAAGAGATCATATACAAAGTTATCATAGTCATCATATCCTCAATGTTACAGAAGTCAACAATAGGATTAAAGACACTTATGATTATCAGAGTCGACATACTCTCAATGTAACCGAAGTTCACAATAGAGTCATTGGCACTCATGTTTATCAGAGTCGACATACCCTCAATGTGACCGAAGTCCACAATAGGGTCGATGACACTCATTTAGGTCTAAATGTCGTATCTATACCACATACTTGATTAATCTAAACTTCGATAAAATCGACAGTCTCATAAGCATAGATTTGCTTGCAGTAATAACTTACTCAAGACAATTCTACTTTCGTCGAACATCAAGAACATACATCAGTACTTCTTGAATTAGAAAATCCACTTGATTCCATATTTTCTATTTATACTCATAGAACAACAATTCCACCATTAGGTTGTAGAACAACCCTAAATTAGGACATTATTTTCATAGAGCATATTTGACTAGGAACACATGATGCTCCCACTAGCCCTGATAAGGGTATTTGGCTTAATCTACGCTTTCTAAAAAACTCATTCCTTTGACTTTCTCATAAAGCAGGATTATAGCCACAAGATGCAAGTTTTGCTGACCTTAGTCATGAACACAATTTGGACATAATGGATATATAAGGCCTCGGAACATGATTCAAACATTTCCTCAATTTAATCCTGCAAAGGATCTTGGCCTTTTATTTCCATGCGAGATTACTTGTTTCCCCATAGTGACAACAATGTTTCGCTTAATCCAGACTTAATCTGGTTTTTATGGATGAATGAGACCCTCGGAAAATGCCTTAAGTATTTCCTCAACTTGATCCTATGAAGGATTCAGATCTCTTTTGTCCATGTGAGCAAACTTGTTTCCACAAGGTGACAACAAAATTACACTTTATCCAAATTATCTTCAACATAACCACTAGAACTTGTTTCCATAAAATCAATATGAAACACTTTGTCTCTAGTCGGTATTTGAAGTTGTCCATTATGGCATATATATTAGTCCCTTCACCCTTCTTGAATTACACCTTAGGTGTGGGATTAACCCAAGTCAAGTACTTGGATGCAGCAAATAGGTTACACCATTATCTTCTTCTATTCACTAGTGAACACAGGGTCCCACTATGTTTCCGATGAATGGTAACATCACAATGATTTACCATCAAGCTGCTGTTAGTAAAATATGACAACCTCATATCTAAACAACCTTCTTGATTTCCATCAGATATAAAGAAGCAATGGATATTGTCAGGTTTTACCAGCATCTCTATGCTGATTAAATGCTAGTGTCAACATTAGGTCTTTTATTTAAGTTTTACGTTCTTCCACTGGAATGCTTTTGTAAATTGTACTTTCCCTTTTGCGCAACCAAACATGGTTCCCAAAAGTTCAAGAAACAATTATCCAAAACTCAGATGAACTACTTAAATATGTAGGCATCAACTTATAATTCATCCATCTCCCACTGAATGTAGACTGGATAATTTAAGTTATGAGATTGACAAGCAAAGAACTCTTTCTAGTCAATATCTCATTCGATGCTTAAGTGACCACAATGCTGTGTTTTAGATCGAGGACTTGGTTCATAAAATTAATGTATACCAACCACATTGAATACATGTTTTAGGCCTGCCTTTTACCAGATCATCAACACAGATATCCGGTTTTATTTAAAGTAACACCATGTGCAAATGTGTTTCTTCGAAAAAAAAACGAATTATGGGTTAAACCCATGATTCATTTTATGTTTAAACCAATATAGATAAGAAAACTTAGCATCTATTCTAGATCTAAGAATTTATATCTATATGCCCTTATTGATTCTTAATTCTCTTTAGGTTAATTCCGAACACCACTAGGTTTCAGACATAAGCCTTTTCTCTAGTAAACATTCTCTCAACTACTATCATAAAGATAGTGATGAAGAATTTCACTAGTGTCACTCTTTGTGGCATACTTGAACGGATTATCCACACAAATATGATCATATCCAACAAGTCACAATCCTTCCTTACCAATACTGGTGAAGGATTTCATTAATCATCCTATTCCAATAAACAAGATTTGTATCTTTCATTTAGCCCGAGGCTAAACTTTTACAAATATCCTAACCACATGGATCTAAGCGATGCAAATGTTGTTTACTTGGTCAAGTTTGATTATGCCATAGAGCTAATATATCCAAATCACTTTTGGATTTAAGAATCAATTGTTCATGATTGTCTTATTACTTATAACGAGCCTTTATGTATGCAATGATATGGATAAGTTTTGATAAAATCATCTCAAAATAGTTTTTCAAAATTGTTTCAATTCTAAGTCATATCCATCGTCATCAAATGTGTATTTAAGCACTAAAATAGTCAAAATAACACAAAAGCATAGACATGGATCGAATTTGAAATGAAACTATTAAAATGAAAAATCTTTATAAAAAACAAGATTCAAAAACATCCATCATCTCCAAAGGAGCATACACTAAAGTAGTTCTTGCCACGCAGGGCATACAAACAAAAGTAGTAATAAATCCGGATTTAATGGCGAGACCAACACTCCCATTTCTCTTGTAGAATACAATTAACAAAATTTCTTCTTCAGAGATCCGGTTCTTCAAGCTTTTTCCTTTTATAACGAATAGACCTACACTTTGCAACAAAAATAAATTTGTGACAAACGTGAGTCTTATAGCTCGGGTAAACATCCCAGCTTATAAGGAATAGCAATGAAGTATAATCATGAATGTACCTCAAGTAGGAAAATTAACTCTCTCTTGTCTGAGAAGTTTTATATCCTTTCGGCACGAAGGGCAGGCATGACGGCCCCAATCCCCAAATCTACCGCAGAAGTAGCAAACCACCCCTTGTTGAGTCTCTTTAGGCACATCATCAATGTCCATAGACTCAAAACTTGAAGCAAGCTTGGAAACTCCAACTTCTTCTTTTAATGGGATCGATTTCTTCTTCTTCATGTTATGTTGTTCCTTAGAACCAAAAACAAGAGTGGATGAAGATGATGCATGCTTGGACATGTTAGATTCTACAACCTTCAACATTCCATGCAATTCATCTATAGACATTTCCTTTCCATGCATATGATAGTCCTTTATAAACTTTTCATATGTGGCGGGCAGAGACTGAAGTATGAAATTCACACCAAGCTCCCTCCCTATAGGAAAACCTAATCTCTCCATCTGATCCATGTATGATTTCATCTTCAAAACATGGGCACTTACACTCCCGCCTTCCCGCATCTTACAACCGGTTAGACTTTTAACACACTCAAAATGTTCTTGTCTAACTTGCTGTCGGAAAACATTCTTCAGCTTGTTAATCATGTCATACACAGTCATGTGCTCAAATTGCTTTCGCAGTTCCGAGCTCATACTTGATAACATGAGACTAGCAACATCGTGTGTATCCTGAACACGCTTTTCATACGCATATCGGATAGCCCATTCCGCATTGATAGCAGGTGGTTCAGGAAGGGGTTCCTCAAGAATGTGCAACTTAGACTCAGCACGTAGGACAATTCTCAATTGCCTAAGCCAGTCAACAAAGTTCACTCCCGTGAGTTTCACCCTTTGTAGAATCATACGAAGTGAAAAATTCGACGTGTTGTGGTTTTGATTCGACATCCTATATTAAAGTAGAGTACACGAATTAGTTAGTTTGATTTGAATCCTCGTTAAAATAATTACCCTTATCGTCTCGAAAAATATTTTAACAAGGGCTAAGAACCATATTTCACTCCAATTCATGACGGGGTTGCCGCGGATCACTTCATGGAGCTATTTAGGCCGATAACCATTTTACCGATTGCAATCTCTATTGCAACTCTTAGACACTTGCGGGATCCTACGACAACCATCGGTCGTTTGGCATGTTTGATCCCTACTAGCACCAATTCCAAATTAAAATTCTTGGTTGACTCGTGCTAAGCTCGACAATCACTCAAGGATTTTAATTTGTAATTGCAAATCGTCCAACAAGATACACGGTGATACCCCGACAACTACCGGCTCGTGCTAAGCTCGACAACCGATAATTTCAAGATCCCACACTCACCTTCCACACAGATCCACATGGAATAACTCGTGCTAAGCTCGACAATCACTCCATGCTTCACTAGATTTGGGTGGTGTCATCTTTTGGATGGTGCAAGATTTACGTTTTTATGAAAACGGGCTTTTGTTTTCGGCTTGGTTACTGATTAACTTGTTTAGTGACAAAACCTATTTTCACTAGGTGAGTTAATCTTGTATGTGAGCGAGCAAGAGAGTTGTAAACCATTTTTACCAAATCTCTTGTGATTTTATTAATTTCGAAAAATTTTCTAGCATGCGAATCCTAAGCAAACCATGCAAGAATAAAATAAAATCACATCACACGCATATATACGAAATAAATTGGTAACCCTTGCCAAAATCCTATGCGTTCTTCCCGTGAGCCAAAACGGGTAGAACGTGGTCAACTAAGGGACGGAAGGTCTTCAATGCGAGCTCCCACTAGAACCGCTATCACCAATGGACTTCACCGGCTTCTATGGACACGCTCCATCTCCTTCCGACTCCATCTTGTGTGTTTTCATCCAAATTGTACAACAAATACAATGGAAATTGAAATGGCGTACAAGCCACACTAATTTCCTATTTATCTAGTACAAATACACGGATGAATGAAATGGCATGCAAGCCACAATATTATTACAAATATAACAATTTTAATAAAAATTACAGCCCATGTGATTAAAAATCACCAAATGCATCCAAACACACAAAGTCAACCACAAGGTCAAAGACAAGGTTACCAATTTCAAATCTATCACATACAACCAAACAAACAAGGTGGTAACAAAATTACCAAACACAAAATTGGAACAAAATTCCAGAATCACAAAAAGGCTAAAAATTCCCGAGACCAAAACTGATTTTAACTTTGAAAATTAAAACTGTTACAGCGCGTTAGCGCCGCTAACATTTATGAGTTAGCGCCGCTAACCCGAGGTTAGCGCCGCTAACCCGAGGTTAGCGCCGCTAACCCTGTTCGAACAGAAAACAACCATTTTGATTTCGGGATTTTTCAAGCCACCAAGTGCAGATCTAACATAGAGGTGGCTCTGATACCACTGATGGGATTTCGTGGGCTCACAGCGGAAGCAAGGTACAAACATAATAGCCCAAAGTACAAGCAAACAAAGCATAAAAAAACCGAAATCCCTCAAATGGACCAAACTCTATGTTCAAGAAATGCAACTTGAAAAGGAAAGAGGTTATACCTTTCTCCTTAGCTCCAGAATTCTCCCGATGCCGAGGTGATGATCCTCCAAGAACGAAATCACGGATTTTCTATTGAGGTATACCCCGGGAACAAGCCAAACCACGAGTGCTAGCAAGCCTTGTGATACTTCGACTTGAATATCACTTAGGAACAGCAACAATTGAGACCAAATTACTGGAGCAACCTCTTCAATCTTCTCTTGGTCTTAGTAGCACCAAAGAAGAAACAAAAGCATGAAGAAGTTAGAGAGAAAAGTGAGAGAGAAAACCCAATGTAAAGAATGAGTTATCCTCTCTTTTGGCTCCAGAATACGGGTTATGACCCCTCTCAACCGGCCCAACCTCGAGAAACAAAAGCTTCCATGCATTGGTCAGTTTTGGAGGTGGTTTTGACAAAAGGCACTGGCAGGGTTTAGCGGTGCTAACCATAAGTTAGCGGCGCTAACTCCCAATAGTTAGCGGCGCTAACGCGCACTGTCAGTGATTTGATACAAAGTACATGCAGCCGTAGCGGCGCTAACGCGGCCTGCGATGTCAACTTTTGTCTTTTGCCATATTTGGTCCCTTAACTTAAGTTGCTGTCAGGTTTGACCCCGGTGTATGACCCAATAGGCCCATACATCATCAGCAGCGGTCTATATGGCGTACGTACATTAGTGGGCATATCTCTAACACATATAACTTAAATAGAATTATGAAGCTTAGTCGGACTGAATACTTAAAGTGTTTCAGACTGAACTGAGTATAAACTGAGCATATGTTCGACCAGTTTATACTATACCTTAGTTAGGTTATTAATATGTTTAATAATCTGTGTATGCCACATGAGGTATATATCGAGTATTCAGCTTGATGTGTTTCAAGCTGAGTGACTCAGCTCAAGAGCAGAGTCAGCTCGACAGAGATACTAAATATGTTTTAGTTAACTAGTTAGACTTCTAAGGATGAATTTATTAATATACATGTTAGTTCATGTTTGTTTTCGAGTGTGTTCTCTAAGAACTCAGCTTGATGAGTTTCAAGCTGAGTAAGTCAGTCCAAGTAAGAAGTCAGTTTAAAGATAATTTAAATAAGTTTTAAATTCATCTTTATCTCTCTCTAAATCTACGGAAAGGATAAGAAGACTCCAGAATCAAAACTGAAGCTTGAAGACTCAAGATAAGAAGATTCAAGATTCAAGATTCCGAGTCATCCAGTAGTTAGTTAGCAAATTAGGATTAGTCTTAGTTTGTTAGGAACCGTAGAACAGAATTATAAATACTTATCTCCTGATAAGTTTAGAGGTACGACTATGACTCAGAACGATTCTGAGAATCGACTGCAGATCCAAAACCTCACCTCACCGTATTTGTTACGAATCTTGATTCAGTGTTTGTAAGTTCAACGTGATCAAGATACTCACAGATTGCCAAAGATATTCGTTTGTTCGAATTAATCACATCAGTTGTGATATTGGTAAGTAATCATATGTTGATTCAATCTATGTAAATCATGTTTAGAGAGTCGTCAGTATCTATAATCATATGTTGATTATAGATAGCTAAGTTTGAGAGATTGAGAGATTTATATTAGGTGATTATATATCAAGAGTTTCTTACTTGATAGTCATTGTAATCATCTTCTTATTCAAAGCACTGTAATAATCTTCATATAATAAAAGCATTTGACTAATTGTGGTTTGATTTACTATGTGTAACACTTTTATTTGATTTGTTCAATTTCCGCAGAAAGTGTATTCAACCCCCCCCCCCCTTCTACACATTGTTGCTTGTTGTTATTCTCACAAAGGGACCAACAGGTACTATAGCACTTGATCCTATATACAATCTTCTACGCTTCTCCCCCTCGGGACGATCATAAGATCATGATCGTCACGTCTCCTTGTTAGAGTACCCGCTTGAACCTTACAGGCAACTTCCACAGCTTTTAACCTTTCTGAAATCTCAGTAAACTTAGCATTAATATCAGCCTGTAACTCTGTAGTGTTAGTACCATAAGAAGATTGTGCAAGAGTAACTGGATCAGGGACAACAGTAGTTTGAGATCTTGATTGAAGTAAAGCCTCAATGCGATCAAGTTTTGAATCAATGTGATTGAGTTTAGTGTGTAAGGGGTTCACAGCTTGTTGAATAGCATCATTAAGCTCAGCTTGTGTAACAAACCTGGTATCACGAAGAATACCAATTGAGGTACCTGCCACAGAGGCTGGACCACCTAAAGGAACTGTTGTTGTATTGACTCCAGTAGGATTTCCATCCAATCCTTGAGTAATACCATCAGTAGTATTACATATGGATGTTCCGGGTACACTTTTAATCAGTGTAATCAATTCATTAATGGTGTCTTTGTGTTTATCAAGAAATGCGTAAATCCGCGGATAATCAATGTGCTCAGAAAGAATAGGCGAGAACGAGGGAGGCAGTCCTCTAGTTTCAATACGTCCAATCTCCGAAGGAGAAGGTCGTAGATGATGTGTAACAGCCCTGTGCAATAAAGTAGAACATCTTTGAGGACCTCCTAAGTAGCTTGGTGGGGGTTGAAAGTGCATGGGTGGGATAGCCGTGTCTATTTCAATATCAGACCCAACAGTGTTAGGTCCAATCGCAGATGTAGTTACCCGGCTGTCTGGGTTTGGAGAAATCTCAACACTCGTATGTTCTTTTCTCACTGTACTACTACTCACATCATCTTCATCTTCATTACCATACCCAACATACTAATTAGGAGACAACAATGAAGTCTCAGGTGTAACAGAAGCAAACTCAAAATATGGTTCTCTTGCATGATCAGGATCTACTTGAGCAACCTGAGGAACTACAGCTTGTTACTGAGTAGGATCCAAAATGAGAGTAAGACCTGCCTTCTTGACGGGATTTTGAACAATAGGATTCAAAATCAGCAGTTGAGACAACTTGAGTACTAACAACAAGAGAATGATCATTAGGATCAGTTAAATTCATATAAGATGGAGTGCTTTCAGGCAGTACGAATAATAGGAACATCTGAAGTACCCACATGGGATGAAACAACAACAACTGGTGGAGTACTCACAGTGTTTGTAACAGACTCAACACTACCAGAATTTGAGCTCGAAAGATTGATTTGTTCAGTAGAACCATCAGATTGCACATCAGTATTAACAGCCAAAGATTCAACAATATCAAGAACAGTAGCTGGATCAAATATATCTGCTCCCTCTCTATGTGTATCACCCTCACCTTCTTCACCAACCCTCTCAAGATTTTCTCTCTTCACTTCCCTCTCAGCATCTCCCATAGATGGCTGAGTCCTATCCTCTACAACCTCACTTGGTACTACTCCTCCCTAGGTAGGTAGGACCGGCTCTCGTCTAACCATGGGAGGTATCCCTACACTATCCCTGTAACTGACAATTACATCAGTTTGCTCACAAAGATCCAGCAAATATACAGGGAAAGGTTGTGGAACTGGAAGTGGATCAGGAATAGCAGGTTTAATAACATTAAAAGCTTTAGGGGCAATAGAAGGAGAACCTGCTCTCCGAGGAATAGACTGATTTTGATCCATGACATGTTGAATTATCATAGGAATGAACCTTAGATACGGTAAGAACCTTGCTCCTATCTTTTTCTGGCTATGTTTCTGCCCCATTGTTGCTTCAAAGTCATTGAACAGCAGTTGAGCATAATCCACATGTAAGTGGTTCCCCGCAGCAACAAAAATCCGCATTTGATTTTCACTAAGAAACTCATACCCAGTATGTTTGGCAGTTAAGTACTTTCTGTAGTATGGTCATGAACATGTTATACATTGGGTGTAGATTATTCCTTTTAAACTGATTCTTCCTTTCCAATGGACCAGAGTAACCAAAGGATTGGATTGCAGCAACACAAACTTCCTCTTCGGGAATGTCATCAAATGTAACTGCCGGAGGATGACTATCAGCAGTAGGAAGGTGGAAAATATCCCTAAGTCTGTCCACAGTAATAACAACAATAAACTCATCAACCTCTGCCCGGATAGAAAGATTTCCAGAACGACTGGTGTGTACATGGTAGGTTTTCCAAAACTGTTGAGCATACACCTCGGGAACATGACTACCAGCAGTAGCAGGGTTGTAGGTAAGCAAATGATTCAATGGATGAACATGAAGAATTTCAGTAAGTACAGGGTAGTTAGGATTTTTCAGAATGGCTAAGTCAATGAACTGATTGTTCTCATGAGATGTAACAGATAAAAATTCTGCCCTAGGCATTAAGAGCTCGTCTGGTTTAGGGTTTTGGGCTGGCTAACTCCGAGCCACAGAAGACACATGTGATGTGGTGTCACCTTCCATGTTTGCCATTTTTCTGCACAAAAGAATACATCAGGTTAAATCTGTAATACAAATATAAGTATCAACCCCAGACACTCATGAAAATAAGTCAAACTTAGATCAAACTCGACATTTTGATACTAAGATGACGTATTTTGATCAAACACTTGTTTTGAAAAATTAGAAGTTTTGAACCAAAAATCCTTAAAACTGAAATCCTCATTGAGTACCGGATGTTTAAACTTATCAAAAATGAATTTTGATCGTCAATATACAACAATTTGATGTATATGAACAACTTTGTCACACAGAGGTATAGGCAAAATATGACCCTAACACCGTATTATTGACCAAAATTCAAATTTATAGTTCAAACTCATACACACGAAGAACACATCTCAAAATTTTTGAAAACTTTTGGTAGATCTGTGTTCCTTATGCAATCCTAAGATCAATCGTATAACAATCGAAACCAAACAACCTCAGATAAAAGATCAAATCTCAAAAAGAAAGTCCGAGAAACCCTTTAACTTTCGGAACTGTTTTGGTTCAATAATCGCACCAAAAATCAATATTATTTAAATTCCACCATGGGGATTGATTACCTTGTTGTTAGGAATCGATTGACACAAAAATTATAAAATTTGGTAGAGTTTTGCTTGTAACCTTGAGAGAGAAAAACTATGCTCTGCAATGGTGTTTTTGTAAGAACGAATCGAAGAAGATAAAGTCGTATTGGTAAATGGAAAAAGTAACTGACATGACTCAGACACGTGGCATACTCTGATTGAACTTAATTTTAAAAAAACACGGTCGAACTGAGTTATTCGCATGCGATTCAAATAAATTCAATCGAATGCGATTGAAATCCACTGTTGAGACAGTCGAACTTAGCCTTGTGCGATTCAAATCAGAGCCATCAGTGCAAATAAGAGCAATCGAATGCGATTACCTTGCTAATCAAAATTTAATCTAAGTTCTAGTTCCACTCAATCCGATTAAAAACTTTTATTTTTCAATGCGAATGATTTATCGAATGCAATTCAAGACCACGTTGATTTTAAGTCCAATCGAACGCAATGCAATCGAATGCAATTCAAAAAGAGGTAAATGAACACATTTTCATTAACTCAATTCAAGTAACACTTGAATTCGATCCTTCAACTTCAATCTGTATATCTTTCAAAATTTTCAACTTTTTCAACTTTTTCAACTTTTTCAATTTTTCTTATTTTCAAATTTGTTTTTCTTTTTCTGTTTCCTAATTTTCAATTTGTCTTTTATTTATTTAGAATACATAATAAAAACTCCCCCTCAATCTGTACACCAAATTTCCAAAATATAAATTTGATTGAGTGAAAGACAAAATTTTATGTATTCTAAAACCGTCTATATTTCCCCCCCTACACATATGCAATATGTGTAAAGATATAGACACTCCCCCTTGTTTTCAGTAATGACGACCTGCAAAACGAACAAACTGTATAATACCTATTCGAAACCAAAAAGAATAATAAAGAAAAAGGAAAATCAGTATGTCATACATGCATGTTAAGCATGCCAAGCTTAGATACTAAAACAGTAAAGCGAGATTCATCTAACGGTTTAGAAAATAAGTCAGCCAATTGATTATCAGTATGAACATACCTAAGTTCAATTAAACCTTTTTCCACATTATCTTTTAAAAAGTGATACCTGACATCGATATGTTTGGTTTTTGAATGGTGTACCGGATTGCATGAGATGGCAATGGCAGATTGCGACTCACAAAACAATGGGATCTTGTCATACTGTAGACCAAAGTCTGATAATTGTGTCCGGATCCACAAACTCTTTGAGCAATACATTGCAGCCGCAACATATTCAGCTTCAGCATACACAGTTTTGTTTCTTAAAAGCCCAGCAGACTAGTCTATCTCCCAAGAAATGCACACTGCTAGAGGTACTCTTTCTGTCTATCATACAAGTCAAGATTTGAATCTCTAGGATACCATAAACCCAAGTCCATAGTTCCTTTGAGATAACGAATGATCCGCTTAACTGCTTGTAGATGCGACTCTTTGGGATTGGCCTGGAAGCGAGCACACAGACAGGTTGAAAACATGATATTTGGTCTGCTTGCTGTCAAGTATAGTAACGAACCAATCATACACCTATAGGTCTTCAGATCAGCAGATGTACCATCCAAATCAACTGATAGCTTAGTTTTCGCAGCCATATGAGTTGAGATTGCTGAACAATTAAGCATGTCATACTTTTTAAGTAGATCCTTTATGTACTTGGACTGACTGATAAAGACACCAGTGCTCAGTTGCTTCACATGTAGACCGAGGAAAAAGGACATTTCCCCCATCATACTCATTTGAAAACGATTTGCCATAGTCTTAGCAAATTCATCACTATACTTGAGATTTGTAGAGCCAAAGGTAATATCGTCAACATCTATCTGCACCAAAATTATATCTTTGCCTCTGGCCTTGACGAACAGTGTAGTATCATATTTTCCTTTTGTGTAACCCTCAATAAGAAGATATTCATATAAGACATCATACCATGCACGAAGTGCTTGTTTTAGACCATATAACGTCTTATCTAGAATATAAACATGATTTGGATGCTGTGGGTTAACAAATCCTTCAGGTTGTGAAACATAAACCTCTTCTTTGAGAATTTCATTGAGAAATGCTTTTTTCACATCCATCTGAAAGACCATAAAACTTCGACTGGCAGCATATGCGAGAAAAAGTCGAATAGCTTCAATTCTGGCCACAGGAACAAAAGTTTCATCATAATCAATGCCTTCCTGCTGATTATAGCCTTTTGCCACTAGCCGAGCTTTATTTTGAACAACTACACCGTCAGAATCCCTCTTGTTTTTAAAGATCCACTTGGTCCTCACAACAGATTTTCCATGTGGAAGTTGCACTAGTCTCCAAACTGCTAGCCAATCAAACAGATTAAGCTCATCTTGCATAGCTACAACCCAATCTGGATCACTAAGTGCTTCAGAGACCTTCGTGGGTTCGATCATACTCAGAAAATTTGAATATAAGCATTCGTTTGCTGTTGCAGATCTGGTACGAACACCAACATTTGGAATGCCAATTATTTAATCTTGAGGATGGTGTCTCGTCCATTTTGTTTCATGGGGAGTTGAAGCTGTAGGAAAGAAGATTTCCCAAGATGGTAAGTGTTCTTCAGCTTCGGTAGGCGGATTTGGATCTGAATCAAAGATAGGCGGACTCTCAAATTCTGCTTCTGGAGTAGCCTCTTCAGGACGTGTAACTGAACCAGAAGTTGTTTCTTCAAGAGGAAAATCAATAAACCGCTTTGATGTTGTTACTGTCGGAGGAGTAATAGTAACACTTTCTTGAAGAACAGGTTCAGTCCCGGAAACATGATGAACAGGATTAGATTCAGATTGGAAGATATCAAACATAAAATCTAAATCATTAGCATTTGAACTGGATGCAATGTTTGTATCTATAATTTGAAGACCCCGTTCTGAACGGACATGTTCAGAAGCGTTTTGAGAATGTATTGGTGGAACGGATGTAACATTTAATTAATCATCAAATGTGACATTTATGCTTTCTTGTACATTTTGCGTTCTTTTATTGAAAACCCTATATGCTCTTGACTCTTGTGAATAACCAAGGAAAATTGCTTCATCTAATTTTGTTGCAAATTTTCCTAAGTTAGCTTTATCATTTACAACATAGCACCTATTACCAAATATATGAAAATACTTGATATTAGGTACAATTCCATTTGCCAGTTCATATGGAGTTTTATTTAAATGTTTATGTATGAATGAACGGTTCTGCGTATAGCAGGCAGTGCTGATTGCTTCAACCCAGAAGGAAGGTGGGAGTCCAGAATAGGACAACATGGTACGAGCAGCCTCAACCAGAGTTCGGTTGCGTCGTTCCACCACACCATTTTGTTGAGGTGTGTATGCGGCAGAAAATTGATGTTTGATTCCCACAAGGTCAAAGTAGCTTTTCAGAGTATTGTTCTTGAATTCTGTTACATTATCTGTTCTAATGGCACCAACACTCTGATTGTGCTTGTTCTGTTACCGCTTGATAAAAGTAATTATGATTCAGGCAGCTTCATCCTTTGAACGCAAGAACTTGACCCAAGTATATCTGGAGTAGTCATCCACCATGACTAAGATATACTTTTTTCCATTTCTAGACTGAACTTTCATTGGACCTTTGTAAGATGGTGAATACTTCTTCTTTGCTAATGGTGAAAATTTTTTGCTCCTTTGATTTCTCGCTCATTTGGGATTCTTTATTCATCGACTAAATAAGAAACTTTTTTCGCTAATGGTGAATGTTTATGTATATCATGAAGCAGCTTTAGGGAAATCTCATATTAGGAAGCAACGTAAACCCATTCTGAAGACAATCGGTTTCGAAGGAAGCAGCGGAAGTCGCCGATTAGGAAGCAGCATCCCAGACAATTGGTTTGAAGGAAGCAACGATAGTGAAGTCATCGATCGGGAAGCAGAGTAAACCCTAGAAAAGCCCTTTCTTTTAGTCGGATGTTTCCTGTTTCCTTAAGAATTGTGACGTAATCATCTCCTTATTTTCGATTTTTTTAATTTTTAATAAAAAATAAAAGACTATGATTGGTGGAGAGTTTTTTGGAAAGGGTTGATAATGTCAAAAACCTTTTTCTTTTAATAATATAATAAGATATATATATATATATATATATATATATATATATATATATATATATATATATATTTATATATATATATATATATATGTAAATATATATATATATATATATATATATATATATAGACACACACAAAAGTTCATTTTAAAGTCATTTTTAATGCGCGAACCAATCTGAGCTGCCCAATTCTTTTTCTTTCAATGTCATCACCCACCTATGAATTCCTCACATGCATCCTGCCACACTTGATCCCCTCACGCTCTCTATCCATTAATTTCACTTACTAAATCAATGACTAAAATTGGTTCTCACATTAGTTCTCAAATAAACCTTATATATATATATATATATATATATATATATATATATATATATATATATATGAAATTTATATACTTTATTAAAAAGCGTCCTTGCCTATGGTTTTGTGTCCGGATCCGGGTTTGGGTGAGAAACCGGGTTCGGGCCGGACTTCGTTATTGGGCTTTTTGTTTGGGCCGAACTTCGCTATTGGGCTTTTTCTTTTTGGGCTTTTTTTTTGAATTTGGTTTTGGGCCGGGCATATATTGGGCCAAATTTTTTTAGGGCCGAACCAATTGTTTTTTTTTCTTTTTGAAATAATTTTATTTTTTTGGCGGCCCGGTTACGGGGGTCGGTTACGGGTTTGAGTTTTGAATTATAATTTTTTTTTATCGTGCTCTTGTGGGACCGGGTCGGTTTTTTATTCTTTTTTTTTGTCGGATAAGAGCCGGGTTTAGAATGGGTAGAGTCGGTCAACCCAAGACCACAACCGTGCGGAGCACGGGCTCAAACTAGTTATACCTAAAAACCAGTTGCTCACACCGTATTCATCCTTTGATATTTGAAGGATTTTATATATTTAATACGATGTATAGAGATGGAAAATGTCCTATTATGTTATGGTCCATGGAGGAGACAGGTGTGCAACTTTTGACCATGTACACATTATCCACTTTTATTGTCTATAGAATAGCTCCCATCATCATATACCATATTACGCCTAGTGATTCAACCATTAGTTATCGCATAGCATTAGAGAACTAATAAAAATAAATAATGGGTTCTCATATCCTCTATTTCCATAGTTTAATCTTTCATCCCAATTCTTGTTCTTATCCCATTTTTACACACAGAGGAAACACTATCACTACTCAAGCTTCCAAATCCAACGGATTTCCTCTAAATTCTGTAAGTTGTTCATCTCCGATTTATTGGTTTTGTTTTTTAATTAGGGTTAACTTTTTAAAAATATATCAACGTTATCACCTTCTGCTATTTCATGTATCGGACTTTTAAAAAACACCAAGTAATATACTAATGTTTTAAATATATCATTTAGTATATCATGACCTTTAATGGTAGACTAGCATTGCACACGCACAATGCGACGACAATGATAATAGGTTGTGCTGAACAACATGTTTTATTTTAAAAGTAGGGTATGGTATGTGTAAAATGCGGTGTTAGTCATCGTATCTATGTTTTTCTCCTTTTTCCGATTTCTTTACTTTTTTACAATCACCCTTTTTAATAGTTGTAGAATTAGTTTTTGAAAAATACTATTATTAAATAATTAGAGAAAAATATACTACAACCTTAAATTTATTGATGTAACTAATTTACCCAAAGTTAGATAAGTAAAATAGTTGTTTTGATGTTTAATGATTTATTAAAGTAATGGTTAACTTAAATTAGTTGAGATAATCAAATGAATGATTAGTTAGGCTATTGCTTTAAGTGTTTGTATCTTAAGCATAAAAACTTGTACTATTTAAAATTGAGTAGTCTTAAAAATTTAAGAGAAAGAAAGCTAAATGCTTTATAATGTAGTATAGATTACTAGGAGGTAACCATGTTTTCCAATACACTTATTATTATATTTTAAACTTTTAGTATATTAAATGATGGTTTTCAATAATAATTTAATATTAATAAATAAATTAAAATTAAAGAATTTACATGTTATCTGTAAAACAAGTTTTTAATTTAAAAATAGTTTTCTAGAACTATATAAATTAAGGAAGCCAAATGTAAATTTTAACTACAAATACAGTGTTCCAGTCACAACAATAATAACACTATTTAATCGTATACGAACTTGTACACAAAAGTTAGTATAAACAATCGTACTTTTAATTGTAAAATTAAGAATTGCTTTCCTAAATATCTGTAAGTTAGAAATAGAGACAAACGTCCTTTGGGCCAACGATGATTTTTTAGTAGCATATTTAATTCGAATCTAAGTATATGCTAAACTAATCTCACCACTGAAACCGGTGAAAGACAAAAAATTTACACGAAAAATAATGAGAGGATAACGAAAGAAGAAGCTAACAAAAGTGACATCCTAAAAAGACAAAAGACAAAATTACATAATAAATTTTCTAAAGTAATTCTTTTTCAGTTAAATTTTTTTAAATTAAAAAGGTTTATATATACTTTCTATAACGAGTTTTTAATTTCCCACGATGTCTCGAGTTATAAGTGAGTTTGTAGATATAGAAGAAAGAGAACTATTACAACCATACATATATAGATAATTTTGAAAAAGTAAATTGCTTTTTTATGGGCTTAATCCTAAAAGATAATGAATGAATTGTGAAATAAATTATGAAATTTACGAATCATTATGTGGATTAATATTTAGATACAAACTTGAGAAAATTAAATTATATCATAGAAAACATAAGGCCAGCCGCATCCATCGCGCAGGGCATGCGTGAGGACCACTCACGGTCACGAAACACCATCGTGGCCATCCGTGATGGCTCGCTCACGTTCACGAATGTGACCACCGTCGCACGCGTGAGGGAGCATTTGTGAGAGAGAAAGTTTTTTTTCTTTTTTGTGATGTGAAGCATGTGATGAATGCGGGGTTTGTATGATGAGATGATGGAATTGTGAGGAAATGATGTGGCGCTGATGTGGCTTTGTGAATCATGTGATAGATGCTGATGGTCTAAGGACTTTGAGGCTTCGAAGTTATAATAGCGTAAATCACCACTTGATTTAGAAACACTTATAGTACACGATCGATATTCAGAATAAAACTGTGAAAGAATGTTTTTTTTCTTTTTTTTGTTTTTTGTTTTTTGTTTTTTTTGGGTATAAATTAACCAAGATGTCTTCAGAAATAACTATGAAAATCACTGAGAATTTTTTCATCATTAATTTCGTGAATTAAATATACAAATTATTATTTAATACATATAAAATGTTTTATAGTCTTCTATAAAAATATCACAATAGAGTAAAAAATAGTACGTTAGGAGAAGGAATAGACAGGATGATTTCCATTTATCAAAAATATATCATGATAATTAATACTTCAAGTTTCATTAATATTTAAAATCATAAAAAACTAGGGCTGTAACGAACTGAACGAATACGGACGTTGCTTGTTCGTGCTTGTTCGTTTAACTTTAGACGAACAAATAAACGAACATGAACCAATAAACGAACGGCTTTCTGTGTTCGTGTCTGTTTCTTTAACTTTAGCTGAAAAAATAAACGAACACGAACGAGAAACGAACGAGCATGTGTGTTCGATTGTTTAAAATATTTGTTAGTTTGTGTACATTTTTGTTCGTTCATTTAAATGATAAACAAACCTAAACGAAGAAATACACGCTATAATATAAATACAACATTATTAAACACATATATACACTATATATAGACACTCACATAATATATATATATATATATATATATATATATATATATATATATATATATATATAAACTATAAACGAACGGATAACCGAGCGTTCACGGACATAAATGAACGAACGAGAGCTCTGTTCGTGTTTGTTCGCTTAATTAAACGAACGAAAAATCTTGTTCATGTTCGTTTGTTTATTAAACAAACGAATAAAGAAGAACTTCCCCCCGAATAATCTCACGAACGGTACGTTCGTGAACATTTTGTTCGTTTACCGCTATACAAAAAATAATCTTCAAATTCTGAAGAGCGAATACTTCTTTACTTTATGAATTAATATCTATATTATATACTTTTAATAAAGCATTTAGGTGTTTTTCTTAAACTATTAATTTTAAGAAGGGTTAAAGTCACTAACGACAAACATGCTTTTTCTCATGTTCCGATATGACACATTAATTTTTTTACATATATGACCATTTAACTTGTAAAAAACATGTTATTATACGCATTTTGTTGATTTTGAACTGCAATAGCAAGTCACTTTTTCCCCAAATTTCTTTACTTTGAAATTGAAACTTTGAAGGCCAAATTCTCCATGTATACTTAACGAAAAATAATAATTTTTGACTCTATGGAAATTTAATCGAGTTGTCTATGAAGTAGTACAAAAAAAAAAGAATAAAAATGAGTTTAAAGTATGTCAATTCATCAAAATACCGTAAGATGTCGAATAGGGTCATTGTCGACTTTATTAGCAATAACTTGGCCTACACATGATGGTTTTTCATGAATTTGGTGTCCATTGAAAGGTAAAAAGATTATTTATGATAATCTATAAAAAGAAATTATGTAAAATAATTAAGAATCGAGCAAAAAACAATTCTTTTATTCTGCCATGTTTTCGAAAAAAAAACCTCAAAAATTCAAGATTTTGAGCACGAAATTCTCCCTCAATACTTGACGAAAATTCATGAATTTGGTGTCATTTAAAAGGTATAATGATAATTTACAAGATCTTACAAAACAAAAATCATATAGAACGGTCAAGAATCGATCAAAAAATGCAAAAAAACGGGCTGAAACCGGAAGAACAAGTTGCAAGTCGCAAAATGTGCATATCGACACACTTTTTTTAAGTTAAATGGCCAGATGTGTAAAAAAAGTTAATGTACTATATCGGAACATGAGAGAAAGCATGTTTGTCTTCAGTGACTTTAACCCTTTTAAAAAAGAAAAAATTACAATAATGCCCTCCTTAGGAAGTCATATGCCTTATATATATTTTTACCAAATTTAAATTATACCTATAAGAATGGTATGTCAAAGAAATTTAATACACTATAAAATCCAAAATAAATCAGACAATTGTAATACAATTAAACACTATAATGAAGAGTTCAGTAGTAAGAGAAGAAAAGATGGAAAAAATAAGAAAAGATTTATTTTATGATTTCTTAATAATTTCTTTTAAAAGTGAAGGAAAGAGTTGATAGAAAAAAAAAATGAAAAGACATGTTAACAGTTACAAACTATTTGTCGAATACTATAGTTACATATTCATTAAAATGACATGATATCAGGTAGAAATTATTCTCCACCACAGTATTACATGAGTAACATGCTAGTACTATATAATTACATTGTATATTTTTTTGTGGGAAAAATAAATTTGCTAATTCTCAATTTTGATTTATATTTTTTTTTCAAATTAAGTTATACATTCTTTTTATACTGTGTATCAAGTATTATATTACTAGAAAAATAATATTATTAGTTCTAAACTATGTATTTTTTCTAAAGTAATTACTTAATTTTTTTAACTTATAAGTTATGTACTACTTTTCTCATCATATGACATCTAATGTTTAAGATAAAAAAAAGTAATGCACTTATTTTAGAAAAATATAAAAGTTGTGAACTAGTTGGCATTTTATAGCAATATCTATATATACTATTATATAAATTATTTAATACTGTCTTTCCTCTTACTCTTAAAACTTCTTAAAATTCAATCAATACGGCATTCTCACCCTTCTTTTTATGTAAATTAATCTTCTCTACTCAATATTTAAACATTTCACTCTCCTGATTTACTTTAGTTTTTTATTTATTTAAAATATACTTTCTCACTAACACACTCTCCCACACAACATAATTATCTACACACATCAACATAATTTCCATGATCTTATTAAATCTCTCATTATTTATATATAAATCTTTTTTCTTATTTTAATATTTTTTAGAGTTTATTTCTAAAATTAATAAAATCGTTGATACAAATATAAGACATTGAAAAAAAGGAACATGTTGCTAAAAACTTTTCGTAACATTGAATTGTGCAAATAACATATCACTAAAATATTTGAAAACAACATGTTTCAAAATAAAAACTATTTGTCGCAGGAGCATTACATGGATATGATGCTAATAATAATTAATATATATAATATAAAATTCAATAACTTACTTTAAAATATCTATAAAGTGAAAAACTAATAAATCTATCTTCTGGCATAATTCATGATTTCATTCTGTATGGTTAAACTTACTTTATAGAGACGGATGATTCTCATTTAGGTTAATACTTAGAATTAAGTTGCTTACGTTCTTTAATTTAGGTTTAGATTCATTCTTCGATGCATTTGGGGTAATATGTTAATGTATTTAATTTGGTGTAGTTTAAATTAATTTTGTTGAATTAATTTCTCTACTCCATAAAAGTTCGAACCAGACCTTTTTTTTTACCTGAATATGATTTTATTTGTCATCTAAGTCCTTTTGTCATGTATAGTGAATTATAACTCCGGTCTAAAAATTTTGCGAAAATTCCTTGATCCGTCACTTTTTACAGATATTTAAATTTATATCATTATTATTAAATAACTCTTTTACATAACTAGAAACACTCTAAATGATTTTTCTGATGTTGAAAAGAAAATAATATTAACAAGGTTTCTCTATGTGTTTGATACTTGTAGCTTTTCAAGAAATGTGAAACCTGTGGAGGTCAAGGTGCTGTGGACTGTGCTGGATGCAAGGTTTCCTAATTTCTCCTTTGCAACTTTTTCTGTTTTCTAATAAATATTCTAATATATTAAAGGTTACTAATTGTTAACTTTACTTTGTTCTCCTTTCTTATCTTCTATTGATTTTAACATTTCTTGTGAGTTAAAGTATAATCAGAAGGATATCTCAAATCTCTTTAATCTAATATTATTTTTACATAACATATATAACCTCGCCACAGTTAAACTAATTCTATTGTTATAATTGGTTTTCGATTTCAGTAATAAAGTAGCTTAGAATATATGGTGGTTTCTTGACACAGGGAACGGGGAAAAACAAGAAGAATGGCAATATATTTGAACGATGGAAGTGAGTTATTATGTTTTACTTTGAACCAGGTGGCCGGTTGGGATTGTTTCATGATTAGAAAATTAAGTTTTTTGAAAAATGATGTTTTGCGAAAGATGATATAGACATAATTGTTTAAAATCACGTTATTACAAATAAAGAAATAATCACGCTTTTAGAACATAATTTAAAACACCCTTTTGATATTTATAATAGTAAAATGTGAAATTAATTCCAGAACGTAATTTCGAATTATCATGAAAGTTGTTCCCAAAAGTGATCGTTACAAAATTATTTCATTTATATTTGCAAGTCATCTAATTATTTATTATTAATTAAACATGTTCGTTTCTTTTATACCGAACATGTTTCATACAGATGTTATGATTGCCAAGGATTCGGGTTAAGGAGTTGCCCGAGTTGTGGGAAAGGAGGCCTAACACCAGAACAAAGAGGAGAACGATGAATGTTATATGTATATATTTTCTTACCGTACGTACGTTATCAATTTTGTATACATTTATTAGCTACTTAAAACACACACTAATTATTATTTTGCAATTCTTACTTCATGAAAATGAAGGAAAACCTTGCACGTTAAATGTCTTGTATGGAATAGAATTTTTTCGTTTTGACAGTTTTCAGATACAAGTTTTCGAAGTAAGCTTTTATCAAAGTGAACCATTTTAACCAAATCAATTTAATCTTAGGATTTGATATTCACAAAACAATTATTCTTAGATTAGATTAGAAAGTATTTTGAAATGTATTATTAGATTAGACATCTGTTTTTTAATTTAGGTTATTACTTTAGCAATTAGCCGAGTGATCAAATGAGTCAACTAAGTATCAACTAATCATTTTGTTTAATTAGTTGACAAGTTCCTATTGATCATTTAGATCTACTAAGTTAGGTTCTCCCGATTAACTATATGAGACTAGCCGAAAACTTTCTACTTACTTATGCAAGCATCAGTTATCCATCCTTAGTTCAACCATGTTATGTCATGTGAGTCAATTAAGAGTTGTGTTGCTTTATATTTGTAATGCCTGTTTTTTTAAACGTGCAACAAGGAAAATAGCGATAATTCTTTATTAAGATATGACAACAAGTAAAATAAAACAGTTTTCCTTTAATGTTGAACAAATCACTTTAGCATGTTCACGTGGAAGTCTCGTATGTCACAAAACCCGAAAAGGGTAAACAACAGAGAGAATGAGCTAGAAGCCCAGTGAGTAATTCCACAAAGCACTCAAATGACGATAATTAACATGTAAATTTAATTTCATCAAAGTATGCCACAGTCACTATTATCAACACCGATGCAGTGCACTAACGACAATTTCGCTGTTCATCTGAATGCCCAAGGCACCCCAAGGATCTTACGCCTTTCACAATCACATATGACTGCCCAAAGAACCCAAGGGTCTTATGTCTCTCACAATCACATCTGACTGCCTAAGACACCTTATGTAGGGTTTTAATCACCTCCCCGTGTCATCCTAATTCAAACACAACTGGTTTGAACCGACACAAGAATGAAAACGGTTAATCCTCACAAGACGGAAACTTGAGGATTAACACCCTAACCCAAAGGGGTTAGGATCTAGGATTCTAGGTTCAACATAAACAATATATATACACACACACACACACACACACATATATATATATATATATATATATATATATATATATATATATATGTGTGTGTGTGTGTGTGTGTGTGTATATATATATATATACACACACACACACACATATATATATATATATATATATATATATATATATATATATATATATATATATATATATATATATATATAGGGGAGGGTTCATGCGAGAACTGTTGTTAATGCGAGAACCGCGAGAACCAATCTCAGCCGTTCCTTGAATATGGGAAGTTTCATGGATGGTGAGCGTGGAGGGATAGAGTGTGGCAGGGTGCATGTGAGGAATTCATGGGTGTGCAATGACATTGAAGGAGGGGGAATTGGACGGCTTAGATTGGTTCTCGCGCTAACAATGGTTCTCGCATGAACTTTTGTCTATATATATATATATATATATATACACACACACACACACACACACACACACATATATATATATATATATATATATATATATATATATATTGTCAATAAACATTATTCATAATTAATAATTTAAACTTAAATTATTAATCTTAAATATAATTAATTAATAATATATATTTATTAACTAATAAACAAATATATATGGGAGGGTTTATGCGAGAAGTGTTTTTTTACAAGAAGTGCGAGAAGCAATTTAAGTCTTTAATTTTGTGGTTCACATTAATTAGTATTTATATTTCAAAAGGGTAAATTAGTAACAAAAATATTTTCTCTCTTTATTCTCAAATTAACTTTTTTCTCTCTCCAATTAATTTTTTCCACATTTGTAGAATTTACTTTTATTTTATTATTAAATACGGTGTTCACTATTGAACACAAAACATCGATTTATAAATATTCCGTTATGTATAACGTCTTCGTTAGTGAAAACATTCATGCCTAACAATTATCAAAACAATGAATAATCTTTGTAAACCGTATAATTCGAAGTTAGGTAAGTATCTTACATGCATAATATAAGAAATTTAAAAGTTTTTTCTAGGGTTCATTAACAAACCATAGACAAATTTAAACATTTGTTATTACGATTAGAAAAAATTAACAACTGATAATTATGTTCAACCATGAATAGAAAAAATAATATATTAATCTTACGTTTATAACTAGTGAACAACCTAAAATTAACACATAGTAGGCCTAAAATTTTCTGAGTTCACACATAAACAATTACCAAATCTTCACAAAAAATGTTCACTAATAAACAAAAGTCTAGCTCCCTAGTCCATAACTCCATATTATCTTATAATTTAAAAAAAACACCAACTTAATACATGTTTACCAGTAATCAAGAATCAAAGTCAAAACCTAAAGATACCATCACCTAATTAGGTTCTTTCTTGATTCATTAAAAAAACAAATTGTGATTAACCAAAGGATACATATAGTTAAAAAAGACTAAATATCATATCCAAGAAACAAAGGTTAATCGGAATATAAAATACACTCTCAGAATCAAAATAGACACATAAACCAAGGGCAATTCATGGAACAAAAACCAAATCCATGAACCCAAAAGAAGAAGAAAAGCATATGGATAAAGTTAGAAACATAAATAGATCTATGAACTTGGAATAAAAACAGACCACAGATATATGAACCAAAAAAAGAAAAAAGAAAATAGATTCATGAATGGATGCGGTGGTGTTGAGCGGTTGTGGCGATTTCGTTTTCACTATCAACATAAGAAAACAGACGGTGACATCAAGATCAAATCATTACCGTCTTTATTCAAAAAACATATTCACTATTGAATTTTGGATGACCTCGACGACGATGACATAAAGCTTGGAATCTCGATCAATATACATGGAATGGCGATGCGGTCGATGGTAAAGCGGTTTCGTTGACGAAGCGGCTGCCATTATTGGTGGTTTACGCGGTCGGTTTGAGTGAGAGAAATATATGGTGTATCTTGAAAATGGCCAAAGAGATTTGCTGCTTTGTAGGTAAACGTGATCAAAGAGAGAAAGATATACTTTGAAAAAAATAGTAACTCCAACAATTAAGGAAGTAAGTAAACTAGGATTAATAAAAATTCAATTTTACCCTTCCATCAATCCAATGATTTTCCTTTATTTTTTATTTATTTACTAAATACCTTAATCAATCCTAATCATTGATTAATTGATCGTAGGGTCTAGAAAGCTTCTCGCGTTTCTCGTAAAAATAGAACTTCTCGCATGAACCTCCCCCCCCCCTCTCTCTCTATATATATATATATATATCCGTATTGATTAATTAACTTGAAAATTTCTCTCATACGTAAGTTAAAACCGTAACTTACGACTTCCGATTTATAACTAACTAGTTATAAATATGTTCTCCCCGAGTGTGTTGCATTACTTCTTGCATTATATGCCCTCACAGTTGTGATCATTGAGTGCCTTATGACGTTGGACGTGACATCAGGGTTCGCCGACTATGCACACAAATCTATCAGACTCCCACTTGTGCAAGTCAGCAACTCGTACTTGATGACACTGGCGTAAGGTGACCTCTAGACAAGTTCTTGAAAGAATTGTGTGTAGGGATAGTTTACACGTGTCATCACATTCATGGACACTATGAGTCATTAAAGGGTCACACTGCCGAACACCTAAACAATGAACCAGGAAACAATATATTGTGTGTCAGGATTATAACTAACAATTGTTTGATTATAAGAAAAGAGAGAAATAATAAATAGATATTTATTATTAAAAAAAGGGAATATTAAATATTAGTTAAATATTTAATAAGTAGAGTTTGGTTGGAAAAATATTAATTAATAGTTGATTAATTAATATTAACTAAACTTGAGGGGTCGTTTTGTCTAAATGATCAAAGTTGTTGATCAAACGGACCGGGCTTAAGGTCCATGGGCTTAATCCATTTAAATGGCTATTTAAATGAGATTAACCCTAGATTTCTAATTAATCCTCATAATTAACAAAAGTCACACAGAAAGACAAAACACTCTCTCCCGCTCTTACTCTCTTTCTCGGCCGAACACCCACCACCACCAACCGGTGGTTTGCGGCGGTTAACGACGGTGATCGGTGGCGGCTCGGCAGCCCCTACGGCGGATGACGGCAGCGCCCTGCGGCGGTGCCTTGTGGCGGCTCACTTCCGATGTTCGATCCCTAGGACCGAGGCAGCCCCTTGCGGCGGCGGTTTCGTTGTGCATGTTTGTACCCTGTAAATCCCTATAGTGGTATCAGAGCCTACTTCTAGGCTCGATGGGGAACAAGTTAATCATAGATATATATGTATATATGCTTTGCGAAAATTAGTATTGTGGTTAGGATCAAGTTTCTGATCTGTTACCGGATTAATTTTCCAGTTCTGCTGATTAAATATATCGTTTATATATTTGTGTAAAACTTTGTTTTTGGTTTAAAAATCAAGATTTGATCTATTTACAATTAAAGTTTCCAGTTTTCTGTTTATATATTATTTATATATATATATTAACTGCGTGAAACTTTGTTTTTGGTCAAAGGTCAAAGTTTATGACTTTTAACCAATTAAAGTTTCCAGATTATCTGTTTTTATTATTTATACATTTATTATTTGAGAAACTTTGGTTTATGGTAAAAGGTCAAAGTTTTGACTTTTAACCGGATAAAGTTTCTAGTTTACATGCTTTATATATATATATTTGTATAAATTGTACGTGAAACTTGTGGTTATTTAAAAGTTCAAAGTTCTTGAATTTTAAAATCAAGTTTCCGGCTTTATTATTATTTATTTAATAATAATTGATGTTTAACCTTGTGGTATTTTTTGTTTATTATCCAGTTTGTGATTTTTAACAAAATGCCCAGTTTCAGGCCCAGTTTGAGGTGCAGGTTATGTTGGAATCTGCCCGGTTTTATATATATGTATGGTGGTTTATAATGCGTGTATTATTATTTAATTATTAGTATGTGATTTGTTGAATATTACTTTTAAGCCAAACGCCTTAAACCTAGTGGATCAAGTTTGTGGTTGTTTACTTTATTGTTTGTGGATTGGTTTACATTTATTTTTATCTGGTGTGGGCAGGCCTGCGTGCCAGTTACAACCCCTATTCAATTATGTAAAAGTACTAGATTTAGCGGGCCTGCGTGCCTTTGAATTACTATGCAATAGGGCATTAGTTTCTATCAAAATTGTAATAGGTTAGTTTCATATTTGTAAATGTAATTTTTGGAGCCAATCAAGACAAGGATCAAGACGAAGGAGAGAGGACGCCATGGATGCCGGAGCCAGTGGGAGCATCAACATCAGATTCATGCCTTGTGTGTTGTTTATGATCCACTTTAGGGTTTTACCACATGGGTACCTTTTTTAAAGTACCAGTGATGATCAATGGCGTTATGTGTTTTGGCTTATTACTATTATTAGTAATTGCGTGGTTGTGATTTAATTATATAGTGCACGCATGTCATTAAAAACCATATACATATATAAAGGATATTTTTTAAGCTGAAAAGTTTTTTTTCACTTAAAAAAGGTTATAAGTTTTACAAGTTTTGTAAAACGGTTAAAACTGGCAACGTGTTTTTGAAATAAGTTAACCCTTTCAAAATCTTAGACCAGTAGTGCTACCCATCTAATGGTACACCTTTCTTGCTCCCAGTACTTCGGCGTGTTGTCGTGCCCAAACCGTGCACACCGGGGTTCAAACCCTAAGTGGGGAGGGGGTGAAAGACTTTGCGATTCCCTGATGTGACGGGCCAAAGTTCACCCCGTCTTAGATGGTGAGGTCTATTTTGGCGATTCCCTAATGTGACGGGCCCAAAGTGCACTTAGGAGGACTAAATATGTACGAATTATTGTTTCATTCGATGTCCCAAGGATATAGGAATTGTGTTTTGGTTTAAACACGATCGGTATGGTTTATACCCACCAGAAATAACACGGGGTTGGTGTTGTCATGCCCAAACCGTACACTGGCACGTGTCAAATATGGATCCTATTCTAAAATATATTTATTTAAAGGGTTATAAATTATTTTAGAGGAATTATATTACTGAAATGTTTATTTCTTGCTTTTTCTATAGATGTCAATAATATTTGTTATACCGTTTATACACCCGAGGAGTCTCTTAGCCTTATCATGATCAAGTGGAAGCTTTCAGGTCCAAACTTTATGGTTTGGAAGTTGCACTTTAGGAATATCCTAAGAGTGCATGGAAGGCTGTACACAGTAGACAAACCTCCTCCAACACGACTTGACTATTCTGCTTAGGATGGTGAATATGATACATATTATAAGTATCTGTCTGATGAATCTTACGTCATGTCAATTTTGATACTCTCCACAGAGTCTGAGTATTCGGATGAACTCGAGAATAACTTGGTTTTTGAGGTCGTGCAGGGCTTAGAGGAGCGTTTCAAGGATAGTGAACGCTATGGACGCTTTCTACTCATGAAGGATATTCTTTCACAAGGGATGAAAGAAGACCAGTTATTGAGCAATCATCTCATTAACATGAGAAGGCTGTTTGATTGCTTAAGGATTATGGGATCACAAGTTACTGAGCATGTACTTGTGATGATCTTGGTCGGTACCCTAACTGACCGCTATAAGGCAGTGGTAGTGGACAAGTTTGGTGAACCAGATACAACAGTTATTGGTATGCACGAGTTCACCTGGACCCCTTTGATGCAACAGTAGTTGAGTCAATGGAGGAAGACAACTGGATTGATGAGCTACTAGATGTTTGTTGCCCAGTTTGCGGTAGCAAGGATATTTGCAAGCACTCACTCGACATTGATCAGTTGGACGTCAATTCTACCGACGAGTCAGGTATCTTTATGATAGATTTCTTAGTTACTTCATTTGAATCATGGGTACTCGATACCGGATGTGGTCATCACATTTGCAATCATTTGCAGGGATTCAAGAGAAGTAAGAAACTAAGGAAGGGGGACATGGACCTACGGGCAGGCGAAGGCTTCATCATTGGTACTGAAGGTGTAGGAACCTATTGTCTCAGGCTACCTTCAGGATTAATCATAGAACTAGAGAATTGTTTTTACGTTCCTAGATTAATTAAAAATGTAATCTCATACGATTTATTAATAGACAGTGGTTTTAACTATCAGTCTGTAGGTAAAACAATTTTGTCCTTTAAAGATGATTTATTCTATTTTGAATCAAGTTCACAAAATGGTCTATATATGATAAATCTAGAAGATGACAAGGAAATCTATCATTTAAGCAAGAGTCAAAGGACACTTTGAACGAGACTTACCTTTGGCATTGTCGGCTTGGAAACATCATTGGTCTTGAATCGATTGACAATGCGAATCTTGTTTATCCAGCAAGATGACAAAGAAACCTTTCGACAGTTTGAATGAAAGGTCAAAGGAACTGCTAGGAATTATACACACAGATGTGTGTGGTTCTTTCAGTCAGGAAGCCAGGGGAGGATACTGGTACTTCATTACCTTTACTGACGACTTCAGTTGGTATGGTTATGTGTATCTAATGAGACACAAGTCTGAAAGTTTTGATTTCTTCAAACAATTTCAGAATGAAGTACAGAACCAGCTTGATAAGAAGATAAATCTGCTTCCGTCTGACCGGGATGGTGAATATCTGAGTCAAGAGTTTGACAATCATCTAAAGGAATGTAGGATTGTTTCACAACTCACACATCCGTATTCGCCACAGTGGAATGGTGTATCGGAAAGGAAGAATAGAACCTTGCTTGACATGGTTCGATCTATGATGAGTCAAACTAGTCTACCAATGTCGTTCTGGGGTCATTCACTCGAAACGGCTGCTTATATGCTGAACCGAGTTCTAACTAAGTCTGTGGAAAAAGGAAAGACACCGTTCGAGTATGGACGGGGAAAAGCCCAAACTGTCTTTCATTAAGATTTGGGGTTGTGAGGCGTTCGTTAAACGACCGTTCTCGGATAAACTCAAACCCAAATCAGATAAGTGTATCTTCGTGGGTTATCCCGATGAGAACAAAGTTTTTGTTGCTCGGTCAGGGACATTTCTAGAGGATAAGTTTCTAAGTTCAAAAACTTCTAGAAAAGAAATGGATCTTCAAGAAATTGAAGAGAATGAAGGTATGCCTCCTCCACTAGTGGAACCCGTAAATCAAGAAAGAGTTGTTGAATCCCAACCCGAGTCTGCGGATGAGGAAGAAGTGGAAACACATGACCTTCGCAGGTCCAGTAGGATTCGGACTGAGACGGATAGATATCTAGGATTCTAATCGCTCCGGAAGAAGGGGATCTTTATAAGCCCACATCCTACGGGGATGCTATGTCGGGCAGTGAGTCTGAGAAATGGCTAGATGCCATGAAGGCAGAGATGCAATCCATGTATGACAACCAAGTTTGGGAGTTAGTAGACTTGCCACAGCACAGTAGAGCTGTTGGGTGCAAGTGGGTCTTCAAGAAGAAGACTGACATAGAAGAAAATGTGCATACTGTTAAAGCTAGGCTTGTTGCAAAAGGTTATAATCAAACTCATGGTATTGATTATGATGAAACCTTTTCGCCAGTGGCCATGCCTAAGTCAATTAGGATTCTTATGGCCATATCTGCATAGTTCAGTTATGAGATATGGAAAATGGATGTCAAAACCGCTTTACTTAACGGGAAACTAACAGAGGATGTGTATATGACACAACCTGACGGTTTTAAGGATTCCAAGAATCCAGGTAAAGTATGAAAGTTGCTAAAATCCATTTATGGATTAAAGCAAGCATCTAGGGGCTGGAACTTGCACTTTGATGAGCGCATCAAGGAGTTTGGTTTTACCAAAAGCAAGTTTGAGTCATGTGTTTACACGAAGTTCAGTGGGAGCATAGCAATCTTCCTGCTCCTGTATGTGGATGACATACTGATCATAGGAAATGATGTACCATCATTACAAGGAGTAAAATCCTAGTTAGGTAAATGTTTCCAGATGAAGGACCTAGGAGAAGCCGCATATATACTTGTTATTAAGATCTCTAGAGATAGATCTAGGCGGCTGATCGGACTTAGTCAGAGTACATACATAGATAAAGTGTTGAAACGCTTTAAGATTGAAGATTCCAAAAAAGGATTCATCCCTATGAGATCTGGTATACCATTGAGCAAGGCTCAATGCCCTACTTCTCCAGAGTAGCAGAAGAGGATGAAATCAGTTCCCTATGCTTCGGCAGTGAGATCGATTATGTATGCCATGTTATGTACTAGGCCCGATGTTGCTTACTCCATAAACCTTACGAGTAGGTGCCAGCAAAATCCGGGTGAACCCTATTGGGTGGCTGTCAAGAACATTCTCAAGTATTTGAGAAAGACAAAATATATGTTCTTGGTCTTTGGTGGAAGCACGGATAAAATCAGTGTTACTGGTTACACAGATGCGAGCTTCCAGACAGACAGAGATGACTTTAAGTCGCAGTCAGGGTTTGTTTTTACCTTAAACGGTGGAGCTGTATCTTGGAAAAGCCAGAAGCAAGATACTTTAGCAGATTTAACTACAGAGGTTGAGTACATTGCGGCAAGTGATGCTGCAAAGGAAGCGGGTTGTGCGCAAAATTATATCTCGGATCTTAGAGTGGTTGTGAGTATCTCTAGACCGATTGATATATTCTGTGATAATATGGGAGCTTTGGCGCAAGCGAAAGAACCAAGAGATCACCAGCGGACCAGGCACGTACTTAGAAAGTATTACATCATCCGAGAGATTATAGGAAGGGGAGATGTGAAGATATGCAAGATACCAATAGAGGACAACGTTGCTGATCCGTTGACCAAGGCGCTAGCAAGAGAAAACCATGAGAGATATGCTAGTTCCATAGGAATGCAGTATACGGGACCTAGCACTTAGTTTTTCAGTATTTAGTTAAAATTGTATGGATTGAGATTTAAACTTTATGATTATGTATTAAACATGTCTGCGTGATGGAAATAGGAGGTTTAATATAATCTTTAAATATCTCCATACTTTTAGCATATTTATTCATCCGTGATATACATACCTTTATATATCAAAATTACTCCGTAGCTACCTAATGCGGTGGGAGCCACATTAGGGTGATACTAACGCTATTATAAATTCTTGTTGGTTTATTCGGGTAGAGAATAACAGTGCAAGTTATGTGAGCAAGTATTTATAGATATTTTTCAGGGTTACAAATATTGGAGGTGACCGGCATCAGTCTAACTTCATGGAGCCAATGAAATGAGCTAGCTTGTCCTTATACCTGAGATGTTTGGTTTGGGGCACGAGGACTTCTGTGCTTTGGAACGTTCTAACACTACGCCATAACTTGGTAGTAATAACGGACGTATCTGGGTGCAGCGGAAGACGTGTGCTCAAATGCAAGCAGTCAAGATGGGATTTGCACATTCTCTTGAAGAGAGGAGATATTCTAGGGCCCCTTGACGGTTGAGACTAAATGAAATGTGTGGCCACGCTCGGATAGAATGATGGACATCATTTGGTAACTCTGTAACTGCAGTTAGTCGAAATCAGAAGTCAAAAAACATAATTTGGATTTTTAGAATAGATCACGTGCTCCATGTCTGAAATCCATATTACGGGATATCGTGATGCGAAAGGAAAAGCCGGGTAGTCTAAGTTGGTGATTACAGAATCTCTGGACATAAGAGAACTTATAGTCGTGCTTAACCTAAGTGTCTGGCTGGGGATCTCCTTAGGCATGTGATGGACAAGGGAGAGTAACTATCGTGCACAAGTGGGAGTCTGAAAGGATTGTGTGCAGGGATAGTGTACACATGTCATCACATCCATGGACACTATGAGTCACAAAAGAGTCACACAGCTGCACACCCAAATAATGTACTAGGAAGCAATATATTGTGTGTAAGGATTATAATTAACAGTTGTTTAATTATAAGAAAAGAGAGAAATAATAAATAGATATTTATTATTGGAAAAAGGGAATATTAAATATTAGTTAAATATTTAATAAAAAAAGTTTGGTTGGAAAAATATCAATTAATAGGTGATTAAAAATATTAACTAAACTTGAGGGGTCGTTTTATCTAAATGATCAAAGTTGTTGATCAAACGGACCGGGCTTAAGGTCCATGGGCTTAATCCATTTAAATGACTATTTAAATGAGATTAACCCAAGATTTCTAATTAATCCTCATAATTAACAAAAGCCACACAAAAAGACAAAACACTCTCTCCCTCTCTTACTCTCTTTCTCGGCCTAACACCTACCACCACCAACCGGTGGTTTATGGCGGTTAACGGCAGCCCCCTTCGACGGATGACGGCAGCGCCCTGTGGCGGCTCATTTCCGACGTTTGATCCCTAGGGCCGAGGCATCCCCTTGTGGCGGCAGTTCCTCTCGGCGGCGAAAGGGTAGCGCCAAAAGCCGGCGACTTTTGGCGGATTATGTTGGGTTTACTAGAACACAGCGGAAGCAACAGAACAACAAGCAAAGCCATGGTACAAGAATGCAATGCATAAAACCCAAAAGAGGACCAAGCTCTATCATAGTATTTGCAACATGAAAAAGGAAGAAAAAGGACAATATACCTTTCTCCTTAGCTCCAGCAATCTGTAGAAGAGGTTGGTGTTGACTAGAAAGCAAAATAGCTTCCCTCTACTGCAAGTCTACCCCGGGTTTTGACAATCCTCAACTACTAGCTAGCTTGTGTGGACTTCAAAGCCTTGAATCCACACAAGAACATCAATATCCCTCACTTTTCTAGACAAAATCCCACATACACTCTAAAATGAAGCTTGAAGCTCAAAGTGTGTGTGAGAGAACCATTTCACTTGAGAGAGAAAGTTAGAAAGGAGAGAATGAGAATAATCTGGTAAAGAAGCATTAAAAACACCCCTTCAATTGCCCAAAGCAAGGCCTCCCATTGGTCTAAAAAGGAGGTGGAGACAAAAGTTGCATGCAGTCTGACACATTTCCGCGCCGCGTTCCCGTAAGGTTCCGCGCCGCGGACAATCCGCGTTGCGTACCCTAACAAGCACCGCGTCGCGTAATCTCCTGCACACCAACTTCTCCACTTTGACACTTCTAGTCCCTTAACTTTCATTGCTGTCAGGATTGATCCCCGGTGTGTGACCCAATAGGCCCACACTTTATTGGCAGTGATCCTAATGGCGTACGTGCGTCAGTGGGCATACTTTAACAGACTCCCACTTGCACATGACACACCGTACCCATAAACCACAGACAAAGAGCGGCCTCTAGTAAGGCATCTCTGCCCCCAACAAGCATGGGTTTTGTCATCAAGAACAAAAACCAAATCCAGAATCAAATACGGAATGGTCCTATAGATAAGTGATCATTCATCCCTTTGTTCGCGATATCCTTGTGAACACGCGACATGGTTAAATGTCAATCTCCAGATCGTTCACGATTATGTTTCTCGATCTCGATTGATGGTGACCCAAAATCTAGTTGCAATCGATCAAATATCAACGCAACTTGAGCATGGCTATGCATTTTACGTCAGCGCTCAATCATCGAGGGTCCCATGGATATCTCTCTAAGACTACAGGAACAAATCCCTTTGACTACATTGCTCCGCCACATACACCATACTTTACCTAAAAGATCCCTTTATAACAGCCAGTTACGAACTGCGTTTGAAAGCAATCAAAGCAAAGCAGATCCATGTTTTGGAACACATGTATCTCCAGTCTAAGGACAAAATGATATTATCATCCTGATTTACTCGTGACAGAAACCATGAAGTAAGTTCAGGTGCGGGTCGTCCAGTCACTTGACCATTGCAAGCACAGGCGAAGTGTTGCGTCTCTTTTATGTAATCCATTATTAGATAGCGACCAACTACTTCCCTCAGCCTTATCTCAAACTTCCTTCCCGTGAAGAATGACCGACTGTGGACATTTAGAATGAAAAGAGCATTCTGGGAAGTGTTAAACATGCTAAGATGGAACACAGTAAGGATTCATAAAATATCCGCCCTCGGTGCAGTATTAAATCACATTTAATAATCAATATAGTATGAATTACAATACTGCTTAATGTTCCCCAAGATAATATATATCAACCATATAACTAAAACAAACTCAAGTCTTGTTCACCTAGGCCTAGTATGTTAAACATCACTAGCCCTTGACAACAGCTTAGTTAACGGATCTGCCATAAAGCCATCTGTGTGAACCTTGCTAGTAACCACATCTCTACCTCAACCATCACTCATATAGTATGCGTTGGTCAGACTATGTCACTTCCATCAAGCTATCGTATCTTCATTGTTTCAGAAGAACACAATAAGGTAAATGATACTCTAGACTTTGGTTCTTATAGTAAAGCCATCCTACCCTCATGGTCTCAGAAGAACCCAATAGGGTCAGTGATGCTTCAAGAATTATTTTGATCAACAACACCATATTTTGTAGGATCATGAACTCCGATTGAGATCGGCAGTTATCCCATTCTATTCAGAAGCTAACACTAAAGTTACAACTTACTCATGCTTCTTTTACAATAGAGTATCAAGAACATATCTTAAATATTTCTTGATCTCCTAAAACAGTTTTGTATATTCTATAGTCGTTATGGATGCATAATTCCTTACTTTATCTCTTGAACAATATAAGGTAAGGACATTATCTCCATTACGTTGCAAATATAGAATTACAACAATGCTCCCACTAGCCCTGACATTTATTCACGTTTCTTCCTTGCTTATTGAAAACTCAAACAATTGATTTTCATATCAAAGCAAAGATTGTAACTTTGAGATGCTTATTCAAGTCCACCATGGGACTCCTTTTGCTTGTAGACTTTACAAGGATACACTTAATGTAACAGACCATCGGACAGTGTTATGAGCACTTCCTCAAAGAATTCCTATTAAGGAATGTGGTATTTGCATTAAGTTGTCACAACCATGAAAAGGCACTAAAATCACAAGTGTCTGAGTTTACTTCAACATAACCACCGGTAGAGAATTTCTAGATGATACCCTCCTCATGGTCAATCATCGTAAAACTATCTCCTACTAGTCGGTATTTGAAGTTCTCTTCAAACTCAATACTCGACATAACCACTAAGAGAAAGTCATCATATGATACCTTCCACATGGTCAATCATAGATCATTCCTATCAGTCGGTATTCAAAGTTGTAAACTTATCCATGTTGGTCTCTTTCAACAAAGAACTATTTTTACCCTTCGAGTTTCAACCCAAGGGTTGGAATTACCAAGTCCAATACTTGAATATCCCTTATGCATCGCATCTCATTTTCCTCGCCTCTTTCTTTCTAGCGGACTCTAGGCCCACTCTTGTTTTGGTAGTTTGATGTAAACATCATTAAGTCGTCTCCCTTAGATATAAAGCTATATCTTTCTGGCCTTATGACAACTATTACCAAGTTTAAAGAGGTAATGATTTAATGTCAGGTGCTCCAGCATAGCCATGCTGAGCTTCAATCACAATTGATTGCTAGTGCCAACATCAGGTTCTTCCATTCAAGGTAAACTTTACTTCTACTGGCACCCATAGATATTTGAAACCTTTTCCTTTTGAACAACAATACCTTTTGTTCAAATATCTCATGGCCACAGCAGTATACCTAATGGAGTAGCACCTCTAGATTCCATGGTCCTCCAACTCATCCTAAACTCAGGTTGAGGAATTTGGACTTTGTGATGGACTAGCAAAGACATACTTTCTAGTATCATCATCTAAGGTGCATACTTAACCATCTTTGTTGGTTTGGCTTTTGGAACATTTCCTGCCACTCTCAAAGTACTCCCTAAACAATAGGGTACTTTGGTTAAACCCATCATAATCGGACCATAACTAGAATGTCTGGTTCCTCCACTTAGCGACCATATATAACAATATGTCCTAGGAGGTATGAATTATGAAACAAAACCATAATTCTTATGATGGATACAAAACTCAGAACTACATCCTCAACATCTCTATTAGATTTGAGTATTATAGTCTTATGCCCTCTTAATCATGTACTTTGTCGCGGATGTGTCTTGAACACCTCTCAAGGCTTCAAACGAGTGTCTAACAAATTAAACATGATCATCCTTTTACCTTCACTAGTAAGGTAACAAAGTATCTATTGTTACTCCTTCGGTTTTGCTTGAACGGTCTACACACAAAAGTGTGAACGAAATCCAACAAGCCTTCATTCCTCTCACAAGTGAAGGATGTTTGAGTCATTCTACCCTAATAAATAAGATTTGCAATCTACAATTGATCCTAGATCAAAAGATCCAAGTTCCTAACCACATGGAGCTTGGTGATGCAAGTCTTATTTATACGGTTAGATTGACTTTAGCAATAAGAGTAACATGTACAAATCATTCACGATCAATCTATTACTTCATAAGAAAATGCTTATAATAAATGCCACAACATGGATAAATTTTCAAATAAGCCACCAAATACATAATTCATAGAAGGTTTATCCATCGTTATCAAAGGCACAGAAGATACATCGTTTCTAGCCACGCAGGGCGTAAAACATAGATCTAACAAAGTAATAGACTAGCTGGAAGGAGTGGCAAGATCCCAACTTCCAATCCTTTTCAAATAGGGACAACCATCTTGTTTCCCGTATGAAGTCCAACTCTCTACATCTTCTACTTCTCTCTAACACCTGCACTTTGCAAGAAACAAAATTGTGACAAACGTGAGTGTTGTGGCTAGTAACCAAAACTTTCCCACAGAAGTAGATTAATAGTAGAGTTTGATCATGAATGTACCTTAAGCTTTGGAGCCAATATTTCTCATCTTGTGCATCCTTAGCTCATTAAGGCACTTAGGGCAGGCGTGGCGGCGCCAATTTCCATTCTTTCCACAAAAGTAGCAAACTTCCCCATTTGGAGTCTCATCTTGAGGCGCAATCTCATTGCCCTTCGACTCCATGAACATGGTGAGCTTAGTAGAACCAAGCTTCCCATTTGAGGTAGCTCGCTTTCTGGTAGCCTTAGTAAGAGTGGACGAGGTGAGCTTACTTTTGGCCATGTTAGACTCAAGAGTCTTCAGCATGCCATGAAGCTCCATTAAGGATTTATCCATACCATACATGTGATAATTCATAATGAATTGCTCATATGATGGTGGGAGTGATCGGAGAACAATATCTACCACCATTTCCCTTTCAATGGTAAATCCTATCCTCTCCAAGCATTCCACAAGAGCTTTCATCTTAAGCACGTGAATGCTTACACTTTCACCATCCTGCATCCTGCATCCTACAACCAAGTAGTTCATTTAAACACCCATACCGTTCTTGCCTTGCTTGTTGTTGGAACATGTCCTTCATCTCAAGCATCATCTCATATGCATTTAGATACTCTAACTGCCTTTGCAAGTTGGGGATCATCATGCTTAACATGAGACAAGACCTCGTTGGTGTCCTTGACGCGTTTTTCATACGCATCAAGAATGGTCCTACTTGCGTTGGTAGCAGGGGCTTCCGGAAGGGGTTCCTCAATGGTGTGTAACTTGTCTTCGTGTCGTAGGACAATGAGCAATTGCCTAGACCAATCCATAAAGTTACTTCCATCGAGTTTCTCCTTCTCAAGAAACGTACGTAACATGAAGTTGGTGTTGTTGATGCTAGTCGACGTCATCTATGAAAGCAGAGTAGTTTTAGTTAGTTGATTGAAATCCTCATTAAAATAATTACCCCATGTGTTTAAGAAAACAACTATTTTAACAAGGGCTAAGAACCTTATTTCACATTGCACCGTGACGGGTTTTCCACGGATCACGTGGCAAAGCTATTTAGGCTGGCAACCATTGACCGATTGCAATCCATTATTGCAACTCTTAGTTCCTTGCGGGATCCTACGTGACAACCATTGTGCCAAGTTTGGCATGTTTGATCCCTCCACACCGATTCTCAATTAATATTTTGCATAACTCGGCTAGAGCTCAACAATCATCCAAAATATTACATTGAAACCGTAAATCAACCATCAAGATACACGGTGGTACTCTCGCCGAAAATCGACTTGGCTAGAGCTCGACAATTGACCTTGCGAGTTTCCACACACACCTTCCACACAGCTCATGCAAAGGCTAACTCGGCTAGAGCTCGACAATCAACCTTTACATGGCTAGATTCGGGTGGTGTCATCTTATGGCTGGTGTGCGATTTACATTTTAAAAAACAGGATTTTGTTTTCCGGTTAAAAAACCATTTTGAGAATGATTAACAAAAAGTGACAATAACCAAATGTTCTCACTAATCGGAAACTAAACCATCGTTAAATCCGTTTGTTAATCGAGTGTGCGCGCGAGAGTTGTTAAACCATCTTTAAAACTCCTGGGTTTTATTATTTACAAAAACTGTCTAGCAAGCAATAGTCCTACAACTCATGCAAAACAATATAATAAAACCATCACACGCATACAACAAATTGGTAACCATGCCCCTAAAACCTATGCGTTTTCCCGTGAGCCACTACGGGAAAACTAAGTCATCTAAGGACCAAAAGCCTTGACTTCGGATGTGCTCCCACTAAACCCGCTACCTCCATTGGGCCTCTCGGATTCTTGTTCGCCAAGACGTCACTCCATTGACTCCCGATGGTTGCTCCATATTACAATTACATAGAAAAAGAAATAAATGGCATGTAAGCCACAATTCCTAACTTCTAGTACTATTACATAATATGGAATATTTAAATGGCATGCAAGCCACATATACAAAAATGATATACCAAATAAATAAATTTAATTATTACAAACCATGTGACTTAAAGTCACCAAATGAATGAATAATTAAAATACAACCAAACATCCACAAGGTCTAGGGCATATCTATGGTTACCAATACCACAAGAACAACAAACAAGTTCAGTAATGAATAACAACATGGTGTGCCACACAAAACCATGTAAACTTATATATAATGATTAATATTTTTACAAAAACACTCAAGGCACTAAAAATCCCATGTACTTATGCATTAGTAACACCAAACCATTTTTGATGAAACATATTCATAAATACATAATGTAAGTATATGCAATTACCATTTTCATGCCAAAATAATAATCCACATATAAATACACCAACCATTATACAAGGCAACTTCGAAAAACCAAAATTTTAATTTCTGGACAAAAAATTCTAGAAACCAAAATTTAGTGCCAAAAACCCAAAAATAATTTTCTTTTTAAAAAAGTCAAAAACTGATTCTGCCCACGCAAGTACCGCGCCGCGTACCACCACGGGGTCCGTGCCGTGGAGACACCCTGAACAAAAAGCAAAATGTAGTCCCGTCACTTTCCGCGCCGCGTACCAAGACCAGGTCCGTGCCGCGGAAACCTACTCGACAGAAAACAAAAAAAAATTTATTTTCGGGTTTTTCAGGCCACCATGTATAAATACAGTATAGAGGTGGCTCTGATACCACTATTGGGTTTACTAGAACATAGCGGAAGCAACAGAACAACAAGCAAAGCCATGGTACAAGCATGCAATGCATAAAACCCAAATGAGGACCAAGCTCTATCACTAGTATTTGCAACATGAAAAAGGAAGAAAAAGGACAATATACCTTTCTCCTTAGCTCCAACAATCTGTAGAGGAGGTCGATGTTGACTAGAAAGCAAAATAGCTTCCCTCTACTGCAAGTCCACCCCGGGTTTTGACAATCCTCAACTACTAGCTAGCTTGTGTGGACTTCAAAGCCTTGAATCCACACAAGAACAGCAATATCCCTCACTTTTCTGGACAAAATCCCACATACACTCTAAAATGAAGCTTGAAGCTCAAAGTGTGTGTGAGAGAACCATTTCACTTGAGAGAGAAAGTTAGAAAGGAGAGAATGAGAATAATCTGGTAAAGAAGCATTAAAAACGTCCCTTCAATTGCCCAAGGCCAGCCTGCAAAAATTGAGGCCTCACATTGGTCTAAAAAGGAGGTGGAGACAAAAGTTGCATGCAGTCTGACACATTTCCGCGCCGCGTTCCCGTAAGGTTCCACGCCGCGGAACATCCGCGTCGCGTACCCTAACAAGCACCGCGTCGCGTAATCTCCTGCACACCAACTTCTCCACTTTTACACTTCTAGTCCCTCAACTTTCATTGCTGTCAGGATTGATCCCCGGTGTGTGACCCAATAGGCCCACACTTTATTGGCAGTGATCCTAATGGCGTACGTGCGTCAGTGGAATACTCCAATAGATTACACACATGCGGGACCTTTTGCTCTCGGGTATTGTTTGGTAGGTGGTCTAGCAGCCAGTTCAAGGGTGCAGTAGCTGTGCATCCCCCTTCAGCAGTTTTAGGGTATATTTTTTCTGTCTTTTAGAAATAATTGATTTTAAATCTGTATGTTGCATGATATATCTGTTTTATGATTTAGGTATTGTTTCCCCACCTGATCCAGTTGTGATCCTGGGAACGGGATTTCACAAGTATTGTTTTTATTTCGATGTGCATTTTTGTACCCTGTATTGTGATAATGTAATATATAAAACTTTATAAAACAAACTGTTTTATAATGGGTATACTTTAGGCTTTTCCCTTTGTATCTCGATATTTCGATTATGAGTGTGAGCATGGTAAGAGTCAGCTCTTGAACACTCAGAACTTTTCTTGACTATCCGATTTTTACTACATGATAAACGAAAAAGAACAAATTAGTTGTTTGGGCATGGACACATACTTCATCAATCTAGATTAGTCAAGGGCCTAGAAATATCTTTCATGAAAGGAGTTGAAAAATGTCTCTCGCATATTTGCATTTGGCAACACGGTTCCCGCTGGCATCAGACATGCCCCGTATGGCTACCTTATTATGGCGTAATGTTAAGACGTTCCAAATAACCAGAAGTCCCAACATCACAAACCATATATCTTAGGCTTGAGGACATGCTATGTGATGAATACCTTTGACTCGGACCAAGCGGTATTCTTCATGGTGGTTCTATCCCGTATTCACTCCCCTGGTGAATATCCGTCAATCCTTTGCCTACAGCCTTGTAGTTATCTTCATAACTATGAATTTCCACCAAGGATTACCATGACGTTTCAACCTTATCGAGGTTCCAACCAAGATAAGTAGTCACGGAATTAAATTTTGAATAAAAAACTTTTATTCATGGGTATTACCAAAACATGCAAAATTGTGAATATAATTCACCCTAGAATAAAGTACATAATTAATTCTAATCCATCGTCTCAATTCATGGTGTCTATTTGTGTTAGTATATTGGTTTCAAGTGTAACTTATCATGAATAACAACTTGTAACTACAATATTACTATGAACCAAAAAAGTACTACACTAGCTAGTGCTCCAACTTGCTTTGCTAAATAAATTGTTTCCCGCAAAGCTTGAAGGCAATTCTAGTCTTTCTAATTTGATCATATTCCTTAAACTTGAAGAACTAGAATAACTCCTTCTTTCTAACTATACAAAATACTCCCGTAACTTTATTTTGTTACATTGTAGACGTATAAATACTTGTTATTCCAGGAAATAGACAAAATAATATACTTTTGTTTACATAAACCCGTAAACATTAGATATTTTGTGTTTAAACAATTATCTAATAATCTTTTTATTATTTTTAACACTTAACTACTTTGTATATAAATATTGATGACATTGAACTTTAATATATAATTATCACATTGTCGGATTATTCCTACCACTAGGACCAGTTTTAATCCTTCAAAAATCCCGTGATTTGAATTATATATGTTCTTAAAGCTCAAAAAACTAATAACCAATGTGTTGTCTGAATACTTATTAGATTCTACGTGACCTATTTATTCTTGTTAATTAATGCTTGATAACTTGGCGTAGGTCGATTTCACCCATTGAATATTATAAAAACATAGCATTACTTAAAATACACTATTGACTTTTTCTGTAACATCCTAAATTCGGGCCTAGTTTGTTCCATGAGTATTTTATATTTTCTTATGTGTTTATTTTAAAAGCATGCTTATATGGTATCATTAGATTCTTTTTTAAATAAGGATTTCAAATATTACTTCGTTAGTAATTAATTATTTGATATCGACCGTTAAATGACAAACTTTATGTTCGAACGTAGCATTTTAAATATTGTGCGTGTGTGAGGTCCTTATGGTAGCCGAATTGTGAGGTATAATAACCTTTATGCCTAAGTTTTGCATACTGTGTGTGTGTGTGTGTGTGTGTTTCTATGGTGTTTTGAGAGAACAACTACAAGAACTTGCTACTTGGAATTCTCCATCTTGATTCTAAGGGTTCGATAAATTCTAATCAAGATAGTTTGATGATCTTGGTTACTAATAACATGATTATGAAATGTTACCATGCCAACAATTATAAAAGTCATCATGTTCATATTCATGAAGAACTTAAAAATTAGAGCTCATAAGTTTGAAGACTTTAGAGTGTTTAAATGGTTTTTGAATCATGCCAACATGTTTATTGATGTTTCTTGATGTTTTGTTAGGTGTTTGAGTTTAAAATCAGGATTTAAAGTCTGTATGTTAGAAATCAAATAATTTGAATTAAGGTGCTGATTCTGTTGGTCCCTTGGTGAGAATAACAACAAGCAACAATATGTAGAATGGGGGGTTGAATACACTTTCTGCGGAAATTGAACAAATCAAATAAAAGTGTTACACATAGTAAATCAAACCACAATTAGTCAAATGCTTTTATTAATATGAAGATGATTACAGTGCTTTGAATAAGAAGATGATTACAATGACTATCAAGTAAGCAACTCTTGATATATAATCACCTAATATAAATCTCTCAATCTCTCAAACTTAGCTATCTATAATCAACATATGATTATAGATACTGACGACTCTCTAACCAGGATTTACATATATTAAATCAACATATGATTACTTACCAATATCACAACTGATGTGATTAATTCGAACACACAAATATCTTTGGCAATCTGTGAGTATCTTGATCACGTTGAACTTACAAACACTGAATCAAGATTCGTAACACATATGGTGAGGTGAGGTTTTGGCTCTGTAGTCGATTCTCAGAATTGTTCTGAGTCTTAGTCGTACCTCTAAACTTATCAGGAGATAAGTATTTATAATCTTGTTCTACGGTTCCTAACAAACTAAGACTAATCCTAATTTGCGAACTAACTACCGGATGACTCGGAATCTTGAATCTTGAATCTTCTTATCTTGAGTCTTCAATATTCAGTCTTGATTCTGGAGTTTTCTTATCCTTTCCGTAGATTTAGAGAGAGATAAAGATGAATTTAAAACCTATTTAAATTATCTTTAAACTGACTTCTTACTCGGGCTGAGTTACTCACCTTGAAACTCATCAAGCTGAGTTATTCGAGAACACACTCGAAAACAAACATGAATTAACACGTATATTAATAAAATCATCCTTAGAAGTCTAACTAGTTAACTAAAACATATTTAGTAACTCTGTCGAGCTGACTCTGCTTTTGAGCTGAGTCACTCAGCTTGAAACACATCAAGCTGAATACTCGATATATACCTCATGTGACATACACAGATTACTAAACACATTAATAACCTAACTAAGGTACAGTATAAACTGGTCGAACATATGCTCAGTTTATACTCAGCTCAGTCTGAAACACTTTAAGTATTCAGTCTGACTAAGCTTCATAATTCTGTTTAAGTTATATGTAGAACTCATCATACAAACTTAAGTTTGTCTCATCAAATCTAAACTGATGAGATCATTTTCCAAGAAACTCCCCCTATTTGATGATGACAAAACCATCAAACAGTTCTTAAGTTTGTTTAACAGAATTATGTTTTAAATCTTAAACTTATCATGATTTTCTATTTGAACTAATCAAATGTTAATTGAACACATCAATTCTAAATTGAACTTATCAATTATAAGTGGAACACACCAACTCTTAGTTGAACATATCAACTAATTACATTAATGAATAAGAACTTATCAGTTATTCATTTTGCTAAACTTATCAGACTTATACATATGAACACATCATAACACAGTTGAACATATCAAACTCTATATTTGTATTAATTGAACTAATCATAATACAAAAGTTGTTGATCACTTAGATCATGCACACATAGTGCTTACAGAAATTAGAACTAATCTAATTTACAAAAAGAACTAATCTATTGAGGATGCAGCTCTTCAAATTCCTTTATCTCCTTGTTAATCTCTTCAAGGATTTCTTGCAGATTGGGAATATATTGAAGCTGATCCTTCTGTGATCTGATCGCCCTATTTATTCTGTATCTGAACCTTGCAGTCTGTTCAGTCTTCTCAACAATTTGTCTCAGAGCGAATACTTGAGATACCCCACATGTGTAAATTGATGCATCAGCCTGGAAGCATTTTTCACCATTTCAGTCCAAGTACATAAACCCTCTCTGAGGCTTTTCTACATATGTATTTTCTTTGAATTCCATGCCTTCACGAAGTTTGAGACTGTACGAGTCTAGATTTGCTAATCCAGCTGGCTTTGTTAGCTTCTTCTTTCTAACTTTATGAAAGGAAGTAAGTAGGGTAGCTATTTTAGATCTGGGTATGATTTGTATCGCATCAGCTCTTGCGAGTAACCTCAGCAGCTCATCTTTAACTTGACTTCTTGTAGAGGACTTTTCCATTTTCTTGATAAGCACTGCTACTTGCTTCCATTCTTCATAACCCAGTCTGTGCATTTGATTCAGCTCCAGAGAAGGCGTCTCACCATTTCTCAAGACAAACTCTAGAATGATGATCCCTTGAGCTGAGTTCAACTTAAGTGATATTATTTGAGAAGAAAATAAAGTTTTTGTATAGCAATCCATTATGTTCTCCTCCTCTTGTCGCCCTTTAACCGGAGGTTCTTCTTCCTCTTCCTCTTTAGGCACTGTTGGCAGATTGAGTTTAGCTAAATCCTCATTCTGTTTTCTGATTTGCTCTGCCCATGCCCTTTCTCTTGCTTCTTTTTCACTGACTAACACAGCTTGAGCTTCCCTTTGTCTTTCTCTTAACTCATTAACAAATATCCCAAGCCGGTCAGCCTCCTCCTTTTCCATTCTCCTAACAGCCAGCAGTGAAGCTTTTTCTTGTATAGTCATTTTATCCGCAGAGTCTTCATCTAAGGCAGATGATTCACTAAGAATCATTTTCCTTCTTTTCTGTTGAGAAGGTTCTGATTCTCCTGAGCTGACTACTGCTGGTCTCTTTCCTTTAGCTTTGTCAGTCAGCTCAGTATCTTTCTCTGTTGCTTTCTCCCCCTCAATTTTATCTGCTCCCTTTGCCAGCAATAGCAAAGCTTCAGCTTCAGCTTTAGCCTCTTGAACCTTCTTCCCCTTTTTGTCATCATCAATAGGGGTTGAAGGTCTTTGTTGATGTAGAGCAGCAATGGAAGACCTTAGGTTTGATACCTCAGCATCCAAAGCATCTAACCTGAGCAACATATGCTTCTTGGTCTTCTTCCTTTTTAGATAGAGGATTTCAAACTGACTCTTCAAAAATGTTAGTATAGCATCTAAGTCAGCTTGTGAAGGTTGAGACTTGGGTGCATCATCCAAGGATTGGTGTATATCCTCAGACTCTTGTGCACCAGATTTTGGACCCTGTGAATCATCTTGGTTTGAGGATGAAACATTGACAGGTCGTGCAAGAGAGTGTGATAAATGAAGAGAAGTAATAGGGCTCGAGTTGTGAATAGTATGGGTTGGTGGTTGGCTAATTGGTTTAGAGGGGGTGATTGACCCTGGGGATTGGTCATTGATTCAATGTTACCTAAGTGTGTCTGCTTAGGCACAGTAATAGGTTCTCCCATGGCTCTAGTAAGTGTGGGTTGAGTAGTTACCACACCCTGTTTAGGCTGTTGGGTTGATATGAGCCTTGAGGTTGACATTGTACGAGAAGGCGTCTCCCCCTCAACTCCTGCCTGGGGAGGGATCAGTGTGATCTCAGCTCCAGTGATGCCTTTAGTTGTGGCACCACCTATGGCAGTTTTTCTTTGGTAGCTTTGGATATTCTCCCTAGTAGCAGTGGGCATACTAGGGGTGGCTTCAGAGTGGGATTGTAGATGGAATGAAGGTAGAGAAGATGGGTTAGACTGAGTTGGTTCCACTGCAGTCTTATCTCCAAAGGTAGATGGAGAAAAGTGAGAAGAAAGAGAAAGTGGAGAGGTCTTACCAGAGGCAACTACAGAATGGACTGGTTCAGCCTGAGCAGAGTGCTCAGCTTGAACCTCTGTATCAGCATGAGAAGCTCGCCCTTGATTTGATCCATCTGCTTCACTTTTTGATGAAGCTCCCTCAGCAACCAAGAGCATTGGACCACTTAGTCCCTATTGCTCAGGGAAGATGTCATTATTAAACATCTTTGAGCTGAGTGATGGAGTAGGAAACACATCCCATCCTGCTTCATAGAGATCTCCCAACTCAGCTTGAATTACCAAGGACACGTACCTAATGAATGGCACATGGAGGTCCATGGTGGTCTTCATAACTTGGACTTTGAGCTCGTTGAAGATGAGCTGTGCATAGTCTATACGTCTGTTGAAGAACATGTTGTATAACAGCTGCATTTCAAACCCGTTGACTTGGTCCAAGCCATCAACTTTAGTTCCCAGCGAACGTATCACTATCGAAACCATGAAGCCCCAGCCGGTTGGGAAAGTGGCCATCTTAATCACCCCTTCAGTTTGAGGGTGACCCATCTGAGGTAGAACTGACCTCGCCACTTGTCTAGTCATGGTGGGCTCGAATACATCTTGAACAGGGAGTTGAAGAAATTCCCTTAGCCGTTGAACCGTGAGGACCACTGTTTTATCTCCATTACGAACAGTGCCTGTGCTCTCTCCTCTGTTCTGGTTGAAGGTGCATGTAAACCAGAACTCCAACAGGTGTTGGGGAACAATGTTGAGTGGTGCGCCACAGAAGGCGAATGCCAGGGGGCATTTACGGATATAAGCAACCCAGATTTCATATCCTCTGCCTTGTTTCCTCTGGGGAATCGCAAGACAGGCCTGTTGATTGTTGATTTTAATCACTGGCGACCCATTGTTCTTAAACGTAGCACCTATGACCATCCGCTCACCTAGAACAAGAGTGGTACTTTCCATCGTTGAATGTTTAGATCGATGGAACAAGATTTGCACTTAGCAAAGGAAGGAAAAGGTATTTTAGTATGTGAGAAGTCTGGATTGAAAGCGTAGCTTCTCTAATACGACTGTGATCGATATATATACCTTTCCGAGGAGAGAGAAAAGTTAACGTTAGAAATTCCCCTTTTTATCCGTTACACCGTAAAATTTTGATGTAACAGTAAACGGGTAGAACGTATCATCTTCCAACGGATACTAATGTAATATAATACTATTGACTTACAATAAGATTATATGCACTGATGTATTACACTAATACCAAATTAGTATAATACGCGATTTGAGACTGACTCAAATACGCAGTATTCATGAAATAATAACACTTAGTAATTAAAACATGAGTTTGGACACACCAAGCTGAGTAAACTTATTACTCAGTTTAACTCAAGCACTCAGCTTGATTCAAGAACTCAGCTTGAGATGTTGTTGGGAAAATGATCTCATCATTTTGAATTTGATGAGACAAAGTTAAGTTTGTAAGATGAGTTCTACATATAATTTAAACAGAATTATGAAGCTTAGTCAGACTGAACACTTAGAGTGATTCAGACTGAGTATAAGCTGAATATAAGCTGAGCATATGTTGATCAGTTTATATTATACCTTAGTTTGTTTATTAATATGTTTAATAATCTGTGTATGTCACATAAGGTATATATCGAGTAATCAGCTTGATGTGTTTCAAGCTGAGTGACTCGGCTCAAAAGTAGAGTCAGCTCGACAGAGTTGCTAAATATGTTTTAGTCAACTAAGTTAGACTTCTAAGAATGAGTTTATCAATGTACGTGTTAGTTCATGTATGAATTCGGATTTGTTCTCCAAGAACTAAGCTTGATGAGTTTCAATTTGAGTAACTCAGTCCGAGTGAAGAAGTCAGTTTAAAGATAATTTAAATATGTTTTAAGTTCATCTTTATCTCTCTCTATATCTACGGCGCGGATAAGAAGACTCCAGAATCAAGATTGAAGATAGAAGATTCAAGATTCAAGATTCCGTATTATCCGAGAGTTAGTTAGCGAATTAAGTTGAGTCTTAGTTTGTTAGGAACCGTAGGCACAAGATTATAAATACTTAAATCCTGATAAGTTTAGAGGTACGACTTTGATACAAAAACAACTAAGTGTTGTAGAGCCAAACCTCACCTCACCGTATGTGTTACGAATCTTGATTACTGTTTGTCAGTTCAACGTGATCAAGAAAAATTCACAGATTGCCCAAGTGTTCGTGTGTTCGAACTATCACATCAGTTGTGAAATTGGTAAGTTGTCAATCTGTGTGAAATCCTGTTTAAAGAGTCGGCAGTATCTATAATCATAAGTTGATTATAGATAGCTAAGTTTGAGAGATTGAGAGATTTATATTAGGTGGTTATATATCAAGAGTTGCTTACTTGATAATTATTGTAATCGTCTTCTTATTCAAAGCATTGTAATCATCTTCTTAATAAAGGCATTCGATTGATTGTGGTTTGATTTACTGTGTGTAACACTTTTATTTGATTTGTTCAATTTCTACAGAAAGTGCATTCAATCCCCTTCTACACACCTGTTGGTTGTTGTTACTCTCTCATACAAGGGACCAACAACTGGTATCAGAGCAGGCTCAACGGTTTCATTAGTTGAAAGTTCTAGATTATGAGAAAGTTGACAATGTCTACAAGCAACAATTCTTCAAACTTTCCACAGATGTCTGCCAAAGGCTGTCCCATATTTTATGGATCTGACTATCCTATGTGGATGTTCAGAGACATGCTGTTCCTCAAGTTCATTGACAACCGTATGTCGGATGTTGTCACTAAAGGACCAATTATCCCCAAGATTTCTGCCACTGTCAGTGATTCATCTCCTGGCAGATCTAAAAAGGAAACATGAAAGCCTGTTGCATCATGGACTGATGAAGATTGGAAACTTTTCAATCTAGATGATAAGGCCAAAAGTGTTCTAGCGAATGCCCTGTCAAATGAAATCTTGGGCACTGTGACTGGGTGTCAAACTGCAAAAGATATATGGGATACGCTGAGTGTCACGTATGAAGGCACTGATCTGGTCAAGCAGCACAAGAAAAATCATTTGAATAGATCCTATGAAAACTTCTTTTCAAAGAAGAATGAAACCTTGTCAGATTTGTTCACAAGATTTCACTACTTCATAAATGACCTACTAAGTGTGGGTGTAAAGAAAGATGAAGCTGAACTGGTGCTGAAATTTCTGGATGTGTTACAAGAAAGGTTTAATGATGTAACTACCGCACTGAGGTCTGGAGGAACACTACACGTGTACAACCTACAGTCTATCTATGGGTTCTTGCTGAATCATGAACAGATCACTGAACACAAGAAATCTTCTCAACAACAACTGAAGGAGTCCTTGGATAAAACCGATATTGCATTAGTTGCACAGAAAAAGAAGAAGAAAAGTCCCAAGGCACTAGTTGTTGAATCTGAGACTAAGTCAGAATCTCAAGCTGACCACTCAGACTCAGACTCAAGTGATACTGATAATGTTCAGAATATCACTGAGCAAATGGCAATGTTAGCCAGACGTTTGAGAAGAGCTTAAAGGGGCAGAGGAAGATCTGACAGGGGCAAAGGAAAGAGTTCTTTTGATCCCAAGAATGATGTGTGCTTCAATTGTCAGAAAAAGAGACACATTGCTGCTGAGTGCAGATCAAAGAAGGTGGAATCAACATCAGTTGTTGATAAGAATTCTTACAGAGCTGATAAATACAAGAAGAAATATACTCAGCTCAAGAAAGGAAAGCCTGAAGACAAACCCAGTGCAAAAGGATTAATTGCTAAAACATGGGATACAGAATCATCTACATCAGATGATGATGTATGTCTGATGGCTCAAGAAGATGAAGAGATAGAAATCGATGAAGTTGATTATGGTATGTCCGAATCAATCATTGAAGATGACATGAAGGAAGCTGAGGAAAACAGCAAGCTCAGTGATTGGGATCCTACTTCCATGTATAAGGTTAGTAATTTCTACTCTTACAATGATGAAGAAAAGGGTCTTGCATTCGATTATCTGCTAAATGATTTCAAGACCAGCCTTAAGTCTCAGACTGACCTCAAAGCTGAAATAGCTAAACTTAAAGATAAGATTAAGGAAATCAATCTCTCATTGATGTTGGTAAGAAAGCACAGTGTGACCTTGAATGTCAAAGACATATTAACAAACTTCTTAGTGAAGAACTTCAGGAAGCTAAAGACAAAGCCGATCAACTCCAAAAGATCACTGATTCTTGGTGTAATTCATCAAAGCTTGCTGAACAGTGCATAAACCAACAGATACCTAAACAGGTGAAGGCTGTACTTGGAGGTGACTATCAAACAGCAGCTTATATAGCTGATGATGAGATAGCAAGTACAGATTCCGAGGAAGATAGACAACTGATTAAGTCTCAGAAGTCAGCCTCTGAGAAACGACATGATCCAAGCCTAAAATTAAATATGTTTGTGAAGGCCAAAGATCATGGTAATGAGTGCTCAACATCCAAACAACATGGTAAGTCTGTGTTGGATAGATTAGGCACTCAGCCTGTTCAAAGAACTTCAGTTATAGAAAGGCTTAATCCAAATCCTTTCAAAAGACAAAATTCTCTATCTGGCTCGGAGAGAAGTTATAAGAACAGGAAGACCACTGTAAGTCAGAGGTCAAATCACAACAATGGTAAGTCCAAAGTTGTTGATCTTGGTAAGTCCAAGAAGTTCAACAGTGGTAAGTCCAAACCTGTTGAAACTGGAGAGTCCAGTAAGTATGACAAAGGTAAGTCCAAAGTCATGGAGAAGAAGGTTGTTAGTCAATCTTCTCAGGATAACAAACAGAGACCTGACAAAGGTAAGTCCAAAGTCAGTGATCACCAGGTGAATCAGTTTGCAAAGAAAGTTGAGAAGTTATCCACCATATACAATCCTAAAACTGAGAGTAAATTCTCACAAGGATTGTTAGACACTCTACCTCCTGTCATCATTGAAAGAAGGAGTTGCTACAAATGCAGAAGTAGAGTTCATGAGGCTAAGGACTGTGATGCTGAAATCTCAAGGCCTGAGCAAGAACAAACTGATCAGCCTACACAGGATTCAGTTCCTGCTCAAGCTGAGCAGTCAGTTCAACAAGATGAAGCTGCTAAGTGCTCCTCATCTTAACCTACCAAGAAGTGGGTTCCCAAGTAAAACTAATGTGTTTAGTTTTTATATCATGTGCAGGGTTTAAGTAAATGGTACTTGGATAGTGGATGTTCAAGGCACATGACCGGATGGAAAGGACTTCTCAATGATTTCCAGGAAGATGAAGGTCCTAAAGTAACATTTGGTGACAACTCCCATGGAAGAACCAAAGGCTATGGGAAGATGCAAGCTGGTAAAGTCACTTTCCCGAGAGTTGCATATGTCAAAGGCCTCAAACACAACCTGATTAGTATCAGTCAATTGTGTGATGAGGACAATGTTGTTACTTTTAGGAAGAAAGCATGAACAATTTATAATGCTAAGGGAAAGCCTGTATTAATAGCTAAAAGAGAAAGAGATGTGTATCTACTTGATCTTAATTCTGCTGATCCCAATAATGAAACCTGCTTGTATTCTTGTTTTGTTCCTGAGCTGAGTTGGTTATGGCATAAACGTTTGTCTCATTTGAACTTTAAAAATATAAATATGCTGTCCAATAAAGAGTTAGTCTCTGGATTACCAAAAATCACATTTGTCAAAGACAAATTGTGTTCAACTTGTGAACAAGGGAAACACCATAAAGGGTCCTTTAAATCAAAGAAAACTTTTTCAATAACAGACCCATTGCATATGTTGCATATGGATCTGTTTGGACCCATAAGTACTTCAAGCCTAAGTGGCAAGAAGTACACTCTGGTGATAGTAGATGAGTTCTCACGATTCACCTGGGTAATATTCATAAAAGCCAAAAGTGAGGCTGCCCTGGAGATAATAAGTTTCATCAAAAGGGAAGAATTGCAGAAAGGTTTGTCCGTAAAGCAACTCAGAAGTGATCATGGGACTGAGTTCAGGAACTCAACCCTTGAAAGCTTCTGTGAACAAAAAGGAATATTACAAAATTTCTCATCTGTCAGAACTCCACAACAAAATGGAGTTGCTGAAAGGAGAAATAGAACCTTAATTGAGGCTGCAAGGACAATGCTATGTGAGGTAGGATTGAAACTCTATTTCTGGGATGAAGCTGTTAGTACAGCCTGCTATACTCAGAATAGGCCAATCATTGTCAAAACACATGGAAATACTTCATATGAAATGTATAAGTCTAGAAAGCCCAATATAGGTTATTTCCATATCTTTGGTTCAAAATGCTATGTGCTGAATCAAAGAGATCAGCTCCATAAGTTGGAACCCAAAGCTGATCCTGGAATATTTGTTGGTTATTCCTCAATCTCCAAATCATACAGAGTATATAACTCTAGGAGAAAGGCCATTGAAGAATCAATTCATGTTTCATTTAATGAAGACAGTATTGATCAAGCCGAGAAAAGTCAAGCTGACTCCGTTAGTCTGAGTGAGCTTGAAAGGCCAAGGGAAATCAACATGTCAAATCCTATGTATATCATAGGAGATGATAGTGATGATGATGTGTGTTCATCAATGAAATCATCACAAGCTTCAAAGGATTCTCAAGCTGAGAAAGATGATGAGTTCGTCAATCCTTTTGGAGCTGAAGTCACTCAGACTGAGAATCTTAGTGATAATCAGTTTGTTGACAATGCTGCTGTTGAGACTGAGGAGATAAGTTCACCTCGAGGCCCTCAACATCACTCAGATTAAGAACCAGACTCTCCAACTACCACATTTAAATTCCTCAAAGATCATCCTCAAGATCAAATCATTGGAAATGTCCAAGAGAAAGTCATGACCAGATCTAAGGCTACAGCTAACTATGCTGCTCACTTTGGTTTTATGTCTCAGATAGAACCAAAAAAGACTGAGGAAGCCTTAGCAGATGAGGATTAGATTGATGCTATGCAAGAGGAATTAAATGAGTTTGAGAGGAATAAAGTCTGGACCCTTGTCCCTGCCCCTGAAGATCATACAATTATAGGCACTAACTGGGTCTATAAAAACAAAATGGACAAGGATGGAGTGATAGTTTGGAACAAAGCCAGGCTAGTAGCACAAGGGTATAGGCAAGAAGAAGGAATTGATTATGATGAGACCTTTGCCCCTGTTGCTAGAATTGAAGCTATAAGGCTGTTCCTGGCTTATGCAGCATATAAAGACTTCAAAGTCTATAAAATGGATGCGAAAAGTGCTTTCCTGAATGGAAAACTTCAGGAGGAAGTCTATGTGAAACAACCTCCTGGCTTTGTAAGTTCAAATTTGTCCACATCATGTCTATAAGTTGGACAAGGCTTGGTATGATATACTGTCCACTTATCTAATATCCATGAATTTCTCCAGAGGAAGTATAGATAAGACACTCTTTATTAAAAAGAGTAAAGGACATATAATTCTTGTACAAATCTATGTGGATGACATCATTTTTGGCTCTACAAATGAGTCTCTGTGTGATTGGTTCTCCAAAATAATGTCACAAAATTACAAGATGAGTATGATGGGTGAGATAACATATTTCCTAGGCCTACAAATTCAACAAAAGCCTGATGGAATTTTCATCAATCAAATCAAATATGTTTTGGATTTGATAAAGAAATATGGTTTTGATTCAAGTTCAACCATGAGAACACCCATGACACCAGCTGTCAAGCTGAGTAAAGACTCAGATGGTAAACTTGTGTGTCAGTCTACCTATAGAGGAATGATAGGTTCATTACTCTATTTGACAGCTAGTAGACCTGGTATCATGTTTGCTACATGTGTTTGTGCAAGATATCAGGCAGATCCTAAAGAATCACATATTTTAGCTGTGAAAAGGATCTTTAAGTACCTAAAAGGTACACCAAATCTAGGTCTTTGGTATCCAAAGGATTCTGGATTTGAGTTAGTTGGTTTTTATGATGCTGACTATGCTGGGTGCAAGTTAGATAGAAAATCAATCACTGGAGGATGTCAATTGCTTGGAGGTAAATTAGTAAGCTGGACTAGTAAGAAACAGAACTTAGTGGCTACTTCAACTGTTGAAGCTGAGTATGTTGCAGCAGGGAGCTGTTGTGCTTAAATCTTGTGGATGCAGCATCAACTTCAGGACTTTGGGATGAGTTTCAAGAAAACTCCTATCTTATATGATAACCAAAGTGCAATAGCCATCACTTATCCAGTATTTCACTCAAGAGCATATTGAAATTAGACATCACTTCATAAGGGATATCGTGGAAAAAGGTAAAGTTTACATTAAATTTATCTCCACTGATGACTAATTAGCAGATATCTTTACTAAGCCCCTTGATGAAAAGAGGTTTATGTATCTGCTAAGTAAATTGGGTATGCTCAACCCCTAGCTAAGTGTCTAAAATTTGAGTTCTCAGTTTGACAGAGACTAAGTGTCTTAAGCTGGGTGCACAGTTTATAGATAAATTTTCATAAACTGATCTATATGTCAAACTGAATAATGAGTTTGTTGGAGTATGCCCACGAACACACGTACGCCAAATGATCACTACCGATGATGTATGGGCCTATCGGGTCACACGCCGGGGGTTGACCTTGACACAACCTAAAAGACGAGGGTGAGAAAGGATAAATAATGATAGTTGGTTTCCCGCAGGGGTTAGCGGCGCTAACTCTGGCGTCGCTAAATCAGCCGCGTTAGCGGCGCTAACCATGGGAGGTTAGCGGCGCTAACCATGGGCGGTTAGCGGCGCTAACCCTGTCTGACAGAAACAACTTTATTCCTTTCACCTCTAGCCTCCACCAATGCATATGTTTTGTGATGATTAGCCTTGGGCCGACTTGGGGAGACCTGGGGTCGTGGCTTGGCTTATAAAACATGCATGAATCTCTCATTTCTCTTCTTGACCTTTTTGCTACAAAAATACACTTAGAACTATATTGAGAGTTGCTAAGTTCAAACAAGAGAGAGAGAGAGAGAGCTAGATTAACTGGTGGTTTCGTGGGTTGTTGTTCCAGTAGCTTCTTCATCTTGTGGATTAGGCTAAGGGGTGCTAGTACACCAAGGTTGCCAAGTGTCTCGGTGTGGACTTAGATAGCCGAAGAAGAAGTTCAAGGAGAGATCAAGGCTTGAAGCTAGCTACACACAACCATCAGAGACATCAGGGGTATATATCCTCTCTTTTCTTTCTGTTTTGTTGCATAACTTTGTTGTAGAGTTAGATCCACTTATGGGGTTCATCTTGTGGTCTTGTTTTTGTTTGAAAAATTCGTTTATGACCTTGCATGCTTCCGTTGCTGTGTACCACGAACCCCAACAGTGGTATCAGAGCCAGCTCTACACTGGTTTTGCACTAAATGGCCAAGAAAATCCGAAAAATGTGATTTTTGGTTCTGTCCAGTGTTTAGCGGCGCTAACTTTTCTATGTTAGCGGCGCTAAACCTTAGTTAACGGCGCTAAAGTCGGAGTCAACAGTCCTCTTTGGTAAACTGACTTGTTTTAATGTCGTCTCGCGATAGCGGCGCTAAACTGAGTTAGCGGCGCTAACTCTTTATAGTTAGCGGCGCTAACCCCTTACTGGCAGAATGCATGGTTTTGCCTTAAATCAATTTTGTTGGATTTTTGGGCTATTTGTACTTGCTGGAATTGTTCCAGATTTGAGTTGTGTTTAGATTAAAGTTGCCTTATGTCTTGGTTGATGTATTTATATGTGGATTAACATTTAGGCATGAAAATGATTAATTGCATATACTTACATTGTGTATATATGACTATGGAATTTTGACTTGTTTGAGGTTCCTAATGCATATGTACATAGGATTATGAGTGCCTTGAGTGATTAGATAATCTTAACCAAGACATATAAGATTTACATAGTTTTGTGTGGCACACCATGTGTTGATGTGTGATTTCTTGTATGTGGTTGTAGTATGCGTATCCGGTAACAATTTTTGAGCCATATGACCTATGAGATGTGTTTGGTTGATTTAGATTAATGTATTAATTCATTTGGTGGTTTGTACCACATTGGTTTGTAATAATTAATCTATTTATTCGGTTTCTAATTTTAACGGCTTGCATGCCGATTTCGTATTCTTTGTAATTTGTAGAATTAGCTTAGAATAGAAATTGTGGCTTGCATGCCATTTCCTTTTAAATTTGTAAATTGTAAAAGATGAACCGAAGCAACCAACAAGAACCGTGTGGAGGGTGTCTTGGCGTACTTGGATCCGGATGTCGGTAGGAGACGCAATGGATCAAGTGGGAGGAGCACACATCGGGTCATTCGGTCTAGTCCTTAGATGACTTAGTTTTGCCCGTTGGCTCACGGGCAAGACGCATAGGATTTGGCTCGTTACCGGATTATATTACATGCGTGGTTGATTTTATTTTGTATTTTTCTTGCATGGATGTTTAGGTTCTTCGCATGCTAGAAAATTTTTCAAAATGATAAAATCAAAGAGTTTTAAATTGGTTTACAAACTCCGCGCGCCACATAGACAAGAATTGGTTAAAAGTGTTTTAACCGGAAAAACTAAAACCCGTTTTTCAAAAGTAAATCTCACACCACCCGTAAGATGACACCGCCCGATTCTAGTGAAACAAGATCGGTTTGTCGAGCTCTAGCCGAGACCGGTTTTGCGTAACTGTGTGGAAGGCGCGTGTGGCAACTCGCAAGGTCGGTTGTCGAGCTCTAGCCGAGCCGGCCATTGGGCTAGAGTACCACCGTGTATCTTGACGGATGATTTACAATTCCAAGACATAAAACGCATTGGTAGTTGTCGAGCTCTAGCCGAGCTATCAAAGTGGGTTAATGAGGAATTGGTGTGGAGGGATCAAACATGCCAAATGGGTGCTAAGAGTACCTAGGATCCCGCAAGTGCCTAAGAGTTGTGATCACGGATTGCAATTGGTAAATAGTTTACCGGCCTAAAATAGATCTATGAAGTGATCCGCGGAAAACCCGTCATGGATTAGGGTATTTTGAGGTTCTTAGCCCTTGTTAATATAATTTGTTTTTATAACAAGAGGGTAATTATCTTAACAAGGATTTAATACAACAATAACTAACCATTTCGTACTTTGCTTGTAGATGGCATCTACTAGCAACACCAACACCACCAACATGTCACTCCGTCCATTTTTGGAGAAGGAGAAACTCACGGGGCCAAACTTTATGGATTGGCATAGGACTTTGAGAATTGTCCTACGTCATGAAATAAAGCTAGAGGTCCTTGAGTCACCTCTTCCGGAGGCTCCTGCTACCAACGCGGCGAGGGCCGTCCGCGAGGCGTATGAAAAACGCCTCAAGGACACAAATGACGTGACTTTCCTTATGCTAACGACCATGAGTCCCGAATTGCAAAGGCAATTCGAGAAAGTGAGTGCGTTTGAGATGATTTCTCAGCTGAAGGACATGTTCCAACAGCGAGCTAGGCAAGAACTCTATGAGTGCGTCAAGGCCTTCATCGGTTGCCGGATGCAGGAGGGCGGCAATGTGAGCTCCCACGTACTTAAGATGAAAGGGTACGTGGATCAGCTCGAGGAGTTGGGCTTTCCCATGGGGAAGGAGTTGGCGGTTGATATCATCCTCCAATCCTTGCCTCCTGCATATGGTCCGTTCATTGTGAACTTCCACATGCATAGTATGGACAAGTCCATTATGGAATTGCATGGCATGCTAAAGACCGCCGAGGGCGAGCTTGCCAAGTCAAAGCCCACCACCTCCACTGCCGTTCTCACCATCAACGAGGGTGGTAACAAGCGGAAGCAACCCGCTTCGGGCTCCAAGGGAAAGGGAAAGAAGAAGGCCAAGGCCCAAGGGCCGAAGCCCAAACCTAACCCAACCCCGGAGCCGAAGGGGAAGCAAGTGGCTCCCGCTGCCACCTCACCGGAAGAGGCAACCTGCTACTTCTGCGGGGAGAAGGGTCACTACCGGCGTAGTTGCCCCAAGTACACGGAGGAGCTCAAGAAGCTTCGCTCTAAAGGTGCCGCTGCCTCCGGTACGTACTTGAAAGGGAACTGTGGACTTGGTTGATGGAGAGCTGGATCTCATCATGGGAAACAAGGCGGTTGTCCCGGTTGAGAAGATTGGGAGTGTGGAGCTCGCCTTTCCTTCTGGCTTATCTATTGTTTTGTTAAATGTATCTTTTGCGCCATGTGTGGCAAGAAACATTATTTCATTGTATGCCTTGTATGACGATGGTTTTACTTTTAAATTTGAGAATGGTAGCATTTTATGTTACAAAGATGATGTTTTTTATTTCAAAGCATTTCCATGTCATGGCATATATGAAACAAGCGTAAGCTTGCAAAGCACTAGATCAATCATGAATGTTGATTCGGGTCCCAAAAACGTTTTGGATAAATTGTCTCTATGGCATGGTCGGTTAGGCCACATAAACAAGAAACGCATCGCCAAGCTCCAAGTGGATGGGATCTTGGAATCATTTGACCACGGGTCTAATGACGTATGCGAATCTTGTATATTGGGCAAGATGACCAAAGCACCCTTCACCGGTGTTTGTGAGAGGGCGCAAGACTTGTTGGATATCGTTCACACAGATGTGTGTGGTCCATTCAAGCATGCCACAAGAGATCATTCCCGCTACTTCGTTACCTTTATTGATGATTATAGTCGATACGGGTATGTCTACTTGTTGAGACAAAAGTCGGATACCTTTGAGGTATTTAAGACTTATCAAAACGAGGTAGAAAATCAATTAGGGAAAAGGATTAAGATGCTACGACCCGATAGAGGAGGTGAGTATCTTAGTTCCGAGTTCCGTGAACATCTAAGGGATTGTGGGATTATCTCGCAATTAACCCCTCCTAGGACGCCACAATTAAATGGTGTCGCCGAGAGGAGGAACCGAACATTGTTGGATATGGTTCGGTCTATGATGGTTCGTACGGACGTTCCCGTTACGTTTTGGGGATATGCGCTTGAGACGGCCGGTAGAATCCTTAACCTCGTACCAACAAAGAAGGTTAAGAGAACACCGTATGAGATGTGCCATGGAAAGGTTCCATCCATTTCATATTTAAAGGTCTGGGGTTGTCCTGCCTACGTAAGACGTGAGGTTGAGGACAAGTTGGAGCCCAGGGCCGAAAGGTGCTTTTTCATTGGTCATCCTGCTGGGTCTATGGGATATTTGTTTTACAAACCTTCGGAGAACAAGGTGTTTGTTGCTCGAAGGGCGATGTTCCTTGAAAGGGAACTGTTATCCAAAGACGCTAGTGGGAGAAAGGTTGATCTTGAAGAAATTCAAGAGACTGCCAATGTAGAACCTGATGTTGGGACTAGCTCACAACCTGAGAGGGTTGAATCTCAGCATGATGAAGCTGGAAATGATGTAAACCCGTTGCCTATTAGAAGATCTGGTAGAAGTCGGCATGAGCCAAAGAGATATGGTTTTCACATATCTGAGGGCACCGACATGGTAGTGTTCTCTGATGAGCCTACCAAATACCAGGACGCTGTGGTGGGCCCTGAGTCCGCCAAGTGGCTAGAGGCAATGGAATCCGAGATTCAGTCCATGTCGGATAATCAAGTCTGGGACTTGGTTGATCCCGTGCTGGGATGCAAACCCGTAGGGTGCAAGTGGGTCTTCAAGAAGAAGATCGGCATGGATGGCGAGGTAGACACCTTCAAGGCCCGACTGGTGGCTAAGGGTTTCACTCAAACTCATGGTATAGACTATGAGGAAACCTTTTCACCGGTGGCTATGATGAAGTCTATCCGGATACTTTTGGCCATTACCGCATTTCATGATTATGAGATTTGGCAAATGGACGTCAAAACCGCGTTCCTTAATGGAACACTAGCAGAGGATGTGTATATGACACAGCCTGAGGGTTTTGTACATCCTGAGTTTCCGGATAAAGTCTGCAAGCTTAAGAAGTCCATTTATGGGCTTAAGCAAGCCTCTCGGAGCTGGAACCTGTGCTTCGACGAGAAGGTCAAAGAGTTTGGCTTCTCTAAAAGCAAGGATGAGCCATGCGTTTACATTAGAGCTAGTGGGAGCATAGTTGTATTCCTGGTTCTTTATGTAGATGATATTCTACTAATTGGGAACGACGTCCCAACTTTGCAAGGGGTAAAAGCCTGGCTAGGGAGTTGTTTCTCAATGAAGGATCTTGGGGATGCATCTTACATTCTTGGGATCAAGATCTATAGAGATAGATCCCGCAGGTTGATCGGATTGAGCCAGAGTACGTACATAGACAAGGTCCTAAAGAGATTTAGGATGGAGGATTCCAAGAAGGGGTTCATACCTATGTCGCATGGTTTAGTGTTGAGCAAGGCTCAAAGCCCGAGTTCCCTTGAGGAACGGGGAGTAATGAGTCGAGTTCCATATGCTTCGGCAATTGGCTCGATCATGTACGCCATGTTATGTACTAGGCCTAATATATCTTGTGCATTGAGTATGACAAGTAGATATCAAGCCAATCCTGGTGAAGCTCATTGGACGGCAGTAAAGAACATTCTCAAGTATCTTCAGAGGACTAAGGAGATGTTCTTGGTGTATGGAGGTGCGGAAGAGCTACGGGTGACTGGTTACTCAGATGCTAGCTTCCAAACCGATCGGGACGACTGCCGATCTCAATCGGGGTTTGTGTTCCTACTCAATGGTGGTGCTATTTCCTGGAGAAGCTCCAAGCAAGACACTGTGGCCGATTCTACTACCGAGTCGGAGTACATTGCGGCCAGTGAAGCTGTGAAGGAGGCTGTATGGATGAAGAAATTCATCCAAGATCTGGGAGTGGTTCCTAGCATTGCCGACCCTGTTGAGGTGTTCGGTGACAACGAGGGTGCGGTTGCTCTTGCCAAGGAACCAAGGTCTCACCGACGCACGAGACATATTCCGCGGAAGTATCATTACATCCGGGACGTGGTCGAATGTGGAGACATTGTTATCAGCAGAGTACACACGGATAGCAATGTGGCGGATCCGTTCACCAAACCTTTATCGCAAGCAAAGCATGACGCTCATACTCGAGCTATTGGGATTAGATTTGCTAGTGATTTGGTTTGATCATGCCTTTGTATTTGGTTAGTATATTTGTTGTATTTACCATTTTGGGAACATGAAGCAGTATTGTATTTATTGTATTTATCGATTATTAAATGGGATTTAGTAATACGCAAGTTGCGGGTATTTCTTTAAATCTTTACTGTGTTCCAACTTAGCATGTTTTGCTCTTCCCTGAATGCGCAAGCATTCTAAATGTCCACAGTCGGTCATTCTTCTCGGGAAGGAAGTATGAACTAAGACTGAGGGAAGTAATTGGTCATGTGTCCAATGGGGATTGGGGCACGAGGACGCAATTCTTCGCCTGTACTTGAAAGTGTTTCAAGTGACTGGACGACCCACACCTGATTTTACTTTATGGTACATGTCATGAGTAAATCAGGATGATAATATCAGTTCATCCTAAGACTGGAGATGCACGTGGCTGCATCACTTTTGTTTGCTTCGTTCTAATTGCTTTCAAACGCAGTCCGTAACTGGCTGTTATAAAGGGAGTAGTTGGGCAGAGTATGATCACTGTGGTGGGCAGTGTAAGTAAAAGGAATTTGTTCCTCTGTTTAGAGAGATATCCTTGGGCCCCTCGATGATTGGTCGCTGACACCAAAATGCATGGCCATGCTCAAAGCTTGCAATAATTTATGATTGATTGCAACTTGTATATTTTGGTCACCACCAGTCTAGATCGAGAAACATAATCGTGAACGAACGGAGAATGACTTTGTACCATGTCTCGTGTTCTAGATAATATGTCTCGTGTTCTAGATAAAAGGAGATAGTCTTAACCATGTACTCAGTTCTAGATAATCTGAAAATGTTGAAACAAAATCTGCCATTATCTGAGGAAAGTTAGGTTGACAGACAGAGCTTGAGAGAATATGTCTATGCCCAAGGTTCTGAAATGAATGACTACTGAGTATTGATGAGCTGGTACTGATTCCATACTGGAACCTTCTCACAAAAAGATTTAATTTCAGTAATTTAATTTCTGCAATTCCTTTTTGTTTTGGTTATTTTGTTCGTTAAGTTTTACCTCGTTAATAGTCTTTTTCTGCTTTCTTATTTTCCTTTTAATCAGAAAAATACAAAAAGTTTTTTGGTGTTTTTCTTATCTCTGTTGGTATGTTTATTTTCTATATATATAATTTCTTGTGTTTGCATGTGCTTAAATGTTTTTATCTGCATTGAAGTTACTAACAGCTGTGTGCTGAGTACATGATCATTGAGAAAAAGGCTAACTCTATGGGAAGAAGTGAGCTCACACGAAGTGAATCAATCCGTGCGGAGTGAATGATCAGGCCGTGCGAAATAGATTAATGCGTGCGAAGTGATATCAAACTCGCACGAGGTAAGAATCACTACGTGCGAAATGGTGAGTCACTTCGCATGGTCTTGTTGGATAACGTCATGCGAAGTGAATCCACTTCGCACGAAGTGAAACAGGGTATATATACTCGTCCCGTGCGTGTTATTCAGTACGCGTTAATATTCTCTAAAGTATATTTGCATTCTCTCTCGTTTGTGATTTTGATTCCTGTTAGAAAAGAGTTTTTCGATCCACGATTCTTGAACACCTCTGCTTCGTGAACATTCTGGTATAATTTTCGTCTCAATCCAACGGTTAGATCTGGAGTTATAGTCGATTTTGTGTTCGAAAGTCAAACAATCTTCAAAACTGAGATTTGAGATCTACACGTGTTAATTTGTTAGATTTGAGTGAAAAGGAACCTTAGTGGACTTAGTTAGATGACTTCTAGCCACTCTATCGAGACAAATACACTGAAAATCGAGGGTTTTGAGTCAAACACATCGTCAAACTGCTCTTTGTTGTTGATGATTGGCCGTGCGAAGTGAGTTCCAGCTCGCACGAACTGGGATTCACCTCGCACGTACTCAACTGTGGGGACGATGAAGCCGATGAGTTTCAGTCGCACGAAGCGAATTGCAATCCGTGCGTGGTGCATCCATCACGTGCGAAGTGAATTGTTTTTCAATTAAATTTAAAGTTTTTTTTTCTCCAACCACTTCGCACGTAGGCTTCTCATCACGTGCGTGGTGGTGCTCAGTTCGCACGTGATAGAATGATAATTTTTTATGAACGTTTATGTTAATCTGCAGATTTTAACTGTGTGTTACGATCAGTGGATGTGTCTCTAATGTGCATAATGTTCATTCTGCAGAATTTAAGCAATGGAACCCGCTCAATTGGAAAGCTCATCAGTTCCACCTGTGGCTGAAGCTGTTTCTGGAAGTCAACCTAAGACAGACCTGAAGGCCGGAGACATGCACAACATTAGGGCATGTGTATCTAAGAATAAATTGACCAAGGATTGTGATGAGATCATTGATTATTTGATGAGGTCGAGAATATATACAGCAATCACAACTACATGCACTGCTTACACCTCGCATCAGAAAGAATTCTGGAACACTGCGGCATATGATGAATCCCTAGGTGGGATTCGAGGGAAGGTGCAAAATAATGAAGTATTTGTGTCGGAAGGTATTCTGAATGAGCTGCTTGAGCTCGGGGATGATATTACAGACCCAATTCTGCTGAACAGTTGCCGTGTGAAGGGATGTTTGTTAAGGTGTGGATATACGGGGGAGATCCGTAATGAATCGGTTTTCAAAACCAAGCTCTGCCCCCCATATCGTTATCTGATGCATGTGATATCTCACTGTCTGGGCCCAAGGAGAACCGGACACGATCAGCTTAACCAAACGTTCTCCCATCTGTTTGTAGCCCTTGTGCTTAATGTCAAGTTTAACATTTCCAGGGCTATTTTCAATGGCTTAAAGGAGAATCTGACAAAGAAAGAGGGGCAATTCCTGATGTACCCCAGATTCCTACAAATAGTAATTGATGCTCAAGTGGAGGGTCTGGTGAAAGAGGACGGTGATCGAATCAAGCTGAAACATATGAATGAACAAACGGTAAGACAGATGAGCAGATATATCGGTACCTCGATTCCTCCTAAAAGACGTCTAATCTGCCATTTGGGAAACCAGGCTTACAAAGCTCCGGAAAGGAAACATCTGTGGAGGAATGAGGGTTCAATCTCACAAGTGGAGAACATTGAGATAGTTTCTGATGATGAGGATGAGGAGCCTGAGATACAATGTCAGGGAGTTCGTGATCCCACTGGGGGAGAGGCTATCCCAGGAAGCCTAGAAGATATTAATGTTGATGATTTTTTCGAGGAAAGTGAGGAGGAGGAAAGTAGGAAAAGGAAGGAAAAGGCTGCAGTCGATGAGCCAGAAAAGAAGAAGAAGAAGGTATATAGGTTCAAGCCGCTGGTTGCTTCTTCAGAAATCATTGTCAAACCATCCTCTGCAACCGCCGTTCCTGTCATCTCTGTCACTCAAGGTGCTGAGGGGTCCTCTCGGACCAGGTCACAACTGCCTTCCCTATCCATGGAAGCAAACCTAAACAGACTCCAAGGCTACATGCTGGAGATGATCAAAGATGAAAGTAAAAGAAAGTTGGAGCTGGCAGAAGTCAAGCAGAGACTGATCGAGAAGGATGCTCAAATAGAAAATCTGCTAAAAAAGGATGCGCAGATGGAGGACTTGTTGATAAGAGATGCTGAGAGGATTGAAAGCTTAGAGAAGAGTAATGAGGAAAGAGCATTGATAATCAGCGAGCTTGTCAAGAAGAATGAAACGATGGAGCATATCTTGCTTGAATATACCTCGGAGTTTAAAAAGTTGAAAGATAAAGTTGAGAAACAGGATGAGGAGGTCCTAAGATTGAAAGAGGCCACGGAGTCCGAACAAGCATACACTTACTCTGGCGATGAGCAAGGTTGATTTGTGATCTTGTATTTATGATTTTATTGATGTATTCTGTGTGATGATAAACCTTTTGTACTGAAATGTTTATTTAATTATTATGAAATGAAATGGTCATGTTAACTTACACACATTTATGATTTCTTATTTCTGTGTGAAGATCCATTAATTGTTCAGCCATTGAAAGCTGATATTCCTCAGTCATCTCGTCTGCTGAGTGTTCAAGGGCAAATTGTTCCACAACATGAGTATGATGCAGAGGAAGGAGAAATACTTCCATTTCTGACAAAAGAACAAATTGCCGAACTTTTACAGATTCCTGTCGAAGATGTTATTCTAGAAGAGGTGGATGAAAGCTTTGTGCAACCATCTCAAGCTGAACAGGAACCTGTATTTGACACTGATGAGATTGAGATTGAGGATGAAACCGATCAACACTATCCTGGTCAACAAACAGACGACCTGCCTGACCTTGCCGATCTTTTCCGAAATGCAAATGCTGAAGAAGTCAACAAAAGAGCTGAAGTTAGAGAACAAGAAAATGTTGATTTTGATTTAGAAAAATATCTGGGTGATAGAAAATCTAAGCAAGAGGAAAGAGAAGCAAGACGTAAAAAGTATCAACGATTTATAGAACGTCAGGCAGGAAAAGAAAAAAGGTCTGAAAGCTCACCGGAGTATACCAAATTTTATCAGACTCTGGGCAAAAAGACGGATGGTGAGATTGTTGGTTGGTGCTACATGCCGGAATTCAATGTTTATGCAATCAAAAGAGAAAGGGGAGTTGAGTACTTCCAAAGGGCAAACGACATTCAAACATTGCCATTCTATGATATACGACAACTCGCTCGCCTGCCTCTTCTGGATTGTGACGATAATAGCATGGCAAAATGGTTCGAGACGCTGGTAAAGCGTGAGGCTCAATTTGGATGGAAAAACATAAAGCCTTACATACCAGGGGTCAAGATCCATCCAACCAGGATTGATCCACTGACAGGGAGGAGATTCAAGATACTCAACTGTAAAGCTCCCCGTTGTATGAAAAAGTTGCCATTAAGAACCATGCCGACTGGGTGGAACGCTAGGTTCAAGTGGTGGTACTTCAACGAGAAGACAACGGAGGCAGTGATTGTTTTAGACGACAACCTGTCAGGTGGAGAAACTGTAAAGGTATTCGATCCTATGTGGATCAGAAATTTTGGTAAAGACGACATCACTGTTCTGTACTACAACCCAATTCTGTACAAGCATCAATATATGGAGTTAGCGTTGCAGTTTCAGAAAGTCGTCAGAATTTGTTTTGCATTTGACATCTATGCTGGATCGGAAGAAGTAAAGTCTACAACTGTGTAATAGCTAGATTGTCAGTTTTGTTTACTTTGTGTATTTTGCTTAGTGAACTTTACTTAGTGAAATGGTTATTGATAGAACTAGGTCTTAGGGGGAGTATGTTGGTGCATATTTTATGAATCCCTAGTTCGTATCAATAAAGTATATACATGAAATATTAATTCAAATGTGTTTTGATTAATTGTTTACATGTTTATATATTCTTAGTGATTCTATGTGAATATCTTAAGCTTACAAGTACTTAATCATGTGTTGATGTGAGTTTGGAAGTTTAAGTGTGTGTGAGAAATCACCACGTGCGAAGTTATGCTCACTACGTGCGTAGTGGAGCTCACTACGCGCGTAGTGAGTAGGTCGGTTTAAATCTATTTAATTATTATTAAAATAATCAGTACGCACGTACTGAACTAGCTACGTGCGCAGTGATGGGCATCACGTGCGTACTGAAGTTAATTACTCTATAAATACTTCCTAACCCCGCATTAGCGCGGGTAATCGACTGGGTAACCTACGTAACCGACGATACTTTACGGAAGTCTTTGCAATCGATCTGATAAGACCTTAAGCCTACAAAATCGCGACTTTAAGCCTCGTAAACAAATACTGTGTGTTTAATCCGAATCCAAGGGCAGCCTTAAGCATCTCTGTGTGAGTTCTTAGAGTGTGTTCTTGTTTCTACTCTGTGTTTTTCACTGTGTGATACTGTGTGCCGGACACCTAAGCAGATCTTAGAATCCTTAGGAGGTTTGGGAAATAGAATTCCGCGCTATTTCTCATCCTAGATCAGTCCTAGCATTAGGGTGTTTTAGTTTAGTTTAGAACCCCGTCCCCCAGCCGGTCCTACAAAGTGGTATCAGAGCCTCGTGCTTTGATTGATCACTTTTCCTTTAGGATTTCGTGATCTAGGTGTCGATTAGGCCTGTGTGTTTGTCCTTTTCGTCGTTGTTAAACCGGTTAGTAGGTCGAAAATAGGTCGTTTTGCGTTAAAAAAGGTCGTGTTTTTACGTTAACTGTTTGAGTTTTACTCGTGCGAAGTGATTGCCTGTGCGTGCGTAGTGATACTTAGTCCTGCGTAGTGTCGTTGATCCTCTAGAATCTTCCATAGGCTGTGTGTTCATTCTGTGCGTAGTAGCTATTCAACGCGTGCGTGGTAAATATATTACGTGCGTGTTGAGTCTGTGTGATAATTTTTCCTTTCAAAATATTTTAAGTACTCCGTGCGTAGTGGTTTCAATCCGTGCGTACAAGGTTCTTTGTTCGTGCGTATTACAGTCTGTGTGTTTTCAAGTCATTTCGTACGTAGGTCTTTCACTTCGTGCGTAGTGTTCTGTGATCGTGCGAAGTGATCTTCATTCCGTACGAAGTGTTCTAAAATGTCTGACATGAGTGCAATGGCTGCCAAACAAACAATAACCGCATTAAGTAACTTAATAATGGACAATGAACAGGGAGGCATTAATAAAGTACCCCGACTACTAACCATGGAAGACTACCCATTCTGGAAACCAAGGTTTGAGATCTTTATTGATGGAGTAGATCCTAGGTTACATCGTGCCATCTCTGCCGATTACGTTGTGCCAAAGGGAGAAGGGAACATTGAAGTTTCCTATGATCAAATGAGTGATGATCAACGTAAGGCGTATGATGCGGAGAAGAAAGCTTATTCCTATCTTATTCAAGCTATTCCGAATGAGATCTTTCATCAATTCCGACGATACAGAACATCACGTTCCTTGTGGAACGCCTTACAAAAGAGGAATGAGGGGAATGCATCTCTGAAGGAGCTAAAGGCATCTCAGTTAAGGAAGGAGTTTGATCACTTCACGTCATACGTAAATGAGAAACTTCCAGATCTGATCAACAGATACAACCATCTTCTCAGTGAAATGGATAGTCTGGGGGTGCAGATTTCCGAACGTCAACAAGTGGAGACTCTGTCTAAGGCACTACCAAAGAGCTGGAGGCCATTCATCATGATCTTGAAGAATGGTGAGGGATTTGAAGGAATGGACTTAAATGACTTCATCACCAAACTTAAAGAGCATGAACAAGAAGAGCAAAATCTAGACAGACTAAGCAGCTATGTGCAGAATCCATCGCTATACTGTTCTGGACCCATTGCTTCTCCAGCCACCTCATCCAATTCTCCGTTGCAGATAGCTTTTACTTCCAATGTCAGTCCTTCAAGCAAGTCTGTTTCTGAGACTCCAAGTGGACCACCTTATTCCGCTCCCTCAAGCAAAACGTCAATGCCTGCCTTAAACACTGAAAATTTCAAACATGGCAGCACTGAAGAAGTTAAGGAGCATATGGGAATGCTTAGTGCATTGGTCACTTCATACGATGATCTGCTCAAGGGAAAGATTGGGAACGCTTATCTGACACAGGAAGACTATGACCAAATTGACAACGATGAGATGGAACGTCAAGATATCTTATGGTCATATGCCAACCTGGTAAGGAGAGCTAAAGCCTTAGTGAAGAGAACGGGGATGCAGATTACAGCAACCAAAGATACGAAGCTGGGTTTTGACAAGTCAGCTGTAACCTGCTACAATTGTGGTGAAAAGGGTCATTTTGCACGTGAATGTGAAAAGCCAAAGAACTCAGGACCCAAGTATCCCTTCAGAACCTCTCCAGGCAAAACGTCAAATATCACTACACCTAAGAAGGCTGAGTCACCTCATGAGGGATCATCCAAGGCAATGGTGGTAGTACAAAAGGATGAGGGGATTGACTGGTCAGTACACTTCCAAGATTCAGATACATTTGAAGTTGCTGAAACCAATCTGGCCAGTGTTCTAGATCTGAATGACGATTCTCAGTCTGAGGCAGACAGTGTACACGAGGTCAATGATGAAGAGTCTGTCCTGCCCACTGACGAGCAAAATGTGGCATCAACTTCTGAGCCAGCTGCCGAACCAACGCCAGTGCCTGTTCAACCTGAACCAGTAAATCAAAAGGCGTGCATGACTGGACAAGCTGATGTCAAAGTAAATCCTACACCTGGTCTTCCCTGTGTGTCGTGTAATGATTATGTGAAGACCATAGTATCCTTGAAATCTCAAGTCACTGAGCTAACCTCTAAACTGCATGAAAACTCTATCATTAAGGGTAGAGAAAAGACTTTAAAAGATAAAATTGAAAGTCAAAACAAACAGATTAGAGAACTAGAGGTAGCTTTGCTAAACAAACAGGATGCTATTGTTTTCTACATTAATCAGATTGATACTCTAAAACGGGAACTTGCTAGCTCCAAGGTCGATTATGATACTTTAAATCAGAAATTAAAAAGTTACTCAACTTCATCATATTTGTTTGAACACATAATCGACCGAAGACCACAAGGTTCTGTTCAGGAGAAAGACACGAAGACCTATTCGAAATGTCCACCACCAGTCTTAAACCAACTGGTGCAATCTGATGTCTTCGCTGAAGCTGACCAACTTGCTCCCAAAGTTGATACACCTTCTGCTTCAACTTCAAAACCAAATTTAAAAATGAAGGAGAAAGTTGGTGAGCCTCAGAGAAAAGAGCCTAAACCAGAAGAAAAACCAGAACCAGGTATGCGAAAGCTTCTAGGCAGTTCTTCTGGTCAAGGTTCCTTAATGCAAAATGTTCAAGCTGCACTTCGAACCATTGAGAAGGAGGGTGCAAAGTCTCCTGCAACCCGTCCTTATGAAGAAGTCAAAATCTTACCTAAACAAAGTGGTTTAGGAGTGCACTCCAAAGGTAAAGTTGAACCGAAGGAGCCACATACACCTGCCAAATCTTACTCTAACCGGGTTTGCTATGTGTGCAGGAGACCTGGTCACCTCAGTTATGAGTGTGATCAACAGCCTCAGAGCTCTAGGGGGAAAGTTAATTCATCTGAACCTGCTCAGAAAAATAAAATGTTTAATCAATCAAATCAGAAATCAACTAATCCCCCTCAGCTCAAAAGGACAACTGGGGAAACTTCGTGTAAACCCAAGAGTCCTGAAGTAAGTGTGAAAGGGAAGGAGCCTATACATAAAGTCATTAACACTTCCAGTGTTTATCATAAGACTCCTCCCCGTTCAGACTTGCGATGGACAACAAAATCTGAACCTAAACCATCCAGTAGTCCAGATACCAATGTAGACTCCAAAGCTACTGGTGTGTGGATTAATGTGCAAGTTGTTGGAGAAGATAGGAAACCCATGACCATTCGGGCTTGGGTTCCCAATGCTAACTAACCCTTTACTTGTTTGTGCAGGGTGCTCGCCGGTATAACACGTGGATTGTTGATAGTGGAGCATCCAGGCACATGACAGGCGATCTGGGCCTTCTTTCAAACGTCAGAAAAATAAAAGGAGGGTATGTCAGTTTCGCTGGTGATAAGGGAGGTCACATCACAGCTCAAGGTTTCTTGTCTAATGGGAGAGTGAGCTTTGACAAAGTCAATTATGTCGAGCAGCTAGCAAACAATTTACTGTCAGTTTCCCAAATTTGTGATAAAGAGTTCAAAGTGATGTTCGATGACAAACAGTGCTATGTGCTAAAGAAGGAGTACCAAATTCCCGAAGACATGATCTTAATGTCAACTCCAAGACACAATGACCTTTATGTCTTGGATATGTCCAATGCTTCGGTGAAAGATGTAGAACACCAATGTTTTCTTACAAAGGCCACTGAGAAGGATTCAGTGTTATGGCATAAGAGGATGTGTCATTTAAGCCTGAGAAAGATGAATCACTTAGTGCATCATGAGTTGGTCACGGGAGTCAACTTGAAGAGTTTCCATCTGCCAGACAAGTGCGTATCATGTAAAATGGGGAAGCAGACGAAGAAGCCCCACAAGTTGAAGAAGTATCACTCCATCTCAATTCCACTTGAACTACTTCACATGGATTTATTTGGTCCTGTGCGGTACAAGAGCATTCATGGAGATAGATATTGTCTGGTAGTGACTGATGACTACTCGCGGTTTTCCTGGGTTTTCTTCTTAAAAGAGAAGTCTGAGACATTCGAGACCTTAGAGGTCATGATCAACAAGTTAGAGACTATCTATAAGTTGAAGATCAGGAAGCTTCGCTCAGATAATGGAACCGAGTTCAAGAACCAGAAGATGGAAAAGCTGTGTAACGAAAAAGGTATCCAACATCAGTTCAGCGCCGCATACACTCCTCAAATGAATGGAGTGGCTGAGAGGAAGAATCGGACCTTAATAGAAGCAGCACGCACCATGCTTGCTGACTCTGCTTTGCCAGTACGGTTTTGGAACGAAGCTGTTGCAAATGCTTGTTACACACTTAACCGGGTCTTAGTGGTCAAACGATTAGGAAAGACATGTTATGAGCTGTTGAATAACCGGAAACCAAATCTTAGCCATCTTGAACCGTTTGGCGCTCCGTGCACTATGCTAAAACGGGAAGCAGAGGGAAAGTTCAGTTCCAAGGTTGAAAAAGGGTTTTTCTTGGGATACAGCATTCCGAACAAGAGGGTATACAACTTAACGTCTAATTGTGTGGAAGAGTGGTTTGAAGTGGATGTACAGAGACATTCTTCTACTCCAACAAAAACTGGTGATGCCTGGTTGTTTGACTATGATAATCTATTTGACTCATTCAACCTGCCACCAGTAGCCTTAGAAGAAGACATTGCAATACAAATGTTATATGATCTTCACAACTTTTCTGACACTGACCCGTCAAACATGCCCTCAAGTACTGTTATACCTATTCTAAGTAATGCTGAGTCTGATTCTGAAGATGAGCCGCATACTCCACCAGACAAGGGGTCGCAGGGTGAAAGTTCCTCCAATAATCAAACACTAACATTTGAAGAGACACCCGTGGTTACTAATCTGGAAACTAATGTAGAGGCTCAGTTGCAGAAATCAAGTAGAGTTGATAGAAACCATCCTCCTGCACAAATTATTGGCGATCCGAATTCTCATGTTCAAACCAGGAGGCAAGTGGCTACACTATCTGGGTCTACTTCTTCAGACTCACCGGGATTAAAGCTGATGCAAGACTTCTCGGATCTGGGTGCAAATTTGGTTCAGTCTGTAGATTTCACACAATGTCTATGTTCAGGATTTCTCTCCCAGATTGAACCAAAGGATCATCTTGAAGCTCTCAAGGATGACTCTTGGATTAATGCTATGCAAGAAGAGTTGCTTCAATTTCAGAAATTAAATGTATGGCGCTTAGTGAACAAACCCAAGGGAGCTAAATCTTTTGGCTGCAGATGGGTTCTGAAGTGCAAACGAGATGATCAGGGGGTGATTGTCAGGAACAAGGCAAGGCTCGTTGTTCAGGGGTTCAGACAAATTCCTGACATCGACTACACTGATGTGTTTGCTCCAGTCGCTCGGCTGGAAGCGATCCGCTTATTTCTCGCCTTTGCCTCGCACAAACGATTTAAAGTCTATCAGATGGATGTTAAAAGTGCGTTCCTGTATGGCGAAATTCAAGAGACAGTCTATGTGAATCAACCTCCGGGGTTTGTCGATCCGATCCATCCCGACAAAGTGTTCTTGCTGAATAAAGCGTTATATGGTCTTCATCAGGCACCTCGAGCATGGTATGAGACCCTCTCTCAATATCTGACTGATAATGGGTACCGGAGAGGAACCATCGACAAAACATTATTTATCAAAGGTGATGATAAAGATTTGATCTTGGTGCAAGTATATGTGGATGATATCATTTTCGGTTCTTCCAATCCGATTCTGTGTGAAGACTTTGCAAGGATTATGAAGGAAAAATTCGAAATGAGCTCCATGGGAGAGATGAAATTTTTTCTTGGACTTCAAGTGGAGCAGACCGAGGCCGGAATTTTCCTACATCAGTCGAAGTATGTTGCGGATATTCTTGCCCGATTCGAAATGTCTACTGAAAAGCCTGCTGTCACACCTCTTCCAGTCAATCACGGCATGTCTCCAGATACTGAGGGGGAGTTGGTGAATGACTCCCTATACCGAGCCATGATTGGATCTCTAATGTATCTCACTGCATCCAGGCCAGATATCATGTTTGCTACGTGTCTGATGGCAAGATACCAATCCAAGCCCAATGTCAAGCATCTGATGATTGTCAAACGGATTTTTCGCTATCTGAAGGATGCTCCCAATCTTGGACTGTGGTACCCATGTGACGACAACTTTGTGCTGACGGCCTACAGTGATTCTGATTATGGAGGATGCAAAAAGGACCACAAGTCTACATCTGGAGGTTGCCAATTTCTCGGATCACGTCTTGTCACATGGCAGTGTAAGAAGCAGACTGCAGTTGCGCTCTCTACGTGTGAAGCTGAATACATTTCGGCGGCAAGCTGCTGTTCTCAGGTCATCTGGATTCAACAACAATTGCGGGATTACGGTTTGAAGTTCTCTACCACTCCCATTTTTGTTGATAATACTGCTGCTATTGCAATTACTAAGAATCCAGTACAACATTCTAAGACCAAACACATTGGTATCAAATACCATTTTATACGGGACTGCTGGGAAAAGAAATTAATCGATGTAATGTCTATTCAAACCGAATTTCAAAAAGCAGACCTGTATACTAAGGCATTTGATAAACCCCGCTTTCTATTCTTAGTGAATGAAAACGGGATGAAAACCAAGTGTGAGGTTGTCCCTGATGATTCGACTTAGTGTCCTTACTCGTATTTGTGACTGTGTGTCTATTTTCTGTGTGGTTATATCTCGTTTGTCTTTCAGTTAATTTTCTGTGTGTCTTTGCGTTTCTATTTTCTTAGTTCTTAGTTTCTTTAGTATTTTAGGGGGAGATTGTTCAGAAAACTTAGAAAATACAAAAAAAATCAGAAAACTTAGAAAATACAAAAAAAAATCAGAAAACTTAAATAAAAAAAAAAAAAAAAAGAATCAGAAAACTTAAAAAAAAAAAAAAAAAAAAAAAAAAAAAACCAGAAAACTTAAAATGAGAAGTTGATCCAACTCAAATGGAAAATGATGGTACACTGGCTTTCAATACAAAGTACGTCTAGTAAAATTATGACTGAAGGCATGTACATAATCTTGAGAAAACTGTCTGAAAATCTAATTGAATCAGATAAGAAACAGATAGTGTGTAAGACATATAAGGAAAGTCTAGACTGATAAATGGTTATGCATGTGGAAATCCATCAAAGATTCAAACTATCGAGACATTCCAAGTCTACAAGTCAATATCAGTTGAGACTAACTTAGTCTGGTGCATACACCTGTTACCATGCCAAATGTGCTTAGATGACAATGAGCAAAATGTAAAAGAGGGTGAAAAATTGACCCCAATCTGAGATGTCAAAAGAAATAGATATATTGATCTATCAATGTTGAATTGTCAAAGAGCATAAAATGCAGTGACAAAAGCTACATTGATCTATTAGTGGTGAATTGTCAAAGAGCATAAAATGCATTGACAAAAGCTCAGCAAGAAAAATGTCTAGAGAGGTGAAAAATTGACCTCCATGTCGAAGAGCATAAAATGCGTTGACAAAATCACAAAGCACATAAGCATGGTGACTGGGTAATCAAGTTGTGCATTCAACTGAGTATGTCAAAACACTGTGAGATTTTAAAAGGAGATAGTCTTAACCATGTACTCAGTTCTAGATAATCTGAAAATGTTGAAACAAAATCTGCCATTATCTGAGGAAAGTTAGGTTGACAGACAGAGCTTGAGAGAATATGTCTATGCCCAAGGTTCTGAAATGAATGACTACTGAGTATTGATGAGCTGGTACTGATTCCATACTGGAACCTTCTCACAAAAAGATTTAATTTCAGTAATTTAATTTCTGCAATTCCTTTTTGTTTTGGTTATTTTGTTCGTTAAGTTTTACCTCGTTAATAGTCTTTTTCTGCTTTCTTATTTTCCTTTTAATCAGAAAAATACAAAAAGTTTTTTGGTGTTTTTCTTATCTCTGTTGGTATGTTTATTTTCTATATATATAATTTCTTGTGTTTGCATGTGCTTAAATGTTTTTATCTGCATTGAAGTTACTAACAGCTGTGTGCTGAGTACATGATCATTGAGAAAAAGGCTAACTCTATGGGAAGAAGTGAGCTCACACGAAGTGAATCAATCCGTGCGGAGTGAATGATCAGGCCGTGCGAAATAGATTAATGCGTGCGAAGTGATATCAAACTCGCACGAGGTAAGAATCACTACGTGCGAAATGGTGAGTCACTTCGCATGGTCTTGTTGGATAACGTCATGCGAAGTGAATCCACTTCGCACGAAGTGAAACAGGGTATATATACTCGTCCCGTGCGTGTTATTCAGTACGCGTTAATATTCTCTAAAGTATATTTGCATTCTCTCTCGTTTGTGATTTTGATTCCTGTTAGAAAAGAGTTTTTCGATCCACGATTCTTGAACACCTCTGCTTCGTGAACATTCTGGTATAATTTTCGTCTCAATCCAACGGTTAGATCTGGAGTTATAGTCGATTTTGTGTTCGAAAGTCAAACAATCTTCAAAACTGAGATTTGAGATCTACACGTGTTAATTTGTTAGATTTGAGTGAAAAGGAACCTTAGTGGACTTAGTTAGATGACTTCTAGCCACTCTATCGAGACAAATACACTGAAAATCGAGGGTTTTGAGTCAAACACATCGTCAAACTGCTCTTTGTTGTTGATGATTGGCCGTGCGAAGTGAGTTCCAGCTCGCACGAACTGGGATTCACCTCGCACGTACTCAACTGTGGGGACGATGAAGCCGATGAGTTTCAGTCGCACGAAGCGAATTGCAATCCGTGCGTGGTGCATCCATCACGTGCGAAGTGAATTGTTTTTCAATTAAATTTAAAGTTTTTTTTTCTCCAACCACTTCGCACGTAGGCTTCTCATCACGTGCGTGGTGGTGCTCAGTTCGCACGTGATAGAATGATAATTTTTTATGAACGTTTATGTTAATCTGCAGATTTTAACTGTGTGTTACGATCAGTGGATGTGTCTCTAATGTGCATAATGTTCATTCTGCAGAATTTAAGCAATGGAACCCGCTCAATTGGAAAGCTCATCAGTTCCACCTGTGGCTGAAGCTGTTTCTGGAAGTCAACCTAAGACAGACCTGAAGGCCGGAGACATGCACAACATTAGGGCATGTGTATCTAAGAATAAATTGACCAAGGATTGTGATGAGATCATTGATTATTTGATGAGGTCGAGAATATATACAGCAATCACAACTACATGCACTGCTTACACCTCGCATCAGAAAGAATTCTGGAACACTGCGGCATATGATGAATCCCTAGGTGGGATTCGAGGGAAGGTGCAAAATAATGAAGTATTTGTGTCGGAAGGTATTCTGAATGAGCTGCTTGAGCTCGGGGATGATATTACAGACCCAATTCTGCTGAACAGTTGCCGTGTGAAGGGATGTTTGTTAAGGTGTGGATATACGGGGGAGATCCGTAATGAATCGGTTTTCAAAACCAAGCTCTGCCCCCCATATCGTTATCTGATGCATGTGATATCTCACTGTCTGGGCCCAAGGAGAACCGGACACGATCAGCTTAACCAAACGTTCTCCCATCTGTTTGTAGCCCTTGTGCTTAATGTCAAGTTTAACATTTCCAGGGCTATTTTCAATGGCTTAAAGGAGAATCTGACAAAGAAAGAGGGGCAATTCCTGATGTACCCCAGATTCCTACAAATAGTAATTGATGCTCAAGTGGAGGGTCTGGTGAAAGAGGACGGTGATCGAATCAAGCTGAAACATATGAATGAACAAACGGTAAGACAGATGAGCAGATATATCGGTACCTCGATTCCTCCTAAAAGACGTCTAATCTGCCATTTGGGAAACCAGGCTTACAAAGCTCCGGAAAGGAAACATCTGTGGAGGAATGAGGGTTCAATCTCACAAGTGGAGAACATTGAGATAGTTTCTGATGATGAGGATGAGGAGCCTGAGATACAATGTCAGGGAGTTCGTGATCCCACTGGGGGAGAGGCTATCCCAGGAAGCCTAGAAGATATTAATGTTGATGATTTTTTCGAGGAAAGTGAGGAGGAGGAAAGTAGGAAAAGGAAGGAAAAGGCTGCAGTCGATGAGCCAGAAAAGAAGAAGAAGAAGGTATATAGGTTCAAGCCGCTGGTTGCTTCTTCAGAAATCATTGTCAAACCATCCTCTGCAACCGCCGTTCCTGTCATCTCTGTCACTCAAGGTGCTGAGGGGTCCTCTCGGACCAGGTCACAACTGCCTTCCCTATCCATGGAAGCAAACCTAAACAGACTCCAAGGCTACATGCTGGAGATGATCAAAGATGAAAGTAAAAGAAAGTTGGAGCTGGCAGAAGTCAAGCAGAGACTGATCGAGAAGGATGCTCAAATAGAAAATCTGCTAAAAAAGGATGCGCAGATGGAGGACTTGTTGATAAGAGATGCTGAGAGGATTGAAAGCTTAGAGAAGAGTAATGAGGAAAGAGCATTGATAATCAGCGAGCTTGTCAAGAAGAATGAAACGATGGAGCATATCTTGCTTGAATATACCTCGGAGTTTAAAAAGTTGAAAGATAAAGTTGAGAAACAGGATGAGGAGGTCCTAAGATTGAAAGAGGCCACGGAGTCCGAACAAGCATACACTTACTCTGGCGATGAGCAAGGTTGATTTGTGATCTTGTATTTATGATTTTATTGATGTATTCTGTGTGATGATAAACCTTTTGTACTGAAATGTTTATTTAATTATTATGAAATGAAATGGTCATGTTAACTTACACACATTTATGATTTCTTATTTCTGTGTGAAGATCCATTAATTGTTCAGCCATTGAAAGCTGATATTCCTCAGTCATCTCGTCTGCTGAGTGTTCAAGGGCAAATTGTTCCACAACATGAGTATGATGCAGAGGAAGGAGAAATACTTCCATTTCTGACAAAAGAACAAATTGCCGAACTTTTACAGATTCCTGTCGAAGATGTTATTCTAGAAGAGGTGGATGAAAGCTTTGTGCAACCATCTCAAGCTGAACAGGAACCTGTATTTGACACTGATGAGATTGAGATTGAGGATGAAACCGATCAACACTATCCTGGTCAACAAACAGACGACCTGCCTGACCTTGCCGATCTTTTCCGAAATGCAAATGCTGAAGAAGTCAACAAAAGAGCTGAAGTTAGAGAACAAGAAAATGTTGATTTTGATTTAGAAAAATATCTGGGTGATAGAAAATCTAAGCAAGAGGAAAGAGAAGCAAGACGTAAAAAGTATCAACGATTTATAGAACGTCAGGCAGGAAAAGAAAAAAGGTCTGAAAGCTCACCGGAGTATACCAAATTTTATCAGACTCTGGGCAAAAAGACGGATGGTGAGATTGTTGGTTGGTGCTACATGCCGGAATTCAATGTTTATGCAATCAAAAGAGAAAGGGGAGTTGAGTACTTCCAAAGGGCAAACGACATTCAAACATTGCCATTCTATGATATACGACAACTCGCTCGCCTGCCTCTTCTGGATTGTGACGATAATAGCATGGCAAAATGGTTCGAGACGCTGGTAAAGCGTGAGGCTCAATTTGGATGGAAAAACATAAAGCCTTACATACCAGGGGTCAAGATCCATCCAACCAGGATTGATCCACTGACAGGGAGGAGATTCAAGATACTCAACTGTAAAGCTCCCCGTTGTATGAAAAAGTTGCCATTAAGAACCATGCCGACTGGGTGGAACGCTAGGTTCAAGTGGTGGTACTTCAACGAGAAGACAACGGAGGCAGTGATTGTTTTAGACGACAACCTGTCAGGTGGAGAAACTGTAAAGGTATTCGATCCTATGTGGATCAGAAATTTTGGTAAAGACGACATCACTGTTCTGTACTACAACCCAATTCTGTACAAGCATCAATATATGGAGTTAGCGTTGCAGTTTCAGAAAGTCGTCAGAATTTGTTTTGCATTTGACATCTATGCTGGATCGGAAGAAGTAAAGTCTACAACTGTGTAATAGCTAGATTGTCAGTTTTGTTTACTTTGTGTATTTTGCTTAGTGAACTTTACTTAGTGAAATGGTTATTGATAGAACTAGGTCTTAGGGGGAGTATGTTGGTGCATATTTTATGAATCCCTAGTTCGTATCAATAAAGTATATACATGAAATATTAATTCAAATGTGTTTTGATTAATTGTTTACATGTTTATATATTCTTAGTGATTCTATGTGAATATCTTAAGCTTACAAGTACTTAATCATGTGTTGATGTGAGTTTGGAAGTTTAAGTGTGTGTGAGAAATCACCACGTGCGAAGTTATGCTCACTACGTGCGTAGTGGAGCTCACTACGCGCGTAGTGAGTAGGTCGGTTTAAATCTATTTAATTATTATTAAAATAATCAGTACGCACGTACTGAACTAGCTACGTGCGCAGTGATGGGCATCACGTGCGTACTGAAGTTAATTACTCTATAAATACTTCCTAACCCCGCATTAGCGCGGGTAATCGACTGGGTAACCTACGTAACCGACGATACTTTACGGAAGTCTTTGCAATCGATCTGATAAGACCTTAAGCCTACAAAATCGCGACTTTAAGCCTCGTAAACAAATACTGTGTGTTTAATCCGAATCTAAGGGCAGCCTTAAGCATCTCTGTGTGAGTTCTTAGAGTGTGTTCTTGTTTCTACTCTGTGTTTTTCACTGTGTGATACTGTGTGCCGGACACCTAAGCAGATCTTAGAATCCTTAGGAGGTTTGGGAAATAGAATTCCGCGCTATTTCTCATCCTAGATCAGTCCTAGCATTAGGGTGTTTTAGTTTAGTTTAGAACCCCGTCCCCCAGCCGGTCCTACAAAGGGTGAGAAAGGATAAATAATGATAGTTGGTTTCCCGCAGGGGTTAGCGGCGCTAACTCTGGCGTCGCTAAATCAGCCGCGTTAGCGGCGCTAACCATGGGCGGTTAGCGGCGCTAACCCTGTCTGACAGAAACAACTTTATTCCTTTCACCTCTAGCCTCCACCAATGCATGTGTTTTGTGATGATTAGCCTTGGGCCGACTTGGGGAGACCTGGGGTCGTGGCTTGGCTTATAAAACATGCATGAATCTCTCATTTCTCTTCTTGACCTTTTTGCTACAAAAATACACTTAGAACTATATTGAGAGTTGCTAAGTTCAAACAAGAGAGAGAGAGAGCTAGATTAACTGGTGGTTTCGTGGGTTGTTGTTCCAGTAGCTTCTTCATCTTGTGGATTAGGCTAAGGGGTGCTAGTACACCAAGGTTGCCAAGTGTCTCGGTGTGGACTTAGATAGCCGAAGAAGAAGTTCAAGGAGAGATCAAGGCTTGAAGCTAGCTACACACAACCATCAGAGACATCAGGGGTATATATCCTCTCTTTTCTTTCTGTTTTGTTGCATAACTTTGTTGTAGAGTTAGATCCACTTATGGGGTTCATCTTGTGGTCTTGTTTTTGTTTGAAAAATTCGTTTATGACCTTGCATGCTTCCGTTGCTATGTACCACGAACCCCAACAGAGTTCACACGTTTGGTCAGTTCCAAACATAATTCAACTACTCAGTGTGGTTGAAATGTTAGTTTGAGTTAGTCTTGAACAAAATGACTAAGTGTCATTGAGTCTGAGCTATGTGCTTAACTCTCACTGTGTGATTGGTTCACACGTTTGGTAATTTCCAAACATATTTTACCTACTTAGTGTAGCTAAAATTACATGTTTAAGTCAGTCTTAAACATAAATGACTAAGTGTCATTGAGCCTGAGCTGTGTGCTCTACTCAAGCTGAGTATCAATCTCAAGCTAAGTGCTCCACTCAAGCTGAGTGCTTGACTTAGACTGAGTAATATGGTTACTCAGCTTGTTGTGTCCAATCTATGAATTAATTACTAAGTGTTATTAATTTTTCTGTCCATACATATTTGAATCAGTTTCAATTCGTATCATATATCAATTGTGTATTGATATATTTACAAAGTGTTTATAATCTTATTATTTGTTAATATTATTATTTTACACTTGTATCCGTTGGAGAATGATGTGTTTCTACCCTCTAACTATTACATCAAGCCGTAATTTTTCGACGTAACGGATTAAAAAGGGATTCCAACGGTAATCTTTCCAGCAGCTGAAGAACTAAATTGCTGCTCAATTTGGTCTGTTCCACCTAAAGCAGAAGAAGCATAAACGTCAAATCTATCAAAGGCTTGCGAAGCTGACAGAGGATGTTAAAGAGATTTCCTCTGCAGTTGCTGCACTCCAACAACAAAGGACTTCAAACCCTATTGATGATGACAAAAAGGGGGAGAAGGTTCAAGCTGATACTGAAGCTGAGCTAGTTCGAGCTGAAGCTAAAGCTCTTCTAGTTCTAGCTAAAGGAGCAGAGAGGAAGACTCAGACTGAGGGGGAGTCAGAAATGAACAAAGAGGAACCTGCAGATAAAAAGCAAAAAGTGATAGAATATGAATCTGAAGCTGACAGTGTTTCTGAAACTGAAGAAGAAACAGAAGAGGATAAAGCCACAAGGCTTATGATTGAAATGCTTGAACAGGAGGAAGCCAATGAGTTGGGCATTTCTCTTGAAGAGCTGAGAAAGAGAAAAGAGAAGGAAGTAAAAGACCAAGAAAAAGAAAAAGAAAGAAAAGCTTTGGCACAAGCTGAAGCTACTTACACTGGTCCAAGACCTGATCCTATTTCCTACTCAGATGCAGAATTGCAAGAATGTTACTTTCGAAGGAGCTTCAACAAAGAGATCATAGGATTGACATTGAGCAGAGCAAATGGAGCCATCATTCTCACTTTTGAGCTAAGTGACAAATCAACTGTGGGAGTGGACCTGAGATATGTTTACATGATGGGTTACATTGAATGGCAAAGAATAATGATGCTGCTCAGGAAGTTCAAACGGAGCCAAATCAAACAAGAAATTCTGTCTGAGGTCTCCAAGTTGATTGCTAGAGCTAAAGAACTAAGGTATGTCCCAGTTCCTGGTCTGCAGTGGGAAAATTTGTTTGACATGCCTGTAGGAGTAGAATTCAGAGAAAATCAAAGCATCAACACTCCTATTCAAGGCTTCATGTTTAAGGATCAGGCAGGTAATCCCAGTTTTATTAAGCTAAATGAGATTTGCTATCTAAAAGCTGATGATGCCTTGAGAATAAGAAACTTAGATGAGATCAATAAAGAGATCATCATTTGGGAGCTTCTACATCCTGAGTTCATCAAATAGATTAGTTCTACTTTTGTAAATATTAGATTAGTTCTAATTTTGTAAGCACTTAGTGTGCATGATCTATGTGATCAACAAATTTTGTATTATGATCAGTTCTATTAATACAAATATAAAGTTTGATATGTTCAACTGTATTATGATGTGTTCATAGCTATAAGTCTGATAAGTTTAGCTTAATGAATAAATGATAAGTTCTTATTCATTAATATAATTAGTTGGTGTGTTCAACTAAAAATTGGTGTGTTCCAATTTAAATTGATAAGTTCAATTAATATTGATATGTTAAATAAATATTTGATCAGTTCAAATAATAAAATCTTAATAAGTTTAAGATTTAAACCATAATTCTGTTAAACAAACTTAAGAACTGTTTGATGGTTTTGTCATCATCAAATAGGGGGAGTTTGTTGGGAAAATGATCTCATCAGTTTGAATTTGATGAGACAAAGTTAAGTTTGTAAGATGAGTTCTACATATAACTTAAACAGAATTATGAAGCTTAGTCAGACTGAACACTTAGAGTGATTCAGACCGAGTATAAGCTGAATATAAGCTGAGCATATGTTGATCAGTTTATATTATACCTTAGTTTGTTTATTAATATGTTTAATAATCTGTGTATGTCACATAAGGTATATATCGAGTAATCAGCTTGATGTGTTTCAAGCTGAGTGACTCAGCTCAAAAGCAGAGTCAGCTCGACAGAGTTGCTAAATATGTTTTAGTCAACTAAGTTAGACTTCTAAGGATGAGTTTATCAATGTACGTGTTAGTTCATGTATGAATTCGGATTTGTTCTCGAAGAACTAAGCTTGATGAGTTTCAAGCTGAGTAACTCAGTCCGAGTGAAGAAATCAGTTTAAAGATAATTTAAATATGTTTTAAATTCATCTTTATCTCTCTCTATATCTACGGCGCGGATAAGAAGACTCCAGAATCAAGATTGAAGATAGAAGATTCAAGATTCAAGATTCTGGATTATCCGAGAGTTAGTTAGCGAATTAAGTTGAGTCTTAGTTTGTTAGAAAGGGTTGTGTTTTTACGTTAATCGTTAGAGTTTTACCCGTGTGAAGTGTCATGTAGTACGTACGTATTGACCTCCAGTACGTACGTAGTGAGTTGTGATCCTCTAGAACTTTCGGTAGTCTGTGTGTCTGTCCGTGCGTAGCGAGTCATCAACACGTGCGTAGTGCTCCTCACTTCGCACGTATTGAATCTGTGTGTTAAGTTCTCTTAAAAAATATTTACCACACTTCGTACGTAGTCTTTCCAGTTCGTACGAGGTGAGTCCCCATTTCGTACGTACTACGTCTGTGTGATCTCTTGTCAGTCCTTACGTAGATATCTCACTACGTGCGTAGTGTTTTGAATTCGTGCGAACATCCTTTCAACACGTGCGTAGTGTGTGTGTTTGTTTCTAGTCTTATTCATAATGTTTGACATGAGTGCCATGGCTGCAAAACAAACCATAACTGCCCTTAGCAATTTAATAATGGACAACGAACAAGGTGGAATTAATAAAGTACCTAGACTGCTAACCATGGAAGACTACCCTTTCTGGAAACCACGTTTCGAAATATTTATTGATGGGGTTGATCCACGGTTGCACCGGGCCATTTCCGCCGATTACATCGTACCTAAGGGTGAAGGGAACATCGAAGTTCCCTATGATCAGATGAGTGATGATCAGAGGAAGGCTTATGATGTAGAAAAGAAAGCCTATTCTTACCTGATCCAAGCTATTCCGAACGAGATATTCCATCAGTTCCGATGGTACAGAACGTCACGTTCTTTGGGGAACGCGTTACAAAAGAGGAATGAGGGGAATGCATCGTTAAAAGATCTCAAGGCCTCGCAGTTAAGAAAGGAGTTTGACCACTTCACTTCTTATGTTAATGAAAAGCTTCCAGATCTGATCAACAGATACAACCATCTTCTTAGTGAAATGGATAGTTTGGGGGTGCAGATCTCGGAACGACAACAAGTGGAGACTCTGTCCAAGGCTTTACCTAAAAGCTGGAGGCCATTCATAATGATTTTGAAGAATGGAGATGGTTTTGAAGGCATGGATCTGAATGACTAAGCAGCTATGTGCAGAATCCTTCTTTATACTGTACGGGATCAGTTGCTTCTCCGGTTACTTCGTCAAATGCTCCACTACAGACAGCTTTTACATCTAACGTTAGTTCTTCAAGCAAGTCTGCTTCTGAAACTCCAAGTGGACCACCATATTCTGCTCCTTCAAGCAAAACGTCTATGCCTGCTTTAAACACTTAGCATTTTAAGCATGGCAGCACTGAAGAAGTAAAGGAGCATATGGGAATGCTTAGTGGGTTGGTCACCTCATATGATGATCTGCTAAAGGGTAAAATCGGAAATGCCTACCTGACTCAGGAAGACTATGACCAGATAGACAACGATGAGATGGAAAGACAGGACATTCTATGGTCCTATGCTAATCTGGTAAGGAGAGCAAAGGCATTAGTCAAGAAAACAGGGATGCAGATTACAGCAACAAAAGATACAAAGCTGGGTTTTGACAAGTCAGCTGTAACCTGCTACAACTGTGGAGAAAAGGGTCATTTTGCAAGAGAATGTGAAAAGCCAAAGAACTCAGGACCCAAGTATCGCTTCAGAACATCTCCTGAAAGCTCAACCAAGGCAATGGCGGTTGTTCAAAAGGATGAGGGGATTGACTGGTCTGTGCATTTCAAAAATAATGATGCTTTTGAGGTTGCAGAGACCAACTTGGCCAGTGTTCAAGATCTGAATGATGATTCACAATCTGAAGCAGATAGTGTGCAGGAAGCTGATGATGAATTTGTTGCCAGTAAGGAAGACTCAGTGATGCCTACTGATGAGCACAACGTTACTTCAGTCTCTGTGCCAGCTGCCGAACCAACGCCAGTGATTGTTCAAACTGAATCAGAAAATCCTAAGGCGTGCATGACTGGACAAGCTGACTCAAAGGTAAGTAACATTTCTGGTCTTCCCTGTGTGTTGTGCAATGACTATGTAAAGAATATAGTATCCTTGAAATCTCAAGTTACTGAGCTTACCTCTAAACTGCATGAAAACTCTATCATTAAAGGTAGAGAAAAGACCTTAAAAGATAAAATTGAGAGCCAAAATAAACAGATTAGAGAATTAGAGGTAGCTTTGTTAAATAAACAGGATGCTATAGTCTTTTACATCAATCAAATTGATACTCTAAAACGGGATCTTGCTAGTTCTAAAGTCGATTATGAAACTTTAAACCAGAAACTTAAAAGTTATTCAACTTCATCTTACTTGTTTGAGCACATAATCGACCGGAGACCTCAAGGTTCCGATTTATAAAAAGACAAAAAGACATACACTAAATGTCCACCACCAGTGTTGAACCAACTGGTGAAAACAGATGTCTTTACTGAAGCTGACCAACTTCCTTCCAAGGTTGATGCACCTTCTGCTTCAATCTCAAAACCTGATTTAAAAATGAAGGGAAAAGTTGGTGAGCCTCAGAGGAAAGAGGCCAAACCAGAAGAAAAGCCTGAATCTGGTATGAGACAACTTCTAGGCAATTCTTCTGGTCAAGGTACGTTAATGCAAAATGTGCAAGCTGCACTCCGAACCATAGAAAAGGAGGGTGCAAAGTCTCCTGCTACCCGTCCTTATGAGGAAGTTAAAATTTTGCCAAAACAATGTGGTTTAGTAGTAGAATCAAAATGTCAAGTTGAGCAAAAAGTGCCACATAACCCTGCAAAACCTCAGTTAAACAGGGTCTGCTATGTGTGCAGGAGACCTGGTCACCTCAGTTATGAGTGTGATCAGCAACAACAGAGCTGCAGGGGGAAAGTTGATTCTTCTGAAAATTTTCAGAAAAATAAAACGTTTAATCAAAATAATAAAAAATCAACTGACCCTCATCAGCTCAAAAGGACGGTTGGGGAAACATCTAGTAAACCCAAAAGTCCCAAGGTCAGTCTGAAGGGGAAGGAACCGTTTCATAAGGTGATTAATGCTTCTAGTGCTTATCACAAGACTCCTTCCCGTCAGGATTTGAAATGGACCACTAAATCAGAATCCAAAACGTCCAATAGTCAAGATACCAATGCAGACCTCAAAGCTACTGGTATTTGGATTAACATGCCAATTGTTTGAGAAGATGGGAAACCCATGACCATTCCGGCATGGGTTCCTAATGCTAAGTAACTTTTTACTCTTTGTACAAGGTGCCCCGATTTCTATTCTTAGTGAATGAAAACGGGATGAAAACCAAGTGTGAGGTTGTCTCCGATGATGCGACTTAGTGTCCTTGTTCGTGTGACTGTGTGTCTAGTTTCTGTATGGTTATATCTCGTTTGTCTTTGTGTTTATTTTCTGTGTGTTTTTCCGTTTATATTCTTTCTAGGTATTTATTTCTTTAGTATTTTAGGGGGAGATAGGTGCAACATAGAAAATTCAAAAAAATCAGAAAAACATAGAAAATACAAAAAAATCAGAAAACATAGAAAATACAAAAAAAATCAGAAAACATAGAAAATACAAAAAAATTAGAAAACATAGAAAATACAAAAAAAAATTAGAAAAAATAGAAAATACAAAAAAATCAGAAAATATAAAAATGAGAAGTTGATCCAACTCAAATGGAAAATGATGGTACACTGGCGTTCTATACAAAGTATGTCTAGTAAAATTAGGACTGAAGGCATGTACACATTCTTGAGAAAACTGTCTGAAAAATTTAGTTAAATCAGATAAGAAACAGATGGCGTGTAAGACATATAATGAGAGTCTAGGCTGATAAGTGGTTATGCATGTGGAAATCCATCAAAGATTCAAACTATCGAGACATTCCAAGTCTACAAGTCAATAACAGTTGAGACTAACTTAATCTGGTGCACACACCTATTACCATGCCAAATGTGCTTAGATGACAATGAGCAAAATGTAAAAAGAGGGTGAAAAATTGACCCCAATCTGAGATGTCAAAAGAAATAGATACATAGATCTATTAGTATTGAATTGTCAAAGAGCATAAAATGCAGTGACAAAAGCTCAACAGATAGATCTATTAGTTTTGAATTGCCAAAGAGCATAAAATGCAGTGACAAAAGCTCAACAGAAATTATCAGAAGAGGTGAAAAATTGACCTCCATGTCAAAGAGCATAAAATGCGTTGACAAAATCACAAAGCACATAAGCATGGTGGTTGGGTACTCAAGTTGTGCATCCTACTAGTGAGTCAAAACACTGTGAGATTTTAAAAGAGATAGTCTTAACCATGTACTCAGTTCTAGATAATCAGAAAATGTTGAAATCAAATATGTCATTATCTGAGGAAAGTTAGATTGACAGACAGAAATTGAGAGAGTATGTTTGTGTCTAAGGTTCTGAAATGAATGATAACTAAGTATAGATGTGCTGGTACTGATTCCATCTTGGAACCTTCTCACAAAAAGATTTAATTTCAGTAATTTACTTTTTGCAAATCTTTAGTGTTTTCATTTCTGTCTCTTAGTGTTTAGGATTTAATTTGTTTACAGTCTGCATTTTCATTTTCTTTATATTCAGAAAAATACAAAAAGATTTTTGGTGTGTTCTTATCTCTTGGTGTGTTTCTTGTGTTTTCGTGTGCTTAAAAGTTTATGACTTGCATTGAAATTACTAACCGTTGTGTGCTGAGTACAGGATCATCAAGAAAAATTCTAAGTTTATGTGAGAAATTCAATTCGCACGAAGTAAGAACACCTCGCACGAACTGTGTGATAAATCGTGCGTTGTGGATGCATACTCCGCGGTCAAGGATCAAGAGGCGAAGTGAATTCCATTTCGCACGATGTGAAGCTCATCACGTGCGAAATGAAAAATCACTTCGGATGTACACTTCAGGTAGCAACATGCGAAGTGATCTCACTTCGCACGGAGTGAAATAGGGTATATAAGTTGGTTTCGTGCGTCTTCGTCATTACGCATTCATATTTTCTACAGTACACTCCATTCTCTCTCGATTTTGATTCTGACTTTTGTGTTGAAAGAGTTATTCGTTTCATCTGTGTGATTCGCCTCTGTGTTGTGATCATTTTGGTAGGTTTTTCGTTTCAATCCAACGGTTGGATCTCGAGTTATAATCGATTCTATGTGTGAAAAACTCAAAATGTTAAAAACCGGATCTAAAGTTGTTTAATGGGTTCGTTTGTTAGATTGGAGTGAGAAGTAATGTTCATGTGCGTAATTAGATGGTATTTAATCACTCAATCGACACAAAAACATCGCAAATAAGTGGTTTTTGAAGTTATAAAGTTCGTCGAAATGCTCTTGAATTTGAATGTTAACCGTGCGAAGTGACGTTCATTTCGCACGAACTGCCTTCATTTCGCACGAATTGTAGGATGTAGAAGATGAACACGATGAGTTTCAGTCATGCGAAGTGAAATCCATTTCGCACGTACTGATATGAGTTCGTACGAAGTGTATTTTAGATTTAATTAATTGTTTTTATAGATATTAATTCACTTCGCCCTAGGACCTATCACCACGTGCATGATGCTGTTCAGTGCGCGCGTGGTGAAATTTCGAAGTTTTGAGACTAATGCTTAATTCTTAAATTCTGTAGATTTTAACTGTGTGTTACGATCTGTGAATGTTTCTCTCTAATGTGCATAATGTTTATCTCTCAGACTTTAAACAATGGAATCTACTCAATTAGGAAGCTCCTCTGCCCAAAACCCCGCTGAGTCTGCATCTGGCAGTGGCAGTCACACAAAGGCTGAATTGAAAGCCGGCGACATGCACAACATTAGGGCATGTCTGACAAAGAACAAACTAACAAGAGACAGTGACGATATGATTGACTATTTGATGAGGTCAAGGATCCACACCGCAATCACAGCAACGTGCACTGCATATGCATCACATCAGCAAGAGTTCTGGAAAACAGCTGCGTACGATGAGGCGATGGGTGGTATTCGTGGGTTGGTGCAAAAACAACCAGTGTTTGTGTCGGAAGAGGTGCTGAATGAGCTGCTTGAACTGGGTGATGCTATCTCAGATCCCATCTCTCTGAACATCTGCCGGGTTAAAGGGTGTCTACTGACGTGTGGATACACCGGGGAGATTCGGAACGAATCGGTATTCAAAACAAAGTTCTGCCCCCCGTATCGTTATCTGATGCACGTTATCTCTCACTGCTTGGGGCCGCGGAGAACCGGCCATGATCAGCTGAACCAAACGTTCTCTCATTTGTTTGTGGCGCTGGTGCTGAATGTTAAATTCAACATTTCTAGGGTGATTTTCAACTGCTTGAAAGAAAATCTATCAAAGAAAGAGGGGCAATTCCTGATGTATCCCAGGTTCCTTCAGATAGTCATTGATACACAAGTTCAGGGGTTGGTAAAAGAAGATAGTGATCGAATCAAGTTAAAACATATAAAAGATCAAACGGTGAGACAGATGAGCAGATACATAGGCACCTCAGTTCCTCCTAAGAGAAGATTAATATGCCATCTGGGAGACAAGGATTATCAAGCTCCAGAACGAAAACATCTATGGAGAAATGAGGGTTCAAAGTCTCAGGTGGAGAATATTGAGATCGTGTCTGATGATGAGGACGAGGAGGCAGAAGTACAGAGCCAAGAGGCTCGTGATCCTACTGGAGGAGAGGCCATCCCCACCGAGCTGGATGAGATGAATGTTGATGAGTTCTTTGAGGAGGATGATGATGAGCAGACAAGAAAAAGGAAAGAAAAGGCTGCAATTGAAGAGCCAGAGAAGAAGAAGAAGAAAGTTTACAAGTTCATGCCGCCGGTTGCTTCTGCAGAGATTATTGTCAAACCCTCCACAGCAACAGTCGCTCCAGTTACAGCCACTGCTCAAGGTGCTGCAGGATCTTCTCAAACAGGCTCTCAGCTACCATCTATGGCTATCGAAAAAAATCTGAGCAAGCTCCAAGGTTACATGCTAGACATGATAAAAGATGAGAAAGAAAGGAAGCTGGAGCTAGCGGAAGTGAAACAGAAAATGATTGAGAAAGATGCTCAAATTGAAAATTTATTGAAAAGAGACGCGGAGAAAGATGCACAGATCGAGGATCTGCTGAAAAGAGATGTGGAGAAGGATATGCAGATCGAAAGTTTGGTGAAGAGGGATGAAGAGCGAGAACTGAAAATAATTGAGCTTGAGAAAAAGAATGAGACCATGGAACAGATCTTAATCGAATATACTCAAGAATTCAAAAGGTTGAAGGCTCAGGTTGAAAAGCAAGACGAGGAGGTGTTAAGGTTGAAGGAGGCTGCTGAGTCTGAACAAGCAGGAACATACTCAGGAGACGAACAAGGTTGATGTCAGTCTGTGTGACTTTGTAGTTATTGTTTTATGATGTAATTGAATGAAACAATCATGTATATTTAATCGTTTCTTGTGAGATGAAATGTTTGATTTTAACTTACACATGTTTATGGTTTCTTATTGCTGTGTGAAGATCCATTAATTGTTCAGCCATTGAAAGCTGATATTCCTCAATCGTCTCGTCTGCTGAGTGTTCAAGGGCGAATTGTTCCACAAAATGAGTATGATGCAGAGGAAGGAGAAATACTTCCATTCCTGACAAAAGAACAAATTGCCGAACTTTTACAGATTCCTGTCGAAGATGTTATTCTAGAAGAGGTGGATGAAAGCTTTGTGCAACCACCTCAAGCTGAACATGAACCTGTATTTGACACTGATGAGATTGAGATTGAGGATGAAACCGACCAACACTATCCTGGTCAACAAAAAGACGACAACCTGCCTGACCTTGCCTATTTTTTCAAAACTGCTAATGCTGAGGAAATCAACAAAAGAGCTGAAGTTAGAGAACAAGAAAATGTTGATTTTGACTTAGAAAAATATCTTGGTGATAGAAAATCTAAGCAAGATGAAAGAGAAGCTAGACGAAAGAAGTATCAACGGTTTCTGGAACGTCAGGCAGGGAAAGAAAAGAAGTCTGAAAGCTCACCGGAGTATACCAAGTTTTATCATACTCTGGGCAAAAAGACGGATGGTGAAATTGTTGGTTGGTGCTATATGCCGGAATTGAATGTTTATGCAGTTAAAAGGGAAAGAGGAGTTGAGTATTTTCAAAGGGCAAATGATATCCAGACTCTGTCGTTCTATGATATTCGACAACTTGCTCGTTTGCCTCTTTTAGACTGTGACGATCACAACATGGCAAAATGGTTTGAGACACTGGTTAAGCGTGAGGCTCGATTTGGATGGAAAAACTTAAAGCCTTATGTGCCAGGTGTCAAGAGCCACCCAACCAAGATAGATCCACTGACAGGATGAAATTCAAAGTGCTTAATTGCAAAGCTCCTCGTTGTATGAAGAAGTTACCGTTGAGAACCATGCCTACTGGGTGGAGTGCAAGGTTTAAATGGTGGTACTTTAATGAGAAAACAACTGAGGCAGTGATCGTATTGGATGATGATCTGTCAGGTGGAGAAACGGTAAAAGTATTTGATCCTATGTGGATTAAAATTTTTGGGAAAGACGACATTACTGTTTTGTACTACAATCCAATCCTCTACAAAAATCAGTATATGGAGTTGGCATTGCAGTTTCAAAAGGTCGTTCGAATTTGCTTTGCATTCGACATCTACGCTGGATCTGAAGAAGTCAAGTCTACAACTTTGTGTTAGCTAGATTGTCGTTTTGTTTGCTTTGTGCATTTTACTTTGTGTATTTTTGCTTAGTGCAATTTTTGTTGATAGAACTAGGTCTTAGGGGGAGTTTGTTGGTGCATATTTGTAAATCCCTAGTTCTTATCAATGAAATATATACATGCTTACTTGAAATGTTAATTCAAATGTGTTTTGAATAATAGTTTGCATGGTTATATGTTCTAAGTGGTTATTTATGTTTATCTTAAGCTTACAAGTACTTAATCATGTGTTGATGTGTGTTTGGAAGTTTAAGTATGTGTGAAGGTCATCACGTGCGTGATGATTCCACTACGTGCGTAGTGGATCTCACTACGTGTGTGGTGAGATGGTCGGTTAATGTTTAATTAATTATTATTAAAACACCCGGTACGTGCGTACTGGATTCACTTCATGCGAAGTGTGATGCATTACGTGCGTAGTGGAAATTCTATACTATAAATACGTATTAACCTCGTATTAACGCGGGGATAATCAGTAATCGTCAAGTGATCGCCGGAAATCGAGTAATCGACGGGGAATGACCTTAAGCCTTAGTGAGCCTTCGAAATTGCAAGTTTAACCTCGGTAAACGCAAACTTAGTGTTAATCTCGGATCCAAGGGCAGTCTTAAGCATTCTGTGTGAGTTCTTAGAGTTTGTTCTTGTTTCTACTCTGTGTGTTTCTTAGTGTTACTGTGTGCCGGACACCTAAGCAGATCTTAGAATCCTTAGGAGGTTTGGGAAATAGATATTCCGCACTATTTCTCATCCTAGATCAGTCCTAGCATTAGGGTGTTTAGTTTAGAACCCCCACGGTCCTACAAACCTGTGCTTCGATAAGAAGGTCAAAGAGTTTGGCTTCTTCAAAAGCAAGGATGAGCCATGTGTATACATCAGGGCTAGTGGGACCATAGTTTCATTCCTAGTTTTTTATGTAGATGATATACTACTCATTAGAAACGATGTGCCAACTTTGCATGGTGTAAAAGCCTGGCTAGGGAGTTGCTTTTCATTGAAAGATCTAGGGGATGCATCTTATATCCTAGGGATTAAGATCTATAGAGATAGATCCCGCAGGTTGATTGGCTTGAGCCCGAGTACGTACCTTGACAAGGTCCTAAAGAGATTTAGGATGAAGGAATCCAAGAAGGGGTTCATACTTAATTCACATGGTTTGGTATTGAGTAAGACTCAACGCCATGCTGTGTACAAGGCCTGATGTCTCTTGTGCTTTGAGTATGACAAGTAGATATCAAGCTAACCCTGGTAAAGCACATTAGACGGCGGTGAAGAACATTCTCAAGTATCTTCGGTTGACTAAGGAGATGTTATTACTATATGGCGGTGTGGAAGAGATGAGGGTAACTTGTTACTCTAACACCAACTTCCTAACCGACAGGGATGACTACCGATCTCAATTAGGGTTTGGTTCATATTAAGTGGTGGTGTTATCTCCTGGAGAAGCTCCAAGCAAGACAATGTGGCTGATTCTACTACCATGTATGAGTACATTGTGGCCAGTGAAGTTGTGAAGGAGGCCGTGTGGATGAGGAATTTCATCCAGGATCTGGGAGTGGTTCCTACCATTTCCGACCATGTCGATATTTACTGTGACAACGAGGGTGTAGTGGCATTAGCTAAGGAACCAAAATTTTACCGGCACACGAGACATATTCCCCGGAAGTATCATTATATCCGGGACGTGGTCAAGAGTGGAGATATTGTCATCAACAGAGTACACACGGATAGGATCCGTTTACCAAACCCCTATCGCAGACGAAGAACCATGCCCACACCCGTGCTATTGGTAATATATTTGCTAGTGAGTTGGTTTGATTATGTATTTATACATTTGCTTATTGTATTTGATGTAGTTACCATGTATTGGGAACATTAAGAAGTATTGTATTTATTGTATTTATCGATTATTAAATGGAGATTGAGTAATGCGCAAGTTATAGGTATTTCTTTAAATATATACTGTGTTCAAACTTAGAATGTTTTATATCTTCGCTGAAGTGCGGGAGTCTGTTGGAGTGTGCCCACTGACAGACGTAGGCCATATCACTGCCGCTGAAGTGCGGGCCTATTCGGTCATACTCGAAACTTCTATCCCGATAGCCCTAAGCAAAAACAGCTGGTCAAAATGGTCAAATTCAAGTTAACTAGGGCTTCACGATCGTGAAGGAATCTCCACGGGTCGTGAAGCACAGAGTCCCCACGAGTTCCTACATGGGCCATATGGCTCGTGGACCAGAGTGGCATCACGACCCATGTAGGGTCGTGAAGAGGATCGTGAAGGATTAATGCGCCACGAGTTCCTCTACGACATGGAAAACACGGCACGAGCTGTGGAGCATTTAAGCTTCATGGGCAGTGAGAGCACGTGAGAGGTCGTGAAGAACGGAAAACTAAGTGTCACTTTTTTTCATTGGTTGTTTTTGGTTGGTCCAATTGTGGAGGGTCTTATGGCCGGCAAAGACTCATTCAGATGAGTTTTAGAGTACTATAAGGGTTCTTGTGGTTAGAGTGTGAAGAACCTTTTGTCACTTTGCATTCATACACACATAGTACATTCAAACTTGAGAGTTGTGAGTGTTCTTGATTGTGTTCTAGAAATTATAAGGGGCTAAGATCAAGGATTCAACAAAGGTGTGTGAAGCTTGGTCGTTTGCTAGCACAAAGGGAAGAAGATTATTTTGTGTACTCACTTGATAGAGCTTGGAGGCTACTTCTTCAAGTCTAGATTATCCCAACTCGTTCTACCTTCATCTCAAGAGCTTGGAGCTATGGAGAAAGATATAACCACTCTTCCTTTGTGTTTTCTAGGTTGCATGCATGACATTGAGTTAGATCACCATTTATGGAGTTCATGCAAAATATGTTTTGTAAAATGTGTTTTTCATTGCTTCCGTTGCGTGGTTTTGTGTTTCATGAACTTCTGCATATCCATACCAAAATACTCTTGGGGATTTCCAGAATAAACACAAAGATTCTGCCAAAAGACAAAATCGGACCAACGGCTCAAAAACCCGAATTTTTTTTTTAAAAAACAGTGCCTCTTCACGACCTGGCTTCACAAACCCTTATGCTTGTGAAGGAAGAAGCCTCCACGACCCTTCACGAATCAAAAGCAGCTCGTGAAAGACCATGTCCCTCACTGTTCACGACACCCTCCACGACCCCTCACGAGCAGTGTAGCGAGAATGCTTCACGACCCCTCACAAGTCGTGTAGAGCTCGTGAAACCCAAAATCCTTTTTCACGACTCAACCCAATTCACACAAGTCGTGTGGCCTTCATGGCCCGTGAAGCACCCGTGAAAAGCTACTTGTCATAACACAAAGTTCCAAATTTCAAACTTTCGAGCCATTTTTGTGCTATATCTTAGTAGCCTTGGCTCTAATACCACTGATGGGTTACATGCATGTACCAAAAACACATGGAGGTTTTAAAACTCATTCCGGGTACATGTACATAGTGGCCATAAGTGGAACATGACTACAAAAAAAATATAGCAAGATACAAAAACAAGGGAGGGCAGAGAACAAAGTGATATACCCTTGATATCTCTGATTTTATGAAGGTGAAAATGTAGTAGAACTCAAAACAAAGTTCCTCCACTAAATAATCCACTCCAAGCTTAGGAATCCCCTCCTTTATAAGGACCTAGATCTGGAACACACTTGCAAGGCTTCAAGACTCCAGGAGCAAACCACTTATGTGCACCTCTTGCAAAGATCAAACCACCACTATGCTATGAAGTAAGCACTAGTGTGTTTAAAGTATGTAAGTTGACAATTTTACAAAAGGTTCACATAAGAAAGAAAAATGACACTTTTATAAAGCTACAAAACTGCCAAGGAGGCTCCACAGTCGGCCTCAAAGAGATCCTCCCATTGGACCAACCAAAGGTCAAATAAAATGAAATTGTCACTTGAGCTTCGATCTTCACGGGCTCTCACGAGCCGTGAAGCAGTTCGTGAAGACCGCCCCCACGACTTCTTACCCGGATCATGGAGGACTCGTGTAGGGTTTCTCTTCACGACCCGTGAGGGCCCGTGAAGGTTGAGAGAAACCCTAAATTAATTTCCTCTCTCTTTCAAGTGGTGTTGTCGGGAATTTCACTTGGCGTGTGACCCGATAGGCCGTACCTCATCAGTAGTGACACTAACACACATGTATCGGTGGGAAGACACTAACATGCAGGAAACTTCGGTTCAAAGTATCCTTTGAACTTTTACTTATATGATAGCTTTCCTTGTCATCTTGTAAATTTATTGTATATAGACCATTTTGTGAATTTGCTTCAAAATATAATAAATCATTCTTAAAGAAAAAAATTGTTTTTCCTACCGACTAATAGGTAAAACCACTGTTTATTAATAAATCTTACGAGATTACAGTTTTGATTATTTTAGTAACATAAAAACAATCTTCTAGTTCTATGATTAATCTTGAAGGTTGCCTGAGAAGATATGTCCCTACAGCTTCAGCACCAATATTGGAGCCTTCGCCTACGATTAGGTCCATGTCCCCCTTCCTTAGTTTCCTACTCCTCTTGAATCCCTGTAAGTGATTGCATATGTGATGACCTCATCCGGTATCGAGTACCCATGATTCAAAAGAAGTAACTAAGAAATTTATCATAAAGATACCTGACTCATTGGTTGAACCAATGCCCAACAAATAAATGTCGAGTGAGTGCTCGCATATATCCTTGCTACCGCAAACTTGGCAACAAATGTCTAGTAGCTCATCAATCTAGTCATCATCCTTCATTGATTCAACTACTGTTGCATCAAATATGTCAGGGTGAATTTGGTCATTCATACACATTAGAATCTCGTGTATACCGATGATAGTCGATTCCTGTGAAAGAATATCCTTCATCAGCAGAAAATGTCCATATCGTTCAGTAGGAAACGTCCACGACATCAAGTTAACTTACTTCTGAGTTCCTTTGAAAACTCATAGCCTTTGGAGAGTATCAGAATTGACATGACATCAGATTCATCAGATAGATACTCATAATATGTATCATACTCTCCATCCTGAGTAGAATAATCAGGTTCTACTAGAGGTGGCATAAAATGTTGGAGTATGCCCACTGACACACGTAGGTCATATCACTGCCGATGAAGTGTGGGCCTATTGGGTCATACACCACTTTTACCCCGGCAGACCTAAGTGAAAACAACCGGTCAAAATGGTCAAATTCAAGTTGACCAAGGCTTCATGACCGTGAAGGATGCTCCACGTGTCGTGAAGTGCATAGTCCTCACGAGTTCCTACATGGGCCATATAACTCGTGGACCAAAGTGGCTTCACGACCCTTCACGGGTCGTCAAAGGGATCGTGAAGGACGAGTACGCCATGAGTTCCTCTACGACTTGTAAAAACACGGCACGGGCCATGGAGCTGTTTAGCTTCATGACCGTGAAAGACTGTGAGAGGTCGTGAAGCTTGGAAAACTAAGTGACACTTGATTTTCATTGGCTCTTTGAGTGAGGTCCAATGGGGATTGAACTAATATCCGGCTAGCCTTGTTCCAGAAGAGTCGTTAAGGTGTATATGAGGTCTAGGACTTCTTTTGTAAAAACCTTTTTGCCAACTTCAGTTCTTAGAACACTAAATCACATGCAAACTTGTGTAGTTGTGAGTGTAAAGGGGTACTAACTTCCTTGAATCAACAAGGGCTGAAAAGGATCATCAAAACTCAAGGTGTTGTTGGTGATCTTATTTGCTTGAAGACTATTTCTTCAAGACTTGTGCATCCCATCCATTCACTACCTTCTCTTTCAGTTTCAAGGAGCTTAGGAGGAAGGTATAACCATCTTACCTTTGTGCTTGTTCCATTTTTGATTGCATGCATGTGTTTCATGTTTAATACCATTTATGGAGTTCATGTGCAAATCATGTTTTTTCTTTGTTTCCGCTACGTTTTTGTTGTGTTTAGAATTCCACAAGATTAAAGCCCTCCCCTTTAGCCGTGAACCGCATAAGGAACCTTGTTCTGTTGGGGTTATCAGAATACGCAATGGAAGCAAGAACATCAACAAAGGCATAAAAAGTGTTCAAACATGAAATCCCCAAAGTGGACCATCTCTATGTAAACAAAATAGCAACATGAAAAAGGAGTACAGAAGGTTATACCTTTCTCCTTAGCTCCAGAAAACAACTTGGTGACCGTTGATGGTCGCGTAGATGCAAGACAAGTCTCCTTCTCCTCTCTCGAAATCACACCCCGGGCACACGTCCAACAAATTGTGCTAGCAACCTTGTATGATACTTTCTTCCAGAAATATCACTCAAGAATTACAAGAATGGTTTCTAGAACTCGAGTTTACTCACAAGATCACCAAATGCTAGTTATCAAGTAAGAGAGTGTTAAGAGTGCAAAAGTGAAGTAGCTTAATTTTTGAAGTGTGTCAAGAACCAAACCAAGTCCAGGAGTTAGAGCCTTTTTAAAGACCTCTAAGAGACCCTGGAGTTCCCCTTTTGGCCGGCCAAATGCAATGATCAACTTAACATCCATTGGCCAAGCTTGGAGGTGATCTTGACATAAAGTCCATGCAGCCGTAGCGCCGCTACCAAAAGGTTAGCACCGCTAAAGTCCTAACCTGTAGAGGCGCGATCGCGGCCTACCATGATATGACATAAAGCACATGCAGCCGTAGCGGCGCTAACCACTAACCATTAGCGACGCTAACCCGTTACGTTTAGCGGCGCTATCGCGGCCTGCATTGCTAACTTTCACTTTTGTCATCTTTGGTCCCTCAACCTTATTTACTGTCATGTTAGACCCCGGTATGTGACCCAATTAGGCCCATACATCATCGGCAGTGTTCCAAGGCGTACGTATATTATTGGGCAAATTCTAACAAACTCCCACTTGCATATAATGTACCGTACCCTAGGAAGCATAGACAAAGAGCGGCCTCTAGCAAAACATCGATGCCCCCGAGTCTGTATGGGTTCTGACAACCTACAGAAAACCATCATACTAGAAGTAGTGGTCCTAGATAAGTGATCTTAGACATCCTTTTGTTCGCGATATCCTTGTGAACACGAGACATGGATTTAAAATCAATCTCCAGATCGTTCACGATTATGTTTCTCGATCTTGATTGGTGGTGACCAAAATTTAAGGACATATCTGATTATCAATCAATATTCCTTGTGCATGGCCATGCTAGTTTTGGTGTCAGCTCCCAATCATCGAGGGGCCCAGGGACATCTCTCATTTCAGAGGAACAAATTCCGTTGACTGTAAAACCCCATTGCATGAATATCGTCTTACTTGACTATCCCCTTTATAAAATCCTACGAACTGCGTTTTGAGATAACCAAACTATAGCAGTTCATACATCTCAGGTCAAAGGATGTAAGATTTTATCATCCCAAGTTACTCGTGACTATGATCCATGAAGTAAACTTGGGTGTGAGTCTTCCAGTCACTTAAAACTCCTTTCAAGCACAGGTTACTGTTGCGTTTCATGCATTCAATCATTGATTAATGCATAACCAACACCTAACCTCAGCCTTAATTCAAACTTCCGTCTCTTGAAGAATGACTGACTGTGGAAATTTTGGAATGTATAAAAATTCCGGGAAGTGGTTAAACATGCAAAGATGGAACATATTAAAGTCTTATGAATGTAACTGTATCACACGCATATATAATCTCCATTATATATCGAAACAAGAATAAGTTACATTACTGTTCAAATGTTCCCAATACACACACACACACACACACACACACACATATATATATATATATATATATATATATATATATATATATATATATATATATATATATATATCAAACAAACTAAATACATAACTCAAGCCAAATTGCTAGCAAATCTAACACCTATCGCCTTGGTGTGAGAGTCATGAGCTGCTTGCGGCAACGGCTTAGTGAATGGCTCCGCCAGGTTATCATCCGTCGGTACTCTGCTGATGACAACTTCTCCACTTTCAACTACATCTCGTATAAAGTGGTATTTGCGCAATATGTGTCTGGTTCTTTTGTGAGCTCTTGGTTCCTTCGCTAAATCAACCGCACCCTCATTGTCACAGAAGATCTCAATAGGGTCCACGATGCTTGGAACCACTCCTATATCACGGATGAATTTCTTCATCCACACGGCCTCCTTGGCAACTTCACTTGCCGCTATGTATTCCGACTCAGTAGTCGAATCAGCCACCGTGTCTTGCTTCGAGCTCCTCCAGCTAACAGCACCACCGTTTAATAGGAACACAAACCCCGATTGTGATCGGCAGTCATCCCTATCGGTTTGGAAGCTAGTGTCCGAGTAACCCATTACTCTTAGCTCTTCTTCCCCACCATATACCAAGAACATCTCTTTTGTACGCCTCAGGTATTTGAGAATGTTCTTTACGACCCTCCAATGAGGTTCTCCGGGTTCACCTGATATCTACTAGTCATGCTCAAAGCACATGACACATCAGGGCGGGTGCATTGCATGGCGTACATGATCGAGCCCACAGCCGAAGCATATGGTACTCGCTTGATTACTTCTGGCGTACATGATCGAGCCCGCAGCCGAATCATATGGTACTCGCTTGATTACTTCTATCTCATCTCTGGAGGTAGGACATTGAGTTTTGCTCAATGTCAAGCCATGCAACATAGGGAGTTTTCCTTTCTTGGATTCCTCCATTTTAAAGCGTCTTACGACCTTATCTATGTATGCACTTTGAGAAAGCCCGAGCAGCCTTCTAGATCTATCTCTATAGATCTTGATCCCCAGAATACAACTCGCATCCCCTAGATCCTTCATTGAAAAGCAACTCCCTAGCCAAGCTTTTACATTCCTTAGGCTTGGGATGTGATTTCCAATGAGTAGAATATCATCTACATATAGGACTAAGAAGACAGTTGTGCTCCCACTAGCCCTGACATATACGCAAGGTGTTGGGGTTCGTGGTTGGTCACAACGGAAGCATGCAAGTAATAAAACCAAAGATAAAAGTAAAATCGAACCACAAAAAGAACTCCAATGGTGTACCAAACTCTACAACAAAGAAATGCAACTTAAAAGAAAGGAGAAGAGAGATTATACCCTGGATGTCTCTGGATTTGTTGTGTGCTTAGCTCCAAGTCTTGATCACCTTTCCTTATGCTACCAAAGTCCACCCCGAGAAGATGTATGATCCAAGTGTACTAGCACTCCTTGATTACTCTCCAACACTTGAAAAGTAATCTCTGGAACAACCAACCAAAGCCAACAGAAGTTGCACTCTTGAACTCTCTCTTTTGAACACTTAAGAACACTTACAAAGTTTCTATGTGTTTTTTTTGCACTAGCCAAAAAAAAGGAACCAAGAGGAAAGGCAAATGAGTCTCTTTTATAAACTCCAAGATGCCCTTTCCTTGCCCCAAAGCTGGCCAAGAGAGTCATAATTACAAGAACATGCATTGGTGGAGAGTAGAGGTGAAAAGAATAAAGTTGTAATATGTCAAAAGGGTTAGTGCCGCTACCCGCCCAGGGATAGCGCCGCTAACCGCCCAATTTTAGCGCCGCTAACGCGGCTGAGTTAGCGATTGTAGAGATAGCGCCGCTAACTTTGGGCAGATTACCAACTATCATTATTTATCCTTTCTCACCATCCTTTTAGATTGTTGTCAAGATCAACCCCCGGCGTGTGATCCGATAGGCCCATACGTCATTGGCAGTGACCAATTGGCGTACGTGTGTCAGTGGGCATTCTCCAACATAGTCCCACTTGCACATGACTCACCGTACCCAGTGCATCAAAGACAAAGAGCGGCCTCTAGTAAGACATCTTTGCCCCCAAGTCAGTATGTGTTTTGTCTTCACAAAAACCAAACTTCAACCTGTATGAATATGTCCTATAGATAAGGGATCAAACATCCTTTTGTTCGCGATATCCATGTGAACATGAGACATGGTACTTAGTCATTCTCTGTTCCTTCACGATTATGTTTCTCGATTGAGATTGGTGGTGACCAAAACATACAAGTTGCAATCAGATACTATAATCATTGCACACTTGAGCACGACCATGCATTTTGGTGTCAGCGACCAATCATCGAGGGGCCCAGGGATATCTCTCTAAACAGAGGAAAAAATTCCTTTGACTGCATTGCCCACCACAGTGATCACACTCTGCCTAATTACTCCCTTTATAACAGCCAGTTACGGACTGCGTTTTAAAGCAACCAAAACAAAGCAAACCAAAGTGATGCAGACACATGCATCTCCAGTATGAGGATGAACTGATATTATCATCCTGATTTACTCATGACGAGTACCATAAATTGAAATCAGGTGTGGGTCATCCAGTCACTTGAACACTTCAAGTATAGGTGAAGTATTGCGTCCTTCTGTCCCAATCGATCATAAATCATTGGACACTTGACCAATCACTTCCCTCAGTCTTAGTTCAGACTTCCTTCCCTAGAAGAATGACCGACTGTGGACATTTAGAATGTTAAAAAAACATTCAGAGAAGAGGTAAAACATGCTAAGTTGGAACACAATAAGGCTTGCTGAGAGTACCCAGTACATGCACATTACGAAATCCCTATTTGATAATTGATACAAGAAGAAGCACAATATTGCTTATCGTTCCCAAAAGAAAAGCATATCAAAACATTACTAAAACGAATTTAAGCCAAGTATATGCAGGCCCTAGTCTGATGATAATCACTAACCCGGTACTTTAGCTTAGTGAACAGATCCGCCACCATGCTCTCTGTGTGTACTCTGATAGTGATCGTATCCCTACTTCAACCATCCACTACTTATAGTATGCGTTGTAGGATTATGATCATATATCCAAGCCGTTATACTTTCATTGTCTCAAGGAATCCAATAAGACAAACAACGCTTGGATCTAATATTTTAATGTGCATGAGCCATCATACTTTCATAGTTTTCATAAAGATCTCTATAAAGACATTGACGCTCTAAGAATAATATCTTATGTGATCAAGCCATCGTACTCTCATAGTTTTCATAAAGATCTCTATAGAGTCATTGATTCTTTAAGTATCACACTTATTAACGACACAATGTTTGTAGGATCACGAACCCCAATCGAATTGGCGGTTATCCTGTAAAACATACACTATCACTTAGAGTAACAATTTACTCTCAATTTCTTTTGATCAACAAGAACATATCATATTTCATGTACTATACAAATTGCTTTGCTTATCCTTAATGGACGTATAATTCTTGATTCAAACTTACTGCCAAGCATGGTCAAGACATTATCTCCATTATGACATATGTCCTAGATATATTAAATAGGATAACAACAGCGCCCCACTAGCTCTGGCATTAATCCAACTTTCATTATTGCTCATTGAAAACTCAACCACATGTTTTTCATAGAAAAATTGGAACTTAGATATTTATTGGAGTCCAAGACAAACTCTTTCATGTTTTGTAGATTTTACGAGGATACTCAAGATGTAAAAGACCCTCGGACAGTGTTATAAACACTTCCTCATTAAATTCCTCTGAAGGAATATGGTTTTTGCATCATACAGCCATGAAATGGCACAAGTGTCCGTGTAAACATCAACATAACTACTGGAAGAATGTCTTCATATGATACCTTCAACATGGTCAATCATCATGAACCCAATTCCTACCAGTCAGTATTTGAAGTTATCTACAAACTTATCCATGCAGATCTTATTCACACCATAAGGTCATACCTTCGTGTTGGATTAACCAAGCTCAACTTTGGAAATCCAGCATGGATTACATCTTATTTCATTACCTTTCCTTATCTTAGCAGACCCAGGGCCCACTACAGATTCCGGTAATTGATGTATACATAAAGTATAATCAATAAGTCATCGTCCTCAGGTATATGATACATTTCCGGCCTTATGATGACTTTTACCAGACTTATGAAGAAGTAATTTTGTTATGCCAGGTACTTCGGCATTGCCATGTTAAGTTCCAATCATCACTGATTGAATGCTAGTGTCAACATCAGGTCTTCATTTAAGTCACACGTTCTTCCACTGGAATGCTCCAGTTGTTCATTTCCCTTCTCGAGCAACTCAACTTTGTTCCCAAAAAGGTTATGAAATGAACATCTAAAACAAAGAAGAACCTATTAAATGTATTAGCATCTTTTAAAGTTCATCCATCTCCCACTAGATGTAGACTAGATAACTTTAGTCCATGAGGTAGACAAGAAAAGAAGTCTTTCTAGTCTAGCCTCCATGGTTGCTAATTTGACCATCTTTATTGTTGTTAAAAAAATTATTGCCCGCCACAACTCAAGTACACCCATCCAAAAGGTTACTCAAGTTTAAGTCATCAAGTTAGAACCATAACTATTATGATCCGTTTCTCCACTTGGCGATCCATGTAAAACACGTATCCTAGGAGAGACAAATTATGAGACATTCCCATAATTCATATGATGAACTAAGAATCTATTATTTCTCAACATCTCATAAGATTTGAGTATCTTGGTTCCTTTTGCCCTCTTTTGTCACAAATTTGTTATGGGTAAATTTTGAATACCTCTCAGGTTTCAAACAGTTTTCTAATACCCTTTCCTTCTACCATTATTGATAAAGGTAACAAATTATGTATAGTTAATCCTTATAATTTTGCTTGATCAGCCCTTACACAAAAGTGCAAGCGAAATCCAACAAGCTTTAATTCCTCTCACATCAACAAGTGAAGTATGTCTTAGCTATTTAACCCCATAAGCAGGATTCACCATCAACTAATAACTCGAAGCCAATAGATTCCAAGTTCCTATCCACATGAATCTTGGTGTGTTAGTCTTGTTTATATGGTTAAATCAACTATGTTATAATAATAATTAATCAATAAATGCTCATGATCATATTATTACTTCTTAAGCAAAAGCTTATTATATATGCCACGACATGAATAAACTTTGAAATAAATCTCTAAAACCCAGTTCAACCTATTGATGGAATTATTGTTCTACGAGTATAAATATAAACGTTAAGTAAAGTGGATACTAAATTCAAGAAATACTGATGTATGTTCTTGATGTTCGACGAAAAGAAAGTTGTCTTGAGTAAGTTATTACTGCAAGCAAATCTATACTTGTAAGACTGTCGATTTTAATCGAAGTTTTGAATACACAAATATGTGGCGTAGATACGACATTTAGATTCAAATGAGTGTCATTGACCCTATTATGTATTTCTGTAACATTGAGGGTATGTCGACTCTAATAAAAGTGAGTGTCAGTGACTCTATTGTGAACTTCGGTTACATTGAGGGTATGTCGACTCTAATAATCATAAGTGTCATTAATCCTATTGTAGACTTCGGTAACATTGAGGATATGATGACTAGGATAGTATTATGTATGATCTCTTTGATAAACTATGCAAGTGGTTTAATAAGAGAATACAAAAGAGTACAAAGGGATAGCGTGTGGATAATCCCACAATTAAGCCGTTGTCAAATACTAGTGATGAATTTCATACTAGGTATATTGTTTTAGTAAATGTTTGATTTACTTATAAGCTTTGGGAACGGTAAGCAGTACTGCTCACTGATGATTGTATCGATATATAGTGGGGACTATATATATGCACGATGTGGTTATCTTCATTGGTCTTTACTGTGTTCCATCTTAGCATGTTTAACCACTTCCGAGAATGTTTATACATTCTAAATTTCCACAGCCAGTCATTCTTCATGGGAAGGAAGTTTGAAATAAGGCCGAGGTTAGGTGTTGGTTGTGCATTAATCAAGGATTGTATGCATGAAACGCAACAGTAACCTGTGCTTGAAAAGAGTTTCAAGTGACTGGAAGACCCGCACCCGAGTTCACTTCATAGATCATGGTCAAAGAGTGACTCGGAAGGATAATATCATTACGTCCTTTGACCCGAGATGTATGAATTACTATAGCATGAAACTTTCTTACTTCGGCTATTTCAAAACGTAGTTCGTAACTGGCTATTATAAAAGGAATAGTTAAGTAAGATAAGGTTCACGCTATGGGATTGTACAGTCAACGGAATTTGTTCCTCTGATATGAGAGATATCCCTGGGCCCCTCGATGATTGGGCGCTGACACCAAAATAAGCATGGCCATGCACAAAGGAATATTGATTGAGAATCAGATATGTCCTTAAATTTTGGTCACCACCAATCAAGATCGAGAAACATAATCGTGAACGATCTGGAGATTGACATATTAATCCATGTCTCGTGTTCACAAGGATATCGCGAACAAAAGGATGTTTGATCACTTATCATATAGGACCTCTACGTTCTTTTGTAGGTTATGGTTTTTTGCAAAGAAGCGGAACCCATACTGACTTGGGCGCATTGATGCTTTTGGTAGAGGCCGCTCTTTGTCTGTGGTCACATGGGTACGGTGCATTATGTGCAAGTGCGAGTTTGTTAGAAATATGCCCATCAATGTACGTACGCCATATGGACCACTACTGATGATGTATGGGCCTATTGGGTCATACACCGGGGTCTAACCTGACAGCAACTTAAGTTAAGGGACCAAATATGGCAAAAGACAAAAGTTGACATCGCAGGCCGCGTTAGCGCCGCTAACTCTTACGGGTTAGCCCCGCTAAGTACTAGAGGTTAGCGCCGCTATGGCTGCATGTACTTTGTGTCAAATCACTGACAGGGCGCGTTAGCGCCGCTAACTCCAGGTTAGCGCCGCTAACTCCAGGTTAGGAACCGGTTCCCTTTTAAAAAATATGAAGACCGTTTTACGATATAACCGGTCCCCTTTAGAAAACCATGAAGACATGTTTTAAGAAGAAACCGGTCCCCTCAAGAAAACAAGAAAACCAGTTATTAAACAAAAACCGGTCTCTATAAAAAATTAAAAAAAAATGAAACTATATATAACGGTAAATATTTTATAGAAATTCACAATAGTGCACATCAACAAGAAATAAAATTCTAGAAATTTTATAGAAATTCCATAAAATATCAAAAAAATTGTAACTATATATAACCGTAAATATTTAATCATGATTGGCTAAATACATAAACTGTGCTAAATACGAAACCGGTTTACATTTCATCAAACATGGGGCTAATTACAAAACCCGGTTAATATCTCAAGATCTAAATACAAAATGGTGCTAAATACAAAATGTTGCTAAAAACATAAGCCTGCTAATACCTCAAAATCTTAGTTTTCTTCCACACATTGTTGAGATCTCTGCACGAACACAAACATGTGTCAACTTTTATATATAATCATCATATAGATATTTATCACGGATATATGTATTAGCATTCATATATACATACATAAATTACCTTACGTGATCAAATTCGACACATTCGGTGCCATATAGTAACAATATCACATAGTTCTTTTTGAGAAAATGGACGACAGCTCCATGGTACCTACGTAAACAATAAGTATCTCAATATTTTTATAAATAGGATAGTTTTGTGGCAAAATATGCAAAATGATGGTAAAACTAATCATCTAATAAGTACTTACCGTATGTAGGAAATTTACATGATTGCGGGTCACAAATTCATACATCCAGCGCATCACGTAATATCCACATTCCCAAAATTCTTTTTGTTGGTTACTCTAAATTTTAAAATCACATATATACATGTTAACGATGCAAAACTCATAAATGTGTTTGTATATCTATACGTACAGTTAAATTGTTTACCTGGATCATTCTCCATGAAAGATTACCAATAGCACTGAAAAAAATAAAAATGGTTGTGTTAGCTTTTGTACAACAAATGTGATTTCTAAATCAAAGTAAGAAAACTTACACATGGACACATTTTGTGAGCGCGTAGTTATTCTCTGTTTTCAATTTAGTGTGATTCAGAGAATCAAGAATGTAACCTTGGACCGTTCTAGGCTTTAGTATAAACAAAGTCCAATGATTACTGAAAATATGTTAACAGATTAGGATAGACAATTAACATACACACAAATATAAATATATATATATATATATATATATATAAGTAATATAATAATAAGATTGTAGCACCTTTGATAAAATGGACCAACAAAATATTCACAACTAGAGTAATTGGGGTTTTGTATTACTTCCCTCAAGTACTCTATTGTCACCATTTCCTCTCGTAGGCATTGATCACGAGTTTTTCTATAAGGGTTCAAGAAGCGTATTTTTCCCCGGCTTAAGGTGTCCATTGAGTTATATAATCCCCTAAAAACATAATAATATCATAACATTAGGATCATCATGCTTAATGGGATACAATAAACATTATTTCACTTACTTGGAGAAATATGTAATAAGCTAGTTTCAAGCCATCCATTTGTCCAAAACAACCTAATATCATCCGGCTCTATGGAATAGATGTATGTCTCTTGTTCCCCAAAGATCTCAATTTCGATATTAAAATCCAATAACGAGGTAGGATTATCACGCATCATCCAGCGAGTATAAGCCTCTTCAACATCATGATCTCTACCCTCCAATGTCTTAGATACCTTTTGAAGTCTAGTAAACATGAGTTGCTTTTTCTCTTGTTCATCGAGTTTCCTCTGTATTATGGCTTCTTCTTCAACTTCCTACATTTAATAATGGTAAGATCATATTTGTTGAATAAATTAATAAGGTAGTTTTAGTATTTACCTTGTTGATGGTAACCAAACTATTTCTTGTGACTGTAGTAACCAAACTCTCAGCAGTCTACACATATATGACAGGGTTATATTCCGATGCATAAGTTAATTAGAAGGTTTTAGCATTTACCTTTTCAGTAGTAACCAAACTCTGATGTGACATCACAGCCGGCAATTTCTTTTCGAGAGTCACCAAACTCGCAGTCGTCTACACATATAAAATAGGGTTATATTTGAATTTATAAGTAAATTATAAGGCTTTATTAATTACCTTTTCGATGGAACCCAAATTCTTTCCTTGCATCGCGTTTGTAGAGATTTTTTTTTGTGCCGGGGTCTTATACACAAAGTTCAATTTGAAGTGAGTAAATTTTGTTATAACATTACACATATAGTATGACATAACTTATAAATTTATCTTAGAGTGAGATAAGTTCTATAAATGTACCTTAGTCCGACCCATCCTGGACATTGGCCATTAAGTAAAACTATTTTTTGCTTTAGATAATGTCTTGGGTTCCGTTGTGTTCCATGTTAGCTCTAGGTCTTCATAACCAGAATTGATCGAGTCTATAGATACCTTCATGTAGCTAGGTAGCATACGCACACCATGTATTCAATCATCCTTCAGTGGATACACAAGCCGTCGAGCAACAATGTTATTATTGGATGTGTATGGGTCGAGCAAGGCGACCGGTGTGGGTTCCTATAAGTGTGTAGTTCAGTAGTTGCTTGATAAAGATTACATACTCAAATAACATAATTGGTTTTTAATTCTATGCTTTTATTTGGAAAATACCTTAACAAACTAAAAACCCGAAAAATAATAACGAACAACACCACTAATGTAGGATGTATACTATATGTATGTATACCTTTACTTCGGACACCATCGGAAATGAGGGGAAGGAGGCGAGGGCTTGGGAGCGGATGGGAACCGAAGAGGGAACCGGAGCACGGGTAGAGATGGGGATGGAGCGAGGGCCGAGGCAGGGGAAAGTTGTGCTAACTTCTCTCGTAACCTCTCTTCAAACATCATATCAAGTTGTTTCATGTAGGCCTGTAGTCGTTCTTCATTGGTTGCTGATAATTCTTTCTTATGCTCTTCTAGTCTGCATCTAAATGTTTCTTATGCTCTTCTAAATTTGCATCTATATGTATCTTATGCTCTTCTAAATCTGCTTCCATATCTTCTTTATCTTTTTGGGCCCTCTTTTTTTGGACATACCCCTTTAAGCCCTTTGTGAAACCAATATTACCTCCAATGCCCCTGGTGCGACCCGGGTGCTCCGTTCCTAGTACCATTGCTAACGGATCTACTCCCGGATGAGATTCACACAACCCTTGGGAGAGTTGTTTATCTGTTAATTATATAAATTTGGAAAACATTAGTAATAAATCATATAAGTTTGGAAAACACAACATTATATTACCAATTGTTGGGCGGTCGCACTACACTCGGGATATAACTGCCTGCACCCGTCACTGTCAAGGCGAGTCCGAGCCATTAACTATTGAAACGTACGGTCATCTTGAATGTCATAGATACTTGTCCGATTTTTGGACTTCCTTTCATTTTCCCATTCATCCTCGTACCCACGATAGCCTTTTGGGCCTAAATGCGCATAGTTCTTTTGACATTTTGCATTCTTTCTCCCTTTTAGGCGCTCCAGCTTCATATGTAAAAATAAAGAATGAATATAGATATGATATTTCTCTCTCTCTCTCTCTCTCTCTCTCTATATATATATATATATATACACACACACATACATCCTTCATCTTAATGTATATTCTAGTATTAAAAATAATATATATAATGACATAATTATATAAAGTTAAACATACTTGTTTCTCAGGTGCTTCGTTAATACGTATGAATTCTTCCCATACTTCGGGCTCTATGAAAGGGTAATTAACATAGGGTTCTATACCCAAGTCCATGTACCTTTTCCATGCCAAGTTGCATGATTCAATTGTTGTTTCTTTAGCATGGTCATCTTCGATATAAAAATGATCCTATTTAGAAGGAAAAAACGCTTATATATATATATATATATATATATATATATATATATATATATATATATATATATATATATATATATATATATATTAATGTTATTTATAATTAAATAAAAACACAAGTAAAACTCATAGTCATAACTATACCTTGATGTTTAACCATAACGCCTCTTTCTCATCTTTCTCTACTTTTTTCCAACTGTCTAAGAGAATAGAAATCCTCGCTCGCGTCACAGCGCCACAATATGATGCAAATTCTTTTTGATATTTTTGTATGCATTGGCTCGTTGAACTTAACACTTATAGGTGTTTTCGGTTTAGCTTTGATTTTGGTGGGACCTCTCGGTTTACGTGGTCTTGGCTCATCATTTTCATTTGGATCCTAAGAAATCATGACAATAGTTAAGTTAAAGATTACTTTAAAAATATCATAACTCAAAAGTTGTCTAGACACTTACGTTATGTTCAAACTTAGAAAGAATCTACAGAAAAATTATTTATATGTAATTAATCTTATGTTGATAAAAAAGAAAATTAGCTTAGCTTATTTATCTTTATTTTAAAATTTGTATTTTTATTCAATATTATTTAAATGACATTTAAATAGGATAATTATTATAGTAATATGTGTTATTTAATCAAAGAACTTATATAACTGTAACAATAATCCTAATTAATAATAATTTAAATAACACAACTTTTTCCCACTCTAAAATTTACTTCCCTCTAAGATTTTCAATTTTCCCTCCTATATCATGGAGACCGGTTTTCTCTATAAAACCGGTCTTGATGTTGTTTACTTCCCTCTAAGATTTTCAATTTCCCTCCTATATCATGGAGACCGGTTTTCTCTATAAAACCGGTCTTGATGTTGTTTAATGATTTTTCAATGAAAACATTAAATTAAATTGATAAAGATGCAAAAGTCAAATACCACATAGAAATAAATTAATACAAATGAAATTAAATAAAGTAAAGTTCGTCTTCATTCGTACATTATTTAATATGCTACCTGCAAAAATAAAATAATAATGTATTAATAAATTGATTGTATATTAAATAAAATATAAGTAATTTTATATTATAACTCTTTACTACCTTCTGAATTCTTGGAGTACTGATTTAGACAACTTCTCCTTCTTCATGGTCGATCCTTATGTATGCTGTGTCATCAGGAATGTCATTTGTAGACGTAACACCGACAGAAAATGAGGGTAGCTCGTCAAATTGATCGTATTCATCCTCGTCTACAACATCATCAACACCAACTATACGTCGCTTACCATATTGGACAACATGCCATCGTGGATCTTTAGGGTCTTTGACAAAAAAACACTTGGGTGGCTTGTTTTGCTAGAATGAATGGTTCAGATACATACCCATTTGTGGATAGGTCGACAATTGTGAATCCATCTTCATCAACTTTAACACCCCGATTATTGTCAACCCATTTACACTTGAACAAAGGTATAACAAATGAAGTATAATCTAATTCCCAAATTTCTTGAATGACACCGTAGTAAGAATTTTTTGCTACCCTTGACCTTTCTTCACGGTTCACCATGGTTAATTCTGTTGTTGATGCTATTAATGTCACTCCGCTGTTTTGGAGTGTACTCTTCTCATCCTGTTGTTTGGTGTAAAATGTATACGCATTGATCTCTTAGCCTTGATATTTAACAACACGCATTGGTCCGTACCCTAAATGTTCCACAACTTTATCTGTAATATGTGGAAGTGTACTCCTCACCCTATTTAACAACCAACTTCCAAATTTTTTCATGTGCTCTTGAGCCAACCATATTGTGTTCTTTTGACGGTGTGTATTTTTTAACCACGACTTATGCTCATTTATGTATGGGGCAATACATTTCATGTGCTCAAGGACAGTAAAATGTGCAACTGTAAATCTTTCTGATCTGGCGTCTCATCCTTTCGTCCTAGAGTTCCTAACCCTCCAAGTCTACCCTCATGTTGAGATTTTGGAATGCCAATATTTGTAACACCTTTCAAATAGTCTGTACAGAAATCAATTACCTCCTCGGAAGCATACCTTTCAACTATGCTGCCCTTTGGTCGATATCGGTTCCTTACATAGCTTTTTAGGAAATCCATATATCTCTCAAATGGATACATGTATCGAAGGAATACAGGACCACATACTTTAATTTCTCTTACAATATGAGATATCAAATGTACCATTACATCGAAGAAGGATGGTGGAAAGTACATCTCGAGTTGGCAAAGAGTGAGGATAATATCATGTTGCCATTCATCCAACACTTCAGGCTCAATCACTTTTGAATGAATAACATTAAAAAACAAACATAGCTTTGTGATTGTGTGTCGAATGCGGTCAGGTAAGATTCCACGAATTGCAATAGGAATCATTTGGGTCATTAAAACATGACAATTGTGAGACTTCATACCAAGCAACTTCAACTCTTTTAACGAAACTAGTTTCTTAATGATAGCAGAATAATCAGATGGAACCTTAATAGTATGTAAACATTGACAAAAACTAGTTTTCTCAGCTTTCGACATAGTGTAACAAGCTGGTGGCAAATACATACCATGTCTTCCATCATTATTTTCAACCGGAGCAAGCTCTTTTCTAATTCCCATTTCTATCATGTCCTTTCTTACATTAACACCGTCTTTTGATTTTCCTGGTATGTTTACCAACAGTCCTATCAAGCTTTCACATACATTCTTCTCGATATGCATAACATCAAGACAATGTCGTACTTCCAAATGCTCCGAGTATGGTAAATCCCAAAAGATTGACTTCTTTTTCACAAACTGGACATGCTTTTTTCCCTTTCGTACTATATCTTGAAAAATTTTCATATGCTGGGAAATCACTAATCGTGCAAAAAATCATGGCCCTTAATTGGAAGTACTCTTTCATATACGCATCATACACTTTTATGCCTGTTTCCCATAATTCTTTCATATCATCAACTAATGGAGCCAAATAGACATCAATGTCATTCCCAGGTTGTTTAGGACCTTGGATTAATAATGACATCATGATGTATTTTCTTTTCATACATAACCAAGGTGAAAGATTGTATATGCAAAGAAGAACCGGCCAAGTGCTATGACGACTGCTCGTGTTTCCGAACGGGTTAATTCCGTCTGAGCTCAGTCTGAACCTTATATTTCTGATTTCCTCTCCAAATTCTTCAAAGTTATAATCAATATTTTTCCATTGAGGTGAATCTGCTACATGTCTCAGTTTTCCATCATTTATACGTTTTCAGCATGCCAAAGTAACAATTTTGCATCCTTAGCGCTTACATATAATCGTTTCAATCTTGGTATGATGGGAAAATACCATAACAACTTAGCAGGAGGACCATTTTTTATCACATCATTGGTAATTGTTTGTTTTACTTGTTTATACCTTGATGTATGACAAATCCTGCATTCGTGTGGGTTTTCATCATCATTTGTATACAACATGCAATCATTTGGGCATGCATGTATTCTTTTGATTTCTAATCCCATTGGACACATCAATTTTTTTGCATGGTATGTGGAAACTTACCATCAGGTAGCATTTCATGCAACAACTCTAATAAGCTTGTATAACTTTTGTCACTCCATCCATTGCTTGATTTTAAGTTGAACAATTTCAACACAGCAGAAAATTTAGTAAATGTAGTACACCCATCATATAATGGTTTTTCCGAGTCAACAAAAAGTTGTTGAAATTTATCATGATCCTTTTTAGCAACATTATCCTCTAAATAATGTAGCATGTCCTCTAAATTATTATCATCAGTATCACTATTGAGCAAATTATCCTGTATAAACATGTCATCTAAATTTTCATTGCGTTCAGACATAGTCGAGGTACTACCTACTAAAGTTTCACCATGCCAATCCCAACAAGTGTACCCATTCACAAACCCGTTTTTTATAAGATGGTTTCTAATTTCGTTACTATCAACAAAGCAGTTGAAATTTGCACAAGTTGTACAAGGACAACAAATTTTAGTCTTTTGCCTTTTCACTCTGTGATCCTGGGCAACCCTGTCATAAACTCCTTTGTAGTACGTTTTCCGTACATCCAGTTATTACGATCCATCTACAGTTTAATAAGATCCATCATTATAATAAAAAGTTTTATATACTTAAAATTTTGAACTAAAATAACTAAAAACTAAGACGAATCAAACCTAATTACTAGCATAATCAATAATAATATTCATAAATTAATCTTGAACTATTTGAATTAATCTAAATTGATTCAATCATATTAATTATTAAGCGATTCACATTATAACCATTCACTATTTATTACCCCTACACTTGAGAATTTTTCAACAAATAAAAAAAAGGGTTCTAATAGAACTATTCTAATAACGTCAATAGCGATAAGACAGTCATGAAAATACACTTGTAATTGCACTAAATATTATTAAAATAAAATCTTCTAATATATATAAAAGACTAATTTGAAAAAAATTATTAAATGATCTGGACCCGTCATTTAATAAGAGATTTAATCTTAACCGTTAATTCCTCTAATTCTAAAATTTTAATTTTGACTTTTTAAAGTCAAACTAATATGGATTAGATTAAGATAATTCTTAATTAGATCAATGATAAATACAAATTTTTTTATTTTATTTGTAGAGATAATCGTAGGAAAGTATCAAACTTTAGCGAAATAAGCTTAAATGACCTTAAACATTCTTTAAATATTTAATTTATATAATGTTTAAATTATGCTTATACTGATTTTTCAAATATTTCGATTCAAGTTTTAAAAATCTACATTTGATATAACTTAATTAAATTTATGCTATTAAACCTTTTAAAATATATATAAGAACAATCATATCACATGTATGTAGAAATCACATATTTTTATAACTAATGTACCAAGATTTTTATTAAAATGATTTGAGTCTTAATAATTTTTATAGCACTCTTATATTTATTATCAATCTTCTAATATATATATAAAAGATTAATTTGAAAAAAAAAATTATTAGATGATCTAGACTTATCATTTAATAAAATATTTAATCTTAACCGTTAATTTTTTTGATTCTAAAATTTTGATTTTGACCTTTTAGAGTCAAGCTAATGTGATTTAGATAAAGACAATCCTTAACTAATTATATATTTAAATAAACAAATATAAAATAATACGTTATGAGTACCCGTGTAATTACACGGGCAATTAAACTAGTTAAATAATATATAACTAATTATTTTAACAATAAATATAACTAATAATATAAATGAGAATTAAAATGTTTGCATGGAAAAATAAGGCATGGTAAATAGTAAGAGGTAATTAGGAAGGAAGATAATAGATATATTAAATAAAGATGTAAAAATATTAATAATTAAATTGATATTAATAATAAACTCATCTAAAAGCAACGTAACTGAAAAAAGCAATAATAATGGATTTAGGATACATAATCACGTCTGAGAATACAATTAGAGCAAAAAAGAGAATCTACAAACTAAGAGGAGTCGAACCCCTGACATACGGGTTAACTGTGGTCAAAGATCTAACCAAACCGGCATATGGTAGTTTTGTAACATTTGCATCATTTGAATAAATAACAAATAACAGGAAGGTTATTGTTCATTATAATTGTTATTATATATAATTTGTATTTATTATTAATGTTATATTACATATATGCTAACGTAATATAGCATATACAGTGTTTTTCATGGTGGTCATGAGTTACTTAAATCATATTTTTTTGCCATTGAATCAACTAAGAACAAGCATACAATAATTACTAATTCTAAATTTACCTTCAAACACGCGACTTGCTTCAATATCAGTTCTGAAACTCGAACGAAACTATATTTTCTTCTTCTGCCTCTCAAGAGCCCTGCTTGCTCAGACTCATAATTTTTAATAAAAACAATATTATCTCCTTCTTGATCCAACCTCCAAAATCAAAACCACAAAACAAAGGTGTTTTGAAACACACGGCCAAAAGAAATACAATTGTAGTTGTTTTCTTTTCTTGTAAAATTCACGACATGGAGCATGTACCAACTCTAATATATAATCTATTTTCTCTTGGGTAAAGATCAATTTGTGTGTGTCGATCCCCATTTATTCCAGCCGTGATATATATATATAGGCAAAAGTTCAAACGAGAACTGTTTTTCTTACGAGAACTGCGAGAACCAATCTGAGCCGTCCAATTCCCCCTCCTTTAATGTCATTGCACACCCATGAATTCCTCACATGCACCCTGCCACACTTGATCCCCTCCACGCTCTCCATCCATGAACTTCCCATGTGCAAGGAACGGCTGAGATTGGTTCTCGCAGTTCTCGTATGAAAAACAGTTCTCGTTTGAACCCTCCCCTATATATATATATATATATATATATATATATATATAATATGTGTGTGTGTGTGTGTGTGTTTGTGTGTGTGTGTGTGTGTGTTGGAGATAAATACAAGAGAGTTGTATTTGGTTTAGGTTATCTCTAAGATATGATTAGGATTAAATAAACACAACCAATTTATCTAAATTAATTAAAATTATAGAGAAATATAATCCATTCAAATTTAAAGTTATATTTAAACTTTAATAGAGATAAAGGATAAAGATTAAAATTAAAGATAAATATATGTACGTATCTGTAGAACTTTAAAAAAGTTTATCGGGACCGGTTCTTATGGAAATAACGGTCTTTTTTGAACAAAGTCATGGAGAGCGGTTCTTAACTAAGAACAGGTCTCTATATATAGCCATAGAGACCGGTTTTCTATTTAGGAACCGGTCCGCATAATTTTTTAACAAAAAGACCTGTTTTATACACAGAAATCGGTCCCCATAAGTTTGACAACTACATAAAAACCTGTTTTCGTATGAACCGGTCCCTATATAAGGGTCTCTATTACAAGCTGTGTAGTAGTGTCGGCAGTCATCCCTGTCCGTTTGGAAGCTAGCATCAGAGTAACCAGTTACCCTAAGCTCTTCCTCACCTCCATATATTAAGAACATTTCCTTAGTCCTCCGAAGATACTTGAGAATGTTCTTCACTGCTGTCCAATATGCCTCACCAGGGTTGGCTTGATATCTACTTGTCATACTTAATGCAAAAGATACATCAGGCCTAGTACATAACATGGCGTACATGATCGAGCCTATAGCCGAAGCATAAGGAACTCGCCTCATTACTTCCCGTTCCTCAGGGGAACTCAGGCTTTGAGCCTTGCTCAACACTAAACCGTGTGACATAGGTATGAACCCCTTCTTGGAGTCCTCCATCCTAAATCTCTTTGGACCTTGTCAATGTACGTACTCTGGCTTAATCAAATCAACCTGCGCATCCCCCAATATCTTTCATTGAGAAACAACTCCCTAGCCAGGCTTTTACACCTTGCAATGTTGGGACGTCCTTCCCAATTACTAGAATATCATCTACATAAAGAACTAGGAATACAACTACGCTCCCACTAGCTCTAATGTAAACGAATGGCTCATCCTTGCTCTTAGAGAAGCCAAACTCTTTGACCTTCTGGTCAAAGCACAAATTCCATCTCTGAGAAGCTTGCTTAAGCCCATAAATGGACTTATTAAGTTTGTAGACCTTATCCGAAAACTCTGGGTGTACAAAACCCTCAGGCTGTGTCATATACACCTCCTCTGAAAGTATTCCATTAAGGAACGCAGTTTTGATGTCCATCTGCCAGATCTCATAATCATGAAATGCCGTAACGGCCATGAGTATCCGGATAGACTTCAACATAGCCACCGGGGAAAAGGTTTCCTCATAGTCTATACCATGAGTTTGGGTGAAACCCTTAGCCACCAGTCGGGCTTTGAAGGTGGCTACCTCGCCATCCACGCCGATCTTCTTCTTGAAGACCCATTTGCACCCGACGGGTTTGCACCCAGGCACGGGATCAACCAAGTCCCAGACTTGATTATCCGACATGGATTGAATCTCGGATTCCATTGCTTCTCTCCACTTGGAAGACTCAGTGCCCACCACAGCGTCCTTGTACTTGGTAGGTTCATCAGAATCTACTACCATGTCGGTGCCCTCAGACATGTGGAAACCATATCTCTCTGGCTCATTTCTACTTCTACTAGACCATCTAAGAGGCAATGGGTTTACATTATCTCCAACATCATCATGCTAAGATTCAATCGTTGAAGTTTGTGAGCTAGTGCCAACATCAGGTTCTACATTGGTAGGTTCTTGAATTTCTTCAAGATCGACCTTCCTCCCTCTGGCGTCTTTGGATAGCAGTTCCCTCTCTAGGAACAGTGCCCTTCGAGCAACATATACCTTGTTCTCCGAAGGTTTGTAAAACACATATCCCATAGACCTAGCAGGATAACCAATGAAAAAGCACCGTTCGGCCCTGGGCTCCAATTTGTCCATAACCTCACGCCTCATGTAGGTAGGACAACCCTAAACCTTTAAATACGAGATGGATGGAACCTTTCCATGACACATCTCATACGGTGTTTTCTTAACCTTCTTTGTTGGTACAAGGTAAAGGATTCTACCGGCTGTTTCAATCGCGTATCCCCAAAACGTAACGGGAACGTCTGTACAAACCATCATTGACCGAACCATATCCACCAATGTCCGGTTCCTGCTCTCGGCAACACCATTTAATTGTGGCGTCCTAGGAGGGGTTTATTGTGAGACAATCCCACAATCCCTTAGATGGTTACGGAACTCAGAACTAAGATACTCACCGCCTCTATCAGATCGTAGCATCTTAATTCTTTTCCCTAGTTGATTTTCTACCTCGTTTTGAGAAGTCTTAAATACCTCAAAGGTATCCGACTTTTGTCTCACCAAGTAGACATACCCGTATCGACTATAATAATCAATAAAGGTAACGAAGTAGCGGGAATGATCTCTTGTAGCATGCTTGAACGGACCACACACATCAGTGTGAACAATATCCAACAAGTCTTGCACCCTCTCACATACACCGGTGAAGGGTGCTTTGGTCATCTTGCCCAATAAACAAGACTCGCATACTTCATTAGACCCGTGGTGAAATGATTCCAAAATCCCGTCCGCTTGGAGCTTGGCGATGCGTTTCTTGTTTATGTGGCCTAACCGACCATGCCATAGAGACAATTTATCCAAAACACTTTTGGATCCCGAATCAACATTCATGATTGTTCTATTGTTTTGCAAGCTTATGCTTGTCTCATATATGCCATGAGTATCCGGATAGACTTCAACATAGCCACCGGGGAAAAGGTTTCATCATAGTCTATACCATGAGTTTGGGTGAAACCCTTAGCCACCAGTCGGGCTTTGAAGGTGCCTACCTCGCCATCCACGCCGATCTTCTTCTTGAAGACCCATTTGCACCCAACGGGTTTGCACCCAAGCACGGGATCAACGAAGTCTCAGACTTGATTATCCGACATGGATTGAATCTCGGATTCCATTGCTTCTCTCCACTTGGCAGACTCAGTGCCCACCACAGCGTCCTTGTACTTGGTAGGTTCATCAGAATCTACAACCATGTCAGTGCCCTCAGACATGTGGAAACCATATCTCTCTGGCTCATTTCGACTTCTACTAGACCTTCTAAGAGGCAATGGGTTTACATTATCTCCAACATCATGATGCTGAGATTCAATCGTTGAAGTTTGTGAGCTAGTGCCAACAATAGGTTCTACATTGGTAGGTTTTTGAATTTCTTCAAGATCGACCTTCATCCCTCTAGCGTCTTTGGATAGCAGTTCCCTCTCTAGGAACAGTGCCCTTTGAGCAACAAATACCTTGTTCTCCGAAGGTTTGTAAAACACATATCCCATAGACCTAGCAGGATAACCTATGAAAAAGCACCGTTCGGCCCTGGGCTCCAATTTGTCCATAACCTCACGCCTCATGTAGGTAGGACAACCCCAAACCTTTATATACGAGATGGATGGAACCTTTCCATGACACATCTCATACGGTGTTTTCTTAACCTTCTTTGTTGGTACAAGGTTAAGGATTCTACCGGCCGTTTCAATTGCGTATCCCCAAAACGTAACCGGAACGTCTGTACAAACCATCATTGACCGAACCATATCCAACAATGTCCGGTTCCTCCTCTCGGCAACACCATTTAATTGGGGCGTCCTAGGAGGGGTTTATTGAGAGACAATCCCACAATCCCTTAGATGGTTACGGAATTCAGAACTAAGATACTCACCGCCTCTATCAGATCGTAGCATCTTAATTCTTTTCCCTAGTTGATTTTCTACCTCGTTTTGAGAAGTCTTAAATACCTCAAAGGTATCCGACTTTTGTCTCACCAAGTAGACATACCCGTATCGACTATAATAATCGATAAAGGTAACGAAGTAGCGGGAATGATCTCTTGTAGCATGCTTGAACGGACCACACACATCAGTATGAACGATATCCAACAAGTCTTGCACCCTCTCACATACACCGGTGAAGGGTGCTTTGGTCATCTTGCCCAATAAACAAGACTCGCATACTTCATTAGACCCGTGGTGAAATGATTCCAAGATCCCGTCCGCTTGGAGCTTGGCGATGCGTTTCTTGTTTATGTGGCCTAACCGACCATGCCATAGAGACAATTTATCCAAAACACTTTTGGATCCCGAATCAACATTCATGATTGTTCTATTGTTTTGCAAGCTTATGCTTGTCTCATATATGCCATGACATGGAAATGCTTTAAAATAAAAGACATGATCTTTGTAACATAAAATGCTACCATTCACAAATTTAAAATAAAAAACAATGTCACACAAGGCATATAAAGATAAAATGTTCCTTGCCACGCAGGGCGAATAAGATACATTATCTAAAACAATAGACATGCCGGATGGAAAGGCGAGTTCCATACTCCCAATCTTTTCAACCGGGACAACCACCTTGTTTCCGATGATGATATCTAACTCTCCATCAACCAAGTCCCTACTTCTTGTTAGTACCTGCACATTATTACAAACGTGACTACCACACCCGCTGTCTAAAACCTAGGCGCTAGAAGTAGAAGTGTTATGGAGTTCAATTATGTACGTACCGGAGGTAGCGGCACCATTAGCTCGAAGCTTCTTGAGCTCCTCCATTTACTTGGGGTAACTACGCCAGTAGTGACCCTTCTCCCCGCAGAAGAAGTAGGTTTCCTCTTTCGGTGAGGTGGCAGCGGTAGCCACTTCAGGGTATGTCGACTCTAATAAAAGTGAGTGTCAGTGACTCTATTGTGAACTTCGGTTACATTGAGGGTATGTCGACTCTAATAATCATAAGTGTCATTAATCCTATTGTAGACTTCGATAACATTGAGGATATGATGACTATGATAGTATTATGTATGATCTCTTTGATAAACACTATGCAAGTGGTTTAATAAGAGAATACAAAAGAGTACAAAGGGATATCGTGTGGATAATCCCACAATTAAGCTGTTGTCAAATACTAGTGATGAATTTCATACTAGGTATATTGTTTTAGTAAATGTTTGATTTACTTATAAGCTTTGGGAACGGTAAGCAGTACTGCTCACAGATGATTGTATCGATATATAGTGGGGATTATATATACGCACGATGCGGTTATCTTCATTGGTCTTTACTGTGTTCCATCTTAGCATGTTTAACCACTTCCGAGAATGTTTATACATTCTAAATTTCCACAGCCAGTCATTCTTCATGGGAAGGAAGTTTGAAATAAGGCCGAGGTTAGGTGTTGGTTGTGCATTAATCAAGGATTGTATGTATGAAACGCAACAGTAACCTGTGCTTGAAAAGAGTTTCAAGTGACTGGAAGACCCGCACCCGAGTTCACTTCATAGATCATGGTCAAAGAGTGACTCGGAAGGATAATATCATTACGTCCTTTGACCCGAGATGTATGAATTACTATAGCATGAAACTTTCTTACTTCGGCTATTTCAAAACGTAGTTCGTAACTGGCTATTATAAAAGGAATAGTTAAGTAAGATAAGGTTCACGCTATGGGATTGTACAGTCAACGGAATTTGTTCCTCTGATATGAGAGATATCCCTGGGCCCCTCGATGATTTGGCGCTGACACCAAAATAAGCATGGCCATGCACAAAGGAATATTGATTGAGAATCAGATATGTCCTTAAATTTTGGTCACCACCAATCAAGATCGAGAAACATAATCGTGAACGATCTGGAGATTGACATATTAATCCATGTCTCGTGTTCACAAGGATATCGCGAACAAAAGGATGTTTGATCACTTATCATATAGGACCTCTACGTTCTTTTGTAGGTTATGGTTTTTTGCAAAGAAGCGGAACCCATACTGACTTGGGCGCATTGATGCTTTTGGTAGAGGCCGCTCTTTGTCTGTGGTCACATGGGTACGGTGCATTATGTGCAAGTGCGAGTTTGTTAGAAATATGCCCATCAATGTACGTACGCCATATGGACCACTACTGATGATGTATGGGCCTATTGGGTCATACACCGGGGTCTAACCTGACAGCAACTTAAGTTAAGGGACCAAATATGGCAAAAGACAAAAGTTGACATCGCAGGCCGCGTTAGCGCCGCTAACTCTTACGGGTTAGCCCCGCTAAGTACTAGAGGTTAGCGCCGCTATGACTGCATGTACTTTGTGTCAAATCACTGACAGGGCGCGTTAGCGCCGCTAACTCCAGGTTAGCGCCGCTAACTCCAGGTTAGGAACCGGTTCCCTTTTAAAAAATATGAAGACCGTTTTACGATATAACCGGTCCCCTTTAGAAAACCATGAAGACATGTTTTAAGAAGAAACCGGTCCCCTTAAGAAAACAAGAAAACCAGTTATTAAACAAAAACCGGTCTCTATAAAAAATTAAAAAAAAAATGAAACTATATATAACGGTAAATATTTTATAGAAATTCACAATAGTGCACATCAACAAGAAATAAAATTCTAGAAATTTTATAGAAATTCCATAAAATATCAAAAAAATTGTAACTATATATAACCGTAAATATTTAATCATGATTGGCTAAATACATAAACTGTGCTAAATACGAAACCGGTTTACATTTCATCAAACATGGGGCTAATTACAAAACCCGGTTAATATCTCAAGATCTAAATACAAAATGGTGCTAAATACAAAATGTTGCTAAAAACATAAGCCTGCTAATACCTCAAAATCTTAGTTTTCTTCCACACATTGTTGAGATCTCTGCACGAACACAAACATGTGTCAACTTTTATATATAATCATCATATAGATATTTATCACGGATATATGTATTAGCATTCATATATACATACATAAATTACCTTACGTGATCAAATTCGACACATTCGGTGCCATATAGTAACAATATCACATAGTTCTTTTTGAGAAAATGGACGACAGCTCCATGGTACCTACGTAAACAATAAGTATCTCAATATTTTTATAAATAGGATAGTTTTCCGGCAAAATATGCAAAATGATGGTAAAACTAATCATCTAATAAGTACTTACCGTATGTAGGAAATTTACATGATTGCGGGTCACAAATTCATACATCCAGCGCATCACGTAATATCCACATTCCCAAAATTCTTTTTGTTGGTTACACTAAATTTTAAAATCACATATATACATGTTAACGATGCAAAACTCATAAATGTGTTTGTATATCTATACGTACAGTTAAATTGTTTACCTGGATCATTCTCCATGAAAGATTACCAATAGCACTGAAAAAAATAAAAATGGTTGTGTTAGCTTTTGTACAACAAATGTGATTTCTAAATCAAAGTAAGAAAACTTACTCATGGACACATTTTGTGAGCGCGTAGTTATTCTCTGTTTTCAATTTAGTGTGATTCAGAGAATCAAGAATGTAACCTTGGACCGTTCTAGGCTTTAGTATAAACAAAGTCCAATGATTACTGAAAATATGTTAACAGATTAGGATAGACAATTAACATACACACAAATATATATATATATATATATATATATATATATATATATATATATATATATATATATAAAAGTAATATAATAATAAGATTGTAGCACCTTTGATAAAATGGACCAACAAAATATTCACAACTAGAGTAATTGGGGTTTTGTATTACTTCCCTCAAGTACTCTATTGTCACCATTTCCTCTCGTAGGCATTGATCACGAGTTTTCCTATAAGGGTTCAAGAAGCGTATTTTTCCCCGGCTTAAGGTGTCCATTGAGTTATATAATCCCCTAAAAACATAATAATATCATAACATTAGGATCATCATGCTTAATGGGATACAATAAACATTATTTAACTTACTTGGAGAAATATGTAATAAGCTAGTTTCAAGCCATCCATTTGTCCAAAACAACCTAATATCATCCGGCTCTATGGAATAGATGTATGTCTCTTGTTCCCCAAAGATCTCAATTTCGATATTAAAATCAAATAACGAGGTAGGATCATCACGCATCATCCAGCGAGTATAAGCCTCTTCAACATCATGATCTCTACCCTCCAATGTCTTAGATACCTTTTGAAGTCTAGTAAACATGAGTTGCTTTTTCTCTTGTTCATCGAGTTTCCTCTGTCTTATGGCTTCTTCTTCTACTTCCTACATTTAATAATGGTAAGATCATATTTGTTGAATAAATTAATCAGGTGGTTTTAGTATTTACCTTGTTGATGGTAACCAAACTATTTCTTGTGACTGTAGTAACCAAACTCTCAGCAGTCTACACATATATGACAGGGTTATATTCCGATGCATAAGTTAATTAGAAGGTTTTAGCATTTACCTTTTCAGTAGTAACCAAACTCTGATGTGACGTCACAGCCGGCAATTTCTTTTCGAGAGTCACCAAACTCCCAGTCGTCTGCACATATAAAATAGGGTTATATTTGAATTTATAAGTAAATTATAAGGCTTTATTATTTACCTTTTCGATGGAACCCAAATTCTTTCCTTGCATCGCGTTTGTAGACATTTTTTTTTGTGCCGGGGTCTTATACACAAAGTTCAATTTGAAGTGAGTAAATTTTGTTATAACATTACACATATAGTATGACATAACTTATAAATTTATCTTAGAGTGAGATAAGTTCTATAAATGTACCTTAGACCGACCCATCCTGGACATTGGCCATTGAGTAAAACTATTTTTTGCTTTAGATAATGTCTTGGGTTCCGTTGTGTTCCATGTTAGCTCTAGGTCTTCATAACCAGAATTGATCGAGTCTATAGATACCTTCATGTAGCTAGGTAGCATACGCACACCATGTATTCAATCATCCTTCAATGGATACACAAGCCGTCGAGCAACAATGTTATTATTGGATGTGTATGGGTCGAGCAAGGCGACCGGTGTGGGTTCCTATAAGTGTGTAGTTCAGTAGTTGCTTGATAAAGATTACATACTCAAATAACATAATTGGTTTTTAATTCTATGCTTTTATTTAGAAAATACCTTAACAAACTAAAAACCCGAAAAATAATAACGAACAACACCACTAATGTAGGATGTATACTATATGTATGTATACCTTTACTTCGGACACCATCGGAAATGAGGGGAAGGAGGCGAGGGCTTGGGAGCGGATGTGAACCGAAGAGGGAACCAGAGCACGGGTAGAGATGGGGATGGAGCGAGGGGCCGAGGCAGGGGCAAGTTGTGCTAACTTCTCTCGTAACCTCTCTTCAAACATCATATCAAGTTGTTTCATGTAGGCCTGTAGTCGTTCTTCATTGGTTGCTGATAATTCTTTCTTATGCTCTTCTAAATCTGCATCTAAATGTTTCTTATGCTCTTCTAAATTTGTATCTATATGTATCTTATGCTCTTCTAAATCTGCTTCCATATCTTCTTTATCTTTTTGGGCCCTCTTTTTTTGGACATACCCCTTTAAGCCCTTTGTGAAACCAATATTACCTCCAATGCCCCTGATGCGACCCGGGTGCTCCGGTCCTAGTACCATTGCTAACGGATTTACTCCGGGATGAGATTCACACAACCCTTGGGAGAGTTGTTTATCTGTTAATTATATAAATTTGGAAAACATTAGTAATAAATCATATAAGTTTGGAAAACACAACATTATATTACCAATTGTTGGGCGGTCGCACTACACTCGGGATATAACTGCCTGCACCCGTCACTGTCAAGGCGAGTCCGAGCCATTAACTATTGAAACGTATGGTCATCTTGAATGTCATAGATACTTTTCCGGTTTTCGGACTTCCTTTCATTTTCCCATTCATCCTCGTACCCACGATAGCCTTTTGGGCCTAAATGCGCATAGTTCTTTTGATATTTTGCATTCTTTCTCCCTTTTAGGCGCTCCAGCTTCATATGTAAAAATAAAGAATGAATTTAGATATGATATTTATCTCTCTCTCTCAATATATATATATATATACACACACACACATACATCCTTCATCTTAATGTATATTCTAGTATTAAAAATAATATATATAATGACATAATTATATAAAGTTAAACATACTTGTTTCTCAGGTGCTTCGTTAATATGTATGAATTATTCCCATACTTCGGGCTCTATGAAAGGTTAATTAACATAGGGTTCTATACCCAAGTCCATGTGGTCCGCTCTTAGTTTTCTCTTGAACCTTTTCCATGCCAAGTTGCATGATTCAATTGTTGTTTCTTTAGCATGGTCATCTTCGATATAAAAATGATCCTATTTAGAAGGAAAAAACGCTTATATATATATATATATATATATATATATATATATATATATATATATATATATATATATATATATATATATATATATATTAATGTTATTTATAATTAAATAAAAACACAAGTAAAACTCATAGTCATAACTATACCTTGATGTTTAACCATAACGCCTCTTTCTCATCTTTCTCTACTTTTTTCCAACTGTCTAAGAGAATAGAAATCCTCGCTCGCGTCACAGCGCCACAATATGATGCAAATTCTTTTTGATATTTTTGTATGCATTGGCTCGTTGAACTTAACACTTATAGGTGTTTTCGGTTTAGCTTTGATTTTGGTGGGATCTCTCGGTTTACGTGGTCTTGGCTCATCATTTTCATTTGGATCCTAAGAAATCATGACAATAGTTAAGTTAAAGATTACTTTAAAAACATCATAACTCAAAAGTTGTCTAGACACTTACGTTATGTTCAAACTTAGAAAGAATCTACAGAAAAATTAATTATATGTAATTAATCTTATGTGGATAAAAAAGAAAATTAGCTTAGCTTATTTATCTTTATTTTAAAATTTGTATTTTATTCAATATTATTTAAATGACATTTAAATAGGATAATTATTATAGTAATATGTGTTATTTAATCAAAGAACTTATATAACTGTAACAATAATCCTAATTAATAATAATTTAAATAACACAACTTTTTCCCACTCTAAAATTTACTTCCCTCTAAGATTTTCAATTTTCCCTCCTATATCATGGAGACCGGTTTTCTCTATAAAACCGGTCTTGATGTTGTTTACTTCCCTCTAAGATTTTCAATTTTCCCTCCTATATCATGGAGACCGGTTTTCTCTATAAAACCGGTCTTGATGTTGTTTATTGATTTTCATCCCGTAGTACAATTCACTCCTTAACAAAATTTTTATTTCCCTCTTAAATTTTCACACTCCAAACTAAAGGGGACTTGTTTTGATTTTCATCACGTATTACTACTATTTTCATAATACAATGAAAACATTAAATTAAATTGATAAAGATGCAAAAGTCAAATACCACATAGAAATAAATTAATACAAATGAAATTAAATAAAGTAAAGTTGGTCTTCATTCGTACATTATTTAATATGCTACCTGCAAAAATAAAATAATAATGTATTAATAAATTGATTGTATATTAAATAAAATATAAGTAATTTTATATTATAACTCTTTACTACCTTCTGAATTCTTGGAGTACTGATTTAGACAACTTCTCCTTCTTCATGGTCGATCCTTATGTATGCTGTGTCATGAGGAATGTCATTTGTAGAAGTAACACCGACAGAAAATGAGGGTAGCTCGTCAAATTAATCGTATTCATCCTCGTCTACAACATCATCAACACCAACTATACGTCGCTTACCATATTGGACAATATGCCATCGTGGATCTTTAGGGTCTTTGACAAAAAACACTTGGGTGGCTTGTTTTGCTAGAATGAATGGTTCAGATACATACCCATTTGTGGATAGGTCGACAATTGTGAATCCATCTTCATCAACTTTAACACCCCGATTATTGTCAACCCATTTACACTTGAACAAAGGTATAACAAATGAAGTATAATCTAATTCCCAAATTTCTTAAATGACACCGTAGTAAGAATTTTTTGCTACCCTTGACCTTTCTTCACGGTTCACCATGGTTAATTCTGTTGTTGATGCTATTAATGTCACTCCGCTGTTTTGGAGTGTACTCTTCTCATCCTGTTGTTTCGTGTAAAATGTATACGCATTGATCTCATAGCCTTGATATTTAACAACACGCATTGGTCCGTACCCTAAATGTTCCACAACTTTATCTGTAATATGTGGAAGTGTACTCCTCACCCTATTTAACAACCAACTTCCAAATTTTTTCATGTGCTCTTGAGCCAACCATATTGTGTTCTTTTGACGGTGTGTATTTTTTAACCACGACTTATGCTCATTTATGTATGGGGCAATACATTTCATGTGCTCAAGGACAGTAAAATGTACAACTGTAAATCTTTGTGATCTGGCGTCTCATCCTTTCGTCCTAGAGTTCCTAACCCTCCAAGTCTACCCTCATGTTGAGATTTTGGAATGCCAATATTTGTAACACCTTTCAAATAGTTTGTACAGAAATCAATTACCTCCTCGGAAGCATACCCTTCAACTATGCTGCATTTTGGTCGATATCGGTTCCTTACATAGCTTTTTAGGAAACCCATATATCTCTCAAATGGATACATGTATGGAAGGAATACAGGACCACATACTTTAATTTCTCTTACAATATGAGATATCAAATGTAGCATTACATCGAAGAAAGATGGTGGAAAGTACATCACGAGTTGGCAAAGAGTGAGCATAATATCATGTTGCCATTCATCCAACACTTCAGGCTCAATCACTTTTGAATGAATACCATTAAAAAACAAACATAGCTTTGTGATTGTGTGTCGAATGCGGTCAGGTAAGATTCCACGAATTGCAATAGGAATCATTTGGGTCATTAAAACATGACAATTGTGAGACTTCATACCAAGCAACTTCAATTCTTTTAACGAAACTAGTTTCTTAATGATAGCAGAATAATCAGATGGAACCTTAATAGTATGTAAACATTGACAAAAACTAGTTTTCTCAGCTTTCGACATAGTGTAACAAGCTGGTGGCAAATACATACCATGTCTTCCATCATTATTTTCAACTGGATCAAGCTCTTTGCTAATTCCCATTTCTATCATGTCCTTTCTTACATTAACTCCGTCTTTTGATTTTCCTGGTATGTTTAACAACAGTCCTATCAAGCTTTCACATACATTCTTCTCGATATGCATAACATCAAGACAAATGTCGTACTTCCAAATGCTCCGAGTATGGTAAATCCCAAAAGATTGACTTCTTTTTCCAAATACCTTTGGGAGGGGCAGTTTTTTTTCCAAACACGGTTTCTAAATTTACAACCCGAGAGAGTGTGGATTTTCCATCCAATGGTTGTCGTATTACACCATGGTCTGTCTTACCATCAAATAATTTCTTCTTCTTACGATACTAGTTATCCTCCCTAAGCCATCGACGATGCCCCATATACACTGTTTTCTTGCAATTTCCCAACCAAGTTGAGTGGGTATCATCCTGACAAACTGGACATGCTTTTTTCCCTTTCGTACTATATCCTGACAAATTTCCATATGCTGGGAAATCACTAATCGTGCAAAAAATCATGGCCCTTAATTGGAAGTACTCTTTCATATACGCATCATACACTTTTATGCCTGTTTCCCATAATTCTTTCATATCATCAACTATTGGAGCCAAATAGACATCAATGTCATTCCCAGGTTGTTTAGGACCTTGGATTAATAATGACATCATGATGTATTTTCTTTTCATACACAACCAAGGTGAAAGATTGTATATGCAATGAAGAACCGGCCTAGTGCTATGACGACTGCTCATGTTTCCGAACGGGTTAATTCCGTCTGAGCTCAGTCTGAACCTTATATTTCTGATTTCCTCTCCAAATTCTTCAAAGTTATAATCAATATTTTTCCATTGAGGTGAATCTGCTACATGTCTCAGTTTTCCATCATTTATACGTTTTCAGCATGCCAAAGTAACAATTTTGCATCCTTAGCGCTTGCATATAATCGTTTCAATCTTGGTATGATGGGAAAATACCATAGCAACTTAGCAGGAGGACCATTTTTTATCACATCATTGGTAATTGTTTGTTTTACTTGTTTATTCCTTGATGTATGACAAATCCTGCATTCGTGTGGGTTTTCATCATCATTTGTATACAACATGCAATCATTTGGGCATGCATGTATTCTTTTGATTTCTAATCCCATTGGACACATCAATTTTTTTGCATGGTAGGTGGAAACTGGTAGCTCATTACCATCAGGTAGCATTTCATGCAACAACTCTAATAAGCTTGTAAAACTTTTGTCACTCCATCCATTGCTTGATTTTAAGTTGAACAATTTCAACACAGCAGAAAATTTAGTAAATGTAGTACACCCATCATATAATGGTTTTTCCGAGTCAACAAAAAGTTGTTGAAATTTATCATGATCCTTTTTAGCAACATTATCCTCTAAATAATGTAGCATGTCCTCTAAATTATCATCATCAGTATCACTATTGAGCAAATTATCGTGTATAAACTTGTCATCTAAATTTTCATTGCGTTCAGACATAGTCGAGGTACTACCTACTAAAGTTTCACCATGCCAATCCCAACAAGTGTACCCATTCACAAACCCGTTTTTTATAAGATGGTTTCTAATTTCGTTACTATCAACAAAGCAGTTGAAATTTGCACAAGTTGTACAAGGACAACAAATTTTAGTCTTTTGCCTTTTCACTCTGTGATCCTCGGCAACTCTTATGAAATCTGACAACCCTGTCATAAACTCCTTTGTAGTACGTTTTCCATACATCCAGTTATTACGATCCATCTACAGTTTAATAAGATCCATCATTATAATAAAACGTTTTATATACTTAAAATTTTGAACAAAAATAACTAAAAACTAAGACGAATGATAACATTTCAAACCTAATTACTAGCATAATCAATAATAATATTCATAAATTAATCTTGAACTATTTGAATTAATCTAAATTCATTCAATCATATTAATTATTAAGCGATTCACATTATAACCATTCACTATTTATTACCCCTACACTCGAGAAATTTTCAACAAATAAAAAAAAGGGTTCTAATAGAACTATTCTAATAACGTCAATAGCGATAAGACAGTCATGAAAATACACTTGTAATTGCACTAAATATTATTAAAATAAAATCTTCTAATATATATAAAAGACTAATTTGAAAAAAATTATTAAATGATCTGGACCCGTCATTTAATAAGAGATTTAATCTTAACCGTTAATTCCTCTAATTCTAAAATTTTAATTTTGACTTTTTAAAGTCAAACTAATATGGATTAGATTAAGATAATTCTTAATTAGATCAATGATAAATACAAAAAATTGTTTTTTTATTTGTAGAGATAATCGTAGGAAAGTATCAAACTTTAGCGAAATAAGCTTAAATGACCTTAAACTTTCTTTAAATATTTAATTTATATAATGTTTAAATTATGCTTATACTGATTTTTCAAATATTTTGATTCAAGTGTTAAAAATCTACATTTGATATAACTTAATTAAATTTATGCTATTAAACCTTTTAAAATATATATAAGAACAATCATATCACATGTATGTAGAAATCATATATTTTTATAACTAATGTAGCAAGATTTTTATTAAAATGATTTGAGTCTTAATAATTTTTATAGCACTCTTATATTTATTATCAATCTTCTAATATATATATAAAAGATTAATTTGAAAAAAAAAATATTAGATGATCTAGACTTTTCATTTAATAAAATATTTAATCTTAACCGTTAATTTTTTTGATTCTAAAATTTTGATTTTGGCCTTTTAGAGTCAAGCTAATGTGATTTAGATAAAGACAATCCTTAACTAATTATATATTTAAATAAACAAATATAAAATAATACGTTATGAGTACCCGTGTAATTACACAGACAATTAAACTAGTTAAATAATATATAACTAATTATTTTAACAATAAATATAACTAATAATATAAATGAGAATTAAAATGTTTCCATGGAAAAATAAGGCATGGTAAACAGTAAGAGGTAATTAGGAAGGAAGATAATAGATATATTAAATAAAGATGTAAAAATATTAATAATTAAATTGATATTAATAATAAACTCATCTAAAAGCAACGTAACTGAAAAAAGCAATAATAATGGATTTAGGATACATAATCACGTCTGAGAATAGAATTAGAGCAAAAAAGAGAATCTACAAACCAAGAGGAGTCGAACCCCTGACATATGGGTTAACTGTGGTCAAAGATCTAACAAAACCGGCAGATGGTAGTTTTGTAACATTTGCATCTTTTGAATAAATAACAAATAACAGGAAGGTTATTGTTCATTATAATTGTTATTATATATAATTTGTATTTATTATTAATGCTATATTACATATATGCTAACGTAATATAGCATATACAGTGTTTTTCATGGTGGTCATGAGTTACTTAAATCATGTTTTTTTGCCATTGAATCAACTAAGAACAAGCATACAATAATTACTAATTCTAAATTTACCTTCAAACACGCGACTTGCTTCAATATCAGTTCTGAAACTCGAACGAAACTATATTTTCTTCTTGTGCCTCTCAAGAGCCCTGCTTGCTTAATAAAAACAATACTATCTCCTTCTTGATCCAACCTCCAAAATCAAAACCACAAAACAAAGGTGTTTTGAAACACACGGCCAAAAGAAATACAATTGTAGTTGTTTTCTTTTCTTGTAAAATTCACGACATGGAGCATGTACCAACTCCAATATATAATCTATTTTCTATTGGGTAAAGATCAATTTGTGTGTGTCCATCCCCATTTATTCCAGCCGTGATATATATATATATATATATAGGCAAAAGTTCAAACGAGAACTGTTTTTCGTACGAGAACTGCGAGAACCAATCTGAGCCGTCCAATTCCCCCTCCTTTAATGTCATTGCACACCCATGAATTCCTCACATGCACCCTGCCACACTTGATCCCCTCCACGCTCTCCATCCATGAACTTCCCATGTCCAAGGAACGGCTGAGATTGGTTCTCGCAGTTTTCGTAGGAAAAACAATTCTCGTTTGAACCCTCCCCTATATATATATATATATATATATATATATGTGTGTGTGTGTGTGTGTGTGTGTGTGTGTGTGTGTGTGTCTGTCTGTGTGTGTGTTTGTGTGTGTGTGTGTTGGAGATAAATACAAGAGAGTTGTATTTGGTTTAGGTTATCTCTAAGATATGATTAGGATTAAATAAACACAACCAATTTATCTAAATTATTTAAAATTATAGAGAAATATAATCCATTCAAATTTAAAGTTATATTTAAACTTTAATAGAGATAAAGGATAAAGATTAAAATTAAAGATAAATATATGTACGTATCTGTAGAACTTTAAAAAAGTTTATCGGGACCGGTTCTTATGGAAATAATGGTCTTTTTTGAACAAAGTCATGGAGAGCGGTTCTTAACTAAGAACAGGTCTCTATATATAGCCATATAGACCGGTTTTCATTAAAGAACGGGTCTCTATATTTTTTTTTCAGAAAGACCGCTTTTACAAGGAAGAACTGGTCTCTATTTAGATACAAAGAGACCGGTTTTCTATTTAGGAACCGGTCCGCATAATTTTTTAACAAAAAGACCTGTTTTATACACAGAAACCGGTCCCCATAAGTTTGACAACTACATAAAAACCTGTTTTCGTATGAACCGGTCCCTATATAGGGGTCTCTATTACAAGCTGTGTAGTAGTGTCGGAAGTCATCCCTGTCCATTTGGAAGCTAGCATCAGAGTAACCAGTTACCCTAAGCTCTTCCTCACCTCCATATATTAAGAACATTTCCTTAGTCCTCCGAAGATACTTGAGAATGTTCTTCACTGCTGTCCAATATGCCTCACCAGGGTTGGCTTGATATCTACTTGTCATACTTAATGCACAAGATACATCAGGCCTAGTACATAACATGGCGTACATGATCGAGCCTATAGCCGAAGCATAAGGAACTCGCCTCATTACTTCCCGTTCCTCAGGGGAACTCGGGCTTTGAGCCTTGCTCAACACTAAACCGTGTGACATAGGTATGAACCCCTTCTTGGAGTCCTCCATCCTAAATCTCTTTGGACCTTGTCAATGTACGTACTCTGGCTTAATCAAATCAACCTGCGCATCCCCCAATATCTTTCATTGAGAAACAACTCCCTAGCCAGGCTTTTACACCTTGCAATGTTGGGACGTCCTTCCCAATTACTAGAATATCATCTACATAAAGAACTAGGAATACAACTACGCTCCCACTAGCTCTAAATTAACGAATGGCTCATCCTTGCTCTTAGAGAAGCCAAACTCTTTGACCTTCTCGTCAAAGCACATATTCCAGCTCTAAGAAGCTTGCTTAAGCCCATAAATGGACTTCTTAAGTTTGCAGACCTTATCCGGAAACTCTGGGTGTACAAAACCCTCAGGCTGTGTCATATACACCTCCTCTGAAAGTGTTCCATTAAGGAACGCAGTTTTGACGTCCATATGCCAGATGTCATAGTCATGAAATGCCGTAACGGCCATGAGTATCCGGATAGACTTCAACATACCCACCGGGGAAAAGGTTTCCTCATAGTCTATACCATGAGTTTGGGTGAAACCCTTAGCCACCAGTCGGGCTTTGAAGGTGTCTACCTCGCCATCCACGCCGATCTTCTTCTTGAAGACCCAGTTGCACCCGACGGGTTTGCACCCAGGCACGGTATCAACCAAGTCCCAGACTTGATTATCCGACATGGATTGAATCTCGGATTCCATTGCTTCTCTCCACTTGGCAGACTCAGTGCCCACCACAGCGTCCTTGTTCTTGGTAGGTTCATCAGAATCTACAACCATGTCGGTGCCCTCAGACATGTGGAAACCATATCTCTCTGGCTCATTTCGACTTCTACTATACCTTCTAACAGGCAATGGGTTTACATTATCTCCAACATCATCATGCTGAGATTCAATCGTTGAAGTTTGTGAGCTAGTGCCAACATCAGGTTCTACATTGGTAGGTTCTTGAATTTCTTCAAGATCGACCTTCCTCCCTCTAGCGTCTTTGGATAGCAATTCCCTCTCTAGGAACAGTGCCCTTCGAGCAACAAATACCTTGTTCTCCGAAGGTTTGTAAAACACATATCCCATAGACCTAGCAGGATAACCTATGAAAAAGCACCGTTCGGCCCTGGGCTCCAATTTGTCCATAACCTCACGCCTCATGTAGGTAGGCCAACCCCAAACCTTTAAATACGAGATGGATGGAACCTTTCCATGACACATCTCATACGGTGTTTTCTTAACCTTCTTTGTTGGTACAAGGTTAAGGATTCTACCGGCCGTTTCAATCGCGTATCCCCAAAACATAACGGGGAACGTCTGTACAAACCATCATTGACCGAACCATATCTAACAATGTCCGGTTCCTCCACTCGGCAACACCATTTAATTGTGGCGTCCTAGGAGGGGTTTATTGTGAGACAATCCCACAATCCCTTAGATGGTTACGGAATTCAGAACTAAGATACTCACCGCCTCTATCAGATCGTAGCATCTTAATTCTTTTCCCTAGTTGATTTTCTACCTCGTTTTGAGAAGTCTTAAATACCTCAAAGGTATCCGACTTTTGTCTCACCAAGTAGACATACCCGTATCGACTATAATAATCGATAAAGGTAACGAAGTAGCGGGAATGATCTCTTGTAGCATGCTTGAACGGACAACACACATCAGTGTGAACGATATCCAACAAGTCTTGCACCCTCTCACATACACCGGTGAAGGGTGCTTTGGTCATCTTGCCCAATAAACAAGACTCGCATACTTCATTAGACCCGTGGTGAAATGATTCCAAGATCCCGTCCGCTTGGAGCTTGGCGATGCGTTTCTTGTTTATGTGGCCAAACCGACCATGCCATAGAGACAATTTATCCAAAACACTTTTGGATCCCGAATCAATATTCATGATTGTTCTATTGTTTTACAAGCTTATGCTTGTCTCATATATGCCTTGACATGGAAATGCTTTAAAATAAAAGACATGATCTTTGTAACATAAAATGCTACCATTCACAAATTTAAAATAAAAAACAATGTCACACAAGGCATATAAAGATAAAATGTTCCTTGCCACGCAGGGCGAATAAGATACATTATCTAAAACAATAGACATGCCGGATGGAAAGGCGAGTTCCATACTCCCAATCTTCTCAACCGGGACAACCTCCTTGTTTCCCATGATGATATCCAACTCTCCATCAACCAAGTCCCTACTTCTTGTTACTACCTGCACATTATTACAAACGTGACTACCACGCCCGCTGTCTAAAACCTAGGCGCTAGAAGTAGAAGTGTTATGGAGTTCAATTATGTACGTACCGGAGGTAGCGGCACCATTAGCTCGAAGCTTCTTGAGCTCCTCCATTTACTTGGGGTAACTACGCCGGTAGTGACCCTTCTCCCCGCAGAAGAAGCAGGTTGCCTCTTTCGGTGAGGTGGCAGCGGTAGCCACTTGCTTCCCCTTCAGCTCCGGTGTTGGGTTAGGTTTGGGCTTTAGCCGATTGGCCTTGGCCTTTCCCTTCCCCTTGCCCTTAGAGCCCGAAGCAGGCTGCTTCCGCTTCTTGCCACCATCGTTGATGGTAAGGACAACAGTGGATGTGGAGGGCTTTGATTTGGCAAGCTCGCCCTCGGAAGTCTTGAGCATGCCATGTAGCTCCATGATGGACTTATCCATACTATGCATATGGAAGTTCACAATGAACGGCCCATATGACGGAGGCAAGGATTGGAGGATGATATCAACCGCCAAATCCTTCCCCATGGGAAGCCCAAATCCTCGAGCTGGTCCACGTAGCCCTTCATCTTAAGGACGTGGGAGCTCACATTGCCGCCTTCCTGCATCCGGCAACCGATGAAGGCCTTGACGCACTCGTAGAGTTCTTGCCTAGCCCGATGTTGGAACATGTCCTTCAGCTGAGATATCACCTCGTACGCACTCACTTTCTCGAATTACCTTTGCAATTCGGGACTCATGGTAGTAAGCATAAGGCAAGTCACAACATTTGTGTCCTTGAGGAGTTTCTCATACGCCTCTCGGACGGCCCTCGCTGCGTTGGTAGCAGGGGGTTCCGGAAGAGGTGACTCAAGGACATTAAGCTTCATCTCATGGCGGAGGATGATTCTCAAAGTCCTATGCCAATCCATGAAGTTAGGGCTGGTGAGTTTCTTCTTTTCCAAAAACGGACGAAGTGACATGTTGGTGGTGTTGGTGTTGCTAGTAGATGCCATTTACAAGCAAAGTGCAAAATTGATTAGTTATGACGTATTAAATCCTTGTTAAAGTAATTACCCACTTGTTATAAAAAAAATTATATTAACAAGGGCTAAGAACCTTAAAATACCCTAATCTATGACGGGTTTACCGCGGATCACTTCATAGAGCTATTTTAGGCCGGTAAACACTTTACCAATTGCAATCCACGATTACAACTCTTAGGAACTTGCTGGATCCTATGTACTCATAGCACCCATTTGGCATGTTTGAACCCTCCACACCAATTCCTCATTAATCCACTTTGGTACCTCGGTATGGGCACGAAAACTACCAAGGTGTGTTAAATCTTGGAATTGTAAATCAACCGTCAAGATACACGGTGCTACTCTAGCCCAATGGCCGGCTCGGCTATAGCTCGACATCCGACCTTGCGAGTAGCCACAGCACCTTCCACACAGTTACACAAAACAAATCTCAACTAAAGCTCGACGACCGATCTTGTTTCACTAGATTCGGGTGGTGTCATCATACGGGTGTTGTGAGATTTACTATTGAAAAACGGGATTTTGTTTTACCGATTAAAACCTTTTTAACCATTTCTTGTCTATGTGGCGCGCGGAGTTTGTAAACCAATTTAAAACACTTTGGTTTTATTATTTTGAAAAATTTTCTAGCATGCGAAGATCCTAAACAACCACACAAGAAAATATACAAAATAGAACCAACCATGCATGTAATAAGTATCCGTTAACGAGCCAATCCTATGCACCTTGCCCGTGTGCCAACGGGCAAGACTAAGTCATCTAAGGACAAATCTGAATGAATTGATGTGTGCTCCTCCCACTTGATCCATCGCGTCTCCTACCGACCTCCGGATCCAAGTCCGCCAAGACACCCTCCAAGGTCCTTGTTGGTTGCTTCGGTTCTCCTTCTACAATTTACAAATATAAGAGGAAATGGCATGCAAGCCACGATATCTATTCTAAGATAATACTAACAATTACAAAGAATAGAAAATCGGCATGCAAGGCGTTATATATACAAACCGAATAAATTAAATTAATTATTACAAACCATTGCGGTACAAACCACCAAATGAATGAACAAATTTATTTTAAACAACCAAACACATCACACAGGTCTTATGGCTCATGATGTTACCGGATTTCATACAACCACATAAACAACCACAAATCTACACATGGTGTGCCACACAAGAACCATGTAAATCTTATATGTCTTGGTTAAGATTATCTAAACACTCAAGGCACTAATAATCCTATGTACATATGCATTAGGAACCTTAAACAAGTCAAAATTTTATATTCATATATACATAATGCAAGTATATGTAATTAACCATTTTCATGCCAAAATGTTAATCCACATATAAATACACCAACCAAGACATAAGGCAACTTAAACATATCAAACCCAAATTCTAGAAAAAATTCTGAAATTACAAACGAGCCAAAAATCCGAACAAAATTGATTTTAAATCAAAACATGCATTATGCCAGACGAGATTAGCACCGCTAACTATAACGAGTTAGCACCGCTAATCATAATAGTGTAACGCCGCTAACTGTAACAGAGTTAGCGCCGCTATCCAGACTATCATTAGCGCCGCTAACTACAAACAGTTAGTGCCGCTAACCACTGGACAAAAACAAAAACACATTGCATTATGCCAGACGAGGTTAGCACCGCTAATCATAACAGTGTAACACCGCTAACTGTATCAGAGTTAGTGCCGCTATCCAGACTGTCATTAGCACCGCTAACTACAAACAGTTAGTGCCGCTAACAACTGGACAAAAACAAAAACACATTTTTCCGGATTTTTCAGGCCACCAAGTGCAAAACTAGTGTAGAGGTGGCTCTGATACCACTGTTGGGGTTCGTGGTTAAGCACAACGGAAGCAAACATGGTCAAAAAAAGTTTTAAAAGCATGAACAAGAACCACAAAGTGAACCCCAAATGTGTACCAAACTCTACAACTACATTTTGCAACTAAAACAGAAAGAAGAGAGTAGAAGTATACCCCTGATGTCTCTGGTTGGTTGAGTTCATAAAAGCTCCATGCTTGAACTCATTGATCAACTATCCAAGTCCACCCCGAGATTATTGTGACCTTGGTGTACTAGCACCCCTTGAGCTCAATCCAACACTTGAATTCAGCTTCTGGAACAACACCCAATAACCGACCAGGATCCTTTGCTTGAACTCTCTCACAAGCACAATAAAAGAACTCTCTAAAGTTTTCTAGTGTGTGTATAAACTCAATTAACCAAGAGTATGAAAGAGTAAGAGTTGCATGTCTTTTAAAAAGTCTAAGTGACCCCACAACTACCCAAGGTCGGCCAAAGACTGAATCATGAGGATAACATGCATTGGTGGATTGTAGAGGTGAAAAGAATAAAGTTGTAATCTGTCAGAGGAGTTCGCGCCGCTACCCGCCCAGGGATAGCGCCGCTAACCGACCAAAGTTAGCGCCGCGATCGCGGGTGAGTTAGTGACTGACGAAATAGCGCCGCTAACTCTATCCAGATTACCAACTATCATTATTTATTCTTTCTCAGCCTCACCTTTTAGGTTGTTGTCAAGATCAACCCCCGGCGTGTGACCCGATAGGCCCATACATCATCGGCAGTGACCAATTGGCGTACGTGCGTCAGTGGGCATACTCCAACAATTTGTCCTTGACAAATGTGATTTTTGGCAATTCAGTGTTGGGGTTTCTTGGGCACGCAACGGAAGCAAGGTACAACAAAATAAGCCCATGGTACAAGCATACAAAGCACAAACATGAAACCCCATACATGGATCAAATTCTATGTATAAGAAATGCAACAAAGAGGAAGGGAAGAAGGTTATACCAGTTTCCTTAGCTCCAAAAAAGTGAGATGAAGATGGTGGAGTTGATTCAAGAAGCAAAATAGCCTCCTCTATCGGTATACACCCCGGGAACATGTCCAACTCCAAGTGCTAGCAAGACGTGTGGAACTTCCTCTTGAAAACCACTTGGGAACAACAACACAAAGGTCCAATTTTCTGGAGCATTTCCTCTCAAATTCTCTTTAAGTCAAGTATGCACTTAAGAGATCTCTTTTGGTGGTTATTTTGGCAAAAGGTGCAAATGCATGTCAAATGAGGTATTTTATAAACCTCCAGATGACCCTCTACATGCCCAAGCCCGGCCAAGACAATATGATTATCTTCACATGCATTTGCCAAGCCAAGAGGTGATTTGACAAAAAGTACATGCAACCGTAGCGGCGCTAAATTTAAGAGTTAGCGGCGCTAACCCCTTAAGTGTAGCGGCAGCGGCGCTAACGCGGCCTGCAACTATTCATCAAACGGTTATATTTGTGTATAGAGGCGCTAACCATTAAGAGTTTGCGGCGCTAACTCCTTAATGTTAGCGGCGCTAATCGCGACCAGTTTCATCAACTTTTTGATTTTTGCCATTTTTGTCCCTATTCTTATGTTGTTGTCGAGTTAGACCCCGGTGTGTGACCCAATAGGCCCATACATCATCGGTAGCGACTTAAATGGTGTGTATGCATCCGTGGGCATATTCTAACATCTAGAGACTAGCTCTTTATTGGATAGCATATTTATATTCTTGAAGTTTAAATGTGACAACCTTTTATGCCACAACCAACTCAGTTTAGGAACAGATTGAGAATATAAGAAGGTTTCAGTGTAAGGATCAGCAGAATTTAGATCAAGTAGATACACATCTCTTTCTCTTTTTGCTATTAGCACTGGCATACCCTTAGCATTGTATATTGTTCTTGCTTTCTTCCTAAAAGTAACAACATTGTCTTCATCACACAATTGGCTGATACTTATCAGATTGTGTTTAAGACCTTTGACATATGCAACTTTCTAGAAAGTAACCTTGCCAGCATGCATCTTCGCATATCCTTTAGTTCTTCCATGGGAGTTATCACCAAATGTTACTTTAGGACCTTCATCTTCCTGGAATTCACTTAGAAGTCTTTTCCACCAAGTCATGTGCCTTGAACATCCACTATCCAAGTACCATTTACTTGAACCCTTAACTAAACAAATTAATTTTGTTTGGGAACCCACTTTGTAGTAGGTTCAGATGATGAGCACTTAGCAACTTCATCTTGTGGAACTGACTGGTCAGCTTGAGCAGGTGTTGAGTCCTGTGTAGGCTGATCAGCTTCTTCTTTTTCAGGCCTTAAGATTTCACTGTCACAGTCCTTGGCATTATGACCTCTACCTCTACACTTGTAGCATTTACTTCTACCAATGACTACAGGAGGTAGATCATCCGATAATCCTTCAGGAAACTTACCCTCAGTATTCGGATTCTGGGTTGTGGATAAGTTCTCAACTTTCTTTGCGAGTTGATTCACCTGATCCTCATTGACTTTGGACTTACCTTTGTCGGGTCTAGGTTTATTATCCTTCCGATTAGAAGCTTGGCAAACAAACTTCTTTTCACTGACTTTGGACTTACCATTGCAATGTTTTCTGGACTTACCAGTTTCAAAAGTTTTGGACTTACCACTGTTGATTTCTATGGACTTACCAATTTCAACAACTTTGGACTTACCATTGTTATGATATGACCTCTAACTTATAGTAGTGTTCCTATTCTTGAAACTTCTCTTTGAGCCAGATAGAGAGTGCTTTCTTTTGAAAGGGTTTGGATTTAACCTTTCAATAACAGAAGTTCTTTGAATAGGTTGAGTGCCTAATCTGTCGAGCACAGACTTATTATGCTGTATATGTTGGAGTATGCTCAGTGACACACGTACGCCAATTGATCACTACCGATGATGTATGGGCCTATCGGGTCACACGCCGGGGTTGATCTTGACAACAACCTAAAAGGGAGGGTCAGAAATGAATAATTAAAGATGGTTGGTAATCTGGACAAGGTTAGCGACGCTAACCATGTTGTCGCTAACTTAGCCGGGTTAGCGGCGCTAACCTTAAGTGGTTAGCGGCGCTAAGTTTGGGCGGTTAGCGGCGCTAACCCATCTGACAGATTACAACTTTATTCCTTTCACCTCCACTCTCCACCAATGCATGTTGATATCTTTAAGACTTTGTTGGCCAGTCTTGGGAGTTCCAGGAGGCACATGAGGATTTTAAAAAGACATGCAACTCTCTCATTTCTCTATTGATGGTCTAAGGAAACACACACACATAAGAAGCCTCAAGTGGTTGTTCTTGTGAGTAATTAGAGAGAATCAAAGAGAGTCCCTGGAGTTGTTCTAAATTGTTGTTCCAGAAGATGTCTCCAAATGTTGTAGGACATCCGATGGCTCGCTAGTACAAGAAGATCATGGTTTTTCCCGGGGTGGACTTCGATAGTCAAAGAGAAGCTTGTCACTTGCTCGGATTCGTGGTCAACACCAACATCCAGAGACATCAGGGGTATACTCTCTTCTTCCTTTCTTTTAAGTTGCATTTCTTGTTGTAGAGATTGGTACACAACTTGGGGTTCCTTTAATGGTTTTTTTTTGTTCTTTAAATTCCGATTTTGTACTTGCATGCTTCCGCTGTGATGAACCACGAACCCCAACAGTGGTATCAGAGCCACCTCTACACTAGTTTTGCACTTTGTGGCTTTGAAAATCCGAAAAATGTGATTTTTGGTTCTGTCCAGGGTTTAGCGGCGCTAACCTGTTTATGTTAGCGGCGCTAACCTGTCCATAGCGGTCGCTATCTCATTTCGCGTTAGCGGCGCTAAGTCGGAGTTAACGACGCTAACTTTTATAGTTAGCGGCGCTAACCCGTCTGGCAGAATTCTTTTTTGCCTAAAATCAATTTTGTTGGATCGCTTGAGCTACCTGTACTTTCTGGAATTGTTTTCCAGAATTTGATGTGTGATTAGATTAAGTTGCCTTATGTCTTGGTTGGTGTATTTATATGTGGATTAACATTTTTGCATGAAAATGGTTAATTGCATATACTTACATTGTGTATATATGACTATGGAATTTTGACTTGTTTAAGGTTCCTAATGCATATGTACATAGGATTATTAGTGCCTTGAGTGATTAGATAATCTTAACCAAGACATATAAGATTTACGTGGTTTTGTGTGGCACGCCATGTGTAGTTTGTTTTTCTTGTATGTGGTTATAGTATTTACATCCGGTAACATTTATGAGCCATAAGACCTATGTGATGTGTTTGGTTGATTTGATTAATGTATTCATTCATTTGGTGGTTTGTATCACAATGGTTTGTAATAATTAATCTATTCATTCGGTTTGTATTTTAACGGCTTGCATGCCGATTTCATATTCTTTGTAATTTGTACTATTAGCTTAGAATAGTGATTTGAGGCTTGCATGCCATTTCCTTTTAAATTTGTAAATTGTAAAAGGAGAACCGAAGCAACCAACAAGAACCATTGGAGGGTGTCTTGGCGTACTTGGATCCGGAGGTCGCTAGGAGACGCGATGGATCTAGTAGGAGGAGCACACATAAAGTCATCTGGTCTAGTCCTTAGATGACTTAGTCTTGCCCGTTGGCTCACGGGCAAGACGCATAGGATTGGCTCGTTACCGGATTTATATTACATGCGTGGTTGATTTTATTTTGTTTATTTTCTGGCATGGATGTTTAGGATCTTCGCATGCTAGAAAATTTTTCAAAATAATAAAATCTAAGAGTTTTTTAAATTTGTTTACAAACTCCGCGCAACACATAGACAAGAATTGGTTAAAATCGTTTTAACCTGCAAAAACAAAATCCCGTTTTTCAAAATTGTAAATCCCACACCATCCGTAAGATGACACCACCCGAATCTAGTGAAGCAAGATCGATCGTCGAGCTCTAGCCGAGGTCGGTTTTGTGTAACTGTGTGGAAGGTGCGTGTGGCAACTCGCAAGGGTTGGTTGTCGAGCTCTAGCCAAGCCGACCATTGGGCTAGAGTACCACCGTGTATCTTTGACGGTTGATTTACAATTCCAAGACTTAAAACACCTTGGTAGTTATCGAGCTCTAGCCGAGCTATCAAAGTGGATTAATGAGGAATGGTGTGAAAGGAATCAAACATGCCAAATGGGAGCTGAGAGTACCTAGGATCCCGCAAGTGCCTAAGAGTTGCAATCCCGGATTGCAATTGGTAACTTCTTTACCTGCCTAAAATAGCTCCATGAAATGATCCGCGGAAAACCCGTCATGGATTGGGATATTTTGAGGTTCTTAACCCTTGTTAAAGATAATTTGGTTTTCATAAATCAAGTGGGTAATTATTTTAACGAGGATTATATCGACGCTTACTAAAACTTGTACTCTTATTTTAGATGGCAAATCTTAACGACACTACATCAAAACTATCATTTCGTTTGTTCCTAGAAAAGGAGAGACTCATAGGAGTGAACTTCGTTGACTGGTATCGTGTGATAAGGATTGTCCTTCAACACGAGTCAAAGTTGCACGTCCTTGAGGAGTCTCTTCCGGAGCCACCTGCTACCAATGCAAGCTGGGCCACTAGATACACATGGGAAAGGCGTATCAGAGATACACAAGATGTTTCTTGTCTCATGTTTTCTACTATGAGCTGTGAGCTGCGAAAGCAACTCAAGCAATTGAGTGCGTACGACATGATTAACCGGCTAAAGGACATGTTCCCGCAGCAAGTTAGACAAGAACTTTTTGAGTATGTCAAGGCTTTAGTCGGTTGTAGGATGCAGGAAGGCGGGGATGTAAGTGTTCATGTCCTTAAGATGAAGGCGTACATGGACCAAATGGAGAGACTTGGATTTCCCATAGGGAGGGAACTGATAGTGAATTTGATTCTCCAATCCCTGCCCACGTCTTATGAGAAGTTTGTCATAGAATATCTCAAAGACAATATGGATTGGTCCTTAAGTGAGCTACATGGCATGTTAAAGGCTACTGAGTTGAACATGGCCAAAGGTAAGCTAATCTCGTCCACACCCGCTAAGGCTACTGGGAAACAAAAACATAAGAAGGAGAAACAGACCTCAAATGGAAAGCTTGGTTTGACCAAGCCTACCATAACCGTGGAAGTTGAGGAAAATGAGACTGTGCCTCAAGATAACGTTCCACTTGGGGTAGTTTGCTACTTTTGTGGGGAAATTGGAAATTGGCGACGTCACGCCTGCCCTAAGTGCCTGAATGAGCTAAGTATCCTAAAGCGGAAGAACGTTAGCTCCTCGACTTCAGGTACATTCATGATTATACTCCATTGATCTACTACTTCAAAGGACTAGGTTTTTGAACGCTAGTCAAAGCACTCGCGTTTGTTACAAACTTGTTTGTTGCAAAGTGTAGGTGTTTATCCGAAGTAGGCCGATGATGCATGGAGAGCTGGAAGAAGTGAAGGGAAGCATAAGTGCTTGTCTCTTGCTAAAAGGATTGGAAGAGTTGATCTTGTCATTCCTACCAGCTAAATTATTACTTCATAAGATAGATGTTTTACGCCCTACGTGGCAATAAGCATTGTATCTTTTATGCTATTGATGACGATGAATATTACTTTAAATTGTATAATTGCGGGTTTTAGAAATTTATTTCAAAGTTTATTCATGTCGTGGCATATGTAATAAGCTTTTGCTTAAGAAGTAATATTATGATCATGAGTGTTTATTGATTAGTTATCCTTATAACATTGGTGATTTAACCATATAAACAAGACTAACATCACTAAGGTCCATGTGGATAGGAACTTGGAAGCTTTTGACTTTGAGTCAATTGTTGATTGTAAATCTTGTTTATGAGGTTAAATTACTAGAATATCCTTCACTAGTTGATATGAGAGGAATAAAAGTTTGTTGGACTATGCTTACACTTATGTGTAAGGGCCGATCAAGCAAGGTCATAAGGATTAACTAAGTATAGTTTGTTACCTTTACCTATGATGGTAGAAGAAAAAGGGTATTAGAAAAGTATTTGAAATCTGATAGGTATTCAAAACTCACCCGTAACGAACTCATAACAAAAGAGGGCAAAAGGGAACTAAGATACTCAAATCTTATGAGATGTTGAGATATAATAGATTTCTAGTTCATCATAAGAATTATGGGAATGTCTCATAATTCACTTCTCCTAGGATACTTGTTTACATGTATCGTTTAGTGGAGAGACGGAACATACTAGTTATAATTCCCTTTGATGGCTTAGACTTAAGTAACCTGACGGATGGGTGTACTTGAGTTGTGGCGGGCAATATTCTTGTTTAGCAACAACAAAGATGGTCAAATTAGCAACCATGGAGGCTAGACTAGAAAGACAGCTTTGCTTGTCTACCTTATGGATTAAAGTCATCTAGTCTAAATTCAGTGGGAGATGGATGAACTTTAAAATATGCTAATACATTTAATGGGTTCTTCTTTGTTTTGGATGTTCTCTTCATAACCTTTTGAGAACTATGGTGAGTTGCTCGACAAGGGAAATGAACAACTGAAGCATTTCAGTGGAAGAACGTGTGACTTAAATGACAGACCTGATGTTGACACTAGCATTCAATCAGTAATGATTGGAACATAACATGGAAATGTTGAAGTACTTGACATAACGATATTACCTCTTCATAAGTCTGGCAAAAGTCATCATAAGGCCGGAAGTGTATTATATACATGAGGACGATGACTTGTTGATAATACATAATGTATGTATGAATTACCGGAATCTGTAGTGGGCCCTGGGTTTACTAAGATGAGGAAAGGTAATGAAATAAGATATAATCCATGCTGCATTTCAAGGAAGATCTTGGGTAATCAAACACTTAGGTGTAACCTTTATGGTGTATCTAGATCTTCTGGGAATTAGATCTGCATGGTTAAGTTTGTAGATACTCCAAATACTGATTGGTTGGAATTGGTTTCATGATGATTGACCATGTGGAAGGTATCATATGAAGATATTCTTCCAGTAGTTATGTTGACGTTTACATGGACACTTACGTCATTTTATGGCAGAATGATGCAAAGACCATATTCCGTCAAAGGAATTCAATGAGGAAGTGCTTACAACACTGTCCGAAGGTGCTTTACATCTAAAGTATTTTTGTAAAATCTACAAACAAGAAAAGGATATCTTGGACTTCAATGAACATCTAAGTTTCGTGTTTTGCTGTGAAAATCACATGTTTGAGTTTTCAATAAGCAATAATGAAACTTGGATGGATGCTAGAGGTAGTGGGAGGGCTGTTCTTATCCTATGTAATATGTCTTGGACATATTTAATAATGGAGATAATGTCTTGATCATGTATGGCTGTAAGTTTGAATCAAGAATTATACGTCCGTTAAGGATACACAAAGCAATTTGCAAAATACAAGAAATATCAAGATATGTTCTTGTTAATCAAAAGATATGAGTGTAAATTATTGTTAGAAATATGCCCATCAATGTACGTACGCCATATGGACCGCTGCTGATGATGTACGGGCCTATTGGGTCATACACCGGGGTCTAACCTGACAGCAACTTAAGTTAAGGGATCAAATATGACAAAAGACAAAAGTTGACATCGCAGGCCGTGTTAGCGCCGCTAACTCTTAGGGGTTAGCGCCGCTAAGTACTAGAGGTTAGCACCGCTACGGCTACATGTACTTTGTGTCAAATCACTGACAGGGCGCGTTAGCGCCGCTAACTATTTATAGTTAGTGCCGCTAACTCCAGCCAGTGCCATTTGTCAAATCCACCTCCAAAAACTGACCAATGCATGTGGGTTTCCAACTCTCGAGACTTGGCCGGTTTTGGTGGGGTTAATAGACGAATTTTGGAACATTTGAGGGGGGTGAAACTCACTTTTCTCTCAAGGTGTAAACACACACACACATTGTTTTCTCTAAAGTGCCTTAGTGACTTTGAGAGATAGTTTGAGAAGAGAAAACTACACAAGTTCAAGTTCCAGATTGTTGGTCTCGTTTAATGTTGTTCCAGAGGTGGTATTCAAAGTGAAGTATCACTAGAGGCGAGCTAGCTCTCGAGGTTGGCGTGTTACCGGGGTATATCCCATTAGGTGATCCGCGTTTTGTTCTTGGAGCATCACCATCACGAGACAACAAGTTTTTAGGAGCTAAGGAGAAAGGTATAACACCTCTTTCCTTTCCTTGTTGCATTTCTTTACATAGAGTTTGGTCCATTTGTGGGATTTCGGTTTTTATGCTTTATGTGCTTGTACCTTGGGCTGTTTTTGTTGTACCTTTGCTTCCGCTGTGTGCCCACGAAATCCCAACAGTGGTATCAGAGCCACCTCTATGTTAGATTTGCACTTGGTGGCTTGAAAAATCCCGAAATCGGAATGTTTGTTTTCTGTTCGAACAAGGTTAGCGGCGCTAACCTCGGGTTAGCGGCACTAACTCATAAAAGTTAGCGGCGCTATCGCGCAGCTACGGTTTTTGGTTTCAAAGATAAAAAAAGTTTTGGTCTCGGGAAATTTTAGCCTTTTTGTTATTCTGGAAATTTGTTCCAGATTTGTCTTGGTAATTTTGTTACCATGTTGGTATATTTGGTTGTATGTGGTTGATTTGAAATTGGTAACCTTGCCTTTGACCTTGTGGTTGACTTTGTGTGTGTGGATGCAATTTGGTGATTTTAATCACATTTGAGCTATGATATGTATTAATTCAATTTGTATGTAATAATATTGTGGCTTGCATTCCGTTTCATTCATCCGTGTATTTGTACTAGATAAATAGGAAATTATTGTGGCTTGTACGCCATTTCAATTTCTTTTGTATGTTTTGTACATTTTGGATGAAGACACACATTTAGGAGTCGGAAGGAGATGAAGCGTGTCCATAGAAGCCGGTGAAGTCCATTGGAGATGGCGGTTCTAGTGGGAGCTCGCATTGAAGACTTTCCGTCCCTTAGTTTGACTACGTTCTACCCGTTTTGGCTCACTGGAAGAACGCATAGGATTTTGGCAAGGGTTACCAATTTACTTCGTGTATATGCGTGTGATGTGATTTTATTATTTCTTGCATGGTTTGCTTAGGATTCGCATGCTAGATAATTTTACCGAAAATTAATAAAATCACAAGAGATTTGGTAAAAATGGTTTGCAACTCTCTCGCGCGCTCACATACAAGATTAACTCACCTAGTGGAAATAGGTTTGTCACTAAACAAGTTAATCTGTAACCAAGCCGGAAACAAAAGCCCGTTTTCATAAAACGTAAATCTTGCACCATCCGTAAGTCGATACCACCCGAATCTAGATTTATGAGTTTTGGTTGACGAGCTTAGCATGAGCCAACTCTCATAAAACTGTGTGGAAGGTGCGTGTGACAAATTCACAATTTTGGTTGTCGAGCTTAGCACGAGCCAATTTTGGTGGGTGTGACATCGTATGTCTTGACGGACGATCTGCAATTACAAATTAAAATCCATGAGTGATTGTCGATCTTAGCACGAGTCAACCAAGAATTTTAATTTGGAATTGGTGCTAGTAGGGATCAAACATGCCAAACGACCGATGATTGTCGTAGGATCCCGCAAGTGTCTAAGAGTTGCAATAGAGATTGCAATCGGTAAAATGGTTATCGGCCTAAATAGCTCCATGAAGTGATCCACGACAACCCCGTCGTGAATTGGAGTGAAATATGGTTCTTAGCCCTTGTTAAAATATTTTTCGAGAGGATTTGGGTAATTATTTTAACAAGGATTGAATCAAACTAACTAATTCGCGTACTCTCTTAAAATATAGGATGTCGAATCAAAACCACGCCACGTCGAACTTTTCACTACGCATGTTCCTTGAAAGGGAGAAACTCACGAGAATGAACTTTGTTGACTGGCTTAGGCAATTGAGAATTGTCCTACGTGCCGAGTCTAAGTTACACATCCTTAAGGAACCCCTTCCTGAACCACCTGCTATCAATGCGGAATGGACCATCCGATACGCGTATGAAAAGCGTGTCCGGGATACGCACGAAGTTGCTTGTTTCATGTTATCAAGTATGAGCTTAGAATTGCGAAAGCAATTTGAGCACATGACTGTGCATGACATAATAAACATGCTGAAGGATATATTTCGACAGCAAGTTAGGCAAGAACATTATGAGTGTGCTAAAAGTCTAACCGGTTGTAAGATGCGAAAAGGCGGGAGTGTTAGTGCCCATGTTTTGAAGATGAAATCATACATGGACCAGATGGAGAGGCTAGGATTTCCTGTAGGGAGGGAGCTTGGTGTGAATTTCATTCTTCAGTCTCTGCCCGCATCATATGAGAAGTTTGTAATGGACTATCATATGAATGGAAAGGAAGTATCTATAGATGAATTGCATGGAATGTTGAAGGTTGTAGAATCTAACATGTCCGAGCATACATCATCCTCATCCACTCCCGTTCTTGGTTCTAAGGGACAACTTCTAGCCAAGAAGAAGAAATCTATCCCATCAGAAGAAGTTGGAGTATCCAAGCTTGCTTCAAGTTTTGAGTCTATGGACATTGATGACGTGCCTAAGGAGACTTAACATGGGGTGGTTTGCTACTTCTGCGGTAGATTTGGGGATTGGGGCCGTCATGCCTGCCCTTCGTGCCGAGAGGATATAAAACTACTCAGAAAAGAGAGAGTTAATTTTCCTACTTGAGGTACATTCATGATTTTACTTCATTGTTATTCCTTAATAAGCTTGGTTGTTTACCCGAGCTATAAGACTAACGTTTGTCACAAATTTATTTTGTTGCAAAGTGTAGGTCTGTTCGTTGCAAGAAGGAAGAGCTTGAAGAACCGGATCTCTGAAGAAGAAATTTAGTTGATTGTCTTCACAAGAGAATTGGGAGTGTTAGTCTCGCCATTATTTCCGGATTAATTATTACTTTTGTTTTATGCCCTGCGTGGCATGACTTGCTTTATTGTATGTTCTTTCGAAGATGATGGATATTTTGTATCTTGTATTTTATGAAAAGATTTTTCATATTGATAGTTTCATTTCAAATTCGATCCATGTCTGTGCTTATGTGTTATGTTGACTATTTTTAGTGCTTAAATACACATTTGATGACGATGGATATCACTTGGAATTGAAACATTTTTTGAAAAATTATTTTTGAGATGTTTTATCAAAACTTATCCATATCATAACATACATGAAGACTCGTTATAAGTAATAATGCAATCATGAATAATTGATTCTTAGATCCAAAAGTGGTTTGGATATATGAGCTCTATGGCATAATCAAACTTGACCAAGTAAACAACATTTACATCGCTTAGATCCATATGGTTAGGATCTTTGTAAAAGTTTAGCCTCGGGCTAAATGAAAGATATAAATATTGTTTATTGGAATTGATTGATTATAAAATCCTTCATCAGTGTTGATAGGAAGGATTAAGACTTGTTGAATTTTGATCACACTTGTGTGGATAATCTGTTCAAGTATGCCACAAAGAATGACATTAGTGAAATTCTCCATCACCATCTTTATGATAGTTGTTGAGAGAATGGTTACTAGAGAAAAGGCTTGTGTCTGAAACATAGTGGTGTTCGGAACTAACCTAAAGCAAACTAAGAATCAGTAAGGGCATATAGATATAAAATTCTTAGATCAAGACAAGATGCTAAGTTTTCTTATCTATATTGGTTTAAACATGAAATGGATCATGGGTTTAACCCATAATTTGTTTTCTATAAAAGACACATTTGTACATGGTGTCACATTAAAGAAAACCGGATATCTTTGTTGATGATCTGGTAAAAGGTAGGCCTAAAAATATGTATTCAATGTAATTGGTATACATTAATTTTATGAACCAAATCCTCAAATCTAAAACACAACATTATGGTCACTTAAGCATCGAATGAGATTTTGACTAGAAAGAGTCCTCTGCTTATCAATCTCATAACTTAAAATTATCCAGTCTACATTCAGTAGGAGATGGATGAATTATAAGTTGATGCCTATATATTTAAGTAGTTCATCTGAGTTTTGGATAATTGTTTCTTAGACTTATGGGAACTATATTTGGTTGCTCAAAAGGAAGAAGACAATTTACAAAAGCATTCCAGTAGAAGAACGTAAAACTTAAATAAGACACATAATGTTGTCACTAGCATTTAATTATCATAGTGATGTTGGTAAAACCTGACAATATCCATTGCTTCTTTAAATCTGATGGAAATCAAGAAGGCTGTTTAGATATGAGGTTGTCATATTTTAGCAACAGCAGCTTGATGGTGAATCATTGTGATGTCACCATTCATCGGAAACATAGTAGGACCCTGTGTTCACTAGTGGATATAAGAAGATAATGGTATACATAGGTGCAACAGATTTGATGCATCCAAGTAATTGACTTGGTTGATCCCACACCTGAGGTGTAATCCAAGAAGGGTAAAGGTACTAACATATATGCAATCATAGACAACTTCAAATACCGACTAGAGACATAGTGTTTCATATTGATTATATGGAAACATGTTCTAGTGGCTATGTTGAAGATGACTTGGATAAAGTGAAATATTGTTGTCACCTTGCGGAAACAAGTTAGTTCACTTGGACGTAAGAGACCTGCATCCTTCATAGGATTTAGTTGAGGAAATGCTTAAGGCATTTTCCGAGGTTCTTACACATCCATAATATCCAGATTAGGTCTGGATTATGTGAAGCATTGTTGTCGCTTTGGGGAAACAAGTAAGATCACATGGAAATAAAAGGCCAAGATCCTTCGCAGGGTTAAGTTGAGGATATGTTTGAAGCATATTCCGAGGTCTTATACATGTCCATTATATCCAAGTTGTGTCCATGTGAAGTCGACAAAACTTGCATCTTGTGACTGTAATCTTGCTTTACGAGAAAGTCAAAGGAATGAGTTTTCTAGAAAGCGTAGATTAAGCCAGATACTCATGTCAGGGCGAGTGGGAGCCTTATTTGTTCCTAGTAAGATATACTCAAATGAAAATAATGTCCTAATTTTGGGTTGTTTTCAACCTATTGATGGAATTATTGTTCTACGAGTATAAATATAAACGTTAAGTAAAGTGGATACTAAATTCAAGAAATACTGATGTATGTTCTTGATGTTCGACGAAAAGAAAGTTGTCTTGAGTAAGTTATTACTGCAAGCAAATCTAGACTTGTAAGACTGTCGATTTTAATCGAAGTTTTGAATACACAAGTATGTGGTGTAGATACGACATTTAGATTCAAATGAGTGTCATTGACCCTATTGTGTATTTCGGTAACATTGAGGGTATGTCGACTCTAATAAAAGTGAGTGTCAGTGACTCTATTGTGAACTTCGGTTACATTGAGGGTATGTCGACTCTAATAATCATAAGTGTCATTAATCCTATTGTAGACTTCGGTAACATTGAGGATATGATGACTATGATAGTATTATGTATGATCTCTTTGATAAACACTATGCAAGTGGTTTAATAAGAGAATACAAAAGAGTACAAAGGGATATCGTGTGGATAATCCCACAATTAAGCCGTTGTCAAATACTAGTAATGAATTTCATACTAGGTATATTGTTTTAGTAAATGTTTGATTTACTTATAAGCTTTGGGAACGGTAAACAGTACTGCTCACTGATGATTGTATCGATATATAGTGGGGACTATATATACGCACGATGCGGTTCCCTTCATTGGTCTTTACTGTGTTCCATCTTAGCATGTTTAACCACTTCCGAGAATGTTTATACATTCTAAATTTCCACAGCCAGTCATTCTTCATGGGAAGGAAGTTTGAAATAAGGCCGAGGTTAGGTGTTGGTTGTGCATTAATCAAGGATTGTATGCATGAAACGCAAAAGTAACCTGTGCTTGAGGGGGGTGAAACTCACTTTTCTCTCAAGGTGTAAACACACACACACATTGTTTTCTCTAAAGTGCCTTAGTGACTTTGAGAGATAGTTTGAGAAGAGAAAACTACACAAGTTCAAGTTCCAGATTGTTGGTCTCGTTTAATGTTGTTCCAGAGGTGGTATTCAAAGTGAAGTATCACTAGAGGCGAGCTAGCTCTCGAGGTTGGCGTGTTACCGGGGTATATACCATTAGGTGATCCGCGTTTCGTTCTTGGAGCATCACCATCACGAGACAACAAGTTTTCAGGAGCTAAGGAGAAAGGTATAACACCTCTTTCCTTTCCTTGTTGCATTTCTTTACATAGAGTTTGGTCCATTTGTGGGTTTTCGGTTTTTATGCTTTATGTGCTTGTACCTTGGGCTGTTTTTGTTGTACCTTTGCTTCCGCTGTGTGCCCACGAAATCCCAACAATTATTTCTCTGAGTGATAGTTCATGTTTGAGCATAACCGCCAATTCGATTGGGGTTTGTGATCCTACAAACATTGTGTCGTTAATAAATGTGATACTTAAAGCATCAATAACTCTATAGAGATCTTTATGAAAACTATGAGAGAACGATGACTTAAGCAGATAAGATTTTATTCTTAGAGCATCAATAACTCTATAGAGATCTTTATGAAAACTATGAGAGTATGATGGCTCATGCACATTAAAATTTTAGATCCAAGCATTTTTTGTCTTATTGGATTCCTTGAGACAATGAAAGTATAACGACTTGGAAGTATGATCATAATCCCATCAACGCACACTTTGGAAGTGGTTGGTTGGAGTGGGAATACGATCATTATCAGAGTACACACGGAGAGCATGGTGGCGGATCCGTTCACTAAGCTATAGTAGCGGGTTAGTGATTATCATCAGACTAGGGCCTGCATATACTTGGCTTAAGTTCGTTTTAGTAATGTTTGATATACATTTCTTTTGGGAACGTTAAGCAATATTGTGCTTCTGCTTGTATCGATTATCAAATGAGGATTTGGTAATACGCGTGTAGCGGGTACTCTCAGTAAGCCTTATTGTGTTCCAACTTAGCATGTTTTACCTCTTCCCTGAATGTTTAACATTCTAAATGTCCACAGTCAGTCATTCTTCATGGGAAGGAAGTCTGAACTAAGACTGAGGGAAGTAATTGGTCATGTGTCCAATGGGGATTGGGATACGGGGACGCAATTCTTTGCCTGTACTTGAAAGTGTTTCAAATGACTAGACGACCCACACCTGATTTTACTTTATGGTACTCGTCATGAGTAAATCAGGATGATAATATCAGTTCATCCTCATACTGGAGATACATGTGTCTACATCACTTTGGTTTGCTTTGCTCTAGTTGTTTTCAAACGCAGTCCATAACTGGCTGTTATAAAGGAGGCAGGTGGGCAGAGTATGATCACTGTGGTGGGAAATGTAGTCAATGGAATTTGTTCCTCTGTTTAGACAGATATCCCTGGGCCCCTCGATGATTTGTCACTGACACCAAAATGAACGGCCGTGCTCAAGTGTGCAATGATTAAAGAATCTGATTGCAACTTGTATGTTTTGGTCACCACTAATCTCAATCGGGAAACATAATCGTGAACGAACGGAGAATGACTAAGTACCATGTCTCGTGTTCACATGGATATCGCGAACAAAAGGATGTTTGATCCCTTATCAATAGGACCATTTCACACAGGCTGTGGTTTGGTTTTTGTGAAGACAAAACCCATACTTACTTGGGGGCATGATGTCTTACTAGAGGCCGCTCCTTGTCTGTGATGCTTTGGGTACGGTGTGTCATGTGCAAGTGGGAGTTTGTTTGAGTATGCCCACTGACACACGTACGCCAATTGATCACTACCGATGATGTATGGGCCTATCGGGTCACACGCCGGGGGTTGAAGTTGACAACAACCTAAAAGGGAGGGTTAGAAATGAATAATTAAAGATGGTTGGTAATCTGGACAGGGTTAGAGATGCTAACCATGTTGTCACTAACTTAGACGCGTTAGCGGCGCTAACCTTAAGTGGTTAGCGGCGCTAAGATTGGGTGGTTAGCGGCGCTAACCCATCTGACAGATTACAACTTTATTCCTTTCACCTCCACTCTCCACCAATGCATGTTGATGTCTTTAAGACTTTGTTGGCCGGTCTTGGGAGTTTCAGGAGGCACATGAGGCTTTTAAAAAGACATGCAACTCTCTCATTTCTCTCTTGATGGTCTAAGAAAACACACACACATAAGAATCCTCAAGTGGTTATTCTTGTGAGTAATTAGAGAGAATCAAAGAGAGTCCCTGGAGTTATTCTAAATTGTTGTTCTAGAAGATGTCTCCAAATCTTGTAGGACATCCGATGGTTCACTAGTACGAGAAGATCACGGTTTTTCCTGGGGTGGACTTCGATAGTCAAAGAGAAGCTTGTCACTTGCTCGGATTCGTGGTCAACACCAACATCCAGAGACATCAGGGGTATACTCTCTTCTTCCTTTCTTTTAAGTTGCATTTCTTGTTGTAGAGATTGGTACACAACTTGGGGTTACTTTTGTGGTTTGTTTTTGTTCTTTAAATTCCGATTTTGTAATTGCATGCTTCCGCTGTGATGAACCACGAACCCCAACAGTTTAGATGTTGAACACTTATTTCCATGATCCTTTACCTTGACAAACTTATTGTACTTTAGGCTTGGATCATGTATCTTTTCTGAGGCTGACTTATCAGACTCAATCAGTTGTCTATGTTCCTCAGAATCTGTACTTGCTATCTCATCATCATCATCAGCTGCATAAGTTGCGGATTGATAGTCTACCTTTACCTGTTTAGGGATCTGCTGGTTGATGCACTGTTCAGCAAGCCTTGATGACTTACACCAAGATTCAGTGACCTTCTGAAGTGGTCAGCTTCATCCTTGGCTTCCTGAAGCTCTTCACTTAGAAGTTTATTAATATGTCTTTGACATTCAAGATCACATTGTGCTTTCTTTCCAGTAGTAATGAGAGTTTGATTTTCCTTAATCTCATTCTTGGGCTTAATAATTTCAGCTTTGAAGTCAGCTTGAGTCTTAAGGCTGGTCATAAAGTCGTTTAACAAATAACCAAAAGTAAGACCTTTTTCTTCATCGGTGTAAGAGTTGAAATTACTAACCATGTACATGAAGGAAGGATCCCAGTCACTTAGTTTACTGTTTTCTTCAGCTTCCTTCATGTTAGCTTCAAAAGTTGATTCAAACAAACCATAATCAACTTCATATAATTCGAACTCTTCATCTTCTTGAGCCATCAGACATTTATCATCATCATCTGAGGTAGATGATTCTGTATCCCAAGTTTCAGCATAGAGTCCTTTTGCATTGGGCTTGTCTTCAAGCTTTCATTTCTTGAGCTGAGTATATTTCTTCTTATACTTGTCAGCTCTATAAGCATTCTTGTTAGCTACTGAAGCTGTTTCATCCTTCTTCATTCTGCACTCAGCAACAATGTGTCCCTTTCTCTGACAGTTGAAGCACACAGCTTTCTTGGGATCAAAATAACTCTTTCCTTTGCCCTTGACAGATCTTCCTCTTCCCCTTTGAATTCTTCTCAGTCTTCTGGCAAGCATGGCCATTTGTTCAGTGATAGTCTGAAAATCATCAGTATCACTTGAGTCTGAGTTTGAGTGGTCAGCTTGAGAATCTGACTCAGTCTCAGATTCAACAATGAAGGCTTTTGAACCCATATATGGACTGTAGGTTATACATATGTAATGTACCTCCAGCCCTTAGTGTTGGTTCGTTGGTGAGAATAACAACAAGCAACAGATGTGTAGAAGGGGGGTTGAATACAATTTCTGTGGAAATTGAACAAATCAAAATAAAGTGTTACATATAGTAAATCAAACCACGATCGAATGCTTTGCTTTTCAATAATAAGAAGATGATTACAGGCTCTATCAAGTAAGCAACTCTTGATATGTAAACACCTAATATAAGTCTCTTAATCTTTCAAACTAAGCTATCTATAATCAACTTATGATTATAGATACTAGACGACTCTCTAAACAAGCTTTAATCACAGATTGAAAACTTACCAATCTCACAATTAATGTGAGTATTCGAACACACGAATAGCTTGGCAATCTGTGAATATCTTGATCATGTTGAACTGACAAACAGTGATTCAAGAATCGTAACACATACGGTTGAGGTTAGGTATTTGGCTCTGCAACACTTAGTCATAATCATCATTGTAGTCGTACCTCTAAACTTATCAGGATGATACGTATAATCCTGTTCCTACGGTTCCTAACAAACTGGACTAATCCTAATTTGCTAACTAACTATCGGATAACTCGGAATCTTGAATCTTGAATCTTCTTATCTTGAGTCTTCAATCCTCAATCTTGATTTTGGAGTCTTCTTATCCCTCCCGTAGATATAGAGAGTTAAAAAGATAAATTGAAAACATATTTAAATTTTCTTTAAGTTGACTTCTTGTTCGGACTGAGTTACTCAGCTTGAAACTCATCAAGCTGAGTTCTTCGAGAACAAACTCGAAAACCAAGATGAACTAACACGTATATTAATAAACTCATCCTTAGAAGTCCTAAGAGTTAGCTAGAACTTATTTAGCAAATCTGTTGAGCTGACTCAGTATATACGCTGAGTCACACAGCTTGAAACACATCAAGCTGAAAGCTCAATATATATCTTAGGTGACATACACAGCTTATCACACATAGTGATAATCTTACTAAGATATTGTATAAGCTGATCGAACATATGTTCAGATTATATTCAGCTTATACTCAGTCTGAAACACTATATGTGGTTAGTCTGATCAAGCCTCTATAATTCTGTTTAAGAACATATCTAACAAACTTAACTTTGTCTCATCAAATCTCAACTGATGAGATCATCTTCCCAACACTTATTGCTACAGTCACTTCATTGAATTTCTCTAGTAACACATCCAGAAATTTCAGCATTAAGTCATCTTCATCCTTTTTAATGCCCACACTTAGCAGGTCATTAATGCATCAGTGAAACCTTGTAAATAAATCAGGCAAGGTTTCATTCTTCTTCGCAAGGAAGTTTTCATAGGATCTGTTAAGATGATTCTTCTTTTGCTGTTGGTCCATATCTGTGCCCTCATATGTAATAGTCAAAGTATCCCAGATCTCTTTTGCAGTTTGACACCCAGTCATAGTGTGCAAGATCTCATTAGTCAGGGCATTAGCCAGAATACTCTTTGCTTTGTCATCCAGGGAATATAGTTTCCAATCCTTATCAGTCCAGGATGCCAAAGGCTTCTTGACTTCTTTTTCTGTCTTGTCAGTGGACTTATCATCAACAGCAGCAGAAATCATAAGGTTAATTGGTCCACGAGTTATGACATCGTACATACGAGTGTCAATGGACTTGAGGAAAAGCATGGCTCTGAATTTCCACATAGGATAATCAGATCCATCAAATACGGAACAACCTTTAGTAGCCATCTGTGGAAAGTTTGATGAATTGTTGCTTGTCGACATTCCGTACTTTTTCAGAATCTCAAACTTTTAACTTATGAAATAGTTCAGCCTGCTCTGATACCAGTTGTTGGTCCTTTGGTGAGAGTATCAACAAGTAAGTAATGTGTAGAAGGTGGGTTGAATACACTTTCTGCTGAAAATTGAACAAATCAATAAAAAGTGTTGAATCACATCAAACAGTTGGAGTATGCCCACTGGAACACGTATGCCATATCACTGCCAATGAAGTCTGGGCCTATTGGGTCATACACCAAACTTCTACCCTAACAGCCCTAAGTGAAAACAGCCGGTCAAAATGGTCAAATTCCAGTTGACCTAAGCTTCACGAACGTGAAGGATGCTCCACGAGTCGTGAAGCACACCGACTCCATGAGTTCCTACATGGGCTACTCGGCCCATGGACCAAAGTGGCTTCACGGCCCTATACGGGTCGTGAAGGGGATCGTGAAGGTTAAATGCGCCACGAGTACCTCCACGACTTCCAAAACACGGTACGGGCCATGAGGGACCGTGAGGGGTCGTTAAGCTCGAAAAACTAAGTGGCACCTGATTTCTATTGGCTCTTGTTTTGTGGTCCAATAGGAATTAAGCTCTTGGCCGGCTAAGGTAACTGAAGTGACGAAAACGAGCTCTATATAAGCTCATGTTTTGAGAAGCTTTAGAACCTTTTGTCACTTAAAGATTACATACACTTGTATACTAAACTAAGTGAGTTGTGAGTGTTCTAAGTGTGAGTTCTAGAAATCTAAGGGCTGAAATCAAGATCTCAACCAAGTAGTGTGTGAGATTTGATTGTTCTTGCTAGCACAATGGAGAAGGATATTGGTGTATCACTTCGGTGGTGTTCTTGGAGGCTTATTCTTCACGATAAGTTCATCCCTTTTCATTCTACCTTCATTTCACAAGCTAGAAGCTAAGGAGGAAGGTATAATCGCTTTCTATCCCTTGTGGTTGTTGTTTTTCGTTGCATGCATTTGTTTCAAGATTGTACTCATTAGGCGTTCTTGTAAATCCTTTATGAAAATGCTTTTGAAATTGCTTCCGTTGCGTTTTTTTTGTCCTACATGAACTCGTACAGAGCCACCTTAATGCAATGCGTGCACCTTGATGGCCTGAAAATTCGATTTTAGCAAAGTGGACATTTGTCCAGAAGGTCTTACGGGTCGTGAAGGTTTTCTTCACGGGTCGTGAAGCCTACACGACCTCAGTCGTGGGGTGGAGGTCGTGGGTTTTTCTACTTGTGTCACGGGTCGTGGGAACTACTGTGTTCATGGGTCGTGAGAAGCCGTGAAGGAAAGTAGATCGTGAAAAGCCTGTGAACAGTTAGTTTTACCCGGTTTTAAAAAAAATTATACAAATCGAATTTTTGAAACTTTCTGGATTTTTCCAGAATTTTTATTAAGTTTTTTTGAATATCTTGGAAAGCGCCATAATATCCTAACTCACACATTTATATGTATCGGGTGGTTTTTAGCATGATAACGTGCACGTGCATATACTTATGTTGTGTATGTATGAATATGGTTTTTCAAAGTGTTTAGAACTCCTAATGCATACGTACAAGATTTGTTCACTCGTGCCTTGAGTGTTTTAGGTAGTTTAGGAACAAATCTAGTTTGGATATTTTACACGGTTTAGTGTGGCACGCCGTGTTTGTTTTAGTGTTTGTTTATGTGGTTGTATGTAAATCCGGTAACATTGAGCCTTTTGACCTATGTGATGTGTTTTGGTTGTACGTAATTAATTTATTCATTCATTTGGTGGTTTGTAACACATTTGGTTTGTAATAATTAATTATTTCATTTGGTTTGTATTTTTTAACGGCTTTCATGCCGATTTCCTATTCTTTGTAATTGTTAGTATTAGCTTAGAATAGATATCATGGCTAGCATGCCATTTCCTTTTAAATTTGTAAAATTGTAAAAGGAGAACCGAAGACAACCAAAGAGAACCATGGAGGAGGTGTCTTGGCTCAAACTTATATCCGGAGGTCGGGGGAAGACGCGATAGTGAAGGAGTTCAATGACAACACAAACACGCAACGGAAGCAAAGATCAAAGCATTTTAACACAAAGAATTTCACTTGAACTCCATTAATGGTATAAACTGTTGGAGTATGCCCACTGATACACGTATATAAGTTATTCTACTAATGATACATGAGCCTATTGGGTCACACACCAAGGATTGATCCCGACAGCACACGACTCAAGAGAGAAGAATCTGTTATATGAAAGATGGGCCTTACGGCCGCAAGGCAAATTGCTTGCGACCGCAAGGACTGTGACGGGCCTTACGGCCGCAAGCATATCGCTTGCGGCCGCAAGGGTTGTCTAACAGACTGTAGTTAATGATTTTATCATTTTCTGCACAAGGCTCTATGGGGAAATTATTGGTACACATTGGGGGCTGCATGGACGACTTATTGACAGTCTAACTTTGTAAGACTTGTCTTAATAAGTCTAAGATACCTCTCAATTGTGAATTAATTGAATTACTTCACATATACTTGTCTCTCTCTATTACTTGCATACTCCTTGTGAGTTCTTGAGTGAGTCCAGGAACAAGAAGTGTTCTTACATATTCCTGGAAGTAGTGTGGCTATTCCATAGAGTGATTTCAACGCTTTGAAGATCACTAGTTGGCATACTAGCATTTGGGGTTCAAGTATACTTGGTTTGGACTAGCAATAGAGAGTTGCTCTCTTGGTGGCTTGTAGTTCATCCCTACTTGAAGTATTCAGAAGCTGGAGCATGGTATATATCATACTCCATCTTTTGTTATAGTTGCAATATTCATATGTAGAGCATTCCACTTATGGGTCTTGATGGTATCATGTTTTAAACCCGAAACTTTCTGTTTTTATGCTTCCGCTGTGCGGGTATGATGACCACTGAAACCCAACAGTGGTATCAGAGCCATCTTTACATAAATATTGCACCATGGTGGCCTGAAAATCGAAAACGAAATTTCCAGCTGCTGCAGACAGCCTTACGGCCGCAAGTCTTTTGGCTTGCGACCGCAAGGGATGATCAGGGCTTGCGGCCGCAAGTATTTTCACTTGCAGCCGAAAGGGATTTTTTGACAATTTTGTGTTTTAAACTCGTTTTCGGTTTTGGCTCATTTGATAAGTTCTGGATTTTATCCAAAATTTATATTTATGTTTATATGAAGTTGCCTTATATCTTGGTTGGTGTATTTATATGTGGATTAACATTTTGGCATAAAAATGGTTAATTACATATACTTACATTATGTATATATGACTATGTAATTTCAAAGTGTTTGAGATTCCTAATACATATGTACATGGGATTATTAGTGCCTTGAGTGTTTAGATAATCTTAACCAAGATATAAGATTTACATGGTTGTGTGGCACAACATGTGGAGTTGTTTTGTATATGTGGTTGTTATATAAATCCGGTAACGTGATGAGCCTACTAGACCTATGTGATGTGTTTGGTTGTTTAAATTATGTATTCATTCATTTGGTGGTTTTAACCACAATGGTTTGTAATAATTTATTTATTTATTCGGTTTGTATTTATTTAACGGCTTGCACGCCGATTTCTATTCTTTGTAATTGTAATTAGTTTAGAATAGATATTTATGGCTTGCATGCCATTTCCTTTTAAATTTGTAAATTGTAAAAGGAGAACAGGAGACAACCAACAAGAACCTAGGAGAGGTATCTTGGCGAAACTTGGATCCGGAGGTCGGTAGGAGACGCAATGGATCAAGTGAGAGGAGCACACATCAAGTCAATCGGATTTGTCCTTAGTTGACTTTGTCTTACCCGTTGGCTCACGGGAAAGACACATAGGATTTATTTGGCCCGTTACCGGATTATTATTACATGCATGGTTGGTTATTTATTTTGTATATTTTCTTGCATGGTTGTTTAGGATCTTCGCATGCTAGAAAATTTTCAAAATAATAAAACCAAAGAGTTTTAAATCGGTTTACAAACTCCGCGCGCCAAATAGACAAGATAAGATTTAACATTTTTTTTAACCGGAAAAACTAAATCCCGTTTTTCAAAAGGTAAATCTCACACTACCCGTAAGATGACACCACCCGAATCTAGTGAAACAAGATCGGTTGTCGAGCTTTAGCCGAGATCGGTTTTGTGTAACTGTGTGGAAGGTGCGTGTGGCAACTCATAAGGTCGGATGTCGAGCACTAGCCGAGCCGACCATTGGGCTAGAGTACCACCGTGTATCTTGACGGTCGATTTATAACTCTAAGAGTTAATTAACGTTGGTAGTTGTCGTGCCCATACCGAGCTACCAAAGTGAGTTAATGAGGAATTGGTGTGGAGGGATCAAACATGCCAAGTGGGTGCTATCAGTACCTAGGATCCCGCAAGTGTCTAAGAGATGTAATCACGTATTACAATTCGTAAAGTGTTTACCGGCCTAAAATAGCTTCATGAAGTGATTCGCGGTAAACCCATTATGGATTGAAGTATTTTTGAGGTTCTTAGCCCTTGTTAATATAAAATGTTTCAAACAAATGGGTAATTATTTAACAAGGATTTAATACATTACAACTAACCAAATTCGTACTTTGTTTGTAGATGGCATCTACTAACAACACCAACACCACCAACATGTCACTCCGTACATTTTTGGAAAAGGAAAAACTCACTGGGCCAAACTTTATGGATTGGCATAGGACCTTGAGAATTGTCCTACGTCATGAAATGAAGCTAGAGGTCCTTGAGTCACCTCATCCAGAGACCCCTGCTACCAACGCGACAAGGGCTGTAAAAGAGGCATGGGAAAAACGCCTCAAAGACACCAACGATGTTATTTGCCTCATGTTAACGGCCATGAGTCCCGAATTGCAACGTCAATTCGAGAAAGTGAGTGCGTATGACATGATTCTGCAACTGAGGGACATGTTCCAACAGCGTGCAAGGCAAGAGTTATATGAGTGTGTCAAGGCCTTTATCGGTTGTCGGATGCAAGAGGGCGGCAATGTGAGTTCCCACGTCCTTAAGATGAAGGGTTACGTGGACCAGCTTGAGGAGTTGGGCAAATCCCGTGGGAAAAGAGTTGGCGGTTGATATCATCCTCCAATCTTTGTCTCCGGCAAATGGGCCGTTCATTCTGAACTTCCATATGCATAGTATGGACAAGTCCATTATGGAATTACATGGCATGCTCAAGACTGCTGAGTCCGAGCTTGCCAAGACAAAGCCCTCCACCTCCACTGCCGTCCTTACAATTAATGAGGGTGGTAAGAAGCGGAAGCAGCCCGCTTTAAGCTCTAAAGGGAAGGGAAAGGGTAAGGCCAAGGCTTATACGCCAAAGTCCAAATCTAACCCAACCCCAGAGCAGAAGGGGAAGCAAGTGGCTACCGCTGCCACCTCACCGGAAGAGGCAACCTGCTCCTTCTGCGGGGAGAAGGGACACTACCGGCGTAGTTGCCCCAAGTACATGGAGGAGCTCAAGAAGCTACGAGCTAAAATTAGCGCTGCCTCCGGTATGTACATGATTGAAATCCATAAAAATTCTACTTCTAACACCTGGGTTTTAGACAGCGGGTGTGGTACTCACGTTTGTAATAATCTGCAGGTACTAAGAAGAAGTAGGAACCTGGTTGATGGAGAGTTGGATCTCATAATGGGAAACAAGTCTGTTGTCCTAGTTGAGAAGATTGGGAGTGTGGATCTCGCCTTTCCATCCGGCTTATCTATTGTTTTGAATAATGTATCTTATTCGCCACATGTGGCTAGAAACATTTTATCCCTTTTATGCTTTGTATGACAATGGCTTTAATTTTAAATTTGAGAATGGTAGTATCTTGTGTTACAAGAATCATGTCTTTTATTTTAAAGCATTTCCATATCATGGCATATATGAGACAAGCATAAGCTTGCAAAACAATATAACAATCATGAATGTTGATTCGGGAACCAAAAATGTTTTGGATAAGTTATCTCTATGGCATGGTCGGTTAGGCCACATAAATAAGAAACGCATCGCCAAGCTCCAAACGGATGGGATCTTGGAATCATTTGACCATGGGTCTAATGAAGTATGTGAATCTTGTTTATTGGGCAAGATGACCAAACCACCCTTCAAAGGTGTTTTTGAGAGGGCGCAAGACTTGTTGGATATCGTACACACTAATGTGTGTGGTCCGTTCAAGCATGCCACAAGAGATCACTCCCGCTACTTTGTTACCTTTATTGATGATTATAGTCGATACGGGTATGTCTACTTGGTGAGACAAAACTCGGATACCTTTGAGGTATTTAAGACTTATCAAAACAAAGTAGAAAATCAACTAGGGAAAAGGATTAAGATGCTACGATCTGATAGAGGTGGTAAATATCTTAATTCTGAGTTCCGTGAACATCTAAAAGATTGTGGGATTGTCTCGCAATTAACCCCTCCTAGGACGCCACAATTAAATGGTGTCGCCGAGAGGAAGAACCGAACATTGTTAGATATGGTTCGGTCAATGATGACTCACACGGACATTCCTGTTACATTTTGGGGATATGCAATTGAAACGGCCGGTAGAATCCTTAACCTCGTACCAAGAAAGATGGTTAAGAAAACACCATATGAAATGTGGCATGGAAAGGTTCCATCCATTTCATATCTTAAGGTCTGGGGTTGTCCTGCCTACGTGAGACGTAGGGTTGAAGACAAATCGGAGCCCAGGGTCGAGAGGTGTTTTTCATTGGTTATCCTGCTAGGTCTATGGGATATTTGTTTTACAAACCTTCGGAGAACAAGGTGTTTGTTGCTCGAATGGCAGTATTCCTAGAGAGGGAACTGCTATCCAAAGACGCTAGTGGGAGGAAGGTTGATCTTGATGAGATTCAAGAACCTACCAATGTGGAACCTAATGTTAGCACTAGCTCACAACCTGCAACGGTTGGCATCAAGAAGATAATGTAAACCCGTTACCTCTTAGGAGATCTGGTAGAAGTCGGCATGAGCCAGAGAGATATGGTCTTTACATATCTGAGGACACCGACATGGTAGTAGATTCTGATGAACCTACAAAATACCGGGACACTGTGGTGGGTCCTGTGTCTGCCAAGTGGAAAGAGGCAATGGAATCCGAGATTCAATCCATGTCGGATAACCAAGTCTGGGACTTGGTTGACCCCGTGCCTGGGTGCAAACCAGTAGGGTACAAATGGGTCTTCAAAAGGAAGATCTGCATGGATGGAGAGGAAGAAACCTTCAAAGCCCGACTGGTGGCTAAGGGTTTCACTCAAACTCATGGTATTGACTATGAGGAAACCTTTTCCCTAGTGACTATGTTGAAGTCTATCCGGATACTTATGGCCGTTGCCGCATTTCATGATTATGAGATTTGGCAGATGGACGTCAAAATCGCGTTCCTTAATGGAACACTATCAGAGGAAGTGTATATGACACAACCTGAGGGTTTTGAACATCCAAAGTTTCCGGATAAAGTCTGCAAGCTAAAAAAGTCCATTTATGGACCTAAACAAGCATCTCGGAGCTGGAACCTATGCTTTGATGAGAAAGTCAAAGAGTTTAGATTCTCTAAAAGAAAGGATGAGCCATGCGTTTACATTAGAGTTAGTGGGAGGATAGTTGTGTTCCTAGTTCTTTACGTAGATGATATATTACTAATTGGGAACGACGTCCCAACTCTGCAAGGTGTAAAAACCTGGCTAGGGAGTTGTTTCTCAATGAAAGATCTAGGAGATGCAGCTTATATCCTTGGGTGTAAAAATTGGCTTGAGCTAGAGTACGTACATTGAAAAAATCCTAAAGAGGTTTAGGATGGAGGACTCAAAGAAGGGGTTCGTACCAATGTCACATGGCATGGTATTGAGTAAGACTCAATGTCCAAGTTCCCCTGAGGAACGGGAAGTAATGAGGCGAGTCCCTTATGCTTCGGCAAAAGGCTCGATCATGTACGCCATGTTATGTACAAGGCCTGATGTCTCTTGTGCATTGAGTATGACAAGTACATATCAAGCCAATCCTGGTGAAGCACATTGGACGGCAGTAAACAACATTCTAAAGTATCTTCGGAGGACTAAAGAGATGTTCTTAGTATATGGAGGTGAGGAAGAGCTTCGAGTAAATGGTTACTCTTATGCAAGCTTCCAAACAGACATGGATGACTACCGATCTCAATCGGGATTCGTATTCCTGTTAAATGGTGGTGCTGTCTCCTGGAGAAGCTCGAAGAAAGACACTGTGGCTGATTCGACTACTGAGTCTGAATACATTGCGGCTAGTGAAGCTGCGAAGGAGGCTGTTTGGATGAGCAAGTTCATCCAAGATCTGGGTGTGGTTCCTAGCATATCCGACCATGTTGAGATATTTTGTGATAACGAGGGTGCGGTTGCTTTGTCAAAGGAACCAAGGTCTCACCGACGCACGATGCACATTCCGCGGAAATATCATTATATCCGGGACGTGGTCGAGAGTAGAGACATTGTAATCAGCAAAGTACACACGGATAGCAATGTGGCGGATCTGTTCACCAAACCACTATCGCAGGCAAAGCACGATGTTCATACACGTGATATTGGGATTAGATTTGCTAGCGACTTGATTTGATCTATTATAAATTTGGTTATTGTATTTGATGTATTTGCCTCTTTTGGGAACATTTAGCAGTATTATATTTATTGCACTTATCGATTATTAAATAGAGATTTAATAATACGCATGTTGCGGGTGTTTCTTTAAATCTTTACTGTGTTCCAACTTAGCATGTTTTATTCTTCCCTGAATGAATTCACATTCTAAAATGTCCACAGTCGGTCATTCTTCATGGGAAGGAAGTCTGAATAAAGACTGAGGGAAGTGATTGGTCATGTGTCCAATGGGTATTGGGACATGGGGACACAATACTTCTCCTGTACTTGAAAATGTTTCAAGTGACTAGACGACCCACACCTGAATTCACTTTATGGTACTTGTCATGAGTGATTCAGGATGATAATATCAGTTCATCCTCATACTGGAGATACATGTGTCTGCATCACTTTAGTTTGCTTTGTTCTAGTTACTTTCAAACGCAGTCCGTAGCTGGTTGTTATCAAGAGAGAAATTGGATAGAGTTTGATTAATGTGGTTGGCAATGTAGTCAAAGGAATTTGTTCCTCTGTTAAGAGAGATATCCTTGGGCCCCTCGATGATTTGTCGCTTACACCAAAATGCAAGGCCATGCTCTAGTGTTCAAGTGTGCAATGATTTTATGTAATCGATTGCAACTTACACAATTTTGGTCACCACCAGTCTCAATCGAGAAACATAATCGTGAACGATGGAGAATGACTTAGTACCATGTCTCGTGTTCACCAGGATATCGTGAACAAAAAAGAATGATTGATCACTTATCTATAGGACCATATCAAACCTTTAAGGTTGTGATTTGGTACTTGTCTTGGGATGACATAACTCGCGTTGACTTGGGTGGCAGAGATGCCTTGCTAGAGGCCGCTCTCTGTCTGAGTTACTTATCGATACGCTGTATCATGTGCAAGTGGGAGTCTGTTGGAGTATGCCCACTCATACACGTATATAAGTAATTCTACTGATGATACACGAGCCTATTGGGTCACACACCAAGGATTGATCCCGACAGCACACGACGCAAGAGAGAAGAATCTGTTATATGAAAGATGGGCCTTACGGCCGCAAGCATATCGCTTGCGGCCGCAAGGGTTGTCTGACAGACTGCAGTTAATGATTTTGTTATTTTCTGCGCAAGGCTCTATGGGGAAATTATTGGTACACATTGGGGGCTGCATGGACGACTTATTGACAGTCTAACTCTGTAAGACTTGTCTTAATAAGTCTAAGATACCTCTCAATTGTGAATTAATTGAATTACTTCACATATACTTCTCTCTCTCTATTACTTGCATACTCCTTGTGAGTTCTTGAGTAAGTCCAGGAACAAGAAGTGTTCTTACATATTCCTGGAAGTAGTGAGGCTGTTCCATAGAGTGATTTCAAGGCTTTGAAGATCACTAGTTGGCATACTAGCATTTGGGGTTCAAGTATACTTGGTGTAGACTAGCAATAGAGAGTTGCTCTCTTGGTGGCTTGGAGTTCATCCCTACTTCAAGTATTTAGAAGCTGGAGCATGGTATATTTCATACTCCATCTTTTGTTTTAGTTGCAATATTCATATGTAGAGCATTCCACTTACGGGTCTTGATGGTATCATGTTTTAAACCCGAAATTTTCTGTTTTTATGCTTCCGCTGTGCGCGTATGATGACCACTAAAACTCAACAAAAACTTGATACAAACATGCATGCAACCAAAACAAGCTAAAACACAAAGGTAAGAGGTGTCATACCTTTCTCCTTAGCTCCTAGCTACTGGACAAAGGTTGCTTATGGTAGGGATGAACTGAATCTTGAAGAAATGGCCCTCAAGTTCCTCCACCGAAGTGATACACCAAAACACTACCCTTGTGCTAGCAAGAACCAAGTCACCACCAATCTCTCTATGATTTGATGCCCTTGAATATACCTTACATTATGGAAGTACACCATAAAACCTCACAAGAACTCACTCTTTGAAGCTTATAGTGTGGAAATGATAGAAAAATGACAAAAAGGTCCGTAAGGCTGACAAAGCCATTCCTTATATAGACCTAAAATTCGTCATTTGGACTCCCTTAGCCGGCCAACATTTGAATTCTCATTGGACCACCAAGTCAAAACCAATGGAATTCAAGTGCCACTTAGTTTTCCGGGCTTCACGACCCCTCACGGGCTGTCACGGCCCATGAAGCTTAAAAGCTCTACGGCCCGTGCCGTGTTACTGGAAGTCGTGGACGTATTCGTGGCACATTTTGTCCTTCACTATCCCTTCACGGCCCGCGAAATTCTGGTCCATGAGCCGTATGGCCCATGTAGGAACTCGTGGGGACACCTTGCTTCACGACCCGTGGAGCATCCTTCACGGTTGTGAAGCCTAGGTCAACTGGAATTTGACCATTTTGACAAGCTATTTCCAATTAGGGCTATTTGGGTAGAAGTTAGGTGTATGACCCAATAGGCCCGCACATTATTGGCAATGATACGGCATACGTGTGTCAGTGGGCATACTCCAACAGACTCACACTTGCACATGACGCACCGTATCCATATGTATCACTGACAGAGAGCGGCCTCTAGCAAGACATCTCTGCCCCCAAGTCAGTATGGGGTATGTCATCCCTGACAAGTACCAAATCATAACCTAACAGGTTTGAGATATGGATGTGAAGGCAAGACATGGTACTAAGTCATTCTCAGTCCTTCACGATTATGTCTCTCGATCAACATTGGAGGTGACCAAAATAAACAAGTTGCAATCGATTACACAGATCATTGCACAACTGAGCACGGCCATGCATTTTGGTGTCAGCACCCAATCATCGAGGGGCCCAGGGATATCTCTCTTTGCAGAGGAACAAATTCCATTGACTACATTGCCCACCACATTGACCATACTTTACCCAATTGTTCCCTTTATAACAGCCAGTTACGGATTGCGTTTGAAAACAATTAGAACAAAGCAAACCAAAGTGATTCAGACACATGCATCGCCAGTCTAAGGATGAAATGATATTATCATCCTGATCCACTCATGACTAGTACCACAAAGTGGAGTGTGTGGGTCGTCGAGTCACTTGAAACCCCTTTCAAGTACAGGCGAAGTATTGCGTCCCCGTGTCCCAATCACCATTGGACACATGACCAATCACTTCCCTCAGTCTTCGTTCAGACTTCCTTTACATGAAGAATGACTGACTGTGGACATATAGAATGTAAAACATTCAGGGAAATGTAAAACATGCTAAGTTGGAACACAGTAAGGATTTAAAGTAATACCCGCAACTTGCGCATTATCAAATCTCCATTTAATAATCGATAAATATAATAAATACAATACTGCTTAACGTTCCCAAGATGGTCAACACATCAAATACAATAACCAAACAATACAAGATACAAACTTAAACCAAATCGCTAGCAAACCTGATACCAATAGCACGGGTGTGGGCTTCGTGTTTTGCTTGCGATAACGGTTTAGTGAACGGATCCGCCACGTTGCTATCCGTGTGTACTCTGCTGATGACAATATCTCCATTCTCGACCACGTCCTGGATATAATGATATTTGCGCGGAATATGTCTCGTGTGTCGGTGAGATCTTGGTTCCTTTGCCAATGCAAACGCACCCTCGTTGTCACAGAAAACCTCATCAGGGTCGGAAATTCTAGGAACCACTCCCAGATCAAGGATGAACTTCCTCATCCATACAGCCTCCTTTGCAGCTTCACTTGCTGCAATGTACTCAGACTCGGTCGTGGAATCAGACACCGTGTCTTGTTTGGAGCTCCTCTAGGAGATAGCACCACCGTTTAGTAGGAACACGAACCCCGATTGAGATCGTCAGTCATCCCTGTCAGTTTGGAAGCTGGCATCGGAGTAACCAGTTACCCTCAGCTCCTCTTCCCTACCATATACTAAGAACATCTCCTTCGTCCTCCGCAGATACTTGAGAAAGTTCTTCACCGCTGTCCAATGTGCCTCACCAGGGTTGGCTTGATATCTACTTGTCATACTTAATGCACACGAGACATCAGGCCTAGTACATAGCATGGCGTACATGATTGAGCCTATTGCTGAAGCATAAGGTACTCGCCTCATTACTTCCCGTTCCTCAGGGGAACTCGGGCATTGAGTCTTACTCAATACCAAACCATGTGGAATAGATATGAACCCCTTCTTGGAGTCATCCATCCAAAATCTCTTTAGGACCTTGTCAATGTACTTTCTCTGGCTCAAGCCAATCAACCTGTGGGATCTATCTCTATAGATTTTATTCCCAAGAATATAAGCTGCATCTCTTAGATCCTTCATTGAGAAACAACTCCCTAGCCAGGTTTTTACACCTTGTAAAGTTGGGATGTCATTTCCAATTAGCAGAATATCATCCACATAAAGGACCAGGAATACAACTATGCTCCCACTAGCCCTGATGTATACGCATGGCTCATCCTTGCTCTTTGAGAATCCAAACTCTTTGACTTTCTCATCAAAGCACAGGTTCCAGCTCCGAGAGGCTTGCTTAAGCCCATAAATGGACTTCTTAAGCTTGCATACCTTATCCGGGAACTCAGAATGTTCAAAACCCTCAGGTTATGTCATATACACCTCCTCTGATAGTGTTCCACTAAGGAACACGGTTTTGAAGTCCATCTGCCATATTTCATAATCATAAAATGCAGCAATGGCCATGAGTATCCGGATAGACTTCAACATAGCCACCGGGGAAAAGGTTTCCTCATAGTCTATACCATGAGTTTGCGTGAAACCCTTAGCCACCAGTCGGGCTTTGAAGGTGTCTACCTCGCCATCTACGCCGATCTTCTTCTTGAAGACCCACTTGCACCCGACGGGTTTACACCCCGGTACAAGATCTACCAAGTCCCAAACCTGGTTATCGGCCATAGATTTAATCTCAGATTCCTTCGCCTCTCTTCACTTGGCAGACTCTAGGCCCACCACAACGTCCTGGTATTTGGTAGGTTCATAAGAAACAACTACCATGTCGGTGCCCTCAGATATGTTAAAACCATATCTCTCTGGCTCGTGCCGACTCCCACCAGATCTCCTTAGAGGTAATGGATCTACATCATTAACTCCATCATCATCTTGCTAAGATTCAACCGTTGCCGGTTGTGGGCTAGTTGCAACACCAGCTTCTAAATTGGTAGGCTCTCGGATTTCTTCAAGATCAACCTTGCTCCCACTAGCATTCTTTTATATCAGCTCCTTCTCAAGGATGACCGCCCTTCGAGCAACAAACACCTTGTTCTAAGAAGGTTTGTAAAACAAATATCCCATAGATCTATCAGGATAACCAATGAAGAAACACCTTTCGGCCCTAGGCTCCAACTTGTCCTTTACCTCACGTCTAACGTAGGCAGGACATCCCCAGACCTTTACATATGAAATGGATGGAACCTCTCCATGCTACATCTCATACGGTGTTCTCTTAACCTTATTTGTTGGTACGAGGTTAAGGATCCTACCAGCCGTTTCAATAGCGTAACCCCAAAATGTAATGGGAACTTCCGTGTGACACATCATAAACCGAACCATATCTAAAAATGTTCGGTTCCTCTTCTCGGCGACACCATTTAATTGAGGTGTCTGAGGGGTGTTATTTGCGAGACGATCCCCCAATTTTTAAGATGGTCACGGAATTTAGAACTAAGATACTCTCCGCCTCTATCGGATTTAAGCATCTTAATCATTTCCCCGAGTTGATTTTCTACTTTGTTTTGATAGGTCTTGAACACCTCAAAGGTTTCAGACTTTTGCCTCACCAAGTAGACATACCCATATCGACTATAATCATCAATAAAGGTAACGAAGTAGCGGCAATGATCTCTAGTGGCATGCTTGAACGGACCACACATTGTTGGGGTTCGTGGTACACGGCAACGGAAGCATGCAAGCCCAAAAACGAAATTTTTAAACAAAAACAAGACCACAATATGAACCCCATCAATGGATCTAACTCTACAACCAAGTTATGCAACTAAAACAGAAAAGAGAGAAGATATTTAGACCCTTGATGCCTCTGGATTGTTGTTGATGCTGAGCTCCAAGCCTTGATCTCTCCTTGAACTCCTTCGGCTATCTAAGTCCACACCGAGACACTTGGCATCCTTGGTGTACTAGCACCCCTTAGCTTAATCCACACGATGAAGAAGCTACTGGAACAACAACCCACGAAACCACCAGAGAATCTAGCTGTCTTTCTCTCATGTTTGGACTTAGCAACTCCCACAAAAGTTCTAAGTGTATTTTGTCTCAACAAATGGTCAAGAGTAAAAAATGAGAGAAGTGCATGTATTTTATAAGCCAAGCCATGACCTCAGGTCTCCCCAAGCCGGCCCAAGGCTAATCATCACAAACAACATGCATTGGTGGAAGCTAGAGGTTAAAAGAATAAAGTTGTTTCTGTCAGGCAGGGTTAGCGCCGATATCCGCACACGGTTAGCGCCGCTAACCGCCCATGGTTAGCGCCGCTAACGCGGCTGATTTAGCGATGCCAGGGTTAGCGCCGCTAACCCCTGCTGGAAACCAACTATCATTATTTATCCTTTCTCACCCTCATCTTTTAGGTTGTGTCAAGGTCAACCCCCGGCGTGTGACCCGATAGGCCTATACATCATCGGTAGTGATCAGTTGGCGTACGTGTGGCAGTGGGCATACTCCAATAGACTCCCACTTGCACACGACCCTACGTACCCAATGCATCACAGACAAAAAGCGGCCTCTAGTAAGACATCTCTGCCCCCAAGTCAGTATGGGTTTTGTCTTCTGCACAAAAACCAATCTGCAACCCATGTGAAAAGGTCCTATCGATAAGTGATCAATCATCCTTTTGTTCGCGATATCCAAGTGAACACGAGACATGGTACAAGGTCATTCTCCGTTCGTTCACGATTATGTTTCTCGATCTAGATTGGTGGTGACCAAAATATACAAGTTGCAATCAATCATAAATTATTGCAAGATTTGAGCATGGCCATGCATTTTGGGGTGTGCGACCAATCATCGAGGGGCCCAAGGATATCTCTCTAAACAGAGGAACAAATTCCATTGACTCACACTGCACATCACAGTGATCATACTCTGCCCAACTACTCCCTTTATAACAACCAGTTACGGACTGCGTTTGAAAGTAATTAGAACAAAGCAAACCAAAGTGATGCAGCCACGTGCATCTCCAGTCTGAGGATGAACTGATATTATCATGCTGATTTACTCATGACATGTACCACAAAGTAAAATCAGGTGTGGGTCGTCCAGTCACTTGAAACACTTTCAAGTACAGGCGAAGAATTGCGTCCCCGTGCCCCAATCCCCATTGGACACATGACCAATTACTTCCCTCGGTCTTAGTTCATACTTCCTTCCCGAGAAGAATAACTGACTGTGGACATTTAGAATGCTTGCGCATCCAGGGAAGAGCAAAACATGCTAAGTTGGAACACAGTAAAGATTTAAAGAAATACCGCATCTTGCGTATTACTAATCTCATTTAATAATCGATAAATACAATAAATACAATACTGCTTCATGTTCCCAAAAGGGTAAATACATCAAATATACTAACCAAATACATAATCAAACTAAATCACTAGCAAATCTAATCCCAATAGCTCGCATATGAGCATCATGATTTGCTTGCGATAAAGGTTTGGTGAACGGATCCGCCACATTGCTATCCGTGTGTACTCTACTGATGACAATGTCTCCACTATCGACCACGTCCCGGATGTAATGATACTTCCGCGGAATATGCCTCGTGCGTCGGTGAGACCTTGGTTCCTTTGCAAGAGCAACCGAACCCTCGTTGTCACAGAACACCTCAACAGGGTCGGCAATGCTAGGAACCACTCCCAGATCTTGGATGAATTTCTTCATCCATTCAGCCTCCTTCACAGCTTCACTGGCCGCAATATACTCTGATTCGGTAGTAGAATCGGCCACAGTGTCTTGCTCGGAGCTTCTCCAGGAAATAGCACCACCATTGAGCAGGAACATAAACCCCGATTGATATCGGCAGTCATCCCGATCGGTTTGGAAGCTAGCATCAGAGTAACCAGTCCCCCGTAGCTCTTCCTCACCTCCATACACCAAGAACATCTCCTTTTTCCTCTGAAGATACTTGAGAATGTTCTTCACTACCGTCCAATGTGTTTCGCCAGGGTTGTCTTGATATCTACTTGTCATACTCAATGCACCAGATACATCAGGCCTAGTACATAACATGGCGTACATGATCGAGCCTATAGCCGAAGCATATGAGACTCGCCTCATTACTTCCCTTTCCTCAGGGGATCTCGGGCTTTAAGTTTTGCTCAACACTAAACCATGTGACATAGGTATGAACCCCTTCTTGGAGTCCTCCATCCTAAATCTCTTTAGGACCTTGTCAATGTACATACTCTGGCTCAATCCAATCAACCTGCGGGATCTATCTCTAAAGATTTTAATCCCAAGAATGTAAGCCGCATCCCCTAGATCTTTCATTGAGAAACAACTCCCTAGCCAGGCTTTTACCCCTTGCAAAGTTGGGAGGTCGTTCCCAATTAGTAGAATATCATCTACATAAAGAACTAGGAATTAAACTACGCTCCCACTAGCTCTAATGTAAACGCATGGCTCATCCTTGCTCTTAGAGAAGCCAAACTCTTTGACGTTCTCGTCGAAGCACAGGTTCCAGCTCCGAGAGGCTTGCTTAAGCCCATAAATGGACTTCTTAAGCTTGCAGACTTTATCCGGAAATTCTGGATGAACAAACCCCTCAGGCTGTGTCATGTACACATCCTCTGAGAGTGTTCCATTGAGGAACGCGGTTTTGACGTCCATTTGCCAAATCTCATAATCATGAAATACGGCAATGGCCAAAAGTATCCGGATAGACTTCATCATAGCCACCGGGGAAAAGGTTTCGTCATAGTCTACACCATGAGTTTGAGTGAAACCTTTAGCCACCAGTCGGGCCTTGAAGGTGTCTACCTCGCCATCCATGCCGATCTTCTTCTTGAAGACCCACTTGCACACTACGGGTTTACACCCCGGCACGGGATCAACCAAGTCCCAGACTTGATTATCCGACATGGACTGAATCTCGGAATCCATTGCTTCTAGCCACTTGGCAGACTCAGGGCCCACCACAGCGTCCCGGTATTTGGTAGGCTCATCAGAGACCACTACCATGTCGGTGCCCTCAGATATGTTAAAACCATATCTCTCTGGCTCACACCGACTTCTACCAGATCTTTTAACAGGCAATGGGTTTACATTATCTCCAGCATCATCATGCTGAGAATCAATCCTTACGGGTTGTGAGCTAGTCCCAACATCAGGTTCTACATTGGCAGGCTCTTGAATTTCTTCAAGATCAACCTTTCTCCCACTAGCATCTTTGGATAGTAGTTCCCTCTCAAGGAACACTACCCTTCGAGCAACAAATACCTTGTTCTCCGAAGGTTTGTAAAACAAATATCCCATAGACCCGGCGGGATAAACAATGAAAAAGCACCTTTCAGCCCTGGGCTCCAATTTGTCCTCAGCCTCACGTCTCACGTAGACAGGACAACCCCAGACCTTTAAATATGAAATGAATGGAACCTTTCCATGCCACATCTCATACGGTGTTTTCTTAACTTTCTTTGTTGGTACGAGGTTAAGGATTCTACCAGCCGTTTCAATCGCATATCCCCAAAACGTAACGGGAACGTCCGTACGAACCATCATAGACCGAACCATATCTAATAATGTTCGGTTCCTCCTTTCGGCAACACCATTTAGTTGCGGTGTCCTAGTAGGTGTTAGTTGCGAGACAATCCCACAACTTCTTAGATGTTCGCGGAACTCAGAACTAAGATACTCACCGCCTCTATCAGATCGTAGCATCTTAATTCTTTTCCCTAGTTGATTTTCCACCTCGTTTTGATAAGTCTTGAACACCTCAAAGGTATCCGACTTTTGTCTCACCAAGTAGACATACCCGTATCGACTATAATCATCAATAAAGGTAACGAAGTAGCGGGAATGATCTCTTGTGGCAAGCTTGAACGGACCACACACATCCGTGTGAACGATATCCAACATGTCTTGCGCCCTCTTACAAACACCGGTGAAGGGTGCTTTTGTCATCTTGCCCAATAAACAGGATTCACATACTTCATTTGAACCGTGCTCAAATGATTCCAAGATCCCATCCGCTTGGAGCTTGGCGATGCGTTTCTTGTTTATGTGGCCTAACCGACCATGCCATAGAGATAACTTATCCAAAACACTTTTGGATCCCGAATCAACATTCATGATTGATCTATTGTTTTGCAAGTTTACACTTGCCTCATAAATGCCATGACATGGAAAAGCTTTAAAATATAAGACATGATCTTTGTAACATAAAATGCTACCATTCTCAACTTTATAGTCAAATCCAATATCATATAAAGCATAAAGTGATAAAATGTTTCTTGCCACGCAGGGCGAATAACAAACATTTTCTAAAACAATAGATAAGCCGGAAGGAAAGGCGAGCTCCACAATCCCAATCTTCTCAACCGGGATAACCGCCTTGTTTCCCATGATGAGATCCAGCTCTCCATCAACCAGGTCCCTACTTCTTCTTAGTACATGCACATTATTACAAACGTGAGTACCACACCCGCTGTCTAAAACCCAGGTGTTAGAAGTAGAAGTGTTATGGAGTTCAATCATGTACGTACCGGAGGCAGCGGCACCTTTAGAGCGAAGCTACTTGAGCTCCTCCGTGTACTTGGGGCAACTACGCTGGTAGTGACCCTTCTCCCCGCAGAAGTAGCAGGTTGCCTCTTCCGGAGAGGTGGCAGCGGGAGCCACTAGCTTCCCCTTCGGTTCCGGGGTTGGGTTAGGTTTAGGCTTCGGCCCTTGGGCCTTGGCCTTCTTCTTTCCCTTCCCCTTGGAGCCCGAAGCGGGTTGCTTCCGCTTGTGCCCCCCTTCGTTGATGGTGAGGACGGCAGTGGAGGTGGAGGGCTTTGCCTTGGCAAGCTCGGACTCAGTAGTCTTGAGCATGCCGTGCAATTCCATAATGGTTTTATCCATACTATGCATATGAAAGTTCACAATGAATGATCCATATGACGGAGGCAAAGATTGGAGGATTATTTCAACCGACAACTCTTTCCCCATGGGAAAGCCCAATTCCTCTAGCTGGTCCACATACCCTTTCATCTTTAGTACGTGGGAGCTAACATTACCGCCCTCCGGCATCTTGCAACCGACAAAGGCCTTGACACACTCATAAAGCTCTTGCCTTGCTTGCAATTGGAACATGTCCTTAAGCTGAGAAATCATCTCAAACGCACTCACTTTCTCGAATTGCCTTTGCAATTCGGGACTCATAGTCGTTAGCATTAGGCAAGTAACATCATTAGTGTCACGGACACGCTTTTCATGCGCATCCTTTACAGCCCTTGGCGCGTTGATTGCCGGTGGTTCCGGAAGAGGTGACTCAAGGACCTCTAGTTTCATCTCTTGACGTAGGACAATTCTCAAAGTCCTATGCCAATCAATAAAGTTCGGCCCGGTGAGTTTCTCCTTTTCCAAAAATTGGACGGAGTGACATGTTGGTGGTGTTGGTGTTGTTAGTAGATGCCATCTACAAGCAAAGTACGAAATTTGGTTAGTTATGACGTATTAAATCCTTGTTAAAATAATTACCCACTTGTTATAAAACAAATTATAGTAACAAGGGCTAAGAACCTCAAAATACCCTAATCCATGACGGGTTTTCCGCGGATCACTTCATAGAGCTATTTTAGGCCGGTAAACACTTTACCAATTGTAATCGGATTACAATTCTTAGACACTTGCGGGGTCCTAGGTACTCTTAGCACCATTTGGCATGTTTGATCCCTCCACACCAATTCCTCATTAATACACTTTGATAGCCCGGCTAAAGCTCGAAAACCACCATTGCGTTTAAGTCTTGGAATTTGTAAATCGTCCGTCAAGATACACGGTGGTACTCTAGCACAATGGCCGGCTCGGCTAAAGCTTGACAACCGACCTTGCGAGTTGCCACACGCGCCTTCCACACAGTTACGCAAAATCGATCTCGAATAGAGCTCGACGACCAATCTTATTTCACTAGATTTGGGCGGTGTCATCTTACGGGTGGTGTGAGATTTACTTTTGAAAAACGGGTTTTTGTTTCTCCGGTTAAAACACTTTCAACCAATTCTTGTCTATGTGGCGCGCGGAGTTTGTAAACCGATTTAAAACTCTTTGATTTTATTATTTTGAAAAATTTTCTAGCATGCGAAGATCATAAGCATCCATGCAAGAAAATAAACAAAATAAAATCAACCACACATGTAATATATATATCCGGTAACGAGCCAATCCTATGCGTCTTGCCCGTGAGCCAACGGGCAAGACTAAGTCATTTAAGGACTAGACCGAATGACCCGGTGTGTGCATCTCCCACTTGATCCATTGCGTCTCCCACCGACCTCCGGATCCAAGTACGCCAAGACATCCTCCATGGTCCTTGTTGGTTGCTTCGGTTCTCCTTTTACAATTTACAAATTTAAAAGGAAATGGCATGCAAGCCACAATTTACTATTCTAAGCTAATACTACAAATTACAAAGAATAGAAAATCGGCATGCAAGCCATTAAATACACAAACCGAATAATTAAATTAATTATTACAAACCATTGTGGTACAAACCACCAAATGAAAGAATACATTAATTTAAACAAGCAAACACATCACATAGGTCTCATGGCTCATATTGTTACCGGATTCTAATATCACAACCACATACATGAAATTTAAAACTACACATGGTGTGCCACACAAAACCATGTAAACTTATATGTCTTGGTTAAGATTATCAAATCACTCAAGGTACAAATAATCCTATGTACATATGCATTAGGAACCTTAAACAATTCAAAATTTCATAGTCATATATACACAATGTAAGTATATACAATTAACCATTTTCATGCCAAAATATTAATGCACATATAAATACATCAACCAAGACATAAGGAAACTTTAACATGATCACAACACAAATCTGGAACTATTCCAGCAAGAACAAATAGCCCAAAAATCCAACAAAATTGACTTAAGGCAAAAACCATGCATTCTGCCAGTAAGGGGTTAGCGCCACTAACACAGTTTAGCGCCGCTATCGCGAGACGACAGTTTACCAAGTCAAATAAGCAAAGACGACTGTTGACTTCGACTTTAGCGCCGTTAACTAAGGTTTAGCGCCGCTAACATGAAAAGTTAGCGCCGCTAAACACTGGACAGAACCAAAAATCACATTTTTCGGATTTTCTTAGCCATCTAGTGCAAAACCAGTGTAGAGCTGGCACTGATACCACTGTTGGGGTTCGTGGTACACGGCAACGGAAGCATGCAAGCCCAAAAATGAAATTTTCAAACAAAAAGAAGACCACAATATGAACCCCATCAATGGATCTAACTCTACAACCAAGTTATGCAACTAAAACAGAAAAGAGAGAAGATATTTATACCCTTGATGCCTCTGGATTGTTGTTGATGCTGAGCTCCAAGCCTTGATCTCTCCTTGAACTCCTTATTCGGCTATCTAAGTCCAGACCGAGACACTTGGCAACCTTGGTGTACTAGCACCCCTTAGCTTAATCCACAAGATGAAGAAGCTACTAGAACAACAACCCACGAAACCACCAGAGAATATAGGTCTCTTTCTCTCTTGTTTGGACTTAGCAACTCTCACAAAAGTTCTAAGTGTATTTTGTCTCAACTAATGGTCAAGAGTAAAAAATGAGAGAAGTGCATGTCTTTTATAAGCCAAGCCACTTCCTCAGGTCTCCCCAAGCCGGCCCAAGGCAAATCATCACAAACAACATGCATTAGTGGAAGCTAGAGGTAAAAAGAATAAAGTTGTTTATGTCAGGCAGGGTTAGCGCCGCTAGCCGCCCACGGTTAGCGCCGCTAACTGCCCATGGTAAGTGCCGCTAACGCGGCTGATTTAGCGACGCCAGGGTTAGCGCCGCTAACCCCTGCTGGAAACCAACTATCATTATTTATCCTTTCTCACCCTCATCTTTTAGGTTGTGTCAAGGTCAACCCCCGGCGTGTGACCCGATAGGCCCATACATCATCGGTAGTGATCATTTGGCGTACGTGTGGCAGTGGGCATACTCCAACACACACATCAGTGTGAACGATATCCAACAAGTCTTTTGCCCTCTCACATTCACCGGTGAAGGGTGCTTCGGTCATCTTGCCCAATATACAAGATTCGCATACTTCATTAGACCCGTGGTCAAATGATTCCAAGATCCCATCCACTTGGAGCTTGGCGATACGTTTCTTGTTTATGTGGCCTAACCGACCATGCCAAAGAGACATCTTATCCAAAACACTTTTGGATCCCGAATCAACATTCATGATTGATCTATTTTTTTCAAGTTTAAGCTTGTTTCATTTATGCCATGACATGGTGATGCTTTAAAATAAAAAGAACCATTCTTATAACATAAAATAGAACCATTTTTAAATTCAAAATCAAATACATCGTCATACATCGCATATAAAGAAATAATGTTTCTTGCCACGCAGGGCGAATAACAAACATTTGAAAAAAAAATAGATAAGCCGGATTGAAAGGCGAGCTCTACACTCCCAATCTTCACAACAGGGACAACCGCCTTGTTTCCTATAACGAGATACAACTCTCCATTAACCAGGTCCCTACTTCTTGTTAGTACCTGCACATTATTACAAACGTGAGTACCATACCCGCTGTAAAAAACCCAGGCGTTTGAAGTAGAAGTGTTATATAGTTCAATCATGTACATACCGGAGGCAGCGGCACCTTTGGATCTCAACTTCTTGAGCTCCTCTGTGTACTTGGGGCAACTACGCCTATAATGACCCTTCTCCCCGTAGAAGAAGCAGGTTGCCTCTTCCGGTGAGGTGGCAGCGGTAGCCACTTGTTTCCCCTTCGCCTCCAGGGTTAGGTTTGGCTTAGACTTCGGTGTTGCCACCTTGGCCTTCCCCTTGCCCTTCCTTTTTGAGGCCGAAGCGGGTTGCTTCCGCTTCTTTCCACCCTCATTGATCATAAGGACGGCGGTGGAGGAAGATGGCTTCGTTTTGGCCATGTTAGACTCGGCAATCTTCAACATGCCATGAAGCTCCATTATGGTTTTATCCCTATTATGCATATGGAAGTTCACAATGAAGGGCACATAAGATGGAAGCAAAGATTGGAGGATTATTTCAACCGCCAACTCTTTCCCCTTAGGGAACCCTAACTTCTCCAATTGATCCACATAGCCCTTCATACGAAGGATATGTGAACTCATGTTGCCGCCCTCCTGCATCCGGCAACCAACAAAGGCTTTGACGCATTCGTACAACTCCTGCCTAGCTTGCATCTGGAACATGTCCTTCACCTGAGTAAGAATCTCATACACACTCACAGTCTCGAATTGCCGTTGCAACTCGGGACTCATGGTCGTAAGCATTAAGAAGGTTACGTCATTAGTGTCCTTGACGGGATTCTCATATGCGTCTCGGACAGCCCTTGTTGCGTTGGTAGCAGGGGGATCCGGAAGAGGAGACTCCAAGACCTCAAGCTTCATTTCATGGCGAAGGACAATTCTCAATGTCCTAAACCAATCCATGAAGTTTGGTCCTTGAAGCTTCTCCTTCTCAAGGAATGTTCGTAGCGACATGTTTGCGGTGTTGGTGTTGGTGCTAGTAGATGCCATTCTACAAGCAGAATACGAAGTTTGGTTAGTTTGACGTATTATAATCCTTGTTAAATAATTACCCTCTTGTTTATGAAAACAAATTATATTAACAAGGGCTAAGAACCTCAAAGTACCCCAATCCATGACGGGTTTACCGCGGATCACTTGATGAAGCTACTTAGGCAGGTAAACAATTTACCAATTGCAATCCGTGATTGCAACTCTTAGACACTTGCGGGATCCAAGGTACTCATAGCACCCATTTGGCATGTTTGATCCCTCTACACTATTCCTCATTAATCCACTTTGGTAGCTCGGTATGGGCACAACAACTACCAAGGTGTGTTAAGTCTTGAAATTGTAAATCGACCGTTAAGATACACGGTGGTACTCTATCCCAATGGCCGGCTCGGCTAAAGCTCGACATTCCGACCTTGCGAGTTGCCACACGCACCTTCCACACAGTTACACAAAACCGATCTCGTCTAAAGCTCGACAATCGATCTTGTTTCACTAGATTCGGGTGGTGTCATCTTACGGTTGGTGTGTGATTTACTTTTGAAAAACGGGTTTTTGTTTTTCCGGTTAAAACGATTTTAGCCAAATTCTTGTTGTGGTGTGCGAGGTTTGTTAACCAATTCAAAACTCTTGGTTTTATTTATTTTGAAAAGTTTTCAAGCTTGCGAAGAAACTAAACAACCAAGCATGAAACACAAAATAAATTTAACAACCACGCAAATTAAAACACATCCGGTAACGAGCCAACCCTATGCGCCTTGCCCGTGATCCAACGGGCAAGACTAAGTCATCTAAGGACAAGATCCGAATGACTTGATGTGTCCTCCTCCCACTTGATCCATTGCGTGTCCCACGGACCTCCGGATCCAAGATTGAGCAAAGACACCTCCTCCCGGTTCTTCTTTGGTTGTATTCGGTTCTCCTTTTACAATTTTACTAATTTAAAAGGAAATGGCATGCAAGCCACGAAATCTATTCTAAGCTAATACTTACAATTACAAAGAATAGGAAATCGGAATGCAAGCCGTTAAATATTACAAACCGAATAAATTAATTAATTATTACAAACCAAATGTGGTACAAACCACCAAATGAATGAATAAATAATTACAACCAACCAAAACACATCACATGGGTCATAAGGCTCAATGCTACCAGATTTACAAACAACCACAACAAACAACATAAAACAACACGGTGTGCCATACCAAACCGTGTCATAAATATCCCAACTAGATTTATTTCAAAACTACCTAAAACACTTAAGGCGCGAATGAATAAATCTTGTACGTATGCATTAGGAATTCCAAACACTTTCAAAAACAATATTCATACATACACTACACAAGTATATGCATGTGCGCGTTATCATGCCAAAACCACCCAATACATATAAATGTGCGAGTAAGGATATTATGGGGTTTTCAAAGATGGTCAAAAGACCAAATTAAACTACTGGAAAAATCCAGAAAATGGCCAAATCATTTTTATAAAGTTTTTCATTCATAACGGGTCAAAAAACAATTTCCAGACGCCCTTCATGACCACTGCCCTTCATGACCACTCACGGGCCGTGAAGGTAGTGAGTCTCACGGTCTTGAAAAATTTTAAAAACCCTTTCACGACCTCAACCTCACACTGAGGTCTTGGAGGCTTCACGTCCGTGAAGAGAAACCTTCACCCCCGTGAAGACCTTCTGGACAGAATGTCATGTTTTGCATAAAAATGATTTTCAGGGCAAAATGGTGCATGCAAGGCATCAAGATGTCTCTGATACCACTGAAGGAGTTCAAGGACAACACAAACACGCAACGGAAGCAAATATCAAAGCATTTTAACACAAAGAATTTCACTTGAACTCCATTAATGGTATAAACTTGATACAAACATGCATGCAACCAAAACAAGCAAAAACACAAAGGTAAGATGTGTTATACCTTTCTCCTTAGCTCCTAGCTACTGGACAAAGGTTGCTTATGGTAGGGATGAACTAAATCTTGAAGAAATGACCCTCAAGTTCCTCCACCGAAGTGATACACCAAAACTCTACCCTTGTGCTAGCAAGAACCAAGTCACCACCAATCTCTCTATGATTTGATGCACTTGAATAACCCTTAAATTGTGGAAGTACACCAGAAAACCTCACAAGAACTCACTCTTTGAAGCTTATAGTGTGTAAATGAGAGAAAAATGACAAAAAGGTCCTTAAGGCTAACAAAGCCATTCCTTATATAGACCTCCAATTCTTCATTTGGACTCCCTTAGCCGGCAAACATTTGAATTCTCATTGGACCACCAAGCCAAAACCAATGGAATTCAAGTGCCACTTAGTTTTCCGGGCTTCACGACCCGTCACGGGCTGTCACGGCCCGTGGAGCTTAAAAGCTCTACGGCCCGTTCCGTGTTACTGGAAGTCGTGGAGGTATCCGTGGCGCATTTTGTCCTTCACGATCCCTTCACGGCCCGTGAAGGACCGTGAAGCCACTCTGGTCCATGAGCCGTATGGCCCATGTAGGAACTCGTGGGGACACCTTGCTTCACGACCCGTGGAGCATCGTTCACGGTCGTGAAGCCTAGGTCAACTGGAATTTGACCATTTTGACCAGCTATTTCAAATCAGGGCTATTTGGGTAGAAGTTAGTTGTATGACCCAATAGGCCCGCACATTATCGGCAGTGATATGGCATACGTGTGTCAGTGGGCATACTCCAACAGATGGATCAAGTGGGAGGAGCACAAATCAAGTCATTCGGATTTGTCCTTAGATGACTTAGTCTTGCCCATTGGCTCACGGACAAGGCGCATAGGGTTGGCTCGTTACCGGATATATTATATACATGCGTGGTTGTTTATTTATTTTGTATTTTCTTGCATGGTTGTTTAAGATCTTCGCATGCTTCAAACTTTTTCAAAATAATAAAACCAAGAGTTTTAAATTGGTTAACCAGCCTCGCGCGCCATATAGACAAGAATTGGTTAAAAATCATTTTTTAACCAGGAAAAACAAACCCGTTTTTCAAAAGTAAATCTCACGTCACCCGTAAGATGACACCATCTGAATCTAGTGAAACAAGATCGGTCGTCGAGCTCTAGGCGAGGTCGGTTTTACGTAACTGTGTGGAAGGTGCGTGTGGCAACTCGCAAGGTTGGTTGTCGAGCTCTAACCGAGCCGGCCATTGGGCAAGAGTACCAACGTGTATCTTGACGTTCGATTTACAATTCCAAGACTTAAAACGTCTTGGTAGTTGTCGTGCCTATATCGAGTATCAAAGTGGATTAATGAGGAATGGTGTGGAGGGATTAAACATGCCAGATGGTGCTATGAGTACCTAGGATCCCTCAAGTGTCTCAGAGTTGCGATCTCGAAATGCAATTGGTAAATTGTTTACCTGCCTAAGTAGCTCCATGAAGTGATCCGCGACAAACCCGTCATGGATTGGGGTACTTTGAGGTTCTTAGCACTTGTTAATATAATTTGTTTTATAAACAAGTGGGTAATTATTTAACAAGGATTTAATACATCAAACTAACCAAATTCGTACTTTGCTTGTAGATGTCATCTACTAGCAACACCAACACCACCAACATGTCACTCCCTCCATTTTTGGAGAAGGAGAAACTTACTGGGCCAAACTTTATGGATTGACATAGGACTTTGAGAATCGTCCTACGTCATGAAATGAAGGTAGAGGTCCTTGAGTCACCTCTCCTGGAGGCTTCTACTACCAACGCGGCGAGGGCCGTCCGAGAGGCATATGAGAAATACGTCAAGGATACAAACGACGTGACTTGCGTAATGCTTACGACCATGAGTCCAGAATTGCCAAGGCAATTCGAGAAAGTGAGTGTGTATGAGATGATATCTCAGCCGAAGGACATGTTCCAACAGCGAGCATGACAAGAACTCTATGAGTGCGTCAAGGCCTTCATTTGTTGCTGGATGAAGGAGGGCGGCAATGTTAGCTCCCACATCCTTAAGATGAAAGGGTACGTGGACCAGCTTGAGGAGTTGGGCTTTCCAATAAGGAAAGAGTTGGCGGTTAACATCATCCTCCAATCTTTGCCTCCGTCATATGGGCCGTTCATTATGAACTTCCATATGCATAGTATGGATAAAACCATAATGGAACTTCATGATGTGTTGAAGACCGCCGAGTCGGAACTTGCCAAGTCGAAGCCCTCCACCTCCACTACCATCCTTGCCATCAATAAGGGTGGTAAGAAGTGGAAGCAGCCTGCTTCGAGTTCCAAGGGAAAGGTGAAGGGGAAGGCTAAGGTCAATGGGGCCAAATCCCAAACCTAACCCGACCCCGGAGCCGAAGGGGAAACAAGTGGCTGCCGCTGCCACCTCACTGGAAGAGGCGACCTGCTTCTTCTGCAGGGAGAATGGACACTACCGGCGTAGTTTCCCCAACTACACGGAGGAGCTCAAGAAGCTTCGGTCTAAAGGTAAAGCTGCCTCCGGTACATACATGATTGAACTCCATAACACCTCTACTTCTAACGCCTGGTTTTAGACAGCGGGTGTGGTACTCACGTTTGTAATAATGCGCAGGTACTAAAAAGAAGTAGGGACCAGGTTGATGGAGAGCTAGATCTCATCATGGGAAACAAGGCGGTTGTCCCGGTTGAGAAGATTGGGATTGTGGAGCTCGCGTTTCCGTCTAGCTTATCTATTGTTTTGTTAAATGTATCTTATTCGCCCTGCGTGGCAAGAAACATTATCTCTTTATATGCCTTGTTTGGCGATGGATTTAAATTTTAATTTATAATGGCTCTATTTTGTGTTACAAAGATGGTACATTTTTTTTCAAAGCTTTTCCATGTCATGGCATATATGTGACAAGCGTAAGCTTGCAAAACAGTAGGTCAATCATGATTGTTGATTCGGGATCCAAAAACGTTTTGGATAAGTTATCTTTATGGCATGGTCGGTTAGGCCACATAAACAAGCAACGCATCGCCAAGCTCCAAGCAGATGGGATCTTGGAATTATTTGACCACGGGTCTAATGAAGTATGCGAATCTTGTTTATTGGGCAAGATGACCAAAGCACCCTTCACCGGTGCTTGTGAGAGGACGCAAGACTTGTTGGATATCGTTCACACTGATGTGTGCGTCCGTTCAAGCATGTCACAAGAGATCACTCCAGCTACTTCGTTACTTTTATTGATGATTATAGTTGATATGGGTATGTCTACTTGGTGAGACAAAAGTCTGAAACCTTTGAGGTGTTCAAGACTTACCAAAACGAAGTAGAAAATCAACTAGGGAAAAGGATTAAGATGCTACGTTCTGATAGAGGCTGTGAGTATCTTAGTTCTGAATTCCGTGACCATCTAAGGGATTGTGGGATTGTCTCGCAATTAACCCCTCCTAAGACGCCACAATTAAATGGTATCGCCGAGAGAAGAAACCGAACATTGTTGGACATGGTTCGGTCAATGATGTGTCGATCGGAAGTTCCCGTTACGTTTTGAGGATATGCATTTGAAACGGCTGGTAGAATCCTTAAGCTCGTACCAACAAAGAAGGTTGAGAAAACACCGTATGAGACATGGTATGGAAAGGTCCCATCCATTTCATACTTAAAGGTTTGGGATTGTCCTATCTATGTGAGACATGAGGTAGAGGACAACTTGGAGCCCAGGGCCGAACGGTGCTTTTTAATTGGTTATCCTTCTGGGTCTATGGGATATTTGTTTTACAAACCTTCAGAGAACAAGGTATTTGTTGCTCGAAGTGCGGTTTTCGTTGAAAGGGAGCTGGTATCCAAAGACGCTAGTGGGAGGAGGGTTGATCTTGAAGAAGTTCAAGAACCTACCAATGTAGAACCTAATGTTGGCACTAGCTCACAACCGATAACGGCTGAATCTCAGCAAGATAACGCTGGAGATAATGTAAACCCATTGCCTCTTAGGAGATCTGGTAGAAGTCGACATGAGCCAGAGAGATATGGTTTTCTCGTGTCTGAGGGCACCGACTTCGTAGTGGTCTCTGACGAGCCTACCAAATACCATGACACTGTGGTGGTCCCCGAGTTCGCCATGTGGAAAGAAGCAATGGAGTCCGAGATAAAAATCCATGTCCGATAACCAAGTTTGGGACTTGGTAGATCCTGTGCCTGGGTGCAAACCCGTAGGGTGTAAATGGGTCTACAAGAAGAAGATCGGTGTGGATGGCGAGGTAGACACCATGAAAGCCCGACTGGTGGCTACGGGTTTCACGCAAACTCATAGTGTAAACCATGAGGAAACCTTTTTCCCGGTGGCCATGTTGAAGTCTATCCGGATACTCATGCCCATTGCCGCATTTCATGATTTTGAGATTTGGCAAATGGAAGTCAAAAACGCGTTCCTTAATAGAACACTTTCAGTGGAGGTGTATATGACACAGCCTGAGGGTTTTGTACATCCAGAGTTTTCGGATAAAGTTTGCAAGCTAAGGAAGTCCATTTATGGGCTTAAACAAGCATCTCGGATTTGGAACCTGTGCTTTGATGAGAAAGTCAAAGAGTTTGGCTTCTCTAAAAGCAAGTATGACCCATGTGTTTACATTAGAGCTAGTTGGAGCATAGCTATATTCCTAGTTCTTTATGTAGATGATATACTACTAATTTGGAATGACGTCCCAACTTTAAAAGGTGTAAAAGCCTGGCTAGGGAGTTGTTTCTCAATAAAATATCTAGGGGATGCAGCTTATATCCTTGGGATTAAAATATATAAAGATAGATCCCGCAGTTTGATAGGCTTGAGCCAGAGTTTGTACATACACAAGGTCCTAAAGAGGTTTAGGATGGAGGACTCCAAGAAGTGGTTCAAACCTATGTCGCATGGTTTGGTATTGAGTAAGACTCAAAGCCCGAGTTCCCATGAGGAACGGGAAGTAATGACGCGAGTACCTTATGCTTCGGCAATAGGCTAGATCATGTACGCCATGTTGTGTACAACGCCTGATATATCTTGTGCATTAGGTATGATAAGTATATATCAAGCCAACCCTAGTGAAGCACATTGGACGGCCGTGAAGAACATTCTCAAGTATCTTCGGAGGACAAAGGAGATGTTCTTGGTGTATGGAGGTGAGGAATAGCTTAGGGTAACTGTTTACTCTGATGCTAGCTTCCAAACCGCATGGTGGTGCTATGTCCTGGAGAAGCTCCAAGCAAGACATTGTGGCCGATTCTACTACCGAGTCGGAGTATATTGCGGCCATTAAAGCTGCAAAGGAGGCTGTATGGATGAGGAAATTCATCCAAGATCTGGGAGTGGTTCCTAGCATTTCCGTCCCTGTTGAGGTATTTTGTGACAACGAGGGTGCGGTTGCTTTGGCGAATGAACCAAGGTCTAACTGACGCACGAGGCATATTCCGCGGAAGTATCATTACATCCGGGACGTGGTCGATAGTAGAGATATTGTCATCAGCAGAGTATACACGGATAGCAATGTGGCGGATCCGTTCACCAAACCGTTATCGCAGGCGAAGCACGATGCCCACACCCATGCTATTGGTATTAGATTTGCTAGCGATTTGGTTTGATTATGTACTTGTACATTTTATTTGGTTATTGTATTTGTTGGAGTATGCCAACTGGGACCCGTATGCCATATCACTACCAATGAAGTCTGGGCCTATTGGGTCATACACCAAATTTCTACCCCGACAACCCTAAGTGAAAGTAGCCGGTCAAAATGGTCAAATTCTAGTTGACCTAGGCTTCACGACCGTGAAAGATGCTCCATGGGTTGTGAAGCACACTGAACCCACGAGTACCTACATTGGCTATTCGGCCCATGGACCAGAGTGGCTTCACGGCCCTATACGGGTCGTGACGGAGATCGTGAAGGTTAAGTGCGCCACGAGTACCTACACGAATTCCAGGACACGGCACGGGCGGTGAAGCTTTTAAGCTTCATGGGCCATGAGGGACTGTGAGGGGTCGTGAAGCTCGGAAAACTAAGTGGCACTTGAATTCTATTGGCTTCGGTTCAGTGGTCAAACGGGAATTAAGTTATTGGCCAGCTAGAGGATCTGAAGTGACGAAAATGTGCTCTTTATAAGCTCATTTGTTGAGAGACTTTGGAACCTTTTACCACTTGAACTTACTTACAAATATTACACTAAACATGGAGAGTTGTGAGTATTCTAGTGTGTGTTACCAGGAAATCTAAGGGCTATACAAGATCATCAAGACCTTGGAAGATCGTTGGTGTCTTGTTTTTCCAGCACAAGGTAGAGGAAAATTGGTGTATCATTTCGGTGGGTTCTTGGAGGCATTTTCTTCAAGACATTGTTCATCCCGAATTCTTATACCTTAATTTCAGTAGCTTGGAGCTTAGGAGCAAGGTATAACCCTTTTCTCTTGTGTTTCTTTTGTTTTGGTTGCATGCATGTTGTTTCAAGATTGAACCATTTATGGAGTTCTTGTAAATTCTTGTGAAAAATGATTTTGAAACTGCTTCCGTTGCATTTTTTATTTCCTACATGAACTCCTATAGTGGTATCAGAGCCACCTTGATGCAATGCATGTACCTAGATGGCCTGAAAATTTGATTTTTTCAAAACTAGACATTCTGTGCAGAAGGTCTTCACGGGCCGTGAAGGTTTTCTTCACGGGTCGTGAAGCCTACACGACCTCAGTCATGGGGTAGAGGTCGTGGGGTTTTTCTATTGTGTCACGGTTCATGGTACTTACTGTCTTCATGGGCCGTGGGAGGCCGTGAAGGGCAGTAGGTCATGAAGGGACTGCGAATAGTGAGTTTTTTACCCGGTTTTAAAAAGAAAATTATAAAATCAAAATTTGTCAACTTTCTGGATTTTTTGAGAAGTTTATTTAGTCTTTTAGACTATTTTGAAAAGCCCCATAATATCATAACTCACATATTTATATGTATCGGGCTGTTTTTGACATGATAACGCGCACGTGCATATGCTTATGTTGTGTATGTATGAATATGGATTTTCAAAGTGTTTGGAAATCCTAATGCACACGTACAAGATTTGTTCACTCGTGCCTTGAGTGTTTTAGGTAGTTTAGGAACAAATCTAGTTTGGATATTTTACACGGTTTGGTGTGGCACGTCGTATTCGTTTTGTGGTTGTTTATGTGGTTGTATGTAAATCCGGTAACATTGAGCCTTTTGACCTATGTGAGGTGTTTTGGTTGTATGTAGTTAATTTATTTATTCATTTGGTGGTTTGTACCACACAAGGTTTGTAATAATTAATTATATCAATTGGTTTATATTATTTAACCACTTGAATGCCTATTTTCTATTATTTGTAATTGTTAGAATTAGCTTAGAATAGATGTCGTGGCTTGCATGCCATTTCCATTTAAATTTGTAAATTGTAAAAGGAGAACCGAAGACAACCAAAAGAGAACCATGGAGGAGGTGTCTTGGCTTAACCTTGGATCCGGAGGTCGAGGGAGACGCGATGGATCAAGTGGGAGGAGCACATATCAAGTCATTCGGATTTAGCCTTAGATGACTAAGTCTTGCCCGTTGGCTCACTGGCAAGACGCATAGGATTGGCTCGTTACCGGATATATTATATACATGCGTGGTTGTTTATTTATTTTGTATTTTTTTTGCATGGATGTTTTTATGATCTTCGCATTCTTGAAATTTTCAAAATAATAAAACCTAGAGTTTTAAATTGGTTAACAAACCTCGCGCGCTACATAGAAAAGAATTGGTTAAATATCATTTTTAATCGAGAAAAACAAAACCCTGTTTTTAAAAAGTAAATCACACACCATCCGTAAGATGACACCACCCGAATCTAGTGAAACAAGATCGGCCGTCGAGCTCTAGCCGAGGTCGGTTTTGTGTAACTGTGTGGAAGGTGCTTGTGACAACTCGCAAGGTCGGTTGTCGAGCTCTAGCCGAGCCGACCATTGGTCTAGAGTACCACCGTGTATCTTGACGGTCGATTTACAATTCCAAGACTTAAAACGCCTTGGTAGTTGTCGCGCGCATACCGAGGTACCAAAGTGGATTAATGAGGAATGGTGTGGAGGGATCAAGCATGCCATATGGTGCTACGAGTACCTATGATCCCGCAAGTGTCTAAAAGTTGCGATCTCGGATTGCAATTGGTAAATTGTTTACCTGCCTATGTAGCGCCATGAAGTGATACGCGGCAAACCCGTCATGGATTGGGGTACTTTGAGGTTCTTAGCCCTTGCTAATATAATTTGTTTTATAAACAAGTGGGTAACTATTTAACAAGGATTTAATACTTCAAACTAACCAAATTCGTTCTTTGCTTTTAGATGGCATCTAGTAGCAACACCAACACCACCAACATGTCACTCCGTCCATTTTTGGAGAAGGAGAAGCTCATTGGGCCAAACTTTATGGATTGGCATAGGACCTTGAGGATCGTCCTTCATCATGAAATGAAGCTAGAGGTCCTTGAGTCACGTCTCCCGGAGGCTCCTGCTACCAACGCGGCGAGGGCCGTCCGAGAGGCGTATGAGAAACGACTCAAGGACACAAACGACGTGCCTTGCCTAATGCTTACGACCATGAGTCCCGAATTGCAAAGGCAATTCGAGAAAGTGAGTGCGTATGATATGATATATCATCTGAAAGACATGTTCCACCAGCGGGCACGGCAAGAACTCTATCAGTGCGTCAAGGCCTTCATCGGTTGCCGGATGCAAGAAGGCGGCAATGTTAGCTCCCACGTACTTAAGATGAAAGGGTACGTGGATCAGCTTGAGGTGTTTGGATTTCCAATGGGGAAAGAGTTGGCGGTTGATATCATCCTCCAATCATTGTCTCCGTCATATGGACCTTTCATTGTGAACTTCCATATGCATAGTATGGTTAAAACCATAATGGAACTTCATGGCATGTTGAAAACCACCGAGTCGGAGCTTGCCAGGTCGAAGCCCTCCACGTCCACTGCCGTCCTTGCCATCTCTGAGGGTGGTAAGAGGCGGAAGCAGCCGGCTTCGAGCTCCTAGGGAAAGGGAAAGGCGAAGGCTAAGGACAATGGGCCCAAACCTAAACCTAACCCAACCCCGGAGAGGAAGGGGAAGCAAATGGCTACCGCTGCCACCTCATCGGAAGAGGCAACCTGCTTCTTCTGTGGGGAGAAGGGACACTACCGACGTAGTTGCCCCAAGTGCACGGAGGTGCTCAAGAAGCTTCGAGCTAAAGGTGTTGCTGCCTCCGGTACATACATGATTAATGTGTAGGTACTAAGAAGAAGTAGGGACCTGGTTTATAGAGAGCTGGACCTCTTCAAGGGAAACAAGGCGGTTGTCTCGGTTGAGAAGATTGGGAGTGTTGAGCTCGCCTTTCCGTCCGGCTTATCTATTGTTTTGTTAAATGTAACTTATTCGCCCTGCGTGGCAAGAAACATTATCTCTTTATATGCCTTGTATGACGATGGTTTTACTTTTAAATTTGAGAATGGTAGCATTTTATGTTACAAAGATTATGTCTTTTATTTTAAAAGTTATCCATGTCACGGCATACATGAGACAAGCGTAAGCTTGCAAAACTATAGGTTAATCATGAATATTGATTTGGGATCCCAAAACCTTTTGGATAAGTTATCTTTGTGGCATGGTTGGTTAGGCCACATAAATAAGAAACGCATCGCCAAGCTCAAAGCGGATGGGATCTTGGAATCATTTGACTACGGGTCTAATGAAGTATGCGAATCTTGTTTATTAGTCAATATGACCAAAGCACCCTTCACCGGCATTTGTGAGAGGGCGTAAGACTTGTTGGATATCGTTCACACTGATGTGTGTGGTCCGTTCAAGAATGCTAACAGAGATCACTCCCGCTACTTCGTTACCTTTATTAATGATTATAGTCGATACGGGTATATCTACTCGGTGAGAAAAATGTCTGAAACCTTTGAGGTGTTCAAGACTTATCAAAATGAAGTAGAAAATCAACTAGGGAAAAGAATTAAGATGCTACGCTCTAATAGAGGCGGTGAGTATCTTAGTTCTGAATTCCGTGACCATCTAAGGGATTGTGGAATTGTCTCGCAATTAACCCCTCCTAGGACGCCACAATTAAATGGTGTCGCCGAGAGGAGAAACCGAACATTGTTGGACTTGGTTCGGTCAATGATGTGTCGATCGGAAGTTCCCGTTACGTTTTGGGGATACGCATTAGAAACGGCCGGTAGAATTCTTAACCTCGTACCAACAAAGAAGGTTAAGAAAACACCGTTTGAGATGTGGTATGGAAAGGTTCCATCTATTTCATATTTAAAAGTGTAGGGTTGTCCTGCCTACGTGAGACGTGAGGTAGAGGACAAATTGGAGCCCAGGGCCGAGCGGTGCTTTTTCATTGGTTACCCTGCTGGGTCCATGGGATATTTGTTTTACAAACCTTCGGAAACAAGGTATTTGTTGCTCCAAAGGCGGTTTTCCTTGAAAGGGAGCTGCTATCCAAAGACGCTAGTGGTTGGAGGGTTGACATTGAAGAAGTTCAAGAACCTACTAATGTAGAACCTGATGTTGGCACTAGCTCACAACCGGTAACGGTTGAATCTTAGCAAGATGATGCTGGAGATAATGTAAACCCATTGCCTCCTAGAAGATCTGGTAGAATTCGGCATGAGCCAAAGAGATATGGTTTTCTCATGTCTGAGGGCACCGACATGGTAGTGGTCTCTGATAAGCCTACCAAATACCAGGACGTTGTGGTGGGTCCTGAGACTGCCAAGTGGAAAGAAGCAATGGAGTTCGAGATTAAATCCATGTCCGATAATCAAGTTTTTGACTAGGTAGATCTTGTTCCTGGGTGCAAACCCGTAGGGTGCAAGTGGGGCTACAAGAAGAAGATCGGTTTGGATGGCGAGGTAGACACCTTCAAAGCCCGACTGGTGGCAAAGGGTTTCACTCAAACGCATGGTGTAGACTACGAGGAAACTTTTTCCCCGGTGGTTATGTTGAATTCTATCCGGATACTCATGGCCATTGTCGCATTTCATAATTATGAGATTTGGCAAATGGACGTCAAAACCGCGTTTCATAATGAAACACTTTCAGAGGAGGTGTATATGACACAGCTTGTGGGTTTTGTACATCCAAATTTTCCGGATAAAGTCTGCATGCTAAAGAAGTCCATTTATGGGCTTAAACAAGCATCTCGGAGATGGAACCTGTGCTTTGATGAGAAGCTCAAAGAGTTTGGCTTCTCTAAAATCAAGGATGAGCCATGTGTTTACATTAGAGCTAGTGGGAGCATAGTTCTATTCCTAGTTCTTTATCTAGATGATATACTACTAATTTGGAATGATGTCCCAACTTTGCAAGGTGTAAAACCCTGGCTAGGGAGTTTTTTCTCAAGAGATTTAGGATGGAGGACTCCAAGAAGGGGTTCATACCTATTTCGCATGGTTTGGTATTGAGTAAGACTCAATGCTCGAGTTCCCCTGAGGAACAGGAAGTAATGAGGCAAATACCTTATGCTTCGGCAATAGGCTCGATCATGTACGCCATGTTAAGTATCTTTGGAGGACAAAGGAGATGTTCTTTATGTAGATATCAAGCCAATCCTGGTGAAGCATATTGGACAGCAGTGAAGAACATTCTTAAGTATCTTCGGAGGATAAAGGAGATGTTCTTGGTGTATGGAGGTGAGGAGGACCTCAGAGTAACTGGTTACTCTGATGCTAGCTTCCAAACCGACAGGGATGACTGCCGATCTCAATCGGGGTTCATGTTCCTGTTGAATGGTGGTGCAATCTATTGGAGAAGCTCCAAGCAAGACACTGTGGACGATTCTACTACCGAGTCAGAGTATATTGCGGCCAGTGAAGCTGCAAAGGAGGCTGTTTGGATGAGGAAGTTCATCCAAGATCTGGGAGTGGTTCCGAGTATTTCCAACCCTGATGAGGTATTTTGTGACTACGAGGGTGCGGTCGCTTTGGTGAAGGAACCAAGATCTCACCGACGCATAAGGCATATTCCGCGGAAGTATCGTTACATCCGGGACTTGGTCGAGAGTGGAGATATTGTCAGCAACAGAGTACACATGAATAACAATGTGGCAGATCCGTGGACCAAATCATTATCAAAGGCTAAGCACGATGCCCACACCCGTGCTATTGGTATTAGATTTTCTAGTGATTTGGTTTGATTATGTACTTGTACATTTTATCTGGTTATTGTATTTGATGTATTTACCCTGTTGGGAACATTGAGCAGTATTGTATTTATTGTATTTATCGATTATTAAATGGAGATTTAGTAATACGCATCTTGCGGGTATTTCTTTAAATCAATACTGTGTTCCAACTTCGCATGTTTTATTCTTCCCTGGATGTGTATCCATTCTAAATGTCCACATCCATTCATTCTTCATGGGAAGGAAGTCTGAGCGAAGGCTGAGGGAAGTGATTGGTCAAGTTTCCAATGGTGATTGGGACAGAGGGACACAATTCTTTTCCTTTACTTGGAATTGTTTCAAGTAACTAGACGACCCACACCTGAATTCACTTTGTGGTACTAGTCATGAGTGAATCAGGATGATAACATCATTTCATCCTTAGACTGGAGATGCATGTGTCTGCATCACTTTGGTTTGCTCTGTTCTAGTTACTTTCAAACGCAGTCCGTAACTGGATGTTATAAAGGGAGTAGCGGGGCAGAGTATGATCAATTTGGTGGGCATTGTAGTCAATGGGATTTGTTCCTCTGTTTAGAGAGATATTCACGGACCTCTCGTTGATTAGGCGCTGATACCAAAATGCTTGGCCATGCTCAAGTGTGCAATGATTTTATGTACAATCGATTGCAACTTGTATATTTTGGTCACCACCAATCATGATCGAGAAACACTGTGAAGGACTGAGAATGACTTTGTACCATGTCTAGTCTTCACTTGGAAATTGTGAACAAAGGGATGATTGATTGTTTATCTATAGGACCATTTAAAACCAATTGGGTTGTGATCTGGTACTTGTCAGGGATGGCATACCCCGTTTTGACTTGGGGGCAGAGATGTCTTGCTAGAGGCCGCTCTCTGTCTGTGATATCATGGATACGGTGTCCCATGTGCAAGTGGGAGTCTGTTGGAGTATGCCTACTGGGACCCGTATGCCATATCACTACCAATTAAGTCCGTGCCTATTGGGTCACACACCAAATTTCTACCCCGACAGCCCTAAGTGACAGCAGCCGGTCAAAATGGTAAAATTCCAGTTGACGTAGGCTTCATGACCGTGAAGGATGCTCCACGGGTCGTTAAGCACACTGACCCCACGATTTCCTACATGGGCTATTCGGCCCATGGACCACAGTGGCTTCACGACCCTATACGGGTCGTGAAGGTGATCATGAAGGATAAGTGCGCCACGAGTACCTCCACGACTTCCATGACACGGCACGGGCTGTGAAGCTTTTAAGCTTCACGGGCCGTGAGGGACTGTGAGGGGTCGTGAAGATCGGAAAAAGAAGTGGCACTTGATTTCTATTGGCTTTGGTTAAGTGGTCCAATGGGAATTAAGTTCTTGGCCGTCTAGAGGATCTGAAGTGACGAAAATGAGTTCTTTATAAGCTCATTTGTTGAGAGACTTTGGAACCTTTTACCACTTGAACTTATATACACATATTACACTAAACTTGGATAGTTGTGAGTGTCCTAGTGTGTGTTACCAAAAATTCTAAGGGCTATACAAGATCATCAAGACCTTGGAAGATCGTTGGTGTCTTGTTTTTGCTAGCACAAGGTAGAGGAAAATTGGTGTATCACTTTGGTGGGTTCTTGGAGGCATTTTCTTCAAGAAATTGTTCATCCTGATTTTATACCTTCATTTCAGTAGCTTGGAGCTTAGGAGCAAGGTATAACCCTCTTCTCTTGGGTTGCATTTGTTTTGGTTACATGCATGTTGTTTCAAGATTGTACCATTTATGGTGTTCTAGTAAATCCTTGTGAAAAATGATTCTGAAACTGCTTCCGTTGCGTGTTTGTTTTCCTACATGAACTCCTACAGTGGTATCGGAGCTACCTTGATGCAATGCATGCACCTGGATGGCCTGAAAATTTGATTTTTGCAAAACTAGACATTCTGTCTAGAAGGTCTTCACGGGCCGTGAAGGTTTTTCTTCGCGGCTCGTGAAGCCTACACGACCTCAGTCATGGGGTAGAGGTCGTGCGGTTTTTCTGTTGTGTCACGGGTCGTGGGACTTACTGTCTTCACGGGCCGTGGGAGGCCGTGAAGGGCAGTAGGTCATGAAGGGCCTGTGAACAGTCAGTTTTTTACCTAGTTTTAAAAAGAAAATTATAAAATCAAATTTTGGCAACTTTCTGGATTTTTCCAGAAGTTTATTTAGTATTTTAGACTACTTTGAAAAGCCCCATAATATCCTAACTCACATATTTATATGTATCGGGCAGTGTTTGGCATGATAACTCGCACGTGCATATACTTATGTTGTGTATGTATGAATATGGTTTTTCAAAGTGTTTGGAATTCCTAATGCATACGTACGGTGAGTCATGTGCAAGTGGCAGTCTATTGGAGTATGCACACTAACGCACGTACGCCAATTGATCACTACCGATGACGTATGGGCCTATCGGGTCACACGCCAGGGGTTGATCTTGACAACAACCTAAAATATGAGGGTGAGAAAGAATAAATAATGATAGTTGGCATTCTGGACAGGGTTAGCGGCGCTAACCATGTCGTCGCTAACTCAGCCCCAATAGCGGCGCTAACCTTAAGGGGTTAGCGGCGCTACACATGGGCGGTTAGCGGCACTTACCCACCTGACAGCATGCAAGTTTATTCTTTTCACCTCCTCTTTCCACCAATGCATGTTGAGGATAATCATGAGACTTTGGCCATCCAAGGGGAGTTCTGGAGGCACCTCTAAGTCTATAAAACATGCATCTTTGTCTCTCACTTTGCGCTCTTGGCTAAGTACAAAATACACACACATAAACAAACTTGAGAAGTGTTGTTCTTGTGTTCTTGAGAGAGTTCAAGGAAGTTTCTCGTGGCTTTGGGTTGGTTCTTCCAGTAAAGTATGTTCATTAAAGAGAAGGATACATTGGGGTGCTAGTACACCAAGATCTCAGTCAGCTCGGGGTGGACTTCGATAGTTCAAGAGGGAATATCTTGCTTGCATCTACAATCATCTTCAGCTCCAGAGACATCAAGGGTATAACTTCTACTCCCACCCTCTTCTGTTTTGTTGTAAAACTTAGTTGTAGAGCTTGGTAACACCATTGGGGTTCATGTGTGGTTTCTTGTTTAATCTTTTAAAATTCTTTTTGTCCTTGTTTGCTTCCGTTGTGCTTAACCACGAATCCCAACAGTGGTATCAGAGCCACCTATACACTAGTTTTGCACTTGGTGGCCTGAAAAATCAAGAAAAATGTGTTTTGGTTCTGTCAAGTGGTTAGCGGCGGTAACTGTTTGTAGTTAGCGGCGCTAATGACAGATGGGTAGCGACGCTAACTTTGTTATAGTTAGCGGTGGGATTCTGTTATGGTTAGCGGTACTAACTCCTTATAGTTAGCGGTGCTAACCTCGTCTGGCAAAATGCATGTTTTGCTTTAAGAATCAATTTTGTTCGGATTTTTTGCTCGTTTGTACTTTCTGGAATTTTTCCAGAATTTGGATTTTTATGTGATTATGTTGCCTTATGTCTTGGTTGGTGTATTTATATGTGGATTAACATTTTGGCATGAAAATGGTAAATTACATATACTTGCATTATGTATATATGAATATAAAATTTTGACTTGTTTAAGGTTCCTAATGCATATGTACATAGGATTATTAGTGCCTTGAGTGTTTAGATAATCTTAACCAAGAGATATAAGATTTACATGGTTCTTGTGTGGCACACCATGTGTAGATTTGTGGTTGTTTATGTGGTTGTATGAAATCCGGTGACAATATGAGCCATTAGACCTATGTGATGTGTTTGGTTGTTTAAAATTAATTTATTCATTCATTTGGTGGTTTGTACCACAATGATTTGTAATAATTAATTTAAGTTTTTCGGTTTGTATTTAACGGCTTGCATGCGGATTTTCTATTCTTTGTAATTGTTAGTAATAGCTTAGAATAGATATCAAGGCTTGCATGTCATTTTCTTTTAAATTTGTAAATTGTAAAAGGAGAACCGAAGCAACCAACAAGGACCATGGAGGGTGTCTTGGCGAACTTTGATCCGGAGGTCGGTAGAAGACGCGATGGATCAAGTGGGAGGAGCACACATCAAGTCATTCGGATTTGTCCTTAGATGACTTAGTCTTGCCCGTTGGCTCACGGGCAACACGCATAGGATTGGCTCGTTACTAGATATTTATTACATGCGTGGTTGGTTTTATTTTGTACATTTTCTTGCGTGGTTGTTTAGGATATCCGCATGCTAGAAAATTTTTCAAAATAAATAAAACCAAAGAGTTTTAAATTGGTTTATAAACTCTGCGCGCCACATAGACAAGAAGTGGTTAAAACGTTTTAACAGGAAAAACAAAATCCCGTTTTTCAAAATTAAATCTCACACCACCCGTAAGATTCGGTTTTGTGTAACTGTGTGGAAGGTGCGTGTGGAAACTTGCAAGCTCGGATGTCGAACTCCAGCCGAGCCGGCAATTGGGCTAGAGTACCACTGTGTATCTTGACGTTCGATTTACAATTCCAAGATTTAACTCACCTTGGTAGTTGTTGTGCCCATACCGAGCTAGCAAAGTGGATTAATGAGGAATTGGTGTGGAGGGATCAAATATGCCAAATGGGTGCTATGAGTACCTAGGATCCCATAAGTGGCTAAGAGTTATAATCACGGATTGCAATTGGTAAAGTGTTTACCGGCCTAAAATAGCTCTATGAAGTGATCTGCGTTAAACCCGTCATGGATTAGGGTATTTTGAGGTTCTTAGCCCTTGTTAATATAATTTGCTTTTATAACAAGTGGGTAATTACTTTAACAAGGATTGAATACGTCATAACTAACAAATTTTGTACTTTGCTTATAGATGGCATCTACTAGCAACACCAACACCACCAACATGTCACTCCGTCCATTTTTGTAAAAGGAGAAACTCACCGGGCCTAACTTTATGTAAAAGATGAAGCTTGAGGTCCTTGAGTCACCTCTTCCAGAACCCCCTGCTACCAACGTGGTGTCCCGAGTTACAGTTTGGGGGATTGATTACGTGGCTGAATCTCCCATTAAGGAGCTTTCCTACGTTCCTGTCCTTGATGTCTCTCTCATTCCGAGGTGAAGGTGAGGTTGCTTGCAAGACTTTCGATAGCTGGCTCGGCCGAACGGAATCACCGATCTAGATACTAGATAGAAGGGTCGTTCACTCCCTATTCTTTGAGAGGTTGCTTGCGACGGTAGCATTAGCTAGGCAATCAAGGCAGGTCGAACAGAGTCAGTCCTAGGGTGAAGATCATCGGATGGAAAAATGGATTGAGCTGGCTAATCACTTGATGACCCGGTGGAGAATGGGAACAGAGAGTCTCTCCCATAAACGAATGAATGGGACTCCTGGTCCTGATCGAACCAGAGATTCCGACAACCACTATATTGACCTAACCAAACTGAAAAACCCTACTTACCCCATTGTCGCCGAAATTCTGAAAGTACACCCCCTAAACCACCTCCTGACATACAACCCAACTACAACCGGCACACATGTACCTGAGCTTTAAGTCCAACAATTTTGTAAAACATGTGATGTGCATACAAATAACAGGGGGCATGAGGTCATTCATGCTGAGGTCGACGAATTCCAAGTCAATATACCTCTCAATCGCCTCAGAACAATCTTTGACCTACCTACAGCTGATAGCAGACCTCCTGCAACAGACTTTGAAGAAATCCCAGACGAGGATGCATGTCTTGCAGCAATCAGGCAATTGGGTTATGATGGCGAGCTCACCCGTAAGAACCAATTCATAAGAACCAATTCAAACGCACCGGCCTGCATCCAAAATACAACACATTTATGACGGTGCTTCAACGATGTCTCACCCCCAAGCAATCTGGTTATGAATTTCCAACGGAGTATCAGCTCAAAATTTTTATGGCGGCGGCTAATCACCTGCATGTGGACTATGCATTCCTTCTCTTCCAAGACATAAAAGCTACAATTCTCAGGAAGAATTCTCAAAAGAAGAAGGATGCCAACATGCTACCGTACCACCGCTTCATACCCATGATCATCCAATACGTGATGGATCAGAATGCTGAAATTCCACGCCGGGCAGGTTTACCTTCTATTACTCCTAAACTTCTCATTCATATTAAACCTGCCATTCCAGCCAATTTTCCCATCCCAAGACCATTCCCTATATCTCTCCTTGAACTATGTGAGCAGAATGTCATTCTTGAGAGTTATAGGGATAGTGTAGGAATACCTCCCATGGTTGTGCCAGAACCGGCCATACCTGCCCAGGGAGGAGTAGTACCCGGTGAAGACTTAGAGGATAGGCCTCAGACATCTATGGGAGATGCTGAGAGGGAAGTGGAGTGAGAAAATGAAGAGATGGGTGGAGAAAATGGTGAAGGTTGAGTAATTAGAGAGGGAGGGGATATGTATGATCCCATAACAGTTCAAACCATTATCCAATCTATCACTCAAACCACCCGCACCCAAGCTGTTATAGAAGAAGTTGGTCTTGATGCTTCTGAGTAATCCAGTTCCCAATCTTCCCAAGCCGAGTCTGTCTCTCAACCAGGTGGTGCCCCTCCCTTTGAATCTATTCCATCACCTTTTGGCACCCCTGATAGACCCATTATACAGCCAGCAGAAAGCACCCCTTCATTCATGAAACTAACCGACCCCCATACTACCTCTCCTGACCATACCCAAATTCTTCAGCCTACTCCTATCATTCCTCAACCCAGTGGTCTGGACATAACCCTATATCCTCCTATTCAAACTACTGAACTTCCTATAGCTGGACAGGAAATCGTAGCCCCAGAACATAATATTGCAGTTGTTTTAAGAACTCCAGATTTATCTGTTGAAACTGGATCTATCACCCCTGATTCCATATTGCAACCAAATCAATATGCGGGGTATGGTGCTGGTATTGGTGAAGATGAAGATAGTTTTGTAGTTAGGAGTGCGAGTGAAATTAAGTAGGTGAGAAAATAACAACAGAGTGCTGAGGGAACACAAAACCCAGAAAGCCGGGAAACCACATCCACTATGGGGCCTAACATTGTTGGGTCTCATATTGAACAAGTCGCGGTGATCCCACCTGTGCAAGTTTCTGCCCCACCAAGCTACTAGGGTGTCTCTCAACAGGCACCGTCTTCATTGAATATGGCTTTAGCACATACACTAGGTCTACCCCAATCGGGAGTTAGACCTATTGAACATAGAGGACCGCCTCCCTTGTCCTCGACTCCTTTCAATGCAGAAGTCGATATACCGAGGAATTCCGCCTATCTTGATCAACACCGGTTACAATCGATGCACTCAGCTTGTACGTCAGTCAAGTCTCCTCAACTTCTATAGGTGGTGCCTCTCACGGTGCCATTCAAGGATTAAAAGGAAATCATGTTGGAGCCTACATCCCTACTGCTCCAGTAGGTGGTACTGCCTCTGTGGCTAGTACCTCAACCGGAACTCTTCGTGATTCCGGGTTTGTTACACATGCAAAATTTCAAGACTATATTCAACAAGCCGTGGCACCAATGTACCAACAACTGCAGGAAACAAATCAAAAGTTGGATCGGTTAGGATAATCCTCCCATCCCTAAGCTCAGCAATTAAACAAAATCGAAGCACTCCTTGCCGCTAGATCTCAAATGCCAGAATCTCAGCCACAACCTGATCCAGCAACCATGTCAGTGGATGCCGTAAAGAGCCTGTTGTATGTTAAACTTCTAGAACAAAGGCTAGAATCTGCTCATGATCAAGACCTTCTGACAACTCTTCGCAATGAACAGCGTCCACAGGGAATCTCCATGGATGACTTTCAAGTGTTTCTTGAAGATGTAAACATCAAGATTGATGGGGTGACTAGAAACTTCTACACCTCTTTGGAAAAGGTTACTAAGAAGCTGACACTACTTGAATAAACTTGGCAGGCTCAGGCACAAGGCAGCAAGAGCAGACGGGATGATCAGGATCCTGATGATCAACCCGAGGGGAGAAAGGGAGAATATACATGACTTCTCCCTCTACGGTTGCTACTATACATGTCCCACATTTCAGTTCATACTTATCTACAGGTATAAGTTCAACCGGGTCTGGAATTCAACAACAACAGAAAACTGCACAACAATTGGCCGATGAAGTTTATGAACAACAACAAAAGGAGAATGCTGACAAGCAGATTGTACTTTATGTACCTTAGCAACAATCTGAACTGAGGCCAATCGATCTTGAAGATGGTGAAATACCTTATGAGCAGTCCCATGCCAAGATGTTTGAGCTATTCACAGACTCAGAAGATGAAATGAATGATCTATACGAGTATATGCCCACATCGCCAATCAGGCATGAGGGAGAAAGCAGTACTGCTCCAGAAGAAGGGCTTCAGTTTGATATATTCAATGAATTCGATCTGGATCAAACAAAATAAGCTCAACCAGAGGAGGAACCTGAGCATCCTGAAATCCGTTACATGTTCAAAGACAAATATGAATATGTGAAAGACACTACACGTCCAGTTTCACCTAGATTCGTCCACAGATTTGATGACGTTATCAGTGAAAGAGAACTAGCACTTAAAAGAAAAGAATGTGCAGCAATCTCCAGAAGGGAAGCTAGAAGGAAACCTAAAAAGAAGAAAACTACCTTCGACGTGTCAAGGGTTCTCAGTGAGTTCAACTTAGAAGTACATGAAAGGTTCCCTCCTCCTCGTGGTCAATTTTATGAATCAGCTGCTGATGTATTGGAAAGAAACAGACAAAGAGAAGCAGCTAAAAAAGTTAGAAGCGAATCAGAATGGCCCTTGCCACCAAACTTCATAGTGCCACCTTCTCATCCAGTGTACCGTGGAGATCCAGGCCTGGATACAAACAATATGTTCACCAGAAGTGCAGGCCGTCAACCAATATGGAAGAACTATTATTTTAATGTTGCCAATCTTGAAGAAACAATATCAGACATATTTTTCAGCGAACAAATACAGGTTATCCCTCCCGAGTTGCGGAACATGGATGATAAGCAAAGAAGAAGATACGAACACATCCTTACTCAATCGATGTCAAATCCAGAAGAGAACAAATCAGAATATCCAATCGTTGAACTGATCAATGTCTACACTCAAACTACCTTCAGAATAAAGTATGCCATCTTTCATGTCAAGAGAGCAAACAACCTAACATACTTCCTCACCGATGCAGATCTTAGGTTTGTTAAAGTTGAAGACATTAGATTTATCTTTGACACTCTCTCTCTCTCAGATGAGAGGAAAGTGGCCAGAAGAAGAATTAGGGAGAGCTGCTTGGATGAAGTATTTAAGAAATCTGATGGAATTCATAGAGGAGCATGATCTGCAACTTGGAGCTGAGAAAAATTACAGAAAATCATTCTCTTGAAGCCTAACCAGAGCCATCTAGATTTAGAAAATCTTGAAGAGTTGATTGTGATTGATGAAGGGCTTGAATGCTTTAAGGGTGAACGAGGAGTCGTCTCCAAGAACACCAAAGGTGAAAAGATCTTCATAAGACTTGATGAGCTGATGTCCTACTCAGACGGCACATTGAATATCCTACATCACAAGATACACCAGAAGGTATGGGATAACTGTGATGCCTACACGTATAATCAACATGTCCAGGCCTATCGCGCTATCGAACATGTTAAGACTACACTGTCCAACAGAAGGCAAGTAAGGAAGTGGCAAGTGGCATTCGGGATTCGCAACAAATATGCTTATGAATAGACTTATGTATTTGTTTGTTGTGAATCTTTGCACACCTCATTTCGGGGGAGAATGTTAGATTATAAAAAGTGAGGGTGCAATATGTAATTCTTGTATAGTTAGGCAAATGCTATAAAAGGCATTTGCCCCACCATTTCTAAAGTAAGCTTTGCATTATTCACTTCCTTGTGTTTGTGTTTTCTCTCTAGTTCTCGGCTCTCACTCACTCTAAACCTAATACACACACAAACACATACTAACAAGATTAACATCTTGCTTTGCTTCATCCATAGTATATACGGGACCATCACATGGGCCTATACAAAGCATCTCAAGGATTAGATCTTTGCATGATGAGAAAACCATAGTCTTCTGAGTTTTCAAGAAGCAAAAAAGAAACTTAAATGAATGCCAGAGCTATTAGGAGCATTTTTATATTGTATATCTATGATATCTACCTTATTGAAGACAATATCTTGAATTGGCGGTTTACAAACCGATTTTAGGGATTGCTGCTTGATAATAAGATGTAGTAGATACAAAGTGGAACTTATGGATTTCAAGAAATATTGAGATATGTTGTTGATGTTCGGTGGGTACTCAGTGGCTTGGAGTAAATTCGTTACTCTTATGCTAGCTTCGATTCTAGTAGGGATAGCTGCCGATGTTGATCAGGAATAGTAATCCTGTTAAGCTGTGTTGTTGTTGTGTTGTCACATGCGAGGGTTATTTAAGCACCAATGACCCAATTAGGTTCTTCCGAAACATTGAGGGTGTGATGGCTTACATATGAGGATAATAGTCTTGAATATCGTGATCCTATTGAGCTCTTTTAGGACAATGAGGATACGATGGTTCATAGGCATGAACCATAGTCTTGGGAATCATGACTTTATTCAGACCTTTACGGGACGAATGAGAGTATGATGTCTCATAGACAAGGACCGTAGTCGTAAGCTTCATTGATTTGATTGTGTTTTCTAGAACATATGATAATACGTAGGCTTAGACAATGTACCATGATCTCACCGATACACACTTTATTAGTGATTGGTCGTGAGTAGACATATGGTGGTTATAAGAGTACGCATATGTAGCTTTCAACATATCCGTTAACTAAGCTATTGTCACAAGCTAGCGATGATTCCTAATACTAGGCTTGCATTCACTTAGCTTGCAAGAAGACTTTAGGTTAAGTTTGTTTTAGCTAAATTTGATATGCATATGTGTTCGGAACATTAAGCAATAAGTGTGTTTTTGCTTGTATCGATTATCAAATGGGGACTTCGTAATGCGGGTGGAGCGGGTACTCTCATTAGTCTTTATTGTGTTCCATCCTTAGCATGTTGAACCGCTTCCTTGAATAAAATGTTTATTCTAAATCTCCACGATCGTCGTTCTTCTTAAGGGAGAAAGAAGTGAATTAAGATCGAGATAACTTGATGGTAAAGGTATTCATCTTGGATTTAATACATGGTTACACAACACTTAACCTGTACTTGATAATGGATCAAGTGATTGGAGGACCCACACCTGAGTTTACTTCATCGACAAGGTCACGAGTAAATCAGGATGATAATATTATTTATCCTTCTACTCGAGATACTCGACTTTCCTAAGTATTAGTTTGGTCTGGCTTAGATTGCTTTCTAACGCGGTTTGTAATTGGCCGTTAAAGGGGAAGTGTTCAGGCAAGGTTTTGCTACTATGAAGGTGCGATGTAGTCGAAGGTATTCATTCCTATTTTGAGAGATATCCACGTGCCCCTCGTTGACTATATTGATTACACCAAAATGCATGGCCACACTCGAGTTGAATTGATAATGGATCACTTTTGCAACTTGTTAGTTTGGCATAGTTAGACTTGATCAAGAAACATAATAGTAGATGATGTGGAGGTTGACCGTGTTCCATGCCTCACATTCACACGGGAAATCATGAACGAAGGGATGAATGGTCACTTATCTATAGTACCTTTCTTTACAGGTTGGTACTTGTCATGGATGACATACCCTCTACGGACTTAGAGGCATAGCCTTGCTAGATGCCAACCTATGTCGGTGACACCTTTCGTGGGTGTGTCATGTGCAAGTGGGAGTCTGTTGGAATATGCCCACTAACACACATGAGTTGATACCACTGCCGATGAGACATAGGCCTATTGGGTCACACGCCATGTATTGATTCCGGCAACATCTTTGAACGAGAGATAAGAAAAATCCGAAAAATGGTTTCAGTAGGCCAGGCACGACTGTGCCTATTGTGGGCATGGGCGTGCCTCATGGTCTGGTATGGGCCCAAGGACGGCATGCCTAGGGCGTACCTATTTGGTCCGGCACGAGCGTACCTCACGAACATATGGCCGTGCGTAGTGGTATGACACGAGCCCAAGTCGAGTGTGACTTGGGTGTGCCCGGTTGGGCCCGCACGGGCATGCCTCGCACAGTAACAACCTATGTAATTTATCTTTTAAGATAGAATTAATGCGTTAAGGATGGTCATTAATGCACGAACGGTTATGGACGACCTTAGGCTAGTTGGTTCTAAGAAGCCTAACACACGTGGTTGATTACCTTGGGTGTGCTACTTGACCAAAAACTCTCTCAAACACACACTTAGAAAACTAGTTTTGTTTCATTGGACTCCAAGTTGTTGTGAATCATTGGTGTAGCTTTTTGCGTCGTCCAAACACAACTAGCACGAGGTAATCAACACACTTGGTCTAGATACCGGTAGATTAATACTTCTTTGTGTTCTTTCATCCGACACCTACAAGGATAACAAGGAAAGAAGTTACACTTGGATGGTACATTTCTATCTTTTTTTTGTTCTTACTTTTAGTTGCATTGCCTATGTCTAGAGTATGGTCCATTGGGATGAGTATTGGTTGGCATTGATTTTAGAAAAATTGTTTATACCCTTTTTACTTATGCTGCATTTTCTAGATGCCACCGATACCCAACAATCGTATCGATGTGGACGAGATGCATTTTTTTATCCGGAATCCAATAAATGTCATGAAGCAATGAATGTGGAAATGCAATCCATGACGGACAATCAAGTCTTGGAATTAGTTGATCTTCCTCCGAATAGCAAGACTGTAGGGAGCAAGTGGATCTTCAAGAAGAAGACCGACATGGATGGAAATGTTCTCACCTATAAAGCCCGTCTAGTAGCAAAAGGTTACACTCAAACCTACGGGATTGACTATGAAGAAACCATCTCAGCTTTTGCTGACATTAAAGCTATTAGGATTTATAGCCATAGCAGCGTACTATGACTATGAGATTTGGCAAATGGACGTCAAAACAACCTTCTTGACCGGTCACCTTCGTGAAGATATTTATATGGTGCAACCCGATGGATTTGTGAATCCAAAATATCCAAATAAAGTATGCAAGCTTCAAAGATCTATTTATAGATTAAAACAAGCATCCAGAAGTTGGAACAAAAGGTTCAATGAGGAGATCAAAAACGTTGGTTTCACTCAAAACCCTGATTAGCCATGTGTATACCTAGGAGCTAATGGGAGCATCGTTGTCTTTCTGATTTTATATGTTGATGACATATTACTTATGGAAAACAACATTCCAATGCTACAAGTTGTAAAATCCTGGCTAGGAAAATTATTCGCCATGAAAGATTTAGGGGAAGAGGCGTATATCCTTAGAATCAAGATCTACCGGGATAGATCGAAGCGGTTGATAGGTTTAAGTCAAAGTAATGGAAGCTTCCAAGCGTGGAAGTCTTCCAATGCAACCTAATGTAAACTTGAGTAAGACTCAAGGACCGTCCACACCTGATGAGGTAAAGCGAATGAAGGGAATCCCTTATGCTTCGGTTGTGGGTTCAATCATGTATACTGTGAGATGCACTAGACCCTATCTAACATTCTCTCATAACCTTACAAGTAGATACCAGCATAATCCTTGTGAGAGTCACTAGATTTCCGTTAAGAAAATTGTGAAGTATCTTTGAAATACTAATGATATGATCCTAGTTTATGGGGGAGATATCAAAAGAGAGCTCACTCTTACTTGCTACACTTATGCTGGTTTCGAAACAGAACCAGATGATACTCGATCCTAGACTGGATACATTTTCGTCATGAATAGAGGCGCATTTGACTGGAAAAGTTCTAAGCAAAACACTACTACAATGTCTTCTACTGAAGTGAAATATATAGTTGCGTCTGAGGCCGCTATGGAGGCTATTTGGATAAGGAAATATATTTTTGGGCTTGGAGTTGTCCCGAGCAATGAAAAACCTATAGATATGTACTCCGATAATTCGGGTGTCATTATCATAGCCAATGAACCTGGAATTCAAAAGGGTACCAAACACTTTCTTAGAAAATGTCACTACATTCCTTAAGTTATCGAGATGGGTAAGATTCGGCTTCTAAAAGTACAGACAGATAACAACTTAACAGACCCTTTTACGAAGCCAAAGTCAAGCAACAAGCATATCGAGCATGCTAGAAACATTGGGCTTCGATATGCTAGTAATTTTATGTAGATCTGTTTTATTATTTGAATAAGTGGAGCATTGAACATTTTTTATTCTATAATGAATTAATATACTTGGTATGATTGTTTTCATTTATATTAATTATACTCTATATTTGCATGTTTAAATCCATGAATATTTTGTATTCTAAAATCACCCATTGCTTGTTGATAATGTAATAACCAGAATTATATATATTTTCTTTTAAATGAAATTTCGTGTTTATGATGTTTCTCTATTATTATGATTCTTTTTTAAACAGAAGTAAAACTTTAATGATGGAGGGACTAAATATGTCTAGTGGCTAAAACTTTATTAATTGACCACAAAAGGGGTCAAACCCCCTCAAAACTTTTTCCTGCTTCAAGATATTGATTAAGGGAGGAGAAAGAGAGTAGGAGTATATTACTTGAAGATGTTGAGAGAAATCAAGGAAAATATCATTGCATGTTCAATTGGATTCAAGAATTGAGTAAAATAACTCCATATTCAACTATCTAGGGCTTGGAATTTGAGTAATATCATACTCAAAGAAAGATTTACAATCACAAGTAAGTTCCAACTTGAATCCTTTTGTTTAATTCCAGTAAGAGTTAGTTTGATGACCCGTTATTTGTATGATTATCACTTTTAATGAAGAAATGGGTCAATTAATACAAGAAATTGTATTCTAGGGTTCTTGTGAAAATTGAGTATTTGATGAGTTAAGCTTGGATTTGTGCTTTGGCATGTTCTTATCACATAAATGGACTGAATTGATATCATTTTCGAGATTGTTTGTTGTGTAATGAAGATTGAACTCTAAAACACATTAATAAAAGTTTGTGAAGAAGATGATGAAATTTAAAATCTGAATATTGAGGAATTAATGTTCCTAAAATGTAAAAATGTGTTGTTTATGATGAGTAGATGATATATGATGTTTATATATATTTTACCATTGATTTTAGTCAATTTCCAGAATTTATTTTGGTGTTTTTGTGGTTGGTCTTGGCTGGGTTGAAGAAAAAAGGAATAAAATAGCTATAGTTGTATCTTGACCATAAAATTATGCTGCTAACCGTAAAATTATGCTGCCAGCCGTATAATTATGGTGATGACAGTAATTGCACGGTTCACTTTATTTCTTCTCTTATTTGGTGTTATTTTTACGGCCCGGACCAAAGTTTTATGGCCCTGCTACTTTTATACTAAATCTCCTTTATTTTCAAAAAACTTTTTCGTGGTGGGAGCCCCTTCCCTTCGCGGCACGAGCTTCCCTAAACCCTAAAAACCTTCTTTTTGTACTCCTAATACCTTATATATGTATAGGGATTATTCTTATAGATGTTTGGGGTTAAAATAGGGTTATTTGAGACCCGAAAGATTGTGTTAACTATAATTACTGAATAGTTTACTTAAAATTTCTTTTGTTGCTTTTCTTCTTATATTTGGGGAGTTGTACCCTGTGGATACATAACAGTTTTATCATGAAGTCTCATGTTAAACTTAATATATTACCTATGGAATCATTACTTATGAACTAAGTGCTCTTCTTGTTACATGAATTTGAAATGCTTGTAAGCATGATAGATATGATTGATATATGGTATTTACAAGTTATGGACTTTTCATATTTGACTTGCTTGTGTGGTAAGTTTAAGAGTTATGACCCGGATCTGGGGTTGTACCTGTTGGAATATGCCCGCTGACACGTACGCCATTTGGATCACTACCGATGATGTATGGGCCTTTTGGGTCACACACCGGGGACCTATCTCGACAGCCTAAAAGATGGAGGGGCAAATGGTGTCAAAAAGGAAAAGTTGGAATGCAGGCCGCGTTAGCGGCGCTAACCTTTTTGGGTTAGCGGCGCTACACCCTAAAAATTAGTGGCGCTAACGCCTAACAGACTGCATGCCACTGTATTTTCCACCTCCTTTCTTGCCCAATGCATGGGCTACTTTTGGAGAAGCTTTTGGCCGCTTCTTGGGGTATCCAAGTGACACCTAAGGGTTTGTTTAAGGACCTCATTCTTGTCACATGATAACCTTTTGCCATTACACATGCTTAAACACTTAGTAAGAAACTTTTAGAGTGTCCTTTGTGTGTGCTCTCCAAGAGGTCATAGTTTTGGAGTTTCAGGGCTATTCTCAAGGTGTTTTCAAGGCTTGTAGATCACCAAGAGCTTGCTAGTACAAGGAGAGAGGACAAACCCGGGGTGGACTTCACTTGAGTGAGCTTTTGTGGGCTTCTAGTCATCACCACTACATCCACGAGTCTCTGGAGCTAAGGAGAGGGTATAACATTCTTCTCTTCTTCTTTTCATGTTGCAATTGTTAGTCATAGAGTTTGGTCCATTTTGGGGATTTATGCTTTATATACTTCTACATGTTGCTTGGTTTGTTGTACCTTGTTGCTTCCGTTGTGCTCAAAGAACCCCAACAATGGTATCAGAGCCACCTCTATAATACTTTTGCACATGGTGGCCTAAATAACCCGAAAATGAAATTTTTGTTTTCTGAAAATGATATAATTATTTTGACATGAAAATGATAGTTGCATATAATTACATTATGGATTTATGAATAAGTTTCATCAAAAATGGTTTGGTGTTACTAATGCATAAATACATGGGATTTTTAGTGCCTTGAGAGTTTTGAAAAATCTTAACCATTATACACAAGTTTACATGGTTTTGTGTGGCACACAATGTTGTATTTCATTAGTAAAGAGTATATGTTCAAGTGATGGTGGTAACTATTAGTATGCCCTAGACCTTGTGGATGTTTGGTTGTGTGATTTTATTATTATTTATTCATTTGGTGACTTTAACTCACATGGTTTGTAATAATAATTAATTTTATTTATTTGGTATGTAATTTGTATTTGTGGCTTGCATACCATTTAAATATTCCATATTATGTATTTGCACTAGAAAATAGGAATTTGTGGCTTGCATGCCATTTATTTAATTTTCTATGTAATTGTAATATGGAGCAACCATCGGGAGTCTATGGAGTGACGGCTTGGCAAATACAAATCCGGGAGGCCCAATGGAGGTGGTGGGTTTAGTGTGAGCACATCCAAAGTCAAGGAAGTTTTCTCCTTAGATGACTTTGTTTTCCCGTAGTGGCTCACGGGAAAACGCATAGGTGTTAGGGGCATGGTTACCAACTAGAATATGATGTATGCGTGTGATGGTTTTATTATATTGTTTATTCATGAGTTGTAGGACTATTGCATGTGTTGGTCCGTTGGTGAGAATAACAACAAACAACAGATGTGTAGAAGGGGGGGGGGATTGAATACACTTTCTGCGGAAATTAAACAAATGAAATAAAAGTGTTACACAAAGTAAATCAAACCATAATCAAACGAATGCTTTCATTAAGAAGACGATTAAAATGCTTTGAATAAGAAGATAATTACAATAACTTTCAAGTAAGCAACTCTTGATATGTAAATACCTAATATAAATCTCTCAAACTTTCAAACTTAGCTATCTATAATCAACCTATGATTATAGATATTGACGACTCTCTAAACAGGATTTTATCACAGATTCAATCAACTTATGATTACTTACCAACTTCACAACTAATGTGAATATTCGAACACACGAACAAGTTGGCAATCTGTGAGGTTCTTGATCACGTTGAACTGACAAACAGTGAATCAAGATTCGTAACACATACGGTTTGAGGTGAGGTATTTGGCTCTTCAGTCGTTTTTCAGAATCGTACTCATACCTCTAAACTTATCAAGAGATAAGTATTTATAATCCTGTGCCTACGGATCCTAACAAACTAGAACTCATCCTAATTTGCTAACTAAATATCGGATAATACGGAATTTTGAATCTTGAATCTTTGATTTCTTCAATCTTGAGTCTTCAATCTTCAATCTTGATTCTGGAATCTTCTTATCCTTCCCGTAGATGTAGAGAGATAAAGATGAATTTAAAACATATTTTAATTATCTATAAACTGACTTCTTACTTCGGACTGAGTTACTCAGCTTGAAACTCATCAAGCTGAGTTCTTCGAGAACAAACTCGAAACCCAACATGAACAAACATGTATATTCATTAACTCATCCGTAGAAGTCCTAAGATTTAGCTAGAACTTATTTAGCAACTCTGTCGAGCTGACTCTGCTTCTGAGCTGTGTCACTCAGCTTGAAAACACATCAAGCTGATTACTCGATATATACCTTATGTGACATACACAGCTTATTAAACACATTAATAAACTAACTAAGGTATGCTATAAACTGGTCGAACATATGCTCAGCTTATACTCAGCTTATACTCAGTCTGAATCACTATAAGTGTTCAGTCTGATTAAGCATCATAATTCTGTTTAACTTATATTCAGAACACATCTTACAAACATAACTTTGTCTCATCAAATCTAAACTGATGATATCATTTTCCCAACTAACTCCCCCTATTTGATGATGACAAAACCATCAAACAGTTCTTAAGTTCGTTTAATTGAATTATGTTTTAAATCTCAAACTTATTAAGATTTTATATTTGAACTAATCAAACTTATAATTGAACGTATCAATTATAAGTGGAACACACCAACTTTTAGTTGAACAAACCAACCAAAATTTTTAATGAATAAGAACTAATCATTTATTCATTAAGCTGAACTTATCAGACTAATAAGTATGAACATATCATAATATAGTTGACCATATCAAACAAATATTTGTATTAATTGAACTAATCATAATACAAAAGTATTAATCACTTAGATCATGCACACTTAGTGCTTACAACAAAAATATTTGAACTAATCTAATTTTTACAATAGAACTAAACTATTCAATTTATCTGATGAACTCAGGATTTAGAAGCTCCAAGTTGATAATTTCTTTGGTTATTTCATACAGTATCTTTTCAGCTTCTACATTCCCTTTGAGTTCCTTCTGTTGAACTTTGATGATCTTGTTCAGCTTGTATTTTATAAGTTGGTTAGAACTATCATCACCACAACAGCTTCGAATGTGCAAGGCATCCTTAGTATTTAAATAACAAATTTCATCCAACTTGATAAAACTAGGTTTCCCTGCCTGATCCTTAAACTTAAACTCCTGAACTGGTGCATCAACAAATTGATTTTCTTTGAACTCCACACCTTCAGGTATATCAAATAATTTTTTCTCTTGCAGACCAGGAACTAGAACATATCTCAGCTCCTCAGTCCTATTTATCAGCTTGGAAACTTCAGTGAAGATTTCTTGTTTGATTTGGCTTCTTTTGAACTTCTTGAGCATCATCATTATTCTTTGTGATTCTATATAGCCCATCCTGTGAACATATCTCAGGTTCACCCCCATTGTTGGTTTAACTTCAAATTCAAAGTTGAGGATGATGGCTCCAGCGATTCTGCTCAAGTTCATACCTTTTATCTCTTCACTGATGCTCCTTCTGAAATAGCATTCTTGAATTTCTGTATCTGTATATGGGACAGGATCATGTCTTGGACCAGTGCATGTAGCATCACCTTGAGCCAAAGCTTTTCTCTCCTTTTCTTTTTCTTGGTCTCTTTTCTCTTTCTTAGCTCAGCTACAGAGATCTTAAGCTCATCTGCTTCTTCTTGTTCAAGCTTCTCTATCAATTCTCTTGTAGCTTTCTCTTCTTCTGTCTCATGGTCAGTCTCAGAAACCTCTTCAGCCTCAGATTCATATTCTGTTAATTTTTATTTCTTGGCTGCATGGTTCTCTTTGTTTAATTCCAGCTCCCCCTCAATATGAGCTTGCCTCTCTGCTCCTTTTGACAGTGCTATAAGAGCTTCAGCTTGGACAAACTTAGCATCAGCTTCCGCTTGAACCTTCTCCCCCTTTTTTGTCATCATCAATAGGGGTTGAGTCTGTTTTTGTTTAAGAGCAGCAATAGCAGAGGCAATCTCCTTAACATCTATGGTCGGCTTTTCAAGCCTTTGATAGATTTGACGTTTATGCTTCTTCTGCTTGAGGTGGAACAAATGAAACTGAGCACCAACATAATCTTTCAGCTACTGGATACCTGAGGAGGCAGTTGCAGCATGAGGAGAGTCTTTCGATGCATCGTCTAAAGGTTGTGTTTACCTTCAAACTCATGTGCACAAGAGTGTTGACCATGTAACTCATCCTGGTTTGAAGATGATTCATTGACAGGTCGTGTAGAGGAGTGTGAGAAGTGAAGAGAAGTAAGAGGGCTCGAAATGTGTAGTGTATGGGTAGGTGGTTGGCTAAATGTTTTGGAGGTGGGTGATTGACCCTGGGGATTGGTCATTCTTTCAATGTAACCTGAGTGTGTCTGCTCAGGCACATAAATTGGCTCTCCGATGGCACTTGAGAGTGTGGGCTAAGTAGACACCACACCCGACTTAGGCTTAAGGGTAGGTATGAGCCTCAAGGTTGATACCTTAAGAGTAGGCGTCTCCCCCTCAACTCCTGCCTGTGGAGGGATCAGAGTGATCTCAGCTCCAGTGCCTAATCTGAAGTTCTTTGAATAGGCTGAGTGTCTAATATGTCCAGCACAGACTTACTATGTTGTTTAGATGTTGAACACTCATTCCCATGATCTTTAGCTTTCACAAACATATTGTATTTCAAGTTTGGATCATGTCTTTTCTTTGAGGCTGACTTCTGAGACTCAATCAGTTATCTATCCTCCTCAGAGTTTGTACTGTCTATCTCATCATCAGCTACATAAGCTGCTGTTTGATAGTCACCTCAATGTACATCTTGTACCTGTTTAGGAATTTGTTGGTTTATGCACTTTTCAGCAAGCTTTGATGACTTACACCAAGACTTAGTGACCTTTTGAAGTTGGTTTGCTTTGTCTTTAGCTTCCTGAAGTTCTTCACTTAGAAGTTTATCAATGTGTCTTTGACATTCAAGATCACATTGTGCTTTCTTACCAACATCAATGAGAGATTTATTTTCCTTAATCTCATCATTGAGTTTAGCTATTTCAGCTTTGAGATCATTTGGAGACTTAAGGCTGGTTTTGAAATCATTCAGCAAATAGTCAAACGCAAGACCCTTTTCTTCATCAGTGTAAGAGTAGAAATTACTGACCTTGTACATGGAAGCAGGATCCCAATCACTGAGCTTGCTGTTTTCCTCAGCTTCCTTCATGTCAGCTTCAAAGTGTTGGAGTATGCCCACTGACACACGTATGCCGGGTCACTGGCGATGAAGTGCGGGCCTATTGGGTCATACACCTAACTTCTACCCAAATAGCCCTAAGTGGAAATAGCTGGTCAAAATGGTCAAATTCCAGTTGACCTAGGCTTCACGACCGTGAAGGATGCTCCACGGGTCGTGAAGCAAGGTGTCCCCACGAGTTCCTATATGAGCCATACGGCTCGTGGACCAGAGTGGCTTCACGGTTCCTCACAGGCCGTGAAGGGAATCGTGAAAGGATAATGCTCAACGGAGACCCTTACGACTTGGAAGGAACACGGTACGGGCCGTGAAGCTTTTAAGCTTTACGGGCCGTAAGAGCCCGTGAAAGTTCATGAAGCTCGGAATTCTAAGTGGCACTTTATTCTCATTCGCTTCTTTCTGGAGGTCCAATTAGAATTGAGTCTTTGGCCGGCTAGATGTGAGAACAGCCAGGTTTTGAGGTTTATATAAGGCTTATGCCTTTGTAACCATGAGACCTTTTTCCATTTTCTCATAAATACACATATAGAGCTTCAAAGGAGTTTCTTGTGATAGCTTGTGTGTGTTTCCAGAAGTCAAGGGCTGGTTCAAGTGCATCAAATCCTTGGAGATTGTTGGTTGCTTGGTTTGCTAGCACAAGATAGAAGAATCTTGGGTGTATAGCTTCGGTAGGAACTTGGAAGCTTCTTCTTCAAGTCATTGCTCATCCATACGTTATCACCTTCTCATTCCAGAAGCAAGGAGCTTAGGAGAAAGGTATAAAGCTTCTTCATTGTGTTGGTTTTTGGTTGCATGCATTGTCTTCAAGTTTGTACCATTCATGGAGTTCATAGTTTTTCTTTGTTTAAAATACGATTTATTTTCTTCTGTTGCATATCTGTGTTTTTATGAACTCCTACAGTGGTATCAGAGCCATCTTGATGCCTTGCCTTCACGGGCCGTGAGAGGTCGTGAAAGGCAGTGGTCATGAAGGCGTTTGAAAATTGTTTTTTGACCCGTTTTAAAAGAAAAACTTTATAAAAATGATTTGGCCAGTTTTCTGGATTTTTCCAGTAGTTTAGATTGGTCTTTTGACTATTTTGGAAAACCCCATAATATCCTAACTCGCATATTTATATGTATCGGGCGGTTTTGGCATAATAACGCGCACGTGCATATACTTGTGTTGTGTATGTATGAATATGGATTTTCAACTTGTTTGGAATTCCTAATGCATACGTACAAGATTTATTCACTCGTGCCTTGGGTGTTTTAGGTAGTTTTGGAATAAATCTAGTTGGGATATTTTACACGGTTTGGTGTGGCACACCATGTTGTTTTGTTGTTTGTTGTGTTGTTTGTAAATCCGGTAACATTGAGCCTTTCGACCTATGTGATATGCTTTGGTTGGTTGTAATTATTTATCCATTCATTTCGTGGTTTATACCACACTTGGTTTGTAATAATAATTAATTCATTTGGTTTGTATTTTGACGGCTTGCATGCCGATTTCCTATTGTTTGTAATTGTTAGCTTTAGCTTAGAATAGTTATCGTGGCTTGCATGCCATTTCCTTTTAAATTTGTATGTTGTAAAAGGAGAACCGAAGACAACCAAAGAAGAACCGGGAGGAGGTGTCTTTGCTCAATCTTGGATCCGGACGTTGGTAGGAGACGCAATGGATCAAGTGGGAGGAGCACGCATCAAGTCATTCGGAGTTTGTCCTTAGATGACTTAGTCTTGTCCGTTGGCTCACGGGCAAGACGCATAGGGTTGGCTCGTTACCGGATGTGTTTGCTATGCATGGTTGTTATATTTATTTATTTTTTCTTGCTTGGTTGTTTAGTTTCATCGCAAGCTTGAAAACTTTTCAAAATAAATTAAAACCAAGAGTTTTGAATTGGTTTACAAACCTCGCACGCCACAACAAGAATTGGTTAAAATTGTTTTAACCGGAGAAACCAAAATCCTGTTTTTCTCAAAAGTAAATCACACGCCAACCATAAGATAACACCACCCGAATCTAGTGAAACAAGATCGGTTGTCGAGCTTTAGTCGAGATCGGTTTTGTGTAACTGTGTGGAAGGTGCGTGTGGCAACTCGCAAGGTCGGAATGTCGAGCTTTACCCGAGCCGGCCATTGGGCTAGAGTACCACCGTGTATCTTGATGGTCGATTTACAATTCCAAGACTTAAAACGCTTTGTTAGTTGTCGTGCCCATACCAAGCTACCATGGTGGATTAATGAGGAATGGTGTGGAGGGATCAAACATGCCAAATGGGTGCTATGAGTACCTAGGATCCCGCAAGTGTCTAAGGATTGTGATCATGGATTACAATCGGTAAAGCGTTTACCGACCTAAGTAGCTCCATGAAGTGATCCGCGGCAAACCCGTCATGGATTGGGGTACTTTGAGGTTCTTGGCCCTTGTTAATATAATTTGTTTTATAAACAAGTGGGTAATTATTTAACAAGGATTTAATACGTCATACTAACCAAACTTCGTATTTTGCTTATAGATGGCATCCATGACATCTACTAGCACCAACACCAACACCGCAAACATGTCGCTACGTCCTTTCCTTGAGAAGGAGAAACTTCAAGGGCCTAACTTTATGGATTGGTTTAGGACTTGAGAATTGTCCTACGCCAAGAAATGAAGCTTGAGGTCTTGGAGTCTCCTCTTCCGGAAGCTCCGGCTGTTAACGCACCAAGGGCTACAAAGGACGCGTATGAAAAGCATGTCCGTGATACAAACGATGTCACTTGCCTCATGCTTACGACCATGAGTCCCGATTTGAAACGGCAATTCGAGACTGTGAGTGCGTATGACATGATAACGCAGCTGAAGGACATGTTCCAGATGCAAGCTAGGCAAGAATTATACGAATGTGTCAAAGCCTTTGTTGGTTGCCGGATGTAGGAAGGCGGCAACGTGAGTTCACATGTCCTTCGTATGAAGGGCTATGTGGATCAATTGGAGAAGTTGGGGTTCCCGATGGGGAAAGAGTTGGCGGTTGAAATAATCCTCCAATCTTTGCCTCCTTCTTACGGGCCCTTCATTGTGAACTTCCATATGCATAATATGGATAAAACCATAATGAAGCTTCACGGCATGTTGAAGACCGCCGAATCTAACATGGCCAAGACGAAGCCTACTTCCTCCACTGCTGTCCTTACCATCAGAGAGGGTAGCAAGAAGTGGAAACAACCAGCTTCGGCCTCTAAGGGGAAGGGGAAGGCCAAGGTGGCAACGCCAAAGCCTAAGCCTAACCTAACCCCGGAGGCGAAGGGGAAACAAGTGGCTGACGCTGCCACCTCTCCGGAAGAGGCAACCTGCTTCTTCTACGGGGAAAAGGGCCACTACCGGCGTAGTTGCCCCCAAGTACACGGAGGAGCTCAAGAGATTGAGATCTAAAGGTGCCGCTACCTCCGGTATGTACATGATTGAACTCCATAACACTTCTACTTCTAACGCCTGGGTTTTTGACAGCGGGTGTGGTACTCACGTTTGTAATAATATGCAGGTACTAACAAGAAGTAGGGACCTAGTTGATGGAGAGCTGGATCTCATCATGGGAAACAAGCCGGTTGTCCTGGTTGAGAAGATAGGAAGTGTGGAGCTTGCCTTTCAATCCGGCTTATCTATTGTTTTATCAAATGTTTGTTATTTGCCCTGCGTGGCAAGGAACATTATTTCTTTATATGCATTGTATGATGATGGTTTATGACTTTGAATTTAGAAATGGTTCTATTTTATGTTATAAGAATGATTCATTTTATTTCAAAGCATCTCCATGTCATGGCATATATAAAACAAGCGTAAGCTTGAGAATGTTGATTCGGGATCCAAAAGTGTTTTGGATAAAATGTCTCTTTGGCATGGTCGGTTAGGCCACATTAACAAGAAACAACGCATCGCCAAGCTCTAAGCGGTTGGGATCTTGGAATCATTTGATCACGGGTCTAATGAAGTATGCGAATCTTGTGTATTGGGCAAGATGACAAAAGTACCCTTCACCGGTGAATGTGAGAGGGCTAAAGACTTGTTGGATATTGTTCACACGGATGTGTGTGGTCCGTTCAAGCATGCCACTAGAGATCACTCCCGCTACTTCGTTACCTTTATTGATGATTATAGTCGATATGGGTATGTCTACTTGTTGAGACAAAAGTCTGAAACCTTTGAGGTGTTCAAGACTTATAAAAGCGAAGTGGAAAATCAACTTGGGAAAAGGATTAAGATGCTTAGATCCGATAGAGGTGGAGAATATCTTAGTTCCGAATTCCGAGACCATCTTAGAGATTGTGGGATTGTCTCGCAATTAACCCCTCCTAGGACGCCTCAATTAAATGGTGTCGCCGAGAGGAGGAACCGAACATTGTTGGATATGGTTCGGTCTATGATGTGTCATACGGAAGTTCCCATTACATTTTGGGGTTACGCTATTGAGACGGCTGGTAGAATTCTTAACCTCGTACCAACAAAGAAGGTTAAGAGAACACCGTATGAGATGTGGCATGGAAAGGTTCCATCCATTTGATATTTGAAGGTCTGGGGATGTCCTGCCTACTTGAGACGTGAGGTGGAGGACAAATTAGAGCCCAGGGCCGAAAGGTGTTTCTTCATTGGATATCTTGCTTGGTCTATGGGGTATTTGTTTTACAAACCTTCGGAGAACAAGTTGTTTGTTGCTCGAAGGGCAGTCTTCCTTCAGAGGGTGCTGATATCCAAGAACGCTAGTGGGAGCAAGGTAGATCTTCAAGAAATTCGAGAGCCTACCAATGTAGAACCTGATGTTGGAACTAGCTCACAACCGGCAACGGTTGAGTCTCAGCAAGATGATGCTGGAGATAATGATGTAGATCCATTACCTCTGAGAAGATCTAGTAGAAGTCGGCATGAGCCAGAGGGATATGGTTTTCACATATCTAAGGGCACCGACATGGTAGTTGTTTCTGATGAACCTGCCAAATAACTGGATGCTGTGGTGGGCCCTGAGTCTGCCAAGTAGAAAGAGGCAATGGAATCCGAGATTAAATCTATGGCCGATAACCAGGTTTGGGACTTGGTAGATCCTGTGCCGGGGTATAAGCCCTGGGTCTTCAAGAAGAAGATCGGTGTAGATGGCGAGGTAGACACCTTCAAAGCCCGACTGGTGGCTAAGGGTTTCACGCAAACTCATGGTGTAGACTATGAGGAAACCTTTTCCTGGTGGTTATGTTTAAGTCTATCCGGATATTCATGGCCATTGCCGCATTTCATGATTATGAAATATGGCAGATGGACGTCAAAACCGCGTTCCTTAATGGAACACTATCTGAGGAGGTGTATATGACACAGCCTGAGGGTTTTGTACATCCGGATTTTTCAGATAAGGTCTGCAAGCTTAAGAAGTCCATTTATGGGCTTAAGCAAGCCTCTCAGAGCTGGAATATGTGCTTTGATGAGAAGGTCAAAGAGTTTGGATTTTCTAAAAGCAAGGATGAGCCATGCGTATACATCAGGGCTAGTGGGAGCATAGTTGTATTCCTTGTCCTTTATGTGGATGATATTTTGCTAATTGGGAATGACGTCCCAACTTTGCAAGGTGTAAAAACCTGGCTAGGGAGTTGTTTCTCAATGAAGGATCTGGGAGATGCAGCTTATATTCTTGGGATTAAAATCTATAGAGATAGATCCCGCAGGTTGATTAGTTTGAGCCAAAGTGCGTACATTGACAAGGTCCTAAAGAGATTTAGGATGGAGGACTCCAAGAAGGGGTTCATACCTATGTCACATGGTTTGGTATTGAGTAAGACTCAATGCCCGAATTCCCCTGAGGAACGAGAAGTAATGAGGCGAGTACCTTATGCTTCGGCAATAGGCTCGATCATGTACGCCATGTTGTGTACTAGGCCTGATGTCTCTTGTGCATTGAGTCTGACAAGTAGATATCAAGCCAACCCTAGTGAAGCACATTGGACAGCGGTGAAGAGCATTCTCAAGTATCTTCGGAAGACTAAGAAGATGTTCTTAGTATATGGTGGGGAAGAAGGGCTGAGGGTAACTGGTTACTCCGATGCCAGCTTTCAAACCGACAGGGATGACTGCCGATCTCAATCGGGGTTCGTGTTCCTGTTAAACGGTGGTGCTGTCTCCTGGAGGAGGTCCAAACAAGACACGGTGGCTGATTCCACGACCGAGTCTGAGTACATTGCGGCAACTGAAGCGATAAAGGAGGTTGTATGGATGAGGAAATTCATCCTTGATCTGGGAGTGGTTTATAGCATTTCCGACCCTGTTGAGATTTTCTGTGACAACGAGGGTGCGGTTGCATTAGCAAAGGAACCGAGATCTCACCGATGCACGAGGCATATTCCGCGGAAATATCATTATATCCGGGACGTGGTCGAGAGTGGAGACATTGTCATCAGCAAAGTACACACGGATAGCAACGTGGCGGATCCGTTCACTAAACCGTTATCGCAAGCGAAGCACGATGCGCACACCCGTGCTATTGGTATTAGATTTGCTAGCTATTTGGTTTGAGTTTGTATTATGTATTGTTTGGTTATTGTATTTGATGTATTTACCTACTTGGGAACGATAAGCATTATTGTATTTATTGTACTTATCGATTATTAAATGGAGATTTGATAATGCGCAAGTTGCGGGAATTACTTTAAATCTCTACTGTGTTCCAACTTAGCATGTTTTACACTTCCCTTAATGTTTTACATTCTAAATGTCCACAGTCAGTCATTCTTCATGGGAATGAAGTCTGAATAAAGACTAAGGGAAGTGATTGGTCATGTGTCCAATGGTGATTGGGACACGGGGACGCAATACTTCGCCTGTACTTGAAAGGGGTTTCAAGTGACTGGACGACCCATACCTGACTCCACTTTGTGGTACTAGTCATTAGTGGATCAGGATGATAATATCATTTCATCCTTAGACTGGAGATGCATGTGTCTGCATCACTTTGGTTTGTTTATTCTGATTGTTCTCAAACGTATTCTATAACTGGCTGTTATAAAGGGAGCAATTGGGTAAAGTATGGTCAATGTGGTGGGAAGTGTAGTCAAAGGAATTTATTCCTCTGTTTAGAGAGATATCCCTGGGCCCCTCGATGATTGGGCACTGACACCAAAATGCATGGCCGTGCTCGAGTGTGCAATGACTTAGGTAATCGATTGCAACTTATATACCTTATGTGGCATACACAGCTTATTAAACACATTAATAAACTAACTAAGGTATGGTATAAATTGGTCGAACATATGCTCAGCTTATACTCAGTCTGAATCACTATAAGTGTTCAGTCTGATTAAACTTCATAATTCTGTTTTAAGTTATATTCAGAACACATCTTACAAACATAACTTTGTCTCATCAAATCTAAACTGATGAAATCATTTTCCCAACAGCATGTTAGACAATTTTTTGATAAATAATAAAACCCAAGAGTTTTAAAAATGGTTTAACAACTCTCGCGCACACACTTGATTAACAAATAGGATATAAATTGGGTTAGTATCCGCTTAGTGAAAACGCTTGGTTTTTGTCACTTTTGTTAATCAAAACTCAAACTGGTTTTTTTAACCGGAAAACTAAATCCTATTTTCTAAATGTAAATCTCACACCGTCCATAAGATGACACCACCAAAATCTAACCGCACAAGGGTTGATTGTCGAGCTTTAGCCGAGTCAATTTTTGTGTGATTTGTGTGGAAGGTGCGTGTGGCAACTCACAAGGTAGATTGTCGAGCTTTAGCCAAGTCGATTATTGGGCTAGAGTACCACCGTGTATCTTGATGGTTGATTTACGGTTTCAAATTAATTTTTTATATAATCATCGAGCTCTAGCCGAGATTATGTGAAATATTACTTTGAGATTGGTGTGGAGGGATCAAACATGCCAAACTTGGCACAATGGTTGTCAAGTAGGATCCTGCAAGGAACTAAGAGTTGCAATAATGAATTGCAATCGGTCAATAGTTGCTGGCCTAAATAGCTTTGCCACGTGATCCGTGCAAAACGCGTCACAGTGCAAGGTGAAATAGGGTTCTTAGCCCATGTTAAAATAGTTTTTTTTTCATTAAACATTTAGGGTAATTATTTTCACAAGGATTTCAATCGAACTAACCAAATCTACTTTGCATTTTATAGATGGCATCAACTAGTACCAACAACAACACCACTTTTTCTCTAAGGATATTCTTTGAGAAATATAAACTTCATGGGACCAAGTTTATGGATTGGTCAAGGAAACTTAGGATAGTCCTCCGACATGAGGACAAGTTGGCTATCACCGAGGAACGCATCCGTAAGGCCCGTGCATCCAACGCGAGTAGGGCAATCAAGAAGGCGTATGAAAAGCGCCTCAAAGACATCATCGTGTTTACTTGCATCATGCTAAGTACCATGAGCTCCGACTTGCAAAAGTCGATGGAGCACTTGAGTGCTTATGACATGATGCACGAGTCGTCGGACATGTTCCAACAACAAGCGAAGCAAGAAAGGTATGGTTGTCTCAATGACCTACTCGGTTGCCGGTTGCAAGAAGACGGGAGCATGTCCCACCACGTTCTAAAGATCAAAGCGTTGGTGGAACGCCTCGAGAGGTTGGGATTTGCCATCGCTAGAGAGATGGCTGTAGACTTTATTCTACGGACTCTCCCACCATCATATGATCAATTCGTTATGAATTATCATATGCATGGGATGGATAAATCCCTTATGGAATTGCATGGTATGCTGCGGACCGCTGAGTCCAACATGACCAAGCAAAAGCCATCTACCTCCATTCCCGTCTTGGCCATCAAGTAGGGTGAGTCCAAGCAGAGGAAGAAACCGGCCTCTACCCCAAAGGGTAAAGGTAAGGGTAAGGTTGGGGCACCCAAGCCGAACCCTACCCCGGAGACAAAGACGAAGGGTCTAGTCCCTCAAGGCCGGAGCTGCCCTATGTATCTAGAGGGCCTGAAGAAGCTACGAGCTTCGGGAGCAGGCGCTTCTACTTCAGGTACGTTTGTGATTGAACTCCATCATACTTCTACATCTAACGCCTGGGTTTTAGACACCGGCAGTGGCACTCACATTTGTAATATGGTGCAGGTACTAAAGGGAAGTAGAAGGCTGAGAGATGGGGAGCTGGAGCTAAACATGGGGAACAAGGAGGTCGTCCCTGTGTTAGAGAAAGGAAGTGGCGAGCTTACTTTCAAGACCGCCTACTCTATTATTTTAAGAGATGTATGCTATTCGCTAATTATGGCACCAAACATTTTATATTTCTACGATTTATATGACGATGGATATTGTTTTAAATTTGAAAATGGTTATATTTGTTGTTTTAAAAATGATATTTGTTATTTTAAAGCCTATCCATGTCGTTGTATATACTAAGTTGATGCATACATAGAAAATAATAGAGCAATCATGAACATTGATTCTGGATCCAAAAATGGTTTGGATAGGTGTTCCTTATGGCATAGTCGTCTTGGCCATATAAACAAGAAACGCATCACCAAGCTCCAAGCGGCTGGGATATTGGAATCATTTGACCTCGGGTCAAATGAAGTATGCGAATCTTGTTTATTAGGCAAGATGACAAAGTCACCCTTTACCGGTGTGGGTGAAAGGGCTAAATGCTTGTTGGAAATAGTGCATACCGATGTATGCGGTCCATTCAAACATGTTACAAGGAACAACTCTAGATACTTCGTTACATTTACTGATGACTTCAGTAGATATGGATATGTCTACTTGATTAGGCATAAGTCTGAGACCTTTGAGGTCTTTAAAACTTTCAAAAACGAAGTACAGAATCAATTGGGCAAGACTATCAAGATACTTCGCTCAGATAGAGGAGGCGAGTACTTGAGCTCGGAGTTCTGTGATCATCTAGCTAGTTGTGGGATTATCTCACAACTAACTCCTCTTAGGACGGCACAATTGAATGGTGTCGCCGAGTGGAGGAATCGGACATTGTTGGATATGGTCCGATCGATGAGTTGGCGGCTAGGATCCTTAACCTCGTAACGACTAAAAAGGTCCAAAAGACACCTTATGAGATGTGGCATGGGGTTTCTCCAAAGGTCGCATATATCAAGGTTTAGGGATGTCCTGCCTTCGAACACGGGTAAGCTGATAGCTATTGCTACTCTTAATTCCAAACTGCTGTCTAGTTAGATAGATAGGTGAGGATAAAACTAAATACTAGGCAGAAAAAATAAATAAAGCAGGAAACAAAAGAAAATGTCAAGTTACGAATCCTCCAAATAAATATTAATAGTAGTGTTAGCTAATCTGGTTATAAAATGAGTGAATTTATTAAGATGATTTCTAAAGTAGATTTGGTACCAATCATTTATCAGTTTGAAACGATCTTAAGGTAACTCTGATTTAATCCCTGTATTATTAAAAAACTAGTTAGATAAAATCTCGCTTCCCGTGTGTTATCCTGTTTTACTTAAAAAGTTAGTATTTATCTCGTAATGAAATAATAGACAAAGTAAATACCATTGTCTGTCAACATCTGGTAAGAAGATATATATTTAGGTATTAAGATAATATATCAGTTCAACACCTCAAGTGGTCTATGAGCAAATGTCCCTGTATACATATAACAGACTTATACGTATCGTACACCTCAAGTGGGTCTATGAGCAAATGCATATAAATATGAGTCTGTTTGAATATATATGTATAAAGATAGTATTATAAAATAACCAAATATACGTTTCATTATTTCAGAAATACCAAGTCTTAAGTAAAATCATCACAATATAATCCTACGCATAACAAGTACATATTTATATCAATTTGGATTCATTGTAACGAAGCGAAAATAAAGGAAATAGAATACCAGTTCGTATTATACAAGGTAGAAATACATCTGGACAGCATCCTGACTCGTACAAACTTTCTGGAACTCGTTTCCGAAGACAGAAAAACAACGAAAACTACAAAATTACGCTATAAACTACATATTTACATAGATAGGAGGCGAGGAAGCCTCCAGAGAAGCCCGAAGGCCCCCTCGAGTCGCCTGGAATGGTTTGCGGAAGTGTGTTTCTCTGTTTTGAAGTGCCTTGGGTGTCTTTGTGGAATGAGGCTTGGCTTGCTATTTATAGGCGTGAAAAGTGATTTACGCGCCGCGTAATGATCTATTTTCGCGGCGCGGAAAATGCCTGACAATATTATCTGACAAAATTCCTATGCAACTTGCACTAACAGCTTGCATTCTAGAAGGTTGGGACCGCGTCGCGGAAGAAGATAGGGTACGCGCCGCGTAAATAACTTTTTCAGAAAATCTTCGCCTTTTGCGCGGTGTTTTCTCGTTTTGACGCGTGTTATCCATTTTTCCGTTTTGTCTACCTGAAATAGCCTTGAATAAAATAAGAAAACATTTAAAGCTTATTTTGGCTATATTTTATTTATTTAAACTAGATATTGTCAGATATCAGATATATATTTTATGTAAAAATCTGACAATATCAATTATCCCACACTTAGGATATGCTTGTCCTCAAGCATAACTGTAAATATAATCAAAAACAAATCTTCAAAATTTCAACAAATATAATTAAAGAAGAAATATTAACAAAATTCACATGATTCAGATATTAGCATTAAGTTAGGAAAAATATATTCAAATATTTACACGACTTTTGCATTCTCACCAGGTGGTTCACTCTATCACTCAAGTGTATAACGTTTATATCAATATAGTGAAACACACAAAATGTCATGAAATGCAATATTACCATATGCTTGTATCCAAATCAAATCTATACCACTAGAGAGTATAGAACTGTCAAGAGGACTTTTGGGGTTAAAATGTAAAAGGCTATGGGTTAAAGGTAGGAAAAAAGGATTTTAAAAGTGGCTAAAAATAATTTTCCAGAAATCAAATTAATGACCGACTAAGCTGCTTTTATTGAACTATCGAACAGGAATATCATAATATTTTTGTTGAGATCACAGTTCATCAAGCTGTAATGGAATCAGAATCTTCTGAATGACAGCTATTCACTCAGGCAATACTGAAGAAAAAACTACTACTAAATGTATGACAACCTTAAAAATAGCCGAAGAAAGGTATGTCAAGCAACTGAAATTTCTCATATTTCTATTGATTTTCTGATTTTTATGGATTTTTGGGTTCAGCTGTATGCAACGGATAGACCAAAGATATTAACTTTTCATGTCTCGCTGATCGGTGCATGAACAACTGAAGAATATAGGAATACAAAATGAAACTTAGCATCATATAATTGGTTTTAACTGATTCTGGAACTTAAAAATAAAATAGACTAAAAATGGGATAAATATGGGTGATGAAACGAAAAGATAAGGCTCAAAGTGGTTAACTAGGGTATTGAATGCTAAAAATGAGCATTACGCTGAAAAAGGGTTAAAAATAAAATAAATTAAATAATCTAAAATTGAGATTATTCGGAAGTATTCTAGTGATCAGTTTTCTAAGTAATCGGTTTTCAAAGTAATCGGATTTCTAAGTGATCGGTTTTCTTAGTGATCGGTTTCTTAGTTTTCGGTTTTCAAGCTATTCGGTTTTGCAAAATGATCGGTTTTCAGAATACACATTATCCAGTTTTTGGTGTATCCGGTTTTCAATTTATCCGGTTTTTGTTGGAGTATGCCCGCTGACAAACGTACGCCATATGGATCACTTCTGATGATGTATGGGCCTATTGGGTCACACACCGAGGACCTATCTCGACAGCCTTTAAGATGGAGGGACCAATGGTGTCAAAATGGAAAAGTTGTCATGCAGGCCACGTTAGCGGCGCTAACCTTTTAGGGTTAGCGGCGCTACACCCTAAAAGTTAGCGGCGCTAGGGTCACTTCCCGGTTCAAATGCTCCGAGGTTACGCCTCTTTTTGGGGCTTCACTCAGACTGCATGCAAAGATTGTATTTTCCACCTCCATAATTGACCAATGCATGTGTAGCATTGGGAGAATTCTTTGGCCGGCCAAGGGAGATCAAGTGGCCACTAAAGGTCTATAAAACACCCTCATTTGTCATTTGTTATATCCTTTTACCAATTTGCTCACAAAACACTTAGTTCCATGATAATGTAGCTAGTTGTAGGATTATCAAACAACTAACTCCACCTAAGAGGCCACAATTGAATGTTGTCGCCGAGCGTATGAATCGGACATTGTTAGATATCGTCCGATCGATGATGAGTCGCAAGAAAGTACCATTAGTTTTTGGGGGTACGCTCTCGGGTCGGCGGCTAGGATCCTTAACCTCGTACCGAGCAGGAATGTCCAAAAGACACCTTGTGAGATGTGGCATGGAGTTGCCCCAAAGGTCGCATATCTAAAGGCTTGGGGATATCCTGCCTTCGTTAGACGAGAGGTAGAGGACAAAATTGAACCTAGATCCGAGAGGTGTTACTTCATTGGCTATCCCACCGAAGCCATGGGTTATTTATTTTACAAACCTTCCGAAAACAAAGTCTTTATCGTGCGAAGGGCCGTCTACCATGAAAGGGAGATGATATCCATGCAATCCGGTAGAAAGAGGATTGAGCTTGAGGAAGTTCAAATGAAGAGGGGACTAGTGTTGGCACTAGCACTCAACCCGAAGTGGTTGAAACAGAGCTAGAGGATGAATCGGTACCTCACAACTCTCCAATAATTCCTCATAGGTACGGTAGACCTCGTCATAAGCCGGAGAGATATGGGTTTCTGATATCTGAGGGCGATGACTTATTGGTAGATCATGATGAACCGACCAACTATCGGGAAGCCGTAGCGGGCAATGAATCCGCTAGGTGGAAGGAAGCAATGGAGAGTGAGATGCAATCCATGCCAGACAACCAAGTATGGGAATTGGTTGAACCTACACCCGGGTGTAAGACAATGAGGTGTAAATGGGTCTTCAAGAAGAAGACCGGCGTGGATGGATCTGTAGATACCTTCAAGGCCCGACTAGTGGCTAAAGTTTTCACGTAAACTCATGGGATAGACTATGAGGAAACCTTTTCACCGGTGGCCATGTTGAAGTCTATTAGAATACTTATGGCCATAGATGCGTTTTATGATTACGAGATATAGCAAATGGATGTAAAAACCACCTTCCTTAATGAGAAGCTTAATGAAGAGGTGTTTATGTCACAACTTGAGGGTTTTGAACATCCTGAGTATCCTGATAGAGTCTGCAAATTAAAGAAGTCCATTTATGGACTTAAGCAAGCATCTCGCAGCTGGAACCTGTGCTTTTATGAGAAAATCAAAGAGTTTGGATTTTCAAAAAGCAAGGATGAGCCATGCGTATATGTCAGGGCTAGTGGGAGCGCTGTAGTAATCCTTGTCCAATATGTAGATGACATTCTACTTATTGGGAATGACGTCCCAACTTTGGAAGAAGTTAAATATTTTCTTGGGAGTTGTTTCTCAATGAAGGACTTGGGAGAAGCGGCGTACATCTTGGGCATTAAGATCTATAGAGATAGATTATTAGAGCCTTGAGTGATTAGAAAATCTTAACCAATACATATAAGATTTACATGGTTTTGTGTGGCACACCATGTGTATTTTGTGTTTCTTGTATGTGGTTGTAGTATTTACATCCGGTAACATTTATGAGCCATAAGAACTATGTGATGTGTTTGGTTGATTTGATTAATGCATTCATTCATTTGGTGGTTTGTACCACAATGGTTTGTAATAATTAATCTATTCATTCGGTTTGTATTTTAACGGCTTGCATGCCGATTTCATATTCTTTGTAATTTGTACTATTAGCTTAGAATAGTGATTTGAGGCTTGCATGCCATTTCCTTTTAAATTTGTAAATTGTAAAAAGAGAACCGAAGCAACCAACAAGAACCATTGGAGGGTGTCTTGGCGTACTTGGATCCGGAGGTCGGTAGGAGACGCGATGGATCTAGTAGGAGGAGCACACATCAAGTCATTCGGTCTAGTCCTTAGATGACTTAGTCTTGCCCGTTGGCTCACGGGCAAGACGCATAGGATTGGCTCGTTACCGGATTTATATTACATGCGTGATTGATTTTATTTTGTTTATTTTCTTGCATTGATGTTTAGGATCTTCGCATGCTAGAAAATTTTTCAAAATAATAAAATCAAAGAGTTTTTTAAATTGGTTTACAAACTCCGCGCGCCACATAGACAAGAATTGGTTAAAATCGTTTTAACCGGCAAAAACAAAATCCCGTTTTTCAAAATTGTAAATCCCACATCATCCGTAAGATGACACCACCCGAATCTAGTGAAGCAAGATCGATCGTCGAGCTCTAGCCGAGGTCGGTTTTGTGTAACTGTGTGGAAGGTGCGTGTGGCAACTCGCAAGGGTCGGTTGTCGAGCTCTAGCCGAGCCGGCCATTGGGCTAGAGTACCACCGTGTATCTTTGACGGTTGATTTACAATTCCAAGAGTTAAAACACCTTGGTAGTTATCGAGCTCTAGCCGAGCTATCAAAGTGGATTAATGAGGAATGGTGTGAAAGGGATTAAACATGCCAAATGGGTGCTGAGAGTACCTAGGATCCCGCAAGTGCCTAAGAGTTGCAATCCCGGATTGCAATTTGTAAACTGTTTACCTGCCTAATTTTGAGGTTCTTAGCCCTTGTTAAAGATAATTTGGTTTTCATAAATCAAGTGGGTAATTAGTTTAATGAGGATTATATCGAAGCTTACTAACACTTGTACTCTTATTTTAGATGGCAAATCTTAACGACACTACATCAAAACTATCATTTCGTTTGTTCCTAGAAAAGGAGAGACTCATAGGAGTGAACTTCGTTGACTGGTATCGTGTGATAAGGATTGTCCTTCAACACGAGTCAAAGTTGCACGTCCTTGAGGAGCCTCTTCCGGAGCCACCTGCTACCAATGCGAGCTGGGCCACTAGATACACATGGGAAAGGCGTGTCAGAGATACACAAGATGTTTCTTGTCTCATGTTTATGCATTAGGAACCTTAAACAAGTCAAAATTACATAGTCATATAACACAATGTAAGTATATGCAATTAACCATTTTCATGCAAAAATGTTAATCCACATATAAATATACCAACCAAGACATAAGGCAACTTAATCTAATCACACATCAAATTCTGGAACGAAATTCCAGAAAGTTCAAGTAGCTCAAGCGATCCAACAAAATTGATTTTAGGCAAAAAAGCATTCTGCCAGACGGGTTAGCGCCGCTAACTATAAAAGTTAGCGCCGTTAACTCCGACAGGTTAGCGCCGCTAAACCCTGGACAGAACCAAAAATCACATTTTTCGGATTTTCAAAGCCACAAAGTGCAAAACTAGTGTAGAGGTGGCGCTGATACCACTGTTGGGGTTCGTGGTTCATCACAGCGGAAGCATGCAAGTACAAAATCGGAATTTAAAGAAAAAAAACCATTAAAGGAACCCCAAGTTATGTACCAATCTCTACAACAAGAAATGCAACTTAAAAGAAAGGAAGAAGAGAGTATACCCCTGATATCTCTGGATGTTGGTGTTGACCATGAATCCGAGCAAGTGACAAGCTTCTCTTTGACTATCGAAGTCCACCCCGGGAAAAACCGTGATCTTCTTGTACTAGCGAGCCATCGGATGTCCTACAACATTTGGAGACATCTTCTGGAACAACAATTTAGAACAACTCCAGGGACTCTCTTTGATTCTCTCTAATTACTCACAAGAACAACCACTTGAGGCTTCTTATGTGTGTGTGTTTTCTTAGACCATCAAGAGAGAAATGAGAGAGTTGCATGTCTTTTTAAAAGCCTCATGTGCCTCCTGGAACTCCCAAGACCGGCCAACAAAGTCTTAAAGACATCAACATGCATTGGTGGAGAGTGGAGGTGAAAGGAATAAAGTTGTAATCTGTCAGATGGGTTAGCGCCGCTAACCCCCCAATTTTAGCGCCGCTAACCACTTAACGTTAGCGCCGCTAACGCAGCTAAGTTAGCGACAACATGGTTAGCGTCGCTAACCTTGTCCAGATTACCAACCATCTTTAATTATTCATTTCTAACCCTCCCTTTTAGGTTGTTGTCAAGATCAACCCCGGCGTGTGACCCGATAGTCCCATACATCATCAGTAGTGATCAATTGGCATACGTGTGTCACTAGGCATACTCCAACATAAACAGCATAATAAGTTTGTGCTCGGTAGATTAGGCACTCAACCTATTCAAAGAACTTCTGTTATTGAAAGGTTAAATCCAAACCCTTTCAAAAGACAGCACTCTCTATCTAGCTCAAAGAGAAGTTTCAAGAATAGGAAGACTACTATAAGTCAGAGGTCATATCATAACAATGGTAAGTCCAAAGTTGTTGAAATTGGTAAGTCCATAGAAATCAACAGTGGTAAGTCCAAAACTTTTGAAACTGGTAAGTCCAGAAAACATGGCAATGGTAAGTCCAAAGTCAGTGAAAAGAAGTTTGTTGGTCAAGCTTCTAATCGGAAGGATAATAAACCTAGACCCGACAAAGGTAAGTCCAAAGTCAATGAGGATCAGGTGAATCAACTCGCAAAGAAAGTTGAGAAGTTATCCACAACCCATAATCCGAATACTGAGGGTAAGTTCCCTGAAGGATTATCGGATGATCTACCTCCTGTAGTCATTGGTAGAAGTAAATGCTACAAGTGTAGAGGTAGAGGTCATGATGCCAAGGACTGCGACAGTGAAATCTTAAGGCCTGAAAAAGAAGAAGCTGATCAGCCTACACAGGACTCAACACGTGCTCAAGCTGACTTGTCAGTTCCACGAAATGAAGCTGCTAAGTGCTCATCATCTAAACCTACTACAAAGTGGGTTCCCAAACAAAACTAATTTGTTTAGTGCAGGGTTAAAGTAAATGGTACTTGGATAGTGGATGTTCAAGGCACATGACTGGGTGGAAAGGACTTCTAAGTGAATTCCAGGAAGATGAAGGTCCTAAAGTAACATTTGGTGATAACTCCCATGGAAGAACTAAAGGATATGCGAAGATGCATGCTGGCAAGGTTACTTTCTAGAAAGTTGCATATGTCAAAGGTCTTAAACACAATCTGATAAGTATCAGCCAATTGTGTGATGAAGACAATGTTGTTACTTTTAGGAAGAAAGTAAGAACAATATACAATGCTGAGGGTATGCCAGTGCTAATAGCAAAAAGAGAAAGAGATGTGTATCTACTTGATCTAAATTATGCTGATCCTTACACTGAAACCTGCTTATATTCTCAATCTGTTCCTAAGCTGAGTTGGTTGTGGCATAAAAGGTTGTCACATTTAAACTTCAAGAATATAAAAATGCTATCCAATAAAGAGCTAGTCTCTAGATGTTAGAATATGCCCACGGATGCATACACACCGTTTAAGTCGCTACCGATGATGTATGGGCCTATTGGGTCACACACCGGGGTCTAACTCGACAACAACATAAGAATAGGGACAAAAATGGCAAAAATCAAAAAGTTGATGAAACTGGTCGCGATTAGCGCCGCTAACATTAAAGAGTTAGCGCCGCTAACTCTTAATGGTTAGCGCCTCGATACACAAATATGACCGTTTGATGAATAGTTGCAGGCCGCGTTAGCGCCGCTGCCACTACACTTAAGGGGTTAGCGCCGCTAACTCTTAAATTTAGCGCCGCTACGGGCTGCATGTACTTTTTGTCAAATCACCTCTTGGCTTTGCCAATGCATGTGAAGATAATCATGTTGTCTTGGCCGGGCTTGGGCATGTAGAGGGTCATCTGGAGGTTTATAAAATACCCCATTTGATATGCATTTGCACCTTTTGCCAAAATAACCACCAAAAGAGATCTCTTAAGTGCATACTTGACTTAGAGAGAATTTGAGAGGAAATACTCCAGAAAATTGGACCTTTGTGTTTTTTTTCCCAAGTGGTTTTCAAGAGGAAGTTCCACACGGCTTGCTAGCACTTGGAGTTGTACGTGTTCCCGGGGTGTATACCGATAGAGGAGGATATTTTGCTACTTGAATCAACTCCACCATCTTCATCTCACTTTTTTGGAGCTAAGGAAGCTGGTATAACCCTCTTCCCTTCCTCTTTGTTGCATTTCTTATACATAGAATTTGATCCATGTATGGGGTTTCATGTTTGTGCTTTGTATGCTTGTACCATGGGCTTATTTTGTTGTACATTGCTTCCGTTGCGTGCCCAAGAAACCCCAACACTGGATTGCCAAAAATCACATTTGTCAAGGACAAATTGTTGGAGTATGCCCACTGACGCACGTACGCCAATTGATCACTGCCGATGATGTATGTGCCTATCGGGTCACACGTCGGGGGTTGATCTTGACAACAACCTAAAAGGTGAGGCTGAGAAAGAATAAATAATGATAGTTGGTAATCTGGACAGAGTTAGCGGCACTATCTCGTCAGTCACTAACTCACCCGCGATCGCGGCGCTAACTTTGGTCGGTTAGCGGAGCTATCCGTGGGCGGGTAGCGGCGCGAACTCCTCTGACATACTACAACTTTATTCTTTTCACCTCTACAATCAACCAATGCATGTTATCCTCATGATTCAGTCTTTGGCCTACCTTGGGTAGTTGTGGGGTCACTTAAACTTTTTAAAAGACATGCAACCCTTACTCTTTCATACTCTTGGTTAATTGAGTTTATACACACACTAGAAAACTTTAGAGAGTTCTTTTATTGTGCTTGTGAGAGAGTTCAAGGAAAGGTTCCTAGTGGGTTATTGGGTGTTGTTCTAGAAGCTGAATTCAAGTGTTGGATTGAGCTTAAGGGGTGCTAGTACACCAAGGTCACAATAATCTGGGGGTGGACTTGGATAGTTGATCAATGAGTTCAAGCATGGAGCTTTTATGCACTCAACCAACCAGAGACATCAGGGGTATACTTCTACTCTCTTCTTTCTGTTTTAGTTGCAAAATGTAGTTGTAGAGTTTGGTACACATTTGGGGTTCACTTTGTGGTTCTTGTTCATGCTTTTAAATTTTTTTTTTACCATGTTTGCTTCCGTTGTGCTTAACCACGAACCCCAACAGTGGTATCAGAGCCACCTCTACACTAGTTTTGCACTTGGTGGCCTGAAAAATCCGGAAAAATGTGTTTTTGTTTTTGTCCAGTGGTTAGCGGCACTAACTGTTTGTAGTTAGCGGCGCTAATGACAGTCTGGATAGCGGCGCTAACTCTGTTACAGTTAGCGGTGTTACACTGTTATGATTAGCGGTGCTAACTCGTTATAGTTAGCGGTGCTTACCTCGTCTGGCATAATGCAATGTGTTTTTGTTTTTGTCCAGTGGTTAGCGGCACTAAGTGTTTGTAGTTAGCGGCGCTAATGACAGTCTGGATAGCGGCGCTAACTCTGTTACAGTTAGCGGCGTTACACTGTTATGATTAGCGGTGCTAACTCGTTATAGTTAGCGGTGCTAACCTCGTCTGGCATAATGCATGTTTTGATTTAAAATCAATTTTGTTCGGATTTTTTGCTCGTTTGTAATTTCAGAAATTTTTCTAGAATTTGGGTTTTGATATGTTTAAGTTGCCTTATGTCTTGGTTGGTGTATTTATATGTCGATTAACATTTTGGCATGAAAATGGTTAATTACATATACTTGCATTATGTATATATGAATATAAAATTTTGACTTGTTTAAGGTTCCTAATGCATATGTACATAGGATTATTAGTGCCTTAAGTGTTTAGATAATCTTAACCAAGTCATATAAGATTTACATGGTTCTTGTGTGGCACACCATGTGTAGATTTGTGGTTGTTTATGTGGTTGTATGAAATCCGGTAACATCATGAGCCATAAGACCTATGTGATGTGTTTGGTTGTTTAAAATAAATTTGTTCATTCATTTGATGGTTTGTACCAAAATGGTTTGTAATAATTAATTTAATTTATTCGGTTTGTATATATAACACCTTGCATGCCGATTTTCTATTATTTGTAATTGTTAGTATTATCTTAGAATAGATATCGTGGCTTGCATGCCATTTCCTCTTAAATTTGTAAATTGTAAAAGGAGAACCGAAGCAACCAACAAGGACCATGGAGGGTGTCTTGGCGGACTTGGATCCGGAGGTCGGTAGGAGACGCGATGGATCAAGTGGGAGGAGCACACATCAATTCATTCGGATTTGTCCTTAGATGACTTAGTCTTGCCCGTTGGCACACGGGCAAGGTGCATAGGATTGGCTCGTTACCGGATATTTATTACATGCATGGTTGGTTCTATTTTGTATATTTTCTTGTGTGGTTGTTTAGGATCTTCGCATGCTAGAAAATTTTTCAAAATAATAAAACTAAAGAGTTTTAAATTGGTTTACAAACTCCGCGCGCCACATAGACAAGAAATGGTTAAAAACGTTTTAACCGGTAAAACAAAATCCCGTTTTTCAATAGTAAATCTCACACCACCCGTATGATGACACCACCCGAATCTAGTGAAACAAGATCGGTCGTCGAGCTTTAGCCGAGATTTGTTTTGTGTAACTGTGTGGAAGGTGCTGTGGCAACTCGCAAGGTCGGATGTCGAGCTCTAGCCGAGCTGGCCATTGGGCTAGAGTAGCACCGTGTATCTTGACGGTTGATTTACAATTCGAAGATTTAACACACCTTGGTAGTTGTCGTGCCCATACCGAGGTACCAAAGTGGATTAATGAGGAATTGGTGTGGAGGGTTCAAACATGCCAAATGGTTGCTATAAGTACATAGGATCCAGCAAGTTCCTAAGAGTTGTAATTGTGGATTGCAATTGGTAAAGTGTTTACCGGCCTAAAATAGCTCTATGAATTGATCCGCGGTAAACCCGTCATAGATTAGGGTATTTTGAGGTTCTTAGCCCTTGTTAATATAATTTTTTTTTATACCAAGTGGGTAATTACTTTAACAAGGATTTAATACGTCATAACTAATCAATTTCGTACTTTGCTTGTAAATGGCATCTACTAGCAACACCAACACCACCAACATGTCACTTCGTCCGTTTTTGGAAAAGAAGAAACTCACCAGCCCTAACTTCATGGATTGGCATAGGACTTTGAGAATCATCCTCAGCCATGAGATGAAGCTTAAGGTCCTTGAGTCGCCTCAAGGACACAAATGACGTGACTTGCCTTATGCTTACGACCATGAGTCCCGAATTGCAAAGGCAATTCGAGAAAGTGAGTGCGTACGAGATGATATCTCAGCTGAAGGACATGTTCCAACATCGGGCTAGGCAAGAACTCTACGAGTGCGTCAAGGCCTTCATCGGTTTCCGGATGCAGGAAGGCGGCAATGTGAGCTCCCACGTCCTTAAGATGAAGGGCTACGTGGACCAGCTCGAGGAGTTGGGCTTCCCATGGGGAAGGAGTTGGCGGTTGATACCATCCTCCAATCCTTGCCTCCGTCATATGGGCCGTTCATTGTGAACTTCCATATGCATAGTATGGATAAGTCCATCATGGAGCTACATGGCATGCTCAAGACTTCCGAGGGCAAGCTTGCCAAATCAAAGCCCTCCACATCCACTTTTGTCCTTACCATCAAAGAGGGTGGCAAGAAGCGGAAGCAGCCCGCTTCGGGCTCTAAGGGCAAGGGGAAGGGAAAGGCCAAGGCCAATGGGCTAAAGCCCAAACCTAACCCAACACCGGAGCTGAAGGGGAAGCAAGTGGCTACCGCTGCCACCTCACCGAAAGAGGTAACCTGCTTCTTCTACGGGGAGAAGGGTCACTACCGGTGTAGTTACCCCATGTACACGGAGGAGCTCAAGAAGCTTCGAGCTAAAGGTGCCGCTGCCTCCGGTACGTACATAATTGAACTCCATAACACTTCTACTTCTAGCGCCTAGGTTTTAGACAGCGGGTGTAGTAGTCACGTTTGTAATAATGTGCAGGTACTAACAAGAAGTAGGGACTTGGTTGATGGAGAGTTGGATATCATCATGGGAAACAAGGTGGTTGTCCCGGTTGAGAAGATTGGGAGTATGGAACTCACCTTTCCATCCGGCATGTCTATTGTTTTAGATAATATATCTTATTCGCCCTGCGTGGCAAGGAACATTTTATCTTTATATGCCTTGTGTGACATTGTTTTTTATTTTAAATTTGAGAATGGTAGCATTTTATGTTACAAAGATCATGTCTTTTATTTTAAAGCATTTCCATGTCATGGCATATATGAGACAAGCATAAGCTTGCAAAACAATAGAACAATCATGAATGTTGATTCGGGATCCAAAAGTGTTTTGGATAAATTGTCTCTATGGCATGGTCGGTTAGGCCACATAAACAAGAAACGCATCGCCAAGCTCCAAGCGGACGGGATTTTGGAATCATTTCACCACGGGTCTAATGAAGTATGCGATTCTTGTTTATTGGGCAAGATGACCAAAGCACCCTTCACCGGTGTATGTGAGAGGGTGCAAGACTTGTTGGATATTGTTCACACTGATGTGTGTGGTCCGTTCAAGCATGCTACAAGAGATCATTCCCGCTACTTCGTTACCTTTATTGATTATTATACTCGATACGGGTATGTCTACTTGGTGAGACAAAAGTCAGATACCTTTGAGGTATTTAAGACTTCTCAAAACGAGGTAGAAAATCAACTAGGGAAAAGAATTAAGATGCTACGATCTGATAGAGGCGGTGAGTATCTTAGTTCTGAGTTCCGTAACCATCTAAGGGATTGTGGGATTTGTCTCACAATAAACCCCTCCTAGGACGCCACAATTAAATGGTGTTGCCGAGAGGAGGAACCGGACATTGGTGGATATGGTTCGGTCAATGATGGTTTGTACAGACGTTCCCGTTACGTTTTGGGGATACGCGATTGAAACAGCCGGTAGAATCCTTTACCTTGTACCAACAAAGAAGGTTAAGAAAACACCGTATGAGATGTGTCATGGAAAGGTTCCATCCATCTCGTATTTAAAGGTTTGGGGTTGTCCTACCTACATGAGGCGTGAGGTTATGGACAAATTGGAGCCCAGGGCCGAACGGTGCTTTTTCATTGGTTATCCTGCTAGGTCTATGGGATATGTGTTTTACAAACCTTCGGAGAACAAGGTATTTGTTGCTCGAAGGGCACTGTTCCTAGAGAGGGAACTGCTATCCAAAGACGCTAGAGGGAGGAAGGTCGATCTTGAAGAAATTCAAGAACCTACCAATGTAGAACCTGATGTTGGCACTAGCTCACAAACTTCAACGATTGAATCTTAGCATGATGATGTTGGAGATAATGTAAACCCATTGCCTCTTAGAAGGTCTAGTAGAAGTAGAAATGAGCCAGAGAGATATGGTTTCCACATGTCTGAGGGCACCGACATGGTAGTAGATTCTGATGAACCTACCAAGTACAAGGACGCTGTGGTGGGCACTGAGTCTGCCAAGTGGAGAGAAGCAATGGAATCCGAGATTCAATCCATGTCGGATAATCAAGTCTGGGACTTGGTTGATCCCGTGCCTGGGTGCAAACCCGTCGGGTGCAAATGGGTCTTCAAGAAGAAGATCGGCGTGGATGGCGAGGTAGACACCTTCAAAGCCCGACTGGTGGCTAAGGGTTTCACCCAAACTCATGGTATAGACTATGAGGAAACCTTTTCCCCGGTGGCTATGTTGAAGTCTATCCGGATACTCATGGCCGTTACGGCATTTCATGATTATGAGATCTGGCAGATGGACGTCAAAACTGCGTTCCTTAATGGAATACTTTCAGAGGAGGTGTATATGACACAGCCTGAGGGTTTTGTACACCCAGAGTTTCCGGATAAGGTCTGCAAACTTAAGAAGTCCATTTATGTGCTTAAGCAAGCTTCTCAGAGCTGGAATCTGTGCTTTGACGAGAAGGTCAAAGAGTTTAGCTTCTCTAAGAGCAAGGATGAGCCATTCGTTTACATTAGAGCTAGTGGGAGCGTAGTTGTATTCCTAGTTCTTTATGTAGATGATATTCTAGTAATTGGGAAGGACGTCCCAACATTGCAAGGTGTAAAAGCCTGGCTAGGGAGTTGTTTCTCAATGAAAGATATTGGGGGATGCGCAGGTTGATTTGATTAAGCCAGAGTACGTACATTGACAAGGTCCAAAGAGATTTAGGATGGAGGACTCCAAGAAGGGGTTCATACCTATGTCACACGGTTTAGTGTTGAGCATGGCTCAAAGCCTGAGTTCCCCTGAGGAACGGGAGGTAATGAGGCGAGTTCCTTATGCTTCGGCTATAGGCTCGATCATGTACGCCATGTTATGTACTAGGCCTGATGTATCTTTTGCATTAAGTATGACAAGTAGATATCAAGCCAACCCTGGTGAGGCATATTGGACAGCAGTGAAGAACATTCTCAAGTATCTTCGGAGGACTAAGGAAATGTTCTTAATATATGGAGGTGAGGAAGAGC